>OX465182.1:19807194-21057194 GCA_949987655.1 Polymixis flavicincta
AAACTTCTGAGAATTTCAGGTATCTTTATGTGACCCTAATTCATTGCTCTCGAGTGTATTTTCATCGTAAAATGAGATATTTTTATGAACAGAATATTTTTCTAATTTCGTTTTGGATCGTTTTCTAATTTCGAATGTAACAGTTACCGGCCTTTCATAGTCAACATTTCAGATCAGAAAATAAAGGGTATCAAAAAAAGTATTTTCTACATTCATCTTCAACTTGCAAAATTATCTACCAACATCCTCCTTAAAAAAACAAAAGACAAACAAAAACACATCAATATTCAATCATCGATAATTGACATAATGTATTTTTTCTCTTCTGCTTGTCTCTTAAGACTCTCGTTTGATACGTCATCGTAAATATTCGTGTATAACAATATAATATAATGTTATAATAGTGTCTAAAATGGTTTCAGTGAGTTTTAGCTAGCCTTACAGACCTTACAGAATACAACATATAACATTTCAGAAATGGTGACATGAACGAATTTAAATTAGTTTTAATTGAGACATTGTACATTGGTGCTAATAATAAATAGATGAAAGAATGAATAGAGTTTGATGATTATTGTATATTAGTATCTGGTTCTGACACTTTTATATTAATTTATGTGAGATGTATTTTGTTTTTCTCGCTGACATTGTTTTTAATTTTGTACTTTTATGAATGTAAATAATATCAGTGTAGGTAGGAAATGATATTGTGTTGAACTAATTTTGACAAAATTCAGACACAATGTAAATTGTTATTGAAATGAATAAATGAAATGAAATGAAAATGATTCTGATTTTTGGCTGGGTGAATTACCTAGAGCCAAATCGCCACACCGTGGATGCCTGAGGATGGACGGTGCCGCCGAGGCCGGCCCAGGAAGAAGTGATGAGATGACCTAGACGTGTACCGCAATGGTTGGATCGAAGTGCCCTTGGAAAGGGAAGGATTTTGGAGAGGCCTTTGCTCAGCAGTGTAGGATATCAAAAAATATGGTGTGATAACTATGATGCAATAAATCATATGTCAAAGGTCTTAGATGTAACACAGCTGACTATCATAGACGTAGTAGAATACAGTTATTAGTAGTGATAACGTTTATTATTTGTATAGTTTCCCTTCATTATAAGTTTATTTGCCTTTTGCGCAGTTTTCTAACAACGCAAAAAGATATAGGGCTTAAAATTGTAGGTACTTACAAAGTGGTAGTGTTTCGTAATTACTTAGAATGTTTGTATTCTAACAGTCCCTCTACAGGAGGTGTTTGTTTTTTGTATTTTGGTGGATTGTTCACGGGGACAACTAAACAAGGTTGGATTAATAATGTACTTCAGTAAATCATTCAAGTACTTACTTGACCAGACTATAAGAAAGTACTTCAATTAGGTACCAATTTTGTTTTTAACCCCCGATGCAAAAAGAGATACCGCAGCCCCTGGCATACAGGCTATTGAGGTAACACGGGTGGGTTTTAGTCAGTAAAAGTCTGACACGCCCTCCTGCTCCACCCAGAGCGGGAGAAGTTATTTGATGATTTCCCACCAAAAAAAAAACCCTCCGACGCAAAAAGAGAGGTGTTACAAGTTTGACCGCAATGTGTGTCTGTCTGTGGCACCGTAGCTCTTAAACTAGTGAACCGATTTAGGTGCGGTTTTTATTTATTTAAAAGCATGTTTTTAGCGGTGGTTCTTAAAAATGTGTAATCAAAATCGGCTCAGCCGTTTGAGAATTTTACTTTTTTTTTTTTTTTGAATTTTTTTTTTTTTTGCTTAAATCCTTTCATCAACCAGAGTTGATGAAAGGATTTAAGCATCTTCCACGGGTCAGATCAGGTCGAAATTTGGTATTCTATTACTTCAGTGATATTAGACGAACAAAGTAACCTTAAACTGATGCTGGAGCATCACCTGGAATTTCCAGGATACCCAAGTTACTCACCAACAAACAGCACAAGTATCGTGGTTGGGCTCATTGAAAAGGGCTCAATGAATAGGTTATAGACAAATGGTGATCAGGACGAGGAATGAGGATACATTAGTAACAAACTTCACTGTGAGAAACGTACGTAAAGCTGCGCAGATTTAAGCGTAACATGTGTCGATCGTAGTTTGTTTACTATTACTATAATTACTAATTTTAAAAAGCTGGAATTTTTAAATGTTAAATTAAACATCTAAAAAACACCCGACCCAAACAAAACCAGTTTAAATTTTTATAAAATTGGCCTTTTAAGTTGTGGGTAATATTTTGATCAAAGCATTATGAATGTAACTATGCTATTGTACAAAGGATATCATTTTCATTAGCCGTCCCCCGACGAGCCAATGCTTTGATCAAAATTTTATCCACCCACAACTTAAAAGGCATTTTTTTTTTATTTTAGAGTTTTTTTTTTTTTTTTTTGTTTAGTCCAACACACAGCGATAACATTTATTTTAATTTTTGTTAGTCTATACTGTCCTAAATCCTTCCAGGACTCTTTTCCAGCGCCACCAATCAACCCTCGCGATGTGGACAACATTAAGTTGCATAAATTAATTTTGTACGTATTGATGAGGAGCTCGTGTTCCATATGATGCCTGACGTAAAATAATAGCAACATCCCATTTCTTCCCGTGGGTGTCGTAGAAGGCGACTAAGGGACTTACTAGAGAATGGGCAGCAGCGTTCTCAATGCATTTTACCACTATACTGCCATCGCCAACCCGCCAAGCGTGGCGATTATGTCAAAACAACCCCAAAAAATTATTGGGAGGCGTATGTCCAGCAATGGACGTTTTTCGGCTGAATGATGATGGTGATGAGGAGCTTGATCAGCGGCTAACTGTCTAACATACTTACACTAGTAATGCCTTTCGACAATTCAATTACAATCATTGCTTCATTTATGCTGTAGAATTTTTCAATAATATGAAAAAACTTCCTTCAAAATAATGTTTGCGATTTGCAACTGCCTATAGGCAGTTGCAAATCGCAAATTATAATGGCAATTGACTGAAAATTACAGCTATACCAGATAGTTGTAATTTTCGGTAGTATCTGAATGTGAGAGCTTTCTTGCTTTGTAGTCTTTTAACAACCATCTCAGCCAGCGATAGTCTGCTGAGATACATAAAATCTTCAAAGTTATAAATTATACACAGCTCAGACATGTACAAATTATGCACGTGCATCTGTGATCAGCCTAATGAAGCGTAAAGTGAACAATGTATATTAATAACGGCAGCCCAGAAAGACACGTGTCGAATCGAACCCCGTGTCGTCATTTACTGCAAAGTTGAAGGACAAAGGTTGCTGAAGCACGTTTTGTAACTGTAAGACAGTGTGCCGTCCGTTGACTTGCAACCCTCAATTAACTTCTATTGACTTCAACTATGTGCGGTCGGAAGTCAGGAATTATTATGATGAAATGAATTATTAGAATTGAAGAATTATTGAATTCTTGTTTAAAAAAATCCAAATAAATACGTTATGTTCTTCAAAACTTAACACAACGCTGCCTCAGTTAACCATTCAATGGCAATTAGTCCTACTAGAATATTATAAATGTGAAAGTTTGTATGTTTGGATTTGGATGCTGTATTAGATGTTTGTTACTCAATCAGGCAAAAACGGCTGAATGGATTTGGATGAAATTTGGCACACAGATAGTTCATAACCTGGATTTACACATACTAGGATCCCTAATATCCCGGTAGTATGTTCCCGTGACATAATTTTGAACTCTGGGAAAGTAAGACAATACTTACACTGACGTTGATACAGCGCGGTTAGTCTATTTTAGTCATTTTCATAACGTTATGTCCTACGGTATTCTGCTGTGGGGCAAACCAATTCAATATATTTTTGTTCTTCAAAAACGAGCTGTTCGAGCAATTAATCAACTAGGTAACTATTTTTAAATATATTGGTATACTCACCGCCGTGACATCGCAATTCATCTTGGCCAACATCATATATATTTGGCAAAACTTACACATGTACACTAAAAACAGTGATGTTCATAATATTAATAGGTACTAGAAATAAGGACAAACTACGTGCTCCCACCGACTTCACAAGGTTCATAATTCATTTGTTTGTTGGTCTTGGTATAAACCTTTAATAAAAGCTTCCCTCTTTTTTGCTAGATTTGAATTTTAATTCGTTTTTAAAGCTAAAGTAAAATCCAACCTTTGTGCAAAAGCATACTATTCTATCAACGAAACTAATAGTTGGTCGATGTGATTAACTCAAGACAATGTTTGTGTTCTTTCGCCAGAATTTGCTTTACCCATTGTATAGAATCAAGTTATTTTAACATAACAGACAGCTGTACTGCTGGGTAGTTTGTTATGCCACTTCTTCCCAGCTGAAGCACTAGGATGTGGTGAAGGACGGGCGTTTTGGGGGACAGTGTTATATAATTTTGACGTTTAAAAAGTGCTGACACCAGCCTAGTTTGAATAAATGACTTTTGATTTTGATTTCCACTTATAGGCGAAGCCGCTGGCAAAACCTAGTTGGTATTAATAATAGAATACCCAGAAAACATATTTATCTCGAAACAATGCGATCAGGTGTAAACAGGTAAAACCTATATTTTCGTCTTCCTTACGTCATTAGTGAGATAAACAGTAGCCGTCCAAACACTTGACTATCGATTGCATATGCAAATAGACACACCTTCATAATATTTACCATAATGACGTGTACAGAATAACAACAAACAATAACAAGACTATTACGGCAATATCAGGTGGACATGGACATGACGCGCAACCCATCACCAAAGTTTAGCACATGATTCTAAATCTGAACCTCCACTGCGTTGAAATTTTTCGTCGTTTATTAAAAAAGAAATAAGCTGTATTGACCGCGTAGGTATTGTACTTTGCAATGAAACAGATTTTTTTTTTTTTTGAAAAATGTCTACACTTCTTTCAACACTATTTTCACTAACTTCAAAGTAAGCACGAACTCTGTCGTTTTTGCTAAATACAATAGCAACTGGTATGTCCTAAAACCAAAAACTCGCACTGGGCCCGCGAGGTAGAAAACGGCCCGCTCTTTCTGACCGAGAGTGGGCCTGTTTCCCAGCAGTGGGAACATTATAGGCTGATTATCATGCGTCATTATTATTGCCTTCATGATATGCCGGAACATTGACTTAAGTTTTACCATTTGTAGTTACCATTTTGAACACGAATGCTGGGCAGGTATTGAATTTTGCCTTAATACAATTTTGACAGAGTAAAGAACACCTTAAATGTCTTCCTTCAATTGGAAAGTCATCTATCTCGTTTTTATAGGTGCCCATGGGAATTTCCCAACCCCATCTCAGTAGTTACCGCCCTCATAAAAAGGATAGAAAACTTCCTGTATCGCTTTCTATATTAGTTACTGGAAGGAGCAAGTTATCCTATAAGCTTAGAAAGCACTATTAAAATAATTGATCTATAAATGAACTTGTAACATTACCTGCCTGTAATTCTCGAAGTGTTTTTTTTTTTGCTTGGGAAATCATCAAATGACTTTGATGACTGGCGTGTCAGACTTTTACTCACTAAAACCCACCCGTGTTCCTTAAGTTGCCCGTGTGCCAGGGGAGCGGTAACTCTTTCGAATAACCCGCTCCCCTGGCAGGTATCGGCCCTTGCGGACCCCACCAGTGGTTGCTGACATCTCTGACAGCGCGTATGGAACACAACGCGCCGTCCCGTCTACCACTTTTCGGCCGCAGGGGATAGGGAGAGCGGCCAACGCTATACCGACACTCCTCTTCCCCTGCGGCCCCACCGCCATCAAACGGTGGCGGCCAGGGAACGGGTCCAGGCCACGGAAGGGAATAGCGCTGCTCAGAAGCACCGGCACTCCTCCTCTGCGGCAGCCCGTAACCCTCAGCCGCGATGCCTCCCATACGACATCGCGGCCCACCTCAGTTGCGGTGCACCTCACCGCAACCTACTTTTTGGCCGCTACGTCATTGGCTTGAAGGCAAAAGCCCTGACGAGCGGCCCCACCTTTGGGTTCCTCTTGGCTTTACCGTGGCTGGAAGTCCATGGTTACTAAGACCCCGCAACGACAATGCGGGAACCCACTCGGGGGGGAATTCTCGAAGGGTTAGGTGTTCCTATAGTACACCCACATTTCACCAATATTTTTTTTCAGTATCATGTAATGGGTAGCGAGCCTATTGCCATCATCATCATCACCTCAGCCGAAAGACGTCTACTGCTGGACATAGGCCTCCCCTAAGCTCCGCCACTTTGACCGGTTCTAATCTGTGCTTCCTGCATCCTGCAGCCCTCACAAGGTCATCGGTCCACCTTGTAGGAGACCTTCTAACTTTACGGCTTCCGGTACGCGGTCGCCACTCCAGAACTTTTCGGCCCCATCGGTCATCTATTCTCCGAGCAATGTGCCCTGCCCACTGCCACTTAAGTTTGGCAATTCTTAGGGTTATGCCCGTTACCTTGGTCCTCCTACGGATCTGTTCATTCCTGATTTGGTCACGTAAGGAAACTCCAAGCATAGCCATCTCCATTGCCCTTTGGGTGACTTTAAGCCTTCTTATTATTATTATTAGCCTTCTTATATTGCCATCAACCAAGCGCAACTCCAGATTCCGGGTTGCTAGTGAGAAACTCCTGACGGCAAAACCCAATAACACTTTGCCCGACCTGAGATTAGAATGCAGGACGTTATGCTCAGCATTAGCGCTTGCGACGACTAGACTAACGAGGCAGTCAAGTTATGTAAAGTGTTCCGTAAATGACATCAGGCTTAAAGCAAACCTAAAGTACGACGATCACATACGATCGCCAAAAACGTGCGATAGATCGAACCTTTGTTCAGTGGCCCTAGTGTAAGATTCATTTCGACATTTGGCGTTCTGATTGGCCCTGGATTTGTGAAGGACCAATCGCAGTGCCGAACGCTCTCGACACACGCCTTTGATCATAATCGATATTTTCGGGGTTGCCAGTCCAATTTGATCATTAGACTAATAAATTAGTGTAGGTATGTAGTTATTTTGTTAAATATAATTATTTCAATTTTTGGGTTCTGCCCGGTTGAAATTTGTTAAGGAAAACAATAATCAACATCATCCACAGTTACAGTTCACCAAGTGTTGACCTAGGCAAGATAATAATATGACGTAACACATTGCGTCAGAGACTGCCCAGTGTAGGTAACACACTGGCGCGAGGGTTTCCCGAAACTAAAATATAACAGGACACACACAACAGGCTTAGCTATTAGTCGATTTCCACGAATATATTCGCCTGAAACAAGTGAATCGAAAATGTATTATTTTATTTATTGCCATTCGCACGAAGTTAATTTATTTGAGGGTGAGTCGACAACTTCAGAAATACGTATTAGGCAATTGGAACTTTTGAATTTTGTGCAAAAAAAGATGTAACTATTTGTCGAGAAAAAAAATGTGTTTTTAACCGAAAAAACGGAGGAGGTTACTCAATTCGACGCGTATATTTTTTTATGTATGACCGCGCATAACTTTTTCCAGAGTAGTCCG
This sequence comes from Polymixis flavicincta, assembly GCA_949987655.1. NCBI lineage: Eukaryota > Metazoa > Arthropoda > Insecta > Lepidoptera > Noctuidae > Polymixis > Polymixis flavicincta. The sequence goes on from OX465182.1 coordinate 19,814,715, forward strand.
ATTTTAATAATTATTTTTTTATTGGAAAGGGTAAGGGGAACTTCGGGGTCGAAGTTGGTCCCATATAAATTTCGAAGAAAAATTCCAACTCTAAGGGTAAGAAAACAGGGGATGATTGATTATTAACTCACAGATTTTAATACTGAGTTGTGTATTACAAAAAGTAATCAAAAATTGAGTTTGTAGTAATTAGTAGATTATAGCCACAAATAATTATAAAAAAAAACTTTTTAACAAAAAAATTAAACCGCCGAAGAACCGAAAAGTAAAAAATAATAAACTTGCTTTGTCCAACCCCAATAACTAAGTTCGGAAGTCGGTGACTTTGGATATGTATTTAATTATATGTCTTTGTCTTTGCCTTTCGAACTTAGTTATTGGAGTTGGACAAAGCAAGTTTATTATTTTTTTCTTTTCGTTTTTTTTCTTACTAGATAGGGAAAATCGAAGTAATGTTATTACTTGATTGCATAAAATTTACTTTATGAATTTATTAACTTCGAGCGAATCACCCACAGAGAAAAAAAAAACATTTATTTTATGATTTTTTTCCCGTAGGTGATTCGCTCGGGCGACTCAATTCGTGCGAATCGACTAAAATGCCACAAAATAACACCTAGTTGTTTTTTCTTTTACCTAACAGCCTATACGTATTAAGTATGTTTACCATAAATTATCAAATTTTATTTCTTTGATGATTTCATGCTCGATCACGTTATTTACAGGTGACGTTAAATATGGAGTCATATTTTTACAATTACTAGGTATACGTTTATTAATGAAAGGAAAATAACGAAGGTAAATGTATGAGTCAATATTATCAGCTGAGTTTTGTTCAACAGTTTGTACGTACAATGTCAAGTAAAGGTAATTTTGAGAAGAAATGAAGCTGATATCTTTTCTCAAAATGACTCGATTCTGAAAAATACATGACTTGGGAGAAGACATAATATATAATATAGCAACGGTTCATCCTAGCCTTTTCCCAATAATGTTGGGGTCGACTTCCAATCTGCTGAATTCCAGTATTTTACTTAAAACGACTGGTTCTGACCTCCACAACCCAGTTTCTGGATAATACGATACTCTTTGGTAAGACGGGTCGCTGACTTCTGACGATCAATACCTAACGATTGTCAAAGATCCACAAATGACAGCCGGGGCCTTTCCGAGGCACGGAAGTAGGGGGTCTTGGCATGTAAAAATGGTCACCCATTCACAAACCAAACGTGGCAACGAACAATCCGGTTGTTATTACATAGCAACGGTATTTATTTATTTTTTGTTTGTAGGAAATCATCAAATAACTTCTTCCGCTCTGAGTCGAGCAAGAGGGTTTGTCAGACTTTTACTGACTAATACACACCCGTGTTTCTTCGTTGCCTGTGTGCCAGAGGCCACGGTATCTCTTTCGAACGACCCGCACCCCTGGCAGACAGCAACGGTTTATACAAGGAAATATTGCCAGAATAAACCAATCATCAGCATCATCATTTCAGCCGAAAAACGTCCACTGCTGGATATAGGCCACCCCCAATTGGGGGGATTTGCTATAATCGCCATGCTTGGCAGGCGAGTTGGCGATCACAGTGTGATGGTAAAATGCATAGAGAACGCTGTTGCCCATTCTCAAGAAAGTCCCTTAGTCGCCTCCTACGACACCCACGGGAAGAAATGGGATGGTGCTATTCTTTACGTCCTGCACTACACGGAACTACTTCCGGCACCACACGGAATAAATCAGGGAAATTTTTTATTTTAATATTGAGCTGATCTTTGCACAAACACTTGTACACGTCAATCATTTACTTGCAGAAGTAATATAATTTATCATTTGATCGTATGAATTTTGTTTTGTTACTTAGGCTTCCCTCACTATTTCTGATTGTCTCATGAAATAATTCTTTTCACCCGTTTTCTACTCTAAGGCGAAAGTTGTCCACAGCTGGACATAGGCCTCCCTCAACCATCAACCTACCAACCAACAGCCTCAACCACCATCAAATCTAACGGTCAAGTTTTTTTTTTATAATTCTGTATTCTTCTTCAGGCTTCAATTATATCTATACCATTTGGTCCAGCAGTATAGCTGTCACCCTGGCAAGAAAATTAGCCACCATTTTTAATTCCTTATTTTCGTATGAAATCGTTCAAGCTGCTCGGTTTTAAATTGCAATTAGAAAGTATTTTGTTTCTTGTTATCATTGGAACCGTATCAGAGACAATGTTGATGTTTATTCATGTTCTTGTTTAATTTTGTGTCAGGTTAGCTTCCTTTGTTTATACCAAACAACCAGTTGACTAATTGATACCATCGCCGTTAAAATTCATTCTTATGTTGTGTATCGATTTCGATCGACAATAATATTCTCTATCAACGCAGTATAAAGTACATTTTTGCCTAAAGGCGTGACAGAATAAACGCAAGACCTGAAAGTAATTCATTTCCAAATGACTACTGAATCGATTACGATAAAAAAAATTGCTATATTTACCGCACCGATTGAGCCAAACATAATTCAATCATAATTAAAGGCAATAAGCATCAACTAATGCTAGGTCTACACGTTTTTTGTAATATTAAGAGTTATGTTTAAAAAAGTATTCCGGCGACTGGGATGAAATATGGTACCCCAAACTGTCAAATTTCCCAATTGAACATAAACCTTATTCCTTTGTATTAAAGTTGAAAAACTATCAAAGAAATTTGACAGATTGGGGTAGCCTGATGTGCTGGCCTCTGTACACAGATATCTGCAATAACACATAGGATACTTTTTATTCCCGTACGACAAATTCCGACCACTACGCGGGCGAACCACAAAAGGTTGTTTCCATATAAAAAACGTCACGAAACTTTTCGTCTAGAAAACTTTGTTATTCTACCTCCGTTTTGACCTTTTCCATGTCTCCTAAAATAAACTGTTATCCTACAGATAATCCCGTTAATGCGTTATAATCTGTTAATTCTCAGTAATTTGTTCTTGTGATTTAGTTCGTGAAGATAGTGCTATCTGAAAAGGTCAAAGATTAAGATAGAAGTGGTTTCATTCAATCTGTTACAATAATGTTTATTTATTATGTAGTGATCATCTTTAGATTCTCCTAATAGAAATGTGAAAGTCTGTATTTGGATGTTTGTTACTCAATCACGCAAAAATGGCTGAACGGATTTGGATGAATTTTAACACACAGATTGTTTGTAACCTGGATTAACACACAGGATACTTTTGTCCCGATAGTACCTACGTTCCCGTGGGATAATTTCCAACCGTCACACGGACGAAGTTGGCAGCTAAAGCTAGAATTATATAAATTCTAAAGTTACTCTGTATATAACCTTTTAACACCTAAACCACGAAATGGATTTCGAAAAAATTTATAAGGAAGATATATGGCATCCTGGGGAAGTTCATTGGCCACTTTTTGTCGGGATAGCACATTCCCGGGGGATAATTTCCAACATCCAGAAGGACGAAGCGGCAGGCAGAACCTAGTTGTATAAAAAAACTTTTTCCAAAAAAAAAAACAACCGACTTCCGAAAAAACACTACAAAGTGAAAAAAAAACTTTAATTTCGGAAGTCGGTGTCTTTGGTTTCTCATATCTCTCTAGACAATTTGATAGGTAGGTACCTATTGCGATAATGTTTTGTACCTATCGATATGTGGAGTTTTGCCGTCGCCAGATAGGTACATACTTACCATATTATTATCACAACACAATAAATACGTAGTTACGTTAGTACTGTTTATTTCCGTATTCAATTACAAATCAATACCTAATATTTTTGCGACGTAGATAGACAGATTAGTTCAGCTTAAGGAAAGATACTAGAGTATAAATCTAAATAGCGTAATTTACGATTGAGTGTGAAATCATTCTTGAATAAAGGCGCCGCTCCACAGAAGCCCACGGCTAAGCCACGAATGTTGTGTACGATTCGCATAAATTTACTCGCAGGAATCGGGCGAACGACACTTTATAAAAAAAATATTATTTTCTATATGCGTCGGGCACAAAGTCAATTTATGTGTAGACGAATCAATAACTCCAGATATACGTAGGTACTACAAATACAATAAATACAATCCAATCAGAAAAGGTCACTGCAAGTACCTGCAATAAAGTGCATAAAATTCAAAACGTGCCAATTTATTTATTTATTTAAACTTCTCGCACACAAAAAGGTACAAAGGCGGACTTAATGCCTTAGGCATTCTCTACCAGTCAACCATGGGTGGTGAAGAGATTAGATGGCAGGTGCTTTGGAGGAAAGGTACAGTGATAAAAAAGAACTATAAAATATATGAACAAGGACTACAAAAAAGATTGAACCTATTGCTGAAGTTCTCGATTTGCCCACAAATAAATTAACTTCATGCGAGACGCCTACACAAAATAATTATATTATTTAGAACATCTCCGTGCTCATCTTTCGCAGCAGTGAGCTGTGTAAGTGTGTATCCGCTAGCCTAGCCCGCGAAATTCAAATTTTTACTATAATATGTTTCACGACCACGCTGGAGCTTCCACCATTACTTTTTTTTTTAAAGCGTACCGGCTGCGTAACATCTTATCTCACTGTGACAACGCCCGGGTAAGTTGAAAGGAAAAGTGGACGTATAATGTCAGTCAATGTTGTTTCCAAAGGTAAAATAGAAAATTGAAAAAACAATAATTGCATAATATTACTGCTGTAGAAAGTTACATGACTTCACGCCTATTTGTCCCGAAAGATTAGGCAGACGTGAACTGAGTACATCCACATTTTGGCAGTCCCTTGTAATTGGGGGTGAGTCTAATACCATCAACCGGGTGGAAGTCTAAATACCGGGCTACTACTGAGAAGTTCTTAGCTAGTTCTTAGCTTCTTAGCTAAAAAACCAAAGAACAAAAAGTTTTAAGATTTTCTTGATCACAACAATTTCGAAGCCATTATATGCTGATCAATTGATGATTATGTAGGTAATGTGTACTTGCATACATTAATAACGCCTTCTTCCCATCGGGCAGGCACTAAATAATATTAAAATTTGTATGTATGTATGTTACTCAATCACGCAAAAACGACTGCACGGCTTTGGATAAAAATTGGCACAAAGATAGTTTATAGTCATAGAAAATAGCCTAGATTAGCTCAGACGATACTTTTGTCCCAATAGTACGTTCCCGTAGGATAACATTCGTCCGCCACGCAAAACACACACGTAATAGCTTGGGGTTTCGTTCAATAAAAACTTTTTTCAAAAAAATAACAACCGACTTCCAAAAAAACACTACAAAGTGCAAAATAACTTTATTTCGGAAAGCGGTGACTTTGGATGTGTATTTTAATTATTTGTCACCGCCTTCCGAAATAAAGTTATTTTGCACTTTGTAGTGTTTTTTTGGAAGTCGGTAGTTATTTTTTTGAAAAAAGTTTTTATTTTTCACTTTTTAGTTACCTACCCCACCTACACACCAATTCGAAATTTCATCATCCTTGGCGTCAAAACAATGCATATTTATGCGATAGCAACATTCGCGGTTGATTTGCTGTAAGTTTTTGAAGAGTTCCGTTGTCTGTCTCCGAAACGCATCATCAGATCTATATGAAATTACAATGGGACCATTTCGGAGTAAACCCCTTTCGAACAAAAAAGGATTTTGCAAATCCATCTATGTATATACGACGGAGTTATGGCCGAACATACATTAAAAAATATATATATATACATATAAACATGTCGAATTGATAACCTCCTTCTTTTTGAAGTCGGTTAAAAACAGTACAAATTATGCAAATAATATGTTTATATTTAACAAAAAATATCAGTCGTCCTTATTTAGTCCATGTTCATTTTAAATCTCATTACATACTTAGTCTAGGAAATTGACTTGGGTTCGTCCAATCGTTTGCCAAGGTACATTGATAACTCAACTTTCACACAGACGCAATAATATCGCGACGGGATTTTTTTGCGCACTGGACCCTCAACGCTATTCTTTGCACCCAAGAATTGAAAATCGATCACTTTGTTTTTTCGACGCGCTGAGCTGCACTCTGTTGGATTCTCCGTGGAAAGTCCGTGTAAACGTCGACTAAGTTCTGCGCTTATATTGTGACGTCACGACCAATACTGGACAGCAATGTAATGACTGATTATAAACACTTAACGGTGTCAATAAATGCAACGCATGCTTTAAGGCACGTGTCGCGATCCGTGCTGCGTTCAAACGTGCATATTGTAATTACTGCCACGTTATTGTATTTGATACCTACGTACCTACTTGAGATGACAAGCCCGTTGCAATGATTAATGTGTTTAAATATCAATTGACATGTTAAATGTTAATAGGCAATTAAAATTCGTCTTGCCCGCTCAGATATATGAACCTGACTTGTGTTGTTAGGAACTAGGAAAATATATTTAGATTTGATTTGGTTCGTTGCCTATCGAACTAAATGGTTCGTTCAGATTTTTACCACAGTAAAAAAAACCTAAAGAACGTTACTAGAGTTATAACTACCAAACAAATTGCGAGCGCTAAGCCAACATGTGTATATTAATTTATAATACCATACCACATGAATTTAAATTGTTACAAGGAAATGTTTTTAAGACAAAATTGTCTGAGTGGTTACAAAAAAAGTGTTTCTACAGTATTAAGGAATTTTTAGAAAATAAAATTATTTGATGGAGTATTATTTAATAAATTTGTTTTAAATTATTTGATGGAGTATTATTTAATAAATTTGTTTTAAATTATTTAATGAAATTTGTATGTAATAAAAATGTAATAATAATGTCATAATAGTATAATAATAATCTAATAGTATAGTCTGCGTAATAATTAAGTATGACATTTAAACAAATATTTTGCACGCCTGCTTGCAGGCAGAATGGCTGTAAGATCTTCCCTTGTAAATAATGTATTTTATTGCAAATAAATATTTTGAATTTTTTTGAATTTTGAATTTTGAACTCCTACGCATCGTGTTTCCATGGCAACAAGAACTCAATCTGCCTCCACCTAGCCTTTTCCCTATATACGTTGTTGGGGTGAGATTCCCGTCCAGCCAGTATTTTATTTTACCAGCATTTTACATGGAACGACCGCCTCTCCGACCTCCACAACCCAGTTACTGGGTATTACAATACCCCTTGGTAAGGCTGTTTGTCAAATTTTCCGGCTTCTGACGACCCGTAACGACCGAGATCTACGAATAGGGACCGGCGTAACGCGCTTTCCGAGGCTCGGAGAGGTCTTGGTATGTCCATCCACGAACCAGCCGTGGCAAGCATAGCATAACCTGATCGATTAATTAGTCACAAGAAATTACTGTAATACACCTACGTATTGCATACATTATGGTCAAAGGTTTTACAATTACATAAAAATATTGTATTCTTTGCTAATTATTACAAGTCACACAACCAGGCTCGTGCCGATGATATAATAATTATTAATTAAACAAACAACAATCACCTTATTTATTATTCAAACAACACAGTTAAGTACATTATACCTACATAGTTGATATGTATGTTTACACACTGTTCGCTTATCAACGGAAAAATAAATGGAATGATAAAAGTTACGACTATGATGTAATAAGTGGTGTTTATGAAAGGGAACCGGATGTGATTTGATGTTAGAAATTTTCCAGGTGTTATCTTGTGCCTCTAGGCAACCCAAACAAGAGAACCTTTACTTAGGGGAAGGGATCGTCAAGGAGAATACACGGTATCACAGCCATATGAAGAGGCAGAGGCTTTTTTTTGAGGGTGGGAAATCATCAAATAACTTCTCCCGCTCTGGGTGGAGCAGGAAGGCGTGTCTGACTTTTACTGACTAAAACCCACCCGTGTTCCCTCAGTTGCTTGTGTGCCAGGGGCAGCGGTATCTCTTTCGAACAACCCGCACCCCTGGCAGGCATAGGTCCTTGCTACTGGCATCTCTTTGAGGCGCACGTGGAACATAACGCGCCGTTGCTACCCATTACTCGCCGTCCGCAAGCCCGCGCCTACAGTGGCCGGGAATCAGTCTGGGATTCCCGACGCCCAAGGCGTCTCCTGCGGAGGCTAGGGCCGTAAGGGCGTATATACTGCCTCTCCCTCACGTGCGCCGCCTCCCTCTTCGCAAGCATCACTGCTGCGCAGAAGGAAGCGACGGCTACCCATGAGGGAGACAGAGGTGAAACCACAATACAATCATGACCAATGTGTGTGTCGTTTTCGCACACGCTTAGGCTCACCATCTCCACAGGATACAGTCTGGCTATTCTGTTAAAACTTTACCGTGAAAGCATAGGTGAAGTGACCTTAAAGTGAGCTGTTACTGTATCTGATGCTAGAATTGATACAATTGACGGTTCACTTCAAGCTCACTTCCCCTTGTTTTCACGGTGAGATTTTTATAGAATAGCAATACTGATCCTTCAAAATCGTGTTCTTAGAAAGGTTGTGGGAGACCCCTTCTATGTCCGCAGTGAGAATAATCATCTAGATCTCAAATTGCTTACCATCCAACAGTTCATGAAATGCCATTCAAAGCGTTTCTTAGACGTTTCTACGAGTATAAAGCACACAAATCCCCTGATTGCGGCAGCCGACCGCTACACTCCCTCTCGCATAAATAGGATTCGCCGAACGAGGCATACCCTATCAAATATTTATTAGAGCAAAAAACAGGTTTACATTTTTTTTTTGTTTGTTAACAGCTACATTAGTTTTTTTTTTTTTACTGTGTTGCAGCCATTAGCGCCCACCTCCAAAAGCTGTCGGCGTTCCAACATCCTATCTATCCCCGATGACGCCACAACTCCCCAGCACGTTCACCAGCCTAGTCGCCTTCCTTCTGTCCTCACCGCTGAGGCCCGCACCGCGACGTCCCAATCCATGGCCGCCCCGAGTCTTTATCAAGCCAGCCCGCGCAGTTGTGCCTGTAGCTTTAAATTCGTCCCTTATTCATTCCGATCCAGACTGTCCCTTGCTGCGCCCCTCAGCGACGCCCTGAGCCGAGGCTCTTGCCCACATGGGGTGCCCTTAGCGTGTAGTCGTTTAGTTCTTAAGTTTTAAGCCCAGGCCAGGCCAGCCCAGAGCGGACCTTGTATCGTGGCCTTTATTTATTGAGGCAGCCACAGGTAAGTCCGGTTAAGCATCTGACCACCTTCTAGACTGACAAACGAGACCATAATCCAAAAAACAAATTGACTCTACTGAGACACATCACTAGGTCATCGTTTCATATATCTCGTTTACTTGTCGATCATCATCTGTCTGGCCAACTTGGCGTTCAGTCTAACCGGATGCATCTGAATACATTATTTGTTTACTTGTCCACTCATATGATTTGCAATATACGGGAAATTGATGTGAACCTTGTTACCAGGGATTCAGCATATGATTCTAGTCCCCTAGCATACAAATTTTCCACTTCACCCTGTAGGTAAACATAGCTACACGAATCTGAAAAAAGTTATCAAAAAAGTAATTCCAGTTTAATCTCATGCCCTGTCACTTCTCCATGTATTGCAGAACTAACTGTTGCATACAAATGGTATATGTAGAGGTCTATCTAATCTGTACAAGGCTATGATATGCATATTTGAGCCAGCAATTCCCAAAAGATGCGCTTGTGAGACTGTTACAGACTCAAATTGCATCGACAGATGAGGTGCATACATAATAAGTAGTCGGTACGTTATTTGGAAACGTGCAAGAAAACTAAATATTTTTGGGACACATGAGGTTTTCTTGATAATTATACTGAGGGGTTTGTACCCAAGTAATAACACCCCCCGGGTCGATTGATCAGGCTAAGCTACGCTTGCCGCGGTTGGAGCGTGGATGAGTGGTCGTGGATTCGAATCCACATAGCACTTTAGTTTGTGTAAATTATTTCATCACCACTGCTCTCAAAACGGTGAAGAAAAACATCGTGAGGAAACCGGCATGTCCTAGAACAAAAAATTAGAAGACATCTTACATCTATCAACCTGGACTGGGCCCGCGTACTGGATTACGGTTACGGCTCACTGTCTCCCACAAAGAGGACGTCTTTGTCCCAGCAGTAGGAACGGTTATAGGCTGCTGTAAGTAACTTTGTGTACCTGCCTTACGTAATATTCCTAACTAAAGGCGGGTATAGTGATTTTATTTCTGTAATTAAGTTTCTTTTTTTTTTTTTTCACCACCACTGCTCTCAAATCGGTGAAGGAAAACATCGTGAGGAAACCGGCATGTCCTAGAACCAAAAATTCGAAGACATGTGACATCTACCAACCCACACTGGGCCCGCGTGGTGGATTACGGCCCAATCCCTCTCACCGAGAGGAGGCCTATGTCCCAATAGTTGGAACATTATAGGCTGATGATGATGATGATGAATTAAGTTTTAAGAGATCCGAACCGACATAGCCCGAAGAATTGAACAGATGGCCGGTGGGGCCGAAAAGTTCTGGAGTGGCGACCGCATACCAGAAGACGTAGAGTGGGAAGGCCTCCCACAAGGTGGGCCGATGACCTTGTGAAGGCCGCGGGTATCAGCTGGATGTGGGAAGCACAAGACCGGTCGAAGTCGAGGAGCCTGGGGAGGCCTATGTCCAGCAGTGGACGTCTTTCGGCTGAAATGATGATGATGATGAAGTAAGTTTGTACAAACACTTTTATACGTCAATCATATTTTTTTTTTTAACTAGATGAGGTTGGCGTTTCCTACTTGACTACTCTGAGAAGAAACTTAATTAATGCACATTATAAAAGTTGTTTGTTCCGAAATGTTAACTGAAAAGTTCTCTGCCATTTTTAATTTAGATAATTTTTCCTTCAATAATTTCCAAAAAATAAGTACACGAAGTACATACTACGCTAGACCATTATGCGTTTGCGACTGTGGGGGTGCATAGATTTGTAATGTGACCACAATTTTCTCCCACGATCAGAAAACTAATTTAATAAATAAACAATGTTTTATAGTACCTAATAGTAAAAATTCAGTGTTTGAATTATAATTAAGACAATATTCTAATTTGTTTCGTGGTGTGCGTCAACTACGGAACATGTTGTATATACCTGCATATGTCTAGGGAAGTTTTGAATTATAGAGTGTTCATACTAACTATTTGTAATTAAGATAACATTATTGCCGCTATCAAATTGTATTTAGCAATATTTATGATCATTTTATCGGGCTATAATGGCTACACTAATTTACTAGTTAGGTACAATAATGTTAATTTCGTATCTACTTCATCAGACACGAAAATGGATTGATTTGAGCGTAGAAATTCTCCTAAATACAATAAATTTATCACCAGACCAAATATGTACATAGGTAGCTTTTTCCATAGGTTCTAAAAATGATACATGTACGTAGATAATATAACTTTCACTAAATGCATATTATAAAACAAAGTCCTGACTCTGTCTGTCTGTTCGCGATAAACTCAAAAACTACTGAACGGATTTTCATGCGGTTTTCACCAATTGACAAAGTGATTCATGAGGATGGTTTAGGTGTATAATTTGTTAAGGTGTCGTATAAATTGGTTAACGCGGGCAAAGCCACTGGCAAAACCTCGTATACCTACCTTAATAAAATAATCAGTACAAATCTATGAAACCTAAAAGATAACAATTTTTATGAAGAAGCCGCAGCTAGCAGAACATTTGAATTTATGAGTATAAATACCTAAACAAACATAAAAACACTGATAATAATGTTTCATAGAATGTTGTGATTTGACTGTTTGTTTTTTTTTTTGGGTGGGAAATTATCAAATAACTTCTCCCGCTATGGGTGGAGCGGGAGGGAGTGTCAGACTTTTACTGACTAACACCCACCCGTGTTCCTTCAGTTGCCTGTGTGCCAGGGGCCACGGTACCTCTTTCGAACAACCCGCACCCCTGGCAGGCATCGGCCTTTGCGGACCCCACCAGTTGGTGCTGACTGTCTCTAAACTGTTTGTCTGAATCAATCAACATGTAAGCCAAAGTAACAGTATCTCATCATCATCATCATCATCATTTCAGCCGAACTACGTCCACTGCTGGACATAGGCCCCCCAGAAGCTGTGCCACTTCGACCGATTCTGTATTTCCCGCATCCAGCGGATTCCTGCGTCCAGTTCAGCACAGCTGGAAGGCAAATGTACCTGGGGTTTAACGAAGTCGGGAGGTGAAAAGTTTCTCTTCTTACATACTTTTATTCGTAGTATATAACATTATAGTTAATGCAATTGAAATAAAATAAAATAAATCGACACCATGTCCAAAGTAGTTTGTCTACTATCTTACTTATATTATAGACGCCAGCCCGATTTACAAAATACTGAATATATGTACATATAACTATGTAGTAATAAGTATAATATATCCATTTTTTATCAAAAGTCGTTGGAGTGCCCATTTTATCAATGTTTTTGGGAAATAGGTAGCTTGTCGTAATTTTCCCTGGAAGTCGTTCACCTCATCCATACTTCAGAAATATCTTATCAATAGTGAAGTCTCATTTAATTCAGCGGTTCCAGGTAGGTATCTGTCTGTAAAAGAATTAATAAAATACTGCCCAAGCGCGAATCAGACTCGTACACGATGGGTTCCGCACAAAAAGGCAAAAAACGAAGAAAAAAACACGGTTCTTGTATTTTTTGTTTTAGCGGCAACAGAAATACACATTCTATGAAGATTTCAAGTGTCTACTTACTACAGATCATGAGATACAGCCCGCTGACAGACAGATGGACGGACGGAGGCTCAGTAATAGGGTCCCGTTTGTTACCCTTCGGGTACGGAACACTAAAAACGATCACTTAAGGGGGGCCCTTTCATGTCCGTCCATAGTCAAAACGAGCTTGCAACGAAATACAAGTTAGTGAGAACGCGAAAACATCGAACGCAAGATGGCGTGCGGAGATTTTACAAAACATGTTCCAGGAAATAAGTACGTGTTTTTGAAAAAGCTTTATACATTTTTGGAAAAAATGTTTCTCATTTAGAATTTCCATTATATGTACGAGGTTTCTGTGAAGATATTTTCCTTTCATTTTCAATGTATGAGTACAATATGAACGGCCAAAGATCAGATTGATTGATTGATCAGATTTGTGCGAAAAGGCTGATTTTCAGACGTCTTTACTGAATTTGTTTCTCAAAAAAGTATTTTTTTTTCCATTAAAGAGATTAAGCACCTTCAGTTTGCCGATGATATCGTTGTCATCGGAGGACCTCAGTGCATTGCTGGATGACCTCAGTGGAGCTTCCAAAAGAGTGGGTCTTAAAATGAACATGGAAAAGACAAAGGCCATGGAGAATGCCCATGTAAAACCCACTCTCATGACGATCAGAGGCGCTACACTCGAAGTTGTGGACGAGTACGTTTACCTAGGACAAACTGTCCAGTTAGGTGAGTCCAGCATCGAGAAAGAGATCAATCGTGGTATCCGGCTGGGCAGCGTTCGGGAGGCTTCGCAATATCTTCTCGTCCCAATTATCACAGTGTCTCAAGACGAAAGTCTTGTGTGTGCCAGTGATGACCTTATGGTACAGAAACGTAGTCGCTCACAATGGGCCTTATCAGAAGGCTTAAAGTCACCCAAAGGGCAATGGAGAGGGCTATGCTCGGAGTTTCCCTACACTATCGAATCAGAAATGAAGAGATCCGCAGGAGAACCAAGGCAATCGACATAGCCTGAAGAATTGCCAAACTTAAGTGGCAGTGGGCAGGGCACATTGCTCGCAGAACAGATGGCCGATGGGGACGAAAGGTTCTGGAGTGGTGACCGCGTACCAGAAGACGTAGAGTGGGAAGGCCTCCCACAAGGTGGACCGATGACCTTGTGAAGGCCGCCGGAATCCGCTGGATTTGGGAAGCGCAAGACCGGTCGAAGTAGAGGAGCCTGGGGGAGGCATATGTCCGGCAGTGGACGTCTTTTGGCTGAAATGATAATGATGATGAAAGAGATAAAGGTATGTTTAAAGAATATGAAGAAAAAAAATTTAACGCCATAAATTATGAACGAGCGTTTGTATGAGTATGCCAAGTTGGCCGCTCTTAACGGTTCAACTGATCGCTTTTACATCAATTCTCAGATATTAACCAAAAAAATAAAACATAGAGGTTCACTTGTTCATACAACATAAGCTGTTACCAGGATTTACTTGATAGATTTGGATAACATTTGGCATTCCGTTCGCGTTCGTTTCAGCAGTTTACGAATTGGTCGGCACGGTTGGCGTAGCGGTTAAGCGATTGACTGCTGCACTGCGTGTCGCGGGTTCGATTCCCGCACGGAACAAATATTTGCATGAGCTACAAGTAGTTGTTCCGGGTCTGGTTGTTTGTGTATGTGAGTTTAAATGTTTGTAAACGCACGCCCAATACAGGAGAAACTCCTGGTGTGGGGCAACGTTTAAAAAAAAGAACGCGAACTCACAAACATCTTCACTTTACAATTTATGTGAAAAAATAATTACAATTATTATTAGTGGCTGGACGATGCAATCGACGAATCTGAAATCCAAATCAGGCGCCCGCAGACAAGCACAGCGCAACCCTATTAGAACAAATTCTATGAAAACTTCATGCATTCAACCAGAATCGTGTCACACCGTTTGATCGCGCCTCTCTGCGGGAGCCTTCACGGTACAGGTAACTTCCCGAGTACATTTTATTGGAATTTCTAAGATTTTCTTAGCATTTAAAATGGTTTTACTTTTTCCCGACCTTCCTATAAACTTCACCTTGAACTATCCTTGAAATAGTTGCAATACTTTCACCCAATTTAACTCCTGCAATCTTAGCAATCGTTTCACGTCCGTTGCAAAGTCCCTGCAGCTCAACGTTTTCTCCGTAGGGAGACCAAAGATTTGTGACCGCTATTTGTTCGTCTACGAACATTGAAGAAATTGTGTGCAATCAATTTTAGTGTAAAACTTACTTTAGAATTGATTGCTGGACGCCTGGACGTCCGGTCATCGGCTTCTTGTTGTAATTCCGTAGAGGAATTCTCTAGAGAGAGATAGTTAGGTCTTGAATTAAAAGTGTAGGAGATGAGATAAATTGTGTAGTTACTGCAAGGTTTGCTTCAAAACGAAAAGTAGTGAACTTTTTGAAAGTATGTTTTTAGAATAAATTCGACATTTTGGTAAACTATTATGCCTAGCCCATTTTTTTTTTTTTTTTTTTTTGGGTGGGAAATCATCAAATGACTTCTCCTGCTGAGTAGAGCAGGAGGGCGTGTCAGACTTTTACTGACTAAAACCCACCCGTGTTCCCTCAGTAGCCCGTATGCCAGGGACTGTGGTATCTCTTTCGAACAATCCCGCACCCCTGGCAGGCATCGGCCCTTGCGGACCCCACCGGTAGTTGCTGACATCTTTGACGGCGCGCGTGTGGAACACAACGCGCCGTCCCGTCTACCACTTTTCGGCCGCAGAGGACAGGGATAGCGGCTGACGCTATACCGACACTCCTCTTCCCCTGCGGCCCCATCGCGTCCGCCATCAAACGGTGGCGGCCCCGTCCAGGCCACGGAAGGAAAGAGCGCTGCTCAGAAGCACCGGCACTCCTCCTCTACCGCAGCCCGTAACCCTCAGCCGCGATTTCTCCCATTCGACATCGCGGCCCACCTCAGTTGCGGTGCATCTCACCGCAACCTACTTTTTGGCCGCTACGTCAATGGCTTGAAGGCAAAATCCACGAGCGGCCCCACCTTTGGGTTCCTCTTGGCTTCACGGTGGCCGGAATCCACGGTTACTGAGCCCCCCCGCAACGACAATGCGGAAACCCACTCGGGGGGGATGCCTAGCCCATTGGAGACTAAAGGCTTGATTTTTCTTATGTTACAATTGCTTCAAATAAACTGGTCGTGACATAATTGAAATTTACACATTGCAAACAATTCTTGCATTCATTGCATCTTGCAGATTTTTTTTGGATTATCAATTTTTTATTTTTTTTATTTTTATAAAACGTTGCCCCATACTAGGAATTTCTCCTGTATTGTGGGTGCGTTCACAAACATTTAAACTCACATACACAAACAGCCAGACCCGGGACACCTACTTGTAGTTCATACAAATATTTGTTCCGTACGGGAACGCAGCGCGTAGTCAATCGTTTAACCACTGCGCCAAACGTGCCGTCAAATAACAAACCGTGTAGTTAAATAATAATCACCGAACTTGAAAACAGAGTTTGTAGATAATAACAGCGTCAAATTAATATGCTTACTGAACATTAAATACTCTCTAAACAAAGCCTGGAATCCTATGAACTCATTGCCAAAAGCCAGAAATGCAAGCACATTAAATATACGCGCAACAAATATTTGTACCACTAATGATAGCACGGAATCTCTAGTATTTACTACCTCGTCTTATCTGTTTCCTCAGATCTAATCCACACCGGATGACTAATTCTTCTGCTGCGCCCTGAATTTTCTATTGAAATTTTTTCCAACTTTTTGCAGTGTACTCTGTAATTATCTTTGTTTTTTATGGTTTTCTTAGATAACTTTAAATTCAAATGTGCACCAAACGGTACATTATATTTTGTTTTCAAATGACAAGATATTAAATCGTATTCTGCCACTACATAAGCACATGGGTAATTATGTTTGGTTTGATTGTAAGCTGGTGAATTATCAATAGCCTTTATTACCTAGCAGCCTCGCCTGCAGGCTTAGCATGACGCTTTCTATTTCTACTCTACCGTAGACAAGGAATCGCTTGTTTACATTTCTCGGTACAAAACTGTCAATTGTCTACACGGAAACGTCGTTTTTGTCTTCTCTTCTGTCGACAAAACGCTTCTCTACGGTTCTCCTGCTAATCCTTCAGGTCTAATATCTGGTTTATTGTAACCTTGTCGAGTAAGTAAGTCTAGTAAAGCAGTCTTTCAGTCGCATTTTGAATTCTATTCCTTATTTGTCTCATTATAGGGTTCGAACTCTGTTACCTTGAAAACAAGTACTAGAACTGCGCCATGGCTTTGATCTAAAATTTGCAGTGGTGACCCCAAGATAACGGGCCCGACTTAGGAGTTGTAAGTCATCAGTAAGTTTGACCTCAAATAAGCGTTTAATTCTGTGCAAATTATTTATCTGCTCTCAAAATAACGGAAAAAACAAAAAGAAAGAGGGGCCTAACCTACTTGTTCGCAGGTACATCAGACAGCAACTACGCCGACGAAGACACTGTTTTGTGTCGTGCATACCCGTTTAGTAGTAGATTACGGCCCAATCCCTCTCACTGAGAGGAGGCCTGTGTCCCAGCAGTGGGAACATTATAGGCTGATGATGATGATGATGATACCCGTTTACGGGAGAATTGCCATAGGGAAACACGATAGAACATGTACGGAATGAAGAAGCGCCTGCGGACCGACAAAATAGAATTGCCAATGGTGATATGTCCGCAGCCGCCCCACGTTTCGGCCCATATAACGAACGTTGGAAGGCCCATGGGAAAGTTGAATGGAGTGCTCTCAAAACTGTGAAGAAAAGCATTGTGAAGAAACCGGTATGTCCTAGAACCAAAACCGGTGGATTACGGGCCACTCCCTTTCACATAAGGGGCCTGAGTCCCAGCATTGGGCACATTATAGGCATATTTTGATATAAATTAAAGGCTTTGCCACTGAGCCAACACTGCTTTACAGGTAATCATGTGTGTAATATCTATGCATGTACGAACAATGTCACGTTGTTTCACATACTCTAATTGTTATCATTGCCGAGGTCGGACGCGCCCGAACAGGTACTCCAAAAGTCTAATCGTTATCGTACTCATTAAGTCAATAAACCAATCGGATTTAAAATGTAATATTGCAAACACAGGATTAACGATAATCGTGTTTTATTAAATTCATAGATTAGCACAACTTCCATTCTATTTTTTTTTAACAAAGCCGATGTCGACTGTTCTGCAAATGGCTAGAAGAATAGCTCGTAGTTTAAAAAAATGCTTAGGTATGTTAAGGGGATAGGCAGCAATATCCTTGAGGTTGAAATGACACATTGCAATATTTTTAAAAGTATATCCTTTTATAGATGGTCAAATTAAATTAGGTAACGAAAGACCGCAGAAATTATGGGTATCGATATCAGAACTATATATCTATATCACATGGAATTAGAACTAACAATGTATTTCACTTTTTAAACCTTCATATTTTTTGTCCACTGCTGCTGAGCAACATGCGTCTTTATAACTTTGTTTATAGAAGATTATTAGTATTCAATTATATAGATTTGATATCTGTACATTCTGGGGTACAAGCCCATACAATTTTTGGCCATCTTCTTTATTTTGTTATTTCATGAACTAAAACTAACATTTTCCGATTGTTTTTTGCCTAAGTAATCTTAATAATATACTTTTAGATTTTTTCTCAAATAGAGTAAAATTCTGTATTGACGTATACAGTCTGACATAATAGTAAAAAGTGATAATTCTCCCACGCCAAACCAAGTTTTTAACAGACTTTTCCTCAACGAACAATCTGTGAGCCACTTACAAGAACAAACCACCAAATCATGTCAACAACGTCGCCATCAAAATCACAACAACAGTATCGTGGCGATACCACCAATGATTAATGACAATGAATCTGCAACTATCCGGTTGTATCCAGTTTTATCCGGCTGATACCGGCCTAGGACTGCGCGCTCGCGATAAAACGTAACTCCGAAAATTTTGTATTATACAGCTAAGCCTTTTGTCGTTATTGTTTCAGATATAAAGGTTGCCCTATTTTTGGACATCAGCTTATTAACTTTGTTTTGTTTTTTTCCGGGTAAGCAATAGAGTTGCTCTGCCGAAAAAAATATGGAGTTAAGTTAATGTAATCGAGATCTGGAGTCGAAAAAAATTAAATTAGTATTGTTACATAAGCCAAAAACGCTAGTAAAGGTAAGATAAAGTAAAAAAGGTTTTCGGAACTCGTTACAACTAATCTTCAGCTAGATATCTCAGCAAAGTTACGACGCATTGTTTCTTAACCCAGTTCAGTCCGTAAGCTCTCCATAAATTAAAACTACTGGAAGACCTTTTCTTCTTTCTTTTTGTAAAGTAATGTTGATAAACTGTTGTTTCTTATTGTTGGAGATAAGAAAAATGTGGTTCTGTTTTGAATACAATTACTTTTACAAATTGTAGCGTGTTCTCTTTGAGACTATTCAGAAGAATTTTAGAGCTTTCTCGGGATAATAAATAAAACAATGTTGAACAACAATTTCAGTCGTTCGTAATAAACTCACGCCTTCTTCTCATGGGAGTAGGCAGAACTTAGAGAACACCACCTGCTTCGATCCCTACATACTACTTTTGCCTCGTTTACGTTCATACATACACCTGTGGCCATAGTGTGAGTTTCTTTTAACCGTCTTGATCTAACGCATCGACCTCGTTCGATACTCCGATTGGCCTTGGATTCGTGAAAGACCAATTGGCGCGCCGAACGCGGTCGATGCGTTTTTTGTTTTTGGTTATGTAATCACAAAATAACTTCTCTCGCTCTGGGCAGAGCGGGGAGGGCGTGTCAAACTTTTATTGACTAAAACCCACCCGTGTTCCTTAAGTTGCCTGTATGCCAGGGGCCACGGCATCTCTTTCGAACAACCCGCACCCCGCCGCCCCAGGCATCGGCCCTTGCGGACCCCACCAGCTGGTGCTGACATCTCTTTGAGGCGCGCGTGGAACACAATGCGCCGTAGACCTGGGGTTGGTCTTTACCGGACGGTGAGCTACCTATTTATTACTCGACGTCCGCAAGCTCGCGCCTACGGTGGCCGAGAATCAGCCTGGGATTCCCGATGCCCAGGGCGTCTCCTGTGGCGACTAGGGCTGTGACGGCACAGAGATTGCCTCTCCCTCACGATGCGTTAGATTGAGATGGTTAAATGAAACTCACACTATTGCATCTGGTCATAAACGCACGCCGGTTGCGAGAACTACCTACGCACCTGACTTTTTTGTAGAACGTTACCAATAAGATCACTATTATGTCCTCCAAAGGTGTCTCCTTTCGGCGTTTCAAAACACTGCCTTTCTGCCTTTCAATCATCCTCTCGTCATGACCACAGTCTTTCAAATATTATCCCCTCGTCATGACAAAACAGTCTTCCACATGATATCAATGTTGAAGAAATACTGAAAATTATTTTAAAACACAAACCAAGTTAGCTTATGGTCTTTCACTATCACAAGTAGCAGCAATTAACGGGAAAATAATACGTACTAAAGCAATAAAACATACGTTTCCAATCCAACTTTGTTTCAAAATGAAGTAACTACCATTTAGTTGTTCCATTATCCTTATCTTAACACAGCCACTGTGGTATAAACTTCATAAAAGATTATATAGCCATTGTTTCAGCAAAGCTATCACAATCTCTCATAATAATGCATGAACTTTGAACAGTTGTTACCTCCAAACATTGGCCTTTCAACTTCAACTTCGTTTTCCATTGCTTCCTTAGCTTTCCCCTTTGATAAATACTTAACATACAAAAGAAGCAATAGATGTGATTTTCCAAGGTTGGTCAGTTTTGGCCAATGTTTGCTCAATTGGCCGAATATAGTTGTAAGTTTGAACTACTTCGTCGGTTTTAATAAACAAAGGCCCTGACCAGACTATGTCAGACTTAGTAAGTCAAAATGTTGGTTCTGTGGTTAAATAATGCTCTAATGTGAGCAACTTTGTATGACTACTGCCTGATAAATATGAGTCTAATGTCGTTAAGGGTACCCCGAGATTAATACGACCGTGGATCCGCGATCCACGAAAGTCTCTTTCGCGCAAGTTTTTTTCCTCGCAAGTATTTTTCGCGTAATAACGGACTTTTGCGCGTAAAACACTTGCGGACATGTCTTTTCGCGCTTATGGGTTCGCATAGACTCTTCCGCAGGAATGTCTTTTGCACAAGTGTCCAGCTCCCGTATCACGCTTGTCTGCTAGAGCCTTTTTGTCTATCTCTATGATACGAAGTGTAGATTATTAATCTGTAGGTTCCAAAAGTGTGAAATCATCGAGCAATTGAACCAAAACAAAATATGTTTTAATAAGTTCATGCCCCGGCGGCGATGTTTTATTCCATTTGAGTTCACTACTCGTATCAAAACAATAATATTCGGGTGAAGGGGCAGTGATATTTTTGTTGATAATTGTTATGTATATACTCGTTTTTGCTCGCGACTTCGGCTGATTTTGGATATTGGAAAATATCAAATTAAAACATTGTTTTCATTTTCAGTTACCTACGCGGCGCACGACAGGAAAACTCCCAGAGCCGGCATGATTATTTCCGACATCTTCAACAGTCATAGTTATATTTCAGCCAGTTTACACAAAACTTCAATGAAATATACCTACATCTAAACGTTCCTGATGAATCAATCCGCCCATATTGGTGAAAACCTTTGGTATGTAATCCGTTCGGTCGTTTTTGAGTTTATGATGTCAGACAGACAGACGCGGTGCTCGGACTTTGTATTTGTTTTATTACATGATTATTAATATAGTGATTTTGCAAAATAATTACGGCATTCTATCACCGGGGTCAAGTAAAATTGTATAATTGGGTATAAGATACGATAATGGACTTTTCCGTCAGTATTTTTTCAGTGACAGCTACCGCTGGTGTCTGGATTTTATATGGACTAACTTTTTCCCGCGGCTCCACCCACGTGGATGTTGGTTATCGCATAAAAATGTAGCCTATGTCCTTCTCCATGTCCCAGGCTATATCTGTGCCAAATTTCATGATGATCGGTACAGCGGCTTAGGCATAAAAGCGTAACATAGAGACAGAGCTACTTTCGCATTTATAATATAACTAGCTGACCCAGCAAACGTTGTTTTGCAGGTAATTTCTAGTGAACGACCCTTATCACTTAGGGGTATGAAAAATAGATAGTAGCCGATTCTCAGACCTACTGAATATGCATATAAAATTTGGTAAAAATCAGTAAAGCCGTTTCCGAGGAGTAAGGTAACTAACATTGTGACACGAGAATTTTATATATAAGAAGATATTAGTAGTAGAGATTAGTAGGGATAACGGCAGGTACGTTCTGCTATTAGGGAAAATAAATTATTATTACCATTAATTACAATAATGTCTTTTTCCTAATTTACACAACCTATGGATCTTTTTGAATGAAATTTAATTTGATAAATGAACTGTTTGTTTTCTATTAATTTAACTTGATTTTAATCAAATTTTTTATTTTTTTATTTAACCATTTATGTACACACTAAATAAACAGACAAGAAGATTAGAACAGAAAAATAGGTACAGAGGTGATGCTTATTTCTAAAGAAATCTCTTCCAGCATCCATTAGTTTCCTACTAAACTTCAACTATGTCCGACGACACCGGCTATTTATCTCTTTTTCTGACTGTACCTACGCTAACAGCGCTTAGCAACGTGATGCAGACAGCCTGGCGCTGACAAATGAACAAAATGTAATGTACAGATAACGATAGATATACTAATTTAATATCGTAATATTAGTTCTACTCAGCTGAGTTATGAAATAAGATAGATTGTTAGTTAATGTCTATCTGCCTTTTCCTGACTATGGTATGGAGGTCGGCTTCCAGTCTAACCAGATGCAGCTGACATACATACTCGGCATACGGCACTTTTACATTGAGCCACTGCCGATCTGGCCCCCACAACTCAGTAACTGGGTAAACGATACCCCTTGGTACGAATGTTTGTCGGATTTTTGATTAGTGCCGTAAATATGCAAAAAAAAATTACTTTTTCAAATTTCGCGCGTAATTTTACGACAACACTGGACGCAATAGACGCCATATTGCTCTGTGGCGTCAGTTTGCTGTGTAGACAAATGCACTGATATTTTATATGATAATTGTTTATAATTTAAAAAAATGAGTTATTATTCTACATAGCGTTGGTTTGCTGTTAAATAAAAACTACTTTGATTAAAATAATTCAATAATTTGGAACCGTGCACCTAGCTTCTGACGTTTCATAAGTGCCCGTGCAGGTTTATGTGAAATAAAATATTTTAATTTGATTTGAATAAAAGTACAGAGTTGTTCAATTGACACGCCAGACGTAATAACGTGGCGGCTACTATTTCATGGTGTTCAAAAACAGATTGATAAAACTGAAATCTTAGAATTGAATTTTTAAATTTATTTTGTTATTTCATGAACGAAAACTAACATTTTCCTACTGCATTTTGCCTAAGCTATCTCAATAAGTAATACATTTTTAGATTTTTTCTCCTATAGAGTAAAATATCCTATTCTAAAATATTTAAAATGCTTTGCCTTGCTATGTAACAAAGCATTTGGTGAAAGCTGAATGGCACCGAACTAACTTTTGTTTCCAGCAAACCGCACGGGCTTTCGCCCACATTCTGCCAAAATTCATCCAAATCAGTGCAGTAGCAGTCACGGAAACACACAAAAGTGGAGAGATAAACAAAACTTTTACTAATAAATGCGGATAACAAACTATTTTCCACAATTCGTTATATTCCGTGATTCTACGAATTAAGACCGTTTAAATACTAAGGATTTCCTTGAATATCATCATAGTGATTTATCCTTTTTGTTTTATTCCATTTTATGAGGTGACATGACATAACACCGTGATTTATTTATGACTTCATAATTTACCTATAATGTTCCCACTGGAAGCAATGGTGGCCCAGTGGTAACGGCCGCGACTTACGAGTTGTAGGTCGTGGGTTCAAAAACAGACATGCGCTTTAGTTTGTATAAATTATTTCTCCACTACTGCTCTCAAAACGGTGAAGAAAAACATCGTGAGGAAACCGGCATGTCCTAGAACAAAAAAATCGGAAGACATTTGACATCTACCAACCCGCACTGAGCCCGTGTGGTGGATAACGGCCCACTCCCTCTCACAGAGAGGAGGCCTGTGCCCCAGTAGTGGGACATGTCTACGAATTTTTGGTTCTAGGACATGCCGGTTTCCTCACGATGTTTTCTTTCACCGTTTTGAGAGACTTGGTGGTTCAATAATTTACACAAAGTAAAGATGTCTGGGCTCAGACCTACGACTTAGAACTCGTAAGGCGTGGCCACCATTGCACTACCTGTTCTTTACTACATGTACGTTACATATTAATATACTCGTATCTATGCAAGCATTTTAATGTGTAGTACACGAAAGAAAAGTGCATGTCTTCTAAAAAATCTCAAAATTATTGTGAAAATTGCATCAAAATCCATTGTGGAGTTTAGAAGAACAACGAGGTCATACGGACTAATACAAAAAGCGACTTATAATTTATATTATGGGGACACTTTGCGCGGGCTCCAACTCACTGGTGGGCCTGGCTAAAAATCACGCTGTCTCACCAGGCTTCGTAACCGACAGAGATAGTATCAGTGGTGAGCAGTTAGACGCTAGTCTACACGCACAATGTTATTGAGTGAGATGCAGGAGCATTTTTGGCAAAAAAAATCGCGAAAACATTAAGAAAAGTCCTTCAGAAGATCGGGTTTTATGAAAAAACCACTGCATAAATCAATGACCAATAAAGTTTATTGAACTTATTATAAATTGAACTTTGTCGGTACCGTCTTGATTTTCGAGATTTTACACTCCTTTTATTACTTAAACACGCTCAAAGTTAGGTTAAATTAGAAGAAAAACGAATCTTTGTTGGCTCATAACTTTTTAATAGCTTTTTATTTTAGTATTCTGTTTCCGTACAGACAATAATAATAACGAGACAAAACCATACCATGTTTAATTTTTGATGTACATAGTCAAACAGTGGAGTAAAACCCTCCCGAAGTTTGTATGGCAAAAATGTGGACAAGTGTCACCTTAAGTAGGTAAAGATACCTATCATAGTATAAGTAAGTATTAGTCTGGATAGCGAACACCCCACGCGTTAGACGCGTGCTACTGTCAGTGTATGTGTGCACGCCGTGCATGCGTGCGTGTGCACGTTCACGTTTTCCATCCACGTTAGGAAGCACGTGGCTTTATACTAATTATGGACTGTTGAGTGTTCGTAAAGTAGGTACTTACGTGAGTGGAAAACTATTATTTTTAGACGAATAGTTCTGCATAGGAACATACCTAATCTATGAATTAAAAGTAAAAAGATATCAACTTTTATTCTATGACGCACGCAACCGAGAACTATGGCGAAAAAAGGGGGAGGCCTATACCAAGGAGTGGGTGATTCCACGCTAAGATGATGATGAGGATGATGATGATGATGATGATGATGATGAAGATGGTGGTGATGATGATGATCTAGGTAACCTACATACATGTCGGATCTTTCATGAGTTTGCACTTAAAATGAGACACAAAGCGCCTAGGATCGAGTATAGTGTCGATACGGACGCGTGGAGCGACATTGATCATTTAGACGTAGTCCTGACACGTACTGGCCTAGGAAATGTACAGTGTTTCCTTTTAAGCTCAGAGTATTATTAGTACAGGAGTATTAGTAACTGCACCCTAATTGCGTAACTCACGATTAATCATAATCGGTTTCAATTAGACAGTTCAACAGTATTCATCGCGTTATTTAAGTTTTTGAACAGACACATTTTTCGAACATGTGAAGCCAATGGCTTAACAATCTGTTTCAAAACGAAACAGATTATGATGAATCGTGAGTTACGCAATTAGGGTGCAGACTGTAACAATAAACTGTGCAGAAGTTATTGGAGTTATTTATCTTGTTTGCCCGTATCCCAATTCTGCGCCCACGAGTGTATATTCTGATACTATGTATGTTAATAAGTAGGTCCAATCAAAACCCTATGTACCTGGATCCGAAATACATATGTATCTGAGCGCAGATTAGTAGACAAAGATAATGAAAACTAAACAAGAAGATGACATACTTACCCTTTTCAATCTCACATTAAATTAAAAACATTACATGAAGCCTTGTTTCCCCAAAGTGTTGGGCAAAGTGTACCTACCTATAGTACACCCATATTTCGCCAGTAATAGGGGGCGAACCTATTGCCATCAACCGGGTCCAAGTCCAGACCCGAGACTGCAACTGAGAAACTCCAGATAGAAAAACCCAATAATACTTTATTTACCGGGGAATCGAACCCGGGACCATATGCTCAGAAGTACCGCTTGCGTCTATTAGATCAACGAGGCAATCAACTCAATCTTTACATAGTATAAAACAAAGTCGTTTCTTGTACGCTAATATTTTTTAAACTACGCAAGGGATTTAAATGCGGCTTACATCAATGGACAGTTTGATTCAAGATGAAGATTTATATGTATAACTACCTTCCGCCCGTGGCTTCTCTCGCGTGGATGACGGAAATTATCCCGCAGGAACGTACTACCGGGATAAAAAGTAAGTATCCTATATATTAATCTAGGTTATAATCTATTTGTGTGCCAAATTTCTGTATTTTTTGCGTGAAAGAGTAACAAACATCCATACACACATACATACAAACTTTTTATAATATTAGTAAGGTAACGATACATCGACCCTGGTCCAGGCCATGGTACGGAGCGAGAGTGCATGGGTAGTCACCTCCTTCTGCGAAACAGTGATGCTCGCGAAGAGGGAGGCGGCACACGTGAGGGAGAGGCAGTATATGCGGCCTTAGTCGCCGCAGGAGACGCCCTGGGCGTCGGGAATCCCAGGGTGATTCCCGGCCACCGTAGGCGCGTGCTTGTGAACGGCGAGTAATGGGTAGCTCGTTGTCCGGTAAGGACCAAGCCTGGGTCGACAGCGCGTTGTGTTCCACGCGCGCCTCGAACAAAAGTCAGCACCAACTGGTGGTGTCTGCAAGGGCCGATGCCTGCCAGGGGTGCGGGTTTGTTCGAAAGAGACACCACAGCCCCTGGCACACAAGCAACTGAGGGAACACGTGTAGATTTTAGTGAGTAGAAGTCTGACACGCCCTTTTGCTCCACCCAGAGCGAGAGAAGTTATTTGATGATTTCCCGACCAAAAAAAAAAATAGTATGTAGAGGTATGAGGAACAGGGTGCAAAGTTCACTCATCCTCTATTGAAAAGGTGGATCCTCCGACCAGAAGGGTATTGTGTCTGGTGGGCAACTGCCCGACAGTTGATGTCGGGATATTTTATCTATTCGGGTGTTGTGGTAAACTCTGATTGCGCGATGTAGAATTTCTAAAAATAGTTCGCCTGTGGCATTGTAGATGGCGCCACTTTTCTTTTTGCGTTTTTCGATTTATTGCGAAGCATTTTTATTTGTAGTGCCGCTACAAGTATACACCAACCCCCACGCGGGCGAAGCCGCTTGCAGAAGCCAGTTCATATTAAATTACAAAAGTAGGCACTTAAACATTTGATAAGTACACATAAGCATGCCAAATATTTGTGCCCATATAAATAGAAGCAAAATAAAAAATTATTAAATATTTATTCAAAAGACACGAAATGTACGTTTGATGTCTCATTAGTAAAATAAACATCGTGAAAGATGTCAACTTTTTCAGACATATTTATTTGATTCGCTACAAAGTTTCTAGAATTTCTTCATGCCTTTTACCTTTCTTAATATTGTGTTTTTCAGTTTTGTTTGTGAAGTTCTTGCACTGAGAAATGAAGGGCACAAGACAGAGTTATAAATAATAATGCAAAATGTATGGATAATATTTATAGATTTCAATAAATATTTTTAAATTTCTACTAAATGAAAATAAAAAATAAAATGAAGTCTACACCCACGATGCTTTTAAGATGTAAATTAGTTTTTCTAAAAAATAATTTCAAAATCGATTACATACAAAATTCTGATATTTTTTGTAGAGAATATAATTATATCTACGTCACGTACGCTTCAATCTGTAGGTACATTTTTCAATAAATAAAAATAAAAGCCGTTGCTAGCATGGCTGACTGTAAGTTCTCGAAGTAAATAATTAGGTAACTTGTACTTAAACTAGTTATAGCTAGCAGTTAGTTAAACTTAGGCTCTTATTTTGTGATTGTCTTTTTTTTTTACGGGTCGATCCTACTTATGAGCGTCTTGCTAAGCGATGTTGAAAACGAATTTGCCATGCAGGGTCATCATAATAATCTATCAAGCCTTTCTTCAACTATTTTGGAATTGGCTGCCAGTCTAACCGGATGCAGCTGAGTACCACGCCTAGTTACTGTGTATTACAAAACCCCTTGATAAGACTGGTTGTCAAACTTGCGGGGTTCTGACGACCCGTAATGCCTATTAAACATCCACGAATGACAGCCGGGACGCCCGGGACCAACACTGCTTTCCGAGGTGGTTTTTTTTTTTTTTTTTTTTGAGGTGGGTTTGGTATGTGAAGATGGTCACATATCCAAGGACCTACCGCGGCAAGCTTAGCGTAACCTATTCGATCGACTTGTGCGGCTATTACTATACTTATCCGCAAGCCAGAGTATCGCACTGAATATATGAATAGAAATTAAACATAGTTATTTCAGTGTGAGTCATTATAATTATAATTTAAAATGAAATAGAATTTATTAGCATAGGTAGTTAAGTAAGGTATTTATGCTCGTAACCCATGAGTCATGAATCAAAAGCGATTTTCCCAAAGTATTTATAGATATTTTATGGTGTTATGAAAAAAAGTATTCTCGAAACTATAGTATTATAAAATAGGTCTCTTCTCGAAGTTATATTTTTTATTTCACGATAAATTCACGCTTTTGGATTTACCGTTACTATAAGTTACCCATAACCCTCTAGGCTTCCTATTTTCGAGACTAAGAGCACCGGTGGTCCAGTGGGAACCGCCTCGATTTACGAGTTGTAGATCGTGGGTTCGAACCCAGGCAGGCGCTTTACTTTTTGTTAATAATTTCATCACCACTGCTCTCAAAACGGTGAAGGAAAATATCGTGAGGAATTCCTAGAACAAATAAAAAAAAAATCCAAGAAAAAGTCGGCTGTTTTTTTTTTTTTTGAAAAAAGTTTTTATTTTTCCGTCTTTAGTTATGATACCTACCCCACACCAATTCGAAATTTCATCATCCTTGGGGTCAAAACAATGCATAATATATTTATGCGATAGCAGCAATCGCGGTTAATTTGCTGTCTTTTTTCGAAGAGTTCCGTCGTCTGTCTCCGAAACGCATCATCAGATCTAAGTATGAAATTTAAATGGTACCATTTCGGAATAAACCTATTTCGAATATTTTTGTTTTGCAAATCTGTCTATTTATGACGGAGTTATGCCCGAAAATAGATAAAAAACAATTATACGGGATAAGTTTTTAACCAAAATAATTAATGTATGTGTACCGGGATCCTGACATCTGAAATAAAACGTTTATTTTTATATCTAAACATGTCGAATTGATAACCTCCTTTTTTTTGAAGTCGGTTAAACAAAACTCTAAAATAAAGCCTTCATAACTACACAGAGTAGCCAAATGCACCACAAATTCTACAGTATACCAAAACCCTTTGTGAGTTAGCTCAAAGAACGGATATCGTTGTTCACGTCATGTAGAGTACTTGACCTAGAAATACTCGATGCTGTGGCACCGACCGCTCTTGACATTGTCGAGATTAAATGGCTGGCGCGGCAATGAATTATTTTGTACCTATTTATAATATAATACTTTGAAGGTAAATAAAAAAGTCGGCCGAAAAATAACTATAATTTCGGAAGTCGGTGTCTTTGGTTTAGTTTTTTGCCACCGACTTCCAAAATTGTAGTTATTTTTCACTTTGTAGTGTTTTTTTTTTTTTGGTAGTCGGATTTTTTTAGTTATTTTTTTATTACTTTCTGATACCTACTGCATGAATGCAATTAGTGGTCAACTCAATATCATGCTGCCTAGCCTTTTCTCAACTGGGGTTGGCTTCCAGTCTAACTGGGTGCAGCTGAACACCAGTATTTTACATGAAGCGACTGCCTATCTGACCCAGCTAATAGGTAACACGAGACCCCTTGGTAAGACTGGATGTCAGACTATCAGACTCTTGACTACCCGTAACGAATGTCAAATATCTACAAATTTTAACCGGGAACAATGGCTAAACTTGCTTTCCGAGGCAAGGTGGGGCCTTGATATGTGGTGAATGGTCACCCAGCCATCAACCGACCGTGACAAGCGTAGCATCACCTTAGCAGCGTACAGACGGGACACAGGCCTCCCCTCTTGGAGAAGGGGCGGGCTGTACCTAATCTACCACGCGGGCACATTGCGGGTTGGTAGATGTCACAAGTCTTTGAATTTTTGATTCGAAGAAATGCCGGTTTCCTCACGATATTACCTTCGCCGTTTTGGGAGCAGTGGTAGTGAAATGATTAAGATAAAGTGAAGCGTCTGCCTTGGTTCGAACCCACGTCGGGTCGGGTCGGGTCGGGTTACAAAAAACACGGAATAAAGTTATACCAGCAGGTTTAGCATGACGCTTTGTATTTCTACGAAGAATAGACAGTGCTTTTTCAATACAAAGTAACATTTCGTTTCTCCATTTTTGACATCGCACCGTAGATATCCTACTAGAATCTGTCATTTTGTCTTTGGTTTCTAACGATCCGTGTCTAGGCCCTTATAAATGTAGACTATTTCAGAAGAATATTTCTTCCCAAACTGTCAAAATCACGTTGACAACAAACTTTCTACTCAACGGCCACGAAGTATATACGATTATCTACAAAATCATGATTCGTTTAAAACGCATAACTGTGATAATTCATAGAAAAACATAGCTGTCTTTTCCTATTGTACATCATTTAGTTAATAGTCATGTCTATTCTTCCGTCGACAAATCGGTGCTCGTGCTAAGCCTGCAAGAAGAACAAAGGAATAACCATACATTTTCATAGTTTTAAACTTGGAATAACTTTATTCTGTGTTTATTAGTAAGAGCGTAAATTAATACATATGTGAATCACCCTTTAGTGATAATAGTGATGTACAGAGGCCAGCACATCAAGCTACCCCAATCTGTCAAATTTATTTGATAGATTTTCATCTTTATTGCATAAACATAAGGTTCATGTTTCATTGGGAAAAATTGACAGTTTGGGGTAGCTTGATGTGCTGGCGTCTGTACCAAGTAGGTAGTAATTACTACAATAAATCTTTGATAAAGACTGGTTGGTGGACCTTCAAAGAGAGACTGTTTGGCTCTTCAGACTAAAATGATAATAGTCAATAAAAAAGGAAAACCCACTCACGTGATTGTTGCAATGCATGAGCTTGTGTTAATTATTGTAATTTAAACCTTATATCATGAGCAAATAAGGCACATATTAACGAGCTTGTGATTTGCATCGCCTATTTATAACTGAAATTTAAATTAAAGACTTAGTACTTCGTACATTGACCCTACTCGGTTTTATGATGATTGGAAAAATAGGAAATTGCAATAAAAGATAGCATTTTGTTTATAGTCTTATCGAAAATTGATTATTTAAAGCTTATAATCCTATTACGTACAATAATAAACAATGTGTGTCGTATAAAGTTCACAGATTACGTTCCGGATTTTATAAAGGGCAATTATCATTGCTTTGTTGCGTGATTTTGTTTTTATGAAATATTAGCTTCCGTCCTCGGCTTCGCCCGCATGGATGTCGAAAACTATCCCGCAGAAACGTATTACCGGGATAAAAGTATCCTATGTGTTAATCTAGGTTATAATCTATCTGTGTGCCATATTTCATCGAAATCCGTTCAGCCGTTTTTGCGTGAAAGAGTAACAAACATCCATACATCCATTAATACAAACTCTCGCGGTTATAATATTAATAAGGATTAGTGTGCATGAAGTATCTATAATAACAGATGACAGACAATAATTATAGTCTGATAGACGTCTAGATTTTTATATAAGCGCTACTTCTTGAGCATGAGGCCATGAGTGGTAATTGTGTAATTCACTAACAGTGGATCCGTGTGGTGCCGGACGTAAAGAATAGCACCATCCCATTTCTTCCCGCGGGTGTCGTAGAAGACGACTAAGGGACTTACCAGAGAATGGGCAGCAGCGTTCTCTATGCATTTTACCACCATACTGCAATTGCCAAACCGCCTGCCAAGCGTGGCGATTATGGCAAACCCCCCAAAATTGGGGGAGGCTCATGTCCAGCAATGGACGTATTCCGGCTGAAATTATGACTAACAGTAGGAATGGCTTTAATTTTGACAGTTCAACAAAATTTATTGCGTTATTTACGTTGCTGAGCAGACACATTTTGCGAACATATGAAGCAATAGATTAGGTATCCTTTCTTCAAAATGGTTCAGATTCCGATTAATAGTGCGTTACGCAATTAGGCTGCTAGGTTCGATTCCCGAGTCGGGAATAGAATTATCAGATTTTTCCGTCTAGAATGCATTAGTAGCAGCTCGGAGTTTGCTTTTGTACCCGGTGACAAAATGCTCTCCGTCTATTACAAATTACATAAAACTAAAACACAACTGGTCAAATGTGGGTTTAAGTACTATAGGTACACCTCTGCTTAACCCTTTAGAGTATACTAGTAACTCAATGCAACAGACATAGCATTGCACCAGTGGGGCGGGCAATAAAAATACTCAACAGCGTATCTCTGCGATTGGATATCTTTACTTGCTCTTTGGCGGAATTCCAGAGGGTGACACTTAACGAATTGTCCTCTGTGTAAACTGATGATGATGGGACTCCCTTTTCCGCACGTAGACTCCCATTCGGTCCGTTGTGCGTGGTCTGTGTAAACTGTACATACTTATTCATTTTATCTATTATTTTTATGTGGTTGTTCACTGTCAGTCAGGACAGTTAAAAATATTTCCTTCTGATTTTTTGTCGGTGGTGGTACCGAATTCGTTTTTGGGTAACGTCTCTAAGTGGGAAAATTATGACTACATTGTTGTATTGGGTTCCCAACCTGTAAAAACAATTGTATGTGTTAATAGTAAATAAATAAATTAAGGAAATTAACATTAAAAACTAGGTGACGGGAAATAGCACTCCGTGTTAAAAATTACACAAAGTACATCGAAGTATTTAGAGGCCTCGCCCACGGCGACTTTTTGCAGCAATGCAGTAGCGATGCTGTAGCGCATGTGTATCGATACAGCCGCGATGCTGTCGCTGCCTGTGTACCTTTGCCCAGATTCTGTATCGCTATAATCGCGATGCTTTCGAGCTTCATTCGCGATCTTATTATGCTTCTTTCTTCTTTCGGATGTTTCGATGTATCGTTTGAACTGTCGCACGTTGCAAACGGGACTAACGCGCGGTAGTAGCGATGCTAAAGCGCGTTTACAAAACGCGCGATAGCATCGCTACAAAAAGTCGCCGTGGGTGAAGGGCCTTACATATGAACGGATATTGATATCAGCCTCTTGAATATGGATAGTACGTAAACGTAATCGTTGTTTTGTTAGGGCCCGGTACGAACCGATGTAATCGCCTTACAACTTACCGACAGAGAAACCCAATGTTTACTTACATTAAATTGTTTTGCATAAAAACATGTTCTGGGTCAAGTAAAATCTTACAAAACATAATATTAATCTGTTTTTCATATAACATACCTACCTACTTATCGTAACATCACATCACAACCCATAAACAGGATAAATTTTTATCCAGTACGCAAATTTTAACCATGAATTCAGCATATCATTCTAGGCCTAAAAAAATCTGCTGTTTCATAGAAAAGTGCAATACCTACGCGGTCAAAATGTATGGAACAGCTGATTTTTTTTTTTGTATAACTGGCGAAAAATGTATGCGGTAGGCGGGGCCTAGAATGATAATATGCTGAATTCATGGTTAAAATTTGCGCACTCGATAAAAACTTTTCCTGTATATACCTTTTCCGTTACACGTTGTAGGAGTGCAAAAAGCATATTTTTGTTTTAATAAAATAAGTTCGAATTGCGACAACTAGGCGACCGCTAGTAGATTGAAATACTCATGATACCCACGCCTTTTTGCTTCAGGAGTAGGTAGAACCAACAGAACGCCACAAAAAAAAAATAAGGTTTGGAAATCATCATATTACTTCTCCCGCTCTGGGTAGAGCGGGAGGGTTGTCAGACTTTTGCTAACTAAAACCCACCAGCGTTCCTTCAGTTGCCTGTGTGCCAGGATCCACGGTATATCTTTCGAATAACCCGCACCCCTGGCAAACATCGGCCCTCGCGAACCCCATCAGTTGATGCTGACATCTCTTTGAGGAGCGCGTGGAACACAACGCGCCGTCGCGTCGGCCCAGGCTTGATCCTTACCGTACAGACGCCACGATTGGTTTATATTATTTACATATTCTAGCAAATAAAGCCACCATTAATTTAGTCATTCATCATTCTTACCGTATAACATTTGAGTTTCTGGTGAAAACTGAAAACATTACAAGAAGATAAAATGACTCTAGTAAGATATTTATAAACAGTTGATCACGCTTAACTACTTCATCATAAGTACTACTTCATGTTTGTAACGAAGATGATCATTGCAGAGTAGGTATATAGGTAATAGATATATACATATACACTGTCTCATAATGAGGTAGCTGCTCCTGTCAAATGTCATCTGTCACTCAGTGACACGAATGGCGGGAAAAGGCTGAAGTGGCCCTGCACTGAAGGTTCATGAAGAGAGCCAGTGCAGTGATATAACCAGTTTAATTACGGGGTCAACCGGTTTCCGTAATCATCATCATTCATAAATTCGGTCTTCTTCAATTTGCCGCTTCAAATACCTTCAAGGAAAAGAGATTCTTATCAAATCACTCAATTTATCCTCAAACGTTTACAATCAAAATGACCTCCACACAGACAATACTTAGGTACGATTGGTAAGTTCGATACACTCCTGACTTTTAACGATGACCTAATAAATCTTGCGTGTAAACAAAAATGTAGGTAAGCATTTTGTGGTAACAATATGGAAATCTCTTCTGTAAATAGTATGAAGTCAAGTCGTTGTTTTCGTCTGGCGTCGCCGTCTGTGTCTCCGCTTACTTCTAAACCACGCAATGGACATTGAAACGGTTTTCACTATTATTTAGAGAATTTATTTCGGAAGGTTTAAATGTATAATACATACATATTTTAGTAGAGAAATGCCTTAGTACCTACATCATTATAATGAATATCTTAGAAGATATCGGAGATTTAAAATTATTAATATCTCGCAACGAAACGGGCGATCGGCCGGCATGCCCCGTTACAATCCACGCCGCAGGGAGACATTTTATAGTTATACGACGTCCGTCACATAGGTACACTGTACGTGTTCGCCCGTGCAAAACCGGGGCGGGTCGCTATCGCTATCCCAAACGAGCAAGACAAAACTCAAGTTTTACACACTACTTCCACTATAATCAAACTTATAGCATGTATTTCAATTAAATCGATTACGAGCACTTCTAAATTGTCAAGGATTCGATCAGTCAGAAGAAGAAACTAGTTACCCATTCCAAAGCGTAAGTAGGTTCCTCTGAAGAAGGGCAGACAAGAAACTCCATTACCTTCCTATTAAAAATATTCTTATAAGATATAGGTTCATAGATTACATGATTCATGTTGAAAAGATACAGAGTCCATATATCGTCCTTTCAAAACTTTGTCACTAATTTTAGATGTTATTTCTTATAAAGAGCTAAACATGTGGGAAAACGAAAGCTGCAAAACTTTCGTGTCCTTTGAATATGTGCTCAAAAGATATAATTACGTTCGTTGACGTCACATCAAAGCTCACGAAATATTAAACACACCTAATTAGCCAGCAGAGGGCGCCACGTAATCGCTTAACTTAGTCGGCTCGTTTCAAGTTTTCATTTCATACATACTAAGCTGGATATGAGACCTAGGAATTAAAGGAGTTGGCTTTTAAAGATATTTTTTTATCAGTAGGTTTCGTTTGGATTAAATAAACAAATAAAAAATTGGGACTTAATCGGTTTGAAAACATAATCAGCCAAAATGTTCCCACTGCCGGGACACAGGCCTTCTGTCTTCGAGAGGGAGTGGGCCGTAATCTACCACGCTGGCACAGTGCACGTGTCTTCGAATTTTGGTTCTAGGACATGCCGGTTTCCTTACGATGTTTGATAGCATGGGTGATGAAATTATTTAGGCAAAAGAAAGCGCCTGCCTGGGTTCCCAAGACCTACAGCTCTCAAGTCGGGGCCACTACAGATCTTAGTCTGAAAAAGCTCGGTGCTAAATGAATGAAAAAAAACCTGTTTTAAAATAAGTCATGAATTTCTACACCATTATGTCGACGTTCATTATTTCTCTGCAGCATACGCTGTTAGAAAAATTCGTAATTTAACTGATATAGAGACAGCCCGCTTAGTGTACTTTAGCTATTTTCATAGTGTAATGTCGTATGGTATTCTATTGTGGGGAAATGCCGCCGACATTCAGACTATTTTTGTCTTGCAGAAAAGAGCTGTTCGATCAATTTATAAATTAAGTCCGAGACACTCTCTCAGAGATAAATTTAAGGAGATTAATGTAATGACTGTGCCTTCACAGTATATTTATGAAAATCTTTTATATGCCCATAAAATATTAAATTGTTTAAAAAATACAGTGATATCCATAGTATAAATACTAGGAACAAACACAAATTTGTTGTACCATCAACAAGGCTCAAGAAAATAGGTGGGTCATTCAGATGTCAATGTATACGCTTCTATAATAAACTTCCAAGCCATGTTCAAGATCTAAGTCTCAATAAATTTAAATCATTCATTAAACGTAAGTTGTGCCTGAAAGCCTTTTATACCGTTAAAGATTATATTGAGGACAAAAAAGCTTGGGATTGACCTGCTCCAATTTTGAATACAGTTTTTTTTTTTTCTTCTTTTTAAATTTTTTTTTTTGCTCTTTGACATTCGATTATTGTTATATACACTTTGACATTTGATTATTATTATATACACTTTGACATGAATATTTACTTTAAGAAGTATTAGGTCTTTACCTATGAAATTGCCGTTCTGCAGTACTGGCCATTTCAAATCAAAATAATTTTTGTTTGGCTAAGAATTCTAATTTCAAATTAATTTTATTTTAAAAACATGGATTTTTTTTTCTAAAAGTAGTCATTTCTTTATTGATTAGTGTTACATTTTCATCGCATTTCAATCTTTTTCGTCATCATGGATACGTTAAAAATTCGAGTAATTATGGAATATGAGTACCGTCGTGGCAGCAACGCGGCACAAGCGGCACGCAACATCAACGACGTTTACGGAGCTAACACTACAAACCAACGCACCACCTGTTATTGGTTTGCTCGCTTCCGTTCTGGAAATTTCGACCTGAAAAATGAACCTCGCGGTCGTCCGAAGACTTTGGTCGACAATGACGAATTAAAGGCGATTGTGGAAGCTGATGATACACAATCTACGGCTGAATTAGCAGCAGCTTTCGACGTTAGCGTCAAAACAATATTGGTCCATTTGCGTCAAATTGGCAAGGTAAAAAAGCTTGACAAATGGGTGCCCCACGAACTCAATGATCGCCAGCGCGAAGTACGCGTCGAGACGTGCCTTGCACTGCTCAACAGACACACAAATGAAGGAATTTTGAACCGCATTGTTACCTGCGATGAAAAATGGATTCTGTTTGATAACCGTAAGCGCTCAGCAAGTTGGTTGGATCCTGGTTCAGCACCTAAACAATGCCCTAAACGAAAACTTACCCCTAGAAAAGTGATGGTCACTGTTTGGTGGTCTAGCGCCGGTGTGATTCATCACAGCTTCTTACCAAACGGGGTGAGCATTACTGCAGATGTGTACTGTGAAGAACTGAACACAATGATGGAGAAGCTGGCGCATCTCCAACCAGCATTGGTCAATCGCTCGTCTCCGCTGCTCCTGCACGACAACGCGCGACCTCATACTGCACAGCAGACGGTCTCCAAGTTGCAAGAACTGGGGTTGGAAGCTCTCCGTCATCCGCCCTACTCACCAGACCTTGCGCCTACAGACTACTACTTTTTCCAGAATTTGGATAACTTCTTGGCGGGAAAAAAATTTAATACCCGAGAGGCAGTACAAAATGCCTTTGAAGAATTTGTTGCCTCCCGTCCAGCTGATTTCTTTAAGAAGGGCATCAATAAACTGCCACTGCGATGGCAAAGATGCATTGATTGCATGGGTGATTACTTCGATTAATACAAATAAAAAAATCATGAAAAAAATTCGTTTAAATTTTTTCATACAAAACGGCAATTTCATAGGTAAAGACCTATTATAATATTATTTTGCTTTAATTATTGTGAATGTGAGGACTATGTGGTATTTTTGTTTTTGTGTTTCATTTCTTTCTCAGTTCATTTTTAAAGTTAATCTGGCAGTTTGAGTACTTTATGTGGCCTACCCTAATGTCCTTTCTTTGGTATTGTTCGTCAAATCGTTGAGCTCCTCAAGTTCTGAGTTGAGCCGTATGATTACTGATACATGCGTGCACTGATTGGACAGGTCCACTCAATCTGTGTGGTTTCTTTCCTCAAAAGACCATTTCAGACACCAATCCACATGGTCTTCACATGATCTGACCAAGATTATGTCTGGACTTTAAAAGAGACTGTGACCTCTGAGTTTGTTTCGGCCTTTCTTCTCAGAGTAGTCAGTTAGGAAACGCCGACCTCACCTAGTTTAAAAAATATGATTGACGTGTAAAAGTGTTTGTACAAACCTACTTACAGAAATAAAATCATTTATCATTTAAAAAAAACCTGTTTCGGACGCCATCTGAACTTCGGATTACATACTGAATTTCAAGAAACATTGCTGTCGATCCTGTCAACACGAGATAATGACTTTGCAATGCAGACCATGTGTAAAAACCGCTCGCGTCACGTGAATTTCCAGCAGGCTTAGCACGAGCACCGCTTTGTCGACGGAAGAATAGATATGATTATTAACTAAACGATGTACAATAAGAAGAAAGCTATGTTTTTCTATTAATTATCACAGTTATGCGTTCTAAACGAATCATGATTTTGTAGATAATCGTTTATACTTTGTGGCCGTCGAGTAGAAAGTTTGTTGTCGGTGAGATTTTGACAGTTCGGGAAGAAATATTCTTCTGAAATAGTCTACATTTCTATGGACCTAGACAAATATCGTTAGAATCGAAAGACTAAATGACAAATTGTAGAAGGATATTTACGGTGCGATATCAAAAATGTAGGAACGAAATGTCACTTTGTATTGAAAAAGTACTGCCTATTCTTCGTAGAAATACAAAGCGTCATGCTAAGCCCACAGAACGCGACACGTGTAAGTGCTATCTATTAAAACACGTTGTAAACAGAGTAGGTACTGTATTGTTCTTATATCATTAAATCGTTAGTAGTACTAGGAAAGTTTATTATGACAAATATAGTGGTAATCTCACTACTTCATACTAGAGGGTTTACTACTCTGCATTGTTTTATGTACGTATACCTAAGAGCTACCTCTTTCATGAGATCATTATACGTTGCGATCAAACATGGTTTAAATTTAAACATCATATTTTTTTTTAAACCGTCTTCGAAAAGAAGGAGGTTATTTAAGTCTGAAATGTTTTTGAACACACAAAACATTTTAAATGAAAACTTATTTAGGCGCGTTAGGCAATATTTGGTAGGGGAATATCTTATGGGTTCGCGTCACTGACGTGCTGGGAATAACACAGATTTATGTCTATCTTTGGTTAACAGTACATCTGTAGACAGGACAGCTGCAGAATAAATGGTTTATCCAAGCATTTTATTGTTTTTTATTTCATTTTATTGAATTAAAACTTTCTTCATTCTTAAAACTTAGGAATCGTGAAATTCTTGCGTCACTACGTGTTACATGTACTTTTGAAAGTCAGGCATTAAGGCCCTGGTAATTTTGAATGTACTCGTCATATTGCCGTTAGAGCGATAATAGTTCTTACTGCAATCCGATACGGGTTAAAATCTATACATATAATAAATCTGTAAAGGAACTTTTTCTGTACATTTAAAATATTTCGAAAATAATTGCTTGGGGTGGTAAGGGATAATCAACAGATGACATTTTAACCCTTATCAACATTTTTGTCTGTAGCTCGGTTTTTCAGTTTCTATGTTGAATAGATCAAGTATCACGTCAAAAGAACGAAACTAATATGGTTATTTTTCATACTCAAATATTGTTTATAACTCAGAGTTTAAATTAGTCTTTGTTTCATCGCAATCGCTTCGGTCAACCTATCTAAATAATTTAAAGTGTTCAAGAACAATTTATTTACGTTTGTTGAAACACTTAGCGACATCTATTGGCGTGAAACGGTACTAACGAATACTTAATATTAACACGTCATTCTCATTTATGTTACTTACTGTGTCTGTGTTATTTCAAAAAGTAATGATACTGATTACTAAAATCGCTTTCCGTTGGTGGTTGATTCCCACGAATCAAAAAAGCTAAAAGAATTTCAAATAAAAAGTTGTGATAATATTAACTGACGTGGTGTTCTGAGTCATATACCTAGAATGCAATGTTAGATAAATATTTATTAGTTTTATCAATCAAATTAATACAAATAGAGGGGAAGAAATCTCATTTTTAATTATTGTGATAAAAGTCTTAGTAGCGCCATCTAGCATAATATAGCAAAATTAGAGCGGCTAGAGGAACATCTCCATAGAAATTCTTAATCTCTAGCGTCAGTAACGCCATCTAGGTTTGAATAGCAAACATGCAAAGACAACAACTTGATTTGGCCTGTTTTACCTATTGATTTTCTATCGAAAATACGTTTATCCGATGTCCAAAATCCGTAGATCTGGATAAACCCGTAAATCCGTAGGTCTGGCAATGCGGGGTAACGCTAGGTACAACTAGAAGCCTGTGGTAGGAATGTTACCATTTGGATTTATGGTAGGTAGGTATCGTTAATATTGTTATCTTTGTATGCAGTCGTTTTTTTTTTTCAGTGTTTCCGAAGTATAAGTCTGCTTTTTTAAACTACATCGAACAATATTTTGACGAAGCAGATGGAAGATAATAGGGTAGGTATTTTACTACTTAGACATCTAAAAATGTATTATTATGATAGCTTAGGCAAAAATCAGTCGGAAAATGTTGGTTTTAGTTCATGAAATAACAAAATAAATTTTAAAAATTTAATTCAAAGATTTCAGTTATTTAAGTAGGTACCTACTTTATACTGTTCTTGAACACCATGAAATAATATCCGACATGTTATTACGTTATACCGCTGTTACTAATCAACTGAATAACTTTGTACTTTTATTATTTTCGTAGGTAGGTAACCAAAGTATTTTTTATTGAAATAATAGCTTACATTCAGGAACATCAAACCAACGATAAGTAGAATAATAACTCATTTTAAATTATAAATAATTATCATACAAAATATCAAAGCATTTGTTTACAAAAAAAACCTACAGAGCAATTTATTGGCATCCACTGAGTCCAGCATTTTCGTCAAAATACGCGCGAAATATGATAATGTTAAATTTAAATGCGTGTTTACAGCATTACTCGATTCAAAAAATGGGAGTTTTGGGAGTAAAGAGTTGTAAATACTTATGTGCTAATTTTCGTGATGTTAGATTTCGAGGTGGGGAGGAGTTCAAGCGAGGTCGGATGGTGAAAATCAGGAAAAAAAAATCCAAAATTGCGACCATAACTACTGGTGGATTTGAGTAAATAGATAGGTTTTCACACGGGCAAAACTGTAGTTATGTCGGTGCTCTTCCGAGCAACATCGCTTACAGAGAAGCATTTTCTTAGTTAAAACAAGTTTAAAAATGTATTTATTTATCCATTTGGCATCTCCAACAAAGGATACATTACCTACACAGGAACAATAGAAATCACAATAGTAAAATATTGACAATTTTAAAGTCGCTTCTTTAAATATAATTATTTATTGGTCTACAAATAAATGTATGGCTGAACAAAAGAAACACTGAAACATTTTTGATTACAATTTACAATAAAAAGGCATCGCAACTGAGAGTCGCGGAGGATCGCTCTGTTACGTCCATTATCCTCGGGATCGGGCTCTCTCTCTTCCTGCTGCCTGCGTCAGCAGCGGGGAGAGAGGTGGGGGCGCGCGCGGTATGGCACTACGTAGCAACAACATCGTACTTACTATGTTCATAGAAAACCCGTGCTATACAATTAAATAGTTTTTTTTGCCTGGTTTGGTTTTTTTTTTCAACAGCGCTTTTAATGTGGACAATGACCGACGTTACGGGGCGTAGGTAATGTAACATTCGCAGCGAGCATGTCTTTACGCCGTGTGCTAAAATCAGTGTTGCTCGCTCGCATGTTTTGCCGTAGGTACTACTGACTGCACGAATACTTGCTTGGTAACATATTAGGTGCATTTTGACCCGTGACGCCGGTCAGTATCCACCTTTACAGCGTGATCTTTCTTCATCGTGATAACGCCACGGTCCCACGGGCCGTTAACTGACAGGTGGCGTCAGGTGTTACTGCACTGCTACCTGTCGAGGCCTATCGCAGTCCGTGCAGAGCATTCCCACTGCTGTGGTTTTATTCAGTGGTCAACGTTTGATAAACAAA
Source organism: Polymixis flavicincta (assembly GCA_949987655.1). Classification (NCBI taxonomy): domain Eukaryota; kingdom Metazoa; phylum Arthropoda; class Insecta; order Lepidoptera; family Noctuidae; genus Polymixis; species Polymixis flavicincta. The sequence continues at coordinate 19,857,234 of OX465182.1, forward strand.
GCTAAAAGACACGCGCCTGTACGGGCCGAGATAGGCGCCCGCCCCCGCGTGGAATAATGCTTCAGCACACTCAACCAGACGCGCAGTCGATTTATTGAGTAAGTACAGTAAAAGCTCCTTATTCGTGCTTCCTTCATTCGCGTTTTCACTATTCGCGGATTAAAAAAATGCGACCCAATTCCTATATCCGCGGCTAAAGATTTATTTATTTGCGGGTCTAATCGGTACATCGGTACATACATATTAACAAATAACAAAAAGGATTCCAATAGGTATCCAACCCAATATCCTTTGTAAACGCGTCGTCAGATGGACTATAAAAAAGTGAAATAGACCTTATTACAACTACGCCTAAAGTACATTGTCAAATGATATCGCCGGTGTATTGGTTCGGCCTTTGACATCTACAATAGCCGCCTTCGCCGCGGTCGGTGTTTTTAACCGACTTCAAAAAGAAGGAGGTTATCAATTCGACATGTTTATATTTTTAATGTATGTTCAGCTTCGATCAATAATTGATCGAAGATGTTCAGGCATAACTCCGTCGTATATAGACGGATTTGCAAAATTCTTTTTTTCGAAAGGGGTTTACTCCGAAATGGTCCCATTGAAATTTCATATAGACAGAGCCCGATCTAGCTATTTAGCCGCTCCGGGCAAAAATAACATTCGCCGCCCTTTGCACTAACACCATATAAGTCATGAGCTTCTACCAAAGATGGTATGACCATAATTTGATATTCTTTTAACTATATAATATTCACATACGTTAGTCTACTACGGCTTCTGAACGAGTATACAAAAATTCATGAGAGTAGGTATGTTTGTAAGTATACATTTTGCCGCCGCTCATTTTTGCCGCTCTGAGCATTTGCCCGGCTTGCCCCCCCTTAGATTGGGCCCTGCATATAGATCTGATGATGCGTTTCGGAAACAGACAACGGAACTCTTCAAAAAATTACAGCAAATCAACCGCGAATGTTGCTATCGCATAAATAAGTAGGTATGCATTGTTTTGACCCAAAGGATGATGAAATTTCGAATTGGTGTATGGTAGGTAACAAAAAAGTGAAAAATAAAAACTTTTTTCAAAAAAATAACAACCGACTTCCAAAAAACACTACAAAGTGCAAAATAACTTTAATTTCGGAAGGCGGTGACAAATAATTAAAATACACATCCAACGTCACCGACTTCCGAAATTAAAGTTATTTTGCACTTTGTAGTGTTTTTTGGAAGTCGGTTGGTATTTTTTTGAAAAAAGTTTTTTGAGAATGTAAACAAACATAATGAAACCAACCTCATCACCATAAAGTATATTTAAATATCATCATCATCATCATTTCAGCTGAAAGACGTCCACTGCTGGACATAGGCCTCCCCCACATTTATAAATGCTGCGACATAATAGACATTCCATCCTTTGGTACGAGCCGCTTTGCGTGTTTTACCTATTGTTTCATCTTTCCATTCATTGCAAAATGTTAAAAAATTTTTTTTACTTAGAAACGATTTTCGACGCGAAAAAATCTGTTTAACGCATAGAAATGCTTGATCGTTTACGCCTTGGAGAGTCGCTTGCATCCATATCACGCTCATACAATTAATCAATATGGTCAAAAACTTCAATTAAATTGTTTTTTTTTTGTCACCTTGGAACGTATATAACGTATAATCCCATATAAATTACCATTCCATAGTCACGGTTTCTGTATTCGCGGTAGGTATTTTACGGAACGTATATACCTCGCGAATAAAGAGCTTTTACTGTACCTACGGCAGGTGTACATTTATTATAAAATGAGCCTCGACCAGGCGCTTTGATCTATATTTATTCTTAAAAATCTGAGTGAGACTTCGTCGCAATATCATTATAACCCCTAAAGACGCCTGCAGGCCTAGACAAAACCTAAACTCTACGCCAGAATATATGGGAATGACATTACCTGCGGACAGGACACGTCGTGTCCTTTCCGCAGGTAATGTCATTCCCATACATTTTGGCGTACCGTTTGGCGTGAACGCCAAGAGTAATGTGTTTTGTCTCTAGGCTCTGGACTGCATTCGAAAGCTGTGGTAGATTCCTACCAGGATAGATCGGAAGATCGGAGGAGTAGTACCTAACACCGTCAAAGCGACACATTATTGTTTTCCGACATGCACGCGAACGAAGTCGCGGGCACAGCTAGTCTGTTAATAAATGAACAGCATTGTCGTAAAAATGCAAATAAAATCGAATAACATTAGATATTACTTATTTGATAAAAAATAATCTTATAAGTTAAGTTTGGCATTTAGAATTTTATGGTATATTTTTAATTGTAATAGTAATTGTTATTGAAGGGATAAACTGGTTTTAAAGATAATTAAGAGGTGACTTTGATGATTTTTTTGATGCATTAAAGTATGTTTAATTATGTTTTGAGTACCATCACTGTATGCAAAAAAGACTTGAAAATGTCATTATATGTATTTTTTTGCTTTCAAAATTATTTACGGTTAAAGAGATACACTGGTTTAAAAAACCACCATTTTGAGCGTTTTCAAGAAATCTCCGCCTTAAAGAAGAGAACCTCACGAAAACTAGGGTTTGAGAATGAGGATATCTAATTTATATTATCCTATTAAAAATCCAAAATTTTACTTTAATACATAGATAAACCAATTTTGTTCATGTGAGTGTCACGCAAGGTGCCAAGATTATGAGCATGATCACTGTATGAACTAAAACATGTTACAAAGAGCTTAAATTGTTTCTGCAGTTAATTTTGCAAGTAATGTCTGGAAGTACCGATCGAAATCTACACTATTTTCTATTGTGTTCTAGGATATCTTTTTTCCAGGCGAACGAAGCCGTGGGCGGTAGCCAGTAATAAATACAAACTATAACCACTCTTGACGACCTTTGAGCCGTCTTAAAATTCTGAAAACGTATTTCAATACTATCAAAGATCTCTTTTCGCTCCTACTCAGTCTAGACAGAACCCCAAGAGATAAGATAGCATTTCGACAAATGAAAATCAAATCAAACGACGAGCGTTTCAACAAATGAAATAGAGTAAGATGAATGGAATGTATTTGTATTACTTTTATTTACCTAAAAACGTGACTAATAATCACGCCGCTTTCATCGTAGTCGTGGGTGTTTACGTGAAAATCACTATATTTACGCATGAAACTATACAGTCATTGAAATGTATGGATTTTAGGTTTTTTCTGTGTTGATTATTTATGGCTTCATTAACAAAATAAGGATAAAGAAACCATTCATAGGCAGATCATGAATCATTGGGAAGTCATTTAGCAATAATTTCAATATTATTTTAGTTACTTTTTGTGGTTTAAATCTGCGGAATACATTGCGTATACCGCAGATTTCAACCAATTACCTGTCAAATGACGCAATTGGTAAAAATGCGCGTAAATGGTATTTTAACGAATACCCCTCACACAATACAAGCAAATTACTCAATATGTTGCTCATAGGAGTAAAAACCCTTATGCAACTCTGACTTCATCTAAGCGCAATTAAATCCTCTATTTCAGGAGGCTGTCTATAAGAGGAACACTGCAATTATATACTAGGTGGAGGGGCTGTGGTGGCCCAGTTCTATCAGCCCCTGCTTATGGTCATGGGTTCTTCAGGCAGACACTTTACTGTGTGTATTTAATTTCATCACTACTGCTCTCAAAACGGACAAGGAAAACATCGTGAGGAACCAAAACTTCGAACATATGTGACACAGCCCGCACTGGGATTGCGTGGTGGATTATATATAGCCTGCACCCTTCTCACAGAGAGGAAGCCTGTGTCCCAGCAGTGGGAACATTATAGGCTGATTAGGTGATGCGAAATTGCCATTCCACTTACACACGTTATCATCTTATCGAGTAGACCAAGCTCGGGTCGACGGCGCGTTGTGTTCCACGCGTGCTTCAAAGAGATATCAGCATCAACTGGTGGGGTCCGCAAGGGCCGATGTCTGCCAGGGGTGCGGGTTGTTCGAAAGAGATACCGTAAACCCTGTCACACAGGCAACTGAAGGAACGCCACTGGATTTTAGTCAGTAAAGCCCTGACACGCCGTTCTGCTCCACCCAGAGCGGGAGAAGTTATTTGATGATTTTTCACCCCCAAAAATAAAGAATATATGTGTTGGTGCCATGCCATCGTGGGCTGTTCTGGGCTCAAAACAGTCAATGCTTGTACCAATTCGAGAGAAAAAGAAGAAAATGACTAAATACCGTGTCTACAACTTAGTTGATCGTCGCCCGAACAAACTAAGGAAACCGAAAATTCACGCTACATTAGTGTGAGACGCTAATTACGTGGTTAGCAAGAACAGTTCGTGGACTAGAGGACTGTACTCAAATGAGTTGTTGGGCCAACTTAATTTGTTGTAGGTAAGATTTCGTAGCTAAGCTGATTGTGGGTGAAGTGCAAAGCAAATAACATAATAAAAATACTTACGCATACATTAGGTACTAGTTAGCTGCTGCCGGTTCATCAGAGGGTAGTGTTGTCAGTAGCTTTAGAACATTATTGTAGCAATGCATTTAAAAACAATATTATACGCACAAGATCTCAAAGGAACAACAATATGAGAAGTTTTGTAGTGCCTACGTGTAATAACTGTTATGGTCGAAGGTGTAGAAATGTGTTAGTCCGAACTATTTTTAATAACCTTCCAGTTGATATAAATGATTGTATCACAAAAACCTCCTTTAAAAATAAAATACATAAGTACCTCTTTAATATATATTGTGAAAGCCTCACTGTAGAGAACAGTAAAAAAAAAACTATGTTTGTTTTAAATTTAAGGAATGCAACAGAATGCAAGTTTTAACTGGGTGGAAAAGTGTAATTATAAAAAAAAACTATGTTAATAATTGATGATTGATGACATTTACAAAAGTAGAGCTACGTCTGCCAACAAACTGCTATGCACTTTGGCGGAGGTAAATGTAACTTACACGAACTCTTTTTGAACCGACGAAAAAACGGAGGAGGTTACTCAATTCGACGCGTATTTTTTTTTTTATGTATGACCACGCATAGCTTTTTCCAGAGTAGTCCGATTTTGATAATTCTTTTTTTATTGGAAAGGGTATACCCCGAAGTTGGTCCCATATAAATTTCGAAGAAAAATTCCGACCCTAAGGGTAAGAAAACAGTGTGTTACTCACAGATTTTAATACTGAGTTGTGTATTACAAAAAGTAATCAACAAAAAGTAATCAAAAATTAAGCATGTAGTAATTAGTAGATTATAGCCACAAAAAATTATAAAATAAAAACTTTTTAACAAAAAAAATAAACCGCCGAAAAACCGAAAAGTAAAAAATAATAAACTAGCTTTGTCCAACCCCAATAACTAAGTTCGGAAGTCGGTGACTTCGGGTATGTATTTAATTATATGTCACGGTGACTAGTTTATAATTTTTTACTTTTCGGTTTTTCGGCGGTTTATTTTTTTTGTTAACCCTTAAATGGATTTTGATTTTTGATTTTGATTGACTAGTGGATCGAACTTTTTGACACCAAGACTGAAAACATTGCCATTGTCAATCTTACCTATTACTTTCCTTACCTCTACCTTGAGTGTGTACTTTCTACACGGGTACCCTTTTTTATAACTACACTATTTTGTTTATTTTTCTTATTTATTAAATCGAACTGTCTACCCTATTTCCCACCTTTTATTTGTTAGGAATAGGTAGACATGACAGGGGTGTTAGGTTATTTTCGTTATAATTGCATAAGTTGATAAAAAATGCTATGCAATAGCTTTACCGCGGCAGTCTCCGAGTGCCACACGTTTTTTTTGTTCTAGGACATGCCGGTTTCCTCACGATGTTTTCCTTCACCGTTTGAGAGCAGTGGTGATGAAATTATTTACACAAAGTAATGCGCCTGGCTGGGTTCGAACGCATGACCTACAACTCGTAAGTCGCAGCCGTTACCATTGGGCCACCACTGCTCTACACATGTCATTTACCAACGCGATTTTTACGAGGACAAAGTAAAAATTAAACAAATATTTGGCTAATTCTGTTTTTCAAGAATAGTAGCCATAATATTTGTCATTTAAGATTTAAGTAAGCATGTGATTAACGAAATCCTGAATACTACAAGATTTTGTAGGTTTTTTTAATGATTTACCAGTCGTATTATCTGTATTGTGTTAGTAATCAACCATCATTTTAATTACAGAGAACGATCTATCTAGAATGTTTCAGGTTTCACCATGTTTTATTGCAATATTTGACAATTGAGTAAGCATGTGTCACTCCCGGATAGGCAATTTTTTTTTTTTTGAGTGGGAAGTCATCAAATAACTTCTCCCGCTCTGGGTGGAGCAGGAGGGCGTGTCAGATTTTTACTGACTAAAAAAACCCACCCGTGTTCCCTCAGTAGCCTGTGTGCCAGAGGCGGCGGTATCTCTTTCGAACAACCGCACCCCTGGTAAGCATCGGCCCTTGCGGACCCCATCACTTTGTGCTGACATCTCTTTGAGGCGCGCATGGAACACAACGCAACGTCGACCTCGGTTTGGTCCTTACCGGACAGCGAGCTACCAATTACTCGCCGTTCGCAAGCCCACGCCTACGGTGGCCGGGAATCAGCCTGGAATTCCCGACGCCCAGGGCGTCTCCTGCGGCGACTAAGGCCTTGAGGGCGCTTAAACTGCCTCTCCCTCACGTGCGCCGCCTTCCTCTTTGCGAGCATCACTGCTTCGCAGAAGGAGGTGACGGCTACCCATGCACTCTCGCTCCGTACCATGGCCTGGACCAGGGCCGGACGCGAGAGATCGCCGCCGCCGATCACCTCCACGAGGACACGGTGGTGCTCCGCCCAAGCTGGGCAGACCTCCACCGTATGCTCCACCGTGTCCTCGGGGCTATCTTCGCAATGGAAACACCCGGGCGTTTCCTCCCGCCTTATCTGAAACAGGGACCTCCCGAAACAGCCTGTCCGGTGAGGACCTGCGTCAGGCGGAAGGTGAGGATGCCATGCCGCCTCTCAAGCCACTCCTCAAAGAGGGGTTACCGCCGCAATCGTAGCTTGCCCAATAGACCTTGTTCTTAGACGTACACCATGGTCTAAAAACAAGGTCTCGCATTCCCTGCATCTTTTGGCACTGGAATGACATGGGGCGCTGTTGGCAAAAATTTGTGAAATGGTTTTGGGAAATGTATTAAAGAAACAAAATGGCGGCATTAGTTTCAATTTTGGCGCGCGACTTCTACAAAGTCTTTTTGTAATGTTTGAAAATAGAATAGAATAGTATAATTTACTTTTAAATTGAGTGGCACCTTAGCGAGGCTGCAGTGTGCCAAGTAATTTTCTATAAAAATACAAAATTGCCCACTTTGCATTTCTTGAGACGTTATTACTTACACTAGGAATTAGTTTAGTGCCGTCAAAGAGAAAATATCCGATGTGGCGGCGTATTTCTTTTTGAGGAAATATAATAAACAGAAAGAAAAAAGTGTAACCTTGAACATTTATTTATGCCAAACTAAATGACAATCGTGAAGTTAAAAACTTTGAATTTTATTTGATGGAATGACTGGAATTAATGGAATAACCTACGTTCTTTAACTTTAAAGTATTTTTTAGTTTTTCATACTTTAGGTTTCTCCTAGTGATTAATCATCAAAATAAACCGTCAATCAACAAGTGGTCAGAGTTTTTAGAATTTTGGGCCAAGATGTTTGAACTTTTTGCCATAAGCTAAGAAGAAGGTCATCAAAATCATGTCACCATTATTGCAATCGATTGCAGACATTGTGACCATTCATAATGATACAGTCAGGGGAATTTTATGACCATTTCATAGAACTGTCAAAGGATGACAGTTGTGATTTTTTTTCCTTACCTTACCTGCCACCACATTTCAGACTGTGAGGAAAAATATCTGTGCGCTGTGTCCGTTTTTCACAAGATTACCTTCCCCAACTTCATCAATCTTAGCCCTTTAAGTCCTAAGTGCACCTTAAGTGCCATAACGGCCCATTTCCCCTAAGGGCCATAATGGCCGCCATAACTCTTAATTCACTTATTCACGTTTCTAATGGTATTTTTCTCTTACCACCGGAAACATTCACATGGTGAACAGTTAATAGAGGAAAGGGTCTTTAAAAATATTTACGTCGAAGATAAACTTACGTTAACTGTCAAAATATGGGTTTGTGGGGGGGGGGAGGCACGGACATCGACGCACAACCTGGGGCCTAAGTCTACTAATTTATAAACGTCACAATGGTCTCTCAATGGTAAGTTTTTGACAGATTTGCCATACAAAAACTGTCAAAAACACACCATTGAGAGACCATTGTAACGTTTATAAATTAGTAGACTTAGGCCCCAGATATGCCATACCTTGGATTTCAGAACACAATTTAAAAAAAACTGCTGCTGCGTTGATATTTTTTGACGGTTATTTAAAAAAAAATAAGTTTTGTTCAATATATTTTTACCGCGTATCTTAGTAGGAAGCGGCAAATTTTTTTTAACAACCGTCAGAAAATTCCAACGCCCCCAACGTTGAATTCCCAATACCTCCCCCAATGATTAAACGAAGTTATTCTCAATATATGTATAAACATACACTCCGTAGGTATACGGTATCGTAACGTTTCGTTCGCCCAGAAAAACGTAAAAACTTTTATAAGAACAAAAAATAAGCAAGTAATACTTCAATATTTCCAACTCAGGTGAAAAATTGAATATATTGGCGACAAAACTGCATTACAATAGAAAATGGAGTGGCATATATCTGAAATGTGGCATGCAACGGATTCCGTAATGTTGAAGTGGAAATTGGCATAGAGGGCGCATATGTTGGATTTCATTGTTGCTCACCGTGACGGTTGGACGTGGGCCATGGCATGAGAGGTAGCGATTTTTTGTGGCAGGAGGCCAATAATATCTAGATAACCATTACACTACAGATACGCCAGATTTACTTAATTTGACTAGAAAGCCACATAAAGAATTTATTACATAAGTCTTTTTTGTCCATGTGGATGAGGTATTCCACTAAGGGCACTGATTTGAACGGCACTTCCTCGAACGGCACCTGAGCACTTCCACTAACGGCACTGAAACAGGGGCACGAATCAAGTTGCCAAAATTATTTAAGCTCAATAGGTGGCTACGCCTGTTGCTTTATCGCTGGCTTGAATTACCTGTAATGAAAATGTAACGTCATGATTTATACTGGCACAAGAGAACATCAAGCTTTAGAAAGGCTGGCCCACATTACATATTATAGCAGCAATGGGCCATAGTGCAACACATTTCGGTATAATAAAATACAGTGCAGCTCGCATTTACAGTTCGTTTTTTAAACAAGGATACAATTAGGACAGGTGTAATGCCAAACTCAAGTAAACTTCTACACTAAAAAAGCAAACAGAAAAAACTTGAAATGTCAGATGAGTCTCCGGGATTAAAAACGAACTGTAGTGTGCGATGGTTCAAACAAAATGTACGTAGAATTGGCGCGACCCACCCAAAAGTGCACTGCGCTTTAAGTCATTTTCTTATCAATTAAACCATGCAGGTACATCGTTCCACCTCTAAAAGCCCGGACCTCGCCGCAACGACTTAAGTAACATTTTTATTGGTTCTCAGCAACGTTTCAAGGGTGTGAACAGTTTATTTGCATTGCAAACACTCCAATAAAAATGCCATTTGTTAAATATTTATTTTCTATTGAATTTTAATAGCTTGTGCAGTGGGGTATAATGTTGTTTTCAGAGTGATAGGGTATTTTAAGCTGAAATGTACAATAATACACCTACTTTTAAGAAATGAGTAAGCCTCGAAATTTCGGTAGAAAATACGTTATTCAAAAAGTTGTACACTTTGCATCATATTCTAGACTTGACATTATTCTTCTGCATATATTTTACCTGAAAAAAATGTTCTAATTAATTCATATATCAAGCTACACATTTCCAGTTTTAGCTGACCTCGCATTGGCTCTTCGTACAATAAGAAGATGGCTTAAACTGGAATGCAGGTATAGCTTGATATGTCGTCATATTGTTCAGAAGAAGAATCAGCCTATGTACGTTTTTAAACGTGGATAGAAAAAGATATTTCCATTTAAAATAGAACATCAAAGATTTATCTAACTGGATAATACAATCCTCTTGATTAAAATGTATAAAAAGACACTTTTACATCTTTTTCTTAACTCCTTCCTTACATTGTATTTTATTATGATTAAAAGAATGAAACGTTACACAGTTTAAGAAGAGTGCAGACGAATTCATTTCCGTGTCCTGACGGACAACCACAACAACGGTTTCCAAATAATGTATCTTACTTGCGATGGATAATTGAATGTGTTTTCTGACTTTTATGTCATAGAAATGGTACATGTGCACACGTAGTTCCCGTTCCCGTAGGAATGCGAGGATAAAATATAGCCTATGTCACCCGGGGATAGTGTAGTTTCCCAACAGTGAAATAATTTTTCAAATCGGTTCAGGAGTTTCGGAGCCTATTTAATGCAAACAAACATACTAACAAACAATCAAATCTTTCCTCTTTATTATTAGTATGGAGCACTGCTGGTTTTCTAAAATATCCTTCGTCCATTTATGTGATGTACGCACGGCTACACATCAAGCTATACATTTCCAGTTTACGCTGATCTCGCACTGTACGGAAATCCTATCCCATGCGAGATCAGCTTATACTGGAAATGTATCGCTTGATGTGTAGCCGTGCGTACATCACATAAATGGGCGAAGGATTTTTTAGGAAACCAGCAGTGCTATCCATACTAATAATAAAGAGGAAAGATTTGATTGTTTGTTAGTATGTTTGTTTGTTTGCATTAAATAGGCTCCGAAACTACTGAACCGATTTGAAAAATTATTTTACTGTTGGAAAGCTACACTATCCCCGGGTGACATAGGCTATATTTTATCCTCGTATTCCTACGGGTACGGGAACTACGCTGGTGAAACCGCAGTACGCTTCTAGTTCTGTACCTATATAAAAAAATTCTTACCGTGAAATCTTAGATGAAGTGAGTAAGTAAACTATCATTCTGACTGATGCTAAATATTGACAGCACACTTTAAAGTCACTTTAGTCCCTTTAAAGACAGAATAGCACCGCTGGATTTATACATAATTATTTAGTGTATGGGCCGCCTCGAGCAAGCGTGATGATCGACATCCAAAAGTTGTTTCAGTCTGTCTCACTCATGTATGACGAAGAAATATTAGGTTTTTTCTTTTTTTTTTTTTGTTGGCTGGGAAATCATCAAATGTCTTCTCCCGCTCTGGGTGGACCAGGAGGGCGTGTCAGACTTTTACTGACTAAACCCCACCCGTGTTCCCTCAGTTGCCCGTGTGCCAGGGGCGACGGTATCTCTTTCAAACAACCCGCACCCTTGGCAGGCATCGGCCCTTGCGGACCCCTTGGTCACACTGCGACGGGTCAGCACAGTGGCCCCGCCGCCTACCACTTTTCGGCCGCAGGAGAAAGGGAGAGCGGCCAACGATATACCTACGAGTACCTACACTCTTCCTCCCCTGCGGCCCCACCGCGTCCGCCATCAAACGGTGGCGGCCCCGTCCAGGCCACGGAAGGGAAGAGCGCTACTCAGAAGTACCGGCACTCTTCCTCCGCCGCAGCCTGTAACCCTCAGCCGCCATGTCTCCGATTCAACATCGCAGCCCACCTCCTCACCGCAACCTACCCCTCTCGGCCGCTACGTCGTCGGCTTTGAGGCAAAAGCCATGACGAGCGGCCCCACCTTGGGGTTCCTCTTGGCTTTACCGTGGCTGGGAGACCACAGCTACTGAGCCCGCAACGACAATGCGGGAACCCACTGGGGGAAGATATATTAGGTAAGTGCTTAGTACAGAATTTGAGTTATTTCGAAGGTTATTGATAATCTTCAAAATAATTCAAATTCGTATTAATAGTGTCTTATGCAATTTGAGTGCGAGATAAATTACCATATTTTCATGGTAATTCCGTTTTGTAAAATAAAATAAATAATAACGTTATGTACGTTCAGTTTTGAAAACGGAATAAAACTTGTTTCTTTTCTTTTCAGCGGGGCTATGCTTTAATAGAAATTATCCATCTAACGAAAACGCTCACTTGATGTAATTACAAAAAACAAGCAAAAACATCTTAAATGAACAAAAGAAATCTCCGGCGGACGAAATCCCTGCATTTCCTTAGTTAACAAATAACAAGATACGCTTACTGAAATGGTCTCGCTCTTTACGCAGTAATAGTCGAGCTGTTAAAACCTCGTTACTGAGTTTGTACAATTGCAGTGTTTGCACGAAATTGCTGGAAAAGATGAAGTTTTGTAAGAGATTTTAATGAAAAAGTCGTTCTGAATAAAAGTGTTGATTGCGGTTTAATAAAGGCTTACTTAAACAGCCTTAAATGTCTCAACTGCTAGGGCAGAGCCTGTTTTCGAGAGGGAGTGGGCTATAATCTACCATGCGAGGTTAGTACGAGTTTTTAGATGCCACATGTCTTCGACTTTTTTGGTTATAAGACATGCCGGTTTCCTCACGATGTTTTCCTTCACCGTTTTCAGAACAGTGGGGATTAGGTAAATAGTAGTGGGTGGTTTAATAAAAGGCTGCATGCAAAATAAAATTAATATAGATAGAGAATGCTGGTTAGCAATCATACGCTCTTTGCGGTCACATGCGGCGAACCGTACCGTGACAATGTTCCTAAAATTCGTTTCTATTCCCAGTAGTTTGTGGTTGCCCAAACCGCTATGGTCGCTAAAAGATCGGGTAACCGCGTTGTGTAACTCTAATGTTACCAGGTGTTCTAAACATGCTGCGGTCAACCAAAAGACAGGCCACATTAAAATAGACTACGTAGTATGCAAAGAGCAGTGTAGTTTTAAGTCACTACCAAACTTGATTAAATTCAAAGAATACCAATTAAATTGTATGATGCTTGTTCGGGCGCCTCCGACCTCGGCAATCATCGGCTGCTGTCGTGAGACAGCGGAAGGCGGCTGGAGGTGGCGGCGACGAGAGGAGCGGCGTGCAGGACGTGGGTCGTCGAACCACTTCGCTACCGGTCTCCAACGACAGCACGCGCGCGCACTCCTTAAGTTTACCAACATCAAATATTGTACTATACACGGATTATATACATTTTAAACTTCAGTAAACCTGTCTTTTGCTTTAGTCCTTAGTTAGGTCCCTAACAATGCTACTGTGCTGGTACCCACAACGTTAGGTACATGTGAACGACGCATCTTCTTGAACCCCATAGCTCTACTGTGAGTTTACACACCTTCTATGGCATATTTTACAGCGCCCTTAGCAGTCTCAGAAATAATTACAATTCCTACCATGAGCACAATCGATTTCTATAGGTAAAAAACCCAAAGTAATCTTTCTAATAGATATTTATAAAAATCTATTCGATAGTCACTAACGTTTTTCAGCTATCGCCATAAAAATGGCACCATGAGATACTAATTTGACAGAAGCTATCAAAACATACGCTTGCGATAGTAATAACGTACTTCACTAGCATTTTGAAGTGCGTAAAATATTTTTACATTAAAATTATATACATATTCTGAAAATTGAAATACGTATTCTGAGTACCTAAGTACTATGGAAAATCATCATCATCATCATCATCATTTCAGACGAAAGACGTTCACTGCTGGACATAAGCCTCCTCCAAAAGGGGGGTTTTGCCATAATCGCCACGCTTGGCAGGCAGGTTGGCGATCGCAGTATGGTGGTAAAATACATAGAAAACGCTGCTGCCCATTCTCTAGTAAGTCCCTTAGTCGCCTTCTACGACACCCACGGGAAGCAATGGGATGGTGCTACTCTTTTACGTCCGGCATCACACGAAAAAAAAAAATACTTTGGAAAATAGCCACTTTTAATTATACCAAGTACCTAGGTACAACAAACCCCTAAAAAAAATTATTTCAGCTGTAGCAAATAGAGCAAAAGCAAGTTGAACAAAATAAACCGAACAAAACAATTTACATTCTTCATAAAGAGCTCTAAAAACTAGTAACGTCCAAGCGTTCTTGAGACAATATTCAATTGGGAAGCGGAGCCGGAACAATTGGATTCAATTAATTATATCGATGACGGAATTCAGATACCGGTACTGAATACTGGCGAATTTGAATAACGATGTCTAGAAAACGGTAATCCTATTTGGAAACGTGTTTTTCGATAGTATTTCGATACTGTTAAGATTGGTGTTATACCTGGCTTCAATACAATAAAATTTACGGTACCTATTTAAGACTTGGTATCTACTGTATCATCATTGTTTTGCATTAATGAGAATTGTGTTAAGTTATACATTTGTTTGCGATTTTCATTATGATGCGTAGATTTTCCTGACTATTCCTGAGTAGAGGAACAAACTCAATGTCACCAGGTTCCTAAAATTACTTAAGTCCAATAAGTGGCCACGGAAAAAGCAAAAAAATAAAAGATCTCTAAGCATTTGTCAAATCAATAATTATCAATATAAATATTCAATATAACGCCCTTGCACAATTCCACTAAGCAACAAATAAGCAGTAAAGGTAGGTAATATATTTGTTAGGTACGTATGGGTTCTTATTGTGGTTTTTACTACGTAACCAATGATATTTTATGTTTAGATGGGTTACATACACAGCATTCGATCTTCAGAAACGGCACACTAACGCACACATAAATAACTTAATATTGCAATAGCACACTACATTACGATTAGACGTTAAATTTGGATGGCATGATTCAATTACCGAGGGTGAAAAAGAGACGAATATAATTTGCGACAGTACGTCGTCTCGTGTACTAGAAACGATATAGAATAATAATCAGATATGACATTTTACCTCAAACCGTGATTTATGCCTAAAAATACGATTCACTCATGAGTTCATGTAGTAAAAATAATAAAGTAGTAAAATTGCATTGAAAGTAGGTAGGTAAATAAAAAGTATTATTGATTTTATAAAAAATTAATATCAATAATAGTGCTATAATAAACTTATTTCTAATGGCATCAGTGATCTTCAAATGAATTTAATTTATTTATTTTTGATCTCTTGTTCTACTCGGCTTTATTTTTATCTTCAGAGTGAAGACGGACATTTACATACTTCTCTATAATTGCTTTTAATACAAGCATACGGTGGTTTAATGTGGACCGTGTTTTTGTGTCATGGCATGGTCGTTCAATTCACTAAATATAATTATTAGAGTCGACAAATGATTTTAAAATCCTTTTTTTAACAATGTCTTCATTTGCGTGTTCATGTTTTGATTTGAATGTAGTAGTGTATGTATGTATGTATTTAATGTATCCAACCTCATCATCATGTCCCGTATGTGTCGCCGGGCGTAAAAAAATAGCAAAATCCCATTTCTTCCAGTGGGTGTCGTAGAAGGCGACTAAGGGACTTACTAGAGAATGGGAAGCAGCGTTCTCTATGCATTTTACCACCATACTGCGATCGCCAACCCGCCTGCCAAGCGTGGCGATTATGCCAAAACCCCCCATGACTGGGGGAGGCCTATGTCCAGCAGTGGACGTCTTTCGGCTGAAATGATGATGATGATGAACCTCATCATAGTAATAATAATAAAAATCTATCTACACCTTTTTACACTTATAATATCATTGTACGTAACTGAATAATTTAACTTTGTGCTCGTCGCCTACAGAAAATAATACATTATTTTCTGTATACCCAAGCGGTTGGTCGACTCTTCACGTGACCAAAGGGCTGGCCTATTTTTCGGCCAAAGAATCAGCATTGCCATACAACGTGGCAATGCTGCCAGCCTTTTGGGCACTTTTCCCATTGACAACGATGCGGACGTATTTTTTGAAGCCTTATGATTATTTTCTTTTTATATATATGTACATATTATAATTTAAAGTTTTAAAAGGCCAAAAAATAAATACGAAAATACATTATTTAAAAAGTGTCGATTCGCCCGATCGATTCGTGCGAATCAACTAATAAGCCGAAAAGCGACGCGAGTAAAAGTTATTTTCATCATCATTTAACTCTTTTGGAGCATACAAAGGCACTTCAACGAAAAATAATTGACGTTATTAAACGTTTTCGTATAAATTAAACTTAATTGCCGCTTATGAGCGTCGCCATCAGGAATTACAGGTGTTCAGCTAGCGGAAGCAATCCTTCACCAATTGAAACTTTCAAGTATCGTGTTTCAATATTTTGTTCGCAAATTCGATGCATTTATGACTGAAATTAAGTACTAGGTACCCACCTAGTGCTTAATTTTTGTCATAAATGCACCTCACAACATTTTTTTCATACCTCCGCATTACTGCCATGGGATCTGGAGGCAAAGGTCCTCGCGCACATCTGGGAATGGCGCGAGGAGGCCAAACGCCGGAGCTTAACTCCGCTGCCGCGAGAAATCGCGGCACAGCGGACAGAGCTCCGGCAGGACCTCATGGCGACATGGATAGAGCGATTGTCGCAACCCAGTGCTGGGCACGCCACGATTGCGGTGGTAAGTCCCCTCTTTGAGGAGTGTCTTGAGAGGCGGCATGGCGTCCTCACCTTCCGCCTGACGCAGGTCCTCACCGGACACGGCTGTTTCTGGACGTTGTTGTTTCGCATAAGGCGGGAGGAAACGCTCGGGTGTTTCCACTGCGAAAATCGTCCTGAGGACAGGGTGGAGCATAGGTACGGCGGAGGTCTGCCCGGATTGGGCGGAGCACCGCTGTGTCCTTGTGGAGGCGATCGGCGGCGGCGATCTCTCGCGTTCGGCCCTGGTCCAGGTCATGGTACGGAGCGAGAGTGCATGGATCACCTCCTTCTGCGAAGCAGTAATGCTCGCGAAGAGGGAGACGGCACACGTGAGGGAGAGGCAGTATATGCGCCCTCACTGCCTGGTTCGCCACAGGAGACGTCATGGGCATCGGGAATGCCAAACTGATTCCCGGTCACCGTAGGCGCGGGCTTGTGGACGGCGAGTAATGGGTAGCTCGCTGTCCGCTAAGGACCAAACCGAGGTCGACGGCGCGTTGTGTTCCACGCGCGCCTCAAAGAGATGTCAGCACAAAGTGATGGGGCCCGCAAGAGCCGATGCCTGCCAGGGGTGCGGGTTGTTCGAAAGAGATTAAAAGTCTGACACGCCCTCCTGCTCCACCAAGAGCGGGAGAAGATATTTGATGATTTCCCACTCAAAAAAAAAAGAAAATCTCCGCATTACAAGCCTATACCGTTATAAATGATTTCTACACAACTCGTCGGTCGGTAGTTGTGTAGAAATCATTTATTCATCTTATAAAACAAACGTAGCTGTTAAAAACTCCTTGCACTTAGCCTAGACGCACGACTCCCATTAATACCTAACTATAAAGTGTGCTGTAATTATTTTCGGCCAGGTCATTTTGATAATCGATGCAAGAAATGTTTGCGCCGACAACTCATTTTGATTTATTCGTCGGAGAATAAAGGTAAGGTGAATTATTTCAGTAGTGACAACAAATCACACGGTAGGTCATCCCATTGCGACGCCACATGGCAGTTTGTGATCTAATTATTTCTAAAAGGATGAGGAATGCATCTTGTAAAACGAGAAAAACAATTTAAGGTTTATTTATTTCAACTGACAGAGTGCCAAAATTCTTAGATAAGAAATTAACGGAACCTAGTTAATCTAACCTAGTTACTCTATTGACTTTCTCATAATTTATTTAGGGTCGGCGCAATAAGTAGGTATTAATTATTCTTTGATACTTCTCTATTAGCTGTCATATTGAGCCTCTTTCTAGCCATATCATTTTATCATCTTTCACACAGTCCATCCAGTGCTTCTTAGGTTTCCGTTATCCCTTTACTCAAAACCTCACAACATTTTCCTCACACCTCCGCATTACAAGCCATTATAAATGGTAGGATTGTAATGCTTCAATTTCTACACAACTACGTCGTACCTAGTATTAATTCAAGTCGTGCGTCTATGCGTAGAAATATATAAGTAGAGGTGTGCGTTATTTAACGTACTGGGTTTCAGAAACTGCTTACGAGGCTGAGAATCGTATAACTAGTTTCGTGGACAAAAATGTAACGATTATTTATTTTACGTACGTAGTTCACAGTTGACATGATACTCACACAACGAACGGCGGCGGCGCCGGCGTACGCGAAAGCGTTTCGTTCGGTTTCGTTCAACAGATTATTATTATAAAACTAGCTGTGCCCGCGACTTCGTTCGCGTGCATGTCGGAAAACAATAATGTGTCGCTTTGACGGTGTAGGTACCACTCCTCCGATCTTCCGATCTATCCTGGTAGGAATCTCCCACAGCTTTCGAATGCAGTCCAGAGCCTAGAGACAAAACACATTACTCTTGGCGTTCACGCTAAACGGTACGCCAAAATGTATGGGAATGACATTACCTGCGGAAAGGACACGGTAATGTCATTCCCATATATTCTGGCGTAGAGTTTAGCGTGAACGTTAACAGAAAGGTGTTTTGTCTAGGCCTGCAGGCGTCTTTAGGGGTTATAATGATATTGCGACGAAGTCTCACTCAGATTTTTAAGAATAAATATAGATCAAAGCGCCTGGTCGAGGCTCATTTTATAATAAATGTGCACCTGCCGTAGGTACAGTAAAAGCTCTTTATTCGCGAGGTATACGTTCCGTAAAATACCTACCGCGAATACAGAAACCGTGACTATGGAATGGTAATTTATATGGGATTATACGTTCGTGGGATACGTTCCTAAGTGACAAAAAAAAAACAATTTAATTGAAGTTTTTGACCATATTGACTAATTGTATGAGCGTGATATGGATGCAAGCGACTCTCCAAGGCGTAAACGATCAAGCATTTCTATGCGTTAAACAGATTTTTTCGCGTCGAAAATCGTTTTTAAGTAAAAAAAAAATTTCAACATTTTGCAATAAATGGAAAGATGAAACAATAGGTAAAACACGCAAAGCGGCTCGTACCAAAGGATGGAATGTCTATTAAGTCGCAGCATTTATAAATGTGGGGGAGGCCTATGTCCAGCAGTGGACGTCTTTCAGCTGAAATGATGATGATGATGATATTTAAATATACTTTATGGTGATGAGGTTGGTTTCATTATGTTTGTTTACATTCTCAAAAAACTTTTTTCAAAAAAAACCAACCGACTTCCAAAAAACACTACAAAGTGCAAAATAACTTTAATTTCGGAAGTCGGTGACGTTGGATGTGTATTTTAATTATTTGTCACCGCCTTCCGAAATTTTGCAAATACGACGGAGTTATGCCTGAACATACATTAAAAATATAAACATGTCGAATTGATAACCTCCTTCTTTTTGAAGTCGGTTAAAAACACCGACCGCGGCGAAGGCGGCTATTGTAGATGTCAAAGGCCGAACCAATACAGCGGCGATATCATTTGACAATGTACTTTAGGCGAAGTTGTAATAAGGTCTATTTCACTTTTTTTTAGGTCCATCTGACGACGCGTTTACAAAGGATATTGGGTTGGATACCTATTGGAATCCTTTTTGTTATTTGTTAATATGTATGTACCGATGTACCGATTAGACCCGCAAATAAATAAATCTTTAGCCGCGGATATAGGAATTGGGTCGCATTTTTTTAATCCGCGAATAGTGAAAACGCGAATGAAGGAAGCACGAATAAGGAGCTTTTACTGTACTTCCTCAATAAATCGACTGCGCATCTGGTTTAGTGTGCTGAAGCATTATTCCACGCGGGGGCGGGCGCCTATCTCGGCCCGTACAGGCGCGTGTCTTTTAGCTTTGTTTATCAAACGTTGACCACTGAATAAAACCACAGCAGTGGGAATGCTCTGCACGGACTGCGATAGGCCTCGACAGGTAGCAGTGCAGTAACACCTGACGCCACCTGTCAATTAACGGCCCGTGGGACCATGGCGTTATCACGATGAAGAAAGATCACGCTGTAAAGGTGGATACTGACCGGCGTCACGGATCAAAATGCACCTAATATGTTACCAAGCAAGTATTCGTGCAGTCAGTAGTACCTACGGCAAAACATGCGAGCGAGCAACACTGATTTTAGCACACGGCGTAAAGACATGCTCGCTGCGAATGTTACCATTACCTACGCCCCGTAACGTCGGTCATTATCCACATTAAAAGCGCTGTTGAAAAAAAAACCAAACCAGGCACAAAAAACTATTTAATTGTATAGCACGGGTTTTCTACGAACATAGTAAGTACGATGTTGTTGCTACGTAGTGCCATACCGCGCGCGCCCCCACCTCTCTCCCCGCTGCTGACGCAGGCAGCAGGAAGAGAGAGAGCCCGATCCCGAGGATAATGGACGTAACAGAGCGATCCTCCGCGACTCTCAGTTACGATGCCTTTTTATTGTAAATTGTAATCAAAAATGTTTCAGTGTTTCTTTTGTTCAGCCATACATTTATTTGTAGACCAATAAATAATTATATTTAAAGAAGCGACTTTAAAATTGTCAATATTTTACTATTGTGATTTCTATTGTTCCTGTGTAGGTAATGTATCCTTTGTTGGAGATGCCAAATGGATAAATAAATACATTTTTAAACTTGTTTTAACTAAGAAAATGCTTCTCTGTAAGCGATGTTGCTCGGAAGAGCATCGACATAACTACAGTTGCCCGTGTGAAAACCTATCTATTTACTCAAATCCACCAGTAGTTATGGTCGCAATTTTGGATTTTTTTTCCTGACTTTCACCATCCGACCTCGCTTGAACCCCTCCCCACCTCGAAAACTAACATCACGAAAATTAGCACATAAGTATTTACAACTCTTTACTCCCAAAACTCCCATTATTTGAATCGAGTAATGCTGTAAACACGCATTTAAATTCAACATTATCAAATTTCGCGCGAAATCAAGTTGTTGTCTTTGCATGTTTGCTATTCAAACCTAGATGGCGTTACTGACGCTAGAGATTAAGAATTTCTATGGAGATGTTCCTCTAGCCGCTCTAATTTTGCTATATTATGCTAGATGGCGCTACTAAGACTTTTATCACAATTAAAAATGAGATTTCTTCCCCTCTATTTGTATTAATTTGATTGATAAAACTAATAAATATTTATCTAACATTGCATTCTAGGTATATGACTCAGAACACCACGTCAGTTAATATTATCACAACTTTTTATTTGAAATTCTTTTAGCTTTTTTGATTCGTGGGAATCAACCACCAACGGAAAGCGATTTTAGTAATCAGTATCATTACTTTTTGAAATAACACAGACACAGTAAGTAACATAAATGAGAATGACGTGTGTTGTTAATATTAAGTATTCGTTAGTACCGTTTCACGCCAATAGATGTCGCTAAGTGTTTCAAAATTACGTAAATAAATTCTTCTTGAACACTTTAAATTATTTAGATAGGTTGACCGAAGCGATTGCGATGAAACAAAGACTAATATAAACTCTGAGTTATAAACAATATTTGAGTATGAAAGATAACCATATTAGTTTCGTTCTTTTGACGTGATACTTGATCTATTCAACATAGAAACTGAAAAACCGAGCTACAGACAAAAATTTTGATAAGGGTTAAAATGTCATCTGTTGATTATCCCTTACCACCCCAAGCAATTATTTTCGAAATATTTTAAATGTACAGAAAAAGTTCCTTTACAGATTTATTATATGTATAGATATAGATATAGATATAGATGATTATAGGTACGTTACGTAATACGACTCGCACAATGAGAGTAAAGAGTCCCTTCGGAATTATAAACTGTTACATATTCTTAATTATAGGTAACATAACACACTAGTAAAACTAACAATATAATACGTTTAACCTGTAACATTCTCGTAGGTAATCATAGCATAATACAAACGCAAAACCAACCAACGCCCTACTGTATACAAAAGTAACTAGTTAAAGTTAAAAATAATCGGTTTGGTAACTAGTAGTTACTCATCTACGAAACTACGTATAACCGATTCCGCCCAAAAGACGTTTCGACCCACCTCTAATGCTGAGTGCAAGGAGTTGTGAACAGCTATGTTTGTTTTATATGATGAATTTCGCATCCTTTGAAAAATTATTAGAGAACAAAGAACCATGTAGCGAAGCAGCTTATCAAAATGGTTTTTTTTTTTAACGATGTTGCTTTTTTCTACCACTCTAAGACTTTTGTGGGTAGAAATAAGGTAAATCTAATCCACATTTTTCCCATACAAACGTTGGGAGTGTATTACTCCACTGTTCGACAACGTACATGAAAAATTAAATATGGTCTGGTTTTTGTCTCATTATTAATATTATCGAAACAGAATACTAAAATTAAAAACCATTAAAAAGTTAGAAACCAACAAAGATTCGTTTTTCTTGCTAATTTAACCTAACTTTGGGCATGTATAAGTAATAAAAGAAGCATAAAATCTCCAAAACCAAGTCGGTACCGACAAAGCTCAATTATCGAAAAGTTCAACAAACTTTATTGGTTATTGATTTATGCAGTGTTTTTTTCATAAAACTTGATCTTCCGAAAGACTTTTCTTAATTTTTACGCGCCTAATTTACTATAGAAATCGGAACCTGCATCTCACTCAATAATTTTGTGCGTGTAGACTAGCGTCTAACTGCTCAACACTGGTACTACCTCTGTCGGACACGAAGCCTGCACCCTAATTGCGTAACTCACGATTCATCATAATCTGTATCGTTTTGAAACGGATTGTTAAATCATTGCTTCATATGTTCGAAAAATGTGTCTGTTCGACAACATAAATAACGCAATGAATATTTAACTGTGAAGACGAAACCAATTATGATCAATCGTGAGTTACGCCGGTGAGCCAGCGTGCTTTTCAGCCAGGCCCACCAATTTGTTCGAGCCCGCGACTAGGATCCCCTTTTTTTTTTTTGGGTGGGAAATCATCAAATAACTTCTCCCGCTCTGGGTGGAGCAGGACGGCGTGTCAGACTTCTACTGACTAAAACCCACCCGTGTTCCTTCAGTAGCCCGTATGCCAGGGGCTGTGGTATCTCTTTCAAACAAACCCGCACCCCTGGCAGGCATCGGCCCTTGCGGGCCCCATCATTTTTGTGCTGACATCTCTTTGAGGCGTGCGTGGAACACAACGCGCCGTCGACTTGGGCTTAGTCCTTACCGGACAGCGAGCTACCCATTACTCGCTGTCCGCAAGCCTATGCCTACGGTGGCCGGAAATCGGCCTGGGATTCCCGGCGCCCAGGGCGTCTCCGTATCATTCCCGACGCCCAGGGCGTCTCCGTATCATTCCCGACGCCCAGGGCGTCTCCGTATCGTTCCCCTTAAGTTAAAATATTCAATAACGGCCAATGTAGAAAGTTAGACACGACTGTAAGGAACTTTAGCCCATGCCCTTAGAGATTGAAGTATCCTTCAGTTGCTCATTCACTCCACCCTGGAATGTAAATGTGGTGCTGTCGCACAAACAATGGGGCACTTAATATCTTGTCCAGCGTGTCCTGCTGTCTGCACGCTACAGGAGTTGATGGACGCTGCGGAAAGTGCCAAGCTCGTAACCCATTTCGGGGCTGACTGTAATTCGATTGCTATCGACATGCTAAGAAGAAGAAGTATACTGTAAGGGAGCAACAGGCGCGACAGACGCTAATAGGACAATTTATATTTAAGCTATATGAAAATACTAGCTTTTGTCAGCGGCTTCGCCCACGCGGAGCTCTCATCCCCTATTTAACTCCCTTAGGGGTTGAATTTCAAAACATTCTTCCTTATTCCTTGTCTACATTATAAAAGGAACCTCTGTGCAAAATTTCAGCTTTCTAGGTCCAAGGGTTTGGGCTGGGCGTTGATGAGTCAGTCAGTCAGGACTTTTCTTTTTAACCCCCGACGCAAAAACGACGGGGTGTTATAAGTTTGACGTGTCTGTGTGTGTGTGTGTGTCTGTCTGAGGCAACGTAACTCCCGAACGGATGAACCGATTTTGATTAAGTTTTTTTGGTTTGAAAGGTGTATTAGTCGGGAGTGTTCTTAGACATGTTTCATCAAAATCGGTTCAGCCGTTTGAAGATTATCAGCTCTTTTCTGGTTGAAAAAGGGATTTTAGCCTCTGATCAACTCAAAATTTGGGATTCTATTACTTCAATGATATTAGACGAATAAAATAACCTTGAACTGTTGCTGGAGCAACACCTGGAATTTCCAGGAAACCCAAGTTATTCACCAACAAACAGCAGAAGTATCGTGTTTGGGCTCATTGAAAAGGTATCAATGAATAGATTATAGATAAATGGTGATTTAAGGGAGACATTAAGTTTAAAAAGCAAAAAATAAAAATTAAATATAAAATTTAAAAAACGGGGACGGCTAGGCCTCTGTTTGGCATTTTCATTGACCGTCCCCCGACTTGACAATGCCCTAATCAAAATATTACGTTCAAATTAAAAGGCCTATAAATATTATTTTTTACTTTTTAGAGTTTTTGTTTGGGTCGGGGGTTTTTTAAATTTTTAATTTAATTTTTATTTCTTGCTTTTTAAACTTAATGTCTCCCTTAAATCACCATTTATCTATAATCTATTCATTGAGACCTTTTCAATGAGCCCAAACACGATACTTCTGCTGTTTGTTGGTGAATAACTTGGGTTTCCTAGAAATTCCAGGTGTTGCTTCAGCATCAGTTCAAGGTTATTTTATTCGTCTAATATCATTGAAGTAATAGAATCCCAAATTTTGAGTTGATCAGACCCATGGAAGAGGCTAAAATCCCTTTTTCAACCAGAAAAGAGCTGATAATCTTCAAACGGCTGAACCGATTTTGATGAAACATGTCTAAGAACACTCCCGACTAATACACCTTTCAAACAAAAAAAAAACAAATCAAAATCGGTTCATCCGTTCGGGAGCTACGTTGCCTCAGACAGACACACACACACACACACACACACACACACACACACACACACAGACACGTCAAACTTATAACACCCCGTCGTTTTTGCGTCGGGGGTTAAAAAGTAAAAAATAATATTTATAGGCCTTTTAATTTGAACGTAATATTTTGATCAGGGCATTGTCAAGTCGGGGGACGGTCAATGAAAACGCCAAACAAGGGCCTAGCCGTCCCCCGACTTGACAATGCCCTGATCAAAATATTACGTTAAAATTAAAAGGCCTATAAATATCGTTTTTTACTTTTTTGAGTTTTTGTTTGGGTCGGGGATTTTTTAAATTTTAAATTTAATTTTTATTATTTATTTATGTATACATGTACTTGTACTAGAATCGCGTTATGCTTGTCTACGGGAGCCCTTAATCAAGGTCTCGCAGAGTAGTACGCAAAATAGATATTAAGCTTGGAAGCAACGCACGGCAACATTACACGAAGCGTATATTTGATCAAATGCTTAAGTTTCTGCGGCTCAAAAAACGAGAATGATTTATACACATCCATTTATAATTCACCACCAATTTAGTATGGAAGCTTTTAAAACAATTAACTATCTGTGGAAACAAAAAGCACCAACATTTTTTTAAACGCTAAAACCTTTAAAATTAATGAATTTAATAAAAAAAAACGATCGCATGTGTGCATAAAAAATAAAGAGAACAAAGGCCCCATTACTTCAGCATACAAATTACAACGAACACAAATATGTATGAATTAAAGAGATTCCGATTAAAAGGATCCCTTTACAATACAAACAAGGGATCGAAAGCAAAACGTGTTTAGATAAAACCTGTCAAGCGCAATTCGGACCTTAAATAATGAAGAGTTCCGTAGTCAGACAATAATTATTACCATTATTTATTTTTGACAATTCATTGGTCTCGTTTGATGGGTTCGATTCCCGGATCAAGCAAGAAATTCCAGATGAAAAACCCCATATTATGATTTTCTTTCTTGAATTTCTCTGTAGCTGGCTAGTTTTACGCCCGAATTAAAGCAATGGCCTCGCCCCAATTACATGGGACTTAAATTTAACTGATGAAATGTGGGTGTACGGTTTACCACACTACTGCCTAACCTTTCGGGGAATGCAGGCGTGATGTTATTTGTTTTAGGTGCCAATTTCTATGAACAAACAAAATCGTTGAATTTATTATTTTGTCAAAACGTGTCAACTTCTCTTCGACTAATAATTGACTTTGTTAAATCAGAAAATTGACAATTTAGCTTCCTAAAATGTGCTGGGATTGAGATTATTGATTAGTTGTTAGGAAAGGTTTAAAACATGAATCTCGATGGCATAAATAAGTTTAAATAAGGAACGATGGATGGACTGTGTGAATGATTATGGTTAGAAATGTGTGACTACCGTGAAGAAAAATATATGTTGTGCAGACCCCAAATAAATTGGGATAAGGGCCAGAGAATAATTGTGTGATTGAGATTACAGCAGAAATAGAAAGAAAGAAAAAAAAAATATTCTGCACAAACAAAACGCACATTGCAAAAAATAAAATAAAATAAGATACATGAAATGCTCACATACAATGTAGACAAAAGCCCTGTATTCAAGTCGAAAAAGTTACACAATATTGTACATTGACTGTTAATGTCAGTCAAGGCTTGGGACTATATAGAATACAAATGGATCTGCGTTACGACACCGCGGCAATTATATAATAACAATCAAAACAAAATGCCGATAGCAGAGTGCGTTGGTGACTACTTAGTGAATAATTACTTAAGGCCTCTCGCCCACGGCGACTTTTTGTAGAGATGCTGTCGCGCGTTAGTTGCGTTTGCAATGTGCGACAGAAACGATGCACACGCGCGGCTGTTTCGATAATAGCTGAAAGAAGAAGGAAGCCTAATAAGATCGCAACTGAAGCGCGAAAGCATTGCGATAGGAGCGATACAGAATCTGGGCGAAGTTACATAGCCAGCGACAGCATCGCGGCTGTGTCGATACACATGCCCGACAGTATCGCTACGAAAAGTCGCCGTCGTGAAAAGTGGGCGAGGCCTCTAAAGGATGGAACAAAATATTTATGTTGTTTTTACATGCATTTCAGACATGCTATTGTGGAAATCCACGGCATCACCATAATACAAGAAAATAAAATGTGTGAAAACATAATATGAAGACGCTTTTAAATTTCCGTCCACCATAAATGATAAATGATTCTATTTCTGTAAGTATGTTTGTACAAACACTTTTACATAACGTTATAACATGCAGGTTGCCCGTTTGCCCAAAGCCGTTCACTGCTGGACATAAGCCTCGCCGGATTATGTCCAGCAGTGAACGGCTTTCGGCTGATATTATGATAATGTGCATGTATTACTATATTTATTTTGATTCTCTGCGTAATCATGATGCCATAGACAAAATAATATCGTCACGTTAGAAATGATAAAAGCGCACATTTATAAAATACACTCCATTCTCGAGACGATTTTCTGTGACAAATTAATAACATCAGAAACGTTTTCAGTTTTGCTACAGAACCCTAATTCCTAAACGACGTATTCCTTTTTTTGGCCCATGAGCCTCCATAGATATTTCATTTCCTGCCCCATATCTCTGTTCGGGTAAATCGAATGACGTCAAACAATTGTTTTAGAGGTAAATGGTCCGGGTTTTGTTATTTATGTAATTCGATATTCGGATCATTTAGCTTTTAGGAGGGAATCGAGTTCCTTTCTTAAATAAACAGAGCATAAAATCGTGTTTAAAGCAGTTTGATTTAATAATAAATCATTCATCACAATCACAATCAAAATTCGGCTTACCTATGCTTATTAGTCGAATTGCACGAATTAACCTGCGCCACATGGGTCATTCGATCAGATTAACCTACGCTTTCTACGGTTATTTCGCGGATGTGTCCATCTTTAAATACCAAGACCCCTCCGTGCCTCACAAAGCACACTATCCGCCGTTGCTCCTGGCTGTCATTCGTGGATCTCTGACAGTCGATACGGGTCGTCAGAAACCCGGAAGTCTGACAACCAGTCGTACCTATTGTATTACCCAGTAACTGGGTTGCGGAGTTCAGATAGGCTTTTGCTCCATGTAAAATACTGGTATTCAGCTACATCTGGTCAGACTGAAAGCTGACCCCTACATAGTTAGAAAAAGGCTAGACAGACGAAGATGATGATCTACCATTTGAACAAGATATACAGGAAGGACCAATAAATAAACTAGCACATGTCAATTGTGGGTACTTCTTAAACCCAAGTTTGGAGTGCCATCTGAATTCGTAATCTATGCGTTAATACTTTGCGACTACGATCCAAATATGCTAAGCTTTTATAATAAAAGCTCAACAGAAAACGCTACAGATTTCTTTAGTTCAAAATTATGAAATTTTTGCTTTTTAGTTTTATTTTGACAAAGTTTGGGTCGGCAAAGTTATTGAAAAAATTTAAGATATATTTAAAAGGTCAGCTAGGTCTAAAGTTATTCATTTAATGCAATTATGGACGAAATCTTTTGTAGAACAAGAAATGAAGTCTAACATTATAATAGTTCATTTTTTATTTAAAAATAAATCAACACGTTGCCCCACACTAGCAATTTCTCCTGTATTGTGGGTGCCTTTACAAACATTTAAACTCACAAACACAAACAGCCAGACCCGGAACAGCTAATTGTAGGTCATACTACGTAGTATTATATTATCTGTGGTCATACAAATATTTGTTCCGTGCGGGAATCGAACCCGCGACACGCAGCGCTGCAGTCAATAGCTTAACCACTGCGCCAACCGTGGCGTCATATCGCCCTGAGGACACGGTGAAGCATACGGTGGAGGTCTGCCCGGCTTGGAAGGAGCACCGCCGTGTCCTCGTGGAGGCGATCTCTCGCGTCCGACCCTGGTCCAGGCCATAGTACAGAGCGGGAGTGCATGGGTAGCCACCTACTTCTGCGAAGCAGTGATGCTCGCGAAGAGGGAGGCGGCATACGTGAGCGAGAGGCAGCATATGCGCCCTCATGGCCCTAGCCTCCGCAGGAAACGCCCTGGGCGTCGGGAATCCCAGGCTGATTCCTGGCCACCGCGGGCGTGGACTTGCGGACGGCGAGTAGTGGGTAGCTTGCTGTCCCGTAAGGACCAAGCCCAGGTCGATGGCGCGTTGTATTCCACGCGCGCCTCAAAGACATGTCAGCACAAACCGATGGGTTTGTAGCGGCACTACAAATAAAAATGCTTCGCAACAAAATCGAAAAACGCAAAAAGAAAAGTGGCATCTACAATGCCAACTATTTCATAAATTCTACATCGCGCAATCAGATTTTACCACAACACTCGAATAGATAAAATATCCCGACATCAACTGTTGGGCAGTTACCCACCAGACACAATACCCGTCTGGTCGTAGGATCCTCCTTTTCAATAGAGAATGAGCGAACTTTACACCCTGTTCCTCATACCTCTATAGATTTGTTCGAAAGAGATACCGCCGCCCCTGGCACACAGGCTACTGAGCGAACACGGGTGGGTTTTAGACGGTAAAAGTCTGACACGCCCTCCTGCTCCACCCAGAGCGGGAGAAGTTATTTGACGATTTCCCAAAAAAAAAAAAACTGTATTACCATGACACACTAATGGAGTCTATTTTATACTGATCCCTAGAAAGAAATGTTTATCGACTAATTTAATTACTCTCCTTAGCTTCCATTAAGACAATTTCCTTTTTATTAATTTCCAACCTGTCTCGCTTCCTTAATTTTATTTTAAGTCGTTTATAAACAAAAATTCGTATAAAACGGAATCATGTTCATTGATCATAGTATCATTTTCATCTGATAGCCTTTGAAACTTCAGCTGCCTTCGTTTCATTTAGAAAATGAAAGAGGTCACCGGTGCGTGGAATTGAAAATTGGGTAAACAGCGACGTTGAAAAAA
The DNA here is from genome assembly GCA_949987655.1 of Polymixis flavicincta. Classification (NCBI taxonomy): domain Eukaryota; kingdom Metazoa; phylum Arthropoda; class Insecta; order Lepidoptera; family Noctuidae; genus Polymixis; species Polymixis flavicincta. The sequence continues at coordinate 19,887,102 of OX465182.1, forward strand.
AGTAGCTGATATTGAAAATTTGTTACGAAGAGTTTTATGATTTATGTTTTATAATAATGAGATCTTATTTTCTAGTTCTTACGTTGTGTCCCTCAGCTGGAAGAGGGTTACCTTTTTTCTTCAATTTAGGAATACAGTTTTTTTTTTTACTAGCCTGTGATACTTTTATCTTAAGGTGAAAAGCAGAGTCCGGCACGGGCTGGCAACGTCATATTTCAAGTGGCATTTCGTGAATGTCTTTTTATAATTAAATCAAGACACATTTTTTATGGTCAACCACTAGTACCACCATTGGTATTTATAAATAAGTTTGTATGCTATTTTTATTACAGTTATTTTGGTATTTAGGTACTTATAAAATTCGACATATCGTCAATTATTTTCTATTTGCGGTACATAATACGATTAAATTATTGTATTTACGAGTAAATGTTAAAAGTAATTATAAATACCTACGATCTAGTGCCTGGCTGAAACCTCAGTGAATGCCTATAACATAGGTTACAAATTGCTCGAATGGCTCGTTTCTGTAGCACAACTATATCCGACGTCCCTAGTTACTTATCTCTTTTGGTGATTCTACATATGTATCTATAATACAGAGGCCAGTACATCAAGCTGCCCCAGTCTGCCAAAATGTTATAGTTTTACAACTTTAATACGAAAGAATAAGGTTCATATTCAATGGGAATATTTGACTGTTTCGGATAGCTCGATGTGCTGTACACCCACATTTCGATGTTCTTTTATATACAGTTTCAATGAGAAAAAGATAACTAAAACTCAAAGCATTTATTTCAAATAAACATATTACAGTCACTTTTGAATCGTTAAAGAGTGGGAAAGATGAAGCTAGTTGCCCATTCCAAACCGTAATAGGTACCTATGGAGAAGAACGGGCAAGAAACTCCATGGACACTCATTTTAAATCATAATTAGTGTTACAAAAAGTTGGTTGCATCATTTGTTTTGAAATTATCAATGTGAGAATTATGTAAAAAGACGTGTACATTAAAAGCGTTCGTAATTAAAAATAAAAATAATAACAATTCAGAAATTAAAATAAGCCGTGGCACCTATAGGATAGCCAGTTCCTACTGGCGGCGCCCGTTCACGAACATGACGTATGGATCAGCACCATTCAGCACAACCATTTTGGAAGGAACTTATTTATTTATTTTATTATTTATGCAGTAAAAACATAGGAGATACGACATAATTAAACAAGTGAGTACAAAGGCACTGCTTATTTCTTTAGAAATTTCTTCCAGCAGACCTGCGAAAGGAGAAATGAAAAATAAATGTAGACAATAGTGTGTGAGAACAAGAAAAGGAAATACGAATATGTGACGTCTTAAACTAAAATATACTTACACATACGAGTATAATGCAGAAAATTTACATATACTTAAATAGCAACATACTTAATGATAAAATATATAAACAGATACAAATATATATACATACACAATTAAGAGGAAAGGTAATGCTCTTTTACTCGACATTTGAATAAGGAAATAGTTTTCAAGTCACGAATGCTAGGCGGAACTGAGTTCCACAATCTTACAGCATGGACAGAGAAGGAATAAGAATAATAACTAGTTTTATGGGGATGTGACTTGAGGAACTTAATGATTCAATACACACCCCACCGCCAGCAACATCATAACACCGATGACAAAACAAAGAACCACATAACAAGCCAACAAACCAACATCCCGAAAATGACAAACACCATTCATGATTTAATAGAATTTCTGAAACATTCTCCTTTCTGAAGTTAACTCCACACAGTAATAAGAATTTATTATCATCGCAGGTTCAAATTGTTTAATTAAATTGCTCGAAAGCTAATTATTCCGTCTTGAGAATTTGCAAATAAGATGCCTTGTTTGAAATCGGCAGGTGGAGTTGCTGAATGGAAACTTCAAATTGATGCTCGGGAATTACGAGTAGGTCACGCAATTTTAAGGCCGCTTACAATATTCTGAATTGAATCGAATTGTAACCAGGAAGTTATTATTGTACAAAATAACTTTGATTACTTTTCTTTGATTATTATTATCGTAAACCGGTATTTTCAGACAAATTTATAATATGTGTTTGCCATGGAGCCTCACACTGCTGGGGCACAAGCCAGTCAAATGTATAACGATGTATTAGTCATGGAATCTTAGCATAATCAGCCTATAATGTTCCCACTGCTGGGACACAGGCCTCCTCTCTGTGAGAGAGAGTGGGCTGTATTCACCAAGGGAGCACAGTGCGGATTGGTAGATGTCATATATGTCTTCGCATTTTGATTTCAAGGGTGTGCCGATTTCTTCACGATGTTTTCCATAACCGTTTTGAGAGTAATGGTGATGTAATAAATTACAAAAAGAAAAGATGCCTGGGTTCGAACTTACGACCTACAGCTCGTAAGTCAGGGCCTTTATCACGGGGCTACTACTGCTAATGAAATCTTGGATTTCCGTGTTAATTTGTCTATTTTTGATTAGCATAGGACCAATCCGCCAAGTAGCGTTATTTCTCAGAAGACTCAAAAGATAAATATAATTCTTAAAGTTTGATCGTGATCGAATCCACATTTTTATGAAACTATAAAATGTACCTTTTATTTTTTTAGTATATTCTGTATCTTACGTCTTCCCGCGAACGAAGTTGAAAAGGGAAGCTGGTTAAATATAAAGATGAATTCTTCGGAGGTTATGGACGGTGACATGTGATATGTGAATATTTTATACTCTTCGTGTTTTCCGGGTCAGTGTGACAAATAAAACCAACAAACATGGATTAATCTTAGAAATACTTATAGGTAGATGTTTCGTTGAATGTTTTGCCATATTTTTTGCCTTTTGTTTTATTGAACAGACTTGAGAGTGAAAATGTTTTAAGTTTGATAACTTTTTACACTTTAATTTGGACTTTTGCGTCGATGGTTTTGTTGTATGTCTCACATACGACATTCGTCACAAATAAGAATTCTGCTCAGACCTCCAACATCTTTGCGTTTGTTTTTTTGCGAAAGGTATATGGGAACACAGGAAATAGGAGTAATTTTTCCCTATTTTATAACCTCCTTATTGTGACGGTTTCTTTATAAGCCCTATGTTAAGTAGTAGACAATTTCCGGAACTATTAATACTACGGAAGTTACTAAGAGGAGGTTCCGCCCGAAGGTAGACATTTTTCTATTGAGTATATTTTCCGCGTATGTGAATAATAGGGAAATTTTACGGACCACAAGATTCCATTAGCCGGACCGGACGTGTTCCAAATTGTTATTAAAAATGTTTACTTGAAAGCCGCGCCGAAATCCATTGTATAAAGAATGTGAGGAGGACCAATTCATAGTAACAATGGCATAACTTCTTTTATGCTTCATTAACAACTGTATTACCCATGGAGAACGTTGGACAAAGCTTATTGTAGATGGCATGATCATAACTAGGTCCCTGTTGCCTACATTGGAAATTTCGTTCATTCGTTCCTTTTCGGGTTCATTCATGAGTTTGGTTATATTTCACTATTTCGTTACTATCGTTGATTGTATAATATGTTTAAATCAAGTAAGTATTTGATATGGAAAGTATCAGAATTAAAAACCTTAAATATTTCCTAGTACCTAATCAATGTCTTTCAAAACGTTTCTGACACAATCTCGAAGTCTGTTTAGTTTAAACATCTCTACAAATAGTTTTAAGCTTCAATCTTCTTATTTTGGGGTCTATCGAGAAATTGCCCAATTTCGGAGTAGATGTATAGGAACAACATGGCTTCATTTTTGCGGAAATAACATAAAACCACATCACGCCTCATTTTTAGCATTAGGGTGGGAAATCATCAAATAACTTCTCCCGCTCTGAGTGGAGCGCAAGGGCGTGTCAGACTTTTACTTCAGTTGTTTGTGTGTCAAGGGCGGCGGTATCTTTTTCAAACAACCCGCACCCCTAACAGACATCGGCCCTTTCAGACCCCACCAGTTGGTGCTGTCATCTCATCATACCTCTTGGCGAACATTGCTTCGCAAGAGGTGACGGTTACCCATGCACTCGCGCTCCGTACCATGGCCTGCATTATTAGCATGTGTTGGGAAGTAGCTACGACAGTGCATTTTGGTAGCTTTATTGAACAAAATTTGAAATCTATAAATGGGGAAACCATTTATAGGTTTAAAATTGAGAGCTGATAGAAATAAAATTCAGAGAAAATATACCAATAGCGATGAACAGAGACTTATGAATTTGTAAAAACTTAAGTGATTCAAAACACGAAGAACCCATATTCTTAATACCCATTGCGTACCAAAACCACAAATGACGACCTTACAACATAAACAAGCACTTCAGAAAAGTCACATAAGAGAGGCACTTGCAAAAGCTAAAGTTCAAGCTGGACCCATAAATGCTAAAGTACTTAATTATGCTAAAACTGAAGGTAACAGTTTGAAAATTTCTAGCGAACGATCTGAGCTCGAAAGTGGTCTCAAGTTTGAATTAAAATAAAGTTAAAACGTTAGATGACCTGTCAAAGTGTTGGACGTTGCAGGGAGTTCGATTGAAGTAAATGCGGAGTCAGAGACTAATGAGAGTGTCGCAAGTTTAAAAGGATTAAATGAATTTGTACTTGTAGCTGATCTAAAAGTTCGGTGGTTTTAAATGAAAAATAAATTGGAATTCACGATGTTCTTAAGTCAATTTCAGCGACGTAGATCGATTGTGTATTCAGTTTTATTGTTATTCTAAGCGCATTGATGAAAAATAAGAAAGTTGTTGAGATAGAATATAGACAAATATAATTACTCAATTTCATTAAATATCAAAGAATACGAATGGTAAAAGAAAATAGACAACAATCTTTTTGAAGCAACGTTTTATGATTGCAAATAGCGTCAGTAGCAGATCCCAATTCCCAAATGAATTGAGAATGCAACGCCCATAACTACAATACAAGCAGGAACGATAACTTAACAAGAGAGCTTGAATTCTCCTGAACAAGCAAGTTCCTGGAAAACAAAAGCTTATTCTTCAATATTATGCTACAATTCTAAAAAGCATTGATATTTGCTACACGAGATTTCAAAATGGTACAATAGAAGAATTCTTTGTATTCAAAGCCAACTTTAATATAGGGAGATGAATGATGCAAGGTGAGATACAAGCCTTGACGTATGTGCAATATCTATCAGAATGCCAATATATCCTGAGGAGCTCATGAAAATATATTTTAAAAATATGCTAATTTGAATCTGGGAGGAATTCATCAAACTCCATTAAAATAAATTATTGGCAGAATATTCTTGACATAGAGGCATCACATTATGATAAAACACAAGGACCAATAAAAAAGTAAAATGGTGTACAGAAGCCAGCACATCAAGCTATCCCAAACCGTCAAATTTTCCCAGTTAAACATGAACCTTAAGATTTTGTAATAAAGTTAAAACTCTATCAAAGAAATTTGACAGTCCTCTACCTTTTGAACTCATCAGCATCATCATTCTCTTGTCCCTATTCCAAGTTATTTGGTGTCGGCACAACATTCCTCAAGTTCTCGATTAAAAATGCACTCTACAAGTCCCTATGCAATGTCCATTAAAATATATAATAAATTACCCGCTCTAATAAAAAAGAAGAGAAAATTAACGTATTTTTAAAAATCTTTGACAATTTTGCTAAATAAAACCTATTACTTGATTAACGAATATTTAAGTGACAAACTTATTAAGTCATAACTTATGTACCCACCAACTTTAAATTTTATTTGACCTGTTTGTTCCCAGTATATGAACACATTTCTAAAAGACTCAATAGCAAAAGCCCAAATAAATTACTTGCACCTAGTCAGAGACTGCATTTGTATAGCAGAAACTCTAATTCCATGGCAATCAAAATTTTTAACAATTTACCTTCACACATCAGAGTGCTGCCTACTAGTAAATTCAAGAGAATAATATTTGCTTTGCTTTTAGACAACTGTTTTTATTCAGTTCAAGAATTTTTTAATTATAAATTTTGACATTAAATTTGATTAGTATGTACTTAGTGTGTGAATGGACTTTTTAATCTTAAGGCATTTGACATTTCATTCATTTTTTATTTTTGTTTTAATTTATATAACTTGACATTGTATAAAATAAATAATTAAGTACCCATTTTACATTAAACTAATTAACTTACATCTATTTCAATGGGGACATTAATAATTGTACTATAATATTTCTACACCGGCAACGGTAGTATATGTGAAAGTGTTAAATAATATTAAGATCTTAATGTACCGTATACTCAGAAATATATAAATAAATAAATAATTATCTCCTTTATTTATTTTCATTCCTTATTATACACATTTTTAAATATTTATATAAAAGTAAATTAACAAAAACATTTAAAAATATACAAAATAGTGGTCCACCGGCATCGGGAGCAGGGTCCAAGTTACCGGTGGTTAGGGCTCCAGAGACAGGAACCTCCTCACGATGCGAGCCGTATCAAGGAATACTGCCTTCTGAATCAGGCCTTTGATCCAACCGCCTAACGAGAGCCTCGAGAGATGTTGATCGAGGCTTTCGGCCATCAGTCCATTGGCTGATACAACTGTCGGCACAATTACAGCCGAGTCCACATTCCACATGTCTACAAGCTCGTGAGCTAAGTCAAGATATTTAATTTGTTTCTCTTTCTCAGCTTTCACGAGGTTCCCGTCATGTGGAATGGTAACATCGACTATAATTGTGCGGCGCGCTAACCGATCTATCACCACTATATCAGGCTTATTGGCTACAATAGTCCTGTCAGTAATGATAGATCGGTTCCAGTACAACGTGACATTTTCAAACTCAAACTCAAACTCAAAGCATTTATTTCAAATAAACCAATTACAGGCACTTTTGAATTGTCAAGGTCGGTGAGTTAGAAAGATGAAGCTAGTTGCCCATTCCAAAGCGTAGGTACCTATGGAGAAGAACGGGCAAGAAACTCCATGGACACTCTTTTAAAATCAAGATTTTGTTACAAAAAGTTGGGTTACATCATTATGTTGAAATTATCAATGTGAGAACGATGTAAAAAGTGCACATTAAAAGCGTCCGTAATTAAAATAAAATAACAATTAAAATAAGCCGTGGGAGCTAAGAGATGACCAGTCCCTACTGGCGGCGCCCGTTCACGGTTCAAGAACTGGGTCGGGCACATACTTGTAATACGGTACCTCAGAATCCACAAGTTTATATTGCAAAGCAAGTTGCTGATGAATAATCCTGGCTAGTTGGTTATGCCTGTGCAAGTATTCGCCGTTAGCCAGACGAGAACAACCAGAGATAATATGTCTGATGGACTCACCCGGACGGTGACATGCCCGACACACGTCCACGGTCCCGTCCTTCATAATATGTCTCCGGTAGTTATTCGTCAAGATAACCTCATCCATAATTGCACAGACGAAACCTTCAGTTTCCCCAAAAAGGTCACCAAAACGTAGCCCGGATACGGACGCTAAGAAATCAACACCGGGCTCATGAAGCGCCCGATAAAAGCGCCCGTGAAGCTCCTTGCTTCGCCATATTTCCTTGCGATCATCGGTAGATAGTATTACAGGTTTGCGCCAGTTCTCTTTAGCCATGGACAGTGGTAGGTGGGGGACGGTGCATACCCACTTCGGCTTTTATAAAATATTCCCTGAGACTGCACACCTCGCGGTTGTGGAGGGTCTTGGCATTCAGAAAGCCTCGACCCCCGCACTTCCGCGGGATATACAGTCTTATCACCGATGATCATGGGTGATGCATCCGGTTTGCAGTCAGCAATGTACGGACCCGTCGATCCAAGGCGTCGAGTTCAGTCTGAGTCCATTTGAGTATGCCGAAAGAGTACATCAAAACTGGCATAACCCAACCGTTGAAGGCGCGCACCTTGTTTCCGCCTGAAAGAAGACTGATTAATACCTTCTTCAGGCGACCAAAGAAGCGCTCCGTCAACGATTGCTTCATGTCAGCAGTGTTGATGCCTAACGCTTCCGACATACCCCAATACTTATAGCTTTCGGATGAAGAGAGGGATCTGAGGTTTATGGAATCCGAGAGTTGAACTCCCTCAGATTCCATAACCTCACCTCTCTTTACATGCATGACTGCACATTTGTCCAAACCAAATTCCATTCTGATGGCGCTACTAAAAGTTTCAGTTACTTTCAGTAGCTCCATCAGTTGCAATTTGTTGGGGGCAAAGAGTTTAAGGTTATCCATGTATAGGAGGTGAGATATTACCTCACCACCTCTCCTCAGCCGATAGCCTAGACCTGAGTCCTCCAGCAGTGTGCTTAGAGGATTCAGGGCTAAGCAAAACCAAAGTGGACTCAAGCTGTCGCCCTGGAATATTCCCCGTTTGATCCATACAGGCTCATCATTCCTCTGGATCTGTGGACACCCCGGATAGCGAAGGACTGTCCTCCATTGCCCCATGCACGACTCAAGGAAGGTACGTAGAGTTGCATCAATCTTGTACAACTCCAGCACTTTAATGAGCCATGCATGTGGCACTGAGTCGTAGGCCTTCTTGTAGTCTATCCAGCATGTCGACAGATCCTTGCAGAATTGACGAACCTGTTGGCTTATGGCCATGTCGATGAGGAGTAGCTCCTTAGTACCGCGGGACCCGTTCCTATATCCATTTTGAGAGGAAGACATAATCGAGTTTTTCTCAATGTGCGTATTAATTTTCGCTCTCAAAATGGATGTAAGAAGTTTATAAACCGTCGACAAACATGTGATCGGTCTATAATTCTTGGGTTCCGCGGGACAACCTGATTTATGGAGCAGGTGGGTAACGCCTGTTGTTAGAAACTGTGGTAGCGACCCAGACTCTAAGGATGACTGGAATTGAGATGCCAGGCGATTGTGTGAACTAGTTAGCCATTTTAGCCAAAAATTATGCAGCCCGTCCGGTCCCGGTAATTTCCAATTCGGTAACGGACGGTCTGCTGACCTGTTAATTATTATTACAATTCTCATTAGTACCTGTTTATATATTATGTTAATTATATTTTATTTTGTATTAATTGATTATATTTTAGATTATTAATTGCATGCTATAATATAGTAGTTTTGCTAAATGTTTAATAACTAACAAGTAGGAAGCACTTGTTAGTTATTAAACATTTAGCAAAACTACTATATTATAGCATGCAATTAATTTTTTTACTCTAACTTACTTTTTTTGCTGTGCCCGACAGGGTCCATATGATCTAATTATAAGTTTACCACCTAAAAATACCTACATGTGACATGCAATAAAGTATTGAGTATCTTTTTTTCTATACTGCTCTCATTAGTGAACCCTTTCTAGCAATATCATCTTCATCCATCCATCCATCCATCGTTTGTTTAGTACTCATATAGCCACCGACATTCGTACTCAAAACTTTCCGCACGACATTTTCCTCATTCCTCAACACTACATCCCCATACCATAAAATTAAATAATCTGAACTGCTATAGAATTATGAGTGATGAAGGTTAACAGAATTCTAATAACGAATAGTTATTTTAACATAATTATAACCGTATTTTTCATATGCATAGGTATTTACAACCATTCGATACGCTTCCGAATCGAACATGAATTAATGTTTTCGTAACCTAAGAGTCATAGACGCTGTTCAAAACTAATCTAAAACCTAAAAAAAATTAAAAAACCCCCGACTCTAAAAAGTAAAAATAATAATATTTATAGGCCTTTTAAGATGAAGGTAATATTTTGATCAAGGCATTGTAAAGTCGGGGGACGGCTAATGAAAATGCTAGGCCTCTGTTTGGCGTTTTAATTGACCGTCCCCCGACTTTTACTTTTTAGAGTCAGGGTTTTTTTAAATTTTTAATTTAATTTTTATTTCCTGCTTTTTAAACTTAATGTCTCGCTCGCTTAAATCTGCGCATCGTTGCGTATTTTTCCCACAGTGAAGTTTGTTACTAATTTATCCTCATTCCTCGTCCTGATCACTATTTATCTATAATCTATTCATTGAGACCTTTTCAATGAGCCCAAACACGATACTTTTGCTGTTTGTTGGTGAGTAACTTGGGCATCCTGGAAATTCCAGGTGTTGCTCCAGCATTTCAAGGTTACTTTGTTCGTCTAATATTATTGAAGTAATAGAATACCAAATTTCGAGTTGATCAGACCCGTGGAAGATGCTCAAATCCCTTCGTCAACCAGACAAGAGCTGATAATCTTCAAACGGCTGAACCGATTTTGATGAAACATGTCTAAGAACACTCCCGACTAATACACCTTTCAAACAAAAAAAACAAAATCAAAATCGGTTCATCCGTTCGGGAGCTACGTTGCCTCAGACAGACAGACCACACACACACACACACACACACACACACACAGACACGTCAAACTTATAACACCCCGTCGTTTTTGCGTCGGGGGTTAAAAATTGAGTCAGTTTAAATCACAGATTAGATGAACGCTATTCTTTTGATACTTGTTTGCTGTCGGGAGCGAGGCAAATCAGGAAATCGAAATGTCTCATTTTCGTTAGCTAGAATAGCTATGCTAATGCACCAAGCGTTAAGAAGGAAACGTAACTTTACTAGACATGATAAAAACATAATTGCAGCAGCCAGTACTCGAATTCCCAACGTATTCCGATTCCAATAAATGAACTATTGTGAAACAATTATAGGGCATGCACATTGCACGTGCTACTAATTAGTCGAATGTCGATTGACTAGCAAATTACACCGTAATTGGGTAATCGCATTCCCCAATGTTGTTGGACGAAAATTGTACATTTTACGTTTCTAACCCAGGCATGCGGCAGTACGGTTTAATGTAAGTGTACCTTTTCTAAATAAACGTGAACCCGATTCATACAAAATCATATTTAATTTATTAAACTACGTTGGAGCCTCCAACAAAGGTAACGTAACCAGAATTCGAGAGTAGGTAATGTGCAAATACATTGCTAGACCTCTTTATAAGATAAAATTCCACATGTGGCAGGTATGTATCGTCAACAGACCATAATATAACATTACGCGTATCTTCCCCAACGGGTTTGGATGAGGCGGAAAGCAGAAATAGGACACATATTTCGCCAATTATGTTTGAGTTCCTTGAGCCTTCGAAACAGGCCAAAATTTTAGATTTCCGACACCTGTTGAGTAATTCCTTTTGTTGTAACCTTATATACTCTAGCATAGGGAACGAACACAGGACCCCTTGCGAGGACCACTACCTACACCCACGAAGAAAACGTTAACATAAGAAATTATTTCTATCAAGCTGGAAATTTCTTTCCCATATGCAGGTCCTTGTGCCAACAAATTATCTAAGGTGCTCCACATTTTACTAAAAACACTATCCATTATACTGTATGTACGTTATGTATGTACATCATAGTTCCACGCGTCTCACATTTTGTTAATTGAATTCAGACTAAACGTCTCCCGGTTGAGAAATTAGCGCTGTATTCTACCGACATATACGGGGTGTAAGGGAAACGCTTCCGAAGCCAGAACGTAGGTTATATACAACCTAAATGCAAACGAATACCAATAACCTTTCACCTTAAATTGGTTATTTTGTATCAATTTAAAGCGCTTTACGCTTCTGTAATGTTTCTACTTATTTAATTTTGGCGGCGTTTTGCAAAGGATGTCTAAATCTAAAGTCGCCGCCTGGACACTGTGGGGTTATGGGCCGCATGGTTCTCGACGAGTGCGGTTATACTTGAGCCTATCAACTGATTTTTATTTTTGAATACGTTGCTTACCAGAATTGTAAAAAAATGAAAATGTTTTAAATGTGTTTAATCTCAAATAATGGTTCATTTAACTGTTCTCACAGCTTAGTGTACAGAAGATCCACAAAATGGATTAAAATAGCCCAGCCCTATCACCTGTCTTCGTTTTCGGAAGCGTTTCCCTCACACCATGTATACCGTTAGAAGTGTTTGTTTTACAATGATGTGTTGTGAGATATGGAATAGTTTCAAAATACAAGTTTGAGAAATTATACTGTATTAGAGCTACACGAACATAGTTCATAGAAATAGAACATGTAGTTTCCATATTTCCACTGACTTGCACTTCAACCGCTGCAAACTATTTTGTGTAATTTTGCCCTCCGGGATGAGATCCTGCGGGCCAGAGTTGTGGCCCGCGAGGAGTCGCTGGAGACTCTGAACAGAGACCCGTGGGGACGCCCCTACAAAACGGTGCGTGATAAAATCCGCCCGTGGGCTCCCCCGCTGACGCAGAGTCTCCGGCCTCATCTCGTGCAGGACGTGGTGAGCGCTCTGTTCCCCTCACGAGGGGAGCACGCTCCCCCGCCTATGGCTCCGCCTCCTGCGGTGCCCGATGCGGACCACACCGACGACGACGACGACTCTCCAGAGGTGACCGAGGTAGACCTGAGAGTGGCGGTACGTAGGCTGAATGCCAAGAATACCGCCCCAGGACCCGACGGCTTGCCCGGCAAAGCCTGGGTCCTGGCCTTGCAGGCTCTCGGGCCTCGACTAAGAGGGCTCCTAAGCGCATGCTTGGAGGAGGGCCAGTTCCCACTTCGCTGGAAGACGGGGAAACTGGTCCTCATCAAGAAGCCGGGGCGCCCAGCGGACTCTCCGTCCGCTTACCGGCCCATTGTGCTGCTCGACGAGGTGGGCAAGCTCTTTGAGAGAGTAATTGCAGACCGCCTCGTCGGGCGGCTGGTGCGGGTGGGGCCGGATTTGGCGGAGAGCCAGTTTGGTTTCCGCAGGGGGCGCTCCACGGTGGACGCCATCATGCGCGTGCGAGCCCTCACGACGGGGGATGCTGTGGCCCGGGGTGGAGTCGTCTTGGCGGTGTCATTAGACATCGCCAATGCCTTCAACACCCTGCCCTGGAGTTGCATAAGGGAGGCACTCCGGTATCACCGGATGCCGACCTACCTCTGTCGTGTGGTCGAGGCCTATCTGACGGACAGGGCCGTCATCTACCCCGGTCACCTCGGAGAGTGGAACCGGCGAGAGATGTCGTGCGGTGTCCCACAGGGATCGGTCCTGGGGCCGTATCTGTGGGACATCGGGTACGACTGGGTGCTGCGCGCCGACCTCCCTAGCGGCGTCAGTGTAGTCTGCTACGCTGACGACACGCTGGTCCTGGCACAAGGGAGGTCGTACCAGGCGGCGGCCGACTTAGCGACACAAGGGGTTGCGACAATCGTGGATAGGATCCGGCAACTGGGACTCGAGGTGGCATTGCACAAGTCCGAGGCCATGTGGTTTCATGGTCCTCGGAATGCGCCACCGACGGGTTCCCAGATAACGGTGGGAGGGGTTCACATCGGCGTCGAGTCGACGATGAAGTACTTGGGACTCGTCCTCGACAGCCGGTGGAACTTCGCGGAGCATTTCCGCCGTTTGGCTCCCAGACTGGAACGGGCCGGGGCTGCGTTGAAGCGGCTCTTGCCCAATCTAGGGGGGCCAAACGCCTCCTGCCGGAGGCTCTACGCGGGGATCGTGCGGTCCATGGCCCTATACGGGGCGCCGGTGTGGGCGCCTACATTGAGGCGCCAACCAGCTCGCAAGCTGAGGGCGTCCCATAGGGTCATGGCGATCAGGATGATCCGAGGATATCGCACGATCTCCGGCGAGGCGGCGGGCCTCCTTGCCGGATTACCGCCATGGGATCTGGAGGCAAAGGTCCTCGCGCAGATATGGGAGTGGCGCGAGGAGGCCAAACGCCGGGGCGTAACTCCGCTGCCGCGGGAAATCGCGGCACAGCGGACAGAGCTCCGGCGGGATCTCATGGTGACATGGAGAGAGCGATTGTCGCAACCCAGTGCTGGGCACGCCACGATTGCGGCGGTAAGTCCCCTCTTTGAGGAGTGGTTTGAGAGGCGGCATGGCGTCCTCACCTTCCGCCTGACGCAGGTCCTCACCGGACACGGTTGTTTCGGGAGGTTCCTGTTTCGGATAGGGCGGGAGGAAACGCCCGGGTGTTTCCACTGCGAAGATCGCCCTGAGGACACGGTGGAGCACACGGTGGCGGTCTGCCCTGCTTGGGCGGAGCACCGCCGTGTCCTCGTGGAGGCGATCGGCGGCGGCGATCTCTCGCGTCCGGCCCTGGTCCAAGCCATGGTACGGAGCGAGAGGGCATGGGGAGCCGTCACCTCCTTCAGCGAAGCAGTAATGCTCGCGAAGAGGGAGGCGGCGCACGTGAGGGAGAGGCAGCATATGCGCCCTCGCGACCCCAGCCGCCGCAGGATACGGAGACGCCCTGGGCGTCGGGAATCCCAGGCCGATTTCCGGCCACCGTAGGCATGGGCTTGCGGACGGCGAGTAATGGGTAGCTCGCTGTCCGGTAAGGACCAAGCCCAAGTCGACGGCGCGTTGTGTTCCACGCGCGCCTCAAAGAGATGTCAGCACAAAAAGTTATGGGACCCGCAAGGGTCGATGCCTGCCAGGGGTGCGGGTTTGTTCGAAAGAGACACCACAGTCCCTGGCTTAAGGGCTACTGAAGGAACACGGGTGGGTTTTAGTCAGTAAAAGTCTGACACGCCCTCCTGCTCCACCCAGAGCGGGAGAAGTTATTTGATGATTTCCCACCCAAAAAAAAAAAAAAAAAAAAAAAAAAAAAAAAAAAAACTGTCAAATTTATTTGATAGTTTTTCAACTTTATTACAAAGGAATAAGGTTTATGTTCAATTGGTAAAATTTGACAGTTTGGGATAGCTTGACCTGCTGGCGACTGTACCAGCATCCATATTTGTGTAATGTTAGTTGTGTTGAAATAATAATAAAAAAATAAGAACGTCCACAGTCTGATCTCAATCTCTCAAAAATACCTCGAATTCTCATTCAGTTTTAACATTTGATTATTATCGCCGAGATGGGCTGCGAATAGATTTTGAACATTTTTATTTACGAGCATTGGCCGCCTCAAGTTTGGAATTTTGCCGAATGGATTACTTTGAAAATGTAAATGGTTTACTGGAAGGTTTACTTCGAAGGTTTTACTAGTTAGATTATAGATAATATTGTAGGTACTCTTTTAGTACATGCTCATGTAAATCAGTTGAAAAACAGCTAAAGTAACATATTGCAAGTGAATTCTGTTTGTCATGAGTAAATAAACATTTATTTATTTTCTTCTTACATCTATCATTCCAGGGTAAACTAATGCGATAAATGCGCTTATCCTAACTTAATTATCCTAAATACTAACATTTATGTGCCTACCTATAACAAATTACAAATAATGCATTCCTTGTGAATTCACTCTGAGAAGAATAGAATGTGTAAAGGTGTGGAGTGCACGCGTCGGCGGGCGGCGCAGCACGGCGCGCGGCGCCTCCCTCACAAGATTGGTCCGATCGCGTGGTTACACTACTGGCGCCACTAGCAGTGGCGGCTGCCGTCGTCGCCACGCGTACAAGTTTCGCCAAGTTTCATCTATATAAATACAAATAAAAGTCCTGACTGACTGACTGACTCATCAACGCCCAGCACCCTTGCACCCAGAAAGCTGAAATTTTGCACAGAGGTTCCCTTTATAATATAGACAAGGAAGGATTTTTCGAAATTAAACAGGGGATGAAAGTTCCGCGCGGGCGAAGCCGCTGGCAAAAGCTAGAAATCTAAACTCCTCACGACGCCACGTTTCTACACAGTTTACAAAAACCATGAATAATTTAATTTCAATATGTTGCATCAATTGAGGTCATATAGGTACATTTTGAAACAACAACCAGCAACAATTTTATAACATCACTAGTTTTTTCCAGCGGTTTCGCTCGCGTAATGGGCGGAAATTATCCCACAGGACCGTACTACCGGGATAAAAAGTATTCAGTTTATTAATCCAGGTTATAAGCTATCTGTTCGCCAAGTTTCATCCAAATCCGTTCAGCCGTGTTAACGTGATTGAGTATCAAACATCCAAACTTACAAACTTTCACATTTACAATATTATACTAGCATTTGCCCGCGGCTCCACCCGCAAGGATGTAGGTTATCGCGTAAAAAGTAACCCATGTCCTTTTCCATATCCCAGGCTATATCTCTGTCATATTTCATGACGATTGGTTCAGTGGTTTAGGCGTGAAAGCGTTACAAACTGACAGAGCTACTCTCGCATTTAAAATATTAGGAGGGATAATGGGATTTATAAATCTACAACTTACTTTACTAGAAGTAAAAATGAAAGATACATTAAAGTAAATTCCCGCCTCGACATATCAGGAGTGTCAAACCGTCTATACGGGATGCTATCCATCTTAGCTTCTTGGTTCTTTAGCTATATTTAGAAAAGGTCGATGCTTGGGGTATGACCTCCGCAACGAAAGTTTTATTCGATGTGACAGACTTAGTTTATCATTGGAGCTTTTTTATATATAAAGTAAAAGTTTGAATATGTAAAGTGCTATCGGGATTTTTTACTTTTCAGTGAAAGTTTTTTAATGTACTGCGTTAGCATGAAGTGGCGTGGGCGTGTTCATTGAAAAAAATTCTTTATTTTTCGTGATTAATTTCTCGCGATTTTATCATGCTTCTATAATTTTTTTGTATTATTTTAATCGTTTTTCATCATGAATATTTTGAAAAGTAGACCTATGTATAGAGCGTTCTATACAAAGGTCTACTTTTCAAAATATAATATATGAGAGAAATATATTGTTAAAAGTAACGCTTAGAAGGGCTAATCGACATCGGTTTCGGTATCACAGTTGCTGACAGAAGTCCGCAAAATCTACAAATATTCGCCTTTTCTTGTCACGGCCGGCGTACCAGCGGTATTAGAACCAAACGGCTTGGTACCTGACGGTGGGAAGAGACCAGACGGTATGACGTTATTGCCTTGGAAGATGGGTAGACGTCTGGTGTAAGATGCAACCTGTGTCGACACCCTTGCGCCATCTCATGTTCCTAGCACGGTGGGCTGTGCTGGTGCCGCTGCTGCGGCTACTGAGACCCTCAAGCGGCGTAAATACTGTAATCTTATGGGTAACTACAGTTTTGAGCCGTTTGGGGTCGAAACACTCGGGTCATGGAGCCCGAGTGCAAGTCTCTTCTTTAAGGAAATTTCTCGCCGGCTGGTCGACACTACACGTGACCAGAGGGCTGGGTCATTCTTCGGCCAAAGAATTAGCATTGCCATTCAACGTGGCAATGCTGCCAGTCTTCTGGGCACGTTTCCTGATGACAGCGATGCGGACGAATACTTCGACGCCTAGTGTCCTTTTGTTTTTATTTGGTTAGTTATTTAGTTTACATATTTGTGATAAGCTTATGTATTATTTACAAAGTAAATAAATTATGCATGGAAAATAGTCTAATCTTTGCCACCACGTTGTTAACCATTGCAAATAGAATTAGCTTGTCTATTATATTTAGTAATAAGTAATAACACAACTTATGGCAGTTTTTATGGCTACCACGGTCGAAGGGAGATGGACGACTGATGATAAAGTTAATGTTGCCGTACCATGTATTTTCGCTCAATTATTCCATAATATATAATTTGCCTACTGCTTTCAGCCGTAATACTGAAAGAAAATAAACCTTAATAGAGAACACGAAACGTAATAATATTATGTTATAATTTGTAGTTATTTATTTAGAAAGCAAATTAATTCAACGAAAACACAAGTCTACGCAATTAGGAAACGTATAAATTAACTGATACGACTTCAACCAAATTACTGCCGTAAAACAGTTTCGAATAATTATACCTTTGTTACCTATTCGTAAAGAACTTTTACTATTCGCACAAAATATTTAATTGTTCTGTAATATTTATATAATACAAAATAACATAAATTCTTCAAGGTCAAGTGTTATATATCAATAACATAAATCCATCGAAAATATTAAACGCAAATAATTTTACTGCTCGGAACTTAGAACACATAAAGAAGGATATGCAATAAATTTCTAAAGTCCCATTAACTTTGGCAATTCTAGTGTCCATAAGTATATTTGGTTAATTGTGTACAAATAACTTCTGTTAATCCAAATTGTTGCCTGCTTTCGTAATGTAGCCAACATTACGAAAGCAACAACGGAGTCTGTAGCAGCTTAATGGATCTACAAACATAGCACAACCGTCATAAAATGTAATAGTTAGTACCTTCAGGTCAAATCTATGGCGATGACAATTAAAGGGGGAACCGCCAGGGAAGCGCCATTACAATGTTAATTTTTATTATTTTAATTTTTACAATGTCTGACATATTCTCTTCATTATTTGACATTATACATCAATTCTATATCGACTATTTTTAGTGATTGTCACGGTAATCATGTCACTTGGTTTAAAATAGGTTAGATTATTTTATATATTGTGAATGAGAGAACGTTGTAGGCCTTACAGACTGTAGATTTGTAAACGATTTTCTATTCTTTATTTTCATTCCTCTAAGTACCTGGTACTTATTGACAGGCCTGCACTGTCCCCCCATACCTATTATTGATGTAATTTGAAAACATTGTAAAATCCAATTATTTTTCAAAGAGTAATCGTGGAGTTTCTTGCTGTCTCTTCTCCATAGGAAGCGACAAATTGGAACCGTGCACCTAGCTTCTGACGTTCAAGTGCTCATGCAGATTTATGTGATTTTTTTATTTTTTTATTTTGGAGCTCTCGAAATTCAAAATTTTGCGTCAATTGCAAATTGCTAAAAAACGACAGAACTTCAGAATGGCCAGTGGAGGATTTTATGAAAAAGTCATTCAATGGGAGGGATTGTATATACTTATAAGTGTTGTGTTGTTGATTTTAATGACATAAAAAAAATTAAAAAAACCATATAAAGCCATTTATATCTGTTACGGTCACGAATCATATTTTAACAAACTGACCCTGACCTGCTAATTGCAAAACGTTAGAAAATATGAATCTTAGCGCAACCTCCTTTATACAATGAGTTAGCGATTGTATGCTCGTATGTAGTTAAGGAGGTATCAAACTTTGAAAAAAGGAAAACTCACAGTGGGGTCGTTCTGCTTTTGTGTTGTTTGTTTAACTGCGTTAAAAGTTTATCAAAACGATAGCACAACACCATAACCTAGCAGTAAGTGACATCGCATTTTTTTTAGACTACAGCCTGTGGCATCCGTGAAAAAATCATAGTGTCATATTATATATCGGTTTTTAAATTCATTGTATATACATATTTCAGTTCTGTACCTTACCCGGTGCGAGAAGCTCTTAAGCGCTCACAAAACGCTTATTAAAGAAAAATACATACAGATAGAAGAGCACAAAGGTACTGCTTACTTATGAAGAAAAAAGTTAGAAATGTGTTCCAGTAGACCTGCGACACCTCCGAGTCCTAGATGAGAGACAGTGTGTGTTTTAAGGAAATTCGTGACCACAAAATTATGTCGCTCGGTATTTGTCCGTACCGAACATACGTTTGCAAACATTAATCCCAAATGCACAAACTCTCCGACCCGATTTCGTAGAAATGTCATGCCCTTATATAGTCACTACGCTGTTCATAACCCTACTTCCTACTTAATATAGATCCTACTATCCTATCATCATCATCAGCCTATAATGTTCCCACTGCTGGGACAGAGGCCTCCTCTCGGTGAGAGGGATTGGGCCGTAATCCACCACGCGGGCCCAGTGCGGGTTGGTAGATGTCACATGACTTCGAATTTTTTGGTTCTAGGACATGCCGGTTTCCTGGCGATGTTTTCCTTCACCGTTTTGAGAGCAGTTAAATAATTTACACAAATTAAGCGCAAGTCTGGGTTCGAACTCACGACCTACAACTCGTAAGTCGCGGTCGTTACCACTTGGCCACCACTGCTCTATCCTATCCTATCCTACCCTAGTTAATATTATAAATGTGAAAGTTTGAATGTTTGTTACTCAATCACGCAAAAACTGCGGATTGGATGTTGATGAAATTTTGCACACAGATTGTTTGAAATCTGTATATCACCGTAGTCGTGGGCTTGCGGACGGCGAGCAATGGGTAGCTCGATTCCGGTAAGGACCAAGCCCGGGTCGACGGCGCGTTGCGTTCCACGCGCGCCTCAAAGAAATGTCAGCACAAACCGATGGGCAAGGGCCGATGCCTGCCAGGGGTGCGGGTTTGTTCGAAAGAGATGCCGCCGCCCCTGGCCTATAGGCTTCTGAGGGAACACGGGTGGGTTTTACTCAGTAAAAGTCTGACACGCCCTCCTGCTCCACCCAGAGCGGGAGAAGTTATTTGATGATTTCCCACACAAAAAAAAAACCTATGGGATACTTTCATCCCGGTAGTACGTTCCCGTGGGATAATTTCCGACCACCACGCGGGCGAAGCCGCTGGCAAAAGCTAGTTCAAATATAAAATGTACTCTGTGTTTCAGCCTTCAAATACACTTCCATTTCCATCAATTCTAAGACACAATATAACATGACCTTATTTTCCATTTATTACTTCTGTCGAACAAATTGTGCCTAAATATACCCGAAACAAATATTATTATAGTTCGCGTGTTCTCAAACAATATGGAAAATATTTGGTGTGTTATCAATCATGTACATTGAAATGGCTTTATATTGTCTGCCGCCATTTGTATACCGTTTAGGTTACATGGTTTGAAATTATTAGTTTTGAGGAAGGATAGGTATGTTATATAAAAGGTACAATGTATCGATTAGTCCACTCTCGACCCCTCGACCCCCAATAATTAATGAGTCCACTGGACCCCTGACTATAATTTATCCTCGACCCTTGGAGGTCGAAAGTGGATTTTATTTTCCAGCCAAGTTTTAGTTTCCTCTCGACCCCCAAAGTAGTATGTACCTTACTGTACCAAAATATTAATATTAGGTACTTACTTACGACCCCTAGGCTGAAAGTGGACGAGGTATGCATGTCCTGTGTATGAAAATCCAATCTCACCCCCTGGGGGTCGAGTGTGAACTATGTTTAAGGGTTGAGAGGAAACAAATGTTCAAATTTTTTTAGGGGTCAAGGTTCGATAGTGGACTCAACTCAATGTATTACATAAAATGTATATTTAAATTTTGTATAAAATTATGTAACCCTTAAATTTTTGAAACGTTAGTTTAAAAAACTAAAAACTAACAATACATTAATGATTGAAGCTTTTTACTACGTCGTAGCGTCTTTAATTTCATCTTCTTCTCTTCTCGCTTGTTGAAGCAAAATATTAGCCAGGACTGCGGTTGTGTGACCTAGCAGTTCCAGATAAGGTACACCGTACAATTAAGTCAGTGACAAACGTTGATTAACCCTTATTAACCGACTTCTTTTTAACCGACTTCAAAAAGAAGGAGGTTATCAATTCGATATTTTTTTTTTAATGTATGTTCGGGCATAACTCCGTCGTATATAGACGGATTTGCAAAATTCTTCTTTTGAAAGGGGTTTATTCCGAAATGGTCCCATATAAATTTCATATAGATCTGATGATTCGTTTCGGAGAAAGCCAACGGAACTCTTCAAAAAATTACAGCAAATTAACCGCGAATGCTGCTATCGCATAAATATGCATTTTTTGACCCCAAGGATGATTAAATTTCGAATTGGTGTGGGGTAGGTCACTAAAAAGTGAAAAATAAAAAGCTGGTTGTTATTTTTTTGAAAAAAGTTTTTTATTAGTAAATATTTTCTTATAAAAAGAAGCGGGAGGTTTTACTCAGCAGTGGGACACACACGGTTTATAGATAGGTAAAATTTAATGAACATAAAGAATACTCTTAGCCATACTGAATTGTTTTTCCGCCATACTCATCATTTCAGCCGAAAAACGTCCACTGATGGACATAGGCCTCCTCCAAGCACCGTCACTTCCACCGATTCTGTGGTTTTCGCATCCAACGGTTTCATGGTCAACAGGTCATCGGTCCACCTTGTGGGAGGCCTTCCAACGCTAACCCACCCGGTATGCGGTAGCAACTCCGGCATACCTCAAGCAACACCTTTCGGACCCATGTGCTATTTGTTCTCCGAGCAATGTGCCCTGTTCATTGTTACTTGCCAATTCTTCAGGCTCTGTCGGTTACCTTGGTTCTCCTACGGATCGTTTCATGCCTGAGTCTTCAGATCGCGTAGGGAAACTCCAAACAAACTCTTCATTGCTCCAAAGTATCTCATTAAAAAAGCCCTTAGATGAGGCGAAGACGATCGGAAGATATTCTTACGGCCACGATGTCAGCAAAAACACACCTAGACGAAGCATCTTCAGTTCGTTGTAAAAACAACCCAGACCTCAATAAATTATTGTCTTTTAGCAATAAAACCTAGTAATGTATTCACGTGTTACAATAAACTACCTTATATTTCACCAACAAACCCATAAATCCAAGGAAGACCTCTTCAATATTTATAAGCCAATAGTGAATACTGTAACAAATCTGTGACATTAGGAACAGAAACTTGGCACATTACAAATAAACATTGCGAGAAATATGGCGAATTTTGGCAACTGAAAATTTTGGCGGCCGAATTTACTCGCTTGGATCGGGCGAATCGACACTTTAATACAATCTATTATGTTTTGTAAGCGGCTCGCATGAAGTTAATTTGTTTGTGGGTGAATCGGCAACTTCAGATATAGGTATATATTATGCAATTGGCACGTTTTGAATCCCCTGATAAGCCATCTTGGCGTATAAATTATTTTCTTTTACCAATTGAAGCTACCATTCTTTATTAGCCATCAGAGCAGAATATCAAATACCTACCTTAAGGTATTTTGTCACCCAAAGGCCATTTAATTAATTACGAAAATCGGTGTCTTTGATGCGAGAGATCGCCGCCGCCAATCGCATCCACGAGGACACGGCGGTGCTCCGCCCAAGCCGGGCAAACCTCCACCGTAAGCTCCACCGTGTCCTCAAGGTGATCTTCCCAGTAGAAACACTCGGGCATTTCCTTCCGCCTTATGCGAAACAGGAACCTTCCAAAACAGCCGTGTCTGGTGAGGACCTACGTCAGGCGGAAGGTGAGGACGCCATGCCGCCTCTCAAGCCACTACTCAAAGAGGGGACTTACCGCCGCAATCGTGGCATGCCCAAGAACATTTTTGATTGATTATGCTAAACATCAACCCGATGCTATTAAAAAAAAACTTCTCCTAAACCAATGTAAGAAAATTTGATTTATATGATACATTCAAAACGCGATCCTACACGTGCGTGATTCAATAAGAAACTGTAAAATAATATAGGAACACGTCTTCAAAGACGTTAACATAAATACCGTGTACCATCTTTAATTCTCTGAATTTCCTCCATCATTGTTCGTAACTTTGCAAAGTCTTCAGTTTTACTCTATATCCTCCAGAAAGCTTTGAACTATCTTATAGTTCAAAGCTTTCTGGAGGCCAAAATGACTTGGCCAGCTGTCCTTTACCTATTTAATTGGATTTAGGCGTTTAATGAACCGCCTAGGCGTCCAATCAGGTGGCAAATTTAACCAGATGGCTGCGACATTAATAAATCCTAGGAATAAGCAGTGGGAAGTTTTAGGTTTTTTTTTTTGGGTCGGAAATCATCAAATAACGTTAACATAATTATATACCGTGTACCATTGTTTTCCGAGATTACTTTAATTCTCTGAATTTCCTCCATCATTGTTCGTAACTTTGCAAAGCCTTCAGTTTTACTCTATATCCTCCAGAAAGCTTTGAACTATATGAGGTGAAGAATCTCGAAATTGCACTGTAATCTTGGGCTCAAACGCGCATCGCATCACATGACATGCGTGTAGGGTTAGCTAGAGTCATTTTGATGTTGAAAACATAACACTATACTTTTTTAAAGACTAAAGGCTCCTGCAGACAGTGGCGACGTGACTTTCTATGAAAAAAAAAAACAACCAACTTCGAAATTAAAGTTATTTTTCATTTTGAGGTGTTTTTCTGGAAGTCGGCAGTTTATTTTTTTGGAAAAAGTTTTTTTTTTTTACTTTTTAGCTACCCCACACCATTCGAAATTTCATCATCTTTTGGGTCAAAACAATGCATATTTATGCGATGGCAGCAATCGTGATTGATTTGCTGTCATTTTTTGTCTGTCTACGAAACGCATCATCAGAACTATATGAAATTTAAATGGAACCATTTCGGTTTATATTATATTTGACGGAGTTATGCGCGAACATACATAAAAAATATATAATTATAAACACGTCGAATTGATAATCTCTATCTTTTTGAAGTCGGTTAAAAACTGCTTTTAAAATGTTGTACTAGAGTCGCGTCGCGCCGCCACGTTGCACCTGCGCGAACCTTAAAGAAAGGAACAGTAGTAGGCATTTGGTGAAGGTACTAAGCCAGATATTAGTCATGAACCAATGAACCTGATCTTCGTGACAGGGTTGCCATCCTGACCACGGTTTAATCATGATCTGAATGAAGTGGCCCTTTAATTTCACTACTGTAGTAAAATCAAACACAAAAACTCAAACTGTTTGATAACAATTAAACCATTTTCAGGCACTTTAACCTCAAAGAGTCGGTCAGTCAGAAAGTAGAAGGTCTATGGAGAACAACGTGCCAGAATCTATAAGGACCTCTTTTAAATCAAGATTGTTATTACAAAATCCTGGGTACATAATTCTTGTGGTTTCTTTATGTGAGGACAGCGTTAAAAGAAAAAATTAATGAAGAAATTCAAAATACAAGATAAAAATAAACCCTATTAAAATATCTTGCAGCAATTACCTTTTAAAAAATCGTAGTAAGGCATTAAATATTCAAGACGTTAAAAGTAAACAATTACGAGCTGATGTGCCGAAATTAATGAAGAGAGAGAGGAAATCAAGAACTCTCTAAGTACACAAGACTTTGTGCTCTCACAGTGTTCTCAAAGCTGAGCGTAGCAGTATAATTAGGATAACGCTAGTTAAAGAAATTCCAAGTTTCCTACAAGAATTAGCAAGTTTCAGTTGTTCTAAAAAGTCCTATTAGCCTTTAAAAGTTACCTTTCTGTGCCGACAGCAGTCAACATTTAAAATTAACTCGGTAGCAAAAAGCGGTAACAGAAAGATAAATACCTGTTACTGGAAAACTTAGTTGGGTAACGTACCGCAAACCCCCTGTGAATTTATGTGGCCAATCCATTAGAAGCCCGTCCAGATAAAAATAAGTATAAATGTGTACCATTTTTAAAGCTGTTAGGGGAGAAATAGGACAGAGGATCAAATTTGATCAGTTTGAAAGTTTCGTAAAAATACTGCTACAAAACAATGCCTAAAGGTCCCCAAAAAATTAAAAAAAAATATTATGGTTGATTTACAGATTCTCTGTATACAACATTGTTGCTTATTACGCCTAAAACTTGCATGATGTAATTGAATAAGTCCTCAATCCCCTGTATTGGAAGAAGTTTAGTGAAGTGGGCCACACATCGACATCGACATCGCCATTCGATAGATGATATAAGAGTATTATACTACTACTAAAATAAAGATGACTATTATACAACTACACATGTTCTGGCGGACGACATTATTGTTGTTGTTGGGTATTGGCACAAGAAAAGTGATGCCTATGCCCAGCAGTGAGTGAAGTCGGGCTTTAGATGATGATGTTGAATAATTATCCAGAACGTTACTGGATAATTACTGCTGTATCCAGATAACATAGAAGTACATAACCAGAGCACGGTCCTTCTCGTATCCTAGGAGAGCTTCTGTTCTAGCAAAAGCTACTCGTACAAAAATAATAAAGTTCAATGACCTTAAACTAAAACCTCACCTTCTTATTTACTTGTCCATTGTTACAAGAATCGTAGTTAGGATTGGCGGCGATGAATGGCGAGGGACTTAAACACGGTTCGGATTAAAAATAGGTTTTAAATCCGAACACGGAGTTTAATTTGTAGCAGCTGACTAACTGATGAGACATGATATTATAGACGCAGGTTTCAAATAGCTTTTGGGTTTATAAATTTAATTTTTCGTACTAAGGCACATAAGCAAAGTTCGTGTTAGGATTTTGTATTTTATTTTGATTCATATTTCGGTGACAATCATCATCATCATCATTTCAGCCGAAAGACGTCCACTGCTGGACATAGGCCTCCGCCAGAGGGGGTTTTTGCCGTAATCGCCACGCTTGGCAGGCGGGTTGGCGATCGCAGTATGGTGGTAAAATGCATAGAGAACGCTGCTGCTCATTCTCTAGTAAGTCCCTTAGTCGCCTTCTACGACACCCACTGGAAGAAATGGGACGGTGCTATTCTTTTACGCCCGGCAACACACACGGGACCAATGGTGCAATGAATTTAAATTAAATGTTTATTTATGAAAGTCTCTAAGATAGTTCTAGATCTAGATCTTTTAAGAGACTTTTTACACGTCAATATTTTCTCGGTCAATGTTTTAAAACTACATGGCGCCTGCATTTCCTAGCTGACTGCAGATTCCAGACAAGAAATGCCGAAACAAACTCAGATATCATAGTCTCTTTAAAGTCAAAACATTACGTAAGTTTCTTTATCCACAATAAACAACACAAACGTGATACCGCATTCTGACTTCAGTTCAAAGAAACACAAGTTAACTTTAAAGAATATTATTCATCGGTACCTTAAGGCGGAGATTTCTTGAAAACGCTCAAAAAGGTGGTTTTTTTAAACCAGTATTTAACCGTAAATAATTTTGAAAGCTGAAAGGAATATATGATATTTTCAAGTTTTTTTGCATACAGTGATGGAACTCAAAACATAATTAAATATACTTTAATGCAACAAAAAAATTATCAAAGTCACCTCTTAATTATCTTTAAAACCAGTTTATCCCTTCAATAACAATTATTATTACAATTAAAAATATACCATAAAATTCCAAATGCCAAACTGCATTCAGTGATGGATAACACTTGCATATTGATTCAATAGATAATAATAGGTCTTTACCTATGAAATTGCCGTTTTGTATGAAAAAATTTAAACGAATTTTTTTCATGAATTTTTTATTTGTATTAATCGAAGTAATCACCCATGCAATCAATGCATCTTTGCCATCGCAGTGGCAGTTTATTGATGCCCTTCTTAAAGAAATCAGCTGGACGGGAGGCAACAAATTCTTCAAAGGCATTTTGTACTGCCTCTCGGGTATTAAATTTTTTTCCCGCCAAGAAGTTATCCAAATTCTGGAAAAAGTAGTAGTCTGTAGGCGCAAGGTCTGGTGAGTAGGGCGGATGACGGAGAGCTTCCAACCCCAGTTCTTGCAACTTGGAGACCGTCTGCTGTGCAGTATGAGGTCGCGCGTTGTCGTGCAGGAGCAGCGGAGACGAGCGATTGACCAATGCTGGTTGGAGATGCGCCAGCTTCTCCATCATTGTGTTCAGTTCTTCACAGTACACATCTGCAGTAATGCTCACCCCGTTTGGTAAGAAGCTGTGATGAATCACACCGGCGCTAGACCACCAAACAGTGACCATCACTTTTCTAGGGGTAAGTTTTCGTTTAGGGCATTGTTTAGGTGCTGAACCAGGATCCAACCAACTTGCTGAGCGCTTACGGTTATCAAACAGAATCCATTTTTCATCGCAGGTAACAATGCGGTTCAAAATTCCTTCATTTGTGTGTCTGTTGAGCAGTGCAAGGCACGTCTCGACGCGTACTTCGCGCTGGCGATCATTGAGTTCGTGGGGCACCCATTTGTCAAGCTTTTTTACCTTGCCAATTTGACGCAAATGGACCAATATTGTTTTGACGCTAACGTCGAAAGCTGCTGCTAATTCAGCCGTAGATTGTGTATCATCAGCTTCCACAATCGCCTTTAATTCGTCATTGTCGACCAAAGTCTTCGGACGACCGCGAGGTTCATTTTTCAGGTCGAAATTTCCAGAACGGAAGCGAGCAAACCAATAACAGGTGGTGCGTTGGTTTGTAGTGTTAGCTCCGTAAACGTCGTTGATGTTGCGTGCCGCTTGTGCCGCGTTGCTGCCACGACGGTACTCATATTCCATAATTACTCGAATTTTTAACGTATCCATGATGACGAAAAAGATTGAAATGCGATGAAAATGTAACACTAATCAATAAAGAAATGACCACTTTTAGAAAAAAAAATCCATGTTTTTAAAATAAAATTTATTTGAAATTAGAATTCTTAGCCAAACAAAAATTATTTTGATTTGAAATGGCCAGTACTGCAGAACGGCAATTTCATAGGTAAAGACCTAATATCTAATTTTATACGATTTTATTTGCATTTTCACGACAATACTTGCTCATTTATAATTCCAGTTTATTACAACAGATTTTAACCCGTATCGGATTGCAGTAAGAACTATTATCGCTCAGAACGACAATACGACGAGTACATATAAAATTACCAGGGCCTTAAGAGCGGTTCAAACACCATTTCCTTTAAAAATGCTTTTCGCACTCTACAAAGAATTTTACTATACATCGTACAAACACGGAACATGAAACGTTTGAGAACGAGGATACAAAGAACAATGCAGATGGAATATTCGAGAATAACGGTAAAATAAATATAGAAGATGTTCGAGAATAAGATACAAATTATAAACGACCTGACAGTATTCTCGTTTGAAGAACGCGCGCAATAAGTTGAAGACAGAGAAATGTGAAGGAACGAACATTTTTCAGTCATTTATATTTCTAGAGATGTAGACTTACTAACAAGACGCGAAGTTTCTTGCTGTGATCCTGTGTTAAATATTGTTACTGTGTTCAGGGAAACTTAGTGAAGAATTAAGAGCAACGAATTAGGTTAAACATTAATATTTGTTGTTAGCATAACTGATGAAATGTGGATATGCTATAGGTACACCTCTGCGTAACCCTTCGAGAATGATATTAGGTTATGCTATGTGTTTGTAGGAACGTAAATATTTTGAAGTTGTAGAAAACTGAATGCGAGACCATTGCCATAAATAATATTTCACGGAATCGTTTTAATTAGACCATTTCGCTTCAAATGATATAACTTTTAAACGGTCTGTTATAAAATCTTCGGGACAAAATAATGTTGATTCAGATGAAAAGATTTTGGTATCACCGACAATTCAACAACCTCTGTAATAAAAAATAGAAACTGTTTCAGTTGACGCCAGCAGACCATTAATTAAACAAGTTGGTCCAGCAAGGACTTCATATAACTTTGAAGCTCCAACCTCGGTCGCCCGACATTATTTCATCAGGTGTACATTTTTAACGAGGTATCATATGGAAGTTTAAAATTTTAATACTGGACTTTATATTTGGTTGCAAAATATAATAGAATTTTTCATGTTGATGTTTTCATTCGTCATTTCTGGTTATTTTGTTGGAATTATAAATTTTGCTGCCAGTATTTTTTTTTTATACAGTTGCTCAAAAAGTGGCGTATTGCAGGGACGTATAGCGTTCGGGATGTGGGCTATTACACACTAGTGCTTTTTTTTACTTTTCCCGAACTCGTGCGTTCTCTTTCCCAACTGTCAAAATAATGTCTATTTAAAAAGAAAAACCAACCATGAAGTTTTTACTAAAGAGTTTTTGTGATTCATACAAATACGTATATTTCTAAAAAGAAGCTACTAATTTATTTCAACATTACAGATTTATTAATGATTTAATTGAATGAGTTAGGTTAGGTTTCATTTCATTTCATCTCATTAAATTTCATTTTCATTTCATATCAAAAAAAAAATCTACTGAAGACTAAGCTGTATGGGCATAGTTCCCTTTGCCTACCAAAATGGGTGAAGAAAAAGAAATCTGCTTATTCTACGGTTGGCGCCATTTTCCAGAAATTTTCTTTGCGAGTTTAGTTGTTTGTTGCACAAAATAAGTAATTTCGACCCTTTTTTTTTATTAACACCACCGGAACTCAGTGTAATTGCACAAAATGCTTAGGAGAACATTTTACCGGAAAAGTCAAAAAGTCGTTACATATCTACATACGACGAATTTATTGCGTGGAGAGAAGAGAAAAAAGCAAATAGTTTTTCAGAAAATGTTATGTTGGCATACTTCTCCGAACTCTCAGCAAAGTTAAAATCGTCTACGTTATGGTCGAAGTTTTCGATGATAAAATGTATGCTAAAAATAAGGAATAACGTGGATATAAGTGAATACCCAAAATTAAATGCTTTCTTAAAACGACTGTCAGACGGTTTTACAAGTAAAAAGTCGAAAATATTAACATCCAATGAAGTGGAAAGGTTTTTGAACGAAGCTCTCGAGGATCGTTATTTAGCCACACAGGTAATTTATTAATAAGTACTTATATTTTTCTTTAGTATTCAGTTTACGAAATCGCAAAATACAGTCAATACATTATTCAAAAAATATTCATCAAATCCCTTTTTTGTAGGTTGCTCTGATTTTTGGCGTTGTTGCCCAAGATTACAGCCGGCTAACGAGATAAAGTAACACCCTTTCTAAGCTTTGAACTGTATTAGAGAATTTAATTATGCCATTGGTATTTTTTTATGGTGTAAAATAATTCTATTATAATGCTTCCTCAATGAGCTTGACACTAGCTGGCTAAAAGCATTTAACGACTGCATGAGCTGTAAATTAGTGTAGTATTACTCCACTTTAATTCCAAAGCTTATAGTGTAAATATTAGCTATTTCACAGCCTCTAGAATTATTGAAGAGTAGACTTAGGTGAGTAGTGCTATGATAACGTCAATTTTGTCATAACCCCGTAACGCGAATTAATCACATAGATTTTGTTTCCAATGATCATAGTTCCGTACAATTTAAGGATACGGTCAGTGACCTTTCTAAAACAATGATTGTAAGTAGAAGTGGTGGGGGTGTGAAAGTTTTGAATCAAACCAGACATGAGGGAGATAATATTATATTTTATAGGCAATAAAGAGAAATATTGCTCAAGATGCACTGATGGAATTACTAATAATAGTGAATTAAAGATTTTTGAATGAATGAAATGAATCGTTCTCGGATCTTTTCGTTCCAGATATTGTACAAAAAGATCCGAGAACGATTCTACATAGGTACAGGTAGAAAAATTACCATAAAATTAATCGAATCTGGTGGTGAATACTGGCACAATGTACTAATCAATCCGCTAACTATAGTTTTAAGTAAGTGGCATTGGTGCCAATTCTGTTGTACACCGAACTAAACTAATTAAACTATAACTCAAATTCCTTACTTTTGACTATGAGAATCTTAACTAAAAAAAAATATCTCCAAATTTAAAAACAATGTTGACACAACTAAAATCGAATTTGACAATCGCGACTCGCACGTGGTATGTTTTGGCTTCGCAACGTGGTACTTGTTTGCCCTACCCCGTGATTTTTTTTTTAGAGCCAGCGGCGCGCAAGGGCGGCAGCCTCGACGTGATTTATATGGAATTTTCACTATTTTCGTGGAAAATATGAAAAATTATTACCCACATGTTGTGTTTTAGAGGTGTTTCGGGTTTTATAAAGGGGGTCGAAATTTTCATTATTTTTGCGATAGGACACACCATTTTCGATATATAAGCAAAAGAAAAGAAAAAAAATACAGTACTATTTTTGCACCAGAAGTCGAGGTGTCGGTGTGAATTTTAGTTCTTGACTACTAATTTTATTCCACACCTATTTAATCGGCGATTAAATAGGTGTAGAATAATGATTGGCCGATATTGTGTAATGTTTTTGAAATAGCCAACCATTTATCATTGGCGTTTATTATGGTGTCGGAAAACCGAAGAATCTTGATATTTATCTAGAAGATTTTGTAGTAGAAATAAAACAGTTATTGAATGACGGAATCCTTCTTTCAACTAGCAAGATCATAGCAGTCATGATTAGATGTTTTTTTCTGCGATTCACCCGCAAGGGCTTTTATAAAACGTACGTACATTTTCATGCCCTCAGCGCCACGTCTTTCCCCCCCGAGTGGGTTCCCGCATTGTCGTTGCGGGGGGGCGCAGTAATCGTGGATTCCGGCCACGGTGAAGCTAAGAAGAACCCAAAGGTGGGGCCGCTCGTCAGGGCTTTTGCCTCAAAGCCGACGACGTAGCGGCCAAAAAGTAGGTTGCGGTGAGGTGCACCGCAACTGAGGTGGGCCGCGATTTCGAATGGGAGGCATCGCGGCTGAGGGTTACGGGCTGCGGTAGAGGAGGAGTGCCGGTGCTTCTGAGCAGCGCTCTTCCCTTCCGTGGCCTGGACGGGGCCGCCACCGTTTGATGGCGGACGCGGTGGGGCCGCAGGGGAAGAGGAGTGTCGGTATAACGTCAGCCGCTCTCCCTATCCCCTGCGGCCGAAAAGTGGTAGACGGGACGGCGCGTTGTGATCCACACGCGCGCCATCAAAGATGTCAGCAACCACAGGTGGGGTCCGCAAGGGCCGATGCCTGCCAGGGGTGCGGGTTTGTTCGAAAGAGATACCACAGCCCCTGGCATACGGGCTACTGAAGGAACACGGGTGGGTTTTAGTCAGTAAAAGTCTGACACGCCCTCCTGCTCTACTCAGCAGGAGAAGTCATTTGATGATTCCCAACCAAAAAAAAAGCGCCACGTGTTTATGAGAAGACAAATTTTAATATTGTTTGACCGTTACAAAACAATAAAGACGTGTCAGTGGCACTCAGAAGTTTTTATTTATTATTAGCTGTTGGGTAAGGAATGGTCAATAAAAATAAAAGTAATGGTATACATTTACTGCGTTTAATTTTATCAGTCACATACTCCATATTTGGCTTTGGTAATTCTATATGTTAAACCATTAGTTGGTTATTTAAGCAGAATACTGTTTAAATAACCAACTAATGAACCAAATATTTAAAAAAAAAACACTTTTGAGTAACGTCATGAGATAACGTTATTAAATATGTAGGTACTAAATGTGTTGTGGTCAACGATTTCGTCTAATATATTTATTTCTCCAGACGTGTTACTATGGTTCAACATTTCAGTTAATTCTTTTTATGCATTATTATAAGTTGCAATGGATGACCGTTTCATTATGCATTGCATTTTTTTTTTCCAATCTGTATGAGGCTTTGAATATTCTAGTTTATTCAATTTCGAAGTGACGTTTTTAATAGGCCATCTCAATCATTTTCCCAAGCACTTGGTATGATAATTTTTCTTTCCCTCTTTCTTTTTGAACGACATTTCTATTTTCTGAAAACAAAAATAATTAATTAGCAATAACATTAGCATCTTTACCTACTACGTCATAAGTAAGAGATAATTAAGTATGCGAATTTAGTATTTGTGCCATTAAGTAAAACGCTCTAAAGCGCCAAAGCATCTATTACAGGCACTATAACAAAAATATGTACACTATTGTTAATTGATTACAAAATGCCCGAAATGGTTTTCTATCAAGATTAGAGAACCCTAAGACGCTGCTTTCACCATTCGTTAGAATAACTGAAAACCATTGCGCAGCTAGCGTCCAGTTCTCAGCTGGTTAGTAGAATTAGATATGGCCATTGCACGGCAAAGTGAAGTTGTAGAGAATTTAGTTAGAATTATAGCTGGATAACAAATTGACGCCATTTTAATGTAAACAAAACGATCAAATATGAAAAAAAAAAACTGAAATCTGTTAAATTTTTATGATATTTCAGAGCTATTAAAGTAAAACACACTATTTCATAGCTACAAATAGATGATAATGCTCCTAAGATGGTATTTTTGTGTAAAAATCCATAAATGATTCCACACCGTATTTATTTTGTATATTTATTTTAGTAAAACTGTATTATTTCGATGGCGCGTGTAATATTTGATAATAATAGGTCTTTACCTATGAAATTGCCGTTTTGTATGAAAAAATTTAAACGAATTTTTTTCATGAATTTTTTATTTGTATTAATCGAAGTAATCACCCATGCAATCAATGCATCTTTGCCATCGCAGTGGCAGTTTATTGATGCCCTTCTTAAAGAAATCAGCTGGACGGGAGGCAACAAATTCTTCAAAGGCATTTTGTACTGCCTCTCGGGTATTAAATTTTTTTCCCGCCAAGAAGTTATCCAAATTCTGGAAAAAGTAGTAGTCTGTAGGCGCAAGGTCTGGTGAGTAGGGCGGATGACGGAGAGCTTCCAACCCCAGTTCTTGCAACTTGGAGACCGTCTGCTGTGCAGTATGAGGTCGCGCGTTGTCGTGCAGGAGCAGCGGAGACGAGCGATTGACCAATGCTGGTTGGAGATGCGCCAGCTTCTCCATCATTGTGTTCAGTTCTTCACAGTACACATCTGCAGTAATGCTCACCCCGTTTGGTAAGAAGCTGTGATGAATCACACCGGCGCTAGACCACCAAACAGTGACCATCACTTTTCTAGGGGTAAGTTTTCGTTTAGGGCATTGTTTAGGTGCTGAACCAGGATCCAACCAACTTGCTAAGCGCTTACGGTTATCAAACAGAATCCATTTTTCATCGCAGGTAACAATGCGGTTCAAAATTCCTTCATTTGTGTGTCTGTTGAGCAGTGCAAGGCACGTCTCGACGCGTACTTCGCGCTGGCGATCATTGAGTTCGTGGGGCACCCATTTGTCAAGCTTTTTTACCTTGCCAATTTGACGCAAATGGACCAATATTGTTTTGACGCTAACGTCGAAAGCTGCTGCTAATTCAGCCGTAGATTGTGTATCATCAGCTTCCACAATCGCCTTTAATTCGTCATTGTCGACCAAAGTCTTCGGACGACCGCGAGGTTCATTTTTCAGGTCGAAATTTCCAGAACGGAAGCGAGCAAACCAATAACAGGTGGTGCGTTGGTTTGTAGTGTTAGCTCCGTAAACGTCGTTGATGTTGCGTGCCGCTTGTGCCGCGTTGCTGCCACGACGGTACTCATATTCCATAATTACTCGAATTTTTAACGTATCCATGATGACGAAAAAGATTGAAATGCGATGAAAATGTAACACTAATCAATAAAGAAATGACTACTTTTAGAAAAAAAAAATCCATGTTTTTAAAATAAAATTAATTTGAAATTAGAATTCTTAGCCAAACAAAAATTATTTTGATTTGAAATGGCCAGTACTGCAGAACGGCAATTTCATAGGTAAAGACCTAATATCACCTAATATATTAACAGTAAAATTGCACCCGCAGTACAATTTACCGATAGAGATGCAAATAAACGTGAAAAATTACTTACCTTAAATTGGAAATTAGTTATATTTGCCTACAGATTATAGTTTGGCATAACAGTTGCGCTGTCCAAATAGACTTTTGTTGCCATTTCTTTGTAGATTTAACAATCGCCGTTAGTAAGCCATACAACATCTTTGGGCTGTCTAAGAGAATCAAAGGAGCTAGATAGTGGCATCTTGACAGCTGTCTAAGCTATTGTCCAGCCCATGTAATGCTCTTACAATGATCTGGAATGCTATTAACAAGCTACTACAATGCTCAGGGCTGGTTAATTTGGGGCCAAATTTAGAATTATAGAAGCTGTGTAGCCGGATATAATGCCCTTGTACAAACGGCATAACAGCCATGAGTTTTCAAAAATTCTGTTGTCCGGTGGCTATACAGCTATGTGTGCTGCTTGGGTGGAGCTTGCTGCAGAGAGGAGTTAGCCAATATTACTTTAAAAGATATTGAAGCCCATGGAAAAATGCTACTAATCAAGATTCCGAACACAAATAATAAGATACCGAGAAGCTTTGTTGTTGAAGGAGATTTTCTTAGAATAGTGCAAAAATATGTGAATCAGCGGTCCCAAAAAGGAAAAACCGACCGTTTTTTTCAAAATTACCAAAAAGGGAAGTGTACAGCTCAAGCAATCGGGATAAACAAAGGTAATATGCCAAAAGAAATAGCTACGTTTCTTGGTCTGCCAGATGCTGAGTATTATACTGGGCACAGCTTCAGGAGGACCTCTGCTACATTATTGGCAGATTCAGGAGCCAATTTGACGTCCTTAAAGCGACTAGGAGGTTGGAAATCAGACAAAGTTGCAGAAAGCTATATTGGTGATTAATTAAACAACAAACTAGAAACTGGGAAAAAAATCACACAATCCATTAATTTAAGGTCCAGTCCGTCTCCTTCACTGGTTGAAGAGAACGTTCGTCCATCTACCTTCGTTGATAATGATAATTCATCAGATCCATTTCCATCAACTAGCAAACGCCATTGTGTGACAAATATACATGAACAATCATACGAAATTAATAATAGTTTGTCTCAAACAGTAAATATGCAACCTAAAACTTCCCCAGTTAGTATAAAAACTGTACCAATTTCAATGTACACGTGTACTATAACTTTTATAATATTTATAGGGTGACCACTGAAAATCAGCGCTGTGCTGTGGGTCCCATAGCACAGCATCATGCTGAGTGGAAGCCTTCTTGTCACAGTCACGGCGTGCAGCTGCCGACTATTTATGTTCTTTATGAAAATATTTGTGTTGTTATGTTTTTTATTTTATTTTATTAATATGTTATTTAATTTTTTTTATATGTACGTGTTTCTGTGACAAATAAATACATTTTTCTTTCTTTCTTTATAAGAAATAAATGATTAGTCAGTTGAGTTTATTGTGATTTTATTAAATTGCTTCATTTTTTCGCAACTGTATTAAAAATAGTCGTTCAGTACACCTGCGGAACCGTCATTGCAACTTGTTCCGACTGTCAACCCTCGCCTTCGGCTGCGCCTCGGCTCGGGTAGACATTTGTCGGAACTCTTTGCAATGACAGCCTTTCCGCACTTGTAATGAAATATACTATTACGAATAAGTTGTTTTTTTTTTTATTATTCAAAGTTTATCTATGGAAAAGGACACGCCTAAATTCAAATTCAAATTCATTTATTTGTCCGAACATGGTACATTACATGGTCTTAAATTAATAAATAGTCTCGTCATATTCTGCCACGTGGGGCGCGCAAATATCAGGTACATACAAAAATAAAATTATTACAAACACAAAATTAAAATATTAGGTTAATATTGATACTATTGAATAAATAATTACTAGTTAATATTACATTATGAGACATGTCAGTAAAAAATATTGTCTAGGCTAATGTCAAAATAATCTTTTTGAACGTCAAAATTACATAAGACTGTCCCCCCAAAACGCCCGCCCTTCACCACTTCCTAGTGCTTTAGCTGGGAAGAAGAAGTGGCGCAACAAACTTAAGCTGTCTGTTAAGTTAGAAGAACTTGATCTTATACAATAGTAGGTAATTAACATTACGAAACACAAAAAACATTAAATTTTCCATATGTCAGCTAGCACACGCCAATATACCAACAAAACATTGAAACTATAGGTACTCATATAAAAATAATTAATAATAAATAAAAAAGAAACGTAAACAGAACTTACCATCTAAAAAAAGCCTAAAGGCATAATGGGCGTGCCCGCTTACTTAAGCAATTAGTATTATATTATATTAGTCATCATCTCCGCAGTCATACCCTTTCTAACCAAATCATTCACACAGTCCATCCATCGTTTTTTTGGTCTCCCCCTACTCTTATGGCGATGAAAACACAGCAAAACAAAATCAAATATTTACAACTGATTCAATAATTGTCATATTTACGAATATATTCGCAAATGAAAACGTACGAGATTTACCTTCGCATAAAAATATTGTATATATCCGAAACATCCAAAGTCCTTTGAACGTAATACTCTTGTCATAAATCTAAAGCCTTATGGAGTAATACATCTAAAAGATTGTTTACTTCTGGTTCTAAAACCTATCAAGTTACCGATGATATTTAATAACATATTTAACTTCCCACCCAATATAGTCCTTGCGGATAAGTTTATTAATGATGATTTTTTTTTTAGCTGAACATTTATTATTTCAACAATTTTGTGGTTCAGCTACGTTGCACATTGGTCATATTTGATAAAATCTGAAGCCTCCATAATTTATAGAAAGGCACGATTAATATTGAGACATTCGAATAAATGGTTTATTCAATACATCTTCATAAGCCTTTGGTTTTAAAAGATGACAAGAATGATCAAACAACATTTCTTAATTTTAAATAAATAACTTTTCAAAGCTAAATAAATGAAGACACGTTTCAAAGAAGTCGTTTATGAAAGTTATCATCTTATAAATAAACTTTACATCAAATAAACCCTTTTCAAATATACAGTTCTGTGAAACCGTCTAGTGAGGTTGTTTAAGAAGTATTTCGATTTCAAACGTTGTGTTTACCTTTAGTTAGTAACACGATATAAGTTGGAATAAATGTTTCAACAAATGTTAAAAGGGATATTAGATTCCTTCATTTACTTTGTTAACAATCAATTCAGTTAAATATGTTTATTTATAAACGTACAAATTAGCTGTCTGTGTTTTCTTTACTACAGCACAGTTTATGACTGTTTCTGATAGCTCGTATCAGCTCACTGCTGGACAAACGCCTCTACCCGTGGCTTCCAGTGTTTGCGATCCCGGGCAAAGTCCACTGGTCGATTGTTTTGTCCAGCTCGTACCGCCATCTTCTACGGGGTCTGCTGTAATACTTTTTAGCCACGTTATAAGTTTTTAATAATTTCGAAGAGAAGTATCACTTATTAAAACAATTTAATGATCCACAGCATCTAATAATAAAAAGTTTTCAAATTCGTAAGGTACTATTAAACTACACTTGCACTAACAAGTCCATTCAACACGCTCACACACTACTTCCCCATATCCATAATCACAGAATATTACCATTTTCCTTTTCAATACTATCACACTCGCAAAACAGAGAACCCTGTTTAAACTGTAGCGGTATTCCACTGTTATTGTATCACGTAGTCTTTTATGATGTCCCAAAACATTGCCGGGGTCCCCCAGGGAAGCATAATGAGGCCTTTTGCGAGGATATTCGTAAGCAAGACATAATCCGCGCACAAATTACTGTAGACCTCTTTTGTAGGTGTTTTTAAAGAATACGCGTACAAAGATTGCTTCGGTCGGAGATATTGAGATTTGAATGGTGTTTTGCCGTGTTGTTCGTACTTTTAGGCAATTTTCTTCATGTTTGTACTTGGGATTTTATTGGAGGTTTGATGCTTTTGTTGCTTGATGTGACGACGACATTTTGATAAGCTGATTGTTTTTTTATGATATTCAGGAATGAAGTGACATTTATCTGAGGATTTTCCAGTTCGTGTGTATTAAAAAGAAACGTGGACGGGACGATGAAACTAGGTCATCAAACCAATACAGTATTTTGCATAGTCATAGTTATAATGACTTTCTGTAATGTTTGCCGCAATCTTTATGGTTATTGAGTAACCACCGCTTTCAGCAAAATTAAATCTAAGTCGAAAAATAAGTGCCCTAAAAATAAAAAAGCAGACTATTTCAAAATTCGATTTCACACCATTTCGTTGAGTATGCTGTAGACAGCACATTATAATTTTATAGGCACAATGAATCTAACATATCGTCCCATATTTTATCAAAGTTATAATTTCAAAAGTTATTTACTGAGTTAAATGGTTCACATGTAACAAAAAGGTCGCTTTTTGTAAAATAAAAAGTTCACATCCCTTGAAATGGGAATTACGAAATAGTTCAAAAAAAATATCGGAGAAACGTAGGAGGCTGTTACATGCAAATAAGTATTTCAGATGGAGATCTTCGCTTCAGGGATTTGCTGCTTTAGAAAATAGTAATATTAAAAAAAAAAACTGGTTTTTAAAGTTATTATTGTTCTTTTATTTTCAATACTTCTAACATTACCTGTAACAGGCATACCTGTTACTGACAAGTATTAGAATATCACAGCTAGTAACCCGGTTCAGAGGTAAGATTTCATACCACAAACTTACTCACAATAATTCATCTTACAAAGGAAAACTTGAACATAATCAAGTACGATTCCCTTGCCACTCAACAACCCAAATTACGTAAGACAAACATTAAATATTACTTCAGAGGCTTAATTTAGACAAAGACTAAGATATAATATTCATTTACATCTCATTTACTAAGTTCCAACAATTATTGGCTTTAAGTTTGGGACCTGAGATAAGGATTGACACAGCTTAGTGTTGAATTTAGACTAATTTGTATTCTAATTTGCAAAACTAAATTGATATCAAAGTATAATAGGATACTAGTGGTGACTGCGGCTTTATGCTTGTTGAAATATTAACACACTTTACTCTAAAAGGTTTTAGAAGCGGGATAAGTTTGCTGTTATTCACACCGCAGTTGTCTATATAATTAAGGTGCTTGCTTCATTATGTGGTTATTATCATTAACATCACTATTATGAAAGACAGGAAAGCAGGGTTTGTGTGCTTGAAACAGCTTCATATATCTCCTCTGCCATGGTATTTTCACAAACTATTTGTATTTTTATATTACTCATATGTTACAAAATGTTACATTCTTTCTTTAATTGTTTGATAGTTTAGTATCCTGTATTGTCATAATCAAATATTGTTATTAGTATCAAGCCGCGGAACGACCCTCGTGAGCGACGTGACGATACAGGTTTTTATATAAACCGACCTCAGGCACCAGTCTTTCACAAAGTGAACATTAATTTCATAACTTGTGTAAAGAGACTAAACGTTTTGTACTATTTAATATATAAAACGTTTAATCACCAAAATATGGCAAAACTCTGAACTTGGAAAGTGTTTAGACTCTCCATTGATTAGGTACACAAAAATCATACATTCTGTGATCTTATTTACAATTCCTACTTTTTGTATCATCATCGCTAAAACTCGCTAAAGATCGCTAAAACTAATGATTTATCTTAATAACTGTTTGAAAATGATTCATATAAGCTAAACTAAGCTCCTTAACGCTTACAGACCATTATATCTATTAGCTTAAATTAAGTTATTAAATCCTTTATCAAACCCTCACATACGTTCATTTGCATAAAGTTATTCTGCTAGATTTCGTAATGTCTTCATCTAAGTTATTATACTATTTGCATTACACTGCTGAGAAGATTTATGACTGCAATATGTGTGTAGTGTATTTATACACGGATAATTTGAATTTATGTATGCTAAATCAAGGTTCATTAATAATGTTAGAACCGCTAGCAGATAGGTATTACTTATTATTATTTAAGGCCTTTTGTCAATCGTTTTACACCTGTACCCTGTGGACCAAGTACACGCAGCGCGCATACAGTGCTCTGCGAGTGCAGTATAACAACGCGTTCAGGGTTCTATTCGGGCTGCCGCGCCACTGCAGCGCTTCAGCAATGTTTGCGTTAAAAAGCGTGGATGGGTTTCATGCCATCATGCGGAAGCGTTCTGCGTCACTTATGAAGCGCATGCGGGACAGCTCGAACAGCTTTCTGAGCGTGTTCGTAGGCCGGTGGGACTCGCCGATGTGGCAGCACTGGATGCGACTACACACTGCGGGTGGTCGCGTCCAGGGCTTGGCATAAACTGGCATTCCTGTATGGTGCCACTTTGTGTTTTCTGTTTCTTTGTTTTTGTTTTTTGTATGTACTAACAATAGTTTTATAAGGTTTTTGTGTTACTAACAGGATATGGACTACGTCTGAAATAAATGTCTTATTATGATTATTATTATTACAGGAAATAAACAGATAAAAACTTGCAAAATACTCATTGTCATTAGGGGAAAGTAAGGCGTAACGGGGACGTGGGGCACGACGAGGCCACACAGACTTATGCATACGCAGACATGCTTATGTTTTTTTAATAACAAAAAAGCATTTTGTATCAACTCTTAATACAGAAGTGACGTCAGAATAAACGCGTTCGTATTTTACTACAGCAAAAGTTTTACTGGCAGTTCTTTGTAGTTTAGTAGTAGGCTCCGGGGGATAATAAAGTTTTCTTAGAGTTATAAAAAAAAACCTTTTGAAGTCGGTTACTTGAATAACGGGCCAAAATATTACCAAATAGGCATGTAGATTAATAAGATAAAAGTGTTATAGTAAATAGTAAATGATTCTAACAATTCACATTGTTAGATTTTCTTAGCGTCCCCGTTATGCCCCACCGTCCCCTAACCAGTTTACAGAAGGTTCAATAAAACTGTAACAGAAATCCAATTTACATAACTAAAGTAGTTGCGAAAACTTAGTTATACCTTGACAATTTCACGTGTAATTACAAATCAATGATTAACTAAAGTTTGCGCAACTGCAGTCCTGCCGTCGATATAATGCTTTTTTTACACCAGCAGGCCTAACACGAGAACCGTAGATAAGCGTTTTATCGACGGAAGAGTAGACAAAAATGATGTTTTCGTATTGACAATTGACAGTTTTGTAACGAGAAATGTAGACAAACGATTTCTATTCCACGGTAGAGTAAAAATAGAAAGCGTCATGCTATGCTATACCTGCTGTCAGTTTCATACAAACGAATACGTGTTTTGCGAATTTAATCTTTATTAGATACTATAATGCGTGCGTCGACGGTTTCGCCGCGATTATGCGGAAGCGATGCGCTTCAATGTTGGCGCGCCTGCGCTCCTCCACCAATGGCATCCTGAATGTGTTTTCAGACCGGTGGGACTCTCCCCTCTTACGAAGATGGGTAAATGTCCACACACACGTATCCAAATAATCTTGTGTCGGTTTCATTGGTTGTCTATTATTATTTAATACTAACATTAGGCTAAGTTACACTACTACTAACATTATATGGATGTTTATTCCGAAATAAAATATTTGAAAATTTGTATTTGAATAATTGTCGTAGAGACAGAATATCAGGAACAGATTATCTCTACGGCCTGACTGTAGTTTCGTTATGTTCATTCGACGAAGATCAAATATCCTTGACTGGACATAGACTGCTGAGTACTTACTGCGGAGTATGAGGTCCTGGGTTCGATTCCCAGGTCGGGCAAAGTGTTGTTGGGGTTTTCTTTTCTATCTGGGATTTCTCAGTAGGTAACAGTCCGGTGTCTAGATTTGTGCCCGGTTGATGGCAATCCCCCTCCTTGCGTCGTATTCCTCAATGCTGAGGGTCGTGACCACCCTTCAGTATCACCTTTTCTCGGATCATCTTTCTCCATCTCTCTCTGTCACTGGCTGTGTGAAGGGCGCTGTGAACTGTGGAGTCAAGGGCCGTGCGGATCTGGTCGGACCATCGTATTGATGGCCCGGTTGATGGCAATAGGCTCGCCCATATTACATGGGACTTTAACATAACTGGCGAAATGTGGGTTTGCTATAGATACACCTCTACCCGCCCCTTCGGAGAAACAAGCTTGAGGTTATATTTTAAAATTAAAAATTTCGAGACCAAAAATGTTAAAATGAATAAAAGCACGGATTTAAAAACTGGTGCTTTAAAAAATATGAATGAATTATATTCCGTTTTGGAAAGCAATGAAATAAAACTTTTTTTCAAAAAAATAACAACCGACTTCCGAAAAACACTACAACGTGCAAAATAACTTTAATTTCGGAAGGCGGTGACAAATTATTAAAATACACATCCAAAGTCACCGCCTTCCGAAATTAAAGTTATTTTGCACGTTGTAGTGTTTTTCGGAAGTCGGTTGTTATTTTTTTGAAAAAAAGTTTTTATTTTTCACTTTTTAGTTACCTAACCCACACCGATTCGAAATTTCATCATCCTTGGGGTCAAAACAATGTATATTTATGCGATAGCAGCATTCGCGGTTGATTTGCTGTAATTTTTTGAAGAGTTCCGTTGTCTGTCTCCGAAACGCATCATCAGATCTGTATGAAATTTGAATGGGACCATTTCGGAATAAACCCCTTTCGAACAAAAAAAGAATTTTGCAAATCCGTCTACATATGACGGAGTTATGCCCGAACATACATAAAAAAAAAAATATAAACATGTCGAATTGATAACCTCCTTCTTTTTGAAGTCGGTTAAAAAAGGAAACAATTTAAATGCAAAACCGCAATAGTATTTTGCATAACACAGACAAATAAAATTACATATACATAACCTGCCCAATAGGTAAATAGCTGTCCAGTAATA
Organism: Polymixis flavicincta; assembly: GCA_949987655.1. Classification (NCBI taxonomy): domain Eukaryota; kingdom Metazoa; phylum Arthropoda; class Insecta; order Lepidoptera; family Noctuidae; genus Polymixis; species Polymixis flavicincta. Next base: position 19,930,972 of record OX465182.1, read on the forward strand.
ACGTATACGGACGGAGAAAGAGTAGGGGAACATTGAACAGGTAACTGTTTGGAATAAATGTATATGAGCACAGTTGAGTATGACTTTGTTTAGCATGCAACAAAAACTTGCACTAAAACAAAAATTACTTAGTACAAGCCCTTTCCGCACACTGTTAGCAATACGATAAAAGTAACTATAAGGAAAGGGAAATCGAATATTCGGAAATTGTATCCTAAGGGTTCTCTTCCCCCCCGAGTGGGTTCCCGCATTGTCGTTGCGGGGGGCTCAGTAACCGTGGATTCCGGCCACGGTGAAGCCAAGAGGAACCCAAACAAGGTGTGCTGATAGCGGTAGGCGCTGCACGGAGGATGAAGTAAATACGTAATGGACTCAAAAAAAAAAAAAAACAGATGTTTTACGTTAAAAGGCTGTAATGTAAATGCAGGTAAAGGACAGATTACTGATAATTTGTACAGTGTTATCTATGAGGTATGACATATAAATCTGAATGGATAAAGCCCATATAGCTACGTTTCAATCTGATGGATTAAAATCCTTCATTTCACGTTTTGACATTCACTCAAACGTAAACAACTCTGAAGAATTGAACGTACTATAATGATAACAGATGCTGTTTTATGACTAAAAATAAATAATCTGGGCAGAAAATGATACTGTTCATTAGGAATCTTCTAGTCGGGATCCTCTTAGTGCTGGATTCTCTTCTTGTTTCTGCAGCATGTATCAGAAAGGTGTGGTCCGCGTGATGGATTTAGGCCCATTCCTTCGCACAGAGAGGAGGCCCGTGTCCCAGCAGTGGGAAATAGGCTGAAAGATGTACAGATTTTATCAACTGACAGTGCATAAACAAATTGCGATAGCAATATTGGTCGTACGATGCATAGTGTTACTAAAGAAAGGTAAAGTTTTACATCAACAGTACTATATAAAGCAATATATTTCAGGAAGCCTTGCATTCTGGGACGCAAATCCGGGTGTCACATAAATATATTTATGCCACCGTTTAATTCTAAATGCTGCTTCCTAACAAGGATGTAAGAAACTATTGATATTACGATTTAAATAGGTACTGATATTGTACGTGACGTGTCTTGCAGTTTTTCATCAGAATTATAATACGTCGAGTTGCAAGTAGAGATGTCATTATCAGATTTATATATTTGCTAAAAATACTGTTCTAAGACGCACAATCCCAAAGAAAAGACGTTTCAATAAAATAAAAAAGTCGGCACGTTTTGCACTGAAAATATCAGTACAAAATCCAAAAAAAATCTTGAATGCCTTTCAAACCCCGAAGGGATTTTCTCATCAAAATGCCGCAACAATACTTTCCACTACCGAACTAAAATTATACATCCGCGTCGGTATTAGCAGACGCTCCGTTCCATTTGGTAATTACATTAACATATCGACACAGGTGCTAACACAGCTAAGTCTCGCTTTTAAATAAACCTGTTTCAAAACGTGAGGATTTTTTGGAAACCTTGTAAAAGGAATCCGTAGGTACTACTACCTACTTGAAAATACATAACATCGCGCCTCTTTTTCCCGCAGGGTAGGGTAATAGATGCAGAACCCAATAGTACTAAAACAGACGGACTGCGGGCTGTTACTGAGAAACTACTAGTAAATAATTTGCACGCCTGCTTGCAGGCAGAATACAATAACTTTTAGGCTGTTGAGATCTTCCCTTGTAAACAATGTATTTTCTTGCAAATAAACATTATGAACTTTAATTTTCTAATTCTAGTAAAAGTAGTAGTGGTAGTAAAAGAAACGACTACTTGTAGAAGTAGTAGTAGAAAAAACGAAAGTTCTTGTAGAAGTAGTAGTAAAAGAAGCTATGAGTAGACATAGTTCTGGTTAAAGTAGTTGTAGTACTAGAAACTACTAGGAGTAGTAGTTCTTGTAGAAGTAGAAGAAACAATTAGTAGTCGTTGTTATAGTAAAAGTAGTAGTAGTAGAAATTACGACCACTATTAGTAGAAGTAGTAGTAGTAGTAGAAAATACGACCACTATTAATAGAAGTAGTAGTAGTAGTGGAAATTACGACCACTATTAGTAGAAGCAGTAGTAGTAGAAATTACGACCACTATTAGTAGAAGTAATAGTAGTAGAAATTACGACCACTATTAGTAGAAACAGTAGTAGTAGAAATTACTACCACTATTAGTAGAAGTAGTAGTAGTAGTAGTAGTAGAAATTACGACCACTATTAGTAGAAATTACGGTCACTATTAGTAGAAGCAGTAGTAGTATTAGAAATTACGACTACTATTAGTAGAAGTAGTAGTAGTAGTAGAAATTACGACCACTATTAGTAGAAGTAGTAGTAGTAGGAAGTATAGTACTAGTAATGGCAAATACTAGTAGTAGTAGTTCTAGCAATAACCGTAGTAGAAACTACTAGTTGTAATAGTTCTAACAGTAATCGTCGTAGAAACTACTAGTTGTAGTATTTCTAACAGTAATTGTAGGGGAGGTAATGAAGAAACCAAAAGTAAAGAGTAATTCGAAATGTCGCGATCGAGGAGGTTGTACGTGCGTGCTGTCTAGTTTTTTGCGACAACTGAAGGCGGATTGGCTACCATCGCGCGCCCGTGCTCCTGTGCCCCGCGCCCACCTTCTTCAGCCCCCCGCACTCTTACAATCGCCTCGAACGTTCTATGTGTTTATTTAAACAGAAGGTACAATACAATGTATATAATAATCAGACAGGTACACAAAAGTTTGCACAGTCAACATCCCCCACCCCAGTGCGTCAGCACTCATCTTCTGTCGGGATTCGAGCGATGCGTGCGGCTGACCGACGCAACGTACCATTCTTGGTCTTTATATCAACGACTCTTATGCGTCCATCCCTGCCTGCTATTACTGCCTTCACGCGACCGCGCGGCCAGACATTGCGCGGAGCATCAGGATCGACAATCAAAACAAGGTCACCCACTTTCAAAGGTGTTTGTTCCTGATGCCATTTGGTTCTAGGTCGCATATCCGGTAGTACCTCCCTCACCCAACGCTTCCAAAACAAATCTGGGAGTCTTTGGGAGATGCGCCATTGTTTTCGCAGGTATGTATCTGACTCATCGAATGCACCGATAGTAGGTAGGTTGGAAGAAGAGCCAAGAAGAAAATGATTAGGCGTCAGTGACTCATCGGAATGTGGTTCGACGCTCACGTGGGTCAGCGGACGGCTGTTCACCATGTGTTCCACCTCTGCCAGCAGGGTATTTAGAACCTCATCGCGGGGTGCTCATTCCTTCAGAACAACCTTCAGTGCAGCTTTTACACAACGTATTAGGCGTTCCCACGCCCCACCCCAGTGTGGGCTGGCAGGCGGAGAGAAAGTCCATGTAGTGCCGTAGTTAGCAGCTTCTCCTTTTAGCATTTCTTGATCAAGTTCGCTTATCGACTTTTTTACTTCATTTAATCCCCCTCTCAGGTTAGTCCCGTTATCCGAATAGATATGTTGTGGCCACCCTCTCCTCGCGGCCATGCGACGTAAGGCCATTATAAATGCGTCAGAGGTAAGTTTCGATACAACTTCAATATGTATGGCTCTAACAGTCATGCAAGTGAATAGGACGCCATATCTTTTCTCTCTTCGCCTGTACTGTACTGTCACCTCCATGGGCCCAAAAAGATCCACTCCACAGAACGTGAACGGGCGTTGATTATAAGCCATTCTGGCCTCAGGTAAGTTCCCCATTCTGGGTGGATGCGGCTGTGCTTTTCTTATTCTACAAAACATGCATTTTGAGGTCACATGTTTAACTGTAGGTCGCAAACGTATAATCCAATAATGTTGTTTCAGATTATTGACGAGAACTTCCTGGTTTCCGTGGGCGGCCTTCTCGTGGTGGTGCTTGACTAGTAGAAACTACTAGTTGTAGTATTTCTAACAGTAATCAAAGTAGAAACTACTAGTTGTAGTAGTTCTATTAGTAACAGTAGAAGTAGTTTCAACTACTGCTCCTGTTACTAGAAGTCACTAGTAGTATTAGTAGTTTCTCAATAACAGCCTGAAGTCCGGATTAGTGTCCTATTGCATGTCATCTATTACATGAAACGTAAACCTAACTAGCGAAAGGTACTATTGGAAGGTACTAGAAAATTTCGAAACAATTACGGACTGAATTCGTAAGTAAACACTGTTAAATATAACTTCCTCTTACTTCTCGTCATGGCCATGGAAAGATAATACATACCTACTTTAAAAATAACATTATGTTCTATTTTTCAACAAAATAACATTGTTTTTTGTTTTAGCGCAGCCATGGGGCACATTTTTATAATGCTAGTTTTAACATCGCACTTTACACTTTTTGTTGTTTTGAATTTTTAGTTTTATTTTTTGCTGTATCCTGTGTGCCTTTTTAGTCTGTGCTAAATAAATGTATTTTCTTTCTTTCTTTCTTTCTTTCAACAAAAAGCCTTGCGCCACAAACTGAATATTTCATTGAATCGTCAGTCTTTTCGTTCCTCCACATATTTCATGCTCGCGCAAAGAAAAACACAAACCACACTACAATGAAACATTTTCATAATAATATTTCATTGTAGTTCGCACCATAGCATTCAGTGAGTACCTAGCTATGAAAGCTTGCATTAAAGTTCTGCTACCCCAACGTTTCTTGTTCATTAAGGTTTTTTGTGCGCTTTTATTATTTCTAACGTGACGATATTATCGTGGACGTCTACGTGCACATCCATAAAATATATGGAAATACGTGTGTAGGCAATACACACCTACATGTACTATTTTTCAACAGTAAACCTTGCGCCACAAACTAAATATTTAATTTAATTATCAGTCTTCTCGTTCCTCCACATATTTCATGCTCGCGCAAAGAAAAACACGAACACGAACCACACTACAATGAAATATTATCATAATAATATTTCATTGTAGTGTGGTTCGTGTTCATAATAATATTTCATTCCATAACATTCAGTGAGTATTAAAGCTTGCATTAAAATTCCGTTTCCTTTTTATTTTCTTCTCGCAGGTCAACCTAGGACAGCCTTTCCCAAAGTGGGTGATAACGCCCCCTTGTGGGCGCTGCAGTATGCACAGCTGCAGGTCTTTTTTTTTTTTTTTTACGTCTGGTGTAGCGGGAAACGCAGATAGTAATAATAATAGGTTTATGAATTAGATTTATGGTTAATGTTTACTAACATAGTTTTATAAGTGTTGCTAACTATTATATGAATCATTTGTGTTCGATTTAAATAAATAATAATAAAGTGGGGAAATAACGTTATCGTAGACGGAATAAAAGCGTCCTCATATCATCATTCTCCTGTTCTATTAGTATTCCCCTTCTCTATTAGTCGTCATCTCCGTAGTCACACCCTTTCCAACCATATCATCATTCACACAGTCCATCCATTGTTTTTTTTGGTCGCCCCCTACTCTAACAATCGACATTCACACTCAAAACTTTCCTCACGAAATTTTCCTGATTCCTCCGTATGACATGCCAGTGTCTTTTTTAATTCCACACATTTTACTTTTATCTTTTCACTATTTATCGTGATGCCGTGACGTCACAGCGTACGTCCACAAAAATATCATCACATAAAAAAATTAAAAAAAACACATTCAGCGAGTAACTATGAAATATCATCATCTGCCTAGCCTCTTCCCAACTATGTTGGGGTCAGCTTCCAGTCTTACCGGATGCAGCTGAATACCAGTATTTTACATGGAGCGACTCCACAACCCAGTTACTGGGTAATACGATACCCCTTGGTAAGACTGGTTGTCAGATTTTCGGGCTTCTGACGACCCGTAACGACTGTCAAAGCTCCACAAATCACAGCCGGGACTAGCGGTTTAACGTGCTTTCCGAGGCACGGAGGGGTATTGGTATGTAAAGATGGTCACCCATCCACGGATCAACCGCAGCAAGCGTAGCTTAACCTGGTCGATCGACCCGTGCAGCTATTGTTATTTAGCCACAAGTATGAAATAACTAAAGTAACTATGAAATATCTCATTAAAATTAATTCTCGTTTCCCCAACGTATAAACGTTGGGGAAACTTAATATTTTGAAAGTTCATTTTTAAAGTTAATCTGGCAGTTTGAGTACTTTATGTGCAATTTATCTACCCTAATGTCCTTTCTTTGGTATTGTTCGTCAAATCGTTGAGCTCCTCAAGTTCTTAGTTGAGCCGTATGATTACTGATACTATGCGTGCACTGAATGGACAGGTCCACTCAATCTGTGTGGTTTCTTTCCTCAAAAGACCATTTCAGACACCAATCCACATGGTCCACATGATCTGACCAAGATTATCTCTGGACTTTAAAAGAGACTGTGACCTCTGAGTTTGTTTCGGCCTTTCTTCTCAGAGTAGTCAGATAGGAAACGCCGACCTCATCTAGTTTAAAAAAATATAATTGACGTGTAAAAGTGTTTGTACAAACCTACTTACAGAAATAAAATCATTTGTCATTTGAAATAAAACGCAATTGTACAACGATTCCTGTTTTAGTACGGGAGATGCAGTTTTTTTTCTTTTTAGTGGCATTAGAGCGTACTGCAATTAAATACCACAGGCTGGGAAAAAATAATGTTTGTTCTCTTAATCACGAGCTTTCTCTATTCAAGTCGATAATGTTGTATTTATTTCAATGGAAAGGATTTTTAAATACTCTCTTAGCGCTTATCTGTAGGAGCCTTAGTATTTTTGAGAACATGTGTGCATCATGGTATAATTGCATTAAAACCCTTTAAAACGGTTGCCATAAAAAATCTTACGAAGTAATTTAAAAAATGAAACTAAAGTAACGAAACAAATAGAAGTTTCGCTCCATAAAATTGCGAAGTAACGTGGCTCTAGGGTAGCAAAGTTAATAAATTCTAATCCCAAGACATAATTTAAATCTAGGCTTCCGAAATTCACATACCAAAAAATCCGGGAACAAACAAAAGTAATGTACAAAGCCCAAGCTATTAAAGTTACAAAATAAAAGAAAAAAGAATTTAAACACAAAAATAAAAATAAACTTTCTGAATGAGCTGTTTGTTGTTTCCAGCCTGTACGAAATAAAATTCAAAATAAGAATTGAAGCTATTGGTAATGAGGTTGTAACACAGAGTTTGTGCCTATATTTCTCGTCCTTTGCTGAAGTTACAAAGGACTGAAGATATTCAAGACTTTTTTAGTCCTTATTTATTTTTTAAGATAAAGAAAGACTTACTTTTTTGTTATAAAACAGAGAAGTGTTTATACAACAGGCGTTTATTCTACCATTTCTTTAATAAAAAGAAAACTCCTATATATCGTGTAGATTTTTAGCTCAGTTTTTCGAAACATGTCCCTAACATGACAAGACTAGACAAACGTGTTAACACTACAGTTAACTTAAGAGCCGTTAACTCGGAACCGTGACAAAATCCAACTCAAGTTCAGTCAGAATGTAATGGCCCAAACTGAACAAGAATGAAAAATACAAAGACTCAGCATTTATTCTGCACGAAAGTGCATTCGTTGTTCCTAGAACCTTGTAACGACTGCTTCAAGACTTCAAGTCTAGAGTAGTTACGTGAAGTTATTTTTAGTGAGGTCTTAGAGTGTAAAATACTGTTTTAAGTGCATAGCACTGAATGGTTCATATTTTGTGAGTATTAGAGAAGTTTCTTTGGATTAAATTCGTACGTGGGCAATGCGATGCTTGACTTGAAATATTCGCTTATTCCTCTAGCGTATCTACCGTTGACGTTGTAAAGTTCTCCTACTTGGTTCTCCTGCTTTACTTAGTAATGTAGGGGTTTATTTAAATATAAAGATTGATTGAACTTAAGAGATGTTTAAATGACAAAAAAGTTTATTTAAACAGCTGCAGAGTCAGTAAACGTTACTTAATTTTAAGCAGCGTTTATAAATAAAAGGATATGTCACTACGATCTAAGATAAGTTACAAACTTATTAAAAATCTTTGATTGCAGTTTTTCGCAACTCATAAATCGGCGAAGTGATTCTTTAGAACCTGTAATAGTTTGAAATTTTCATAAACTAACCCATCTCGACGAAAAACTTTTTTTTTTTTTTTTTTTTTGATGACGGGGGAAATCCTCATGGATGTCCTCCGCCCCGGGGAGGGCGGAGGGGTCTGTCAGACTCTTACTGACTAAAACCACCCCGGTGTTCCGTCTCTCACTTACGCCGGGGATCACGGGAACTAGTAAGTCTTCCGCGATCCCCGGCTAGTGCCGGCCCGCCTATGCGGGCCACCTCGCGATAGGGGGGGAGTGAGGTGTTAAACTCCCCCCCACATCAAAGAGAGGCGCGCGTGGAACACTACGCGCCGCCATCTCGGGTCCTAAGAAATAGGGGGCTACGGATTCCCCAGTCCGTCGCCCCTGGACCCATTCAGGGGGGCTGGAAGAGGGCGTTGTCCGCCCTCCGCCGACGCCCGGTGCGTCTGCTGCGGATCGGGTTAGCAGAAGCAATCTCCCGCTCCCTCTCCGCAGCCTCCTTCTGCGAAATAACTGTATCGCAGAAGGACACCACCGCGTCCCAGGACTCCTCGCTGTCGACCATCGAGTCGACAACGGCCGGCAGCGACAGGTCGCTGCCTACTCCTGAGATGAGGGCACGACGTGGCTCCGTCCAAGCGGCACACTCTGCCAGCGTGTGCCACGCCGTGTATCTCGACGAAAAACTGACTCAACCTGGAAGTGAAGTACCTCATCATCATCATTTCAGTCGAAATACGTCCAGTGCTGAACATAGGCCACCCCCAAGCTCCGCCCCTTCGACTGGTTCTGTGCATCCCGCATCCAGCGGTGGTGACCTAAGGCAAGTAAACTAATCAAGCTCCTGAATAGCCCGACAAAAACAAAGAAATCTCCATTACATCCGTTACTTAGGTAATAATGTCAGTTGGCTCTAAATGGAAGCTCTCCATCATGTGACAATGTCTAGGACACCTATACTTCAGCTCATGCTATTAGTATTCATTCAGCGTTCCATTCGGGATATTAGGACGCTTCTAGGTGTAATGTTCTTGTGAGAATACCAGTTAGATGGATAGAAAAGGCTTTGTGTTAGGGCGGTAATGTAGATTATGACGCGTTTTGAGTGACAGGCTTACATTAAGAAAGAGGTATGAGGAACAGCCGATCTGTTCTGTACATACAGGATGTCCGGTGTTTAAAATAACTTTACTTTTAGCAGGCGGTGACAAAAAAAATTTATATATATCCAAAGACATCAACTTTCAAAGTTAAAGTAATTTTTCACTGTGTAGTGTTTTTTCGGAAGTCGGTTGTTTTTATTTATTTTTATTTTTTAGAAAGAAAATACAAATAAAAATGTTTTTTTCTGAATGGCCATTAGCTCTACCATGAACCATTTCAAGGTTATCCATTAAATACTGCACACCCTGTATATCACCGTGAAAACTTAGTGATCATGACGTAAGCTGGCAGTAGTATTATTCCCTAGCATTAACCGAGCTATTCAGAGAAATAACTTCTCCCGCTCTGGGTGGAGCAGGAGGGCGTGTCAGACTTTTACTGACTAAACCCCACCCGTATTCCCTCAGTAGCCTGTATGCCAGGGGCGGCGGTATCTCTTTCGAACAAACCCGCACCTTTGGCAGGCATCGGCCCTTGCGGGCCCCATCACTTTGTGCTGTCATCTGTTTTTGAGGCGCGCGTGGAACACAACGCGCCGTCGACCTGGGCTTGGTCCTTACCGGACAGTGATCTACCCATCACTCGCCGTCCGCAAGCCTACGGTGGCTGGAAATCAGCCTGGGATTCCCGACGCCTAGGGCGTCTCCTGCGGCGGTTAGGGCCATGAGGGCGCATCTGCATCTCCCTCACGGTGAAAACGTAGGTGAAGTGAGCTTAAAGTGACCTGTCATTCCATTTGATGCCAATTGCCAGGGATTGACACTATTGAGCTCACTACAAGCTCACTGCACCTATGTTTTCACGGTGAGATTGTGTACAGAATAAATCGACAGCTGGAATAACAAGTCACTTTAAACTCACTTCACCAACGTTTTCACGGTGAGATTTGAACAGAATAGCTCGGCTGGTGAGGGTTTAAACTTCACTCATCTTCTATAGAAAAGGAAGAATTCTTCGACCAGGTCATATTATAATAATACTTTATTGATAAAAGTCCTTACACTTGGACACTATAAACCCTTATGGATATTAACAGCTGGTAAGGTGATATTATACGAAAAAAAAATGATATATTATTAGGTGCGTAGTGATAAGGAAAAAATTGAAAAACAAAAAAAAGTTAAATATATATGTGTCCGAGGAGGCACTTCTTTCTCGTTATCATCAGCCATATTTTGACTAATGTGGGCGTACCTTGGGAAGTATTGGTTATTGCGCAATAGAAAAACCGTTTACAGTTCAAATAAAATAATAATTTACGATTAATTACACTAGCTAATCACACGCTGTAGGTATACGTCAGAACTATACGGAACGCGCGACAGTTTATAAACGTGTTCACTGCTTGACCGCCACCGTAAAGGGGCGCAGAGCAATATGGAGCAACTTAAAAAACTGCGCAATGCGCCTCCCCCGCCGTCTCCGCCGCCGGCCGGTTCCACTCGCAAAAACAAGACGTACGTATACGTATAAACTATAAAGAAAGAAAATTGACTAAAAATTTCCAAACCGATTGGATATACAGAAACGCATGAAATATACCGATTGGATATTCGGCAACACATGAAATATATGGAGCAATCAGAAGCAATATTGCTGAAACACATCGGTAATTTATTGGTGTTGCTACAAATTGCTCCGCTTAATTAATCCAGCTTGTTCCATTAGTGTTCATCATCAGCCTATAATGTTCCCACTGCTGGGACACAGGCCTCCTCTCTGCGAGAGGGATTGGGCCGTAATCCACCACGCGGGCCCAGTGCGGGTTGGTAGATGTCACATGTCATCGAATTTTCGTACTAGGACATGCCGGTTTTGTCACGATGTTTTCCTTCACCGTTTTGAGAGCAGTGATAATGAAATAATTTACACAAAGTAAATCGCCTGTCTGGGTTCGAACTCACGACCTACAACTCGTAAGTCGCGGCCGTTACCACTTGGCCACCACTGCTCTCCATTAGTGTTGCCGAGCAATAATTGCTCAAAAAATTGCCCGTATAAGAGCACTTTTAGACTAAACTTGTCTTAATTGTGGTCGAGCGTTATGTTGTAGACTCTGTCGAGCGCCGCTTGGTGGCGGTCGCGTCCCGATTAGTCAATTGATTGACTGAAGAGAGACGTCACCGCGAATCCCTCAGGGAACTGTTTCAGTACCTTGCCAATTCCTTTATGAAAATATCATGTATGTAAGAAAAATCTACATCTTTTTAATAAAATAAGTGATAGACATAATTTTAACACTAGAAAAAAAGACAAAATAGATCAACCATTTTTCAGATTAGCTAAAGTACATTCATCTTTTATGGGGTACTGTGTAAAATGTTATAACAAAATACCTTGTGATATATTGCAATTAAATGAAAGGAAATTTAAAACCCATATTAAAAGTACACTTTGTAAACAAGCGTATTATAAATTAGAGGATTATATCCAAGATAAGAATGCTTGGAAACATGCTGGTCCTGCTCCATAGGACAATCTAGAGTCTAGACAAAATCGAACTGGTTGCTAATTGAATTATGTAAATAATTATATTTATGACATTGATTTACACTCAAACACTGACTTATTTCTTATTAATATTCTAGGAAAATCGTATACTCACTCTTACAATGTTTGTAAATATGTGAGCACCATGTATCTATCATAGAATTAATTTATCTTTATTGCTTCAGTTGCATTTTGTTACCTTTTTAGGGTTCCGTACCTCTAAAGGAAAAAACGGAACCCTTATAAGATCACTTTGTTGTCCGTCCGTCCGTCCGTCCGTCCGTCCGTCTGTCAAGACCGTTTTTCTCAGGAACGCGTGGAGGTATCAAACTGAAATTTCTATATGATACTTAGTTCTACTGTCCCTGGAAGCTGTAGAAAAATCAACCTTCTAAGTCAACGCAATCAAAAGATACAGCCATTTAGGCCGCAAAATTCCGCAAATTTTCGAAACTCGCACGGGAATCAAAACCTACAGGGTACTTCCCGTGAACTTAGAATCTTGAAATTTTGTACGAAGTCACGTCTTATAGTACAGATATAGGAAAAATTACGAAAACCGAAATTTTTTAGTTTCGTCATATAAAAAAAATATTTTTGACAATTTTGAACTTTTACTTATATACCCACAGGTTTGTACGGAACCCTCGGTGCGCGAGTCCAACTCGCACTTGACCGGTTTTTTTTGGTATAGTAATTTTATTCTGGGTGCATCGTTTTCACATATAATTATATAATGAATGTACTATGATAAATTGTATGTAAAACATTTTAAAAGAGTAACGGTGGAGTTTCTTGCCCGTTCTTCTCCATATGAAACTACATTTTGGAATGGGCGACTAGAATCAATTCCGTTTAAATGTAAATGTTGACGTTCAAAATTGCCTTTTAAGTGCCTAATTGAAATAAATGCTTTGACTTTAACTTTGAAGTATTCCCGACAGATGTAATAATGTCCCAAGCTGTAGTATGGCCACTCGGGATTGGCTTATATGGCCCATTTTCCTCTAAAACGCAAACAAAACATTTTAATTGACTCATAAAGACAAAGATAATGTAAAACAATACCTAGAGAACATTAAGAAAGTCTGTGTTACAGTTTCATGAAACATTTATAATCATAAGCCCTTTAGACTGAAATAATTATCTATTCTTTACGGCTTACTTACATACAAACGGACCAACCCGGGCGAATTCAATGAGAGCACGTTAATATAATGGGTAGCTATACAATAGACTATTTACTTAGGCCGTGCCCATAACTAGAGTTTCCTATTTCAATCCCCAAGGGTTTTAACGATGGAATAATTTTGTTGACGCTGAATAAAACGGAGTGGCTACATTTTCGTGCTTAGGAAATGAGGAAAATATTAATGTATTATTGTTATTTCTAGAAAATTTTGTTGTTAATATTCGGTTTACTTTTAAGCAACTCTCGATGCTGAGCCTAAAGCTGTATCTAAAGCTACTGACATGAATTCTCAATAAATACCCGATGTTGGCGATAAGACCGCAAGGCTGAAATGAGACTGGGTGGGTCACACTTAAAGAATCAGTGCCAAGGTTGTCATGCAGTGGGTGTCTGAAGACGAACGTCATTACCGAGGGAGGCCTATAAATTATCTTGTAGCATTGATCCTTTATGCCCATCTTTATGAATGTAAATAAAGATACATTTCATGTGTTTCAATTTTCAGGGTATGGTTCATCCTCCATAGAAAAGTGAGGCCCCTCTGACCAGTCGTGCTGTGTCTGGTAGGCTTCTGCCCAACGATTGATATAAGGACGTTGTGTAAGTAGATGTTAGGTGCGCGTTAAACTTTGCTTTCGCGATGCAGAATTTGGCGTGACGTCAGTGTGATGCGTTATTCGCATTTTTGGCGATGTAGATGTTGTTAGGTGTTCAGATATGCAGTTATTTCAATATCCGGAAACTAAGACGTACTTTTATTTTTGACTTCTATATACTCATTCCTTTATAAGGTACTAGCTGTGACACGCGGTTGCATAGCATAAGTCTTAATCTCGTGGGAATATCGGGATAAAAATAATTCTATGTCCTAATCCAGGTCATGGTCTACCCATTTGCCAAATTTTATTAAAATCTAATCAGCCGTTTTAGTGTGGAAGGCTAATAAAGAAACATACAAAAAAACCGGTCAAGTGCGAGTTGGACCCGCGCACCGAGGGTTCCGTACAAACCTGTGGGTATATAAGTAAAAGTTCAAAATTGTCAAAAATATTTTTTTTTATATGACGAAACTAAAAATTTACGGTTTTCGTAATTTTTCCTATATCTGTACTACAAGATGTTGTTTTGCATCCTCGTCAAATTTCAGGTAGTTGTCATGAAAGACATAAATAATCAATTGAAAGTACAGTACCGGGCAATAACTAATAAGTGCTGCTTTTTTTTGTTGTTGAAATTTAACAGTATTTCAGAATTAAACCCTTAATTCAATACAAATAAAAGAGAATCACCCGACTACGCACACAGCAACAATGCAGCTGTGAGCTGTGTGCGTGAGTGTCGACGTCTTACCTACGAACCAAATTCAAGCGTGCGCGACCGAGCGGCGAGCAATGAATGACCTGAGCGACCGGTAGCAATAATTTTACCTAATTTTATTTCGAAAATCACCTACATTATTGTCATAAATTTAGTTTGATAATTACCTCTTTTTAAGCATCATTAGAATACGGAAATCTTACTAATTTATGACAGTAATACTAGTGCGCCAAAGAAAAGTTCACTGACCTGGTATCAGATGATTAATAAAATGTTCGTTTTGCTCTAATGCTATCGTTCAGCCTAAACTTTTCGTAGGTAATGATTTTATTTTTATTTGTGGATTAAATTGGTTGATTTGAAATTTTCCTTACTACTACTTAACGGGCTTAGGACCGGTAATAATACCTACGTACCTTAGTTGATGTACCGATCTACTAAGTTTAAAAATGTTTTTTAGGTTTGATGGAAATGGAAAGATTTGCTAGTAAGTGTAAGTAGGTGGTGATACTTTCGACTCTTAGGTATTATTGGCGTAGTTAAAAATTTAAAATCAACTTATTTACACTAATAAAATTGATTAAGCTAACAACGTATTTACAAAATGTACAAATAAATAAATTACCTACTTAAGTTACCCGGAGGAGTTGTTCAAAGTTGCCACCATCACACTCTTGGCACAATCGAGCACGACGTAGGTAGCTGGTTTTCCTTTAGTTAACGTAACACTAACACATTCGTTTTAAAGTGTCGAAAGCACTGATGATCCTTGCATGTACACTGTGGTGCGGTGCACTCCAAAGCGTCGACCAGACTCCCGCGTGCTTGCTCGTGGTTCTCGCTGGAAGTATTCCAGGATGTCTTCCTGCAAGGCGACAGGCAGGCCTACGCTGCCGCGAGCTTGAGCATGCCGGGGAACGTCAAACTGCCGATGATCCCGCAGTCTCTGCGTAGCAGCCAGCATGACGCTCTGTGATGGGGGTTCCCGATCGAGAAACATTTCCGTGAACATCCGGATGGCTCCACGTAGGCTGTCTCCACTGATGGCATACAGGCGGACCATCTTCACCAACTCGACATTAGTGTAATTGTTCGTCATCTTGCACTTGGTATCGAATGACGGTCTCAACAATTTACCGAGAACTGAGAAGCGCGCACGCACATTTCGGCGACATCAAACACACTGTTGGTTCGGGGGCGGGCGGGGGGCCGCGCACGCGGCGCCCGAACGAACGATTGCGCATGCGTTGTGAATGGATGTATTGTTTGCGTTTGTGTGTGAAAGCGCGGTTAGGCTAGTATCAGACGGGCCGCGTTTAAATACGGCTGGTTCACACTTACGGATTTTAGTAAACAGGAAAAAATATTTTAAAAAATACCTACCCATTTTATTGTTGATTTGGGTCGAGAATCATTAGCATAATAACGTCCTTGAATTTGACTAGGATGCAAATCAACATCTTGTATAAGTCGTGACTTCGTACAAAATTTCAAGATTCTAAGTTCACGGGAAGTACCCTGTAGGTTTTGATTCCCGTGCGAGTTTCGAAAATTTGCGGAATTTTGCGGCCTAAATGGCTGTATCTTTTGATTGCGTTGACTTAGAAGGTTGATTTTTCTACAGCTTCCAGGGACAGTAGAACTAAGTATCATATAGAAATTTCAGTTTGATACCTCCACGCGTTCCTGAGAAAAACGGTCTTGACAGACGGACGGACGGACGGACGGACGGACGGACAACAAAGTGATCTTATAAGGGTTCCGTTTTTTCCTTTAGAGGTACGGAACCCTAAAAATCAAATTTTTCCTGTATATAATACTAGCTTTTGCCCGCGGCTTTGCCCGCGCGGAACTTTCATCCCCTATTTAACTCCCTTAGGGGTTGAATTTCGAAAAACCCTTCCTTATTCCTGGTCTACATTATAAAGGGAACCTCTGTGCAAAATTTCAGCTTACTAGGTCCAAGGGTTTGGGCTGGGCGTTGATGAGTCAGTCAGTCAGGACTTCTCTTTTTATTTATATAGATTAGTTTAGAAATTCCCCAGAGGTCTAATAGTGTGCCTTGTATAATTTTAAGAAAAAAACGTGTGTTTTTAAATAAATAAATAACGAAGTCCGTTCCCAAATATGAATGACATTTTTCTTTGGCACCTGAGTCTACGGTACTTAACTTCTTTCGATTACTTCATAAAGTTAAAATAAGCTCCAAATAATGAAGTTCTCTGGATTGTTAATTTGATTATTTTTTTTTATTTTTTTTTTGGCTGGTAAATCATCAAATAACTTCTCCCGCTCTGGGTGGAGCAGGAGGGCGTGTCAGACTTTTACTGACTAAAACCCACCCGTGTTCCTTCAGTAGCCCTTAAGCCAAGGGCTGTGGTGTCTCTTTCGAACAAACCCGCACCCCTGGCAGGCATCGGCCCTTGCGGGCCCCATCATTTTTTGTGCTGACATCTCTTTGAGGCGCGCGTGGAACACAACGCGCCGTCGACTTGGGCTTGGTCCTTACCGGACAGCGAGCTACCCATTACTCGCCGTCCGCAAGCCCATGCCTACGGTGGCCGGAAATCGGCCTGGGATTCCCGACGCCCAGGGCGTCTCCGTATCCTGCGGCGGCTGGGGTCGCGAGGGCGCATATGCTGCCTCTCCCTCACGTGCGCCGCCTCCCTCTTCGCGAGCATCACTGCTTCGCTGAAGGAGGTGACGGCTCCCCATGCCCTCTCGCTCCGTACCATGGCCTGTACCAGGGCCGGACGCGAGAGATCGCCGCCGCCGATCGCCTCCACGAGGACACGGCGGTGCTCCGCCCAAGCAGGGCAGACCGCCACCGTGTGCTCCACCGTGTCCTCAGGGCGATCTTCGCAGTGGAAACACCCGGGCGTTTCCTCCCGCCCTATCCGAAACAGGAACCTCCCGAAACAACCGTGTCCGGTGAGGACCTGATTTGATGATAATCCCGAAGAATTTTGTACTGGCGATATGTGAGTGTATTATAAATTCTGTACCCATTTGAAACTATTTTCATCCGAACTCGAAACAAGAGACCCGTTTGACGGCAAAGGTTCTATTTTTTCCTCGAGTCATACCAATTTAGGAAAGGCCGTATCAGGCAGACGGCTATGTTGGCAGCGCGACTGACAGGCATTTTGCATCGCTTTGGTCAGCGACGGGAACAGAATAGGAATTATTTTCTGACCTGAATCGTTTTCTGCAGTTCTTTTGGACGGCTATAAAATATCCACAGCCGTTTGAATTGAAAATTTGGTAAAGGAATTTAAGTTTGTGTTTAATGTTGTCTTCGATACATTTTTGAATTTAGAACTTTATTCGGCCAAAGGTACAGAGAAAGAGTAAAAAAAAAACGTTAAGCCCGAACCTAAGTTGTCAACTTTGTATTAAGAACGTTGCTACAGTCAGAATAAACTTCAAAATATAGATGACCTTCGACCTGTCTGCCATGGGTGCGGGTTGTTCGAAAGAGATACCGTCGTAGCCCCTGGCACACGGGCAGCCGAGGGAACACGGGTGGGTTTTAGTCAGTAAAAGTCTGACACGCCCTCCTGCTCCACCCATAACGGGAGAAGGTATTAGATGATTTCCCAACCTCAAAAAAAAAAAACTTGTACATTGAAGTTTTTTCTTACTGACGTAACGTTCTTAATACAAACGTGCTTTTGTTCCAAGCTTCTTAGTTTCAAACAAGTAAGAGCTCGTTTTGGAATGGGACTGTTCGTGATCAAAGACTTTCAAAAGAACAATGAATAGAAATAAATGAAAAATTCCAAATCATTTCATGAAATTACGCGCATTGCCAAACGACACGACTCAACAAGCAGAATATTTCGTTTTAAAATTTTAAATTGGAAAATAAAATTTTACTTTCCGATGTAATGTAAACAACCCTTTACATAATTATTTAAAAGCGCAATTGTTTTCACAAATGAGGTAATAAATATTGTAGGTACCCTTTAATCTGGGGTTGCGTAATACCATGGAGTTTAATATACCGATGCGGTTCAATAAAACAATTGAATTTAACATGTTAATATCTCTTTGTATCTGGGGTATCGTATTACCCAGATACTGAGTTGTGGTGGTCAGATATGCAGTTGCTTCATGTAAAATACTGGTACTCAGCTGCATTCGGTAGGACTGGAATCCGACCCCAAAATAGGTGGGAAAAGGCGCGGCAGATGACTATGTAAATAACACTTTTTGTCAGTCTCTGAGTAAACAGTTCCGTGATTAAGTTGAATGAACCAATTAATATGACATTTGGTATGAATTACAGTATAGACCATACAGGATAAGTTTTTAACCAGTGCGCAAACTATAACCATGAATTCAGCATCATCATTCTAGACCCCCAGCGCAGAATTTTTTTGCCGGTTATCCAAAAAAAAATCTGCTGTTTCATAGAAAAGTGCAATACCTACCTACACGGTCAAAATGTATGGAACAGCTGATTTTTAGAATGGCATGCTGTTTTCATGGTTACAGTTTGCGCACTGGTTTAAAACGTATCCTGTAGAAACTCTGCATCTGACAATAATGTTTTTCTTTGACATTTCTTACTAGACGCCACGGCCGCCGTCATGAACCAGCACCCTAATTGCATAACTCACGATTGATCATAATTGGTTTCGTCTTCACGGTTAAACAATATTCATTGCGTTATTTATGTTTTCGAACAGACACATTTTTCGAACATATGAAGCAATGGTTTAACAATCCGTTTCAAAACGATACTGATTATGATGAATCGTGAGTTACGCAATTAGGGTGCAGGTCACAGGAATACTTCTCAGTAATAAGTAACAAGAAGTTTTCTTGTGAAAAAGCTTTACCGGAGATGTACTCTATCATACCTTATTCTGCTCTGAAACAGTGATACACAACACTTTATTGCATGGCGTTGCCTTGAAATTTTGTCATGACTTTATTACATAAAACTCAAAACGTGCCAAATGCCATAAACTAATTTCTGGATTTTTCGATTCGAATTATAATTGTAAATTAACTTCGTGCAATTCGCTTATAGAAAATAATACATTATTTAAAAGTTTCGATTTGCCCGATTCGGGGGAATAAATTCGTGCGAATCCACTTATTATACCTATTATATTTTAGATAAAAGAAAATAAGATCAGCTGGAGCTGGCTGACAGCGCCCGCGTCCGTCTTAAGGGGCTTAGATGAGCTAAACGCAGATTTTGTAATGCCTAAAAGATTATGATCCACTGCAGTAAACAAAATCAGAAAAATATATGATAATCTTCAGGATATATGCTAGTTAGATAGTGTGTTGAAAACATAATATAACTAATTTCATACGATAGAAAAAAATCACGAAGTTACCTCTAAAAATTTCTTTTAACGATGAAAAACCATACTAATAATATGTATTGCAATCATTCTGATTTTTTGTCAGATTATTCTACAAGCAAAATACTAGCATAATAGTGTTTCAATTTTTTAGTCCGATCAATAGATTTTTCGTAAATCGCATTTTCCTATTTTCGAACATAATACGTATACATGTGTGCGTAAACGCCCGTGTACCGATACCGACAGTGCCGGCCGATGCCTGATGCTAGTAGGATGTGTCGCGCTTTTCGCCGCATTATTTCCGTTGAGATTGTTTACTGTTTTCGTAGGCTATTTTGTAAATTATTTGATTCTTATATTCTTTCCTTAAAAATTCTTCATTCTTGTAATTATAAAATACTTTTAGTTCAATAGCGTAAAAAACCTTGTACTTAGTTTTTAATCATTATCATTTGTAAATATGGGAAATGAAGTTAAACCCGTTACGAGAAGTAAAAAAGTTCATATAAATCAAATGCCGAACATAATATGAACAATATTAAAAGGTGAGAGCAGTAGGTTGAAATTGGGGTTTCTGGATCAGATGAGATCCAGAAACACCCAATTTCAACGATCAATCATAATAATCAAATAGTACAACAAATTTCAACCATCATTCATTACATTTGAATAGTACACCCAAATTCAACGATCATTAATTAAATTCGAATAGTACACCCAATTTCCACCATCATTCATTTGATTCAAAATAATGATCCAGTGGCTCTATTCGTTTATCTATTCAGAATATGGAATAATTATTTATCATTCATATAATTCATTATAAAAGGAATTTCATCTTCTGACAGCATTTGGTAGCATAGAATATCTTCTGAATCAGGAACTACACTTCTTACTATACTTCTTGTACAGCCAATTTTTCAGGAAAGGATGTACGTTGCCAACTAGGAAAAATGTAAGGGAAGTGTTGTGACCACTCTTGAGTGTGAGATATTACGTATTTCCAAAAGCTACAATACTGAGTGTTTAATGCTGTTATGGAGACATGTGTATGTATTTATATATTCTTTTCCTTTCACAGCATTCAAATAAAAACATTGAGGAAAATGTATGATATGTTGCATCCAAGGATCTTCGTAAATCTCCCAATCTTCTATTACACCTCCACATGAGAAACAGGCTGCTTTATCATTAACACTATTTCCGCAATAAAAAAATCCAGCGTCAGCCATATCCCTTACCAATCTTTTTCTTGTATCAACCGTTGCCCAATAATAACTAAATGAAAATTCACGCATTTTGAATGCATTATACATGTCATATCGAGGATTGTAATTATTTAGAGACATGTTCTGTTTATTCACTTCTTAGTTCTTAATGTAGATAACTATAAAAGTGTAATGACATAGCACAACTGTTGACAGCAACTTATAACGATTCACATTAGACGGGATTGGTAGGGATAGGAAACTGATCTGTAGTACCCAATTGTGAAAAATTAAACAAGCCATTTATTTAAAGAATTTATTATCTATACACCATTTATTTAAACATATTACATTTTTTAAAGCACATATTTTATCATGATAAATACAACTATAGACATCATGAGAATGTTCATATTTATTGTACAAACTTAATAAATTAGGACAACCTTCATCTTCTAAATTATTTATACTATTATTATTTGAAATATTTTTTAACCATAACACTTTTTCTAAACCTTTCGTGTAAACACATTTATCTCTTAAAATATCTACGATCAAATTCTGATGATTTGAGTATGACACAAATCCTTCACTCCAGTATATCTTTCTATTACGTTCAATCCAACTGACTTGCCGTTTTTCTGGTATCGTCAAATCGTAAAATGGAAATGGTGGTTTAATTAAAAACACCTGAATGTTTTGATTACTTAATACAGCAATTTCTTTAATGATAAATTCATTGTTTTCTGTTTTAAAACCTTGAACATCTACGATGGCAGTCATGATAACCTGCGCACTATGTTACTCAAAGGTTTATATTCCAAAAGTCGATCGTTGATAATCAAACAATATCCAGTTGTCTTATCTGGTATTGGTGCTGAACATTCAATCTCCAACCGCACATCTACGGGACCTGTTTTCAAACTATCGTTTTGTCTTGAACAGTCTATGATAAAGAGAGGGGCCTTCTCCTTGAAATCGGCCAAATCAAGCAAGGGGTCTGCAGGACAGTTGTAATACGACTGACGAAATTTCACATACATTTCATATAATATATTGTATTTGCTCTCAGAAAAATTTAAGTTTAGAGGCTCGTAAGGATAATATTGTGAATTCAAAAATAGTGTTACGTTGGTAACCTCACAATGATCAAACAGTGAACTGTCTTTGGTTTTATTATTTTTTCTGTTGGTTTGCAAGCAAAAAATTACAAATCGAGGTTTCTCTAATTGATGCAGTCTTAATTGACCAAGAATGTTTTGTAGTTATAGGAAGCAAAGGATACTCATATAAATCCCAATTTCGAAACGCTATCTGAATAGGTTTATCTCTTTCCAAGTGTTTTAGAAGTGTCAGTCGTTCGCGGTCTGACACTTTTATATGTGGTACACGCCATTGTAATCTTTGTATGTCTATTTGAAAATGCACATCATCAGTCGCTATGATGCTGTTTAAGTTAGAGTTACTTCTATTCAGAATAAGTTCATGTTTACAATTTATCACAATTTTATTGTAATCCTCCGCAAATCCTAAAATCTTATTAAGAGGTACAATAGCACTAAAGTTACCACCATTTTTAAATCCATCTATGTTCCAACCCCACAAGGCAGCAACTTTATTTTCTCCATCATTCATTGAAACGTATGACTTTATTGTCGACGTTATTCCAGAATTTTTAATGCGATCTATTTCAATACCATTTATTTCGTATCTGATATCTTGAAACAAAAACATAACAGGGTTTTTACTGAATGTAATATTTTTCTTAATCGGTTTTCCATCTTTGTCGAAGAACTTTGCTTGGCCCTCGACGTAAATTGAACTGGCTGACGGTAACACGTATATGTCTTGCTGGTGTATGGGAATTCTGATTTCATCGTTTTCTCTAAAGCTGTTACTGTAGGGATTGTAAGAATGGACTTCATAACTTTCAATAGAAGTATCAAAGTGTGGTAATTCATTAATCTGTAGGATATTCATATTTTGAAACCTAAGGCTTTAAGAAAATCTTGATTTATTTTATTCAATTTTATAACTTTTTTCTTACGTCTTTTCACCTTAGTAGTTGTAGAAGAAATAGGACGTTTTTTGTTTACTGCAGGGTTTTTATAATAATATAATATCATTTTGCTTTTCTTATATGAAGGCGTAGTTGAATATTTTGTTCTTCTCTAAATTTAATACAGTAACCAAATTGATCAACTATCCTAATAGATATAGACGAAATAAAGTTTTTATTCACTGGAAAGTAAATAACGTTTTGCGGTGTTTCTATGATTTGATCAGTATTAGATACAAATTCATGAATAATGTGACTTGGTAACCCGTTACAGTATGAACCGTGTACAAGATCGCATTCGATTCTGATCACAGGGAGAATGTTGTTCTTAGTGTGTACATTTGGTATAGAATTCAATACTGAAAAGTATAGCAAACAGCACTCATATTGACCAGATAAATTCAGAGGTGGATGAAAGAATGTTTCCAATTCTGATTTATTTCCAGAGATGGTAACAGCTACAGACATGCTTGAATACTGAACACTTTTAGAAGATCCTGTTTATTTTATTCCTTTACTACACCAAAAATTCTTTAAAAAACTCAAACATAAGTGCCCACAATTGTAAGGGTGATCACGCTGTATATTATCATAATTATAGTGAACTTTAGAACCTATGTATTTTATAAATTCCTTTGGCGGTTTAAGATTTCCATAACTGTCAAAATATTCAATATAATCATTGTTTTTTGCATAGGCTACCCAATGAGAACCTGAACTTTTAGAACTATCTAAATTGAGAACTCCAGATTCTTTTTTAAAAGGTTTCTTAGGGAGTTCATCTCTCATAAAGACACCTCTAAAATAGGGAATATTATTTCCATACTTCAGAATATCAATGTTAGTTAAGGCTCGTTTGGGTAGCCGATATTTTAGTTTTTTTCTTTCGAAACGAAAATTCCGAGCCCGTTTTTATGAGGCTTAAGATATAATCCCTTTCCAATACAGAGTGATTCCATTTTTTCATTATGTCTCTTCAGTTCACTAAAACGTTCTTTAGCCATCTTGAATTCATTTATAGTTTTTGCTATACCAGCAGCGCCGCCTGCTAAGGCTCCTGCAGCTGATAATCCTGCGAAAATAGGTATCAACGGTAACACTCCACCGGTTTTTGGTATAGGTATAATCCGTGGTAGTTTTATAGATGAGTCATCGGTTAATTCTCTAGCAGCAGCCATAGCTAATTCTATTGCCATTTTCTTGCATTTTGGTTTCAACCTTCGCATTTGTTTTTTCGTTTTAGTAATAATATTTTTTAATTTATTTTTAACACCATTTCTGATGAGATTATTTGAAGATTTCTTATTACATTTAGTTTTAAGACCAGAACCCGTTTTAATTTTTGCCAACATAGCTTTGCTCACTAAATGTGCTGCAATTTTTTCACCTACACGCGCATCAGAGGCAACTGCTCGCTTTTTTGCCATTTTTAATAGAACGAAATCTGCTTTACGTCGATCGTCTAAGTTTGATGACTTGTGATAGGCAATATCGTGTTCTTTGCAATATTCGTCCAATTTATTAACACCTTTATCTCCGCGTATAAGCCTATTAATTAATTTTGTACCAGGACCGCAGTAGTTGTATCCTGGTAAGTGTAATTCAAATGGTAAATGATTTATAAGCCAATCGAGAAGACTTCTCTTCCCAATACACATCATAAGACTGAAGAAATATGGGTATAACTCTTAATAAATACGTGATTATTATTGGGTACTTGGAAATGTTAAATAATGTTCCTTTTATTTTTATTATAATATATTAGACTTATTAATCCAGCTGTTTTCAGTTAATGGTAAACCTAACCATTTTACTAAAACCTTATTTCCTTTTCTTTTTAGAACTTTTTCTACTAGATATACATCAGGATGTTTCGTTTTCTGAAGTTCTTGCTCATAAAATGCTCCTAAAATAGGTTGACCTCTGATTGTATCATCAATTAGATAGGTGATAGGAGTTGTATTTTGTACTATTCGAATTTTAAATATTTCCGTCGACCAGTTGGGAGTGTACCCTTTTTCAAATATTCCTTTGTACTTACTGATACGTACATAATCACCCACTTGAAATTTACTTCTTTTTTTTCTAACTTTGTTTATCAACTGCATGTATCTTTCTAAAATGCGTTTTTTATTATTTTTATCTACTTTTGCGGGGATTTCATCAATCGTTTTATGGTAGGTGTGGTTGTATTTATAAATAACATTTTTGAGTGTGCCATCTATCCAATTATAGTTTCCTAATAAACTAAATTCTTTATATAATTTAGATTTCAATGTTCTGATAAATCTCTCAACTATCGATGCCTTTTTTGTTGAGAAAGTTGAATAATGATTAATATGATAAGATTTCATTAGTTTCTGAAATTTATTGTTATAAAATTCTGTTCCATTATCAGTTTGTAGATTTTTGGGGAAACGCTCCTTATCCAACAATATCTTAAAAGTATTACATACCACGCCTTTGTTCTTACTTTTCAAAGGAAGTGCCCATGCGTATTTCGAAAATGTATCGATAACTGCAAGAATAAACCTATATTTTTTATTTTCTTTTGAAATCGATTGCATATCAATTAAGTCTGCTTGCCATAGGTCATCTATATCTTTCATAATAACATTTCTTCGTGTAAAATTTACCCTTGCATTTTTATGAATTTCATTTACCACATCAGCTTTGCTCATGTTCAGAAATTTTCTGTGTCGACTTTTCTTTTATTAATTTTCTATCTCTAATTTAAATTCATGTAAACTAATTATTGTAGTGCTCAAAATTATTACGTATTTAGAATGTAAAGATTAATGTCCACTTTTATTGTCCACTAGTATTAGCTATGTTCATTCCGAATGACTATGTGATACTGAAACAAAATCTTATAAATAATAGTATTTATTCCTTAATTATGTTTGCTTCTTTTAATTCCTCAATTATTGATAAAATTTCACTATCGTGATTTGTATTACCAGCATCTCTTGAAGCTACTAATAATTTCAATCTCTCAACCAGTTCGTTGGGGTCATCCCAGTAAACCAAGTCAGTGTCCTTATTATATTTTTTTAACTTTGGCAAGCTGCCTCCAAGTTTTGCCTGAATTTCATAGTTTGAAGTTTCGGAAAATAATGGTTTGATTATTTCACGATACTTAACTCCTTTGTCACCTCTTATTTGACCATTAGGGTTAAAATCTCTTTTATGGGCATTTGTATGATGTAATATGTCCTTATAGACAAGTTTATCTGTGCTCGAAATTGACTTTATATTAGGTTTTTTTCGAAGTAAGAGTTCTTTAAGGCCAGGTGTTAAATTATACGGTTTGTCTCCGATTTTAATCAATAATACGTTATCGTTATTCAAACTATCAATTTTTGAAATTGTTACTACTGAATTACCCATCATTAAAGTTTTGTTTTGTTTTCTTATCCCAAATGGTATATTTAAACCATCATGAATATCATAAATATCATCGCGTTCTAGTGAAACTTCCAAGTTATCTTTTACTTCATTTTTAGGAGAGCTTGCTAACTTTAATTCAGCGTCATAAAAATCATCAACCATAGCAGAAGAGCTTGTACTATTTTCATCAGACTCTATTGCTTCAGAATTTTCGTATGTTTTATTTTCGTTATTTTTTATATTTTCTAGAAATATTTTAGAATTTACTAGGGTTTTAAGGGGCTCCGAAACTGGTTTAAGCATTTTATCAAACGATAAGTTAATTTCATGTTCCTGATTTTTCAGTTGTTTTAATTTGCTTTTGATTGAGTCGACAGACTTCATTAACTCCATTTTAATATTTTTATCCATGTTATTAAGAGTTTCTTAGATAATACTGTATTCGACTAAGGACACTCTAATACTAATTTAAATTGATGTATGAAATGAATTTATAACTTCATTCATAGTGAATAAAAATGATCGAAATTTTTTCTATACCTTCCATTGTTTAATGATGAGTCTTTATTAATACTAACAAAATTAAATGGCTTACTCCAAACCGCTTTACAAATATTTTTGAATTGATTCCATGACATATCAGAACTTATATGTTCTTCGTAAATATGCTTTAAGTTCACATCGTCTTGTTTAAATATTATAAGAAAGTTTGCATTATCACGTAGCAACTGTTTCGGAATTTTTGAGTAGGTTTGAGATAAGTAAAAGCAATCGATTTGCTTATGTCTACCCATAGAAAAATAATTACGAATGTTTACTTGATTTTCACATGCAACGTCATCAAAAATAAAAACAGAATTGGTTAAAGCCTCAGTCGGAGCTATGACATCTTTGCCATCATTGAATTCATAAAACTTAATCTGAGGCACTTTCATTATGACTTCTCGTAAAAAACGATATTTTGGTTGAAAATTTGTCTTGGAATACAAGTAAAGATTCTTAAATTTTAATCCATTTTCATGTAATAACAAACTGATCATTGCATTTGTTTTACCACAATTTGATGGACCGCATATAATACAGCGAATTGAATTAGGTAATAGAACACTATGCCTTATCTGAGGAGTAGGGTCATCAAGATTTATATTATTAACGTTTAGAGATGTGGGTTGTTTGATCAACTTCATCGTGTATATTAATTTAATTTCTGCCTTACATACGCATTATATACAATAAAATATAGGTACTATCATAGGTAATCATTGGATTGGTTTAGATGAGTTTCGACCGATGTTATATAAAGCGGGCTTAAATGAGAAATGTACGACTTGATATCATCAACTGAGTTGAACAACGGGTTTTTATTCTTATTAAATTACCTTTTTATTTATAATCGTAAGTAACTACTCAATTAATATTTTTTCAAGACTAATTAAACTTATTTATTAATATAATACTTACTATAAAATGTAAATTAATTGTAACATTATGTTTCATTTCAGAAAATGGAAGATCTTGATATTGTTGATGATGTTTTAAAGTCATTCTATTTAACAAAAGAACTAACTGGGAACAATATCGAACAAACTGAGTTCCAGGAAAACCCCCAGGATAAAGTCAAGGATACTCAAGAAAGATCAATAAAAGGAAAAAACAAGAAGTCGAAAAATAATTCTAAAATGACCTTATCCAAACTATTAGATACACCTTCTTCGTCTTTTGTAATTCGCAAGGAGCCAGGAAAAGCACACCATTTAATAAAAATATCTGTTTATGATTTAAGTGACAATACAGTTGACTACAATGATAGTGCTTGTGTGAATGTTCAATATCAAGTCAAAGACAATTACGATGAAATTATGGATGAAACAGAATATCTCGTCGGTAAAATAGTAAAAAAATTAAGTTCAGCTACATACAGACTTTAAGTGCAGTGTTTTAAGATAAAGTTTAATTATGTAGGAAGTTCAATAAAGTTACAATTTCTTATACATACTGTGTTTTTAATTACCTAATAAAGTAGATGAAATTTTAAATCATAATATTAGATATCCCACAGTTTGAGCCCACAATATTATTAGAAAAAAGCACTCTTTGTTTCAAAGAAAGTGTATTTTCTTTTAAATCAATATGTTTTTAGTTCTGATAGTTGCTTCCAACTTCATGTTTGCCTCGATTTCAAAATGATTGTTATGGTACATACATGATATAAATAAGTACACAAGAAAATAAATGAAAAGTCAATTATTATTAGTAAAATATTTAGTTTATTAGGTAAATCTTGTACTTACATTATAATTTGTAATTATCATTACAAAATACAACCAACTTAACGTACGACTGTTTATAATAAATAATAGCAGTAGGTATACATTGTGTAACACAAAAGTTCTAACATATGCAATCACAATGACCCCAAGGTAATGTGTTTATTTGATTTTGTTGAACTATTCTTTTGTCATCTATTCTATTTAAAATTACTTTATTAACTTCCTGTGAATACAGTACATGTTTGCTTGACTTTATCATATTCATCTTACATTTAAAAGTAATATTCTTAAATAAAACTTTGTTATAGTTAGATATTTTCAAACTCTTTGCAATGGGCCTTGATACTCCTTTAGCTTTGTTAATCTGTGTATTTAATGATTTAATACAATAAAGTTTTGCTCTTAAGCCAGTAAATTCGGTTATTACATCACCACCTAATTCATCTTTAAACAAGCCGGGAATTTTATCGTTTAACTTTGGTATACAATAAGGATTATTATAATCAAAATTACTAGTATCAAATTTCAATATATCATCATTCAAATCTTTATAAAAGTTTTTTGTATGTATTAAGTACAATAAACTGTCAGTATCGGTATAACATAGTTTCACATTTTCACCATACTTTTTTTTAACAAATTCATAATGAAAATTATACATATGTTGTTTAGCATATTCCAGTACAGCAAATCCAATATATATAGGTCTATCTAAAACAAGTTTTTCATGATTCAATTGAACTGCAAGAAAATCTTCACTAAAAACACAAATACTTTGTAAGTTTGGTTTTGTAATTAGTTTCTCTGCACCTACTGCTTTATTTGTTCTATTTTTACGATCATTCCACTTAGTTACTAATTTAACATCAACCTGTTTTCGTTTATTTTCAATAGTTTTTCCAAATATTGAATTATTTAATAGTTTAAAGAAATCTCTTTCAAATGGGGTCATAGCTGATTGACGTAATTGAGTATTTAAGTCGATATACTTTTTCAAAAAGTTTTCTTGTTTAAATTGGATTATACGATGAATTTTTTTCAAAACAAGTCCATTTCTAAGGCATTCTTTTAAATGTATATAATGTATAACATAGTTGTATTTGTCATATAAGTTCGCGATTAACTTTTCCGTCCTCCCTCCTACAGGTATGAACTTTTCTGGAGCGAAAGGCAAATCACTATGTAAATTATGTAAATGATCTGGATACATGATATCAACTTCTAAAATGTAACCATACTCAGCATCGTCAGGTACGTCAAATAAACAAAAATTTACCATTTCGGAACTTGACATGAATTTAAAATCTGATATAGGTAATTTTTTTGTCATTGCATATCCATAAAGATTGTTACAGTCAAGATATACTAAATATGTTGACGGTTTAGAATCATCAAAATGAGGGAGGTAGATGTTATTGGCTTTAGCATTTCGGTGAGAGCACTGTGCTAATCCGCCACGTATTCCCTTTTCTATCATCTTGTAAATGTCTAAATCATGAATCAACTCTAGTTGAACACCTGTGTAAAGGAGCATGGCGTCCCAACTTAAACCAGGTGAACTTACATAGTATGCAGGATCGAGATTATAATGCTGAAGACATATTTTTCTAAAATTTTCAAATATATCGCATAATAATAATACATCGCACTTTACATATAAATCAGTATATTCACCAAGACTAGTAATATTAAAGTAATTCCAAACGGTTTGGGCATGTTCATACTCGCTATCAGTTATATGCTTCATTTGCAAACTGTTGTAAAAACAATGTTTTGGAGGGAGTTGTGTCTCATCATATTTATGCCATGAATCAATATATTCATATGGATATATACCTTTCCTCCGTATTAATTCGAATTTTGTGTCGTCAGGAAAATGTGACCTTAAATTAAAAAAATCACTGTCTGTTAAACTTTTACTCAGATTATCAAGACTTGTGTTAAGGAACTGGAATGAATCTATGAATTTAATTTGCAAAGGTTTATTATTACATCCAGTATTCATGATTTTTGTGATGGATAAATATTTTTCTTTTGTTTTTGGTATTATTTTTATTTCGCCATCATATTTTGACAATTCCTTGATAAAGATATGGGAATCATAGCCAGATAAATTATGAAATATGACAGGTATGAATGGACAGACTTTATACATTAAATTACAGTGTGAATGAGCTGCACCTCTATATTCTGATGTAATATGATCATGATCGTGCACTTTGTCATCAAATAATAAGTTTTTACAAATATGACATGTACTTGCATTACGGTAATTATTCATTTGTTCTGGAGTCATCGGTTTCATAACATTTTCAGTCATCAAAATCTCATGTATTGATTTGGTTTCTTCAAGTAATTTCTTAACAAAAACTTGTACACAGTCTGCTCCTTGATAAGTAACGAATTTATTTAAGCTACTGTCATGGGAACAACACACGTAATATGCAAAACATGAAGGCTCGTGCAATTTATTTTTTATAGTATTTTTATTAGAATTTTCTTCATTAAAATTGCTTAACAGACTTTCAAAATCCGCGTATATAACAAAGTTGATTTTTTGTTGTCTCTCAAAATGTTTAAACTGTAACGTGCTGTTTTTATCTGGTAGTAATGTTAAAAGTTTAGAACAGGCATGAGAATGGAATTTCATTTCACTAGTAAAAAATTGCAAACATGTCTCACATAAATACATTCGACCTTTATGGTGGGAAACTTGACGTTTCACTAAGCGTAAAAGGTCCTTTATCAAACAATAATGAGCTTTGTTATTTTTCTCGAAATACAATTAATTAATATGTTTATCTTTCTTACAATTTGTCACATAAAGAGGGCCAGTTACAGTGTAATGTGCATCCAGTCCATAAATATTAATACTTAAATCACTGTTATTCTTTTCAAACAACCTAATGTCTTTAACGGATGGTGGGAATGACATCCCTTTCATATTAAATATCGTTCTAAAATCTGGGTATGAGCCTGGCCTACAGACATTATTGTTAGCTGGGAATAATGCTGCTAATATGCTCCATAAAAAACAATATTCATCGTTATTTTTAACGTTTATACAACTCTTTGCATTCTTAATAACATATGGTAATTCTATGTAAGAACCACCTCTCATGGGAGAATACTTATTTATATTTATTTCTAAATGACTTAGTGATGTGAATGACCATCCAGATTCGCAGTGCTCAAATTCAGTTAATTTCATCTTAAAAGTCTCTCTTAAATTTAAGTAAATTTCATTCATATCAGTACTTTTATATATAACTTCGTATTTTGTATTAAATGACTTCAGCTGCTGCTCACCTGATTTAGGTAAAACAAAGTAAGCAAACAACTCAAAGTTAACTTTAATACATTTATGTTTTAATAATGATAACTCAATTAGTTTATAAATATTGTCTCGCTTACCATCCAAGAACGCCTCCGATAGGAGGTACTCGTCTTCTATGGATGGGTTTAAGCGATATGTCATTATTCTGTTTTTAAATGCTGTAGCTATTATATCAATATGCTCAAACTCTGACTTTATCAAACAATTCGATTTATGGATATTAGTTCGTTTATGATATCTGTATTCATGTTTCGGTATCTCAATTTTACATTTATCACAATTAATAAAACTTGATGGTGAACCAGTAGAGGATGATTTCACTGAAAAGAAAAATGATGGATAGTTTAAAATATTTATTTAACTAAACAAAACTACATTTAAAATACACATTTGTCTTAGGCTAATTAATAGATATAGTTTAATGATTATACAGTGATTAATAGTAAGTTATTAGATTAAATACGATTATTAAAATTATAAAAGTTACTTTATTCTACTGGTACGAGCTTATAAAAGTGGGTGCCCGATTTTTAAATTCTTTTCTAGTCTCCTTTATAAATGCATTTAAATGCTTCCATGACTCGGTGTCCGAATTAGTTTTATTTTTAATCGTTATTACGGAGTGCCGCCATCGATTGACTGGTGGTACCCGTTCGATTTCGTCACTATTATAAATTTTTAATTCAATATAAAAACTCCCAGTTTTCTCTTCGTCAATCTGTCGTGAGAAACCATTGGCTAATCTACGAGTCACGTAGGAGTAGATAGGTGCTGTTTTTTTACCGACGCTGTTATCCAGTTGGTCATCGTCGCTATCCGTGCCGAAGAGATCACGTACTGTAGCCCTCGGCTTATAAGCCTTCTTACTCGTGGTAGGCTGGCTGCCCGACGCCTTCTCTGCACTCTTTCGCTTCTTTTTGCTGGTCTTTACTGGAGCGTCAACTATCGACTCATCTGATGACGGGAACAACTGGTCAGCCATTTGCTTGGACCTGAAAAAAGAAAATAGTTTTAATTAGGTAATTAGTAAAAGTAATTTACAATAGGTTAATAACTGAAATATCACTTTATTGCTTTATCCGACTGACTTTGTACTCATTTGATGAATGATAGAATAGCAATATGTTTGAATATTAGAATGATCGAATAGTAGTAAGATTGAATATAAGAATGATCGAATAGTAGTATAATTGAATATAGAATTATTGAATAATAAAATTACTATGTGTACACAGATAAACAAAACTATGTAAAACAAAGTGTAACTTACATCTTTTAGAAGATCAGCTAAAGCTTGTAGGTACTTATATGTCGATGTGCTCGTATACCGGTGATACCAGTAGCTCTTGAAGAAGTGTTTTGTAGTCGAACTTCAGCTGCTAGATGCTTAAATAGTGATAAATCGACGTCATATTATCCCAAATATGGAAAAGGGCACATGTTGTCAAAATGCTGTGTCAGTTGTTGGTGTCAAATACGATAGTTTATTTTGCCTCCGATATTGTAATTCTATGCTGATACAATACAAAATAGATAACTACAGAAGGCTGATTCCTTACAGTGAACGATAATGTGCACACCCTTAGACTTGAAGTTCGGTTACTCGCTAGCGTTTGCTATTGGTCGATACAATTAACGTTCACGATTCAACCAACTTCACCAGAGATTATGGTGAGTACGCGTCTCTGTGGACGTTCATTATCGCTCTTTGTATGGAGCTAGCCTTCTGTACCTGTCAATTTTATGGTTACAACTAGTTACTGTTTGGCTTACTATTTAATTTTCACCCGATTGCGTCAAGAAAAAGACGGTAATGTGTTTAACAACTTTTATTTTAAGATAACGTTTCTATGACCGCTATTGTTGTCACTCAAGATCTACTAATAGATTTTGAAACAGTTTTATAGTCTAGCTATAATAATAAAAACATTATTTACAGTATACAAACAATTCTGTATCGGGATATATAACCAGTATAATTAATTTTAATACTTTTGAGGGTGTTAACCACGTTACATAACGATTTAGTAAATCATGTATTTATTTCCAACATTCAGATATACCTACCTACGTTACTTAACTACTGCCACCACCTACCTTTCTTTAGGTGACTTCAAAATTATAAGTTTGAATAATGACATAATAATAGTAGGAAAAACCAGGCGTAACAATAGTATGTCGATTTGCTATTTTGTTTTGATCCATCTCCATATAAAGAATTACAACTTACTTTGCAAAGTTAGCATCAATGACATACTACTTACATACGATGACTTTGCCTGCCAAATCTTTTCAATAAAATGTATGAAAAAATAACGGTGAACAAACGTACAGTTGTATTTATTTTATCAATATAAATTTACGGTAAACAATAAAATGTTTGGCGCCGAGATGTCTTGGGGATCAATTTCACCATACCATTTTTGCCCGAGATATCAACATCTAGCAAAAACGTACGACTTTGAACTCTATTAATCAAAATTAAATGATATATAAATGGGAAAAAAAACCTTAAAATCGATCATTCAATTTCTGCACCTGAGTCCTGACTGGGTCGAACTTTATAAGCACGTTATGTCGGTAAGTATTAATAATATTGTCTGTAATATTTATCAAACAACTAAAATATTAACACACACCACTTCATAATCCTTCAGGGAAACCAGGCGTGATGCTACATATCTGGTACACCAGTCAGTACATATTTCAACATAACGCTTTGTTTCAACCATAATGTTTTATTGATTGATTTGAGACTTTTATAAAGCAGTTGTATTTTTTTCCAGGACTCGGAAGACCTTTTCAATTTTGTACCCATGAATCAACCAGCAGTTCAACAGACACCTGGACAGAAAACGCTCGGTCTTGCTCGTAAGAGACCAAAAGCAGATCAAACTTTTTTTCAATATATAAAGAAACCTGTCTCTCGTGGGACAAAAATAATCAGAGTTGAAATTTACGATACGGACAGTTTTCCAAAATCCGAACAGTCTATGTGTAATTGTGAAGCTGATGTTTGTGTTCAGTATGTTGTAAAATCCATATTATTTGATGATATCTATTCCAGTACGCGAGAATTAATAGCCAAAATTCAGGATGACATCGAACCCAAAGCATAGATTCAATTTAATAACATTTATGTAGTTATTCAAAATACGTGTAAGTGTCTAAGTGTACGTGTTATTAAGTGTCGGCAAGCAACTTTACTATGTAAAATGTAATAATTAAAATGTTTTATTTTAAATAAAATAATAAGTATTAAAAAGTATAGTTCATTTTATTTCTACCTCATAAAAATATTAAGTACTTACTTAATAGAACAGTTTAGCATGAATAGCCACCGCGCTATAAAAGGTAGCGGTGGGTAACACGAGAGAATTCCATATTCAATGCCCGACTGTTCAACCTACCTATAGGTACAGTAGGCACTGCGTGTTACTGTTTTATCAAATATGCACACTTTAATTGTACACTGTGGAGTGATGACTGCCGAGCCTGAGGTTTTTGTAATGAATGATAATTGAAATTGTGTCAACTATTCGAATGAATGAATGATGGTCAAAATTGCGTGAACTATTCGAATGAAATAATGATGGTTGAAATTCGGTGAACTATTCGAATGTAATGAATGAGGGTTGGAATTGGGTGTTTCTGGATCTAATCTGATCCAGAAACCCCAATTTCAACCTACTGAGAGCATTTTATGATTACAAATTTTTTATCAAGATATTTAAGAATTTGGAAATGTACTGCACAGCCAGTTCGCATACCATCAGTTTTTTCAACGTTGCGCTTAACTGTTACAGTAGCGTATTAGGTTGAAGTCAAGACTAGCATTGAAGAGTGCTCGGGTTCAAACCCCAGGACATATCGGTACATTTTTTTCTTCTTATTTTTTATCTAAAGTACATCCATATAATCATCCATATAATTAGATATATTTAATAAATACTTTTATAGATAACGAGAAAAACATTGAAAATTTAATAATTTTTATAGGAGCAAGAAAGTTGAAAATATCAACAGAAGTTATTTCCAATGTGTAAGACTTTAATTTATTGATTTTGTTTATAATAAATAGGAATTATAATTATGTATGAATGTTAGGTATCTATACTCCATTTGAAATAAAACATTTAAGTGCACAAGCATTTTTACAGTCCATTTAACCGATTATGACTTTTATACCTTAGGCATAAGCACTACTTGCGCGCCGTTGCCGCGCCATTTATTAGAACACTCCCGAGTATTCCAATAGATGGCGCGGCAACGTAATCTCCCTTTACCGCTAGTGCTAAACTTCGTATTTATTTTGTGTGATACTTGTTATGGCCGTCGTCGTTAGATGGCATACACGTCGATTATGTAAATGTGTGCGTGCGTTTTTCAAGGCCACATTAGGTCTTGTAGTCGTCTTAATGTAAAAAAAAGTATTTATAGAAATATTATTTTTACTAATTTAAAATACGCGTTTTATTGGTTCCGGTATTGCGAGAGCGTGGAACACATATAGTACCTACCGGGCATATCAATCAACGCAACCTATGGCAGTCCAGTTTTGGACCTGTATCGTGGCGTAGCACAACATCCAGTCCGTTCAAGCCACCGCATGTCGTCGGTCCTTACTGGGGGGCATCCCATCCATATAAAACAGACAGTAAGACTCCCAGGCATATAAGACTTCCTAAATTAGTCACTATGCAATGATACGTAGGTATACACGTCTTTCTCGGACGTGACCTACGACTTGAGGTAGCAGAAGCTTCCAACATATGGCAACGTTACGTAAGTGAGTAAGTAATCATTTATTTAACAAAAGACATTACATTATTATAAGATGCTAATACTGCCATCGTAAATGAAAACACAGTAACTTCGAAAGTGCCATTTTGTAAAAAACGCGTTTAAAGTTTATTTGTTAAAACGCTTTGCTACAAACAAAACATTTGAGTTAGGTTGAGAATTACATTTATATTCGTTGTAAAATGGACAAAGCTATACTTAATTCAGAGCATAAAGAACTAATATTTTACTGTTTTTTACTGAATAAAATCAGTTAATGTGTCTTAAAATAGGAACATAATTCATAAAATTTTACTAAAAAAACATACTATGTTTTTATCCATCGTATCTCCTTAACGGTGGTAGATACTGACAAACTGAAAATTTTCCCAGATAGCGCTTGG
Organism: Polymixis flavicincta; assembly: GCA_949987655.1. NCBI lineage: Eukaryota > Metazoa > Arthropoda > Insecta > Lepidoptera > Noctuidae > Polymixis > Polymixis flavicincta. Next base: position 19,967,905 of record OX465182.1, read on the forward strand.
TCTCATTATTACAATACCCAATACAAGCATAAACACAGTAACTGAAGTTACTGTGTTTTCATTTACGAGGGCAGAATGGGTAGGTACCTATGCGCCGACTGATTTGTACTATTAATTAAATTTGATTTAAATTTTATTTTCTTAATTGTGATGTAATAATTTAACAACAATGCATTGTGATATTGCTATGGGTTGATACCTGAAAATAAACGATAAAAATTATAATTATTACTTACATCAACATCTGCCTAGCTTTTTCCCAACTATGTTGGAGTCGGCTTCCAGTCTAACCAGATGCAGCTGAATATCAGTATTTTACATAGAGTGACTGCCTATCTGACCTCCATAACCCAGTTACTAGGTAACACGATACCCCTTGGTAAGACTGGTTGTCAGACTTTCGGGCTTCTGACGACCTGTAACGACTGTCAAATTTCCACGAATGACAGCTGGGACTAACGGCTTAGCGTGCTTTCCGAGGGATGGAAGGATCTTGGTATGTAAGGATGGTCACCCATCCACGGACCAACCGCGGTAAGCGTAGCTTAACCTGATCGATCGACTCGTGCTTCTAGTATTACCACCACATGCCCTTATTTACGTTATTACTTACTTAATAAACAAAACAAACGGACTAGCATTAGTTTAAAAAAGATTCTAAATTCATTGAATTTTAGAAACTTTGAATTGGTATCTACGTACTTTCTCCAATATAGAATTACAATTTACTTTCCTAAGAAATACGATCGCCTTTAATTTACCTATTCCTTTAGTTAGAGTTTATTTTTATGTTATTTAAACGTAGGTCGCTAATCTAAATGCTATTTTGCTATTTGGACGAAGTAAGTTGTGAACTTGCCGTTTGTTACAAAGCGAGTTATATGTGGTTACAACTATAGATACAACTTCCAACATCATAAATAAATAAATTAAAATAAAATATATATTGCAAAACCCTGCCTACTCTTAGTTGACATTCACACGGACGTATCTAATAAAAACGCGGCGGGATTTTTTCTGATTTCTGTGATAAGAGCGTTCATCCCAAGCGGGCTGGCAACAACGCATTTATAGTCGTTTTTCGTGATTATTTAATTAAACATTTCACCTCTGATTAACCACATCAGAGACGGCAAAGTCCAATTCACGATTAACGTTAAAATAATGGTCGAGCGTAAAGCTTTTGGCGTTCAGGATACTGTTAAATTGAATTTAAATTTTTCATTTTCAAATTTCGCGCGTTATTTGACGAAAACGTTGGACGCAATGGACGCCATAATGCTCTGTGAGTATGACGTCAGTTTTCTATTAAAACAAATGCGCTGATATTTTGTAAGACAATTGTATTTAATTTAAAAAATGAGTAATTTTTCTACTTATCGTTAGTTTGCTGTTCCTGAATGCAAAATATTATTTAAATAAATATAACGTTGGTTACGAAAATAATAAAAGTATTAAGTTGATGAATTGACATGCCGTAAGTATGACGAATAACATGGCGGCTACTATTTCATGGTGTTCAAAAACTTCATTTTGCCTAAGCTATCTAGTTAGATAGCTTATTATCGTTTTAGATTTTTTTGGTATAAAGTAATATTAACCCTATTAACCCTCTGATTAATCTCATCAGAGACGGCAAAGTCAAATTTACGTTTAACGTTTAAATAATGGTCGATCGTACCTAAGGCTTTCAGCGTTGAGGATTCTGTTAAAGCTGGCCCACTCCACACTGTTGAGAAACCACAGCCAACAATAACCAGTCAACTTCTAAAACAAACGCAATTTCTAACTCAGTTGGTCCAAAATTCTATTATTGGCAACAAACATGTACATAGAAGTTAAAATATATATTTTCGCATAGTGTTAAAGTTTCCCAATTTCATTTTGTCCGTGGTACAGAATTTTTCGTAAATAGTCCTACTTTTGGTCAGTGTACAGAAAATTAGGGTGCCGTATTTGGGACTACCGTTCGGTCTGTGGTTGGACCACCTGCTACCTAATTGGAGTTGGACGGCAGAGAATCTATTTACCTGCCTTTTCTAGGCTGAAATTTTGTTCCTACATTTTAAACTCTGCCACTTTGTATCGATAAAGTTTTTGTTTATGTGAGCCTTTGTTTTCAATATTGTTGCCATATTTTTTCTTGAAATTGTTAATATTGGTAATGTATCGGTTGTGGGTGGTTGGGTGGATTTGAATAGAACGATAAGCGATGACGTAAAAATATTCTACTTCAAGCTCGAAGTCGAATATTGTTGTTATTTTTTTCCGACAAGAATCTTTTTGTCTGCAAAAAATCACAAGATGCGATCACAAATCTGTTGGGTGCGAACGCTATGACTGGCAATTACACCTTTTAACAATGAAAATATTATTTTCATATTGGAAGTTCAGTCTGGGAAAATTATAGCTAAGCTAATTTCAACAACTGTAAAAAAATGACGTTTTGATAAGAATAAAGAGACTTGAAGTCCTTAGTCAATTTGCTTGCAGGTTAATTTCCCTGTCTACATAAATAATTCACAAGCCCATCTTCCTTCCTTTAAAGTCAAATAAAAGGAAATAACAATAAACTAGCCATTTAAACTAAGCACCTTACTGAACTTACTGAAACAAGATCAAAAGATAATCGTAAAACTCACTCTTTATTCTAAGCATTTTCATTCTAAGGAACCCTAATAACTTTGCTTACATTATTATCTCCAAATTGTAGATATTTTATTTAATACTATGTACTATTTTATGGGCTATTCTAAACTGCCTAGTACGTAAACGTAATCAAAAATGAATCAAGGAACACGCAATCAGTCAGAACAACAATATGAACTTTTGACAACCCTGAAATAACAAATGAGTTTAGGTACAAACGTGTTTAATTCTTGTAATTTCCTATGGAAATGGAGGAACAAATTGAAGTGTTGAAAGCAATTTTACTAAAACAAATACTGAACACACGCAATGATCTTATCAAGGAATAGTTTATTCTGTAAAGTAAGTGTGTAAGTTCTTACTGGCTTCGCTTGAGGCAAGGTTTCTCAGGGAACTGAGCGGGGAGACTTGAAATTGATAGGTGTAGAATTCTGTTGATCCGTATTTAAGTTTAATAAAATATATCTCACTACAGTAGCTCAGGATCACTTCCGCTCTTACATTTCCCCGCCGTTCGTGGTAACTGATAGATGACATTAGTGACAGCAGCTATGTACTTCACGTTCGTTTTTTAAAACCTGATACGTGGTAATCTGACATTTCAAGTCATTGTGTGTTTGGTTTATAGTATATGAGTTTGACATTACACATGTCAAATGACTATCTGGGTTTTTATTACTTGTGTGAATGAGAAGTGTTAACATAGCTATTACGTACATTACCTGAGAGATGAGGTATAGGATAAATGAGGACCTGAATGATGACAGTGACATTGAAAGGGAGCGAAGAGCGTTGTTGATCCGCTGTAATATGCTGGCCCGTAGGTTTGCGCGTTGTACTAGAGAAGTGAAACACACTCTGTTCAAGGCGTTTTGCCAGTCCTTTTACACGTGCAGCCTGTGGGTTAGACATACGCAGAGGGCCTACAACGTTCTTGGCGTACAGTACAAAAACGCCTTTAGGGTGCTGATGGGGCTCCTGCGGTTCTGTAGCGCATCGGGCATGTTTTTTGAAGCTGTGTGTGGTGATAGCAAATAAGCCTGATTGCTCGTTCCTGGTGCACTGTACCAGTATGCACAGCTGCAGGTCTGGTGCAGCGGGAAACGCACATAGTAATTATAATGGGTTTATGAATTAGGTTGATGGTTAATGTTTACTAACATAGTTTTATAAGTGTTACTAACTACTATATGAATCATTTGTGTTCGATTTAAATAAATAATAATAATAATTACTCATATGTACAGTAGCCCTCACTAATGGTGCCCCAATCTCAAAAAGCAATAGATTGACACTTCGCTTTAACTTACGACCTTCTTATAATAAGCAATTTCTATAGGCTATAATACTATATACACACACACTCTCATACGTTTACGAATGAATGTATTTCCTAAATTCAACCGTTAAAGCAAATGGCATGATAGCTGAGCGGTTACTGCACTTGATTATCGCGTTTGAGCGCAGCGAGTCGCGGTTTCGAATCCCACTCACTGTGATAGTCTTTTTATTGTTTTAAAAATCACTTTTGAGTATAGTTTCTTGTTCTGTTCTTCTTATTCACTAAACTCGTAAAACTTTATCATTATACCCACAGAAACCTAAATAAATTTAAATGATTTACGACTCATTCACCGCGACTTATAGAACGGTGTTGGTTGATAATTGTGTGCTAGTGACGTGTGTTTCATCTATTAGCGTCCTTCTAATTCATTTTAAAATGTAAGCAAATTTAAATATAGAAATGAAAGCGAATATTATTGCGCTGCATAAAAGTGGACTTAATACCTATATCACAAATACCTATGTGATGAAACCGGACTGAGTGTGAGTATTATGATTTAAATATAAATATTAAACATTTATACTTATAATTAAAGTATAACTGCTGATCCTTGTACCTAGTTATTTTTAAACGTTTTATAAATATCACAATGTCTAAATAGAATAAAAATATAAAATTTCAATGTAAATTTATTTCCTAGATTATAGAAAATAACAATAAACTTAATATCTATGTGAAATTGCCCTTTTAAATAATTTTGTTTCTAAATAGTAGGTAATACATAAAGTGTGTATTTTGCTTAGTAGCCTAACAGTACCCCTTTTTTGTTTTAGTGAAATACTGTGAGTCGGTGGGTGAAAAGATATGAGGAAGGCGGTAGCCTTGCCCGTGGAAAGCAAAGTGGAAGACCCCAGCTCCTATAACAGGCACACGTTCAGCGAATATGAAACAAGTGGTTTCAAAACGACAAGACATTTTGCCGAATTATTCGACACATCTTTACGAACCGTGCGCCGTGCACTCCACGCAGAAGGTTCGCATCATGGAAAACCAGCTCAAAAAACATAGTTAACGGAAAAAACATTAACATTAAGTTATAAATTACAAATATTTATTTATTTTAGTAATATTCAAATAATATTTTGTCTTATCCGTAATCTGGATTATTTTGAGGTTTAGTTTCAATCTTCTTTTCGGAATTAAAATGAACACTTAAGCTATAACCTCTTTAAGTCCTATTAAATACGATTTGTTAACTTTGAGGTTTGAGTTAGAACGAACTCACTCGCTGTAGAATAAAAGTAGTACTACTGAGTCATTTAATTGTATTGTGACAACTTGTCTGCATTTGTTACTTTTACGTGGGTAGATTTTTGTAGAATATTGTGATTTATTTAGAGTACCGACACACAGTAGTAATCAGCACAATATTATTATATTACTAAGATACAATAGCCTGATTATCATAGTTCACCAACTAGCTTATTTACTTCAATAAATTGTTCTTTATGAGAAAATAAACTGTTTTAACAAGAAGTTATTATTAGTTATTTTTATACATTCTTCATGAAGTTATAACGAATAAACATTTTGTAATCATTTATTATTGGTAAACCTTTATTTAAATAACAATACGAGTAATAATAAAAAAATGTTACATTATTATTCTGGTATATTAATAAATCGAATAATAAAAGAACAGATGAAGATGATTGTTGAAAAGAAAAATTAAAGCTTCATCGCGAGATTTGAACCCAGACCTATGAGTTTCTTAATCCAAGGCGATACGCTGCACGCTACCGGAACTTAAATTATAAATGTAAATTTTAGCAATGGTATGAACCGACCAAGGTCATGTCTGTCGTCGCCGACGGTATGTATAAAATACAAAGAGTAACGCCAGTGTGTGAGTGGAGCGGTGAGTTTTGTGTTAATACATCACTTATACACACAGCTGTAGGTACGGCCTGGACCGCCACTTCATAGCAATATAGACCTTAGTATGCGACTGCATTAGTGAATCTTGATAGTACAGTGGGTGAACGTGTATTTTAGTGGAACGGTTAGAGAAAATAAAGTCTGATGATCACTATTCACACACACAACGTGATTATTATTTTGAGCTCGGTTGACAATACCTACATTACTTGAAAAATCCCCTGCAATTCTCATACCTGAACTACAAATAACTGACTACGTCAGGCGCCAAATGCGGTTAACACGTCATCTGTTGCTTGCTGTCTTTCACTTAAAGATAATGGAGACAATCGTGTTTTAATTACGTTTTTCTTTAACTACAATTTTTTTTAAAGAAGAAGAGAAATGAGGTCACCACTGACATTAATTTGACAGCTGAGGTCAAAGTTTTACGCTCAAAAGTTAAAAATTGTTGTAAAGAGGCCAGCACATCAAGCTACGCCAATCTGTCAAATTTCTTTGATAGTTTTTCAACTTTATTACAAAGGAATAAGGTTTATGTTCAATTGGGAAATTTTGACAGTAGGATAGCTTGACCTGCTGGCGACTGTACCATCGACAATATGACAGTTGACGTCTGATGATGCAATTAATTTCAATGAACTTCATGACAAAAAATGACTCATTTCATTTAACACTGGGACGTGCGTCCAAGCCTTATTCAATTACTGTAAGAGTTTAACTTTCCACATCCGCGCTCACTTCTATTCTCTCCATTTTCTGAGGAACAAAGTTTTTGTAACTTAAACAAAACTCCGTTTCTAGCTCTGTGCCAGTTATTGGTCGCCGTAAGTGCTTACATAGTCTTGAAAGTTTAGCCTAAGATTAAGAAAATGGAAAGATTTTCTTTGGCATAAGTTTTAGATTTTTGTTAGTTTTTTTTTGTCTCTGATGAAATACCAAAAACATTGTAGTATCTTCTCGTACTTACAGAAAAAAATACGAACTTGCTTTTCTGTAAAGTGGATTTTGCATTTTTAACCGACTTCAAAAAGGAGGAGGTTATCATTATGTTATGTTTTTTTGTGTATGTTCGGACATAAATTCGTCATATAGGTAGGTACATACAGATTTGCAAAATTATTTTTTTGGTTCGAAAGGGGTCTATTACGAAATGGTTCCATTTGAATTTCATAGATATACTATTATTACCTATACCTATATATCTAATGATGAGTTTCGGAGACAGACAATGGAACTCTTCAAAAAATGACAGCAAATCAACCGCAATTGCTGATATCGCATAATTAAGCATTGTTTTGATTTTATTGACTTTGAGAATACCCCAAGGATGATGTTTCGAATTATTGTGGGGTAGGAAGGTACTGTAACTAAAAAGTGAAAAAAAAAAAAAAAAAAAAAAAGGTCGGTATCTTTTTTTTTTTTTTTTTTTTTTTGGATGGGAAATCATCAAATAACTTCTCCCGCTCTGGGTGGAGCAGGAGGGCGTGTCAGACTTTTACTGACTAAAACCCACCCGTGTTCCTTCAGTAGCCCTTAAGCCAGGGGCTGTGGTGTCTCTTTCGAACAAACCCGCACCCCTGGCAGGCATCGACCCTTGCGGGTCCCATCACTTTTTGTGCTGACATCTCTTTGAGGCGCGCGTGGAACACAACGCGCCGTCGACTTGGGCTTGGTCCTTACCGGACAGCGAGCTACCCATTACTCGCCGTCCGCAAGCCCATGCCTACGGTGGCCGGAAATCGGCCTGGGATTCCCGACGCCCAGGGCGTCTCCGTATCCTGCGGCGGCTGGGGTCGCGAGGGCGCATATGCTGCCTCTCCCTCACGTGCGCCGCCTCCCTCTTCGCGAGAAGGTCGGTATCTTTGGATATGTATTATAATTTTTTGTCACCGACTTCCAAAATTAAAGTTCCTTTTCACTTTTTCGTCGTTCCTTTTTCGGAAGTCGGTTGTTTTTCTATTCTCTTCTTCGCGTGTCGATGACAATCTAAATGGTCTTGGCCCAAAATTCGGCTACGTGCTAACGTAGTGCCATCACTAGTGTCCATCAGTTCCTGTAGCGTGCAGCTGACCGGACACGCAGGGTGTCCCATCGTTGGCGGAATCGCACCACATTCCCACTCCGAGGCGGAGTCGTGTCTGCATCTGAGCCGGTTGTCTTTGCTTCGGCCAGCTTGAGTCCGGAGTCTGTTTAAAGAGTTCCAGATTATCCAAGGCAAGTCATGTCCAGGTGGGAGATCTTTAGCAGGTGGAACGAATGGTTTAGGTACGAAAGCACTGTCTCACCACAGCTACAGTCTGTCTTCTGGTCGTTCGCCAGTAAGTGACGACATGCTGTAAAAAACTGTTTCGCCTTTGACCTTTTGAGGCACAAAGATGTTGTCGTGCAAAGGGTTGGTGTAGTTTTTCTGGCTACGTTTGATCACCGCGGCGTTAGACGGAAAGCGGTGCTATGGCTTTAGTAGTGATTAAACAAGAATAAAAATACGTAAACGGCGAAGGAACATATCGTGAGGAAATCGGCTTGTCCTAGAACCAAAAATATGAAGACATGTGACATTTATCAACCCGAACTGGCCCTGCGTGGTTAAGACCTGTGTCCAGTGGGAATATTATGTATATGCTGACTATGCTTAAGCTACACTAGAACGTAATCAATAAGATCCCTAAGTTTGTATAATTTAGAATAACCACTGCTCCCTAAAATAGGGTTGAGCTACACGGTGACTGATACATAAATGCTATCAGTTGGGACAGGTCAGCTCAAAGCTGCAATGGCTTTTTTTTTCAAAAGGCCCTTCCAGACATTGCCCAGCAATGTTACGGGAACAGTCGGTTAGGAAATGCCGGCGCCATCTAGTTTTAAAATATTGACCAACAAAATATTGACGTGTAAATGTATCTAATAAGATCTACTCAAAACACAATTACTTTTCTATTGTTATGAGACTCAATGAGTCTGCCTAACAGCCGAGGAGATAAACATTTCGTTTAATTTTACTACATCGATATAGTTAGGCACGTGTAGCTCTGTGTCTTCTAGGATGTTGTAGAGCCAACTAGATGAAGTTACTCGTACCTATAATGAACTGGAAAGACTTTTAACAATGTTACCTAAAGTCGGCACATGTTACCGCCGAGTTTACAGCCAATAAATACTCTTTGGTATCACGTACACGGCCTGAGGATTGTAAGTTAAAGTTTTAATATGGCTAGGCTTAACTTAGGGGTCTACTTTACTAATTAAACTTACTAGGTATCCCTCGCGACGATGTTCGCAAGAAACTTTTAACTACTGTGCCGAAGGGATGGAATTTCGAAAATGCTTGATATATTTAACTTAAAGTTTTCTCCAAAAATACTTTTCCGTTGCTAAAAGTATTTTTTTTAATGATTATTGGGCTTTAAATTTCAAAGTTACTGTACTTTTAGTATGTTCGCTCCATAAAAGGCGACCAAAACAAAACACACAATAGCTGCCATTCAGGGGGGTGTGGGTTCCGACCCTACAAGTAGAATAATTTTATTGATAGAACAGAGCAAACTACCACCCTTTTAAGTTTATACAGCCCGAAACCGGACACATTGTATACGACGGAGTTATGCCCGAACATACATAAAAAAAGATGTCAAATTGATAACCTCTTTCTTTTTGAAGTCGGTTTAAAACTATATGAATCTTAACTCAGGACCTATTTATAGGTTTTTCAAAAACATTTAAAGGCAACGAAAACGAGCAAGTCGCAAAAATAAATATTCTGTTTCAATCACGTATAAAGAAAATAACAGTTGTTCATGAAAAACTGACAATTTCTTTGATAACTATTCAACTAACACATCGACAGCGATGCAATTTCGTTCATAAAAGCTTTAGCTATGACACCAGGTAAACATAAAACATTCATCCCAACACGAGCCAACCACCATTATTTACCTCTCCACTGTATAGAGAAATATTCCCAGCCATAGATAACAAAATACAATCTGAAAATGGAAACTGAAATCCCGATATAACCCCAAGCTATTCTCACATTACTTTGCAAAGTCTACAAATGTTTGAAAAGGATAACCCACTGGGAATGGGAAGTTTTATTTTGGTAAGGGACTGATTGAAAACGGATATAAACGTATACAAACATCGTCTTACTTAACCCGCACTCGCTTGGAAAATGTGGGAGTGGGTATAAAGCTGCACTAACACAAGCAATATGTGTTCCACTAAATCAGGCAAATAATAATAATAATTACTATGTTTTTCCCTTCAAGTAACAACAATAGTGTAGCCCTGGCTCAGAGTACTAGGAATTCCTGTTTCACAAGAGCCAAACATAATCAGCAAGTGTATGAAACGCGACTACAAAGGCAGATGTGAGTGGAATTGCCGGGAGGGCCGCCTTATAAAAGGACATACCTTATTGGTGATGTTCAGAAAGGTTGGGTGTGTCTTCGCAACCGGAGTGCGTACATGATTAGGTATATGAAGCTAAGCAAAGCAAATGGAGTATGCAAAAGGATCGTAGCAGGTGGCAGCTTCTGTCTGCCCACATGGAAGTAGGTGTGAGTTTATGTAGGTATGAAATCACGCAGAAAAATTTTAATATGTGTGTGAGTACAGCTTTATTGTCACTCTACGAGATCATTTCTACCTTCAGATTGGTGTTTGGCTGATACGACGTCAAGATCGGTGAACGATGCATGACGCAATGGTAGTAGCGATTACAATAGACCTTTTCGCATACACGTATATCTTAGCGGGATTTTATCTCGTAGTGGATTTTCAACTCTCGGCATTGAACCGAGAATTGAGAATCCAACAACGTGCATGAATGTCAAAGAAACAGCAGTGCCTTAAAGATTCAGTGCGCGAAAAAATGCCGCCGCGTATTTTTTACGTTCGTCTAAACGTGGACTTGCAAGCAAATTGTTGAAATTAAAGAGTTTGTACGAAAACTGTGAGCACGCATCCGGCCAAACTGAGCTGGCGCAGATTGTTCAGTAGGCACAGATTGATCGGACCATGTATGGCGGCTTTTACTTAACCAGCCTCGCACTGCGTAAGTAATAAACAGTTGATCATTAGGTACTAGCACCCGCCGGTCATGGTTTGTTTTGTTGTTGCTTCATTTATTTGAAGATTTGAATCTAGACGAATTATGCCACTCTCACGTATTCACACATCACATCTCATATTCTCATAATTGCACGCCATTGTGGCATACATGTCTGAACCTATAATTTTTTTCTTTATGTGATCCTGCATGCACGTTTATACTCTTGTATGTGTACCCATGTCTTAGCAAATAAATATTATCTTATCTTATCTCATCGTTACAAATCGACTTTACAGACACATACACACAAATAAAAAGATACTATTTACGAGCCTGTTCAGCATCTTGGTAACTTCCGAAGCAGAAGCAGCAAGGACTTTCTTACATACCCCAATCTCGTATATACTTTTAAATACTATTAACAAATCTCGTCTTTCCAGCTAGTTCCGAACACATTCCATGATGATACGATAAACGTCTCCAATTAAGTTGCATTCCTGCCGTTCTTGTTTATAATCCAGGCCTTTATGGTAGGTCTCACTGTCTCAATTTAAGAAGAAAACCCCATATTTTCGGGCGAGAGTCAAGCATAAATCTTGATTGAAAGTTGATTGTATGAAACCAGTTAGTACTACTTCAGTTTCAGAATTTCAAAATTCTACTACACGTCTGGGTGAGGCTGGCACAGGAGCCTGGGGACTGGCACAAGAAAAGAGAGGCCCATGCCAGCAGCGGATGAAATGCAGCTGTGGCAATCACCATCAGGTGATTGTATATTTTCTTGTATCTAGCAGTACATAGTCATTGACTTTAATGGAATTAAACCAAGCCATTTGAAAAATAAGTCCGTTTTCCCATTAATCCTTAAGGGTTAATGGGAAGAATCTATTTTCAACCAATACGTCAAAACCTAGTGAAATAGTTTATATTTCTAAAGTTTTCTCTAAAAAGGTCTGTTATTTTGCCAGTTTCATTTAATTTACAACATTACGTGTTTCAATACCAAGACCAACCAACCGACCAATCAACCAATTAGCGATGATGCCGACATTTACATGGCAAAATTCAACATTTTGCAGTGCGAGAATCTTGCAGTTAAATATCTTATAAACGTACTCGTAGATATAATTTCAAAACTTAAACCCTCATTATGTTGCTTGTGTTCTGAATAGCACCATTTAGCGTTTACTGTTGTTGTAAACACAAAACAGTGTACAATAAGTATCTCTGCAGTGACAAGCTTTATTATTTGGGACGGAAATTATCTATACTACTTAGCAAATTCGAGTGTCTCTGGGTCTCAGTTGTTAGTGCTATGGGCAAAAATAATGAGAACTGTTCACAATTTAACCAGAAACTGGAATTCACTATAAATATAATTAGAGAATCAACATCTGCGTGAAGTTTTACTCTATTATTCTTAAATGAAGAACATCCTTTAAGTTTGCTGTAAGTAATTACAACCACAAAATAGTGGTTCCGTGATTCAAATGATAATTATATTTTGGTGCATGTCCTTGTAACTCATGGACTGAGCACTTACTAATTGTAAGACAGCTAGACCAATTGATATCTATTTTGTAACTAAAAATGGTCTCGTTTTCATTCTACAGCCCACTTCTGGGAAAAGGTCTAAATCATACTTTTCCACTAATTTTTGGCTGCTGGATTTTTCGGTCAGTTATTCAAGAGTGAGAACAATGATAAAATTTATTAATAAAACATTTATTTCAGGCAATAAAGGCCCTCGGAACTAGCCAGTCAGATTTGAACAATTCTGTTTGCGCTTAATAGCCCAGTCCTTAAGAAAGCTTATAAATATTTAGCATCACGCTACGACCCTAGGGAGCTGGATAACAAGAAAAAAAACAGTCAGAAAGAACGCTAAGAGAAAATGAAGTAATAGTGACCGCGGGCTGCCGACGCGATTCAGTTCACGCGCTCTAAGCCGCGGGCAGAAGCTAGTACAGTATAAAACAACACTTGTGTAAAAAAAAAAAGTTTATTAGGAACAGTTTAGGTTAGGTAATGTAAATTACAAACGAAACGAAGATAGCAGCAAAAGTAAAATACTGTGGCGCTGAAATATAGATTAAAACTATGTTCATTAGCTTGTGCGGCCCTGTGATACTTATCCGTGGAAGCGATGGAACACCACGTCCTGGATCAAAAGTCATCTTCCATGACGACGGAGGCACATAACAACTCGACCTTGTTGGACTAATGCCCGGTTTCCGAAGTTCCCAGTTAAACTCCCAATAACTATTGATTCAATAAAGTTATGTATAAGATACGAGTAAACGTCGGTTAACTGTCACTGGGTTTCTGAATCCACAACAAGCCATTCAATAACTATGCAATCCATAGCTAGTTCCCTAATTGCCGCTAGGTGGGTCTGTTGAGGATATCGGCTTTAAAATCGTTTTTGTACGCAGATGTTGTCACATTGTGATGTCGACATCATTGTCTCCTTTTTTTTCTCAATGAAACTTTCCTATTTTTATTATTTTAAGTTAGTCTATTTGTCTTTCCAATCGTTTGTGCTTTATCCATTCTTTTGTAAAAAAAACAACAACTATGGACATTGACAACTGACAATGGACATTTGCGATGCATAAGGGGAGCTAGAGCAGGTCTGATCATAATGTTCTTATTAAAGCTATATTATCTCAATTTAAATTCCTCATCCGTAAATATTTCGAAAGGATTTTTCCTACGTATTAAGTTTCTGGATAGCAACTGATGTATTAAAAATCAATATAATGATATAGTCTGATTTGGAGCTGCTTGTATTCATTATACTAAAACTCATTTTTAGATTATAATATTTAGCTTTTACTGGCCATTTAATACACGTTATAAGTACCTATAACTCAATTTTTAAATATTTTGGCGATGAAATGAAACGTCAAATAGTTATGGAACCGATAAACGGCCAACATTGGTCAGTTAAGTTAACCTGAGTTTAATCGGAGTTTATCTTACAATGCGGTGTTCGGAAACGCACTTTCGCAAGTTATCGAACTGATAGCGCCAATGAATAGATAAACTACCGATACGAGTAGCTCAGAAACCGGGCATTAGTCGTCGCGCCAGCGTTTCTTATATTATTTTAAACATGCTAATAATGGCATTTGGCATTCAGCGTTTCGAGCTTACTTGCAAAACTCCTAATGTAGATGTCAGAAATAGAATTTATTTCTTCTATTCTTTTATCCAGCAAATCACGAAAAACAGGCACTTACATTGACAGATCACACACAAAATAAATAGGGCAACAATATCTCTTTCAGTCCTAAATAAAAATTGATAGCTGTCTTCAGATAGGCTCGCATTTTCATCAGGCAAGTTAGAATAACATAAAAAGAATTGTTTGTGTATCGAGACTACTGGAGAAACTTACTTCAATCCATCGTATGTGGAACTTTAGTACCTACATTGGTTGGTAACATGAGGGCTTATATTCCACAGAAGGGCAGAGCTATAGTGAGCTAAAAATGAGCGGAAAGGGTTTACGTAAAAAATCTAACACCATTTCACAAAAAAAATTATCCACACTGGGCTTGCGTGGTGAACTACGCATCACAATGGCCAATATGGCCCACCTCCTCTCATAGAGACGGAGAGATTTTTCTTAATGGCCAACCAACAATTATGTTATGTGTAACAATTTCTTATAATAGGTTAGCACCGCATGCCCCATAAACGTAATGATCGTGCTCAAGCACTGTGTAGTAGTGCTTGAGCACGATCATTACGTTTGTATGTATACAGTAAAATTAATAACTAACCAAGTATTTCAAAAGAAAAAGTTAAAACTATTGTGAGATGATAAGATTATTTCACACATTCACATTGATTGTATAGAGAGACGTGATATCTCGGTCATGTCAATAGATTATACATTAGAATTATGTGCAATCGAATTACCAAAAGAAAATATATTATTAATAACCATTTATTGGAACAAAAGAGAAGAAGATATTTTTTACAGTCAATTAAAACTAATTTTGAATTATACATATAAACGATAGATACTCTAAACTTAATGTTATTATAGGCGGCGATCTTAACATGAATATTTTGGAGAAAAACAGGAAGACTAGTCTATTCCTAGATCGAATGTTAGAATACAAACTAACACAACACATAAAAAAACCCACACGTTTAACCCAAACATCATCTACATGTTTAGACCTAATTTTCACAAACTTGAATACTAACAAAATATTCACTTCCGTTGAAGAACTAGGTTTCTCAGATCATTGCGGAACAGTGATACACATCACCATACCTAATGTAAACACCACACAACCTACTTGGTACGCATACAAGAGATTATTTAACAACACAAACATATTAAAATTTAAATGTGCTCTGAATACCATAGATTGGAACGTTATTATATCAAAAAATAGCAATATGAACGACAACTATAAAGCATTTCACGATACATTATCTAAAATCCTAAACAAATGCATACCCAAACAAAAAATTAAAATAAAAGCGAATTACAAGAAATATTGGTTAACTAAGGGCATCAAAATCTCCTGTAAAAATAAAAGATTATTAAAAACACTTACCTTAAAAACAAATAACCCAATAATAACAAACTATTATAAAAAATATGAGAAACTATTAAAAAAATCAGTAAATACAGCAAGAAAATTACAATACATTAACAAAATAAAAAAGTCAAATAACAAAGTCAAAACAATGTGGAACATAATAAACGAACGTACCAACAAAACAAACCAAAAAGAAAAAAACAACATAACACTACAAACTAACAACATTAAAACAACCTCGGAACCAAAAGCAGTTGCTAACATCTTCAATAACTTTTTTGCTTCCATAGGCGAAGAAAACCCTTTACGAATTAACGAGTCGAAAGGTAACCCCGTGCTCTCACCTACCCAAAACACAATGGTCCTTTCCCCTGTAGACCCCTATGAAATAAACACTTTGATAAGAAGCCTCAAAAACAAAAACAGTTACGGAATTGACGAATTCCCACCTAGTTTACTCAGGCAATGTGCAGACGAACTTACCTTGCCATTCTTCAAATTAATAAACCAATCTTTTGAAGAGGGCGTATTCCCTGATCAGCTAAAAATCGCGTTAGTGAAACCCTTACACAAGAAAAATAGCAAAACAGACCCTAATAATTATCGTCCAATAGCTCTTCTCCCTACTGCATCAAAGATTTTTGAAAAAGCAATGTGTAATCGTGTGTACACCTTCTGTGAGAAATATAAAATATTTGATGAAAGCCAAAATGGCTTTCGAAGAAACAGATCCACATCGCTAGCAGTTTACAAATTTATACAGGAAGCTCTAAATATAATAAACACTAAACAATACGCAATCGGTATATTGCTAGACATGACCAAAGCCTACGATAAAGTGCAATAAGGAATATTATTAAATAAGCTCTACGGTGTGGGAATCCGCGGCAAGTCATATGAATGGTTCAAATCTTACCTAGAAAACAGAGCGCAATTGGTAGAGATAGAGTTCTTCAATAACAAAACGAACGAACTTCAAAACTTTAGATCTGACAATAGGTCATTAAACGCCTCAATACCCCAAGGGAGTGTTGTTGGATGTCTTCTTTTTCTCATCTATATCAACGATCTGCCAAAAATCATAAAGGAATCCGGACCATGCGTGTTGTTTGCGGACGATATTTCTATTCTTACTCCCTGTCATGATACCGTGCATTTAAGTAATACCCTTAATAGTATATTCAATAAAACAATCACCTGGTTGAACGAACATAATCTGGAAATCAATTTTGCCAAAACTAAATTAATAACTTTACATCCCCACCAAAAAAAGTCCTCTTTATGTAAATTTTTCTTACAGTAATCACAAAATAGAATCAATAAATGAATTCTCACTATTAGGCTTAACTATAGATTCAAATATCAATTGGAAACCACACGTACAGAAAATAAAATCCAAGCTTTCCAAATTTTTGTACGCTTTTCGGGAAATAAAAAAGACCACAAACTTGAAAACCGCTCTCGTCACCTACTATGCGTATGCTCATGCATGGCTTAGCTATGGCGTAATAATGTGGGGAAATAGCACAGACGCACCGGCGCTGTTCACGACTCAAAAAAAGTTACTTCGGATTTTAGTTAATTTAGAACAAACGGATAGCTGCAAACCCCATTTCAAAAAACTAAACATTCTAACTCTCCCTTGTATATACATATTGGAAATCTGTAAGTTCGCACACACACACCAAGACTTTTACACAAAACGAGAAGACATACAAGCAAGATACACACTCCGACACAAAACACGTTTAAGAGGCCTACGCAGAACGAATTGTCCATACAAACGTAATACCTAAATCATTTGCAACTCGAGCATATTTCCACCATATTATGGTGATATTCGGATTCAGACAGTATTTATCTAGGCTCGTAGAGGTTTTTTTTTCCAAAATTCTTACCTAAAATGAAGTTTAAGCGAATTGAATTTTGCAAATTTTTACAGCGTAAATGACATGTTTTCTCACTATTTTTTTGGTATTATAACCAACAATATTTGTAATATTGTTATCTCAGAAGCATAGCTCATATTATCAAGTTGTAAAATGTCGAAAAAAATATTAAAATACAATAAGTTTTCATTCATCATTTTTGGTATTACGGAACACATCCAAATTCATCATAAATATCAGTAGCTAGTAGCGCTATCGCGTCAAGCCAATGTCAATGTGTGTGTGATCGTACTGCTCACTGTAGGTGTGTATCGCTCGGACAGGTACTAACACTAGCGCAACATGACGGCATTCACTTGGATATAAAATTGTGATTTAGTATTGAGTAACCTACATTCTTACGAAGTTTTCTTTGTTTCCGGATTTGGATATTCAGGGTGGCAGGGACATCGACGCAAACCTGTGATTCTGATCCTTCCGCGTTTAATTTTTTGTAGGACTGCTGGCTTATGAAAAAAATATAATTTATAGGGTGGAAGGGACATCGATTTTTCTTCGGTTGTTTAAAAAATTAGCTACTGCATACATAATGATCGCGGAGATCTAGAATCATGTACTGAATGCATGGTTACAGTTTGCACGTCAATGTCCCTGCTACCCATAGATATATTTTTTTGTTCATTATGCCAGTCCTTTTGGCGTCCATTCTATAAAAATTGTATACTTTATTTTTGCGGATTGTTATTTTGTAATTGTCCTTGTACCCGCCCAAGGGGGCTGAAGCCAATTGCAAGGTCAACGTGAAAATCCTAGTTGGCGGCTGAGACTGTTTTCAAAATTTTCTTCATGGGTGTCCTTTTTCTGGTTTTCTATGGTGCTGAAGCCAATATGAGGCGAAATGAAAATCCAAGATGGCGACTGCGAAAATTTACAAATTTTCATCATGGGTGTCGATTTCATGGTTTTCGGGGGTGCTAAAGCCGATGGTGAGGTCAAAATGAAAATCCAAGATGGCGGCCAAGAAAAGTTACGATTTTTCCATCATGGATATCGATTTCATGGTTTTCGGGGGTGCTAAAGCCGATGGTGGGGTCAAAATGAAAATCAAAGATGGCGGCCATGAAAATTTACGAATTTTCCATCATGGATATCGTTTTCAGGGTTTTTGTAGGTTCTAAAGCCGATGGTGACGGCTTTAGATCACCCAAAAACCTTGAAAATGACACCCATAATGGAAAATTCGAAAATTTTCTTGGCCGCCATCTTGGATTTACATTTTGACCTCACCATCGGCTTTAGATCACCCAAAAACCCTGAAAACGACACCCATGATGGAAAAGTCGAAATTATAGGTACCTTAGGTAGGTACCTACAAATATGAAGATTTTTTTTTAAAATGTGCCGTATAAAGCTACGACGATTACTATTTAAATCTAGTTGGACTGTTTATTTCCAGTCTGCCACACCCCCAACCCTTTGATAGAATACAGGCAGAATGATGTTATGAATAAATTTCATTTCCTCAACTTTTTCGCGCAACCGTCCGTTTGCGCAATAGGATTCGCGCAAGTGCCCTTCGCGCAACTATCGTTCGCGCAAGTGTCTTTCGCGCAAAGGTACACACGGCTACACATCGAGCTATACATTTCCAGTTTACGCTGACCTCGCACTGTACGGAAATCCTATACAATGCGAGATCAGCTTATACTGGAAATGTATAGCTTAATGTGTAGCCGTGTGTACAGTCGCGCAAACGTCTGTTCGCGGAAATGTCTTGTCGCGCAAGTGATCCTTCGCGCAAAAGTCCGTTCGCGCAAAAGTCCAAGCGCGGAAATGTCTGTTCGCGCATGTGGGTTCGCGCAAGTGTGTTTCGCGCAAATGTTTTTTGTCCCAGATCCCTTCAACAGGTGTAGATTTCGCTGCCCTCACAGGACACGTTACTTCTATGATAGAGTCATCACCTATCAAACCATCTGGGTTTGTTCCGTTATCTATTATCATCATCAAGTCGGAAAAAATCCTGCCCTCTGACTGAGAGGTATCTTGGCATGCGCTGCCTAAACCGTAAACCCTATTACTAATAAAAGCACAGAATAAAGTTATTCCAAGTTTAAACCTATGAAAATGTATGGTTATTCCTTTCCTTTCCTTTATTTTTCCTGGTATAACATCGTTCTGTGTTTATTAGATTAGTAAGAGGGGTAGAATTAGACGAAGATATTGTATTGTGCAATTGTATAAACAGTTCTAAATAAAAGTCCGCGACAGCATAATTATATCTGTCTTTTATGTTATAGCCAAAAAATTGTGAGCCATAAAGGCATTTAAATTAGATACCTACTGTTTTTACAATGCACATTTTAGAGGATTTACTTATGCGGTCCGAAAGCGATAAAACAATTAATTTCGATAAGAAAAGGATTTATCGAAATTAATTATTGCTTTATCGGTTTCGGACTGTCTCGTTGATCTAGTGGTCGCACGCGCTACTACGGAGCATGACGTCTTGGATTCTATTCCCAGGTTGGGCAAAGTGTTATTGGCTATTTCTAGCTGCTTTCTACTTGGCTTTTCTAATTTCGCCGTAGCCGCCCGAAGTCTGGGTGTTTTTTTTTTTTTTTTTGGGTGGGAAATCATCAAATAACTTCTCCCGCTCTGGGTGGAGCAGGAGGGCGTGTCAGACTTTTACTGACTAAAACCCACCCGTGTTCCTTCATTAGCCCGTATGCCAGGGGCTGTGGTATCTCTTTCAAACGAACCCGCACCCCTGACAGGCATCGGTCCTTGCGGGCCCCATCATTTTTGTGCTGACATCTCTTTGAGGCACGCGTGGAACACAACGCGCCGTCGACTTGGGCTTGGTCCTTACCGGACAGCGAGCTACCCATTACTCGCCGTCCGCAAGCCCATGCCTACGGTGGCCGGAAATCGGCCTGGGATTCCCGACGCCCAGGGCGTCTCCGTATCCTGCGGCGGCTGGGGTCGTGAGGGCGCATATGCTGCCTCTCCCTCACGTGCGCCGCCTCCCTCTTCGCGAGCATCAGTGCTTCGCTGAAGGAGGTGACGGCTCCCCATGCCCTCTCGCTCCGTACCATGGCCTGGACCAGGGCCGGACGCGAGAGATCGCCGCCGCCGATCGCCTCCACGAGGACACGGCGGTGCTCCGCCCAAGCAGGGCAGACCGCCACCGTGTGCTCCACCGTGTCCTCAGGGCGATCTTCGCAGTGGAAACACCCGGGCGTTTCCTCCCGCCCTATCCGAAACAGGAACCTCCCGAAACAACCGTGTCCGGTGAGGACCTGCGTCAGGCGGAAGGTGAGGACGCCATGCCGCCTCTCAAACCACTCCTCAAAGAGGGGACTTACCGCCGCAATCGTGGCGTGCCCACCCGAAGTCTGGGTTTATGTCCGGTTGATGACAATAGGCTCGCCCCCTATTAAATGGGACTTAAAACATAACTGGCGAAATGTGGGTGTACTATTAGGTACACCTCTGCCCAACCATTCGGGAAAACAAGGCGTGATGTTATGTAAGTATGAAGCCTGTGGGCACAATTATTATTGGCTCAGAATACTGTTATTTATCTGTATTTAGGCACATATAAATTATTGGAACATCTGTCTTGACACAGGCAACACTTTTATTATTTGGTTTGTAGTCGTTTTTTTTTTTAGTTTTAAAGTTTAGTAAAAGGAATAAAACGCCTTAGTTTTGTAAACTTGAGTTTACCCTAAATGTGTGGCTAGGTACTTCATGTATTTTATTTGTTCAAGAACACTAATACTTACCATACAAATTCAACATTGGTTTTCAAAAGTATTTACTTAGGAATAGTTCGTAAATGACGTAGGTATCTGTTAAATTCTCTACAAGGCCAAAATCTCGGGATATCCTAATATGTTGAGATCCCGGCACTGTAGAGGAATTTCCAAAAAACGCATTACTAGTCTGTACATTTACTAACGATTCCCTCAAAAAAGTCAACAAAACAAAGCAAATTATGAACATACCTAATAAATTACGAATAAATAAGGATGCCTACGACTCGTTACGCTCACATACACAGCTGCGCATCGGTGCTTCTTTTGTCAAACAGAGATAGCAATATTCGGACGAAATATTGTCTCCGCTCGAATCCTAGTTGCGAGCTTGGTTCGTCGGATTCTTAAACCTACCGACATCCCGTTTAAAAATGCACTCATCTGGCCCACTAGTTATGTCAATAAAAATGTATAACAAACTACCCGAGGTACTCAGAAATGAGGAAAAGATCGCTGTTTTTACATATAAATGAAAAAAGCTATTACTAAATAAGTGTTACTATAGCATAAATGAATATTTAATTGACAAGCATATAGAACTGACATGATTATATAAATGAATAGTAGTTTTTTTTTTTTAGATTATATTAATAATTAATAAAATGTTACCTTACACTAATAATAGGTCTTTACCTATGAAATTGCCGTTTTGTATGAAAAAATTTAAACGAATTTTTTTCATGAATTTTTTATTTGTATTAATCGAAGTAATCACCCATGCAATCAATGCATCTTTGCCATCGCAGTGGCAGTTTATTGATGCCCTTCTTAAAGAAATCAGCTGGACGGGAGGCAACAAATTCTTCAAAGGCATTTTGTACTGCCTCTCGGGTATTAATTTTTTTTCCCGCCAAGAAGTTATCCAAATTCTGGAAAAAGTAGTAGTCTGTAGGCGCAAGGTCTGGTGAGTAGGGCGGATGACGGAGAGCTTCCAACCCCAGTTCTTGCAACTTGGAGACCGTCTGCTGTGCAGTATGAGGTCGCGCGTTGTCGTGCAGGAGCAGCGGAGACTCGACGAGCGATTGACCAATGCTGGTTGGAGATGCGCCAGCTTCTCCATCATTGTGTTCAGTTCTTCACAGTACACATCTGCAGTAATGCTCACCCCGTTTGGTAAGAAGCTGTGATGAATCACACCGGCGCTAGACCACCAAACAGTGACCATCACTTTTCTAGGGGTAAGTTTTCGTTTAGGGCATTGTTTAGGTGCTGAACCAGGATCCAACCAACTTGCTGAGCGATTACGGTTATCAAACAGAATCCATTTTTCATCGCAGGTAACAATGCGGTTCAAAATTCCTTCATTTGTGTGTCTGTTGAGCAGTGCAAGGCACGTCTCGACGCGTACTTCGCGCTGGCGATCATTGAGTTCGTGGGGCACCCATTTGTCAAGCTTTTTTACCTTGCCAATTTGACGCAAATGGACCAATATTGTTTTGACGCTAACGTCGAAAGCTGCTGCTAATTCAGCCGTAGATTGTGTATCATCAGCTTCCACAATCGCCTTTAATTCGTCATTGTCGACCAAAGTCTTCGGACGACCGCGAGGTTCATTTTTCAGGTCGAAATTTCCAGAACGGAAGCGAGCAAACCAATAACAGGTGGTGCGTTGGTTTGTAGTGTTAGCTCCGTAAACGTCGTTGATGTTGCGTGCCGCTTGTGCCGCGTTGCTGCCACGACGGTACTCATATTCCATAATTACTCGAATTTTTAACGTATCCATGATGACGAAAAAGATTGAAATGCGATGAAAATGTAACACTAATCAATAAAGAAATGACTACTTTTAGAAAAAAAAATCCATGTTTTTAAAATAAAATTAATTTGAAATTAGAATTCTTAGCCAAACAAAAATTATTTTGATTTGAAATGGCCAGTACTGCAGAACGGCAATTTCATAGGTAAAGACCTAATACTTAGAATAAGTTAGTTGCATGTATACCTAAATAAGTCCTCTTCCTTCAAATTTTTCTTTTGCTGTGCCCGACAGGGTTCATGATTGTTTCAGAAGATTTTTACTTACCACCTAAGCATATACACTGTGGAATGCAATAAATGATTGAGTATTGAGTATTAACAATAACATCAAAATACTAATAAAATTAAAATTAGTCTGAGACATAAGTCATGGAGACATCGACATATTAAAAAATAAACACAAATAATAGGATTGAAAAATTTCATATTAAACGTAACACTAGAGTAGAACTTAGCAAATGAGTCGGAGTGCACGTCAACAAGATCGCTGTAACTGTTTAACAGTTTACAAAGTCGAGGGACGACAGAGCTTGCGCCGAGCACTGTTCTACGGGGTGAAATTCCCTTGCAGCCCGTAAGGGAATTTTTAGGCTGATTATTATGATCAAACAACTATGCTACTTTATTTATCAAATCCCATAATCATAGTAATTGGTGGTATAATTGCCAGTAAATAGTTATATACTCTGGTCTCTCAATCGCCATTTACATACCCACATAGTTCCATCACGTCACGCAAAATGCTGCATCGCGCTAGCATAGTTTGTCGTGGAACTGGCATATGACAACGTCCCATCATCAAACGTCTCGGTCAGTTGCCGACCAGACACAGGTCGGAGGATCCAACCTTTTCCTAAAGGATGAGTCAATTTTATATCCCATGCCTCTTAACTGGTGAGTCTGAACATCGGCAGCCCTCATACAACTAGTATAGCGTGACATCATTACTTCCTCAAGCTTTCGAGCGCCCAGTCACACAGCCAGCACCCACGGCATCAACGGGTATCCTGACAGCATGCAGCGGACGCGCATTCCTGGTCACATCACCCTCAGCTTCATTCAGCAACCTGGCACAGCATTTTGCACTTTCGGCCGGTCTACAAGCAGAGCCCTTAAAAAGACCCTGTGGTTGCCGACGCCCGCAGTCAGCCTCAACCCGCGCTATACCACACCCGACGCACTGCTGGAGCCTCTAAACATCTCGCAACGTCCATCGCTCCGCTTTCAGTATATAACTCGCTTAAACGTTTCAATCGCGTAGATTTCCGTTAGCAAGGGATAAAGTTTCTCTGGAAACAAAACGGTTCTGTCTACATCTAGATACATACGAATCACTAACATGTCTGACTTACAATCAGGAATGGGGGTAGGTTTTCCTTTTTCATAGTGATTGTGTTACTAAAAGGCTGAAAGGGACAGCATTTTTTGTTCAAGAAATACTACTGCTAAGTGCTTTGGAATAGGTCATTTTTAGAAGGCTAAGTGATGAGTGCACGGGGGCTATATTAAATCTGGAGCGCAACTTAAGAGGGATTTCCGAGCGTAGCGGCAGCTCGGAGTTAAGGACGCACCGAGCTTCTAAAGCTAATTGAATCGTGGCGGCTCTGGCTAGAAGAGGCAGGTCGCACGCTAATTTAGGTATTTCCTTCGTATTATTTGTAAACAATCTAGTGTTAAATGAAACTATTTGAATGACAACATGTTTTCCGAAATTCTCCGTACAAAAGTTGAAAAGCTGCTCCTAGTGGCAATATGGACTTACTGTGTAATCCTAGTCCTATTACATATCCTACTTAATAATATTAAAAATGTGACAATTTGTAAGGATGGATGGATGTTTGTTACTCTTTCACGCAAAAACAACTGAACGGATTTGGATGAAATTTGACAAACAGATAGTTTACAAACTGGATTTGTAAATTCAGAATTGTAAATCCACATAGAATACTATTGTATTATCGCGGTACTACTTTCCCGTGGGATAATTTTCGAACTCTACGCGGGCTGGCAATAGCTAGTGTTATGTAATTCCCACACAACTTTTTTAGTTTTTTACCATCTATTTTCACAATACTGTCTGAAAACGTCATCGAGCTACGAAGAATATAAAATGAAATAGAATGTGTTGACTTTTGAAAGTTCTGTGTTACCCACCGTTTTTCTCTAAGTTGTCTCACTCGTCTGCTAAAGGGAACCCACATCAATACATTGTTTTAAATATTAAGTATGATAATTTTGGTCTTGTGAAACAAGTCACTAGCATGCTCTTTAAGTGTACTCATGTTTCCACAAATAAAGAATCTTGAATCTTGAATCACGTTATTTTAATAAGCAAACTGAAAAGGCTTCCAGTATCATATTCCTATTAGCAGTATTACAAAATTAATGAAACCGTAGAAAAACAATGAGAATACAGTATCTATCATAATTAAAATTTAAGTTTACAAGTTTTATTTACTAAATAACTAGGTTTTGCCAGCGGCTTCGCCAGCATTGGAGGTCGGAAATTATTCCATGGAAACTTACTTTCGGGATAAAAAGTATTTTATGCGTTAATTAAGAATGAAGAATTTAAGAATTTATTTAATAAAACGTATACAAAAACAGTAAATTTAGTCAACAGTAGTAAATTTCCTATACAAATTATAGTGCCTAAAAATAAACTATTTCTAAAATATCTATATTTTTTACAAATGCAATGTTCCGGAATTAGAATGGTAGGTTGCGACTCGCCCGATTATGGTGTTAGTTTTTAGTAATAGTGGTTATAACTATCTGTGAGCCTAATTTCATCCAAATCCGTTTGGCAGTGGTTGCGTGATTGAGTAACAAACATCCAGGTACACAAACTATAACCTTATTATATTGGTAGGATAACTTTTACAACAGAAGTCAATACTCAAGATTTGCCAACGGGCAATGGAACGCAGCATAAAAGCTGACAAACGCACAGATGAAGTTAGAAACACCAACCTGGGCTCCATACTTAACTCGAGTAGGGGATGTTGGGGAAAAAACAGCTAGGCTGAAGTGGGACTGGGCCGAACCCGTCACGCGAATGCATCCGGAGAGATGGGCAAAGATCGCACACTGGACGCCTGAGGTAGACGATCGCCGGCGAGGTAGACCACGGCGAAGGTGGTGTGACGATCTGATAAGATTTGCAGGGCTAAGAAGGCCAGAGATCGCACAAGGAAACACCTAAGAATACCTACATTTGGAATGCAATAAAGTATTGAGTATATAAGGTGAATCTAGTTCACATTTTTACCATAGAAACTTCAGGAATGTTTTACTCTACTGTTCGACAACGTACATCAAAAATTAAACATGGTATGGTCTGTACGGAAACAGAATAAAATAAACCCATTAAAAAGTTATGAGCCAACAAAGATTCGTTTTTCTTGCGTATTTCACCTAACTTTGGGCGTGTTTAAGTAATAATTAAAGAAGTGTAAATCTCCAAAACCAAATCGGTACCGACAAAATTTTACTATCGTAAAGTTCAATAAACTTTATTGGTAATTTATTTATGCCGTACTTTTTTCATAAAACCCGATCTTCCGAAGGACTTTTCTTAATTTTTTACACGCCTGTTTTACTAAAAATGATCCTGCATCTTACTCAATAACGTTGTGCATGTCGACTAGCGTATAACTCCTCATCACTGATACTACCTCTGTCGGACAGGAAGTCTGGTGAGATAGCGTGATTTTTAGCCAGGCTCACCAGAGAGTTCGAGCCAGCCGAATCATCCCACTGAAATGTATCTACTTAGTGTCGGGATAAAAAGTCCTCAAATCAAATCAAATCTTCAAGTTTATAAGCCCAAGCAAAGCCGCGGGCAAAAACTATTTCGTAATATTAGTATGGATGCTGTTAAGTGAAATGTCTATCGCAGGCACAGATGGAAACCTCTCCAAAATTGCAATAGCACCTTTATGACTAAAGTGGTCTGTGGCTTCATGTTAATTCAAATACGTACTGTAATCTCCAAAATTGAACCTCTGCGGTCAATCTGCGTATAAGTGATATACCAAACGTAGCAATAGGTTTCTATCTGCTTGATAACTGAAACCTACAAAATGTAAACTACACAAGTAATCGGAGTGATGAAAGGGTAAAGAAATATACTGTCGGGCAAAATAAGTGTTATGGGAATTGACACCCTACGTAATTTTGCCGTGTTATAGCCATTGCATACAACAGTCTAAGAATGATAGTTGTGGTTTGAATATATGGACAATTTAAGTTGGTAGTCTATTTAATTAGAAATTACTTTCCCTGACTTTACTTATTAAGCACTTACACTTACAGGGATTGTTATTTCGAACCCATAAATCGGATACGCTTTGGAGGATAATATCGCTCTAAGACGGTATACATACGAGTAGATTTCAAAACATATATTTTTGCTTAATTTCTCAATATACAAGCTGACTTCATCATTTAAGCCGAAATACGTCCACAGTTGAACATAAAACACTCACTGTGAAAGACAAGCGTCGTCACATCGACGGGACCTGTGCTTCTCGTATCCATGCAGCGTATTCCTGTAGCCATCTCAAGGTCATCGGTCCATCTTGTGGGAGACCTTCCAACGCTGCACCTTCCAGGACTCGGTCGCCTCCTCTTAACATTTCAGCCCCATCGACCATCCGTTCTGCGAGCACTGTGCCCAGCCCACTTCCACAATTCTTCGAGCTATGCCGTTACCTTGGTTCTCCTGCAGATATTTCCATTTCGGATTCCATTAAGCCCTGCGTAATCTAACTCCAAAACTCCAAGCATAGGCTTCTTTTGCCAGGGGTGCGGGTTGTTCGAAAGAGATACCGTGGCCCCTGGCACACAGGCAACTGAAGGAACACGGGTGGGTTTTACTTAGTAAAAGTCTGCTCCACCCAGAGCGGGAGTAGTTGTGTGATGATTTCCTAGGCAAAGAAAAGCATAGGCGTCTTCATTGCCCCTAACAAGCTGTTAAGAAAAGAGACCCAATTAGCTTGTGGCGGCATCTACACTGCATCATGCGAACTAGGGCACGCCACGATTGCGGCGGTAAGTCCCCTCTTTGAGGAGTGGTTTGAGAGGCGGCATGGCGTCCTCACCTTCCGCCTGACGCAGGTCCTCACCGGACACGGTTGTTTCGGGAGGTTCCTGTTTCGGATAGGGCGGGAGGAAACGCCCGGGTGTTTCCACTGCGAAGATCGCCCTGAGGACACGGTGGAGCACACGGTGGCGGTCTGCCCTGCTTGGGTGGAGCACCGCCGTGTCCTCGTGGAGGCGATCGGCGGCGGCGATCTCTCGCGTCCGGCCCTGGTACAGGCCATGGTACGGAGCGAGAGGGCATGGGGAGCCGTCACCTCCTTCAGCGAAGCAGTGATGCTCGCGAAGAGGGAGGCGGCGCACGTGAGGGAGAGGCAGCATATGCGCCCTCGCGACCCCAGCCGCCGCAGGATACGGAGACGCCCTGGGCGTCGGGAATCCCAGGCCGATTTCCGGCCACCGTTGGCATGGGCTTGCGGACGGCGAGTAATGGGTAGCTCGCTGTCCGGTAAGGACCAAGCCCAAGTCGACGGCGCGTTGTGTTCCACGCGCGCCTCAAAGAGATGTCAGCACAAAAATGATGGGGCCCGCAAGGGCCGATACCTGTCAGGGGTGCGGGTTCGTTTGAAAGAGATACCACAGCCCCTGGCATACGGGCTACTGAAGGAACACGGGTGGGTTTTAGTCAGTAAAAGTCTGACACGCCCTCCTGCTCCACCCAGAGCGGGAGAAGTTATTTGATGATTTCCCACCCAAAAAAAAAAAAAAAAATCATGCGAACTACGCATCGTACTGACGTCACGTACAATCCTGCATCGCGCACGCAGAATTTGTTGCGTAACTCTCATTTACACAACGTCCGGACAATCGCCGGGTAGTTGCCCATCAGACATCTGAAGGCCAATTCTCGTAATTAAAACCGCTCAAAATCTAGTCGCAGTGTCATCTAGCGACTATGTCAAAAATGTATGAAAAAATGACAAAAATGTATGAAAAATCGAGGTATTTTTGACAGATTGACACTGAGATCAGACTGTGAACGTTCTTAAAATTACCAGAATTGCCCCTCAGATGTCATGTCGGAGGATTCTGCTTTTCCTATGGAAGATGGGTGAACTGTACACCTGGTTCCGCATGCATTCTTGTCATGCAAAAAGTCATAAATGTTTTTATGAAAACATTTTATTAAATCGATTCGTTTTTACAACTTACAGTAACTACTTATCTATCATTAATCTAAACTTTACATTATATTATATTTCCGTACCTATTTCAGCTATTATACTTACACTTCGTTCCTTTACATATTTATTTACTTGAAGTTAAATTAAGGGCCGCTTGCATCAGAAATCACTGAATACGTTTTGGGCTATATGTGTTCAAAACTTCATTTTATTTCGGACAATCCTTTGAAGATGACGGAGACGGAATGATGTTTTAATATATTAAACTTGTAACGCATTTAGTGAGTTGTGGCACAAGCTAAGAACTATTGTATCAACATAATCTAAGTATTATTTCTTAACAAAGAACTCTTTGATTTTTGTCCAAAGTGATTTTGTAGGTTCTTCATGTTCAGTTCGAAGTAGTCAATTGACTGGAAGAGTCTCATGGAGCCAATTCCTCTTGCCTTCGTTGAACTCAGCAGCAGTGTGATCGGTACCTTCTAGAATCCATTTGGTGGTCAACAAGCCTTCTACTCCCACGGGTCCTGAGAAAAAATTGTTGGATTAGTAGAGTTTAACATCTATCAGTCAGATTTGTTTACAAATGTGAAGTGGCTTGGTTTTTGTGTGGTAAAAATGTTTCATCCAGCTCTGTTACGATCAGTTTTCTTAAAATACTTTGCTGAGAAGCTCATTTTGAATAAAGCAAAAAATACATTGCTTATACGATAAACCGACACTGCAGGTAGTAGACACAAATTGATTTTATTTTGCATAAGGAAAACTACTGCCGGTTTCTACAAATATGTGGAACTTTAGTAGTGAAACTCGTGGAAACTACTGTGTTTGACTGACATAGCAACAGCCAATCATAATATGATTGATATTATACTTGGCATATGTTTAATAATCTGTCAAATTTTGAAGTTATTTGACAAGATTTTGACATTTCATTGTCGCCGAGATGAAACTGCGACTAGATTGTGAACGTTTTAATCTTACGAGAAATGGCCTTCAGATTGTTGACCATAACCTATTAGAATACTAGACGAAAATCGAAGGGATTTTATCGAGATTTATATTCATCATCAGCTCAACAAAGATTATGGTAGGGTCCGAGGACGATGTAATAATAGAATCACCTAGAAACCCGTAAACAAATAAACAGGATCACCACTACCACAACGCAAAACTTTTATCTCACCTCTAGCGTGTATCCTGGCGGTAGAGATACCAACTTCAGCGCCGAGGCCGAAACGGAAGCCGTCGGCGAAACGCGACGACACGTTGTGGAACACGCACGCACTATCCACTGCGCTCAGGAAACGTTTCGCTGTGGCCTCTGAAAGTATTGGAAAATTACAACAAATTAAATGATGATTTCATCTTTTTAAAGCATATATTTTATAGGCTTCGTTGCCATGCCGTTGCAGCCATAGTCGTATACAGGATAGTTTGTTTGGAACAAAAGCTGGATATGTCGTATTATTTTCAATTAATATTTTGTATGTTAATTAATTTTACCGTTTCATCTATCTATGAATAAATGTCTACTAAATTTATGATTACCAAGCACGGCCAATTCTTACTAAGGTCAATTACAAACTTGATAAGTGGAGTGGTGAACGCCTTACGATTTATTTTCAAATCTCTAAGTTCTCATAAAAATAGTGGAAAAAAAAAAGGATTGAGACTTTATTTGGAGCAACACAATAAGCTACTTCATAAAATGTATTCCAAGTACTTGTTTACTACTCGCCAGAACAAACATTCCACTAAATTTGTTCATAGATAAAAATTATGACCCTCTTCCAGTCTTAGGAATAATTTGGCTGGCTCTGACTACAAGTTCAAGTACAAATAGTACCTATCAGACGGCGGACGATAGTAAAACAAGAGTTACTGCCACAAATAAACTTATCGCTCTTATCTTGTTGCTGATAACAATGACTTCTAAAAACACAATATACATATCACGCGTCACTAAACTGGTGTACATGCAATTAACTATGTTTTCCTTGAAGTAATAATTATCATTATAATTATACTTCCCTATTTGTTAATGTAAATAATACTACAGTAACAGATGGTACAGTCATAACATATTATTACTAAGAGAAACATCGGGAAGTGTAAAAATAAAACGGTCTAGGTGATTTCAATTTTTCACTGGCGAAGCATCTCTAGTTTATAGAATGTAAGAACCAAATTCTTATAAATAAGAAGAAGTACTATTTATCTCACCATTCTCAGTGACAATGACATCCGTATGCGAGCTTCCGAATTTATGTATATGATCAACAGCCTCTTCCATATCCTTGACAACTTCAACGCAGCATTCCAAAGCTCCGTATTCAAATTTCATACTCCTCGCAGGTGGTGGACCAAACGTCAACTGACTAGAGAGCTTAGGACCAGCATGTATCTTGACACCTTCCTTCTTCAACATATTGCAAAGATCGTTGAACAATTCACTAGCAATATGATCTTCATGAATCAGTAAAGTTTCCATAGCATTGCAGGCAGCTGGGTAGTCACACTTCGCATCACGAACAATCTTCAACGCCTTTACTGGATCAGCATCTTTGTCTACATACGTGTGGCAAATGCCCTCAGCGTGACCAAGAACAGGAATGTGCTGTGACTGCTTCTGAATATTTCTCACTAATTCAGAAGAGCCTCTAGGAATAATCAAGTCTATGTGCTTCTCCATAGACAATAGATCACTAATTTCTTCCCGTGTCGATACAAGGGAGATAGCGTCATCAGCACCAACACCTTTCAGAGATTCCTTAACTAATCCCATGAGAGCTTTGTTTGAATGAGCAGCTTCCTTTCCACCTTTTAGAAGGAGACCATTAGCCGATGCCATGGCTAAAGCGGCCACTTGGGGTAACGAATCAGGCCTAGATTCAAATATGACTAAAAGAACCCCAATGGGTACTGATACTTGTTGTAGAACTAAATTTTCAGCTAGCTTTGTTTTTCTTAACACTTTGCCGACATTTTCGTAACTTGAATCAGCAATCTGCTTGAGACCTATGGCTAAAGTTTTCAATTTGCTAGGACTTAAAGATAATCTGCTTAATAAAGGTTTTGCAAGGCCGCTCTTTGTAGCTTCTTCTAAGTCTTTTGCATTTGCTTCTAGAATTTCTTCTTGTTTGCTAGTTAATAAATCTGCTAGCGAGTGAATGGCTGTTGCTCTTTCTGATGGCGAAAGTCGTTGTAAAACTCTGCTGCCAGTTCTTGCTGCAAATTAAGGAAATATCATAAGCATATTAAATGATTATCTACAGTGGTTTTTTAATAGACATATATATGGAGAGTATACGTACCATTTTCAGCCAAAACATCAACAGATGTAGCATTAGCCGGGGTTGTAACACAATCCGTGAAGAATGTCCCGACTTTTCTTCCACTAATGATAGTTTTAATGGCTTTTTCTTGCATACCATTGCAGATAACCACACTGACTCCGCGAGCCATAGCCCAGGTGGCAGCATTTACTTTAGAATCCATACCTCCAGTACCAACCTAAAGTTAAGAAATATCATTATTACGTGCTAATAGAGTTTTTATGAAAGCTTGATTCAATTTTCAATGCATAAAATTTAGTATTCTCTCAATAAACAGCTTCGTTCAATTTAATCATGCCGAAACGAAAAATTAGATGACAGGTCTTATTAAAAATCTTCGAAACACGTTTTCTTAATTTGGTTTGTGAAATATTTGATTGATTAGATGAGTAAAACCGATATCAGCCAGAATTTAAATCAGTTACTTATTGAAGAACTAAACTTTAAATCTTGAAGAAAAGAATTTTATTTTTACTATTCTCCTTTAACATTTGCGTGGGTTTACAAGACACCCACACCTAGATCTTGCCTTCATCTAATAAAATCAATGATAACATTTTGCAAGCTTTAGGATGAGCTCAAAAGAAAATATGTTAGGTACCAAATTCAGTTCAAAGCTAGACTATATTTAGGTTTTTCTACCACCGTAAGCTCTTTCATCATTTCGGGCTTAACTCTCTGATCCTATCTATTTCTCTACGCCTATACTAGATGTTTTATTTTTAACGTATGCTACGATTAAGTTCTTTTTTTAAATCTTACCTTTGATTTTTTCCCAAACTGCACTTGATCTCTCTCCTTAGACGTGTAAGTATGCATCATTCTTGCACCATCCTCCCACGGTGGCTTGTTGTATATGCCATCGACATCAGACATCATAATCAGTAAATCTGATTGGATCTCAGCAGCCAGCAGAGCGGACAGACTGTCATTGTCCTTAATACCTATACCCTGTATATATAAAAGATTTACGATAAAGAGTTACATTTTTGCAAGTACAGCAGGATTCTTAGAACATAAAATATATAAGGATTAATGGGTCCAAGTTGCGGGATGGGAGAAATCAATTCGTAAGCTGACAACTGATTGACGGATATCGGACTGGGTCGTAATAGCAAATTGAGTGGAAGAAGTCGCAAAATGCCAGCCAATTTATGATGAGCCTGCAAATATCTATAGTAGACTATTCCCTTTATTTGTAAACGTTGCTTCAATTAAGTAAGGGTTAACATTAGGTATATAAATGTAACTTTGTAACTAAATAGCTAGTAAAAAAAGTTGTGATACTTCATTGTATTGAAAAAAAAATCCAAATAACGTATTTTACTGTCATAGATCAATAAACAAAATGGCAAACATGTGTAAACTTCTGTTTGGACGAAAAAAAAAATAGTTTTCCTGTGTCGTCACATTTTTCTAGGAAATAACAATCATTTTGAAACGCATAAATATTTTTTTTCTGAATTCAATCCAAGAGAAATCTATCGTACCTTCGTTTCTTTGCTTGAAGAGTCATAACCGCGTACCTTTTTCCCAGTTCCTGGCACAACAGTGTCATCATGGATATACATCGGTGGGCTGACGGCATCGTTAGTGTTGACAATGGGCACAATATTCAGCGAAATCAGTTCCGATAATGTGCAAAATAAGTTTTTTCTCGTCTCCTCGTTATAAAAATCAGGTTTCGTTACAAGGACCTGTGAAAAACATCAAAAAATAAGTTCTTGTTGTTACCATCTCCGATATTTTTTCCTTACAAATTACTTCGAAGATAACAAGGGGAAACAGGCCAGAAATTTCGGCTCCAATTTATTATTCAGAGGTAATTCACATTGAAAGAAATTCATGATTATTATATTCAGGTTAGGATAGATGGTAAGGATTCATCGACGGAGGGGACTTTAACTAAAGTAGATGTTATTGGTACACTTGAAAAGAACAATGGATTTTCTTTGTATCATTTCAGGATTGTGGATCGTTACAGCTTTTCTCTAAAGAGAAAACCGCTCGAGGCAATACCCGTCGAACGACATATCGTATCCTTTTAAAGCGACGTTCAATTTCACACATGGTTATAAGATAGTTTACTGGGGGGGGTCTGGATTTATGCTTTCACGGTTACACAACGACATGCTTCGCTTTGCTTTGCTTGGTAGTATAGATGCAGGCCTACCCTGCCGCCTCCTTCAGAGGTGGCAGGGTGGCGGGGTCTTGAGGGAGAGCGCTGCAGTCGTGTAGATCCTCAAGGCAAGTCTGGTGGGTGTACCTTCCCGAGGTTGCCACCCCGTTCTTGGTCTAATTCCTTAAGAAATAGATGCAACAAAAACCACCAGGCGTCAGTGCTTTCCCGCATTATATCCCTCCTGCCCCAATTCTCAATCCCTCCCCACTCCATCCTACCTAAATCCGTACTCCTTCCAACTTCCGCTCCTAACCGCGACCCTGCCGTGACTGGGTGGTGGCGGGCTCGTCCATCACTAAAATCAGCTGGTGGCGAGTAGGAGCAATTAGTCACCTGCGCTAGGACCTGCGCAGTTGAGCGCCGTGAGCGGGGATGAAGGAGTCCTGGGGGGTTGAGCCGAGCGGCTCTGGTTGTAATGTGCCCGTGAGGCAACACGCCCCCTTTGGTCTGGATTTCAAGCGAAACGGTGGCCTTACCCAATAGCCAGGGGTAGGGAAATGGTCACGGTGTCCCGTCAGAGGGTCACAGGCGAGGCGCGTGAGGTCCGCGGAGGTTGTCCTCGGACGACCGAAGCGGTAGGTAAAGGTCATGCTGACGGTGTAAGTGAAGGTTGATCAGCTCGTTGGGGGCCAACCTGATCGAGCACCCGATGTCGCACTGTAAACCAGCCTCGCGCCCCTATATCTCTCTGGTAGTCCTAACGTTCGATCTTTTTTATAGTGAGACGTTCCCAGGTGCGGGCTCCATGGAGGGTGGGAGCCAGAGAGACGAATTCTTATGAACAATTTAATATGGATGCTTTAAAGCCAATTAAAACCCAATCCACCGGATTGGAGGCGAAAGCCAAAGAAACTCCAAAGGGAGGTGCTTGCACTTCTCTCGCCCCTGGACACCTTGCGACTAACGCCGCGGGTACCAGTGCGGGCGCCGGTCCAGCTGTGGCGAGAACCACAGCCAAGACCAAAACCAACAAGTCCCAAGAAAAACAGAGGACGTCGGCGCTGATTGGGACCAGTACCGACCCCTCTAAAACCCAGGCGGGTGCGACGGCGACGGTTAACACCACTGCCGGTCCGACCCTGGCCGCACGAACCCCGGTGCCGGGTAACACCGGCACCGTGAAACTTCCTCCCACTCCTGTGGCACGTCCATCCTTCTCACGTCATGCAGCCAAAACCGGTCAAACGGAATCGGCCAGCTACACCGAGGACGCTTTTTCACGCGTCTGGCAGGTTGTGGGTAAACGAGGCAAGGGCAAGGGTAAAAACAATCAACAAGCCCGCTGCCCTTACACAGGGCCCTCAGACCCACCAGCCGCCTCAGCACTGAGCAGAAGACCCACAAGGAAGGAGCGCCGCCAGGCTCGCAAGATGCAGGGCAAGGACAAGGGGGACTCCAATAAACAGGACCCTGCAGCTAGTTCGGTCAAACCGACTAGCGGTCAGCTGAATTTCTCCACTGGGGAGCGGTCAAAGGCGGTAGCCGGCACGAGCCGACTTGCGTCAGGGCCCCCCAGTGCTCATGAGGGACCGGCTGCAGGGACTAAAGCGACACAGCGACCCGAAGGGAAGGGTCAGGCCGCGGCCAAGCGTGCTCTCAACGAGACTTTAACACCTCGTGGGGATCATAAGAGGCCGCGGTTTGATCAATCCAAACGGGCCGCTAGCAAGCGAAGCTACGCCCAAGCTGCCAGCGCTACCCTCGACGTCGCGATCACCTGCGAAAGCACGGGGATCCTCAGCAAGGACGTATCGGACCGGGTACTCACTGCTATCCAGAAGCAGATAATCGTTGAGGCCCGGTCCCCCAAGCTAGACACCCCAGGGCCGACTTTTAAAGCCAAGCCGGTGTTTTCTGGGGGTGTCCTGAAACTGTGGTGCGGCAACGACCACACCTTAGACTGGCTAAGGGAAACAGTCCCCGCACTGTCTCTTCTTACTGGCATCCCGCTAGCAATCAAGAGCCAGTCGGAGATAGAAAGACGAGCGCGGTGTGGTATCGTCATCCCAGACGAACAGGGGGTCTTCGAAGAGCCGACCGACATTGGGCGTGCTCTGAGTTATCAGAACCCCTGGATCGACGTCAAGAGGTGGGTACTACACCACGTAAACAAACAGGCCGTGGCATGGTTCGTCGTGGTGGGTGTCCCGGTAGACCAAATTCCGGTTCTCATGAGAGCCGATCGCCGTCTCTCGATAGGAGTAGGGACGGTGTATATAAGGTTCCGGGGGCTGAACGGCAGGTATACCGATACCCCTCAGGGATGGGACCCCACTACGGAAACTATCTCCGTGAACACGACTCAGCGGCCAGAGACACCAGTGGGGGAGTTAACTCCCCCCCCAAACAACCCGGGAGCACTCGCTGCCGAACCTGCTGTAGCAGAGTCGGCCGCTCCTGCTGCCGCCACCGTGGGGGCCGCCTCTTCTTTGGATGAGGAGCTGGAGGACATGATCCTGTCCCCGGCTTCATGCCAGGGAGAGGGAGGCTTCGACGAGGGCGACCTGCTTGCCGGGCTCAGACTGGGAGAGGGGGATGAGGGGACGACCAGCAATGGCGAGCCTTTTGTCCGACTTTAAAATCCTCCAAGCCAACCTCCACCACAGTCAGACCGCGACGGCTCAGCTCCGGAAGTGGCTGGAGGTACAACACACGGCCATTGCTCTGATCCAGGAGCCGTGGATTAGGGCCGGTCGCATACAAGGACTATCCAATCTTGGAGGTAAGCTCCTGGTTACCACTGATCACGACCAACCCAGGTCGTGCATCTATGTTACAGGTAACCTTAAAACACAGCTCTTAACTGAATTCTGTTGCAGAGATGTCTCTGCAGCAAAGCTAGTAATACGACGTGCCGACGACGTAGAGATGGCGATCGTCTTCGCCTCGGCCTACATGCCTGAGGCGGAGGCGCCGCCCCCCCACGACCTTGCCCGTCTCGTCAATCATTGCGAGAGCTCCGGGTTTGAGGTAGTCATCGGGGCCGACGCCAATGCTCATCACCAACTATGGGGCATGGACACCCAAAACGAAAGGGGTAAGGCGTTAGTTGATTATTTATTCTCAACTAACCTATCCCTACTAAACACCGGCGCTGAACCTACCTTCGTAAACAGGCGTAGCCGCACGATCATCGATCTCACCCTGGCAACAGAGGGCGCGGCGGTAATCATCACTGGCTGGCAGGTCTCCAAGGAAGCCTCCTGCTCTGATCATAGGTGGATTCGCTTTGACATCCAGGTCTGCACTCCGCCTGCAACACCACGTCGCAATCCGCGTAATACGGATCGCGGCATCTACACACGCAGCCTAGAAGCTAAGCTTGCGACACCAAGCGGTCCAGCGTCATTTGCGGACACGACACAGATTGAGGAACAAGTCAGTCAAATCACTAAACTAATGTTAGACAGCTACCTCACTGCTTGCCCAGAGACCACCCCGCGTAGCACACCGGGCAAACAACCCTGGTGGGGCGCTGACTTGGAGCGCAAGCGCGGTAAGGTAAGGAAGGCTTTAAATAGAGCCATGAACACTTGTGCGGACGAGGACTGGGATAGCTACTATGCAGCCAAATCCAGCTACAAAAAATGCATCAGATTTAGGAGTACCGCGGGTTGGCGCAAATTCTGTGGTAACATTGAATCCTGCCAGCAAGCCAACAGGGTAAGGAAGGTACTGTCGCAACAGAAGACTTCGGGGCCCACTACCCTCCGCAAACCTGATAACACACTCACATCGTCACCTGAAGAAGCTAGACGCGTCCTAATTGAAACTCACTTCCCTGGATGCGTCTTCGAGCAGGTAATCGACTGGCAGGATGTAATCCAAACACCATCTGAGAATGACTGGCGCTACACATGCAGGGTGATTACGCTGGAGAAACTCCAATGGGCCATCCGCAGCTTCCATCCTTTCAAGGCAGCTGGTCCCGATGGAGTGTTCCCCGCCTTATTACAATGGGGGGAAGCCTCTATCGCATTTAGACTAGTGCCTATAATGAGAGCGTGCCTGGCCTTTAGGTACGTTCCCAAGGGCTGGAGAGAAGTGAAAGTTATATTCATCCCAAAGCCAGGTAAAGGTGACTACACTAACGCCAAATCCCACCGACCTATCAGCCTGACCTCTTTTCTTCTGAAAACACTGGAAAGGCTATGTGATAGGGAGCTGAGAGACGGCGCCCTCAAAACCATACCGCTACACGGTAACCAACACGCGTACAGCTCAGGTAAGTCGACCGAATCTGCTCTTCATCAAGTGGTTAGTCAGATAGAAGAAGCAATACACCAAAAAGGTACCTGCCTGGGCACCTTCATAGACATCGAAGGAGCCTTCCACAAAACCAATTTCTCAAGCATCGGCAGCGCCCTCTCCAGACATGGGGTAGATCAGGTACTAACGGACTGGATCACTAACATGCTTAGCAAACGAGTGGTTCGCTTGGAGGACGAGCAGCAGCTGGCCATGATAGCCAGAGGCTGCCCCCAAGGAGGAGTACTGTCCCCCCTCCTATGGAATCTGGTGATTAATGATCTTATCACCAAACTCAACGCCAACCATTATTTTACAATAGGTTATGCAGACGATCTCGCAATTCTTGTTTCGGGGAAGGTGACGGGAACGATTTGCAACCTCACACAACAAGCACTACGTATCGTAGAGAGATGGTGTAGAGAGTTTGAGCTATCAGTTAACCCCACCAAAACTGAACTAGTCATGTTCACTCATAAACGAGCATTAGGCCCCTTCCGCCTACCGAAACTGTTCAACACGGAACTTCAGCTGACCAATGAAGTTAAGTATCTCGGGGTTACTTTGGACAGTAAGCTAAACTGGAGCAGTCATTTAGACACCAAGCTAAACAGGGCCTGCATCACCTTCTGGCAGTGCAGGAAAATGATAGGTAAGAAGTGGGGCCTATCCCCCAAAATTATACTATGGCTGTACACCGCAGTAATCCGCCCCATGATCACCTACGGGGCCGTGGTCTGGTGGCCCCGCACCAAGCTAGTTACAGCCACCAACAAACTACAGCGCATGCAAAGACTAGCCTGCATGGCTACCACGGGCTGCATGAGGACCACTCCAACTGCAGCTATCGAAGCCATGTTGGGGCTACCGCCGCTCCACCTGTTCATACAGCAGGAAGCAACGATGGCGGCAGTGCGTCTGAAGGCAACACATCTCTGGAGTAAGAGAGACACTCAACACACCGCGCTGCTTAAGGGACTCAACAGTGAGTTTCCCATTACAAAGGCAATAAATGACCGGGTGCCCAAACAATTTGTCTTTGACAAAAAATACAAAATCCAACTTCATGAGGATCGACGATGCGAGGGCTTGCGCCCCGCAGAGCTACGGATCTTCACGGATGGATCAAAAACAGGTAGTGGCACAGGTGCTGGAGTTTTCTCAGAGGACCTCAACATACACATAGCCACACCATTGGGGGTCCATAACACAGTGTTCCAGGCCGAATGCATGGGCATCTCCCTTGCCGCGTCTGCTATCACGGCCAGGGAAGTTACAGACCACTCAATCCGCATACTCTCAGACAGCATGGCTGTTCTGCAAGCGCTGAACAGTCACACGGTTGACTCTGGGCTGATATACGAGTGCCACCAGCGCCTAAACCAGGTAGGTAGCCTCAATAACATTACCATTCAATGGATCAAAGGACACAGCGGTTCGCTAGGTAACGATGCAGCCGATGAACTTGCCAGAAGGGGGTCGAGTATGGCACCAGTGGGACCAGAACCCATCGCGCCTCTCCCCTTCGGGTATCTACGCACTCTGGTAAGGAAACGAACCAGGGACCAACATCACAAGATATGGCTGGATCTAGGTGAGTGCAGGCAGGCTAAGGAAGCACTTCCTGCGATCGATGCCCGCCTCACAAAACAGGTTCTCCGTCTAACTAA
Source organism: Polymixis flavicincta (assembly GCA_949987655.1). Taxonomy (NCBI): domain Eukaryota; kingdom Metazoa; phylum Arthropoda; class Insecta; order Lepidoptera; family Noctuidae; genus Polymixis; species Polymixis flavicincta. The sequence goes on from OX465182.1 coordinate 20,008,531, forward strand.
ATCACAGCTGCGTGCAGTTACAGCAGCTGTAACTGGCCATGGGTCATTTAACAAACATCTCTTTGTCTTAGGAGTAACAGACAGTCCGCTGTGCAGGGCCTGCATGGAGGACGACGAGACAGCAGCGCACGTGCTCCTAAACTGCCCGGTGGTCGCCAATTACAGGGCTAAATACTTCGGTAACCCAGGTACCCTACGTGAGATTGTCAGCAACACCAAGGCGTTGCTGGCCTTTCTCGAGGAGCTGGGGTGGATCGAATGACAGATTCTCCCACCCGTACGCAAAATACGCGCTTTGACGTGGAGTTGCGGACAACAGCCCGTATTACCTATTACCTATTACCTAAGATAGTTTACTTTAGATTTTGTCATGACACGTTGTTTATACGGGAATTTAGAAAACAATGTGAATGTAGTATGAATTTGAAAAGGTATCAGAAACGAAGATGACTGATTTAAAGTATCGTTGTTCTAAAAAAAATAGTCAAATATTTTCTGCATTTTTGTTATGGCTAGAAAAGAGGTGACTACTGAGATGACGGCTAGTAGAAGACGCATGGGAGAAGAAGGGATGCTGTATATAAAGCATAATCAGCCTATCATATTTCCACTGCTGAAATACAAAACACACACTGGAAGAGAAGACTCTTCGACAGGGAGTGGGCTGGGACCCCGCGAGCCCCCTATGTAGATATCACATGTTTTAGAACTTTTGGTTCTAGCACATGCCAGCGGCTTCCTCAATATATTTTTCTTTCTCTTTTTGAGAGTAGTGGTTATGAAATTATTTACACAGAGTAAAGCGCCTGCTTGGGTTTGAACCTACAACTGTTAAACGGGATCGATACCACGGGGCCACCATTTTGAAAAGTGGACATGCTGTGCCAACCATTAAAAAAAATGGATGGCTAGGAGAACGGCGATGATTACAAATGTAGGTGCGTGTGTCACTTCAGTATATTAATGATCCTAAAGTTCTCCTATTTAAAATTTTCAGAAGTTATTCAATAAAAGTTGTAGCATTACCGTCCTTATTGTTTTACGGCTGTAATATCTTAAAAGTGAGGCGTTGGATTTAGATCTCGTAGAGATATGGGTGTAGTCAGCAATTCTGTTGGTACACACGTTCTGATTTAAGAATTAACAACGGTAAGTTGCTGGTATCATTTTAATATAAATTTGATTCGGCATTTAGGAATTAATTTTATGGAGAATTAAGCATTTGAGACGTACCATCAGGATGTGATAGACTAGAGTAGTGGTTGATATTACCTGTAGTACTATTCTATAAACATCTCACCGTGAAAACTAAGGTGAAATGCTTCGATCAATAATAGGTGAAATGAGATTAAAGTGAGCTGTCAATCAAGAATGTCAATTGTTAGCATCAAGATCGGCTGATCCGTATTTAATACAATGGACGAATTGCAAAGCCAATACATTATCGTAATTAGAAATACATGTCGCAGATTCAAACGGATTATCGTCCGCGTGGTCGATGTTGATGTCCGCCATGTTGTTTTTAGTATCAATCAGTGCGCACGACCGGCGCAGGCGCTGTCTCGGGAGCAAGAGAGCTCTCAAAAATCAAACGCACTACTGATAGATACATTGACACTGACAGCTTCGACATTGACAAGCCGTCAATCGTCTATGATGTCTGCGCGGTGTTGCTATTCGAATCATTTGAATAAAATAACTGACATTGTAAATTATTGTAAGTTATTATCTCTAACACGGCCATTCTGCTAATCAACGCGCTCTCGCGTTGTTTCTCGAAATCACGTTTAGCCTAAACGGCATTATTACAGGTAAAGCGTTTCAAACAACTTTCAACCCTCTTACCACTCAATAGAACTCGAAGCAAAGCGTGAAGCTTTCAGCGTCAGTAAGGAGACAATACTTTAATTGAATCGTAAAGCGTAGAAGCTTTCAGCAATATTCATGGATCAATACATGACTCAGCGTAACCTCACCGCAAAGCGTAGCAGCTTTCAACAGTTCTCTAGGACAAAGCGATAAAACTTTCAGTCCGTATATCTGACGAAGCGTGACAGCTTCCAGCATTTTAATGAAACATTTTATAAATCAGCAATAGTCTCAAGTTTATTGATTAATGGTCAAAGTCAACTAAACAACAAACATAGGAATTCTTCATTCCGACATCTTCAACAAAACTTAAAAGAACAATCATACAATAATTTGCAGCAAGGCTGCAGCGACTGTGCCCAGCAATTTCTTAAAAATAAAAATAAATTAATCATCTTTGGATTCTACAGGACCAAGACATTCTGACAATTCTGGTAGGCTAGCTGGATATTCACGCAATCGTTCATGACACACATATTGACCCCTTCCCCCAGATAACGGCTCAACCATGTAACGTTCATTTGGACAAACTTTCGTGATTTTGCAAGGACCACTAAATTTTTCGCTCAATTTGTTAATAACGCGGGGATTTTTTTGAACTAGCACAAGATCGCCTTCTACAAAAGGCCGAATCGCGGCTTTATTAGCATCATAGCGTACTTTATCTTTCGTTGCCTGCTCGTCCATCCTATTCTTAGCTGCTTGTCTTGTTTCTATTAAATCCTGTTCATTGTGAATATTAAGACCCGTTGTGAGATAGTTTAACCTGGGTGGGTTTTTGTTGCAACCGAATAACAACTGAAATGGACTTTTACCCGTACTTTTAGACACCGTGCAATTCAAAACGAGTTGGACTTCACCAATAACAGATTTCCACGATCTGTTTTCGTGATTTTCGGCGACTGTGAAACAATTAGTCAGTACGGACATCATCCGTTCTACTTGTCCGTTTGCACGGCAAATACCACTGGCGATTTCGTGGTATTCAATAGACCACTCCCTACAAAGGTTTTGGAAGTCTTTCCCTGTGAAAGATGTGCCTTGATCGGAGATAATTCGCTTGGGTGTTCCGAATATGTGAACAAAATTTCGTAGAGCTTCACAGGCCGACCGTGAAGTTAAATCTCTAACAGCAGTTAAATAACAAAACTTGGTGAAACCGTCTACCATAACAATCACATATTCCTTGGAAACCCTTCCACCAGTTAATTTACCACTCGTATCGATGTGAATAGTGTGGAATGGTTCTGCAATCTTGTCAATTGGATGTAAAGCAGATTGTCTTTTTCCAGAAGGGTTTTTATTTATTTTACATGGCAAGCAATGGTCAACATATGCCCTAACGGACGAGCTCATATTGGGGAACCAAAAATATTCTCTGATTTTAGACAAAGTTTTATCCCAGCCTAGGTGTTTTAATTCGTCATGAAATCTCTGAATTATTTGCCAACGAAAATTTTTGGGGACTATTATTCGAGTAAAAGTTTTACCATCTACTTGGAAGTTCCTGTAAAGTAAGCTGTCTTTGTAGGTGTATGACGACCTAAGATTGGCGTCAATCGTGTCGTTTTCGATTGATTCAATAATTCGCTTTATATCCGAGTCTAACTTTTGTTCGGCCTGTAACCATTCGTCGCTTATACGTGAAATATTTACCTCCCTGCACTCAGTGGGGTTACGACTTAGGTAATCTACGTGTGGGATTCTTTCGCCCTTTCGGTACTCTATTTCAAAATTGAAGGTTTGCATGAACGCCCACCATCTGTGAACGCGAGGTAAAAGTTCACGCTTATGACGTGATGCCTTCAAAGCGTTACAGTCTGTAACGACCTTGAATTCTCTGCCGAGGAGATAGTGCCGAAAATGTTTTAGTGCTTTAAATACCGCCAAAGTTTCTAGCTCATAGCTGTGGTATCTACTTTCGACCTCGGTTGTTCTTTGGCTAAAATAGCCGATAACTCTTAGCTGATTGTCGTCCTTTTGAAATAAAATCGCCCCGTATCCAATCGAGCTCGCATCCGTGTGCAATTCGATTGGTTTGCTGGGATCGAATATAGTCAATACGGGTGCAGAAGTTAGATATCCTATTACAGTCGCGTGAGCCTTTGTATGTTCGGCAGTCCAAACCCATTTTGCATCCTTTTTAGTGAGGGCGTATAGGGGTGCCATTATAGAAGAAAAGTTGGGAACAAACTTTCTAAAGTACCCAGCGAGACCGTTAAATTGCCGCAGCTCCTTTACACAAGTCGGTAAGGGGGCATTAGCTAAAGCTTCTATCTTTTTAGGGCTTGGTTTGATACTATTATCACTGACAACGTAGCCCAGGTACTCGACCGAGGACTTCAGAAAGGTGCACTTCTTCCAATTAAAAGTGAAACCAGCCTCTGATAAGGCAGACAATACCTGCTCTAGGCTCTGAAACGCGTCCTCCTTCGTTTTCGAAAATACAAGGACGTCATCCATGTAGACGAGCGCTATTTGATCTTTAAGGCCTTTGAGCGCTTTATTGATGGCTCGTTGGTAAACGGAAGGTGCGTTGCAGAGTCCAAAGGGCATTTTCAAATATTCCCATACACCGTCGGGGGTAATAAACGCGGTCTTTTCGATGTCATCCTGAGATGCCATCAAAATTTGGTGGAAGCCCGAAGCCATGTCCAAACTTGAAAAATAAGATGCCTGACCGAGGGCATCAATTTGTTCTGATATCAATGGCAAGGGATAACTATCACGCACTGTATTGGAGTTAAGCTCCCTATAATCTACACAAAGACGATCGGACCCGTCTTTCTTCTTAACAAGTAGCGCAGGGCTCGAAAAAGGCGAAGAACTCTCACGCACGATGCCTTTGCTCTCTAAGTCCGTTATTATTTCACGCATTACGGCACGCTCAGAGGGAGCCAACCGATATGGATGTCGTTGTACGATTTTATCGGGATTTTTAAGTTTGATTTGCATCTTTCCTGTACTGACAGTTGACTTAGAATTGCCGCTGGCAAAATTAGTTTCGTACTGTTTTAATATAGACTTTAGCCTATCGATATCATACTGCTCAGTCAAATCTGTGTTAATTTTATCGAACTCCACGTTCGTGTTTTGGATAAGACACATATTGACATTGATGTCACGTAATATTTTAGCGCCGTCACTATTTAGGGTGAAAATTAAACCGGGGGTTTTAAATATCTCCCTACCTAGGATAACGTCATGCGGTAACAAATGCGAATCAACAATAACGAACGTTATCTCAGTATGGAGTCCGTCAAACTCAGCAAAAGTGGTTATTTTTCGAAATGAAAAGCATGGTACTGAGCCAATACCTGTGAGGCGGGTAAACGAAGTGTCTTTCTTACCAGGTAAACAATCTGCGATTTCCTTTTTAATTAAAGAGCACTCTGAACCACTATCGATCAATGCTTGTAGATTAAAGCCACCTAAACATATTTCAATCAACGAATCATTAGAGGGTGAACAAACATTGACCGATTTTGTTAACAACTTAGGGTCTTTAAGATCTTTTAATTTATCTTCTCGCTGCTTCTTGAAACAAGTAGATTCAGAATGCCCAGGTTTATGACAGTAAGAACATTGCATAGCAGCTGGCTTAGCATTAGGTTTATCAGGAGACACCAGAGGGTGAGCGGTACCCCCACTTTTATTGTTATTGCGCAATAGTGAGCAATGCCGTTTCAGATGACCTATTTTATTACAGTGATGACAGCGCCGATCTATAGATTTCTCACTAATTTTAGGACGCTTAGAATAAGAAGGTTCATTTTCGTTCCGCGGTTTGTCAAAATTTCGCTTAAGGTTGTTAATGCTAGGGTACGTACTTAAATGTCTATCAAGTGCCACAAAATTTGTTGGAGTATTTTTAAGCATCTCTGTGCGTACCTGAATATCCGTGATGCCGGAGATCACCACTTCTATTTTGTTGGACTCACCCCAACCAGTATCCAGTCGATCTATCAGCGCCAGCTTGTTGGTAGAATATTCGATGTACGTAGCCGCCTGGTCGCTCTTGTATTCCACCATATCGCAGAACAGGTCGTAGAATCTCCTCGTTGCAACAAACTGTCGAGTGAGCCGCTCCTTTAGGTCTTCCCACGTCTTGCACAAAGGATAGGAACGCGCAGCCCATTTCTTCGCGCGTCCTTGTAAGTGAGTGAATACAGCGTTCCTAGTTTCATAATCCGTCCACGAGTTGTTTTTCTTATGATGTTCAATCTCCTCGCACCACTGAGCTGCGGTAAACTGACAATCGTCTGGATCAAACGGCGGTAGGTAAATCTCACTCGCTTTTAATCGCCTTGGTTCCACGGTGCTCGTAGAGGGTTTCTGGTTACAGTTCTGGAGGCCCGCCATCATATTTTGAAAAAGTGTGGCCCATGTTTCCGGTGTAGGCGTGCCAAGTATGTCGTCTTTTGATGTTGAAGGCCTCGCCGCCATATTTTCTTGAGCTTCATATCCCGGCGTAAAATATTCTTTGTTTTGAGTAGCTGGTATCGCGGTCGGCGCGCGGGGTGATTTTGGAAGCGATCCCACCGCTGCTGTCGCAGATTCAAACGGATTATCGTCCGCGTGGTCGATGTTGATGTCCGCCATGTTGTTTTTATTATCAATCAGTGCGCACGACCGGCGCAGGCGCTGTCTCGGGAGCAAGAGAGCTCTCAAAAATCAAACGCACTACTGATAGATACATTGACACTGACAGCTTCGACATTGACAAGCCGTCAATCGTCTATGATGTCTGCGCGGTGTTGCTATTCGAATCATTTGAATAAAATAACTGACATTGTAAATTATTGTAAGTTATTATCTCTAACATACATTATACGATTATCATGAGTTTGTAGTTATCAGAAGTTATTTATACTTTTGAAAATTCAAAACAAAATACTTCTTACAAAAGTTACAATGAAAATACTTCGCTGAGAACTTTTATTTCTGCTAGCGTCATTGACTCTAAATACAATTGGGTTTTTCAACTTTATTACCTCTTATTTTACCCATCGATCCAGCATTTAAAATCCATTGAAAAGCTATTTCGCACTAGTAGTGGCACATCAATATCTTTTAGTACAACAGTAATTCTTCTCCAATTGACTTTTACGACGTTTCTCAACATGGTGAAGTGTGCACCATTCAGTTTTTATATCAGTGTTTTTTTTTGGGTGGGAAATCATCAAATAACTTCTCCCGCTAGGTGGGTGGAGCAGGAGGGCGTGTCAGACTTTTACAGTGTACTAAGCTAGGTAAGTTTTCAATGGACAAAAACTAAAAATGGTATGCACGGTGACCTGTATTGCTAGATCTGGGTATCGAACCCAAAACCTTATGCTCAGCAATAGCACGACAACTAGATCAACGAGACAAAACCAAATATTATGTCATCAAAATATACTTGAAGCAACATTAACATCGCACACCGGAACAATGTGATAATGCTCACTGTAACATAGAAACAATTATAATGACAAGTAAGCCTTTGTCTAAACTCCACTTCAGACCCAGTTAGTTTTCTAATTTGGGACATTTATGCTAGTGGAAGTTTGTACGCGTCGGTATAATTTAACTTTGACGTAGGTAGTGTTGTGAAGTTTATGTCAAAACTTCTCGTGTGTCTGCAGCCCTGGTATTATTTATTTAGGAGGAAATGCTTTTTGACTGTACTGCTGGCCACCCAGTTTTTGCATCATCTTGGTAAGAGACTTATCATTAAACCCATTAATGATGACAAAGGATCCAAAGAAAACCAATCATTCAGCCTCGGTTGTCCGTCTGTCAGCGGGCTGCATCTCATGAACCGTAATAGAGAGACAATTGAAATTTTCACAAGTGTTTTCTTCTATTACCATTACTACAACTGATGAAACTAAAATAAATTAAAAAAAACAGGAATAGTGTGTGTTGTTCAGCGGTTCTTCCCTTGTGCTGGTTTTTAAAAAACTGTTTTTGTTTATTTTCCATCCTAGATTTTGATGGATATTTTTTTGCTCATGTCAACACGAGCTTTACAGGAGTACTTAGCTCATGCTTTGGTGATAAGATAAGGCAGCCAGGAAGAATTGAAGCGGGACTATTTATCCAGGGTGTTTATTTTTTTGATGTCAATGTGGGGTTTTCGGTAGGCACATGTGCGAGTTGAAACCCGCATCGTTCACGGTTCCCATTTTACACGGTACAGAGATTTTACTACTTGGCATTCATTTATTCATGAAATTTCCAAATCCCAAAAGAAAACTAGAAATTTCCTTTTCTGATACAATTGGATATTAATTAAAAGTAATAACAACAAAGATATTTGAGTAAAAGGCAACACCTCTTTGAAAAAATTCGTAACATCGGTTGTATAATAATGGACGGTACACATTTGCGTATCAGAATTAATTAATATATTATTTTTATTCGTCCCAAGCGCCAGAGAACAGACGGGACGCTTGTGTTTCATAAAATATGCATTTTTCTGCGAAACACAAAACGTTTTTGCATAATTTTGCATTAAACTAATGTGGTTTTGAACACTTTGACATGGCTGTCATAATAAAGATAAGATTGTTACTTTTTTAAATCTGTTCTCTAAAGTAAAATTTAGAGGTCAAACAAAGTCATTTGCTAAGTGTCGCCTACAACAGGGGATGAGCGCTGATGTCTGAAATACAGATATTTCTTATCTAGTTCAGACACAGATGTTCAAAATCTGTTTATAGAAACAGTGTCATAAAGTGTATCACCATACTAATAAAATGTTGTATATTTTTTGAACAAATAAATTGTACTTATATAAATTATACTTATAATTGGGAAAAGATTCCTTTTTGTAACATCTTCCACTAGTAACTCTAGCATCAGCTAACCCAACAAGTTATCTAACCCACACTGAAAAACCGAATAGGTTGAATTCCATAAAGTTGATTTCATGTGAGTTGCGTTAACCTAATATTATGTTTCAACAACTATTATATGACATTTATTTCTACAAAAATAAAATTGTTAAAAATTAATAGGTTAAACCAACCACTAAAAGAGGTTAAAACGACACAATATTCGAATCTAAGTAAGTCTAACTGATAATAAAGTCAAGTCAACATATTAACGAAGTAGAGTCAACAAAATAACTAAGTTAAATATATATAATCAGTTTAAACCAAACTGAACACAGGTTAAATTTACCTTTATAGTTCAACTATTTTTATTTTGTTAATTCAACAAATCATCTCGGTAGGTGCTATATTAACCTAAAATAAAGGTTGAAAAAAGGTTAAAACAACCTATTCGGTTTTTCAGTGCAACCACTAGTCCAATGCTGTTGTGCCTAGTCCAAAACCTAAGGTATTAAGTTCGCCTTGGTACCTTTTTTTGTTTGCGAGAAGTTTTATTAAATACATAAATATTATGTTGATGTGAATAGCTATTGTATCAGAGATTATCATTATGAATTTGCTGACACTAGAATATATTTTTTTACAGAAACTAACCAATGTTTCTTCTTGAAAATATCGTTAACCAAAAGAGGGCCAAAACTTCGAACACATGCGACATTAACTAACCCGCACTGGACCCGCGGACTGGACCTGGGGTGGATTATAACCTTTTAACCGCCATAGCCATAGCGTCCCGTATGTGTCGCCGGGCGTAAAAGAATAGCACCATCCCATTTCTACCCGCGGGCGTCGTAGCAGGCGACTAAGGGACTTACTAGAGAATGGGCAGCAGCGTTCTCTATGCATTTTACCAATACTGCGATCGCCAACCCGCCTGCCAAGCGTGGCGATTATGGCAAATATTTATTTATTCGAGTAACCAAGACTCAACAAGATTGTTAGTATAACTTACGACTATGTTAGTAAACACAGACTATACACAAAACAACACAAGAAATAACGGTTGGTCACCGATGCGACATCCCATGAGAGACGGCACAACAGCGACCCACATACTTACAGAAAAAAAAATTGCTGTTTCATAGAAAAGTGCAATACCTACGCGGTCAAAATGTATGAAACAGCAGTTTTTTTTTTTTTTGTTGAACCGACGAATAATGTCTATGCTAGCGGGTCTAGAATGATATGCTGAATTCATGGTTACAGTTTGTGCACTGGTTAAATTTTTATCCTGTAGATGACAAACCAAAATATGCCCAGCACGCGCCGGTCACGAGTACATGACAGGCTTTTTATTATTTGACGTGGCGGCGGTCAAAAGGTTAACCTACTCCTTTTCACAGAGAGCAGGCTTGTGTCCTAGCAGTGGGAAGCCTTTATAGGCTTGTGAATCAACTTTAAAAAAGTGAACTTCTTAGCTGGCGGTTCGGTAATTGGACGAGAATTGAGAGTGAAATTTTAAGGAGTAACGTTTAGACACATTTCGTAAGAGAAAAAAAAGATAAAACTACATCTGTCCCGATCACATTAAATCTGTCTTATTGTTCTACTAGCTTTTGCCCGCGGCTTCGCCCGCGTGGTCCTACTCGCGGACCGAGCCGAGGTGGCGTTCGATTCTTTCCGGTTTCCCATCTATACTTTCATCCCCTATTTTACGCCCTCAGGGGCTGATTTCCCAAAAACACTGAAACACGTGCTTTTTAATCAGAATGATAAAAAACAATTTTCGAGGATTTAAAATTACGATTTTCCACACAAACTTTCTTCCCTTTCTTATAGGTTGAATGATGTTTAAAAAAAATGGTTACCATAAATGGCACCCGGAAAAAGCTTTTTACTCGAGTTTCTTTAAGTTTATTTTTATTTTTCTAAATTCCATTAGCAGCCAAATACCTATCGAATAAAAGAGATAGCTTATTAATACTTATTTCAAGATATAACGTAGGTATTCGTATAATCACCGAAATAAATATAATATGTACCTAAAACTACTTAGACTGCTTACTGAGTTGAAAGATAAATCAAATATAATATAAAGCTAATTGAAACTTTTTGCTTTACAACCTATGTTTTCTTAAAAGTTTAAATTGGATTAGATTATTATAATAAATTGAAATCGAAAGACTTTAGTTTTATTTGTGATCGACACAGGAGTTTGACAGGGAGACGTCATTTTAATTAATAGTAATGGCTTAACAAAGATTATTTTAAATAGTTTAGAAAATTTAATATAATTTTTACTTTATAAGACATTTTACCCTTAGGTAATTGGCTAATTGTACGTGATAGAAAGGTATTAATAATTATTATAAAGTCAAATGATTAAATACCATGCCAGTAACATGTTTTCTATTTAGCATTATCATCATCATCATCATTTCAGCCGAAAGACGTCCACTTCTGGACATAGGCCTCCCATATTTAGCATGTAATTAACATATTTCGAAAAATTGCAATTTAACAAACGATGCACACCAACACAATGTTTGAAAAAGATCGGCTAGAATACCTACTTATAATTATACTAAACGAAACTAAAAGAGGTGTCGCGGTAAAAGAGTTCCTGGGAGGACTTGGAGGGAGGCCTTTGGTCAACAAGGGGACAATATGGGCTAAAAAAAAGACAACAACAAATGCTATTTGTGTTTTTAAAACTAAAATAAAATCAATAAAACTCATATTAAAAGTAAACATTGGCTACAAGCTCATTAATACAAATTAGAGGGTTATATCCAAGATAACAAGCTGGTGCTCCATAGGAGAATTCAGAGTCAGGACAAAATCAAACTATGATTACTTAATTATGAGTTTATTATTCTAGGAAAATATTTGAGCACCATGAGTATCTATCATATTATATCTAATTAATTTATATATAATTGCTCCATCTCCATTTCTTTTACGCTGTTCCTATGTGCATCGTTTTCATATATATATGATTAAAGTATGTAACATATTGCATAACATTTTATAAGAGTAACGGTGGAGTTATTTGCCCATTCTTCTCCATACGAACTTACCTTTTGGAAGGGGCGACTACAATCAATTCTATTTTCATGTAAAATTATACTGACGTCTAAAAGTGGCTTTTATATGCCTATTTGAAATAAATGTTTTCTTTGACTTTGCAACTAACATTAGGCTCAGCTCTCAAAGAATTTGATGCACAAACAAATTTATACTTATTTATTAACATGTTACATGCAAAACGAATATTAGAAGTTCACAAGTTCTGTAACCTTTGAAGGGTTGAATTATGTAGCTTTTGATTTCTTGAAGCTAGCCTTTAGTCAATCAGAACTACAAAAGGATTTACAGTAATAAACAACAAAAGGAATTTGTAAGCTTGATTTTTCCAAGATCAAAGAGGTGTATCTTTAGGTAAGGTTAGTCAAGATTTGTCTGACGTTTAGAAATATATTAAAGCTTTATAGTACTTATGAACTTCTCGCGTGGCAAATAATAAGAGTAAAGAGCTGCACAGGTGACTGAAGGTTAAGATACGCTACTTGGATGGGTAGATAGAGAGCCCTTCCATGCCTTGGATAGCGATTAAAACGTCAAAAGATTACAGTAACTTTCGTATTTATAATATTATGTATGGATTTAGGAAAACAGCATCATGTTCTGCCGTCCTTACGAAAAGTGCAATAACTCGAGTTTTGCGCTGAATTGAGATAAGTACTTATCTCAATTCAGCGCAAAACTCGAGTTATTACATATTCGGAATTTGCAGAACGATCTATGCATTATTTCTAGACACTTTTTTCATATCTATGACGAAGTCGGTTTTAATACTAAGCCTTACTGCAATATCTAGGTCGGTGCTTTAACAAAATGAAATCTTTACACGCGTTTTTCTCGAAATCAGGTTTAACTTAGTTATTGCACTTTTCGTAAGGACATACAGTCTAAGTGTAGTGGAACTGGACTCGAATTCTCATAAAACGTTGTTCAAAACTAAAATTTTAAATGGAATGGACCGGAAAATTTGTAGTTCTAAACTTCATACGAAAACCCACACTTCTATTTATAATAGTATGTAAAGCTCATTTTCCACAGCGAAGTGCGGACAACCTACACACACAAGCTGCATAGAACCACGTGCAGATCCGTTGTATTAATGCATGGGACGTGGGCGCATGAAAACTTCTAGCCTAGTGTAGAACACTCTTTGCATACGAATGCACCCGAAGTTATACGAGCACAATGTTGGTATACAATGTTTATGACATAGTAGTAGGTATGTTCCATATTTCAGGTAGTAAATATCATCATCATCATCATTTCAGCCGTAAGACGTCCACTGCTGGATATAGGCCTCCCCCAGAATGGGGGGTTTTGCCATAATCGCCACGCTTGGTAGTAAATATATCGTGTGTTTATTTTAAAGACAGAGTGGAGACAAGATCATAATTTATTTCTTACTGTATATTAAATTTTTCTATATTGCTCACGTCCGCTCATATCCGACGTAGAAAAAACGGCTTCGTTTTTGTTCAAATTGACTTAGGCCGTGGCCCAATCCCAACCGAAAGCGACAACAGGTACGCGATCGTCGTGCGTATTATGCGATCGTCGCTGCGTCGCGTTCATGTGTTACAAAACCGATAAGCGCTCTAAGTCAGCGCGCCCACGCGTTTCGGTTCACCGAACAAAAAGTGACAAATGAACGCGATGATCGCGTATTCGCGCGACGATCGCTATCCATATACGCGGCCTAGGACGTACGTACTCGTACGACTAATCAAATCATGTTTGTACGTGATATTTCAGGTAAAAGATCGCGTAATCACGTATTCACGCGTCAGTCTTCTTGAATATGATAAATCCGTTTTAAAACTATTCACTTTTTCTTAACCCAGAGATATTGAAATATTACTTTGTATTCCATAGCCTTACCTGAGCAATCTTGACGTTGTACTGTGAGAACATGGCATCGTACATAGACATGAGCTCTGACTGTCCCACGGCTGCGGCTGCTCGAGGGTCCAGGATACTGCCAGCATCCTGAATAAGTAAAGTGAAAAATATTTTTACATAGGTTATTATTGTCATCACAGTGTCTATTGAACGTCAGCTGTCACTTAAATAAAATGCTGACAGGATGTTTTGTAAAAATCTCACCGTCTTCTTCTTAGCATGTCGATACCAACCTATACAAACCTTGTTTTAGTATATGCAAAACCCGAAACACCTGTCTAGTATTTTTATGTTAAGAATCTATGTACAACATTTCAAAACTGTATTTTGAAAATAACGAAGTTATAAGCCTTTTATTTTACCTAGTGGTCTACAAAAACATATTCATCCCCCGCCGCCCGCCGGCCAGCGTCGTATTGTGCTCATTGATAATAATAAGGCAGTAAGTACCTAACCGTACGGCGATTGATAACCTTTTTCAGCACACTTGCAAAAATTATTTGGGAAAAAATATAACATGGTGTAAAACTTATTGGAATCGATTCAGTTACTTATTCTAAACAAGCTATCTTCAGGTTTCGCATTTACTAAAAATAATTTTGTTTACTATCCGCCCATAATTTGGCTACGAGCTTGACACTTGCAGCAGCGACCACCAATAACTGTCCAGTGACTCCAGTGAGCTGTCAATAGTGTCAAACCCAAACATCAAGTGGAATGACAGCTTACCTTGAGTTCACTCCACCTAACTTTTCACGGTGATATTTTTACGGAATAAACCGGCAGAAACCTAACTGACAAATGAACAATCAAGACAAAATCAAACCTTAACCAAAACCATACCTTTTAGAAGGGGCGACTAGAAACATTTTTTTTTTTATTTTTTATTTTGACGTTCAGGAGTGCCATTTTCTATTTGAAATAAACGATTTGACCTCAACTTTGACTTTGAATTACATTGGTATTTTATTTCGTGAGAATGATTGATACGGGATTTCTAGGCGAGATTTGGCACGAGACGAAAATCAGTTTTGTTTCGAATAGATTGGGTTATCCCGTAACAAGCCGTAAACATTTCTAAAATACTGTCACATTGCTTGTGAATTTATCTGTTTTGCTGTCATCAGGACACATACGACCAAAGTATATTGTAGTATGTTGTCTTTTATCAACAGTATAGGCCATCTGTAGTAGACTTTAGTGCCATTTCTGTTTTGTATGTTGGGGTAAGTTCGGCACTGGGATAAGACCGTACGTTTTTAAATTCCCGTCATTCTATTTTCCACCTACAATTCGGAGTAGAAGAGAATGTTGGGCCAAAAAAGGAATTAATGAAAGGTAATTGCATGCAGTATGTGTGGTATTACACGAATGGAAAGAATAACGTATGAGTACAAAAGAGGAAGTCTTAAAGTGGCACCAATAGCTGAAAAGTTGTGTGAAAATCGGTTTATATGGAAGAATGAGGAAAGTTTCGGGTATGAATGTCCACGGTTACAAGAGTAAGATGGCTATAACACAAAATAAACGATGGAGGGACTGCGTGAATGATGATAAATATGCTTAGAAAGGGTGTGACTATCGAGATGATGACCAATAGACTGGTGTGGATAAAAGACATGTTGCAGCAGGAGACTTCAAGACGGGCAGAAAACAATGGCGTAGAACACAATGTTGTCAATAAAAATATTGCAGAAAATATCCGGTAATTTGCTTCGTACGGTATTATCCCAGCGCCGAACTTACCCTAACACACTCTACAGTGAGAAGAGATCGAGTGCTGTATTCACAGTAAAGACCCCACAACAAAGCATAATTGTAACACAACATTAAACGTTTGTGTTTCATTTGTGCTGGACTGAATTTCCGTACTTCTGATACTATATTATACGTACGGTTTGTTATTGTAATGATAGAATGTGCTCCGTTTTGTGATAAATTGATATGAATGGAAGTTTTGACCACGACGCAGCATCGGTTTTGGAAAGTCCAGCGCTGTGGCTCTGTCTCGCACAGCATTATGCTGAGCGATGTCCGTTTTGCGTTATTGCGACGCATATTTTCCACAAACTTGTTCTTTTGTCTTTGCGTCGTGTTGTACAGCAAATACTTCAACGTTTTTGCTTTCTTTTCGTACAAAGACAAACGGATAAAATGTGAAGTGTTAAAATGCAGTAGCTTTTGTCTAAAGCTATTTCAAATTTGAAACAGTCTTAATGACGTTTCCGACGCCAAAGATCAGAAAGCGAGCAACTGATTGGTTTTCAGTCATTTTGTGGTGAAGGGAAAACTCGTTACATTTTCCTAGAAACCTGTAGATCAAAGACTGCCACGGTTAACTATTCTGCTTTTGGTGTTCACAAATTTCTTGTCTCTTGAGATTGTATAGGTCCCTTTTGTAATGTGGAGATGACAATACGACAGTAAATGAAAACACTGGAATTATTCATACATAGGAGTATTTAGGACCTATCAAATAAAGCTAACATTGAAATTAACTACAGAGCGTGCCAAAGAAATATACATACATACACTTAAAAACGTAACCCTCCTTCTGGCGCAGTCGGGTAATAAAAACATTTGCACAAAAAATACAAACGATTTTCAAAACTACACTACAAACGTCAAATTTCTTTAATTTCGGGAGTCGGTGTCTTGGTTTAGTATTTCCGGTTTGGTTGTTTTATTGGAAAAATGTTTTTAGTTTAGACTATTTAGTTGTTGCCACATCAAAATAAAACAACATCGATTTAAGTGTGCCCATAATATTTAAAGAGGTCCCTCGATATCTCCCAGATCCTGACCTAATGACATTGGAATCACCTGGCACGTATTGAATTTACTAAATCGGCCCAGCTGTCTTAGAGTAAACGGGTTACATGCGTATATTTAAAAAGAAACCGGCAAACTGAGACCCAGCACATTTTTTTAAGTTGGTTACCTAAGTGGTGTTGTCCATTAAAGTAAATTCGCATGCAGTCTGAACAGACAGAAAATTGTTTGTCAATATTATTATAAATATTCGCAATTTAATTTTATTGTCATATTGTCCTCTTCACCTTTTATATTTAGGGCCTTAATGGAACACAAATTAATGAAGTTAGTTTTCATAAAAGGTAATTGATTAATTATACTGGCCATTCATGAATGCATCATATTGCCCATAGAATGTCATTACTCCTTATCAACAACTATTCAACTGCAATACGTCTATTCATTATCAATACGTTATCAATATCGTGTCACTGACCTCTCGTGTGTGATCGCTGGGAGACAAAGTCTCTCTCATAGAGAGGGACATGAGTAGCTCCTGTGTCAGCTTCTGTCGCCCAAACGCTACCGCTCCGCTTGTCACCATAATGCATTCTCGACCCTCGTGGTGACATTCTGCTACCTGCGAAAATATACCTTAGTTTGAGAAAGGCAAGGATAGTTTTCCTTTGCAGGTTTGGATATGCTACCCCACTTGAGATCTTATAAAAAAAAACAACGCGAAACACGATTTTGAAATCCATCATCGTGATGGATATTTTGGCGTGTCACCAAAACCGGAATCAACGGCACCATCTTGTATTTGTCATCACATAAAGTCCACATAGGTTCCCACGGACGTAAAAGTGCTCTAACACAGGCAATTTTTAAGCAATTATTGCTCGGCAAAACTGATGGAGCAATCTGGATCGGATATGTTTGTATAAAACCACGGCGAGATTTTTTCGCACAATGGATCTTCAGCGCACTGCTAAGCGCCCAGAGTTGAAAATCGAACAGTGTGTTTTTTCAACGTGCTAGGATGCACTTTGTTGGATTCTCAATGCTAGGTTTAACACAGAGAGTTCTAGTAAATCCAATCGGCGATGAAATCCCGCTGCGATATTTTTACGTGCGTGTAAACGTCAATAAAGATCGCCCCCTGTCAACATCATTCGAGCACCTATAGACCTTTGTAGCATGCTTGCAGCAGTGTATAATGAACGAAAAATATTCCTATACCTATCATCTGCCACTTAACCGGTCAAAATGGCGGTGCTTTGGGGAGGCCTATGTCCAGCAGTGGACGTCTTTCGGCTGAAATGATGATGATACCTATCATCATCATCGTCATCTGCCTTGGGGTCGGTCGGCTTCGAGTCAAACCGGATACAGCTGAATACCTGTATTTTACATGGAACGACTGCCTGTCTGACCAAATGATACCCCTTGATAAAACTGGCTGTCAACTTTCTTTTGACGACTCGTAGCGACTGTCAAAAATTCACAAATGTCAGCCGGACCAATGGCTTAACGTTTTCCGAGACACAAAGGGGTTTATTCCACAACACAAGGAGAATATTTTTTTAAAACATCAAGCAGCCAGTTCTATTTGGAATCCAGATAAACTTCCAATTTTGAAATCAAAGCCAACAAAAGTTTCAAAGTGAAACAAAAACATAAAATCAAACATGGCTGCCTTACCTTCAAAGTTCAGACTGTTTTCAAGAGATTTTATTACAAGTTACAACAAAAGCACTAAGTACTTATAAAGTCAATATTTATGGTCCTTTAGCATTATTCTGAGTCTGTAAAACATTCCCGCTATAAAATTGAGTCTCTGATTTATACGAATAGTTCTGGTTGAAAATTTGCGCGGGAATGAGCAAGTGCGTTGATTCAAATAATTGGAACGCGATTATTACACGAGTGAAGAATTTCAATAATATTGAAAACGCTGTCAAAACAACAGCACAAACGGAATATGTGTATTAATTTCAGTGCGAACATTTAAGCTGAATTATTTGATGATGACCATTAAAAATGCAGGTTTATGAAAACCAAACATTTTCATTAAAACATTATCTCGAAAACGACCACGCCAATAATATTACGTACTTGACAATTTTATCGCAAAAATGTTTGATTTCTCCACTACTAGCCATACACGTTTGACTTTCCCATCATCGTTACTGCTGATAGAATACTGTCACTTTGCCTTAACCCTCTGGTAACACTGCGTAAATCTCATTCCTCTCCTGAACTGCTTGTGACGCTGATGATTTTCATCCGTCACAATAATATAAAATCTTGATTTATTCCCCAATCTGTGTTTATGTTGTATATATGATGTTTCTCTAATGTTCTAACAATTTTATTATATGTATGTAATTTATTTATTCTTTGTTTGTTTAAGTCCAGTACTAACCCCACGAGATCAACAGTTAAGCCCAACTGTATCATCGAAGATTATTATCGTTTTTTTTTTTTTTAATAATGCACACATGCTTTTCCAATTCACTTTAGACATTGGCAAAATAGTCGAAATCGGCTTTGCTTGCCATATTAAAAAAATAGAATTGAATAGAACTCTGCGTAAACCCATAGTATAAATAGGTGTTCAAAATACCTGTTCAACAATAGACGCAAGTCTTCCCAAAGCCAGTCCGTTGCCATCCTCTCGGGTGATAACAGCACTGCCGAGCTTGACTACCAGTCTTCGTGCATACTTCAGCTGAGATCTGTCTGTGAATGTCCTTTGTTTTCGTTCAGCACTCGCCAAATTACGCTTGTCTACGTTCAGGCCCTGGAAAATAAGGAAAACTGTAAGAATTATGTTTGTAAAGTGTTTTCATACTGGTAAGCTTAATAGAGGGAGTGAACCTTCATCCACCACGCGGGCCCAGTGCGGGTTGGTAGATGTTACATTTCTTCGAGATTTTGTTTCTACGAGTATTACACTCCAGTTTCCTTCATTGATTTGAGGGCAGTGGTGAGGACATAAATTACAAAAAGTAAAGCTCCTGGCTCCTGGCTGGGTTCGAACCTTCGACCTGCAACTCAAAAGTCGCAGCCGTTAACATTGGGCAGTAATTTAGAAAAGTCGATAGTAGACCCACAACTATACCGTATATGCACTAAAATAAAAGCGTAATTGCAAATAAAGATATGTAGGTATAGTTATTTCACATTCATCATCGTCATATCAGCCGAAAGACGTCCACTGCTGGACATAACCCTCCCCCAAATGACGGGGAATTGCCATAATCGCCACGCTTGGCAGGCGGGTTGGCGATCGCAGTATGGTGGTCAAATGCATAGAGAACGCTGCTACCCATTCTCTGGTAAGCCCCTTAGTCGCCACACGGAACACACACACACAACACATTCACATTGCTTATAAAGGACCAAATTACTTCACAATATGTTATTATTTGCCCCAAAGAAAGACATTACTCAAGCCCAAATGCCTAATCCATCAGTCGGTATTTACGACTCCCACGCAAGGAAAACATCTACCTAACCTATTTCGATCCATATTCCATAACATCTAAATACACCCCTTTCTGAAACTTAAGAGGAAAAAATATTTTTATTTGATTCCCAAAACAAAATTCATTTTCATAGAGCACCTACGGGCTATAAATATTCTAGAAAGTTCGTACGAATTCTGAGAAACACCTTTCTTAAAATAATGATCTTAAGCTATTTTCTTCCACAAAGATAAAGAAAATATTATAATTTCTACTGGGAATGCTACTTGATACTTTTAAATTCGTGGTATCAATATCGGCTTCAGGTGATTAAGGACTCCTACTACAGACAACCGCCTGATCACCAACTTAATTTTTTTAGCAGGTGTGAAAAGCTTGATAGAATGTGCTCATATCTTTCGCTTTTCAATAACTTTATAGAATGCGCTCATATCTTTCGCTTTTCAATAGCTTTATGGGATGCGCTCATATCTTTCGCTTTTCAATAACTTTATAGGATGCGCTCATATCTTTCGCTTTTCAATATACAACAAAGTATTTGTACAAGTCGCCTAAACCCGTTTAGTAGGTTCTTATAGCATTTTTAACCAATTTCAAAAAGAGGAAGATGATTTTTTATAAAAAAGAACACAAACCAAAGACACAGAATTTCAAAATTAAAATTCTGTGTCTACTATACGAGTACTTCAGTGCCGGTCTCCAACAAAACTAAAGATATCTTTGAAGCAAATTGTCACTAAAGAAAATACAAACATTCAAACGGTTGGTTAAATGACTTAATATGTAGTAATTTTATAAAGTAGCGTAGCGTAGTAGTGTTTTAATTTTTTAGTGTGTTTCATTGTACTGTGTTGTAGTTATGTTTATGATATTCCTGTGCGGTGCGAGTTTCTTTACTATGTCTGTGGCAGCCCTTAAATTTGATACTAACAATCATAGACGCCTACGTATTTACGTTACGTTGTACATTATTTTCTACAACAACAAAAAATCTAACAGAATTGGAAATGTTCAATAAACTCCCAAATAGTTGGAAGGAGCTTAGTGTCCGTCAATTAAAAAATAAATTAAAGATACTGCTAGAAAGAAAAGCGTACTAGGGTATTCTAGAATTTCTTAATGACAACATCTAATATCGTGTAGTTATAACCAACATTATCAATACATCTTTGACATAATCCGAACATGCAGCAACATAATTATTATTACTATGATGATAATTTAAATTGACATTTAATAATTGTTACGTAATTATGATGACGAAATTTAAATATTTGTACGCCACTAATGCCAACATGACTGATCTTTAAACTATAATGTAATTTAATAACTTGCATGCTCTGGATGTGTACTCATGTTTCCACAAATAAAGAATCTTGAATCTTGGAATGAAATTTCATGCAAAATAAGTTAACCGGCGCCAGGGTAATTTCGTTACATGCTTCCAATGAAAATGCCTATCATTTTGACAGTTCAACAGCATTCATTGCATTATTTAAGAAACATTACAAGCAATGGAGATCAATAGCAATGGAGAAACGGATTCCTTTAAAACAAATCTTAACGTAATTGAAAATGTAACGTAATGACGCAACAAGGATGGAAACAGGGGACAACCCTACAAATTTGACTTAACTAAGGTACATATTTCAGGTTCACACGAAAACTTGGAACTCCAAGCCATGATTTCTTCTAAAAACTTTAGCTATCATATTTACGACTGCAATATTTATTTATTTCTCCCTAGGCAGAAATAAACTTAAAATTGTACTCCTAAAACTTTATAAAGTCTTTGCTTTTTTAACAGGAGAATGAAATATTGGGGCGCAAACATTATTGCTTTTCTTTTTATATTTTTAATATTTAAATGAGTGTAATCTAGGACCTAAGGACCTATAAATTTTAATGTTAGAACTTCTCAATTATTTCAGAAAAAAACAATCATAATATTCTCACTATCTAGTCAGTTTTTATTTAACTTTTTAATGCTCGGTATGAATATAATTAATGATTTGAATTAAACTTTCAGTCTTTGACTAAAAGTTTTCATAAATATTAACACTTGTTCTTCAAGATCTACGTCATATTGTTTTGTATGTAAAACCTAAAATAAAGGATTGCAATAAATTACCAAGCGGTTGGAAAGACTTTATAGTAACAGACTACGTAATTTTTTAATGGAAAAGCGTACTATAGAGTGACTGAGTTTTAATCCGAGAAACAAATGGCTGAAATGGTCTGGATTGATGTATCTGGCTTTTATACAACGTGTACCGGAAGGGGTATATACATACCAAGGGCACGACTTCTTTGGATGATATCAAACGATATTGGAAGGGTTTTTTAATCCTATCTCTACATATTCGGAAGTTATGAGATTTTTTAATAAATGCATTGATAACACAAACCGAACTTTTCAAATTCAAATAAACACATCACTCGGAAGAGATTTATCGTAATATTGGCAAGTAACGTGGAAAGTTATTGACCTATACGTATTGCGGTGACACGTTTGTTATGATTCGAATTTAAGAAAAATTTGAAACCGAAAATTTAATTTAAGTTGGGGCCTCTCTTATCCCATCTATGTATATTATATTATATTATATCCCTAGGGCGTAATAGGTGTACTGTAGGGGGGGATGAAATCAATTTCTCACCTCTCAAGACAAATAGACAACGTGTTCTCAATTCACTCTTACTTTTAAGAAATCCCACCACCCACCGATTCACCATACATTATTTCAAAGTACAGTTAATTTGTATGTGTTTCTAAGTTTTACTGAAAAAACGCCTGCGCACAACGAAAACCGTACTAAATTCTCTGATTGCAACTCAGTATGAGTGAAAGTGGGGTTTTATCATCAGAAGAAACTAAGCTTGCATCACGCGGTGAGTGTTTATTTTTTTTTGGAATAGCTTACCTTGGCCATAATTTCACCCCTCGCCACTGAGCTTTACATAATTATTATTGAACTAGCTTTTACCAGCGGCTTCGCCCGCGCGGAACTTTCATCCCCTATTTAACTCCCTTAGGGGTAGAAATTCGAAAAATCCTTCCTTATTCCTTGTCTACATTATAAAGGGAACCTCTGTGTAAAATTTCAGCTTTCTAGGTCCAGACTTGGGTTTATACAAATAAAAGCAAAGAATTTAATGTACCCAAACCAAACAGCTATGGAAAGGAGCATGTTGAAACTCAGAAAAATAGACAAAGTAAAGAATAAACATCATCATCATCTGCCTAGCCTTTTCCCAACTATGTTAGGGTGGGCTTCCAGTCTAACCGGATGCAGCTGAATACCAGTATTTTACATGGAGCGACTGCCTATCTGACCTCCACAACCCAGTTACTGGGTAATACGATACCCCTTGGAAAGACTGGTTGTCAGACTTTCGGGCTTCTGACGACCCGTAACGACTGTCAAAGATTCACAAATGACAGCCGGGACCAACGGCTTAACGTGCTTTCCGAGGTACGGAGGGGTCTTGGTATGTAAAGAATAAACATATCACAAAAAACAAAAATTACTGATGCTCTCACTCGAAACTTAAATGGAGGTGGGCTGGACACATGGCACCTCGTCTCACTGATAATAGATGGACCATAGAAACCACACGATGGAAAGGTCCACAGGGAAAGAGGAATGTTGGTAGACCTGTAAGATGGTGGGCTGATGATATTATCCACGTATCAGGAAACCACTGGACAAATACTGGCAAGGTTGTTTCTGAATTCCTAATCCAATCCAATAAATTATTTATTAAAGTAGTTACCTCATATTAAATTTAAGATATAAGTAAGATATTTGTGGTACTACACAAACATCTTACATAGTAAAACGTAACATAATGTAAAACTAATAACCAAACCATAAAATAAACAGGAAACCAAAATATCGGTCCTTCTGAAATACCCTATTAAGTCCAATCTCCTGAACACATAGAATAACTTAAGTAATTAATATTGCCATTGAAAGCGTTCCAAAATAACTTGTTTTTCTCAAACGTTTCCCTATTTGTAAAAACCCTTTTAACTTATTAATTAAAACCCCAATGGAAGTGACCACAGAGTTTTAGAGAGGACCAAAGGACCAACGGAAAGGGGAGGGCTTGTGATTTGTTTAGGAGTTAAGCCCCAAGAGAAATAATTTAAACTTTTTTGTTTACTTGTGCACTTTTCGCGATTGTTGATTTAATTAGAAAAATAAATAACTTATGTGGCACACTCCAATTTGTACTTTGACGAAAAATCAGATTAACGAGTACAAAAAAAGTGGTGACCAGATCAATGATATACCTTTAGATGCGTTAGCGGCGCAGCGGCGTTCAATATTGGCAAGCTAAATGCAAGGTAATTGCCTGTCGTGTTATTAATCACGTACTGAGCTGTGACGCGGTGACACGCTAGTGACGTAACTAGATATTTATGTTTATCAGTTTCTAAAACCAGGAATCGGTATAGGTCTTCGCCCACTATGATTGTATGTACGTACTAGTAGGTTCATTCATGATTTACGCTGTTTTTGAGGGCTCTAATTTATGACGTGTCTATTTATAATACGTCATTTGACCCTAAACAAACCAAAGGATTGTGCAGGAATCTGGTTGCGTTCGTTCTGTAGTTGCTGCCTACGCCCATAGGAAGAAAGCGTAAGTAGGTATATGTCCAGGGATGCGGGTTGTTCGAAAGATATACCGCCGCCCCTGGTACACAGGCCATTGAGAGAACACGGGTGGATTTTAGTCAGTAAAAGTCTGACACCCTCCTGCTCCACCCAGAGCGGGAAAAGTTATATAGTAGATATAGGTATTTTAATATCTAATCAGAATATTAATAAATGGAAAATTCTTTTTTTTTTTCTAATTACCTTATTTTATAGGGCGTAATGATCTATGTTGTAATTAAAACTGAAAAAGTTTACACGTTCCTTTTAAATTACAATTACCGCCGCTTCCTTATTTTCTTGGAAGCAAAATTTATGGCTTGATGGCCCTTTTACATTATAAGCAATTTAAACTCGTTGGAACTTTTAGCCTTCAGGAAAAACAAGGATATTCTCTAAATAAATGTTTTTTTATTAAAAAAACGCGTTCTTTTTAAAATGCCGATATTTAGATGCATCCGATTAGACAGGCTGGAAGCTGACCCACCATAGTTAGAAAAAAGCTAGGCAGATGATGAAGAGGTACATATAATATTAATTCTGAATAAACAACCACTTCATCTCTCAAAGCTGGTATGCCAAAGTCGAAATTGGCTTGCTATCGTAACAATAGTTTCGAACAGTAAACATAATCCCAGGTTGGAAGCTTTACACGAAATTCGGCTTACGTCACACTAACGATATTCATATTTGCACACAATTTGGTTCGTCAAATTGTTCTCTGTAATCCTATAAGTCAACCCTATAGTTTGAAGGTTTGTTTATGTAAATGGAACACCTCAGAAGAGGTCAAAATTTTAAGTGGCTGCTCCCTAAGCTGTTAAATTGTCGTTTTTCTAGTTACGTTAATATTAATGTTAAGATCGACTTCAAACTCTAGGAAGGGGTGAAAGACGGACATTTTGGGGGACAGGCTTAAGAAATTTTGATGTTCAAACAGTGCTGATTCTCAGCTTAGTTTGAATTAATGACTTTGATTTAGAATGAAAAAAAGAACTCCTAAAATATACGGGCTTTCATTTATTACACCTTGGCAAGGACATAGACGCGCCCCTGTAACCACGAATTCAGCTCAATGTTTCTAGGGGCCCCAGCCTCAGATTATAAAACAAAGGCAGATAGACCGCGCGGAACACCAAGAGTGAGACCAAAAACTAAATACTAAAGCGTTGCGTTTTATGTAACATTCAATGCGACGCTTTAGTATTTGTTTTTTTTTTGCTTCATTATTGGTGTTCCGCGCGGTCTATCTGCCTTTGTTTTATAATCTGTGGCCCCAGCATTGAAATTTTTCGTTGATTATTACAAAAAACATGTTGCTTTCATACATTTTGACAGCGTAGGTCAAATTGATTGCACTATGAAATAGCTGGTTTTTTTTTTGTTACGAAAAATGTCTTCGCTAGGTGGACTAGAATCATGATGTGTTGAATTCATGGTTTCAGTTTGCGCGTCGATGTGCCAACCTGTATACCTACACAGAACGTATACCTATATGTGATAGCGAAACTAGTTTAACACCAATAGATATGAACGCAATATCTATAACTTTTCAATAGTCTTGACTATGACAGCGAAAAGGGTAAAGGCAAAAGTCATTAAAAAATGTCATAAGAATGTTTCTATTTGGATACATTTTTCCAAGGATAACAAGGAATCATGCTACATAATTTTCCATTTAACATTATTTCCGTCATTAATTATTAATAATAATATTACGCATGTATGTACTAGTATTTAAATAACCTGCATTCACTGTCAACTGTACCAGAAGACTTGTAATTCATACAATTAATGGACCTTGTATTATGACCGCAGAATACGTCTGATGCATACCTACCGTCAATATTAATTTATCAGATAGTAACTGTGCGAAGAGTCTACTTGTTACATAGTATAGAAGTGCATTTCAAAATAAATATCTTGATATGGTCGCCGATATAGAAGTTATTTTTATTACTAAAATTTATTGATCTATTTTTGAGGTTGGTAAACATATGCAATAATGAAGAACATATCACTTAGTTTTTCGAAACATTGCCAAGCGGTTGTTCGACTCTTCACGTGACTAGAGGGCTGGCCTATGTTTTGCCCAAAGAATCAGCATTGCCTTACAATGTGGCAATACTGCCAGCCTTATGGGCACTTGCCCTGTTGACAACGATACGGATGATTTTTTGTGATGCTCTATGATTCTTTTCTTTTTTTATAAATATTGGTAGATACATGTTTTAATTTCAAAACTTTTTTTTTAAGTTTGTAAATAGTTTGTAGTGTAATTGAAATAAATATCGAGGTAGTGATGAATATTTAAATGCTTGAACCACTCTCTATTATTAGTACCCAGCGACCCGCTCCTGTTTCGCACAGATTTTACGACTTGACAAAACGTAGATATTTCTTTATCATACGTAAGTTTAATAATAATGTTGCATAGACGATAACGTACTGGAATAAATTGTCTAAGTGATGGTGAAAACCGCATCAAAATCAGTTGTGTAGTTTAGAACAGCAACGTGGTCACACAGACAGACATGAAAATGGTTCTGGTTTTTAAACCATCTATAATATTATATTTGTAAATTATTCTGTCACAGTGATTCTTGCGTAGAATAAAAACCTTTCAGGTAAAGTACATTTATTTTTTTGTAACACCAGTCTGTTCTAGGACTATTTTCCTTTAGTGGAATCGATCGAATAACAAAGCCTTCTTCAAATGTCCCAAAACTGCATTAAGACCCCCCCCCCCCCAAGTTT
This sequence comes from Polymixis flavicincta, assembly GCA_949987655.1. NCBI lineage: Eukaryota > Metazoa > Arthropoda > Insecta > Lepidoptera > Noctuidae > Polymixis > Polymixis flavicincta. The sequence goes on from OX465182.1 coordinate 20,035,873, forward strand.
CAGCAGTGAGACAAATTTTAATGTAATTCACCTAAGTATCTAAAAGTTTTGACTAGCTAGAGAACTGAACCAACGAAGCGACATCAACTTGACCTGAGATTTCAGAAGTTTCGAGTGGTGCAACTGTAAACTCTAAAACTTAGTGTAACAACTCTAAACTGAGGTGTCCAAACATTTCAACTTCAAATCGCAGTTTATGTTTTACAACAGTAAATTGTTTACAAAACGCAATTTGTCTCCTGAATATTGCATTAGTATTCAACTAGTGCAGTTTTGTTGTCAAGATAGTTTACTAAATGGAGTTAGTATGTATTTAGTATGCACTTGGTGACTACGGTTGTAGATAATTATTGCAAATTTAATTACAGAGCCGGTTTATCCGCGTAGGTTTAATAATGGTAGTATTAATAATAAATTATTGCTTCATTTGAATTATGCAAATAAAAATGAAAAACATGACACAATAACAAACACAACACTAGAAATGTTTTTGCAAAATATGGTAGTTGAAAACTGTCATTGATTTTACGTTTATGCTATTCAAAGTTTAATAATACATAACACGTACCAGCAGCATGTATGTAGGTACTTCCATAAATCATTCTGGTTAGTTTTTCACAGTTTTAAATAAAATTAAAATAATATGATTGCAGTTTATACTGATATTTATAACCTAGACACTGCATCATCATCATCAGCCATCATCATCAGCCTATAATGTTCCCACTGCTGGGACACAGGCCTCCTCTCGGGGAGAGGGATTGGGCCGTAATCCACCACGCGGGCCCAGTGCGGGTTGGTAGATGTCACATGTCTTCGAATTTTTGGTTCTAGGACATGCCGGTTTCCTCACGATGTTTTCCTTCACCGTTTTGAGAGCAATGGTGATGAAATAATTTACACAAAGTAATGCGCCTGTCTGGGTTCGAACTCACGACCTACAACTCGTAAGTCGCGGCCGTAACCACTGGGCCACCACTGCATCATCATTCATCAAACTAAATATAAATAAATTGTTACCATTGGCAACTTATAAATGAATAATTATAGTCAATAACAAACAGATGATTTTCCTTGAGTGTACCTTGATAAGCAATTGAAAACAATTGAAGTGCAGTCCACATTAAATAGTTTGATATACTCGTAACACTGTCGGTTTTAATTTATTGGACGCACACACATTCATATTTATATTTTTTAGTTACATAATTCAGTTACCTACTCGTGTATTATGCAACTTTTATCAACGCCATTAGGTCTCTATGGAAAACCATCTAAGCCATTATTTATTGATTTAGGATCTCCAACAAAAGATGTACACAATACAGGACACATAAATAAAGGGTGTTACGTAGGTGTACTCCTTCACTTATAGGAGACCACAGCATGTAACTTGTACAGGCGCCAGCACGTCAAGCTACCCCAATTTGACAAATTTCTTTGGTAGATTTTCAACTTTGTAACATACTAGCAGCGCTCCGCGGTTTCACCCGCGTAGTTCCCGTTCCCGTGGGAATACGGGGATAAAATATAGCCTATGGCACCCGGGGATAGTGTAGCTTCCTAACAGTGAAAGAATTTTTCAAATCGGTTCAGTAGTTTCGGAGCCTATTCAATGCAAATAAACAAGCAAATAATCAAATCTTTCCTCTTTATCTTTATAATAATAACATACGAGTAAGTATATGGTTCATGTTCAATTGCGAAATGGAAATTTTTATGTCACATAAACCTACATGAAACGTGGCATGGGTAGCCGTCACCTCCTTCAGCGAAGCAGTGATGCTCGCGAAGAGGGAGGCGGCGCACGTGAGGGAGAGGCAGCATATGCGCTCTCGCGACCCTAGCCGCCGCAGGATACGGAGACGCCCTGGGCGTCGGGAATCCCATGCCGATTTCCGGCCACCGTAGGCATGAGCTTGCGGACGGCGAGTAATGGGTAGCTCGCTGTCCGGTAAGGACCAAGCCCAAGTCAACGGCGCGTTGTGTTCCACGCGCGCCTCAAAGAGATGTCAGCACAAAAAATGATGGGGCCCGCAAGGGCCGATGCCTGCCAGGGGTGCGGGTTTGTTCGAAAGAGACACCACAGCCCCTGGCCTACGGGCTACTGAAGGAACAAGGGTGGGTTTTAGTCAGTAAAAGTCTGACACGCCCTCCTGCTCCACCCAGAGCGGGAGAAGTTATTTGATGATTTCCCACCCAAAAAAAAAAAGCCTACATGAAACGTCGGGAGCTAGGAAGCTGTTATTTTGACATTACAAATAGACTCTTCTATCGCTTCTTCTATCTCTTCTATCTATTCAGTAGTATTACTGTGTATGTAGAGAGTATAGAGTGATAGTAGACCGTACTGTAATCTGCATAGTGATGGATGATCCTAATTAGTGGACAAATAAGGCGAATAGGTGCAATACAACTAGGTGTTTTTTTTATGCTTAAGGGTAATCATCAAATAACTTCTCCCGCTCTGGGTGGAGCGGGAGGGCGAGTCAGACTTTTACTGATTAAGATCCACCCGTGTTCCTTCAGTTGCCTGTGTGCCAGGAGCCACGGTATCTCTTTCGAGCAACCCGCACCCGTGGCAAAACTAGGCGCACTGTTCCAATAGGTCTTTCTTATGGAGAAGAGCCGGCAAGAAACTTAAGCTGCAGAGCCTAGGAGCATCCTTTTTTACGTTTGCGGATTCGCGGTCTGGCACTCAAGAACATAATCTACTACAACAATCATCGATGTTGCAGCTAATATGGCTGGCCTATGGTCACTTCAGCTTGCTTATTCTGTATGTGGGCTATGTCGAATACTTTGGTTCTTAATGGGATCACAATTAATTATGTTCATAGGCATATCTTTATGAGAATGAAATGTTAAGTTTTAACTCCTAAAGTATGCCCGTAAGTATATCTATGTATGAGTTTTATCCTTCACCGATTACAAGCTTACCTTTGTTACATAAGCACTTAGCGCAGAACTCGTAAATAAAGAAAGATAAACAGTGCATGTTGTGTTTTATGTATGAAGTGTTTAACACCTGATCAGTAGGTGAATACCTACTGATACAACCATACATAAACTGGTGATCATCAGCTCAGCCTTTTATTACACCAGTTTGCCAGTATTTTAAAGGGGAAGAATTATTTTATGATTTAAACTTACGACTTACCTTACTATCTATTTCTTTTTATATTATTATTAAATTTGTAAAGTGACAATGTTTTACTTAAATTTCAAAAAATAAGTGTCTACATATTTGCCCAATTCGGGCGAGGAAATTCATGCGAATCGACTAATGGAATACACTGATATACCTACATCAATAAGTAGGTACATTCAAAAGTCAAAAATGGAACCAATTAGCCCGATCAGAACAGGGACAACACAATACACAAATCTGGGTACCTACTAAAAATATTGAACAAAATCAAACAGTAAAACGAAATTATCTATCCCTTGTTGAGAATCAATCAATATCATTTTGCACTTATGAATTTAGAGAAGGACAAACATAATATTGATCATGCGTGAATTAGTTTTTACTTGCTAATGGTGTAAAACGGCTCTACAATACCTGTAAAATGTACTGAAGTACATGTGTTTAATGTACCTACATTAAAAATAATAAGCCGTTCATAATACTGAGTTTTAAAGTTTGAATTGGGCTGTACTGGACTTGGGATACTTAATGCCATTCACGAATAAGCTATTATCATAAATTATAAGAGGGCAGAAGAAGACGAATTGACAGCGATAAGAACAAATAATTATTGTCATTAATTTCTTAAGTAAATCAAGGTTGTATCAATAGAATATTTAAGTAGGTAGGTACCAGAATTAAGCTGAAAGAGCTAGATATATTAGGTACAGGCCAGAACATCAAGCTACCCCAATCTGTCAAATTTCTTTGGTAGAATTTCAACTTTATTACATAAGAATAAGGTTCATGTTCAATTGGGAAAATTTGACAGTTTGTGGTAACTTTATGTGCAGATCCTATACACATACCCAAAAATAATATACCTATCTTATTTAATATTATAAATATGACAGTTTGTATGTTTGGATATTTAGATGTTTGGATGTTTGTTACTCAATCACGCAAAAACGGCTAAACGAATTTGGATGGAATTTGACACACAGATAGTTTGTAACCTAGAATAACACATAGCATACTTTTTATCCCAATAGTACCTACGTTCCCGTGGTATAATTTACGATCTTAATACGGGCGAAACCGCTGGCGATAGCTAGTTTCAAATAAAGGGTACCTAAATAAAACACAGACCTTGATTCTAATACTAAACAAAGTCTGTCTCAATATCATAATTAAACAATTTAACGTAAAACAAACATTTTTATAACAAGTAAAAAAACATCGTTGTGTTCTTCATCCGGGACAACTGATAACTGACAAGAAAACTTAATTACATAAACAAATAGATAAAAACCTACGTACCATCTTTAGTTGTAAAAATACTTCTTCTTAAGGTTCACTGCCACTCATTAAGAATTGATCCAAAATATACCAAGGTTGAGGTCTTTAAGAATGATCCTATCTCAAAATCAAAGTTTCAAATGACGTCAAGAATGTAGAATTCTATTGTTTACAATGTAATTAAGATACTTATTGTTAAGTATGCGGGGAGACAGGCGATGTAGGCGGGGGTAACGGTGTTCCCGTGACGAAGGAGTGAATTAAAACCAAGCGAAAGGGTGTAAAATACTAACTATATTGACTCTAAAAACACTACACAATTTAGGTCACACAATGGGTTATAGTTTTAAAAGGCAAGGTATTTACACATACACACACGACACGTTATAATGTTAATAAAATAGCAAGTAGAAAATACACGATATCACACGAATAGACAATAGCACTCAATAGTGAGTAGAACACAGATAAATCCTAAGCTAGAACACTTGTAACTGACTGGCTAGCTATTTATAGGGTACTTCGCGACTAATAGGGGACTGCGGAGCCACTATTGCACTTTAACTTGTTAACTTGGCGAATAAGTGATGACTACTGAAGGCTTTCAAGACAAACTCAACTAATTTTTAATAATTTTACCTTACATAGTTTTGCACCATATTTTAGAAGCGGGCACCCCCACCTCAAACGACTTACAAATTCGGTCTCTGCACCAATCACGTCAGTCGAGGTGGGGAAAACGGTCAAGCGTAAGCTCGATTTCTACTAGACAAGTCGAAACCTGCGCCTGATTTCTTCGAGAAGCTTCGAAATGACCGTGGGAAAATATCCTTATCTATAATTGGATTCTTTACAATTCTCGACTTGCCAATTAGGGAAAATTCCTTCGGTTTGTTATGATTTCTATACCTGCCTACTATTCATCCGTTCTAACAAATCGGTAGGGTAGGCAGGTATGGTAGTAGGTACATGTTTACATACGAGATATTATATTCATTGTGTTACACGTACATTAGTGTCATAAGTACCTTTGGGGTTATAGGTAAATCAGTGTATGTTAATGCATTAGTACTACAAGTACATTGGGTTGTCGGCTTTATTGGGCGTCCCTAACATACCACCCCCTGTAATAGGCTTCCACCGTCTTACACTTCTTGATTGACGGGAAGCACAATAATTTTACCTACGGGCCGACGCAGAACCCCACTATACACTGATTTAACTATTCCCTTGGTCCACGCACTTCGCGGTTTATTACTGTCAACTAACACAATTATGTCACCGACGCTCACATTTGGCACATTGTTGCCCACTTTGACGCGCCGCCACTGCCGGCTGGAGTCGACGTCCTCAGCATCACTTTCAGCGAACGGTGTACTCCCGGACGCATTGCCCAGGAGCAGATGGTTCGGCGTAAGGACCACCGGCTGCTTGTGGTCATCGCAGACGTAGTTCAATGTGGCCGGCTTTTTAGACTTAGCTCGGCTCTCGTAAGGAGGGTGTAAAGGGTCTCCTCACGAGGGGCGCGCTCCTTGAGCGTGATGTGGCAGCTGATGAACGTGGGCAGGCCTTTTTAGACTGGCCGCCCGCTCATCCTCGAAGCTGTCACCTTGGGACAACCCGTTAAGGTGGGTATGTCCCTCCTCCTGGGTCTCGCAGACCCAGCTCCGTAGTCGACCGACGTTTGCCACATCGGCCGATGGAGATCAGCACGTGCGCTGTGACGCATCGCATGCGCACCCATGATGAGCTGCGCTCGTACTGTGTAGTGACGCGGACCCGCTTAATGCGAACAAAGTCCGCGTCCGACGTCGACCGATGTTTACCACACCGGCCGATGAAGCTCAGCTTGCACGCTATGACGCGTTGTATGCGCGTCCATGACGGATAGCGCTCGTATGGCGCCTCAGGTGCTGCAGTGGCGCGGACCCGCTTAATGCGAACAAAGTCCGCGCACGCCGTCGACCGATGTTTGCCACACCGGCCGATGTAGATAAACTTGCGCGCTATGACGCGTTGTATGCGCGTCCATGACGGATAGCGCTCGTATGGCGCCTCAGGTGCTGCAGTAGCGTGGACTCGCTTAATGCGAACAAAGTCCGCGCGCGCCGTCGACCGATGTTTGCCACACCGGCCGATTAAGATCACCTTGCGCGCTGTGACGCGTTGTACGCGCGTCCAGGTTGAATGGCGCTTGTGTGGTACCACAGGCGCTGCAGTGGCGCGGACCCGCTTAAAGCGAACAAAGTCCGCGCACGCTGTCGGCCGATGTTTGCCACACCGGCCGATGTAGATCAGCTTGTGCACTATGACGCGTTGTATGCGCGTCCATGATGAGTAGCGCTTGACCGGCACCCTAGGCGCTGCAGGGGCGCGGACCCGCTTAATGCGGACAAAGCCCGCGCACGCCGCTTCGACCTTGGGCCACGCTGACCTCCGCTCCTGTGGGTCACACAAAAACAAGGGGCCCGAGAGCCACTCTGCGTGGTAATCGGGCCAACACAACATGGTGGCTTCGTCTGCTGGGTCATCCAACAAGGGTACCCAGCGCCAGTTGCCTCTGTCTGGCAACTTGTTATCTATGGCTAGTAGCTTCAGCCTGGAAATGGGAATGTGTCTTGGTGAAGCTACTTGCACTTTCCCTAGCGAAGCAACGGTCTCACACACAACGTTGTGACCTACTGGGCTAGGGTGTTCGACCGCGGCGTAACCCAGCTCGCTGGCGTCCCCGAAAACAGGCGTAACTATGTTCTCGGGGTTTAACTCGTACCACCGCGGTATTTTTAATGTATATAATCTATAAACATCATGGAGCCAATCAAAAAACGACTTGACCTCCAATCCTCTTATTATTAATTTATCAAGTAAAGCAAACCAGTCATGTTCCCATGACATTCCTCTTTCCCGCTTTAAATGGCTAGAAGCACGATGGCCAGTGCTGTCTAACACAGCTACTGCCATCCCGACATCTTTCTGTCCACTAGGGTTATTTGAGATGCTTATTACTTCTAGCTGAGACGGGGATTTTATTTGGTCATGGGAATTATGAAGGGAAACAGTCAGACAATTAACACTTTCTTTGGTCTCGTTTAACTTATAGAACGGTCCATGTATGACCCAACCTAGTCTAGTTAATGAGGCAACTGGCTTACCCGATTTTCCTTGGCGGATGTCCTGGCTGACAAGTAGCTCCCAGTTGTCCTGTCCGAGTAGTAGCAGCGGCTTGGCTCCCCTCATCTCCACGCAACCCAAGTCACTTAGGTGCGCGTTGTCGTTTATTAGCGACGCGGACACTGTTTGCACTGGTAAGTTTATGTTTGTTATTGTACGGCACTTTATTTTATGACACTGCCCGTTCGGGCCTTTAACGCGCACCTGTACCACTCGCGAGGTTGTGTCCGTTACTTCGTGGCCACCCGCGGTTTTTACGGACAAAGGAACACACGGACCAGCTAGGTTGGTGGCGATAGAGCTGTCTATAAGTGACACAGTCGCACCGTCGTCTAACAGTGCGTAACACTCCTTGTTGTCACTTATAGTTACTGGAACAATCTTCAGTAATGCTGTAGCCCGCCATTCACCTATGTTGGTTACACTCTCCGTTTTGGAATCCTGAGGCTTTTCCTCCTTTTCCTTTTCCTTATCCGCGTGCAGCATCAAGTGGTGCCCGAAACCGCATTTCTTGCACCGACTCGCACGGCAGAACCTCTTAGGGTGCTTCCCAAAGAGACACTTGAAACATGTGTTTTTCTCTTTTATGGTGTCCCAGCGCTGTTGGATTGTGAGCTTCTTAAATTGCTCACAATCCTCTATCTTGTGCTTCCGTCGACAAATCACGCATTCTTCTGGAGCGGAAGATTCGTCGCTCTGCGTGTTCACTTGCTGTGTCAACGGAGGCCTGCTGTCGGCCCAGCGCGCGGTGTTCCCTGATCGGGACTGACTGGCGTAACTATTCTTCTGCTGTTGCCTGGCAGGGGGTTTTAATGTACTAGTCTCACACATACTCGCCTGCACGTAATACGACGTCGAACGTGTCAGGTTTATCAAAAAATGTGAGAGAATTTCCAAGTTCGGAGACACTCTTAGGTCCACCCCCTGTGTATTATCCAGGCCCATCGCGAAGTCACCGTATTGCGCGCGCTGTATTGGCGTCAGCTTACCCAGCAGATCACTTACTAACTGCGGGTTATTCAAATATCCTTCCGCATTGATATTCTTTAGCAATGAGACGCAATTACGCACTGTTGATGAGAATTTCCTCAGTTCCCGGCAACTCTCCGTCACTCTGGGTAAATCTCTCACCTTCTGTATGGCGTATTGTAGCACTAAGGTCGGATGACCAAACTCGTCCTCGAGCGCACGCATTATCTCTGCTGGGTCTGTTGAAGTTCGCAACAAGTCTTCAACTGACCTCTTTGCGTCGCCCTGTAGTGAGGTTTTCAATCGTGCTATATTTTCGTGCGTCTTAAAGCTATATAGCTGTGATGTTTCCCAGTACATGTTTCTGTACGAAATCCAGTCGGCTGGGTCACCACTGAAGTATGGCAGTTCATATGCCTGTCTTGGTACCGGTCGTGGTCGTGCCAGGCTTGTGATCGCTTCGGCCAGCTTGTCGAATTTATCTCGACTTCTATCCCCAGAGGATTCTCGCCGTCTTTCTCTTTCGTCCTCTCCGTACTGCATATGCCGCTGCGTATCCGACTCGCGTGTTTCTGTACGAGGTACGCTTGCGACCGGAGTGGTAAAGACGGGATAACCGGGTGTCTGAAATCTAACTCCTTCCGACGAAACTGGCCTGTACCTAGGCGTAATTGGTACCGTTAGGTTAGGTAACGGTACAGACGCGGACTGCCTAGGTACTCGCGACACGTTTAATTCATGCGACACTGACGACACACGGTAACTATTTTCACGATTCATCACTGTACTTACGTGATTGTCGTGACATCCAGATGTTTCACGGGGCGCGGCCTCTCGAGCCGGTGCGCCTGACACAGCTGTAGTTTGAAGCACTTGGGGCGTTTTACTCACCCAGTCCTCGACGCGCTGTGTCGTACTCACATCTGAATGGGAGTCCTCACTTTCATTAGCTGCCTCTATTTCCGCTAATTCCGCTTCCATCCTTTTCTTAATAAGGTTCTCTTTGAGTTGTACCAAGTCGCGCTCAGCCTCGTATTCGACCCTTTTTCTAAGGAAATCGACACTCCTACGGCTGTTCCTCGATGAGGCTTTGCTGCGCGGCGAGGTATGGCGACCTTTCGTGACTGCCTGCTGGTCTTGTGCACTTTCTGACGTGACTTTACTGTGGTCGATTACTCGGCCACCCGTCAGAGGGATATTACAGGCGGACGTGGATGCCATCGTTGGCGCTATGGATGGAGACCCTGGTGCTCTCTCGGATGGAAGACCCGAGTCAGAGACTATGTCGTCTGTTCTACGTGAGCTCATATCTTGAGCTAGTTTCCTTAGCTTGCTACGTGTTGTGATTTCGCTGGTACTCATGGTTATTCACTCCTTCTATTCGAACCTGAATCCGGCTCGACAGGACCAAGATGTTAAGTATGCGGGGAGACAGGCGATGTAGGCGGGGGTAACGGTGTTCCCGTGACGAAGGAGTGAATTAAAACCAAGCGAAAGGGTGTAAAATACTAACTATATTGACTCTAAAAACACTACACAATTTAGGTCACACAATGGGTTATAGTTTTAAAAGGCAAGGTATTTACACATACACACACGACACGTTATAATGTTAATAAAATAGCAAGTAGAAAATACACGATATCACACGAATAGACAATAGCACTCAATAGTGAGTAGAACACAGATAAATCCTAAGCTAGAACACTTGTAACTGACTGGCTAGCTATTTATAGGGTACTTCGCGACTAATAGGGGACTGCGGAGCCACTATTGCACTTTAACTTGTTAACTTGGCGAATAAGTGATGACTACTGAAGGCTTTCAAGACAAACTCAACTAATTTTTAATAATTTTACCTTACATAGTTTTGCACCATATTTTAGAAGCGGGCACCCCCACCTCAAACGACTTACAAATTCGGTCTCTGCACCAATCACGTCAGTCGAGGTGGGGAAAACGGTCAAGCGTAAGCTCGATTTCTACTAGACAAGTCGAAACCTGCGCCTGATTTCTTCGAGAAGCTTCGAAATGACCGTGGGAAAATATCCTTATCTATAATTGGATTCTTTACAATTCTCGACTTGCCAATTAGGGAAAATTCCTTCGGTTTGTTATGATTTCTATACCTGCCTACTATTCATCCGTTCTAACAAATCGGTAGGGTAGGCAGGTATGGTAGTAGGTACATGTTTACATACGAGATATTATATTCATTGTGTTACACGTACATTAGTGTCATAAGTACCTTTGGGGTTATAGGTAAATCAGTGTATGTTAATGCATTAGTACTACAAGTACATTGGGTTGTCGGCTTTATTGGGCGTCCCTAACACTTATTATCAACGAGCAATGCCCGCGGGGACGTCGGAAATTAACCCACAGGAACGTACCACATAAGTAAAAAAAGGGAAAAATAAGTATGTTACTCCTTATAATATCAGCTATCAGCCAATTAAAGTTTTATCATAATCGGTCCAGCCATTTCGGAGATTAGCCGGAACAAATAGACAAACAACAATTTTAAATCGTTTTTTGTTATAATCTTCGCATAATTATGCAATGTGCATTTAGTAAAAAACTATTATTTTGGCAGACACTTCAATTTTAATTATTTGTAAAGATATAAGCTACATGGGAGCTACAATCCAGTTAACTCTGACTCTACATCAGTATCAAAATCAAAGTGATCTTTATGCACGTAACAATAAGGTTGCTGATGGGTTGCTGCTGGGAATGCTTTTATTAAAATTACTATGGAACGATTTGTATACTTACATGCTTTCTACAGTCTGATTAGAGTTCATTAATTGCTAGACTTAGATCAATGAGAAAACTACGCAACTTACTTAAATAACCCTTTTTTTTAGTAACAAAGCATCCATTAACTAATTTCTGTCTAGTTAGTGTCAACATTTTCTTCTCCACTGAAGCAATAAAGAGATTTTTCATTTAATACCCACTGTGCCAGGTAATAAAATGGGCGAACAAACTAGCTGACACAGCAGGGCGCCACGCCAGCTCTATTTAGAAATAAATTTAACTTGAAGCAAACTAAGATGTTTCGTGATAAAAGCAGAGGACTGAAATAGTTTATTTTTGACTTCAAGAAGTTCGTTTCAAATGTGGTAGCTATCCACTAAATTAAAACTGCACGTTTCACCATTGAAATGTATATACAAGCATTTGAAATGTGTTTGCAACAAGCAGTGGTGGAGCGTGCAGTTTTTTTGGCCTGGCAAAAACACATCGGGATAAGGGACAATTCGGGACAACTGTAAAATCGTGTACCTAGTCATTCATTCTAGTTTCAGTAGGCCCCAAACGAATCATACTCTTAAGTCTGTAAGCGATACGGAGTGGTAAAGAATCTTCGGCTGAAATCCGTAGTTACGGGACACAGAGAACATAAATACAGACAATAAACTTGAGAGAAATATAATGAAAACTATGAAACACTCACCTCTAAAACTTTCTGCCGAACAACCGTTGACCTATCCCAGCCGATAACAGTATAAAACCTCCTTCCATTTACTTTCCTTGTCACACTACAGCATCGTTGCAACATTTTGACCGACACACTTTAATTATTAGCTACTAAATAATATATAATTTAAACAAAATGACACAATACCATCCCGATCGGCCAGTTAAACCGTTATGCTGAGATAAACTGGGACATTTTATCATATGTTTGATAATAATAAACACTTTTATTGTTAAACAAACAACAGATTAAGTTTAGATAATAGATTTTACTATTACTTCTCTTACATTAAATAAAACCGAACTTTTGACGTCACTTTTAAAAACCGATATATAAAAAAACAGTTTTTAATTAAAGTTATTGCAAGCGTGGTTGTTGTTTTGTTAGTGCATGATAAATGAGCCTGGCGATGAAGTGTTGCGGTTTGTTAATGTAGGTATTGTATGTGTAATATATATTTTATATCATTCTTATATTACACGTTGAAGGAACATGGTTTAGATGACGAATTAATTGTCACGTCGTCTCGCCGTGATTAAAAGGAAAACCAGAAGGATATGTAAAAACAATTAAATTCACGTTCGCACAGACGTTAAAATATCGTGGTGGGATTTTATCGCGCAGTGGCTTTCAATTCTCGGGAGTTGATGAGCTGAGCGTGGGGAAAAAGACCCCTGGCCTGGGCCTGAATTCTCTATGACCACTTAACGATTCCTTACTCGTAACCACGTCAATCACACACGAATTCTGCTAATATTGTATTAATGTTAACGACAAATTGTCTTGGAACATAAAAATTAGGACATTTCGATTCCTTTCCGTAACGATATTGACGTAGTTTGAACGTAGTGAGATTCCGTAAGAATTCATTATAACGGTACAGAATTAGGGCCCTGAGCTATTGTGGTGAATTATCGGTGTCTGTTTGTGTGTATTTACTGAAGGCAACCTTATCGTTGTACCGGCAAGCAACGAAATGGCTTTGTCACATTCGAACTCTCAAGAAAATCTAGAATAATTCTTCAAATATTTTAGCATAGGTTTTTGTTTCAGAAGAGGATAAATGATTGACAGGTCCGGAGCTGTAAAGACGCAAGTGTTGAATGAACGATATAATTTATAATAACACGCATACAAGTCTTTCATTATTAGACCCCTGTACTAGAGGAACCTTTCACGCCCCACAGCACCTACTTGTATTGTGTAACAATAGTTTGACACATAATTGTATAATTCGGTAATGTACCGTCATTCAAACTTATTCACGAGGGTAAAGGACGAAGCAAATATTTATGTAAATAAGAATGAGGTATTTGTTTTAACAAACGTCTAAGGAAAACTAACATATTGCGTTGGTTTGTCCAAATAATTTAAGGAATACACGCCTACGCCGCCTGTGATGCATTTCATTACCACTTGCCCAGTTTAATGCACATTGATATTTGAGCGAACTCTGTACCCAGGGGCGTACGCACGGCTACACATCAAGCTATACATATCCAGTATAAGCTGATCTCGCATTGTATTATATTTCCGTACAAAGCGAGATCAGCTTAAACTGGAAATGTATAGCTTGATGTGTAGCCGTGTGTACCAATAGAAAATAGCGCCTAGGGCACGTATCACATTTGCGCCCCTTAGTAAATTATCTTCTCGGTCTACACTGAGCAAAGCTAGGTCGCATAATCTTTGTTGACCAATTATAAACCTTTAATAACGAAGATATTGATTTCAACTTGCTAAAAAATCGCTTGCAATTCTGCAATTTTAATAGACTTTGGATAGAAATATGCAGATTTGGAAATACGCTTCCATCTCCATACTGCACAATACATTCAAGTGGCTCTTCAGATTTCATTGACATAGGTGTTTTTTCTTTTTGCGTGGGAAATCATCAAATAACTTCTCCCGCTCCGGGTGGAGCAGGAAGGCGCGTCAGACTTTTACTGACTAAAACCCACCCCTGGTCCCTCAGTAGCTTGTGTGCCAGGGACGGCGGTATCACTTTCGAACAATCCGCACCCCTGGCAGGCATCGGCCCTTGCGGGCCCCATCAGTTTGTGCTGACATCTCTTTGAAGCGGGCGTGGAACACAACGCGCCGCCGTAGACCTGGGCTTGTCCTTACCTGACAGCGAGCTACCCATTACTCGCCGTCCGCAAGCCCACGCCTACGGTGGCCGGGAATCAGCGTGGGAGAGGTGGTAACAGTCTGAGTTTGCTGATGTTTTTTTTTTGCGATATTTTGCGCCCCCCTTCGAACGGCGCCCAGGGCTCTTGCCCTGCCTGCCCCACCCTAGTTACGCCACTGTCTGTACCTACTTGCTTATCCTTGTGAATGAGGCTCATTGAAAAACGGGCAATAGGATCGATAAGTTATTGTACCGATACTAACATTACATATAAGAGAGCAATACCTACAAATGATTCCACAACTTACCTAATAAAAAAAAAGTGGTCAAGTTCGAGTCGTATGTACTCGCACAAGAAGGGTTCCGTACCACCGTAAAATATTAAAAAACATGAATTTTACCCTTTTTTATTTTAATCACTGATTACAGCCATTAGCAACCGAATTTTTACATACAATGTGTTTTTTTTTGTATTAATTTTCAATAGATCCCAGGGAATCTACTCCCTAAGCACGAAGTTAATAATTTTGGCCGAAGTTACGGGCGAATATACATAAGATAACTTCGGTTTCCGAAATTAAAATAAATGAGTACACGATTTAACAGCTGTCCCTTTGTTCGATGTGTTTTTATGTGTTTCAAAATCTGAATTTAACACTTGTTTTAACGGATCAACTACATACTTTCAAAAGGGCCCGTATCTTTGTAAACGGAGAAATTTTGAGAAGAAGACCTCCTATGACAGACAGAGGGGCAGACGGACAGAGTATTATCAATAGGGTCCGAGCACCCTTTGTGTACGGAACGGGACGGAACCCTAATGATAACTAAAAAGACACGAGTGGGAACTATGAGCTCATTGTGAAATTGGTTCCAATGTTTACATTCGTTATCGGTATCATTTGTGCTGCAATAATCCTAGTATTTGTACAGCCATCGCATTATCAAGTAGTAAGGATTATTTGACACTGTTTGATAATTATGTAGATATGTAGTATTTTACCAAGGAATGTTGCTGAGAATTTGATTGGAATGGTAAAGGAAGGAAAACATCGTGAGGAAACCGGCATGTCCTAGAACCAAAAATTCGAAGACATGTGACATCTACCAACCCGCATTGGGCCCGCGTGGTAGATTACGGCCCACTCCCTCTCATAGAGAGGAGGCCTGTGTCCCAGCAGTGGGAACATTTATAGGCTGAGTATGTATGTATGTATGTATGGTAAAGACATCTTCAAAAAAAATGTCGTAGGGAGTTGATCTTTAAGGCTCCCACCAACAGACGCGACGTGAAAGTGCGACGTGTTAGCGCGACTCGACTCTCGTTGAACAATTTATATGAAAATTTCATGAAAATTGTTCGACAAGAGTTCCGTCGCGCCTGTCTGAAGAACCCAATGAATGTGGATATTCGAGACCTAAAATCATCGACATCGGTATTGTAGCGGTAAAATTTTTCTGTTAAATATGGCGTGTAGGTTCACATAACACCGAAGGCAGAGAGATACATCTATGCCTAACCAAGCCAACCAAACCAACCAATCTTGTATACCTACATTTCGACAGTCCCTACGTATAATCCCCTAACTAGAAACGACAAATTTTACAGAACAGCGCTTCAAAGTTTCAAACACGCGTACATCATGTTCTAGGTAATGTAATGTCATGATGGATTTAAAGTGCATTTTGCCATCTTAGACATATTTTTGTTTAACTAAACGATAGTATAGGTTGGCCTGAAGGTCATGAAAACAAAACATGCAAATCACGTATCTAGGGTATTGTACGTAGGGACCGTCGATTTTGCCAATTAAGTCTTAACACGGACGTTTTTCCCACGACGATTTTTTTTTCACGTACTAAATTTTCGACACTGCTTAGTGCCGAAAGTAGAAAATCCAACATTGTGTTTCTGACACGCTGGACACGATAGAACACCGAGAGCTCCATCGCGCGATAAATTCCCGCCGCGATATTTTCAACTCCGTGCGTATGTGAGCATAATGGGAAGGGGAAGCTTATTGCCATAAATCTTTCCGCAGACAGACAAAACATTATCTGGTGGTTATAATAGAGTCACATCGCACTTGTCTGCGACAGACTTAACGGTTCCACAAACAGACGCGACGCACCAGCACGACGACGCGACGCGACTTATTGGAAATTGTTTTTCAATTTTCGCGTCGCCCTGTCGTGTCGCGTCTGTTTTAAAAAGCCGTTAAGCCACAAATCCAGACCGGGGTGGTATACCTATGTTAGTTTCCGGGTGATGCCGAACGTAAAAGAATAGCACGATCCCATATCTTCCCGTGGGTGTCGTAGAAGGCGACTAAGGGACTTACTAGAGAATGGGCAGCAGCGTTCTCTATGCATTTTACAACCATACTGCGATCGCCAACCCGCCTGCCAAGCGTGGCGATTATGGCAAAACTTTTGGGGGAGCCCTATTTCCAGCAGTGGACGTCTTTCGGTTGAAATAATGATGATGATGATCATGATGATACCTATCTAATAATATCATTATTATTGTTTATAGCACCTTTGTACCAAAAACTTTCCAATAAAAATGAAAGATAAGGCACAATACCTAGCTACAAAAGTCATTGGCATATTATCAATATGTAAGTATTTAAAGTACCTAATTAAATTGTATGTAATAATATATAAAGGTAAATATCAGATAAATATAGTATCATAAAGAGTATAAATTTTAGAACATCTCAGTTTTATGTTCTTAAAAATATGTTATTATGAATTAGATATTGTTTTCATATAAATTCGTACCTTCGACTGCTGAATCTATGACTTTTATCGATTTCGCTGATTTACTTAATTTTACAGACGTGCTTTTACAGTTAAAACATTGTATTTCTACAAGTTTTAATGCACGACTTGAAAGTTCGTTTCAATTATCTAATGAATAAGCAATTTTTTTTAATAACAATTTTCTTAACACCAGCAAGGTAATTTCATAGCACACCAACAATTTTATTGCAATGTTTTGACAAATTCACAACATTCATTGCGTTTTCGACGTCGTTGAGAAGACGAATTTTTCAAACAAATGTGGCAGTGGATTTAGAAATTTCCTTCAAAATCTTTCAAATTGTGAAATAAAGTTAAATAACGCAATACTGAGGTGCCGGTTCCTGAATCCATGAAGTAGTAATCTTGTCAAACTCTACTTTAGCATTAGGGCTCTCAATGCAGAAACTGGTTGTAAATCTATAAAATCGGTAAATGTAATCAAATTTTTTTTTTATTTCTCTGAGTTTTTTGTACAAACACTGTCTTTTAAGCGGGCTACAGACCTTCAGTTTTAACTGAACAATCTAACTTCGCAATTTTTATTTTATCTAATGATATTTTGATTAGATTATCAGTTCTACTGTACAGCTCTCAGTTTTGCCTACAATTCAACTGTTCAGTTAACGTAAACGTATGTGACGTTTACGTTAACTGAACAGTTGAATTGTTCAGTTAAAACTGATCAGTTAAAACGGAAGGTGTGTAGCCCACTTTACACGTCAATCATATGTTTAAAACTTGATGAGGTCGGCGTTTCCTATCTGAGTACTATGAGGTCAGTTCAGGTCAGGTCATGTGAAGATCATGTGGATTGGTATCTGAAATGTTCTTTTGGGAAAAGAACCACACAGGTTGAGTGGACCTGTCCAATCAGTGCACGCATTTATCAGTAATCATGCAGCACAACTCAGAACTTGTGGAGGTCAACGATTTGACGAACAATACCAAAGAAAGGACATCATCAGACCATGATTAAAACTTAATGAGAAAATAAGCAACCAAACAAAAAAAGAACCCACAGAGTCCATCACATTCACAATAAATCTAAACTATCCAACTTTTACAAAGCGAAACATTTAAACAAATTATACTGAAATGGTCTGCTGCGGTAAACTAGCGGTAATTCAGTTTCAGTAAACAGTTCCCGACTCAAACTTGTATTGCGAAAGTTGATGTCAATGCAAGGTGCGGCAGACCGCAACTAGTCTTTATTGCTCTTAAATATTGAATAGTACGAAGTCTATTATTTGCTTATCAAGTTTTCGGTACGCATTGGGTATTTTCCATCTAAATAGATACACATGTGTCTAGCTTTTTAGCTACTTGTTCAGACTTTGTCCAGCCCTATCGTTTATTCGGACTTTCAACATATGGCTATTTTTCAAGGACCTTGAACTATATAGTATATACTAATTCCATGGTACAGTCAACTGTGACATCTTTACTCTCCAACTTTACCAATGAGAACTGTACTTAAATTTCTCTCGATAACTAAAAATCTGCTGCAACAGATTTAACATTTACTATCGAACTGATACAGAAGAAGAATAACCTACTATTTATAACAAATTTTTAGAAATCGAGAGATAATTTATAAAGTTCTCATTGGTAAAGTTGTTCATGGAAAGTAAAGATGCCACAGTTGAAGGTACAGACGCCAGCACATCAAGCTACCCCAATCTGTCAAATTTCTTTGATAGAGTTTTAACTTTATTACAAAATGATAAGTTTTATGTTCAATTGGGAAAATTTGACAATTTCGAGTAGCTTTTTGTGCTGGCGTGTCTGTACTTAAAAAAATGTTGATTGAGTACTTTTTTTTTTTTAAAGAGTTTCACTATCACTTCTCCCAAAACGGTGAGGCAACGGACGTGTCGTAGAACCAAAAATTCGAAGACATGTGACATTTGCCATCCCGAACCAGGCCCGCGTGGTGGATTGCAGCCCACTCACTCTAGAAAAGAGGTCTGTGTCTTAGCAGTGGGAACATTATAGGCTGATGGTTACTGAAAATGCGGATTAGTAAAGCAAAGCCCTATTTCAAAGATTTTAGTTACTTGTCTGTGTCATACAATAAAATTGAAGCAACAAATAACTTACATCTTCCAAACCAAAGGGTGCAAGTTGTACTGTTTCCTCAACTTATTGTATGTATTAAATAAATTGAAGCCGCAAAATCTCCGACTCCTGAGATACAGCATCCTAATTTGGTAACTCACGATGAATCATAATCTGTTTCGTTTTGAAACAGATTGTTAAACCATTGCTTCATGTTCGAAAAATGTGTCTGCTCAGCAAAGTAAATAACGCAATGAATATTGTTGAAATGTCAAAATGAAACCGATTATGATTAATAATGTGTTACGCAATTAGGATGCAGGTCTGCGTACCTAGTTTAGGAGCCCGGATCATCATCATCATCATCATCATCATCATCATCATCATTTCAGCCGAAAGACATCCACTGCTGGACATAGGCCTCCCCCAAGCTCCGCCACTTCGACCGGTTCTGTGCTTCTCGCATCCAGCCGACTCCCGCGGCCCTCACAAGGTCATCTGTCCACCTTGTGGGAGGCCTTCCAACTTTACGTATTCCGGTACGCGGTCGCCACTCACTGCCACTTAAGTTTGGCAATTCTTCGGGCTATATCGGTTACCTTGGTTCTCCTGCGGATCTCTTCATTCCTGATTCGATCACGCAGGGAAACTCCGAGCATAGCCCTTTCCATCGCCCTTTGGGTGACTTTAAGCCTTCTTATTGTGAGCGACCACGTTTCGGTTCCATATGTCATCACTGGCAACACGCACTGGTCAAAGACTTTTGTCTTGAGACACTGCGGTATGTGGGACGAGAAGATATTGCGAAGCTTCCCGAACGCTGCCCAGCCGAGTCGGATTCGACGATTGACTTCTTTCTCGAAGTTGGACCTACCTAACTGGACAGTTTGTCCTAGGTAAACGTACTCGTCCACAACTTCGAGTGCAGCGCCTCCGACCGTTACGAGAGTGGGTGTTACACGGGCTGGAGCCCGGATAGCTGACAATAATTTAAAATTTTGGTAGTACAACTCACTGTTTCCTTAAGCTATGTACCTACATACTGTGTTGTTGTTTTTATGTACTAAAAAACTTACATTATTTTTAACTGGTATGTCTTTAATCGCACCGTGTAAATCATTATTTACCTTTGTTTCAATATCATAACGAAAAACAGTTATCTACCTTAATTTTCGGAAGTTATCAAAGCTTTTTGTTAAGTTTCTGAAATAAGTTATTTAATTATAACTTTTAATTGGACATTCGGAGTGAATTCTGCTGTTCTTTACATTCTGCGTCGTAAACAATTGTCTAAACTAGAAGCGAATTTTTTTACGACCAATTAATTCTTAGTATTCTATGTTTAAATAATTATATAAATTGGAATTATCTTCCACCCAAGAATCATGTTAGAGTTGGTTCTAGGTCACCGATCTAGATCCTGGGTGCTGGGTAGGCTATCAAATGTATTGCAGATGGATCGCGCTTCCCGTAACTATCTGCCTAAACTTAGGATATTTAGGTACGACTGTTTTGGCCTGGCGTAGGTAGGTACAGACATTAAAAAAAAAAATCTTTTGACATAATTTTTCGACTTAGAGAAAATTATCCGAGTTTCCAAGAGTAAATTCATTCCTCTATGCATGGTTTTTTCGACTTGACAAAACATCAATGATTTCTTTAATACATGTAAGTTTAATATTTGACACACATAAAACTTCCGGAAAATATATAGGTAAATGATGGGCAAACCCGCATTAAAACCGTCCGATACGAAAAGCGACTTTTAATTTAAATATGTATAAATATTTGATACAGATACTCACACTCAAGGAAACTCCATGTACAGAAAAGCATCTCCTTTGAAAGCCAAGAACTTTTGCAGCACTCACGCCGCGCAACAACGACTTATAACACATTATTATCACTGTTACTATTAATAATTATTAATTTAACTATTATTTTACTATTAATAGTGAACTATTTAATACATATTGGGTGCGATAGAGACGCGTGGTGTACTGAACGAGGTTCGCGCGAGATATACAATAAAATTATTATTGTGTTTATGACGCCAATGATAATTTATTTGATCACACCATACAGGGTAGCGCGGATTTGTTAATGAAATATTTTTAATTGTAAAGTACGTAATAAAGATTATTACGGTAGCTAAGTCAAATATCAAAGAAATACTGGAATTTAGAGACATTTGTTTGTATTTTTAGGTAAGTACAGTCACTAAAAGAAGAGATAAGTAACCGGGGTCGACGGGTTTAGTAAGAAACCGATTGATGTTTTCGTATAAAAAAATAAAAATTCAAAAAAACAATTAAATATTTACCTACATTTATTACCTATGTATCTACTCGTTTTAAATAACTTAGGCCCAGTACGTAAGTGGCTACGGTAATCACGTTATTTGTTAATAAATTAAGCTCAAATCAAAAAGCCATTTTTCTAACGTATGTAACTTCAAATTGACCGAAAACAGGTACCTACCTAGTTTTTTTTTTTAATAAAATTGTGATATTAGAAATTGATGAGAGTTGATGTCATATAAACAAGCTGCTATTTACAATCGTTCTTAAGTTTATCATTATCATCATTTCAGCCGAAAGCCGTCCACTGCTGGACGTAGGACTCTCCCAGGCTCCTCCACTTCGACCGGTCTTGTGCTTCCCACATCCAGCGGATTTCTGCCTTCACAAGTTCATCGAAATCGGAAGGGTTAAAATTTATAAATCAAGTAAAAATGACACGTGTAGAACTGAACGCCAACTAAGAAGGATAGTTATTGTAATTTTATTATTACAAGACATCTCCACTAAACAAACCCCCTGTATATACACCTACTAAAGACCTTGATTCATGTGTAGGTTAGGTACTTTACAAATCTGAAAAGAACTGTATCTTTGTTGTGACTGTGTGTTAAACTAGATAATTATATAAATAGCTAAGTACCTATACAGCCAAACAGAACTATCTTTCTATCAGCTGGTTCTTATCATCTCAAAAAATGCTGTACCTATACTAATATAAAACACGAATCAAGAACAAAATGGGAAAATCTAAGGCAAAACAGAATAAAAACCATTTTTTTTTTTGCATTAAAAAGAGAAAAGATTTGATGTTTTGTATATTTGTTTGTGACATAGGATACTTTAGATCTCAATATTCCTACGAATTCTTAAATTTTGCGGGTGAAACCTCGGGACGCAGCTAGTATTTTAGTAGCGGTAGTCACAAAATAAAATTCTTCTCTTCTTGTTCACATCCCTACATTTTACCTTTCGAGCAGCAGACCTGGCTGGAAGAAAATTCTTAAGAAATAAGCAATATCTTTGTACCTACTAATACTTATACGTTATACCTGTATCTATTTTACTGTGTGTACATAAATAATGAAATAAAATAAATTCAGTTTCGTTTATGTGCGTATATAGCTTCCTTTTTTTTTTTTTTTTTTTGATTACGGGGGGAAATCCTCATGGATGTCCTCCGCCCCGGGGAGGGCGGAGGGGTCTGTCAGACTCTTACTGACTAAAACCACCCCGGTGTTCCGTCTCTCACTTACGCCGAGGATCACGGGAACTAGTAAGTCTTCCGCGATGCGTATATAGCTTCCTATACCAACCCTTTGAACGCAGTACCACTTATCTAACGCGGAACAAAATAGTCATAGCCCGCTACTATTATTTACATCTCAACAACTTCCTGATTGTTGAAAGACTAGAATATCAAGTGTACAAGCCTATGTATGTAAACATAGTATATAAACGAGTACCAATTGCACACAACAAGTAAATAGAGGAGTTGCGTCAATTGACAGTTTATGTTACGGCCATGCACGATGCATAAACGCAGTTTTATTTATTGAATTACATAGAGTAGTTAAAACCAGAGGCAGAAATAAATTGTCTCTAATCTGCCTAGCCGTTTCCCAACTATTTTGGGGTCTGTTTTTTTTTAATCCTTTATTAAAAATAACCCCGTTCTTAATAATTGATTACAATCCAGCCTTTAAAACGAATAAGCAATTTTAATCTAACTTAATTTTATACATGATGATTAGCCGATGGCTCCCAGTCTAACCGGATGCAGCTGAATACCAGTATTTTACATGGAGCGGCTGCCTATATGACCTTCACAACCCACTTACTGGGTAACACAATAACCTGCTTCTTTTTGGGTGGGTAATCATCAAATTACTTCTCCCGCTCTGGGTGGAGCAGGAGGGCGTGTCGGACTTTTACTGACTAAAACCCACCCGTGTTCCCTCAGTTGCTTGTGTCCTAGGGGCCGCGGTTTCTCTTTCGAATAACCCACACCCCTGGCAGGCATCGGCCTATTTGAGGCGCGCGTGGAACACAACGCACCGTCGACCCGGACTTGGTCCTTACCGGACAGCGAGCTACCCATTACTCGCCGTCTGCAAGCTCACGCCTACGGTGGCCGGCCATTAGCCTGAGATTCCCGACGCCCAGGGCGTCTCCTGTGGAGGCTAGGGCCGTGAGGGCGCATATACACATATGTGTGCCGCCTCACGCTTCACGAGCATCACTGCTTCGCAGAAGGAAGGGATGGCTACCCATGCACTCTCGCTCCGTACCGTGACCTGGACCAGGGCCGACGCGAGAGATCGCCGTCGACGATCGCCTCCACAAGGACACGGCGGTGCTCCGCCCAAGCTGAGCAGACCTCCACCGTGTCCTCAGGGCGATCTTCGCAATGAAAACACCGGGGCATTTCCTCCCGCCTTATCCGAAACAGGAACCTCCCGAAACAACCGTGTCCGGTAAGGACCTGCGTCAGGCGGAAGGTGAGGACGCCATGCCGCCTCTCAAACCACTGCCCAAAGAGGAGACTTACCGCCGGAATCGTGGCGTGCCCAAACCTGGGTAAGATTGGTTGTTAGACTTTCCGGCTTCTCCGTATCGACTGCCAAAGATCTTCGAATGACAGCTATGAAAGCAATTGTTTTAAATTAGATAGCAACCAACAATTGATTGTTTTTTATTGCTTCGATATTCGAGATTTATGATTGAATTGTTTGTGGAACTTTCCGCAGATAAACGTTACCTACCTATCCTAGTGTTATTAAAATGGAATAATTTTATTTCGTAGATTAAGCCTGAAACTTACGGAACTAATCATGGTTTCAATCCCTCATGTAGATACAACAACATCCACAACATTTTCAGTATTGTTATTTATTTTGACGTGTGATTGATATTATAATGAACTTGGTAAAACTATAACCCTTGATAAGCCTGGTTGTCAGACTTTCGAGCTTCTGACGACTCGTAACAATTGTCAAAGATCCACGTATGACAGCCGGGACCTTACAAGGCACGGAGGAGTCTCGGTATGTAAAGATGGTCAACCATCCACGAACCAACCGCGGCAAGCGTAGCTTAACCTAATCGAAACTATCAAAAAGTCTCTACGCTAGGGGGTCTAGAGTGATATTCTGAATTCCCATAGTGGTTAAAAATGTATCCTACTAAGTACCTACTTACATACTGACTGATAAATACCTATAGCAAAAGATACCGAATCACGTAGGTAATAAATAACTGCCCACACAATAAAACGATAACATTAGATAAAAAGTTTGTTAGCAAAATAAAAACAAGGATATTATCAAGTTAGATTTTGTAATCTAAAATATTACACAATTCAAATACTTACGTCCACTGTGGCCGTACTTTGATCTTTGTTATACATACATATTTTTGACGGAAGCAAGTAAACAACAGGAATCATACAAAATTATCAGTTCCATTTAATCTTTGACCTTAAATCATGGAAAAATGGAGTATTGACGTCATTTTTAATGACCTAGTTATTATGTTCACCTAATGCAATCAACCTGCCTAGCCCTCCAAATTATGTTGGATCGGCTTCCAGTGTAACCTGATGCAGCTGGATACCAGTATTTTACATGGAGCGACTGCCTATCTGACCTCCACAACCCAGTTACTGGGTAATACGATACCCTTTACGTACGACTGGTTGTCAGAATTTCGGGCTACTGAAAAGATCCATGAATGACAGCTAGGACTAACGGCTTAACGTGTTTTCCGAAATAATAAAGATGTTCAGATGGTCACCCATCCACGGACCAACCGCGGCAAGCGTAGTCTAACTTGAACTATCGACCTGTGCGTCTGCATTACTTAGTCACAAGCGTCACAAGTAAAAATTCTGCCGTCCCTTTACTTAAAGGTCGAGTAGGTATTATAGTTTTGTATGGGACAGTTGACAAATTTTCGTGATTACGACATTGGTTCATTGGTTTCATTGAGAAAGTTGTTCAGTAAGATGGTCTCTACGACCATCTACGAGACAGACTACGTTTAAATTTGGTAAGTCTTTGAAAACAAACCCTGTATAGTTTATTGTACTTACACTACAAAATACATAACAAACCAACAACAAGAGGTAGGCACCGACCCTTTTTAGGCACACAAGGCACACACACACACACACACACACACACACACATACTCAACAGTCGGTTGAACAAGACTGCCAATAATGATTAAGATTACTCTTTTTAGTGACAGAACCCAATGTCCTAACTGCAGTTAGCTACTCTGTGCCCTTATCTGCATGCACGTGCGTATTCAATGTCCATACTCCACTACGTAAGTAATTAGCTTCGTTAGATTTAAAGTAGTGACATTCACATAAGTGGCTTATAATAGTACCTATGGTATTATTATGGTTTAAAAAAAAACAGGATGCGCTAAAGTTGAAATAAGAGGTATAGTCTCGAACAAAAGTAACATTCAAAACAATACCCAACTATACGTCAGTGGTTATAGTTATGCAAATTTAACCTTACACGCATGACTTAAAAAGGTTTTTACAAAGCAAAGTCCAAAAAGTCTGACTGAAAGATGACTGACGATAGTTACTATCCTGCGCACATTGCGCCTTATTTTTGCGGACGTTTTTGAGACGCTGCACTGATTGTGTACCTAGGGTTTTTTTTGTATATCAATGCCCACGGAATTTAATTTATCTTAAGTTTTTTGTTTGGAATTTGAAACGTTTTTGAATGACTATTTGCCAGTGTCAGAAGAGTTATAGTTTGGGAAGTTAAAGATTTTAGATGCCAGTTTTGTTCCCACGTTTGCGAAAAAGTCGTTGATTGAATCAAGTGATTGAATTGGATCTGGGGTTATAGATAACAACTCACTGGCAGAGGCCTTACTCTTTTGAGGATTGCAGGAGATAAGTAGTTCTAATAAGATTCCATGTTGCTTGCGGGTTCTTGCGATGTTTTTCAAATTCATTTCGTTCATATTCTCGTTTCAATTTCTTTAATAGATTGTTGCAAAAATTTTAAGTGATTTTCAGAGTATTATTTTCAGCATCCCTCATCATTTTGCGATACATGTTGTCTCGGTTACGAATACACTTAAGGAGCCCAGGTGTGATCCATGGCTCAATACCTAATGCGTTTTCGGTTTGGGACATCAGAACGACGACTATTTTTATCAACAACTGAGGAAACCCAATGTCCTGAGGTATTCCTCGAAGCGCTACCATGTTGAGGCGCACCTAATGAGGCGCTCCTTTTTTATTCCTCGGAGCGCACCTTTTAGTAGCGCTCCCGATAGCATTTAAAAATATTAAAATTTGATTCCTTGAAGCGCACCCACGTTTAAAAATAGGGAAGTAGAACACGTACTACGTAAGTAATTAGCTTCTTTAGATTTAAAGTAGTGACATTCATATATGTGGCATTATAATAGTATGGTATTATGATGGTTTAAAAAAACAGGATGCGCTAAAGTTGAAATAAGAGGTATAGTCTCGAACAAAAGTAACATTCAAAACTATACCTACCCAATTATACGTCAGTGGTTATGGTTATAATAAAACACATTTTTTTGCAAATTCAACCTTACACGCATAACATAAAGAGGTTTTTACAAAGCAAAGTCCAAAAAGACTGACTGAAAGATGACTGACGATAGTTACTATCCTGCGCACATTGCGCCTTATTTTTGCGGACGTTTTTGAGACGCTGCACTGATTGTGTACCTTGGGTTGTGTTATTTAAAACGATTTTGAATGACTATTTCATGAAAAAAACATTCAATGGGATTAAGGTTCGGTTTTTTTCAATAGTCTAGCAAATAGTATAGTAGGTACCTATATAACTTTTATCTGAAGAATAAATCTGACAGTTTGGCATATTTTCTATATATAAGCAGTCCAACTGATGACATATTTATTCCTCAGACAAACTTTATCTAACTATTGAAAAATCTGCCTTAAATGAACTAATAGGGTTGCATTTATGATTTTAGACTTCCGTTTCCGGCTGTACCTAAGTTCCTGTTTAATTTTCAATACAAACCTACGGCAACATAATATTTGAATACTTACTATCAACTAAAAGATGCACCAATTTGATATAATACCTACACAAGTAGGTACGTACAGTGAGCGAGCATTCCTACCAGATTCCAACCAGATATCTTCTACACAAGTAAATCAGTAATTCCAGTGGAGGTAATACTCGTAGGTATTTCGAACATTGGATCTGGTATCTTGGAGTAAAAATACCTGTGTACATGGACGGTAGGTTATAAGAGTATTCGGTTTTCAACCTTATTCTGCCCACCGCCCTTTTTAGTATTTTATATTATTTATATTATATAGTCGTAAGATAAGATATGAATGACCCCTATCCTATTTCAGCGTTTGAAGGAAGTCTCAAACGCCCACGTGGTTAAGACCTACGTTGAGAATCTATGGAGTAGACGAAGAACAAAGAAATAATGGATGAATTGAGTGAAAGTTGATATGACTGCCACTTAAGAGCAGAACATTGGACATTGCTCGCAGAACAGATGGCCGATGGGGCGAAAATTCTGGAGTGGCGACCGCACACCGGAAGACGTAACTTTGGAAGGCCTCCCACAAGGTGGACCGATGATCTTGTGAGAGCCGCAGGAGTCCGCTGGATGCGGGAAGCACAGAACCGGTTGAAGTGGCGGAGCTTGGGGGAGGCCTATGTCCAGCGGTGGACGTCTTTCGGCTGAAATAATGATGATGAAGGAATGATGATATGACTACTGACATTACAACCAATGGATGAAGCTGACCTATGGTAGAAGAAGATCGTGATACGACGACCCCAAATAAATTGGGTTACAGGCACCAGGATGTAACCAGTCTATAGTGTTCTTACTGCTAGGACGCAGGCTTCCTCTCTTCGGGAAGGAGTGAGCTGTAACCAACGCGGGCCCAGTGCGGGTTGGTAGACGTCACATGTCTTCGATATTTTGGCTCTAGTACATGCCGGTTTCGAGATTTTCCTTCACCGCTTTCAGAGCAGTAATGACGAAATTGTTTACACAAAGTAAAACGCCTGCCTGGATTGGCACCCACGATCTACATGTACGACTTGTAAGTCGAGGCTGTTGCTACTTGGCCACCAGACTACTGCTCAGTTTATCGATAAATGAGATGGATTGGTCTAAATCATCATTTCAGCTGAAGACGTCCACTGCAGGATATAGGCCTCCCCAACATTTTGGGGGGTTTGCCATAATCGCCATGCTTGGCAGGCGGATTGGCAATCACAGTAACCATACTGTACGGCTGTTTTACCACCAGGTAAAACGCATTGAGAATGCTGCTGCCCATTCTCTAGTGAGTCCCTCAGTCGCCTTTTACGACATCCACGGGAAGAAATGGGAATGTGCTATTCTTTACGTCAGGCACCACACGCCACACAAAAATAAAATACATCAATCTGGCTTCTGTTCTGAGTAAACACGGTGTAGGGACACAGACGCGCAAACTGTACCTAATTATGAATTCAGTATCTACATGATTCAAGATCGTCCAGCGATAATTTTAAAGGGTTATAAAGACTTATCCTATACGCATAATCTACGCTGGGGATCTAGCTAGAATCATGTGCTGAATTCTTGGTACAGTTACACGTGAATATCTAACTGGGTTGCTTGAAAGGAAGGACTCACCCTTCTATTCTCGCGAGTGTGTGGAACTGAATTTTCTGTACTGCACAAACTGAAGGCCAATTCTCGTAATTAAAAACGTTCGCAGTGTCATCTCGGCGACAATCGAATTTCAAAAATTTGACAAAAATGTATAGGAATTTTTGACAGATTGACACTGAGATCAGACTGTGAACGTTCTTAAAATTACCAGAATTGCCCCTCTGGTCTCTTCGTTTCGTATTACAAAGGGAAATAGTATTTGACAGTCGAATTCAAAACTAACCGATTTCTACACTCTACCTTCCTCTATGAATGTATCTGCGGTAGAATGTTTGGAGTTACATTAACGTTGCAAATTAAATCGCCTCTTGTATTGCAGTCAGAAAATCTCGCACCTGGATATGATTTGCCTTGGCTCTCCTGGAAGTCTATAAATAGACTAAACAAGTGCGTTGGGACCACGCACAATAAAGGGTTCCGTAATTAGGATGAATTTATCTCAAGAACAAACTTATGCATAACATACTTATAACTTAGCTTAATTTTTAAGAACGTTCACAGTGATCTCAGTCTCAATCTGTCAAAAATACCTCGAGTTTCCATACATTTTTGACAAGTTTTTGACATTTGCTTGTCGCCGAGATGACACTGCGACTAGATTTTGAACGTTTTTATTTACGAGAATTAGCCTTCTGTTCAGTTGACAGCGTCGCTAGTGGACATTGAAAGAATTGAGTTGTTGAGTTAGTTTTCAGGGGTTGGTTGTACTTTCAGTTTTGCCCACCTGAACAGGTAACTTGGTGGCACTTTAACTTTGTCGTTGAAAGTATGTTCTCCCATAGGTACCTACAGCTCCCCATCGTACATATACCTACGTCATGGTTCTCGAATTGCAAATGTAAGAAGTGTTTTGCTATGTGGCAAAACCACAAATTAACAATTTTTGGGACATTTTTCTTTGGAGCTTTTTTTTTCATGATTGGTAAAGGACGGGAAGTCCCGCAGGTATAAGTTTAGATTAACTGTACCCAGTTTGGTCCAGGTAATATTGCGTCAGGTTCTATGCACAGAATCTTCTTCATCTTTCCGTGTCGATGGTATTCGTACACTCTGTTTTTCATTTTTTTTATATATACTTAGAGCCCAGTAAGTTACTCTAATAGCCCATTAATTCACGCTAATACAAGCCGTCTACAGATTGTATAGGAATTAGATTTTGATGCATCATAAGACAGACTGTGCATGCGTCAGATGGATGGGACACACGATACAGAAAAGAAAATCAGGAGAAAAGTCTAACCGCATGTCTTTTAATATTTCTCGTAACAATACGAACTAAACCGATTCGATCCGTTGCCTCATAAGCAGAGATCGGATATTCGGATGCATATTCACCTAAAGTTGACATGTTGGCTAATATGGAATGCGCTTTTGTAACGAAAAAAGCTTTTTTTTTTTTATTACCTCACTCCACCCCTCTTCTTACACCGTACATACACACATTTGCTATTGCATTTGGTTAAACACAAATTTTAAATAAATGTGAATCTGAATAGTTATGCAATCAAAGACACTCGGGGTAATTTTTTAATTAAATATTTTTGTAGAAGTCACTTTGATACTTTTTTTACAATAACCGGGATTTTTTTACAATAAATAATTAAGTATATTTTATGATGCCGCTTCCATTCTTTCATAGCTGAAACTTAACTTTAGGTAAATATGCATCCGAATATCCAATCTCTACTCATAAGGTATGAGTTGTTTTGGTATAAATAGACCTCAGACTCTAGCAAAGAAAACCTATTAGGCAGGTGGAGATTCATGTCTGCAAGTTACAGGAGTTGATGGACGCTACTGAAAGTGCTCGTTGAAAAATTCTGCGTTGACAATGTATCGACACGCTAAGAAAAACTAAGGGGTGCTCTACACTCGTTCGGATATTCGAATTTGGGCTTAGCTCGGATTGTGTTTGTATCGGTGAAATTACCTAGCGGTGATACATAACTATGAGGGAGAACTTTGACTACACATAACATTATACAAAGATAATGTTCAGGTGCATTTAAATATAAATGCACTCTCTTTAACTGTGTATGATATCCAAATAAAAGTTATCCAAATGCT
This sequence comes from Polymixis flavicincta, assembly GCA_949987655.1. Classification (NCBI taxonomy): domain Eukaryota; kingdom Metazoa; phylum Arthropoda; class Insecta; order Lepidoptera; family Noctuidae; genus Polymixis; species Polymixis flavicincta. The sequence continues at coordinate 20,067,027 of OX465182.1, forward strand.
CTAAGTCTGAATCACAAACAATGTTTCGTCATGGTCTTAGTTCGTCTAACTTGGCTACACATTGTATGATGACTTACAGCCATCTCAGACGGACGGTGAAGCAAGCGCCTGTTAATTTATTCATAATATTCTAGTGCCTAAACCAGCGTTGGCTATCTGCCGAACTATGAGTTATTAACATACCTAATAAATCACTGACGACATCAAAGAGCGAGAACTTCGGAAGTACTAATTAAGAACGACCGTGTATAACCAGGTAAGTAGGACCTACCTACTTTGTCCATGAACTAAAGGTACAGACACCAGCAGGTCCAGCTATCCCAAACTGTCAAATTTTCCAAATTCAACATGAACCTTATTCGATTATAATAAAGTTGAAAAACTATCAAAGAAATTTGACAGATTGGGGTAGCTTGATGTGCTAGCGTCTGTACTTTACCTACGCATAAGGATTGAATAAGGCCAATGTTTTGATAACATTTTTGTCCATATATTAGGACAGAATGAATCGCTTTGGATATTTTATGTAACACTAACAACTCCAAAACTTATAAGAAGGCACCGGTCAACTACCTATACTGAAATATCGAAATGCTGAATAATGAAATATTGAAAACTACCTATATCGAAATGTACCTAAACTGTGACCTAAACCAAACCTTGCCAATTCTCCGTTCCTTGTGTAGGTACCTCCTTTTTCCCACCATCTATTCTATACCAAGAAGTTTGTTGCACAAAATAAGAAAAAAGAAAACACTTCACGCTGTCAAACTTGACAGTCCAGTCGTATTTTACAAACCCACAAACCCAAACTGTTCCCACTAACTAAACAGGTTCCTTGTAGCCAGCCAAGAAAAGTAAATACATGGTTTGTAATGTGGTGAATTCAAATGCTCGGTAAGAAAACAGAGGCCACAAAAGGCAAACCGTGCTCATGTCCCACCGGCCAGATATGTCCAGCATGCAAGTCGAAGAAATCCGTACGAGTGAAGTAATTCTTTAAACGGTTTAAACTACACACTCAGTCACATATAAACACACAATGTTGCCATATTTTATTCAATCGGTTTGAACTCTGCCTAAGGAAGCGGCCACGCATAGCCGTGGAATACCTCTCCAGTCCTCGATTACCTCAGCATATGTTGCCCCTTGTCGCTACGTCACCAAGCGATATCGACAGTTTCCGGGGCCCCACTATTGAGTGTGCAAGTTACTCCCTGCCATTTTTTCTGTGTTCACATTAATCTGTCAGGGGCCAGTCCTTCCAAAGTTCTAGGTAACCAGACAACTTTGGGCGTCGTGAATCCTAGGCTGATTCCCGGCCATCGCAGGCGCGGGCTTGCGGACGGCGAGTAATGCGGAGCTCGCTGTCCGGTAAGGACCAGGCCCGGGTTGACCGGGCCCGGCGCATTGTGTTCCACACGCGGCTCAAAGAATGTCGATGGGTCGATGCCTGCCAGGGGTGCGGGTTGTTCGAAAGAGATACCGCGGCCCGTGACACACATGCAAATGATGGAACACGGGCGGGTTTTAGTCAGTAAAAGTCTGACACGCCCTCCTGCTCTACCCAGAGCGGGAGAAGTTATAAGTCTCTTTAGTCAGCTAATCACATAATTCAATATTTTTATTTCCATATCCTGCAATAGTCCTACAACAACCGGGGGTTGTCCTTGGATGCACTTGCATAGTACGTACCTATAGGGATAATCGTCGGTTGTTGCCTCATTTCATTAAAAGCGTCAAACTGGCCCCTGTAAATTGGCTGCGGCTACTCATAGGTACGCCTTTCAAAAGTCTGGGACCCTAGCGTCCCGAGATATTAGCCATCATCACTTCACCAGAAACACACAGACTGATTGCTGTAACACATACCGCCCTCGCCCTCCCTCACAGTCTCGCAGTAACCGTCCTTCTTGATATATGCCTCTGCCTAGCAAAGCACGGCAGCTCCTCATCCATCAGAATTCCTTGTTATCCAAGAAAATCGGATACAACTTCCAGTCTAGTCGGATGTGTCCCTATTAACCCGTCGCGTTTCTAATTAGCAGACACAATAGAAACTCTATTGTACACATGGTGTACACTTGACATGCGAAGAATATAGAATAAGAAGGAACCGTAACGACTGTCAATCATCCATAAATGACAGCCGGCACCAACGGCTTTCCGAGGCACGGAAGGGTCTTGGTACCTATGTAAAGATGGTCACAACATTTTCGCACCACGACCTGAAAGGTTAACTGTTCAATTTGTTCCCAGACCCCTGGTGTACGTCGAGGGATTCAGACCCTTACCCGTGCCAGTAAAGATCACGACATACAAAGACAAAATCCACAGTACAGTTCTTCCGCCTCTTCAAAAAAAGACCACGGTCAAAGAAGAAACCCTGACGACCCAGTTTTTTCAAAAGAGGAGAACGTGGAGCCGCTTCCGAAAACCGGCACCTACAGAGTCTGCAATCCAAGGAACAAGCATCTGCCGATGGTATAAAAGACGAAAAGCATTGAGTAATATTAGAGTAATACCTAAGCTAGAAAAAAAGAAGCTAGAAGAGTTGCACAAAGAGCAAGCGTGGCGGGAAAAAGAAGCAGAGTTGGTGCAAAGAGAGAAAGAAATTCGTCACGTGGAGAAGCAACTCGTAGCAACGCCGAATGCATCCTCACTTGTGTACTATGAATGTTCAAAAAAAGATTGTGGGCAAGAAACCAATCTAAGCAAACCGAAAAAAAAGGCCACCGAAGCAAAATTATGTTGTAAAGCTGAAGTTTTTAGCGAAAATGCAAAAAAACAGTAAGTTCAGGTACCTACTTAATCAGCCCTAGTTGAAATAGTTTATATTCATTAAGTGTCAAAAAGAGACGAAGCGAGATTTCAAGAAGATCTGTTTGACCTACAGGCGTTATAGTCAGCTGTTCTCGTAAATGTAGCAAAAACAGCAGGCAGCGTCGAAAAGAAATAGAAAGTAAAAACTAAATTCAAAGACAATTCAATTCTGTTCAGTGAAACAGTTTCGGAAGGTGATGCCTTTGATTTCTTCCTCATCATATTAGTTGAACGTGTGATGCCGACCAAGCCCAAGTCGACGGCGCGTTGTGTTCCACGCGCGCCTCAAAGAGATGTCAGCACAAAAAGTGATGGGACCCGCAAGGGTCGATGCCTGCCAGGGGTGCGGGTTTGTTCGAAAGAGACACCACAGCCCCTGGCATACGGGCTACTGAAGGAACACGGGTGGGTTTTAGTCAGTAAAAGTCTGACACGCCCTCCTGCTCCACCCAGAGCGGGAGAAGTTATTTGATGATTTCCCAACCAAAAAAAAAAAAAAAACCTGTAATGCCGTGACCAAGGGAAATAGGGATTCATTTATATATTTATATATATATAGTGCCATGAGCCCTCGAAATGGATCGCTATCCATTGATATATTTAAAAAAATGCAGATTAGGTACTCATTCAGCTTCTTCAAAAACGTCCGCGAAAAAAGAATGTATGGTAAATTAAAATTTGATAGGTACCTACCCGATTTTTTACGGACACCCGGTTTCTGGAACGGAAATCACGTTTCAAAATTAAATGCAAATTTCGTGAAAACTAATCAAAGCGCGCTAGACAATTTTAAAAGCTAATTTTAGTGTTGATTTTCGTTCCAGAAGCCAGCTTTTTTGCTTCCTACGTGTTGATGGATGGACGGACACAATTCGGAATGCCAGAATGTTCGGTAAAAAACTGTAGAAAAAACACAATCCCGAACTGTACATTGAAAAACTGTAATCGTAAAAAATGCCCTACTGGATACCTTGGATCATCGTTTGAGGAGTAAGTAAAACTGCAGTCGTATTTATATTTTCAGTAATTCTTTAACAGTCCAGGCGACTGTTAAAATAAAATAATAAATTGTTTCGACTCCACCGAGCCTTTGTGCAACTGTCGATAAATTAACTTTTCGGCGAATCATTACGTGCGTTGATTAATTGAAAAACCCGTTTTATGCTACTGTTAACCTGCGGTTTAGTGATTCCACACTCAGACGCATGAGTCAAACTTTTGCTGTAAGTAAAGTAAGTAGATATCCCAATCCCTGCCTCATGTCTGTCATGGTCATGTAGGACGACTTTGTCACTTAGAATAATTTGTCACGGTAACGGACTAGATACGTCCGTCAATCTATCACTAATGTGGTCGCATCCTAAGGCTATTTGGCAGACTATAAGCATTGGCGATTAGCGATATAGTCGCTAAATCGCGAATGTGCACTACATTCGGATGCCAGTCGCAGAGATGCGCCTTGGCAATTGCGGAATACGTTTAACTAGGACTGGAAGTGGCGAAGTTTTGGGCCAACAAAATCTAATAGGTAACACTGTCGTGCCATCGACTAGGCGGAGAAGAAGATAGAACAAAGTCTAGAGGATCCAATAGATTTTTCACCCCATATAAGGTACAGCAAACATCAACAAAAGTCAAAGTTAAATCATTTGTTTCAATTGAACGTCAGAACTTAAAGAAAATAAAATTTTAAAATATCGGCCAAGTCGGGCTCGCACACGTACGGTTCCGTTCAAGGAAACAAAGTTTCTTGTATGGAGACACCCTTTAGTCCCGTTGGTTACCCTTCGGATACGGAACCCTAAAAAAGAAAAATAGTTGCCCCTTTCAATATGTAGTTTCGTATGGAGAAGAATGGGCAAGATACCCCATAATTAGGTACCTACTGTTTTGAAATGTTTTACAATCGTTTATCTGTTCTGTAACTAAGTAGGTACGGTCAGTGCTCTGCTAACCTGACCCTGACCCAAAGAGAATTAAACCACTTGAGAGCTGATAGACCGATTTCGTCTAAGCACACGACTCACCACTGCGGGCCGGGGGACGAAGAAAATACAGCGGTTGTGATTGGCTGATGCAACAATGTCAGGACGAATGTTGTAGAAATAGTGATTCGCAAGTCAGTTTTGCAACAATAATATCGATATCGATAAATTCGACGTCCATTAATCCTATTTTTTTTGTAAACTATACTGATAGGGTGTTAACCGGGTGCAAACAAAACACTGACGTAACACTTCTTTAAGTTAAATTCAATTAAATCAATCAGCAAATTTTATCGACTTATTTAAAGTATGTCTAAAAAAATACCTAGGAATGTCAGTCCCTGTTGGAAAGAACAATAAATTCACATAAATGAAATTAAAATTCTTTCAAATCGGAATATTTCGAAATCTAAAATGTAAAATTACTTTTTACCATTAGGAAACATCGATATATTTTTTATCATCAATCTCGACTTGGTTTTGAAGTTGTCACAACACTACAGCATTAGTACAAATAAAATGAGACAGACGTATTGACAATACCCTAATGATAGAAAGGGACTTTTCAAAAAGACATCAACGCGGTGTAGTTTTTTGTGCCATTTTACGTAAACAACCAGTTTAGCTTGAGCCCTGCAAGTATTCATAATATTATTAAATTATAAATATATATTATTTACCATTGAAAAGTCCATGATTTTTGTAGCTGGATGTTTTAGAAGATTATCCGCACCATTTAATTGAACAGGAACACCTAATTGTTTTTATTTATGCAGAAATGTTTGAATAGGTATCAAAATAACTGCGTGTGCAGAGATCCATTACTGGTCAAAACTAAAATGGCCCCTCAAATTGTCATCTAACATAAGTGCAATTTCATTTATGTGTCGTGAGCCTGAGTCGCCCTTATGAGCAGTCAAGAGGCTATAGTCATTGCCCTGACCCCTCTTACAAATAAGAAGAGGGGAACAGCGGTCGGTTCAAGCAGATCACTGGCTGTACCGTTCTATTACATCTACAAACATTAATTTTCTTGTTACAGCCAGAAGAGACCTATCAGCGAAAAATTTTCAAACTTCTGCTACCGGATATGCTGTCATTTCTACTGCTGCATGACCTTCCTAATGGTATTGGGCTTAGTCTTAATATATTTTTACTAAAACACTGTTTACTGAAAAGCAAGAATGTGGAATTGGAGTTTATGTAATAAAAGTTTTTCAACTTTGTAAGAGGTTGTATTATTTACAGTTAATTAATGAAACCTGGAGCTTGTGGCTGAGTAATAAGCTTCGCTTGCCGTGGTTATCCCGCAGATGGGTGACCATCTTTACATACCGAGACTCCTCCGTACCTCGGAAAGCACGTTAAGTCGTTGGCTCCAGAGTCATTCGTGGATCTTGACAGTCGGTATGGGTCGTAATAAGCCCGAAAGTCTGACAACCTTATCTAGGGATATCGTATTACCCAGTTACTGGGTCGTGGAGGTCAGATTGGCAGTCGCTCCATGCCAAATACTGGTATTTAGCTTCATGCGGAAACTGGAAGCCAACCGCAATATAGGTGAGAAACGATAAATGATGATACATGAAACCTATGTTCTACCTAAATGCTAGCATTTATTGTTAACCCCTGACCCCACTTTGAATAGTGTGCTAGGCTTCACAATTTGAGAAATGCTGGTGTCTGTGCGCAGTCACGCTCATGCTGATCTCTGCATACAGAAAATAAACTTCTTAAGGCCAGCGCAGATCTGGCGAAACAGTGCAGCGCGCGGTTCCCCTGCCAAACAAATATCAACACTGCCTCTTGTAATACAAAATCTAAAAAAATGCCCTAGCAATTTATTGGTTATACTGAAAATAAGACCGTATTACCATAGCCCAAAGTAGAAAATTGGATGAATATCGACACAGTCGGGTCGCACATACTTCCGATTGCTCTTTTTCTTTTGGGCTCTGGTTATACGGTCCTATTTTCAATGGACTCATTAAATTGCTCGGGCATTTTTCCGTTCATTCTAAATTGACCCCAGGTGTCTTAATATGACGTTATAAGGTAAATCAAAATACTTGCTTATAATGTACTCAAATATTCTATATTTATAAACGTACTCATAACTAAAACAGTTACATTAAAACAATAAAATAATCAATTAAAAATGTCCCTGAGAAAACTAAAATAAATATATTCGACCAACCTTTTTCTGTCTGTTTTCATACCAAAATCAAATTTATGTCAACGGAATAAGGTTCAAGTAAACATAATAAAGTACGAAAATACTATACAATAGTTTCAAAGTTCGGAGATCTGTTAATAATAACTAAATAGGAATAATCTCATACATTATGCAACAACGCCCGACTCTCACGGACATTCTACTGGACCCAGAATTTGGGACCCATCGTAGCTAAGGCACTGTTTAAAAGGTTTAAATTATATCTTTGACTTCGAGGTTTTAAAAATAAAAAATAAACATTGTTAGTAGTGGATCTAAACCAACTACAGTGGCCCTAGTGTGAGTTTTTATTTAACCATCTCGATCAAACGCATCGAGCGCGTTCCGATTGGTCCGTCACCAATCCAGGGCCAATCGGAGCGCCGAACGCGCTCGATGCGTTTGACCGAATTGGTTAAATGAAATTCACACTAAGGCCTCACATGTTGTATTTTACGAACGCGCGTCAATCATTCCAATTTATACCATAACAGAATGACATAAGAGTCAAATGACGTGTGCTCGTGGTTTGCAATACCTATAAAAAAATCTTTTAGTACTAACTATGGGGAAGGTCAGGCAAAGCTTATTGTCGATGGCGTGATCATAGCTAGGTTCGTATGGCTTAAAATATTTTGACATTTCGTTGATTCATTACATTACGTGTTCATTCATGACTGGTTTTATTTCACCACTAGCTTTTGAAAGCGGCTTCGCCCGCGCAAACTTTCATCCTCTATTTAACCTCCTTAGGGGTTGAATTTCGAAAAATGCTTCCTTATTCCTTGTCTACATTATAAAGGGAACCTCTGTGCAAAATTTCAGCTTTCTAGGTCAATGGGTTTGGGCTGGGCTTTGATGAGTCAGTCAGTCAGGACTTTTCTTTTTATTTATATAGATTTCATTATTTTCGGTGATTTCAACATTTTAAATCAAGTATTTGACATGGAAAGCGTCAGATTTTGAAACCTTTAAATAGTTCCAAAGAATCACTTTTAGCAAACGTTTCCGACCTGGAACGCTGTTTTCTTTTTTAACTCTACGAACAGTTTTAAACCACAATCTTCAAATGTTTGCGTCTTCTTCTAGTTCTACTACTAAATCCAATTTCGGAGTATTTAGGAACACATCGAATCATAAAATAAAACCGCCTCGCGCCTAATATTATTAGCTTGTGTTGGGAACTAGCTACGACATCGCCATTTTGACACTTACCTTCCCCATTCGTCGAAAACTAGCCATGATTAATCAACATAAAGTTTTACAACCACTACTAAAGTTCAGTCTCGCGTATTTTAAAAACTTTTGCTTGAAAATTCTCCTTTTCCACCATCGGCTTTTTTGTTCCAGAAGTCGATTCTTCTAAAGAAGCAGTGGCACTGGCCAAACGCTTTCTATTCGGACTTTTATCGATATTTCCACTAATATTCGTCAACGGTGAACGCAAACTCGATTCTTTATCGACTGCCAAGTTACCGATAGATAAAGTCAAATCTGAAGGGACGTTTCCATCTAAGCAATAGAGTAGAGAATCGCTTATTTTGTCATCGGTATCATTCGATTTATTTAGTAACGACAAATCGATTGGTGTTGCTGTTAGTACCGATCTACTTCGGAGATATTCTCTAAATGGTTCTGATAACGATATGGTTTTTTGTTCATCTGTGTCGTGTGTTATCGAAAACTTTGGTAGACCATCGTCGTCTCCGCATAGTGTAGTGTTTAAATCGTCGACTAAGTTCGGTCTTTCATGGCTTATTATGAATCGAGTGCTTTCTGGCCTTAGAGGACTGACATCACCGATTGAATTAATCGATCGAGCATCGAATGGTTTTGTTCTCGGTAGGGATGTGCTTGCTGAATGACTTGATCTGAAATGGAGAAGTAGAGGTATAGACACCAGCAAAAAAATCATAGGCATGTCAAGAAATGCTGATGTCAAGTTTTTCTTATTTACCTCGATTTAAAATCTTCTTTGAAATTACTCAAGGGATTTTGAATTACAGCCATTTTGTTATTTATTTACTTCTTAACTGAACCTTGGTTCTATTTTGAAGATCAAGGGTGCCCATTTTAGAATCATATTTACAAGTAAAGATGCAGATAATCGTAGGCCTTTGAGTCTAGGTCTTTTGAACATTTTCTATTATAATAATTTCATAAAAAATCTTGTTAGTAATAATTTCTTCGTTTGTTAGTAACAACTATGCATAGTATGTTACCTTTCGCACGAGAATGTGGACCTAGTGACGTCATTCTCGTCGTCTGAAGACACGAAATCACTGTCATTTTTCGGCGACATAGATTGATATATTCCATCGGATTTTATCGTCTCGTCTTTTTGTACTGTTGTATCACCAATGTCACGCTGTTCCGATGTTATTATTAACGGTTTTCGGGAACGGGGAGTCATTATTGATTCCTGTAAATTAAATACATTTGAAGTTAAAGGTTGATTTAGTCATGAACGAGTTAGTGTAAACAGTACTTCTACCTTTGGTATCAATTACTTGAGTCTGTTGACTTTTATGTCAACTTATTTGTTTGGTCTGACTTGATAACTATGACAGGCCGAGTTTATCACCTCTCAAACGACTTTCGCTGAATGTCACAATTAGGTACTTATAATAAATTAATTAATGTAAAATGTATTTACTATTGACGATACGGGGTGGTAGGGACATCGCGCAAATTGAAACCATGAATTCAGCACATGATTCTAGGCCCCAGCGTAGAAACTATTAATCGATATTTTTTTTTTATAAGTGCGGCCTTGCATTTTGGCCGCGTAGGTATTGTGTCGTTTAAATTTCTACTCAGCGGGATTTCAAAATCATGTACTGCATTACATTACTGGTTGCAGGATGTGCGTTGATGTCCCTGCCAGGTTGTAAATGTTGTAATCATAATAAAGAAAAAACCTTGACATGTCAATGACTTAGAGAAGTGGCCACTATCTTCAGGCAAGATATTAGGTTTTGCCTACTGTCTAACGTAACCATGTAAAATATAAGAAGATTAACCAAATGAAACTATAAAGTAACTCGTAACATTTGCGTAAGTTTCAATAGGCTCTTAACACATTTAAAAGCATAAACATTAGACACAAGAGAACATATTAGATGAAACATGCAATTCATGCACAGACAACCAACCTGCATGGCTTTGGACAACTTTTGCGTCGACTTTGTAATAGGAGACATTGACGCTCTTCGGAAATTGATCGTATACGGCGTAGCACAGTCTTCATCGAACAATACTGCATCAGAAATACCTGGCGTACTTGTCAAATAGTGTTTGACATCGTCCTGAAGCACAACCTTCTTTGGCGTATCTCGAATGGGACTTCTGTCACCACTGATTTCGTGATACGAAAGTTCATTTTCGGACGCCGTGTCTTGATCATCGAAACACGATACGCAAGTCGGCGTACCCCGAATTACGGCATTCCGTTTCTGGTACTTTTTATTAAACGCTTGCGTCGTCACAATCTTCGAACGAAAGAGTCGGTTCCCGCGTTTTTTCTTCGGCGTTTCATCGTTCGTGTCTAGAGCGCTCAAATTAGGTTCGGATACGAATTTTGGACTCAATTTTCGGGATCTATTCAACGCGCCTTCGGATAATGTGCTTTCGTTGCTAGCTTCCGAATCATAATCTTCGTCTAAGGATTCTGAACTAGCTATTTTGTGTGCCAAGTTCTTGAGCACGATGTTTTTATGTGATACATCGACTTTATTGTCGTCTGAGAATCTTAGTGTTCCTTTTCCAGTTTTCTGTAAGCGTTAAGCATGACGAGAAAGTTAGGAAGAGGATAGCACATACAGAGAAAGAGAAATAAGACAACACAACACAATGCACGAATAAGATGTTAGTAACAAGTATGCATTTACATGCTTTTAATGACGAAAACATATACAACATTCGCTTTTGCCAGCGGCTTCGCCCGCGCGGAACAATACTTCCTTATTTCTTGTCTACATTATGAAGGGAATAAATGAGCAAAATTTCAGCTTTCTTGGTCCAAGGGTTTGAGCTGGGCGTTGATGTGTCAGTCAGTCAGGACTTTTCTTTTTATTTATATAGATGTAGGTAACATATGTAATTAAAGCAAGACCTCTTACACCCCAATCAGAGTATTGAGTTAAAAGCATAATACAATGACCCATACTTTTTTGTAACGCTAACTAATATTATTAAAAAATCATGTTGGCCCTAGCGTGCATTTAAAATTGAGTCTTATTGCCTTGAGAAAGATTACATTTTCTTTGGCTCAATCGGCGGTAGGTATGGCAAAATATAATTTATCGAACTCTACCACAATTTATTTGAAAAATGTGTTCTAGTCATTATAAAATTGTGTTAGGAGTCATCACATTGGCATTCGCTATGGGTATGTCACCGTTTGATTGTGAACACCGTTAGTTTATAATCTACCTCGCGAGATTATAAACTGTCGGTAAATTGTGAACTGCACCATACTGATTACCGACCGAATAGGTTAGGTTAGAACTGCAACATACCGCGCGCGAGCCGAGCGAGCGATGCGAGCGGTGCCGCGGCAGCGGCCGGCGAGCTCTACGTCCAACTCAGTGGCAGACACTTGACTATTTAGTAATAGCGCAAAGTACTATTCGTCTTGATACCAGTTCTCAATTTGACGGACAGATTATACACTATCGAAAAATAGTGCGTTAAATTGTAAATGGTTTTTGCAGTTCACAATTTATCGACATTCACGAGATTAGATTATAAACCGACGATGTTCATAATGTTACGGTGACAGTATATTAGTTCAGCGTATGCGCAGGCCACAACCAACAGTGTGATAACGCCCTAATTGTGGGGGTTTTGAAAAAGTGTTAGAATGTTATTTAAAAGAGATAGTTTTAGCTCAAGATACACCCCAAAACTTCAGATAAATTGCAAATACATGTGATGGTGTATTTCGAGCTTTATTTAACAGTTTTTTAAATGATTATTTTAAAACAGCATGAACATTGTTAATGATAATAAAAATCGTACCAAAATCAAACTTACCTCATCTATTACATTAATATTAGAGACTGAGCCTTTCTTTGGTGTCTTGTTGAGTAATCCCTTGTTGAAAATGTGCCTTTTGATAGAATCGCCGAAACTTCTCGAACCGGCCACTTTACCGGTTCTTTGGATTTGTATCGGCGTACCTGAAATGCGGAAAGTTTATTCAATTAATTCTTTAATTTCAAGCATTTGTTTATGTTTTTGGATGGCAAGCAAGACTGTGAGATGTTCCCACTGCTGATACAGGCCTCCTCTCAGTGAGTGGGAGTGGGCCGTTAATCGTCCAAGCGGGTCCAGTCCAGGTTGGTAGATGTCACAGTGACGGTTTTCTCACGATGTTTTCCTTCACCGTTTTAGAGCAATGGTGATTAAATACTTTACCCAAAGTAAAGCGACTGACTGCTTACGTCTCGTCTACCATGCTCTCGCACACTGCCTCCTAGATATTTGAAATACCAAAGGCAAGTGAGATGTGTTACCATCCCAGAAAAGCTTTGTTGGGATTTCTCCCATATTCTTTATCTTATTAATTCCCCCGCACGCCACTAGGTAACCTCAATGGCACGTGTTAAAATCCTAAAAATGAAAAGGTACGTTTGCACGAAGTTTTTCGATCGTTGAGATTCGAGAACGATCATGCGAGATTCGAAAAAGAATCTTAACTTAACTTGCCTCTCGGCGGTTGTGAAACTCGCCTCGTTTAAACGAGGCTTTAAAAAATCCTCACCATAACCATTCTGCCTGTTGAAATGTTTGATGAGACGTCTCTTGTGCTGCGAGTCGGGCAGCGCTTGTATGTGCGCGTACAGTTGTGCAAGTGCTGTGTCGGTTGGGTTGGACTCGTTCTCTGCTCGAGTGCGGTGACGGTCCACGAATGTGTATACTGTGTTTGCTGCTGTTCTGTGGATGTGAATGGTAAATTATTTAAAACGCAGTCATATAAGTTACTAGCTGCCCGTCCCGGCTTCGTAAGGGTGGGATATTTTTTTTCGTCCGACCGTTTTTTCCCCGACTTACTTTGCAAATCCGACTACCACGAAAGATCTTTATTTTTCGGGTTAATATACAAGGTGTAACAGAATATACGCAAAACCTAAAGTACCTAGTTTGTTCCTAATTGACTTAGTGACTGAAATCGATTCAATCATAGGTATTTTTTTTTTAAATTATGTTTTCTGCCGTACCTACCACTGATTGCGCCAAAGAAAATTGAATCTTATTTCAAAGCAGTAAGACTTAATTTTAAATGCATAAAGCAATGCTGGGGTCAACACGTTTTTTTTAATACTGACAGTTAGCTTTAAAAAAAGTTTTGGTCATTGTATTATGCTATTAACTCAATATTCTAATTGGGGTGTATGATGTTTTGCGCATTTAACGTTACACATAGCCTATGATACTCACAAATAACGTGGCTTGTCTACATTGTTACTAACAAAATGGAAGTTATTCTGAAAATAAAAAGTTCATTATTATTATTTCCTTTATTTCAATAAATACATACAAATTACATTTTTAAATATTAGAATATAAAATATATAAAAATATAAAAAATAGTAGCCCACCGGTATCGGGAACAGGGTCCAAGCTACCGGCGGTCAGGGCTCCAGAGAGAGGAACCTCCTGACAATACGAGCCGTGTCCAGGAGTACCGCTTTCTGGATCAAGCCCTTGACCCAGCTGCCCAACGAGAGCCTCCTCAGATGTTGGTCGAGGCTCTTGGCTATCAAGCCATTGGCTGAAACGACTATCGGTACAATGATCGCTGAGTTCACATCCCACATGTCGACAACCTCGCGAGCCAAGTCAAGATACTTGATTTGTTTATCTTTCTCGGATTTCACGAGGTTCCCGTCATGCGGGACCGTTATGTCAACGATCATTGCACGCCGCTCTAGTCGATCCACCACCACTATATCAGGTTTATTGGCAACAATAGTCCTGTCAGTGATGATGGATCGGTCCCAGTACAGTGTGACATGTCCATTTTCAAGAACTGGGTCGGGCACATACCTGTAATCCGGCACTTCCGATTCCACAATGCTGTATTTTAGAGCAAGTTGCTGGTGGATAATCCTGGCTACAAGGTTGTGCCTATGCAAGTACTCTTCGTTAGCAAGACGAGAACACCCGGAGATTATTTGTCTTATTGATTCTCCCGGACGGTGGCATGCCCGACAGATGTCAACCGTACCATCTTTCACAATAAATCTCCGGTAATTGTTCGTCATGATAACTTCGTCCATAATTGCACAGACAAAACCTTCGGTTTCCCCAAAGAGGTCACCGAAACGCAGCCAGGTTACGGACGCTAGTTGGTCTACATCGGGTCCATATAGGGCCCGGAAAAAGCGTCCGTGAAGCTCCTTACTCTGCCATACCTCCATGCGATCATTAGTGTCAAGCACTACAGGCTTGGGCCAGTCCTCTTTAGCCAAGGAGAGCGGGGTGAGGCCCTTGTCCACTGCGGCCACATCTCGATGCATCCCCACGTCGGTCTCTAAGAAATATTCCCTGAGACTGCATATCTCGCGATTGTGGAGGGTCTTAGCGTTTAAGAACCCTCGACCTCCACACTTTCGCGGGATATACAGTCTCATTACCGATGACCGTGGGTGATGCATTCGATTTGCAGTCAGCAGCATACGGACCCTCCTATCCAGGGCGTCGAGTTCAGTCTGAGTCCATTTGAGTATGCCAAAAGAGTACATCAAGACCGGCATGACCCAACCGTTGAAGGCGCGCACCTTGTTTCCGCCTGATAAAAGACTATTAAATACTTTCTTCAGGCGGCCAAAGAAGCGCTCCTTCAACGATTGCTTCATGTCAGTAACATTGATGCCCAACGCTTCCGACATACCCAAATACTTATAGGTTTCGGTTGCGGAGAGGGCTCGAAGGTTTATGGAATCCGAGAGTTGGGTTCCCACGGATTCCACAATCTCCCCTCGTTTTACATGCATGACCGCACATTTGTCCACACCAAATTCCATCCTGATGGCGCTACTGAAGGTTTCAGTTACTTTCAGTAGCTCCATCAGTTGCAAATTGTTGGGGGCAAAGAGTTTTAGGTCATCCATGTAGAGGAGGTGAGATATAACCTGACCACCTCTCCTCAGCCGATAGCCTATACCTGAATGCTCCAGCAGTGTGCTTAGAGGATTCAGGGCTAGGCAGAACCAAAGCGGACTCAAACTGTCGCCCTGAAATATACCTCGCTCGATCCTTATCGGCTCGCTATTCCTCTGGATGTTTCGACATCCTGGATATCGAAGGACCGTCCTCCATTGCCTCATACATGACATCAGGAAGGTGCGCAGAGTTGTATCTACTTTATACAATTCTAGCACCCTCATGAGCCATGTATGTGGCACTGA
This sequence comes from Polymixis flavicincta, assembly GCA_949987655.1. Taxonomy (NCBI): domain Eukaryota; kingdom Metazoa; phylum Arthropoda; class Insecta; order Lepidoptera; family Noctuidae; genus Polymixis; species Polymixis flavicincta. Next base: position 20,082,467 of record OX465182.1, read on the forward strand.
GTCATAGGCCTTCTTGTAATCTATCCAACATGTCGAAAGAACCTTTCGGGAACGGCGAACCTGTTGGCTAATGGCCATATCAATGAGGAGCAGCTCCTTAGTACCGCGGGACCCGTTCCGACATCCATTTTGAGAGACAGACATGATGGAGTTAGTGTCTATATGATTGTAAATTTTCGCTCTCAAAATGGATGTAAGAACTTTATAGACCGTCGGTAAACAAGTGATCGGCCTATAATTTTTGGGTTCCGCGGTACTACCTGATTTATGGAGCAGGTGGGTAACTCCTGTTGTCAGGAACTGGGGTAGCGAACCAGACTCCAAAGCAGTCTGGTACTGAGCCGCCAAGCGAGCGTGCGATCCCATGAACCATTAATTTGATCCAGAAGTTGTGCAGCCCGTCCGGCCCTGGAGACTTCCAGTTGGGCAGCGGACGGACTGCACGAGCTACATCTTGGGGGCAGATGGTAATAGCCCCCATTTCTGGTATGGGATTGCAGGCTCGCTCGACTTCTCGAGCCCAATCACCTTCGGTGTGACTGACAGGCACCGACCAGATATTGCGCCAAAAAGAGCACATGGCGTCATCATCCGGTAGGCGCGTATCAGCCACACCTTGGTTCGGTCGCTCCCAAGCCCTATAAACCCACCTTTCATCACTCTGGAACGTGCGATTCTGAGTGTATCGGTCTACTCGCCGCTTATACCGACGAATACAGTTTGCCCATGCATACACTTTCTGCTTCAGGAAGTCTATGCGCTCTGTGACACGGGACATATAATCTTGAGGGCTGGTATCAGTCCCTGAGAATGCCCGCCTCACAAAGCGCATCACTCTAGGGCGAGTGTTGCCCTCCCTAAAACAGATTAGTTTGCCGATGAGGGCTCTGGCCCCACCAATACGACGTTCAATCCTGCACTGCCAAGCTGGTACGGCTGGTTTCGGTCGTGTAGCTCTAGTCATTTGCGAATTTGACGTGAGCTACACGACATGCCGCCACAGCCGCGCAGTACAGAATCGAATGAGTATCGGTGAGGTTTTCGCAGTCATCAAAATAATTTGACAACTGCGAATCCAAAGCCGCCACCAGCGCCCTATTCTTGTTATGAATGGGCAAACGAGGTAAACGTGGCCTAAGTTCGGACGACATGAACCGATATTCTCGAATCGCACCCTCCAAAGCACTCCTCAATTCCTCACTGCACTGGGAACTTACGTTTGTAGCCCTGTCAACCCTCCCCTCGTCAGCTTGAGGCGCGTGACTTGTGTTGAGCCGTGGTGGTACCACAACTGTCTGCGACGGGGGGACGATGACATGGCTACTCTGCATTTCATTTCGCTTATTATTATTATTATTATAAAATAATTTTCAAAATCGGTTCAGTAGATCCAGAGATTACCCCCTACAAACTCACAAAATTTACCTCTTAATAATATTAGTATTGATTATAATCTAAAATTAACTTCAAACAAGATTCAAACTCTAAATAAACCTACATAGGCACATTGGGCACGAATGAAACGTCAAAGCTAGGTGCACAGTCCCAATTAGTTGTTTTCTTGGAGAAGAGACAGCAAGAAATTCCATGGATTTTTAAAGTCTTCCCCTGAAGGGGTTAAACAAGTGATGAAAGTTTGTATGAAAATTCCCATCGAGCACACGGCTTGTTAACCTACTAATATGATGTATGTGAAAGTTTGTATGTTTGTTACGCAATCACACTAAAACGGCTGAACGAATTTGGATGAAATTTGGCACACAGATCGACTATAACCTGGTAACAGGGGCGTACCAATAGAAAATAGCGCCTAGGGCACGCATCACATTTGCGCCCCTTCGAAAATTATCTTCTTGGTCTACACTGAGCAAAGCTCTTGGCTTCAATAACGAGGGTATTAATTTGAAATTGTTAAAAAATCGCTTGCAATGCTGCAATTTTAAGAGAATTTGAATAGAAATAGACAGATTTGGAAATACGCTTTCATCTCCGTACTGCACAATATATTCAAGTAGCTCTTCAGATTTCTTAGATATAGGTAATAGTATGAAATGGTTTATGGTTTTTTTTTTTTAATAAATGGGCGACTTTTTGCGCTCCCCTTCGATAGGCGCCCAGGGCTCTTGCCCTGCTTGCCCCACCCTAGTTACGCTACGGCCTGGTAAACACATAGGATATTTTGTTATCCCTACCGGGATATACGTATACGATGCGTTCCCGTGGGATAATTTTCGACCCCCAAGCGGGCGAAGCCGCTACAATAAAATAGTAAATGAAAAAAAGTAAAGAAACTCACTTATCAGTAATACTCTCATCTAGATCGACTAGAGGCGACATAGCCTTGCGCTTCTCTCTCACAGTGAAGTAGGCGGTCGCGTCGGTGGCGAGTTGTGTCGGCGCGTCGAACAGTCGCGATGACTGACGAATCATGAAGCTGATGACCGGAGACAGGGCTATAGCGTCCGCGTGGAAGGTTTCTGGTGATAACTGGAATGCATAATTTAAAATATTAATAAAAGCACATTTTAAAAGGTCACCAATACAGCTACCCTGGCATTGGTGGAAAGTGGTACGTAACGGCCGCGATTTACGAGTTGTAGCTCGTAGGTTCGAACCATTAACATTACTCCAAAACGGTGAAGGAAAACATCGTGAGGAAACAGGCATATCCTCGAACTAAAAATTCCAAGACATGTGACAACTACCAACCCGCACTGGGCCTGCGAGGTGGATTGCGGCGCACTCCCTCGAGGAGGCCTGTGGGAACATTATAGGCTGATTTTGCAACATAAATAAAAACATAATGCTCCTTTCTTCCTCCGTCTAACCCTTCGGGGAATACAGACGTGATTTTATGTTGTGTTTACTCCTTGTGATTTCTTGTGTCTCCTTTTTTGAAAATTCATATAAAAATAAAAAGTAATATCCAGCAACCAGCTCCAGGTATGTACAGTCACAGCAAGCTACCCCAATCTGTCAACTTTCTTTGATAGATTTTCAACTTTACACCATAAGTTTATGGTTACCGCTGATGGTGTAAAGAGTAACTAAGGCTACTTCTATTCTATAATGAGTATCGAAATCCAAGCAAGAAAAATTAAAACCTTGACATCCAAATCCATGTGGGCGAAGCCGCGGGCATAAGCTAGTATTTATATTTTAAATAGACTTGAATAACAGTTCCTTACTCTTTTCCTCTTAAAGCTAGCTAGCTTATGTATGTCATAAAACTAACCTTCCTTGGACACAGCAAGTGAGGCGTAAACATGGTAGCCAGCGTATCTGGTGACATTCTATTTGAAGCTTCATTGTCAGCCGTCAACCGCAACAACCGTAATAGCCTCTGTAGAAAGCTCCTGTGTGATGGTGTTAGCAGTAGCAGCAATAGTTGTAACGCAGTGAGAAGCTTCAGCTCTGATGAATCTATGTTTGGTGGGTATTGTGCTGAAAGTGAAAAATATTAGATGTGAAGTAAATACATTTGAAACATCAGTAAGTACTGTAACTGGCCATGGGTCATTTAACAAACATCTCATTGTCATAGGAGTAACAGACAGTCCGCTGTGTGGAGGATAACGAGACAGCGGCGCACGTGCTGCTAAACTGCCCGGAGGTCACCAATTACAGGGCTAAATACTTCGGTAACCCAGGTACCCTACGTGAGATTGTCAGCAACACCAAGGCATTGCTGGCCTTTCTCAAGGAGCTGGGGTGGATCGAATGACCGATTCTCCCACCCGTACGCAAAATACGCGCTTTGAGTTGCGGACAACAGCCCGTATTACTTATTACCTAAGTTATGTATAAATTCCATGTGTGTGTGTGTGGCGAGCATATTACCATCAACCAGGCACAAATCCAGATTGCAACTGCTACTGAGAAATCTAGATCGAAAAACCCAATAACACTTTGCCCTGACCTGGGAATCGAACCCAGTAGCTCATGCTCAACAGTAGCACTTTCAACCACCACTAGACAAATTTAGCAGTCTACTACTAAACTTCGCCCGCGTGAAAGTCAGAAATGATCCCGCAAGAAACATACTACGGGATAAAAAGTATCCTATGTGTTAATCTAGGTTATAATCTATCTGTGTGCCAAATTCATCCAAATCTATTCAGTAGTTTTTGCATAAAAGAGTAACAAACATACATACATACATACAAACTTTCGCGTTTATAATTTTAGTAAGGACCGAATATGGAATGCTCGATACAATACAGGCATACACCATTAGACCCTGCAATGGGCCTATCTGACAAGTAATGGTCCACTAAATCTCACAGAGACGTGTTTGCCCCAGTGTGGTAACTTTTAGCATTTGCTGAACAAAAAAAATCATTATTACGTGTTTGTAGCAACTTAATAATTATTTTTCATTTGTGATACCAATAAAAATATTGATAAAATTACTATTTATTGGGTGCCTGAAGATGGACGGCACCACCTCGGTCAGCCCAGAAAGCGGTTGCTAGAGGAAGCGGCCATTGACCAACAGTGGGACAGTATAGGCTAACCAAATAAAAAGGCCATCACAAACTTACCAGCCAAAGTACAATAAGTCTGATAAAACTGATCCATTAGCAATGGCTGTGGCAACTCAGCTAGGAAACCCTTCAGGACAGAAGCACAGTCATGGACGGAAAACCTTCCTTCATCAAGTCCCAAGTTTGACCCTGAGAGGAGTAGGTTCTTTAACTCTTGCTGCCGGCTCAAGGAGCCTGTGCGACGGAAAATGCCTTCTTGTGTTACATCTGTAAATGGTCATGAATTATGTTAGAAGTTTTGTTAAGGACTGTGGTCATTTAATGATCACAATGTTCACAGCTAGTTAACGTTTCTCTGAATTCTGATCTATATTTACTACTGTTTTAACTAATGGTAAGGAATTGTCACTTTGAGAGTTGTTACTACAATACAATAATTTTGAAAAGTTTTTAGTATTTCTTCCTAAAAAAAGTAATGTCACTGTTTGTTTACCATAATAAATGAAATAAAATTCATTTTGAAGAGGGATACTCTGATAGTAAAAATGGAATTATAGTAATAAGTTTAGAGACTAGACCAGGGATGGCAAACCAATGGCACGTGTGCCTTTGGTGGCACGCAACAAAGTAATTTGAGCACGGTAACCTAAGTCACGGTAATAAACATGGAGATCTGAGTGTGATAATTTCATCTTCTTATGCCTGAATCGTTACTTTCAGAAACCATACCTATGTCGCATGATTTCAGTTAAGCGTGCATTCTGCTAAAAGAAATATAAGAACCTAATACCAGACACCAGAAGTTGCACTAATTTGTTCTTTCACATAAATAAAGTGGTGTGATGTTGATTACTGTATAACAGTACAAGTCTATTTCTGTTTGTTAATAAATAGTAGGTACCTACTATTATGAAAATATTTAACCTTTTTCTAGTAGTCAATAAGTCAAGATTATTTGTTAGCACGTCAATGACATATTGCTTTTTTTTAATGGCTCTTAGAGGTTTAGAGGTTCGTCATCCCTGGACTAGACTGTGGCTACAAGGATGAGGCTAATTACATTGTTTATTTGTTTCCGTTATAATACCTATTAATAAGACAAAATTTTCAAACAACTTACTGTCGGGCTTAGATAGAAAATCTATCAGCTCATTCACCCTTAAAATTCCATCTTCAGTGATAGAGTTCACTTCGACATTATTCTTTGTAATGTTAGCATTATTTTGACTAGAATTCGAACTGGAACTCTTTGTTTTCTTGTGGAAGTTCCAACGGAACTGCTTTGGTTTATCAGTTGAACAATCAACACTGAAAACAATTCATAATTTTGTAAACAAAACAGCACTTCACGAAAAAGGTTATAACGGACTTTTGAACTTTTATACTCACTCGTCTGAATTAATATCTACTACAAAAGATAGATGCATACGCACTAAAGTAAAAAACTGTTCCAAATTCTCCTTTCGTAATCTTTCAATCAATGTTATATCCGTCGAAGTCATTTTTTTTTTCATTCAACATGTGAACGTAGAAGTAACAAGAAATAACTAAAATAAACCCCTACTTAAACACATATTTCCTCCAAAATGTTACAAAGAACAGTGGGACCATATTATTTGACAAAATAAATAAACATTCTGTTCAAATTTCTAGTAAATTATTGAAGAAATACACACAAGTTACATTGTTTTCAAATGTCATTGTAACACAACGGAAAATTGAATTCGTTCGGAAACTGAATTACGTTCTAGAACGTAAACGAAACGTTTTAGAAACTTGAGTTGCTTTCAACAAGAGAACATAAAGTGTGCCGTTACCTGTTTATATGTCTGTGGCCGTTACCAATAAATGTTTTATAATCTACCCAGTTGTGCAATATTTTAACATAATTTTAGAACATTGGTCAGTTTAAACCAAACCAGACCATAAAAATCAGGATTTTCATACTTTCATTATAACACACAGATGGTGTTCGGAACGCACGTTTTTATGCGATTTTTCAAAGGAATCCTTTAAAGGCAAGGATTTTTATTTCTTGCAGCCAATCTGATGTTTTATATCATTCAGTTTCAGGTATTGAGCGAATTGTAAGGGGCTCACTTTAAATATGCAATATATTCAGGGCTTCAGGGTATCATAGAAATTCAAATTTAGTGCCGTACAGCTGCATTCCAGCACGGGAACTGTGTGATTTGTTATCAAAATCAAAATATTTTTATTTCATATAAACCTGCATGGGCACTTATGAAACATCAGAAGCTAGGTGCACAGTTCCAAATTGTTGTTTCCTATGGAGAAGAGCCGGCAAGAAACTCCACAGTTACTCTTTTAAAAAGACTAACTTTTTATCCATAGAGACAAACTTCGTTAAATGTTTATGATTTTGTCCTTATTGCTGTGCAATAGAATTCAGAAAGTGTTCTTTACATATTTCTGATATTTACCAACACTTGTTAGGTCTGAATAAAACAGAAGTCATTGATAGATAGAGTTTATTAGATAATCACAGTCTTAGAGAATAGAGATTTAAGCTGGAGACATTTAAAACATATCATCATGTCCCATTTCAGCTAGTAAGTTGAGTCCTCTCTCTTTCAAAGCTTTTGAAAGTAACTTTTGTTGCTCAATCTTAGCATCTTGTTCTCTCCTTTGAGCATCAAGAATGTCATCTACAGACACTTCTGTCAGTGGCAAATTATCTTCTTTGTCTTTATCCTGAAATATTATAAAATTTTAATGATTAAAAGGTTGATCTCTCAGTAATTTAATTTGATGTTAATTATAAAAACTTTGTTACTTAGTATGAACTATTTAATTAGTCCCTGTCTCAGCCTCTACTTAGTACTTCATTACTTACGTTTATGGTTCCAGACTTTGATTAAACAATTTCAAGAAATGCCCATTATTGTTACATTCTTTATTTTTATGATGAAGAGGCAGAGATGAAATCCAAGACATCAGTTATTCTTATTCATATTTTTGTAAAGTAAAACAAAGATTGTCTTTCATCTATGTGTTGGAAAAGGTTTCACCATATTATTTAATTTTACCACAATAACCCCAAGAATTTCAATACATATCTACACAGAAGAAGAATGTTATTAAATTGTATGATTCTAAGTCTGAAGAGTCATAAATTATGCAGGAATAAGAAATAAGACCATGTTGCGTTACACTTATGATTTGGTACAGATTATTGTAAGTACATAAATAATTGAAATATTAAAATAGTTCATCTTACTATTTCACCAAGAAGAACAACATTTTCTCCTCTAACGATGAATATACCTCTCGGTATGTCTCCGTATTCTCGGCCAACATGAATCCGTTCTATCGTCTTGTGCAGAACTAAGTTGGCAAATTGGTCGACACAGCGAAGGTATCCGATCAATGTCCTTCCATCCCGCAGCAGCACCATAAGTTTCTCTTTGTAAAATAAGAATTGTTTTCATAAAATTAATACATGAATTTTACGAAGACAAAAACTATATTTTATGACACGTACTGTCTAATTCATCCAGTAAATGGGCCGTGCCGGCTAAAGGATTCATATTGCCAGACATTGTGTTAGATTATTTTACAAATTTCAGTTTTCGGATTGATTGTTTTAATAAATTTGTTTTCGGAAACAAAACTTCTCATGGATAGCGAAATGACAGAGTTTTGACAATGACAATGTCATGTCATGTATTGATTGATTGATAGACAGTTGCCGCCTGCCGGGTGGACGTGAATATGGTTGAGCTCGGAAATTACGAAAATAGTAACCACAGAACATTTAAACTCCTAACTGAGATAGTAAAATCGTAACATCATACTATCACTATCACGCCTTTTTTTTTTTAATTAGTTTTATGGCCTGGTTTCAGAGACGTTTTAGCCAAGTCTTTATTAAGAACGTAATAGTCATAACAAAGTTATTGTAAAGCGGTAGTAACTTTACAATAACCTATTACTAGGAGTTTTTGGAGGAACACGAAAAGTCCACGTTAGTCACTTATTTTCACCGTCACTACACTTGTGCACTCACACGTAACTAAATTGGATAATTCACTACCAAAATTATACAATTTAATTCGCTATTTCACAAAATTTAGTGATAATGAAAATTCATGCGACATGTTCCAACGCGATCCCGCCAAAAACTCCACTATCACGCCTTCTTCCCATGGGATCACAGAAACTACAGAACGCTGCTTGCTGCGATCCTTACAAAAACTTGTTGTAAAAAAAACAGAATCATTGAAAAATTTGATTTCGTAAAGCATCAATCAATATTTTATTAGATAGGTATGTACTGAGGCCAGCACATCAAGCTACCCCAATCTGTCAATTTCTTTGATAGTTTTTCAACTTTATTGCAAGGGAATAAGGTTTATGTTCAATTGGGAAAATTTTACAGTTTGGGATAGCTTGACATGCTGGCGACTGTATATTTCAAACTGATGTGAAACCTAAGGTGAATAACGATTGGCGATTGGTAGAGTGTAGATTCATAAGAGTCTGAAATGTGAATAGATTTATAATCGTATATAGGATAAGTTTTTACCCAGTGCGCAAACTGTAACCATGAATTCAACATATCATTCTAGACACCACCGCGCAGAACATTTCTGCGCTGAGGGGTCTAAAATGATATGCTGAATTCATGGTTACAGTAATTTGCATATTGGTTAAAAACTTATCCTCTATTACAAAGAAATCAGCATTTAATGTTCCTGCTACTGCTAACAGACCTCCTCTCTTTGACTCTTGAGCCCACTGATGGAGTGGGCTGTGATCCACCACGCGGGCCCAATGCGTGTTGCTAGATGTCACATGTCTTCGAAATTTTGGTTCTAGGATAGTTTCTTCACGATGTTTTCCTTCGCCATTTTGAGAGTAGTGGTGATGATTAATTTCCACAAAGTAAACCGCCTGTCTGGGTTCGAACCTACGGCTTACAACTGGGCTACCGCCCTGACTTTCGGATCTACAATTGCCCAAGACATCGCTTGAGAATCTCCTCCTTTTTAACCGACTAAAATCACTCTTACCATAATGACATAAAGCGCTGTTAGTATCAAATTCTCACCATGCATACTAAAACTATTAACTAAGTGCCAAATCAAATTCCGAATATAAATCGTCTAAAATATTGTTACGTGTTCTAATCTGTGGTTTCCAATGTTTCCATGACACGATTAGCACATCCCTATTCCAGTCTTTTTCTGTCATTGAAATTGAAGCGATCGTGCATTCACATTTTCATTTCACACGAACTATTTTATTGCACCCATGAATTAACTTTAAGCGTAAAACCAACAACTAAGTAGTGTTTGTGCTATGTTTTTTAGTGTTACTCGAATTCAAGAGGCGTTTTTACATTTAGAAAAATCAAACGCGGAAAATGGAACAAGACGACGAGATCAAATCCGGTTGTTTATTATTTCCGCCTGCCGGAGGGAATATGTTTAATAAATTCCCTAAAAAGGTATAAATCTAACATGTTTACCTTATGTTACAGTAAGAAATTATTAGTGCATGTGATTCATGCACCATCACGTAATCTGCGTGGTTATAGCAATATTGTAATCAAGTAGTGACTCAATGGAAAGGCAGTTGCCGTGTTGTTGATTGCCATTTCGGTAACTTTTCCATAGATGATATCGTTAGCAAAACTTGTTGTAGTAAATCTTTTGTCAATACCAAAAGAAATTATTAGTTGTGAAGTAAGTAATAGGATAATTTAAATTTAGTGTAGGTACCTAATCATAATATTATTTTATTAACACCAACTTGTTTATTGTGCTATTATTTGAGTAGTAGTGTGGATGGTAATTTTATTGTCGGTTATTGGGGAAAAAAGTAGCCTATTTCCATATCCCAGGCTATATCTCTGCCAAATTTCAAGACGATCGGTTCAGCGGTTTAGGCGTGAAAGCGAGACAGACAGACAGAGTTAATTTTGCATTTATAATATTAGTAGGGATGTGTAAAAAACATTTTATAAGAGTGGAGCTTCTTGCTCATTTCTTCTCCATACGAAGCTACCTGTTGGAAGGGAACCAGAATCGGTTCTATTTTAATGTATGTTTTGTCATTCAAAAGTGCCCTTTATGTGCCCATTTGAAATAAAAGCTTTGACTTTGAATCAAATTGATTTTTGTCCAGTTGCAGGAAACTACTACCTACTTGCCTACTGCAAATTTTATGAACAAAATTTGCCTTTTTTTATCAAATTAATAAGGCGTTATCATCATCCAGACCTTATCCTGATTTATTTGGAGCTGTTTGCAGCATGTCATTTTCCATGCAACTTTACCAGCCCTTATATTGATAGTCTCAGTTTTCACACTATCCAGTTGTTTCTTCGATCATATTCATATCAAAATATTCCTCATTCTTGAATAAGATAAAACTTGCCAGTGAGACTTGTATCAGGTGGGCTGGCCACCATGATACAAGTCTCACTGGCAAGTAATATATTATCATTACCTAGCTGTGGGTAGTATTTCAAGCTACGCACGTTGGCACAACTTTCTGTGGAGCTGCTAATTGTATTACTTGGAAAGAAAATAAAATAGAAAATATTTTATTGTACTTAAAATATTTTCTATTTTCTTTTCTTTGCATGACATAACAAATAGGTAAAACGGGCTGTTGTCCGCAACTCCACGTCAAAGCGCGTATTTTGCGTACGGTTGACATAACAAACAAAAAAAAAAAAAACCATTACAAAATTTGCACTTACTATGAATCTACCTACTCTACCTCGGTTGCAGGAAAATTGTTACATAATTATTGTGTATGTTAGATCTATATTTAAATGTCAACAAATATTGTGTAAAATCCAGTAGGTATGTCTACTGATAGGGAGTAGACACTGGCTCCTGTAACAACTCCAAGGGCCTCACTCTGTACACATTTTTAATGCTGCATTTTTATACAATTATTTATGAGTATTTATTATTAATATCATCTATTTCTCATTCACAGAAAAATTGGCAACAGAAACACTGTATCCTGTTCACTGCCAGCAAGCAAGGAATTGAGCGTCTTGAAATATTTGACAGCAAAGATGATGTCACAACTGGTGCTATACCTAAAATTATTACACTCGAAAATTGTATAAAAATAACACATTCTAGTCCAAACACTATAACAATACTTACTAAGTCACATACTCAACAACTGAGCACTCAGTCAGAGGCGGAAACCTTAGAATGGGTGACTGCATTACAATCAGTGGCTTTCAAAGATAGAGACTCAAATCCATTTAGCTGTGACGAAGACAATGATCTGTACTGCTCCTCTGGAGAGGGTGTATTCTCAGTCAAAATGTGCCCCTCTGATGCCTCTATAAGATGTGGTTTTGAACCAATCCGATATGTCCTTTTGCTCACATCTACTGCCATAGAATTAAGAGCTCAAAATGATGATAAAGTGTATGCCACTTGGCCTTACAGGTTCATAAGACGTTATGGTTACAGACAGGGTAAATTTACATTCGAAGCAGGTCGCAAATGTGATACTGGTGAAGGTATCTTCCATTTGGAACATCCAAACCAATCAGAGATTTTCAAGTGCTTGTCTTTAAAAATGAAAACAATGAAGCAAATGATTGGAAATGACAATCTGAACAGTCCTGAGCACAGTGAATTTAATATTCAGTCAAGTGCCAATTTGTTCCCTGGTTCTAGAAGTCCCCTAGTTGCTGCTAGGCCTGATGATTTGAACTTGAGTTCACTGTCGTTTAAGACTGCTTCTGTTTCTAGCCAACTAAGTTCATGTTCAGAAAGAGACAGTGCACCTTTACTGATGCCAAAACCAGCACTGAAACCCAAGCCACAGAAGCCCCCTCGTAAAATCATCAACCTACCTAAAAATAAAGACATTCCAATTTCATGTGAAGAGACCTCAGACTTTGCAAGGTTTAAGAAACTTGATAACTATGAACCAATTGATCAAGTGAAAAGGGAACATAGTCCCCCAATCCAGTCAGTGCCATATGATAAAGTTGAAGTAAGATCTGAAGCATGGAAGACATTAGGGATAGATGAACCTGAGCACACCGAGTTCACACCTAATTTGGGAGACAATCCAAACTGTATCAAACTCATTTCTCGGTCTCAGGATAATTTAAATACAACTGGTCCAGAATCTTCAAGAATAATTCTGCTGCCAAGTCCAGTAGTTGATCCCGAAGATGAAAATTATGATAGGTTGGCATATTTCGGGTCAACAAGCAAATTGAATAAGTCTTCTCGTTACAAGAAGATTGAAGCGCGTCCTACGACTTTGGCTCTGGGTGAGCCAAAGAATAAAGATACTTGGAATGATTATGATGAGGTCGAGAATGTAATGCAGACAGCAAGACTAGCAGATGACTCCCATTTGGGTTATGGTATGATAAGAAAGCCCAACACCCCAGGGCCTCAAGTCCCCACTGCTGCTCAAGTCCAAGCTCTACAAAACCAAGTTGGTTTGGAGGATATCTCTCATAACATGTGCAATGGGACAGACTATGCTATTGTAAGCCGTCCAAAAAGAGTATAACACTTGTATACCATGAGAAGAATATAATTTTTAAGACTGAAATTTTGTCAGTGATTGTTTACTCAATTACTTTTATATTAGGGTATTATGAAGGCATTTTTGGCAATATGTACTATTATTATTGTCACCAAAATTGTCAAAATCTGTTGAGATGGAGGAATAGATGTTGTCCTACATTTAGTAAAAGTATCTGTAGTATTTGCTATTAACTGATTAAACAGAAGATATTATAATTATTAAGTATGAGCCCAGTGAATACATGAGATCATTAAAATATTGTATAAGTCGATCAACAACCAACAGAGTGCATCTCAGCGCATAGAAGTTAACACACTCGGCGCCAAGCAGTGCGATGAAGATCTAGTGCGCGAAAACAAATTGCTGCGATATTATTACGTCCAGGTGAACATTGATTAAAAGTTTAAATACCTATTTTTAGGGTACTGTATATTAAAATTATTCAAGGACACATTTTCTGTATGACAAAACTCCAAATGAGAATTACTGCATTCCTTATTACATTCTTTTTATAATGTTAAGATAACTGTGTACATTAATTTTGTAATTATCGCACAAATAATACCTAGTATATTAATTATAAGAGATTATAAAATGTATTACATATTGTGATCTTATTGTGCCTTATTTTTATAGAGTATTTTCAGAAATGATTACCAACTGGTGCCAATTAAAAAACATATTTTTATCTAGTTTTGCTGAAATGGTAATAAAGTATTAGTGTGTGTAGTAGTGTAACTAATATCCTGTAATATAAGAAATAAAGCATATTTTTTTTTTCTAGATATCTAATAGAAAATGTCACTTTCTCCACCACATCCTTAACTGGGTTATTCCTAGAAAGAGTTCTCATTCAATCATTTATATTTGTCAAATTTCTGGTTTTACAGGGAGAGACTCATCTAAATTAAGTGGAAATATATTTATATGTAAAGTGAAACGATATGAATGCAGCTTTATTATGGACATGAATCTGTTTCGATTTTGTATTTTTAGGTTGGCCATATTTTTTTATTTGTAATCTCTTGTAATATGGATTGAGAATAAATATAATCTTTATTTCAATAGTTTTATTAATTTTATATTCCACAACATTATTCTTTGCTACTCATATTATGCATTATTACATCATACTTCTAGGCTATTGCATAGAAAACTCAGACACAACACTGTTTAGTTCCAAGCACTGTTAAACTATTTCTTAAATGGTTATCAGCCTAAAAAAATGGAATTTGCTTAAATTAATAAAAATCAAATAGAAATACAGGAAAAAATCTCAACTAGTCAATTACTTATTACAAAAAAAAGTTGCGACAGGTAGTAAGTCCATGTTAAATTGTGCAGCCCTTACTGAGTTTTTCATGTAAGACATATTCTTAACCCATTGAAGGTCACCAAATGAGTTATATTTACTGCCATTACGTCTGGGGGCATTAAGTGTCCAACAAAGTGTTCGGGAATTTAAAATAAATACCTAGCATGAATCTAGGTACCTAACTATACAACAATAATAATTTATGGTACTGTCATTTCACCCTCATTCTTTTATCAACAATTTTTCTACATTCTCTCTTCCAGCACTCTTTGCCATTCCCATGGCAATAAATTCCAGGTCGGAGGACATTATTTTCTGCACAGTTTCTCCCTTTTCTGCCATGATATCTTCAATATTTTTCTTTCCATCCATGTCTGTAAACCAGTTTAGATTGTCAGCTATTAAATGTTTGTTCTCACAGCCATCACAAATAACAATAACAACGCCTTTGTAGTAAGCTAATTTTGTAATGAATTTCGCGTTTCTTGTGTTGCATTTCTTGCACGTGAACATCAATTGAAATTTCCCTTCAGTTTGCATCGGTTTCTGAGTAAGCTGAACTTCGTTTATTCTTGGAGTGGATGTACTGAAGCTCCTGGGCGATTGGATCTTCGGTGTTGAAGTAGAACTAAGCATTGGAACCACTATTCTTCGGCCAAAAAACGAGTTTCCATTACTCGGGAAAAATACAACGCTATTCAACAAACGTGGTGTGTGGTATTTGACCACGAAGTCTATCAATGTTTTATGAGACATCTTCAACGTTACACTGAACATACAATTTAAAGTCAGCGAGAATTTACAAGGTCACAATTTTGAGAATTATTCGAGCGCACTATGAAATTTATTACACCACTTTTCATCAATCGCGCTGAAACGGACATCGAGTTCGTTCAGTCACAGTCAGACGTCCAAAGAGTACTTTGTATATCGTCGTTCATATTGCAATTAGTTCTATGTCAAAAATGACAACTTTACAGGAGAATAAAAAAACAGCATACTGAAAAAAAATCTTTTATGACACCAAAATATTTTTTAACGAATGTATCCTAACTATTGTGTTCTATTAAATGTGTAACGGCACCTGGCCATCATCAGTCAGTTCGGGGTTCATTGTAGCTGCCGAGCTATCGTGGGTAGGCGGGCGAGGAGAAATAAAACCTCGTGCAGAGAATGAATAACAATGTACGATTATTATTTTAACAGAATCACAATCAGCACCAAATCAGCACTCTCTAATTAATAGAAATACAGCGACGCTCCACCGAACACGTCTTGCTTCAGCGCGATGCAAAAGAGCCCGGGGTTGCGTCAGAGTGAAGAAACGTCAACCAGCGCTTGTCAAAATGTCCGTTGTTATTCTTGACGTTTCTTGACACTCTCAAAACGTCGAAGCGCCGTCACGGCCGGACTGACATTCGCACGTCCTCGTGCGACTGCTCACGCCTCGATTTATCTGCAAAGACCAAATGAAAATCTGTAGTACACGTATGTGCATGCTCGCCCATCCCTGACGAGCTACCCATTTATGCTGCCTGTTTGAAAAGATCTCGATCTTCACCCCTCACATCTGAATTAAACACACTGGGCGGACAACTGACTTCAGGCGCCCCTTCGACCACCCACCCACTCGCATGGTGCGGTGGACCGGACAACCCGTCAGCGCCCCTTCCACCAGTTACGAAAGCCACACGCAGCTGCTGCAATCAACTAGTCCGGAACGTCGACCCGCATAGGCCAGTCCCTGCTCAATCTCCTGCCACCCCGCTCGCAGTGGAGAGGTCGTAGTTTGATCGTGGGCGTCGACCCGGTTTAGGCCAGCCCAGTCGATCAACTACATTACCTACCACGTAGGAAGACGTGGTCTGATCAGAGGCATCGACCCGGTTTAGGCCAGCCCCATTGATCAACCACGCTGCCCCCAACTGCCTGTCCAGTGCCCTACGCTCCAGATCGATTCTCGATAAAAGAACAGGATTTACACAATTGTTCTAAACTCACCATTTACTATTCATCAAGTTCGGAAGCGGAGAGGGTGTCAGAGTTTGCGGTCAAAGTGTGTGAACCAGATACCAATACTGTATCACTATCATCATCAGATGTTTCCGTTCCATTCTTTTTACTATGGACAACCGCCGTCTCGGCCTCCTCTGCCTCGTTGACTAACGAAGTAGCTACTTCAATCAATCCACCGTAGCCCCTGGGTACTGCGCGCAAGTTTTCATGGGCGTACTTATAGGTTCGGTTAGACTCATCAATGTCTCTCAGCTCGTATCTATCGTGATCTAGTACCTTGACTATCGTAAAGGGACCCTTGAACTTTCGCTGTAGTTTGGTTTGGTTACGCTCGCTACCCTTGATAAAGACAAAGTCGCCTACGCTAAATAGTCTCACTATCGCTCTACCCCGGTTAAAGCGTTCTACTTCTGACGAAGCAGCTTTTTGTATGTTCTCGGAAGCATTATGCCTAATGGTGTCTAAATCTAAATGGGGCTCTGGTTCAGCATGCAAGGATAAGGTTCAACAATGTTGCCATCAGGTACTATGTGAAACAACACCGAGAGCAAGAGGCCTTGAACATTGATGGGGCTAATTACCTGGGAAGAACATTCTACATCCCCTCCACCAATGCCCGGCAGATGAACGAAATCATTCTGCGCAGTACCTGGGAATTTCTCGGCGTAGCTGTTAGTTACTAATGAACGTCGATCCGCTATCAAAAAGGAAGGAAACTGGCTCACCGGATACTGTAGTTAAGGTGCTCCTCGATGCCTTGCCTTCACACACGTGGACCTCTTTGACCCCCGCTGCTCCGCCGCCTCCCACTCGTTCTGGACACGCCGACGCCAGGTGTCCTGGTCGTCCACACACGAAGCAGGTGATTGGTCTTGGCTTATCAGTGGCTCTGGATGTTCGATTGTGCGTCTTCTCTGAAGTAGCAGGCTCTTCTCTTCGCTTGCGGCAGTCTATCGCTTTGTGACCCGAAGTACCGCAACGGTGACATGTTCCCATAAAGCGTGATTCGTTGAATCGAGTCCTTTTCACATCTGCATCATGGTTATCGCTACCCTCATGCCTTCGTTTCAGTGAAATGCCGTTAAGAACGCGCAGAAGTTGAGATCTAGTAGTCAGGTTATGAGAGTGGAGCTCGCGGCGAATTACGGCTTCCTTTTGGCATAAAACTGAAGATACGAATCCCGTTGTTACATCTTCGGACATTTTCGTCCGCGGGATGCGTTCGATGATGTTCCAAAGGCGTATGGCCGCCTCGCTCGCGGTTTCTTTAACAGCAACTTGAAAACGTAGAATTTCATCGAAGTAATCTTGTGGCAACATAGGTTTAGCAAATTTCGAAAGTTCTTTCTTCTTTCACTTGAGGCCAAGTCAGCTGCGATGCCTGTAGCCGTGTTAAACAGGTAGCAGCTCGGCCTCTGAGTGCACGTGTAAGTAACAAAAGCAATTCTGCACCTTCTGACTTGCGGTTGTTGACTACGATTTCTGTCACATTGCACCAACCTTCGATGTCCGCTTCGTTGACATCCGGATCAAACTCAATCAACTGGGTAGACGTGCTGCTCGAAGGTTGCGGCTGTGATATAGCCATCAATCGGGATAAAAACAGCTCCATCTGTTGAGACAGGCTTGGTTCTGATGCCGGCGCTGAAGATCTCGTGCTACTATTCTCCTCTGAAGCAAGCCCTTCAAATCCCACTTCTGATAACGGCACCTGGCCATCATCAGTCAGTTCGGGGTTCATTGTAGCTGCCGAGCTATCGTGGGTAGGCGGGCGAGGAGAAATAAAACCTCGTGCAGAGAATGAATAACAATGTACGATTATTATTTTAACAGAATCACAATCAGCACCAAATCAGCACTCTCTAATTAATAGAAATACAGCGACGCTCCACCGAACACGTCTTGCTTCAGCGCGATGCAAAAGAGCCCGGGGTTGCGTCAGAGTGAAGAAACGTCAACCAGCGCTTGTCAAAATGTCCGTTGTTATTCTTGACGTTTCTTGACACTCTCAAAACGTCGAAGCGCCGTCATGTGCATTTTGAAATTTCCATAAATAATTATATTTTGTTAGAAATTTGACATAGAACCTATTTTAACTACAATTGACGTAAAAATTGTGACATGTAACATATTGATAGTTTATTTGTTTGAAATAAAACACAGATAATTCCAAATAACAGGTGTAGTATTTATTCAAGTTATTTATAATTAAAGTAGAAACAATCAAAAATATGTTTTAAGAAAAATAAACAACATAATTGACGTAAATTTCTTGACAAACTTAAATGTTGTTACCTTATAACAAAATTAAATTGAAATTATTTTAAAATTCACGACTTATATTTAAATGGCAGGGTAAAATGAAAGTGATGTAACGAATGTAATCATTAGTAATTAGTATGCAATGGGACCATTGCATACTAATTATTTCGTATGTGAGGACAGGCATCAGGATCTGAACAATTGTGTTCCAAGGAGTCATAAAAAGGGTGATAATCTTTAGGAATCAGAGGTTTTAATTCCTGTAAATGTATAAATTTTGTGGTGTCAATAGGGAGACATGATTGATAAAGGGCAGTATTATCAGTTCGTGTGTAGTTTTTGTTTGAGCGTCGCGGTAATTCTTTGAAGTCGTCATTAAAGTCCAACCAGGGACTTGAAACGTTTCTCAAAATAACGTTACGCGTAGTTCCAGTACCGATAATTTTTACCGTTCCACTAGTATCGTAACAAAATTCACTCCTTGGAAATAACGATACTGACAAACGGAACGTAATCTTACATTGTTCAATAACGATACTATCAAGATATCGTTATTAGTATAACGATATAATAACGTTATTCATTTCGATACGCGACGTTGCAAGCTTCATGACCTTGGGCTACGTGCGGTGCGGCGAGCCGGCGATGCAAACGCAACGCATCCCTTCTACAATTTTCCGAGCGCAGTATGGCAACGTATCATTTCGCCGTGTTTATTTACATTACATAACTCGTATCTGATTTTAATTCGTATAGTTTGAGTTTTGACAATTTCTCTTAAATCATGGGCCGTAAGAAGAACATTGTCTACAGATATTTTTCACTAAGCGACGACAAACACTCGAAAAATGTGATGTTCCAGGTTTTGATAAAACTCTTAGGTACGCACGGCTACACATCAAGCTACACATTTCCAGTATAAGCTGATCTCGCATTCTATAGGATTTCCGTACAGTGCGAGATCAGCGTAAGCTAGAAATGTATAGCTTGATGTGTAGCCGTGTGTACAATTTTATATTGCTATTAATATTATTGATCGATGAAAGATGTTTTATCGTCTGCGACAGTAAAGTGATGTTTACAATTACAAAAGGCTTGTCGTAAGTGTTTTCCAAATACATGTCCTCTGCGGTTTAGTTGACGCAGGTATTGGACGCGAAAACAGGTTTAAACTTGCTCGCAAGTCGCAACGTGCGGCCGGCGAGCAAGCGGTACCTCTCGCCACGGTAATAATTTACATTCAGCCCCTTTTGGAAATGGAAAATATTACCTTGACGTCGCCCCTCACAAACCGCCGCCGTTCCCCGCGTACATCAAGTACTTGGCATTTATTTTGTTTGTCATATCACATGCACGGAGTTACCATTACGGCGCAAAAGATCATTGATTTGGAGATTTTATGATGAAATATAAGGCGATAAATCTAATGAGGTCAGGTTATAATTTTACGAGTTCTTTTTGAGCAGTGGCGTGCATTGCAGTGCCTATCTCGATAAATCACCTTAAGCCTGTTAATTACATTTTAGTGTGTGTGCCCTATAATTTAAGAAACTCACTAAATGATCATACCTACAACATAATATCTTCATAAAAACACGCGCGACAGTAGGCACTCGCCTGGTCGTCGGACGGCCTAGTCGGCTCCCGTATTATTCACACAGTCATTGTCATTGGTCTTTGCACGTTCAAGTTAATACGACGAAATGAAAATTAGGACGCTGTCTCCGAAATTATTCACGGCCGTACTAGAAGAAATCTTCAGAAAGCTGGCAGCAGGCTGGGCAGAGAGGGGCATTATGGTTGCACATAGGAGATTATCCAATCTCCGTTTTACCATCTTCCGTTTCCGAGTTGACTCAGATGCTAGAAGATCTTAGCACGGCAAGCCTAGAGGTCGGACTTCAAATGAACATGTTAAAGACCAAGTTGATGACGAATAGCGTGCATCTAAGGGTCACCGTGGTGGGTGGGGAGGTTGAATATGTTGATTGAGTATCTCTATCTCGACCAAGTAGTCTCTTTCCAGGTAAGACAAAATAAAGAAGTTGTAAGACTTGCCGAAAATACCTGGAAGAGCGATTGGGCCATGAAAGATTCAATGAAAGGCGACCTTCCTCTATCGCTCAAGAGAAGACTCATGGACGTATGTATTCTTCCCATTCTCACATATGATTCTCAAACATGGTTTTTGACAATTCAGCAGAGGTCCACGCTTGAGGTTTGCTAGAGAGTTATGGAACGGAGTATTCTGGGTATGAAACTTGGGGACCGGGTTAAGAATACAACAATCCGTTCCATTACGAAACTTACTGATGTCACTCGGAAAGCTGCCACGTTTAAATGGAATTGGGCTGGACACATCTGCCGTATGTCAGACGATCAATGGGCCAAACTTACGACTCAGTGGGTCCCGCTTAGTGGCAAACGACATCGCGGCGGGCACAGACGAAGATGGCGGGATGAGCTGGACTCCTTTAATAAAGCTTGGTCCTTGTCAGCTTTGGACAGAGAGAGGTGGAAAGAGAGTAGGGATGCCTTTGCCCAGCAGTGAGACGTTAAGAGCTGACAAAAAAAAATTGTTGATGGTATAATAATTACACAACAAATATAATATAAGTAACATACAGGTATTATTATAATATAGAATCTTCCGCAATTCAAAATGAGGTAAATTTTCATGTCGTTTGTTTTGTCTCGAATAAACACGCTTGTGACAAATTTATTTGTTCAAAACCTCATACATACTTTTCTTTTTAATATACAGTACAAAGTCGTTTACTCACAGCAGATTTGAAGAACAGCAAAGAAGAAATTCTAACCGAATTGACTTACGGTGCTCTAACAATTGTCTTACACGACCCACTAAATTGCAAATTCTTGGCAATTTTGTAGAATCTTGGTATTGCTGTCTATCGCATCTGGGTGCCTAATTTACAGCTATTCCAAGATTGTATAGAAATTGTTTTGTTTTTGTGTTTCATCTCTTTCTCAGTTAGTTTTTAATGTTAATCTAGCTGTTTGAGTACTTTATGCGGCCTACCCAAATGTCCTCTCTTTGGTCAATTAACTCAGCCTATCGCAGTCCACTGTTGGACATAGGCCTCTCCCAGACTGCACCACAACACTCTGTCTTCCGCCTTCCGCATCCAGTATATCCCAGCCACCTTTTAAGGTCATCGGTCCATCTAGCTGGGGGGCGTCCCACACTACATTTGCCGATACGCGGTCTCCATTCCAGAAATCGTCTGCTCCACCATCCATCGGTCCTTCGACAAACATGGCCAGCCAACTGCCACCTCTGCTTGATCACTCTACAAGCTATGTCGGTAATTCGGGTACTTTTCCGGATAAATTCGTTCCTGATTTTATCCTTCAAAGAAACTCCGAGCATAGCCCGCTCCAAAGCGGCCTTACATTTGTGGATCAGCCCAGCTGTCAGTGTCCACGTTTCGGCACCGTATGTCATCACGGGCAGGATGCACTGGTTGAAGACATTAGTCTTCAAGCATTGCGGAATAGGTGACGAAAAGACATGACGTAGTTTCCCAAACGCTGCCCAATCCAACTGGATCTGTCGGCTTCTTTCTCAAAGTTGTGTCTACCGAGCTGGATGTCTTGCCCTAGGTAAACATACTCCTTCACAACTTCGAGAAGCGACCCTTCAATGTGAATCCACATTGAAGGGTCGCTTCTCGGACTCGGCAAGACGTGAGAATTGCACATGACTTTCGTCTTGTCCAAATTCATGCCAAGGCCAACCCGCCGAGAAGCTCCACTTAGGCTGTGCAGCATCTGGTCTAACTGTTCCAATGTCTCTGCCATTATGACGATGTCATCGGCAAACCGAAGGTGTGAGATGTATTTGCCGTTAATAGTGATACCCTGTCTAGTCCAGTCCAACGTCTTAAAGATGTCCTCCAACGCGTTGGTGACTAGTTTCTGAGATATTACATCCTCCTGTCGCACCCCTCTGAGCGGTTGGATGGGAATTGTTTCCTTATCCTGGATCTGGACAGTCATCGTGGCAGCGTCATACAAACATCTCAACACCTCGATATGGCGCAAGTAAATTTGACATCGTTGCAGAGAGGCCAGAACTGCCCATATTTCGATGGAGTCGAAGGATTTCTCGCTGTCCACAAGCCATACACAGCGGTTGGTTGCACTCTTCAGTCTACAATTTTCCGAACAGTATGGATGTAGTCTACGGTACTGAAGCCTTTTTAAAACCGGCTTGTTCTGGCGGCTGGAACTCGTCAAGTTTTCTGGCGAGACGATTCGTGACGACCCTTGAGAACAACTTGTAAACGTAGCTCGGAAGCGAGATGGGTCTATAGTTCTTCAGCAAGGTTTTGTCACCTTTTTTGAAGAACAGAATTACCGCACCTCTGCTCCACACCTCGGGTGTTGTACCCTCTTGGATGACGGAGTTGAAGAGACTCGCTAGCTAAGGAGCTCTGCCGTTATTCCGTCATCACCCGGTGCCTAGTTGTTTTTAAGCAGCTCGAGAGCCGTCCTAACCTCGCACTGGTCGATATCTGGGATTTCCTCCGTGTAGTGGCGCGTTATTTCGGCTCGGTGGTCACCTGCACTATGTTCCGCTGGTTTTGCCGTCCGCGTGTGTGCCCGTAAAAATCCTCAACTTCCTCGAGTATCTCGGACTTTGAAGTCACGATTCTGCCATCCGCAGTTCTTAGTTGCGTCAGATGGGACCTCCGTAATTACTGAGCGAACACTTTCGACCCTCGGTTTTGCTCAATCGCGACCTTAATGTCGTGGGTGTTGGAGCACTGAAGGTCGCGTCGCGTCAGCTTTCGTATTTTGAGGTTTAAGGCCCTCTTTTCTGACGAAGACGGCTGCGTGGATGGCAATTCTCGTCTTTCCCTCATAAGTCCAAGAGTCTCCGAGGAAAGTTTGAACACCTTAATTTTTCACTGCGGCGAGAAAAGTCTGCGGGAGATGTCACGTAGTGCTTTGATCACCTCGTCGGCTTTTTCTTCAACAGTGCCTGAGGTTTCCAGCAGGGCAACTCGATTTTGAAGTTCCAGTTGGAACTTTTCGGATCCTAGAGCAGTTTGGAGCTGCGTAGGTCGGAGGGTAGGCCTCATCGTGCGGATGGCTTTCTTTGGTATTGTTCGTCAAATCGTTGAGCTCTTCAAGTTCTGAAGAAAGAAGAATTTCTTACCGTATTGACTTACGGTGCTCTAACAGTTGGCTTACACGAGCCACTAAATTGCGAATTCTTGGCAATTTCTGTACAATCTTGGAATTGCTGCATATTGCTCAATTTACAGCTATTATATACTTATACTTTACTTTTACTTTAATTCCAAGATTGTATAGGAATTGTTTTGTTTTTGTGTTTCATCTCTTTCTCAGTTCGTTTTTATTGTTAATCTGGCAGTTTGAGTACTTTATGCGGCCTACCCAAATGTCTTTTCGTTGGTATTGTTCATCAAATCGTTGAGTCCTCAAGTTCTGAGTTGAGCTGCATGATTTCTGATAAATGCGTGCACTGATTGGACAGGTCCACTCGATCTGTGTGGTTCTTTTCTCAATAGACCATTTCAGACACCAATCTACATGATATGACCAAGATTATGTCTGGAGTTTAAAAGAGACTGTGACCTCTGAGTTTGTTTCGGCCTTTCTTCTCAGAGTAGTCAGATAGGAGACTTCATCTAGTTTAAAAAAAAATATGACTGACTTGTAAAAGTGTTTGCACAAACCTACTTACAGAAATAAAATAATTTAATAATGTATAATATTTTTACCCCAACTAAACGCCCGTAAGTAACGAGTACCTCGATAATCAAACCCACTTATTCGGCCGATAACGAGTACTAATAGAATGGCCGAATATTGCCGAGTACCTAGTAATAAATGAGAAGCGACCTGTTCCTTGCTAGTTGCCGTGGAAATGGGCTGAATGTAAACGGGGTAAAACTTTTAAATATCCACAGACCATAGGATCAATGAGACAAAATTAACAATGTATTCATTATTAAATAATTAAAATGATAGGTTACGCGCCGATGAGATGTATACATAAAAAGAAAAAGTTAAATTTGACACAATCACATGAATATAAAAGTAGGCAGATCATCACAACGAATCATTCACAATTACAACAAACAACACTGTCGGAAAAAATATGCACTCTCGAACGATACGGCAGTGGCTTGTGCCAGGGACGGGGCGCGCGGGCGACGGAGCGATGGTCAGCGGGAAAAGTTCTTAAGAATAACGTTAGTAATTAACCTGTAACGTTTCACCTGTAACGTTATTACAAGCGGATAAGCATAATGTTACTGATACCTATAACGTTACTAATAATTTTGTTCCACGAAAATGATTTTCTATAACGTTTTTTTTTGTAACGTTATTTTTATTTTTAGATCTTAGTATCGCTACAAATTTTGAAACGTTATATGAGAACATTAAGGGTAACGGAACAAAATTTATTTCGTTTTCAAGTCCCTGAGTCCAACTTATACCGTATGATCCCATCTGGATTATATTGCAGGCTTACAATGTCTACTACAAGTGGATCACCCTTTTTGTTTCCTGGTCGAATGCTGGAGTATCTACCACCTTCACACCTGCTGAAATCAATGTAGTTTAGACAAACTACTTTATACGGTTCAGGCTTGGTTCTTGCGCTCTTTATAATATTGATGTAGTCTCCAGGTATGAAAATATCTCGATGAGGTGGCAACTTTCTTTCGATGCTGCTATGTATCGAGTCGACCTCCATCTGGGTGTGCCCTACTTCGAGGTACTTTTGTTCGATGATTATGTTCATTTCGACTGATAATTCAATTAGAGCATTAGACAAATTCAAGGATCGGTTCTGGTAACCACACCCGTCACTCCACAGAATATTTTTTTTGGTATTTGGTGCCTTTTCTAGTTCTGCCTTTAGGTGTTTCATCATAATAGACGTAAAGACATCACTGTCTAAGCCACCGCTTCCCTCATGCCATAGATAGCAAATCACTTCTTTTGTTTTTAAATTATAGTGTGTGTAATTATGAACTTTAAGTTTTGTTTTGTAGTAAACAGCTGATGCCTGGATTCTTGGGCAAAGAAGTACCGCTTGGACATCCATAGTGTATACTAACACATCATCTTCAGTATTGTTTTTGTCATTATCCTTACTTTGTCGTGCTGTTTCTTTTTTCTTCAAATGACTCCCGTACTCATCTTCATTAATATTACCATTTTTGTAGGCTAAGCACTTGTTGCACTGGTCTTTCCTGGGTTTAAAAATAGATAAATTAAGCTCGCGGTACTTCCTCTCGAACGTCGCAACACAATATATTCTCTTATTGTTTTTTGAACAAAACTTTTTATATTCAGCATACAGATCACCATGAACACTATTCCAGACTGGTTCTAAATATAATTTTGAGGAAGACGATCTGCAATAATGGGACTCTACTTTCGGCAGACTGTCGAAAAATTCTCGAATTGAATCGGATGCATTGTTTTGAGTCCTTGCATACTCATTTCCATTTTGAGAGATAATAGACCTTTCTGTCGCATCTTTGTTAGGAACTACCCAATCCCTCAGTTGTCTTTGGCCAATGCACAAAGTTTTCATAAGCATTTGCTTACAAACATGAACTCTCTTAGCATTATCTTTCAAAGATAGGAAATATTTAAATGCTTTGTCTTTCCTAGAATCTACGCTAGAAGAACGTCGATGCTGTGGTGCATATACACTCACTAAACTTCGGACGTATACTTTACGAGCTTCCCAAGAACTCAGTGCCCAATAAAAATCAAAAATCAGTTTTCGGTCATCTTCGGTTAACATTTCACATTCAAACCTTTGTTTCGGTCCCCCATTTTTCACTTCGGTATGCCCACCACATCTTTCCTGTAAGCCTTTAGCTGGTCTTAACAGTGTTTGTTTGTATTTTCCATTCGTATCCTTCTCAAAACCTTCATACTGTTTACCTTGTAACCTAGCCTTAGAGTTTCTTAATCTCCTCCATTTTGTTTGATCTGCTTGACCCTTACGACTGCGTTTCCTTTTGTGAGTATCCTTACGAGTAAGCACTCCTGTCTCCTCATCAAGGACCTCTTCGTTGGAGCTCGTACTTTCTTCTAATGCATTAGAAAGAAAGCCAACACTACTTTCGTCTGGCACGTAGTCTGAGTCAGAAGACGACCCTTCTTCGAACAAGACCTCTTCACTAGACGTGTCACACTGCTGCAGAGTTTCATCTTGATCCAACTGGCCAGTAGCTTCGTTCAGTCGCTGCTGGCGAGGATGTTGAGAGGAACTTGTAGCCAACTGTATTAACCGCCTTACTCTTGTGTTATTCATCTGCAACAACTGGCCAGTAGCTTCGTTCAGTCGTTGCTGGCGAGGATATTGAGAGGAACTTGTAGCTAACTGTATTAATCGCCTTCCTCTTGTGTTATTCATCTGCAACAATCAACCACCAAGCCATGCATACAAAACCAAAGCAAAATTCAAAAGGTTCTATGTCGCGTTTGTAACTACGTATTGAAACATAGGTCTTATTGTTTGATTGGCATTATTTACAAAAAAGGTCAAAATAAACAATTTTTTTAAATGAATAAACGTTATCTGTTAATAGATTCGCGTCACTATAGGTCTTAAGCGCTTATCAGCAAAAAAAAGCAGTCCAAAAAGCGGACTCAGGGCGCTTTTTGCTAAAAGTTGGGTTAAGATTTTTCTTATGTGTAATTAAAACCAGGATATTAATGAAAATCAACTAAAACCAGCACACAATTATACGTAATTTATGATAATTATCAACTTACCTCAGATACAAAGCACAATTTCTAACTTAATTAATAATTTTCAGTTGTTTTTTCTCAGAGCAAAAATCCGTTGCCGCTCAAACTTTGACATAGAACAATTTGCCGTATACGATTTACTGACGAGTCGATCACGTGACATATTGCAAGTTTCAAACACCGCTTTCCTATTGGTAGATGACATTGAACCTTTTACGGTCGCGTTCAAAAATAAAATTAAAGCATACCTGAGAAATAAAAAAAAAATTGAATTTTTTGACATTGAACAAATTGCAATATGAACGACGATATACAGGGCGCATTCCGTATTAGACAAATAGTGATAATATCGCGAAGCCAACCAAAATAAAAATCAGTACTAATGATCTGATAGCTCTTAAATTTTTTGACTATTCAATTTGGTCGGGTTCGCGATAATATCACTTTTGTTGCATTTCGGAACACGGCAACAGAGTTACAGACGTCTGAGACATCAGTGATAGGAGTGAGACGTATTTATCGTAACAGATATAAATAACAGATATTTAAAAATAACAAATAACAACTGTTACTACCAATATCACTTATCTGTTATTTTAATAACAGACCCTCAGACTGTTACAACGGCTGTTACTGTTATTTCAATATTTCAGTCTCCACACAGTAACAGACTGTTACACGGCTGTTACTTTCATACGTACTCACGCACACAAAGGAAGAAAAATATCTAGGGCTCTCTCTTCCTCATTAAGGAACGACCCTTGTTAAAAAGAGACACACCTATTATTTTTATTTACTAGGCATTATGTTTACTTCTCACTCTTACTAAAGTGGTTAAACTACGCTAAAAAGAGAAGCACTTAGTATTTATAATCCGTAAAATATAGTTGGTTGTCTGATAAGAACCAACATTTTGTAAAAAGTGACTCCTAAATTTGGTCGTGTTACTTATCTGTTACTGTCCAGTGACCATTACAAAGAAACCTAAAATTTATTATATTTTTCTTAAGGGCAATTTGTCTGAATGCCTATTATATTATCTTTGGTTTCACGGAATTCATCGCAAAATATTCCAGGTTTATACGTTTGATAACCCAACAAAGATGAAACCAATTTTATTAAGAGTAATATGCTAGGTTTGAAATAAAAAATAATTTAAATATGTATATAATACTTTGGAAAAAGTTGCAACCAAAAAAAAATACAGTGATCGTCTACGGACACCTTTGATCTACATTGTCTTTGGTTTGACGTTTGAAGGGATTGGTCGCAAAATGTTCCATGTATGTACGACCTTATTGTTATAGCAATAAAGATAATATTCAATTGAAAGTAATTTGGCTGATTTGTTTGTTGACATTTTATAAATTTCGTATTTTTGTAATTTGAATTTTGCTTTCGAAAGAAAACACTTTTCGTAAGAAATTACGAAAGGTGAACTGGTTAATAGTAATTACAATTTTTTCGAAAGTGTTTATGTTTACGGCGTATTAGTGTTTATATTCAATGTATGTATTAGTACAGTTTTTTAGTTTGGGTTATTCGTTTTATAGTTAGCTAGATAGTTCTAGTTCGCTTAGTAGTTAGCTCGTTGTAGGTTGTAGCAGTAACATATTTTTTAAATTTGGTATGTAGTTAGTTCCTGAATAGTAAAACGTTTGAAAAACAATTACCATTTCGTGGATATAGGTGGTCACTACGTGACCTCCAATTTATTATGTAAATCGAAATTGTCAATCAAAACCAATCTGAGTGCCTAGCCTTGTACAAATAAATTGGGTTTGGCTACCAGACTAGTCTAAAAGAATATAAATAAACGTGATTCTATGATTTCTCATTACCCCGTCATTCTTTACTAGTCAATACTTAGGATACTGTCCCGTGTGGTAGCCGGGCGTAAAAGAATAGCACCATCCCATTTCTTCCGGTGGGTGTCGTAGGAAGCGACTAAGGAACTTACTAGAGAATGGGCAGCAGCGTTCTCTATGCATTTTTACCACCATACTGCGATCGCCAAACCGCCTGCAAAGCGTGGCAATTGTGGCAACCCCCCCCCCCCCCCAATGACGATGAACTCTTGAGGGCCGCAGGAATCCGCTGGATGCGGGAAGCACAGAACCGGTCGAAGTGGCGGAGCTTGGGGGGCCTATGTCCAGCAGGGACGTCTTTCGGCTGAAATGATGATGATGATGAATACTTAGGAAACGATTTTCGACTTACAATGAATCGAAATAAAGAAGATATTCAGTTGAGATTTTAATACTTATGATACGTGCGTTCAAAAATAACAGGCTGTTATTTAATAACAGATATTTGGATCTGTTATTTTTGAGTAACAGTAACAGTGATAACAGATGTCGTGTTTAGCCTGTTACAACCCATCTCTAATCAGTGACTGTCAGTCAGACAGACAATTCAGACCAGTGTTGCCAAATCAGTGTGACCATTTGTGGCAGATTTCTGCCATTTTGGCAGATTTCGCTCCAAAATTTTGCCTGTGGCAGATCATGCTGACGATTTACAAAAGTGGCAGATTTTGGCAGATTTAAAAGTTTTCATGAAAATTCACAATACCTAATTTGAATTTTCAATGAATTCATCTTTTTTTTTAAAGTACAGAGGCCAGCACATCAAGCTACCCCAATCTGTCAAATTTCTCTGATAGTTTTTAAACTTTATAACAAAGGAATAAGGTTTATGTTCAATTGGGAAAATTTGACAGTTTGGGATAGGTTGACCTGCTGGCGACTGTACATCAGGTTTTATATATATTTAGATTATAAATGATTTTGTTGAACTGGCAACTTCTGGTTCATGGCCAAATTAAACCGGGATTTCCCGCTTATTCTGTTTTTATACAAGTGGATCATATGATTATGAACTGTAATCAAACTGGAATAGTGTTCATATTCTTATCTTCTTTTATAGAATTCGTTTCCAATCAACTTTTGATTTTACTTCATTCTACTTTGATGTGTATCGTGTGCGGTTCTGTGTAACGATTTATGAATAAATTATGAAGAGAAAATACGAGCGTTCTTATCGACCTGAGTGGGAGCAAGATCCTTTGCTTTCTTCCTGGTTGTCGAGGGCTAAGGATGACCAGGATGTTGCATTCTGTAAAGCTTGCAACTGTAAATTAATTACCAGATTATCTTCTTTAAAAGAACATGGATCATCTCAGAAACATAAAAAAAAACATAATTGGGTATAGTGGCCAATCATCGGTAAGTACTTTTCAAGAAGTATAAATATATACCGGGTAAAATGGGGTGAATAGAGACTGCAGGGGTGAATCGAAACGAAACTGCAAAAGTGGATTTTAACAGTAAACACATTAGTCCTTTTTGGCTACAAACGATCATAATTTCAACAGTAAAATCAATTTTAAAGTTTCGCATCGATTCACCTCTGTAGTCTCATTCACCCCGTTTTACGGTAGTCAGTTTGTTCAAAGATTTTTTTTTTTAATTATTAATTTTCCGTTTCAGGTTCAACAGTTTTTTAAGAAAACTCCGTTAGAAGAGAAAGTGAAAAAGGCGGAACTTAATTTTTGTGCTATGCTAGTGGAACACAATTTACCTTTTCGCTTAATGGACCATTTGAGCGAAATAATATCAAAAAGTTTCCACGATTCTGAAATCGCCAAACAATTTTCCTGCAAGAGGACTAAAGCAGCAGCGGTAACGTATAATGTGTTGAAGCCTAATTTAGAAGAGGAAATGCTCGCCGATTTAAAATCGTGTGAAAATATGAAAACACGTAAACCGATGTTTTCTTTAATTATTGATGAGACCACAGATGTTACAACCACTTCGATGCTTGCAGTTGTAACCAAATATTATTCTGAAAAAGATCTCCAAGTAAAAACTAAATTTTTAACTTTGGTTGACTTGAACGGGGCTGATGCGCAATCATTGTTTAATGCACTTTCCAGGGCTTTGACTAATGCTAACCTTAATATTAAAGATGCTATTGGTTTTGGGGCGGATACCACTAACGTCATGTTCGGGGAACAAGGTGGTATTGTTGCTAAAATAAGAGATATAAATCCACATTGCATGTTTATTAAATGTGTCTGCCATTCTACCGCTTTGTGTGTATCGCACGCTAGTAAAAACACCATACCGCGGGCTATTAACCAAATAGTACAGGAAGTTTACGGATACTTTTCACATAGTAGCAAAAGACAAAGAGAATTTGTCGAATACCAAGATTTTATTGGCGCTGAAAAGCATAAAATATTAAGACATTACGAAATTCGCTGGCTATGTTTGCACGCTTGCATCAAAAGAATTTTAGAGCAATGGGATGCCCTTAAACTTTTTTTTCAGTCGCAGTTTTTGGAAGACAGAAATATTTCATCAGAATTCTTGTTCAATAGTTTGAATGACAAGATATATAAACTGTATTTTTATGCCCTGGATTATATATTGCAAATTGTAAACAAACTAAACATTATATTTCAAGGAGATTACACAACAGTCCACACAGCATTCAAAGACATTTCCGAAGTGTATATGAGCCTTTTAAGTTGTTATATGAAAGGAAATTATTTGCAAAACACAGATCCACTTTCAATTGATCCAAAATCCTGTGTGAACTTTTTGCCCCTAAAAGATATGTATTTAGGCGTTAATGTGAGCACTGAAATCGATCGCATAGCCGTAGACGTGAGTTTGAAACCTGGAATACAATCATTCCTTCAAAGAATGCAAACATTTCTGACTGAACTGTGTACTCAATTAAAGACACGGTTGCCACTGAGCAATATTTTCAAAGATTTACAGTTCTTGGATCCACAGCATGTAGTTTACAAAGATTTTACGTCAACTTTAAACGTTGCAAAGAATTTTCCCAACATAGTAGACGAAAACAACATTCAAAAAGTTGATGACGAACTTCGACAAATTAAATTCGATAAAAGTGTAAAAGACTTGTTAGAATCAGGTGGAAGTAGCAACACCAACACAATTTTGAGTGTAGACAAATTTTGGGGAGCGATTGGAAAAATCCTGGATGCGAATGGGGCTATAAAATATCCAAACATTACAAATTTTGCGAAAGCGTTATTATGTTTGCCGATGTCCAACGCTTCGTGCGAAAGAATTTTTTCTCAGGTTAATTTAAATAAAACAAAAGTAAGGAATAGGTTCCTAAATCAACATGTGTCAGCTTTAATTACAACAAAAGAAGGGATTAAGGAACACGGAGACTGTGTCTCCTTTAAACCAACTAAAAACATGATCAAAAAGATGTCGTCAAAATCTATGTACACCGAAAATAACGAAAATTTGGAGGCAAATGTGGATACGTAGAGTAAGTAGTCAATAGGTATAAGAATGCATAAGAAAATGGTTAAATATTTTTGTTGATTAAAGAAATTTTATTGAACTCGTTGTGTATTTTTTTCCGTTTCCATGAAGGCATATTTTTGGCATTTTTGGCGCGAAGTGTGGCAGATTTTGGCAGATTTTTTGCCCAGTCTGTGGCAGATTCGCCATTTATTAGATGGTCACACTGTGCCAAATCCAAAGGTTCAAATTATCGAGTTCATGGTGGGCGAAATAATTGTACAAAAAATAAACACGAAAAAAAACCTAAAACATTAATCAAACATTGATAACAAACGACAATGATTAGTCAAAAAAGGAGCAGAATATGATGAGTTCCACCACTAGTAGCGCTAGCAGCACAAACCGCCAAACTTTACACACGACCAGTGTATCACAGGTCACAAGTAATTTTAACAGTCTGTGTTCACGCGTGCCCACGAAATATAAAGCTAGCTAGAAGAAAATATAAAGTTACTAGCTTTTGCCAGCGGCTTCGCCCACGTCGAGGTCGAAAATGATCCCACAGGAGCGTATTTATGGGCTAAAAAGTATCCTAATTTATAAACTATCTGTGTGCAAAATTTCATTCAAATCCGTTCTGCCGTTTTTGCGTGAATGAGTAACAAACATCGAAATATCCAACATCTTTTAACATAATTTTTATTGATTTTAGTTTTAGGTTTTTTCTTTAGTTAATATTTTCCTGTTATGTAATACTACTATGTACAGTCACCAGCAGATCAAGCTATCCCAAACTGTCAAATTTTCCCAATTGAACTTATACCATATTCCGTTGCAATAAAGTTGAAAACCTATCAAAGAAATTTGACAGATTGGGATAGCTTGATGTGCTGGCCTCTGTACATACCTGACTATGAAAATGTCACAACTCCGACCCCCAAGATACAGGCAAATGCCTAGTTTGTGGGTCACCGCCCACAATGTTATTACTTAGGCCAATAAATTTTGAATTTGAAATCTAAAAATACAAACTTTCACATTTATATTATTACTAGCTGACCCGACAGACGTTGTCCTGTTCGTCCAAAAGTCATTCATACAAAATCACTACCCTACCTACGCTACCCTACACTACCCTACCTACCCTACACTACCCTACCCTACACTACCCTAACCTACCTACCTACCCTACCTACCTACCCTACCTACCCTACCTATCCTACCTACCCTACCTATCCTACCTACCCTACCTACCCTACCTACCCTACCTACCCTACCTACCCTACCTACTCTACCTACCCTACCTACCCTACCTACCCTACCTACCCTACCTACCCTACCTACCCTACCTACCCTACCCTACCCTACCCTACCTACCCTACCTACCCTACCTACCCTACCTACCCTACCTACCCTACCTACCCTACCTACCCTACCTACCCTACCTACCCTACCTACCCTACCTACCCTACCTACCCTACCTACCCTACCTACCCTACCTACCCTACCTACCCTACCTACCCTACCTACCCTACCTACCCTACCTACCCTACCTACCCTACCTACCCTACCTACCCTACCTACCCTACCCTATCTACCCTATTATCCTATCCGTGAAAATTTTCGTTTTTCGACAGCCAACTTCCACTTTGATACTTTTTTTATTTCTGAAACAACTGAACGGGATAAAAAGTATCCTATGTCCTTCTCCTGGCTCTAAACTACCTCCCTGCCAATTTTCAGCTAAATCGGTTCAGCCGTTCTTGAGTTATAAGTGAAGTAACTAACACGACTTTCTTTTATATATATAGATATAGGATCTTAGAAAACCATAAGAATACCTATAGTAGGTATACAGTTTTAAAACGTATGTTATATACTGTAAAATTTGTAAAAAAATCTGCGCTGGGGGTTTCATTCAGCATAATTATATTCTAGACCCCCAGCGCACAAATTTTTCTCTGTTTTGACCGCATAGGTACTTATTGCATTTATCTATTTAAAAACTCCTGTATAATGCGGAGTCGCGGTCAGATGGAAACAAGAGTTATTATTTTCATTTTTGCGTTGTATTTTGTCAGGCAAATAAGTTTTATTGTTGGAACTATTTTTTTTTCAAAGCCTAATATTATCGTACAGAGGTCAGCACATCAAGCTACCCCAATCTGTCAAATTTCTTTGATAGTTTTTCAACTTTAAAACAAAGGAATAAGGTTTATGTTCAATTGGGAAAATTTGACAGTTTGGGATAGCTTGACCTGCTGGCGACTGTTCATCGTTCCATTGCAAAATTATCGTACGCTCCCATAATAATCGTATGGATTGGCAGCTCTGATTCAGATAGGAATGATGAATGAGGAACGTGACATTTGACATCTGACAGCAAAAGAAAATAATGTTGAATTCTGTGACATTTTATTTTACTCAATGATTTGTTGTCAAAGTTATAGATAAGCTATTTTGAAATTTATGTGACCCTATTTTGAAATCAAAATGCTCTAAATTGTTTTATTTATGAACAAAATGGAACTGAAGCAACGATTCCATTATTGAAGTCGTATAGATCTTATTTCAATTTGGCAATCTTTTTTTGACATTTTAGACTGCATGAGTACAATACTTCCGTCTACGACAAGTCAGTATAAAATTAAAAACATGAAAATAACCTAAAAATAATAAAACAACCAAGGTTTGCGAAAAAAAAAATCGTAATTTTCGTGTAACTGGACCAAAATTTCAGTTAATTTACAACGATACAGTTTAGGACTGCAATCAAAGCACGCTATAATGAGAATATGAATGATTACGTTAGTTTTATGAATCAAAATCTTACAGAATTTGTCGTTCAATAAAATTGTAGAAACATTTATTGAACAAGATGACCTCTGTGTGGTATAGGCCTGAGTTGGCGGAGCATATAATGCTCCACAGCGATATATTTGCTGAGACTCACAGTATTATCACCGGTAAGTTCGTGAATTTGTGCCTAGCACTTAGCAGTGGACCTGTTTGTTAATGGGCCCTGCACAATATTATTATTTTTGTGATTATTTATAATTTAACATATTCGAGTATATCAGCTTCCGATTTTGAATGTGTAAGCATTTAATTTACAACAAAACTAAAATGATTAATAAGCTAGCCTTTGCCAGAGACTGCTCACATGGAGGTTGACAATTATCCCATGGGAACAGACTACCGGGATGAAAAGTATCTTATTTGTTAATCCAGGTTGTAAACTATAATGTATGCCAAATTTCATCTAAATGCATTCAGCCATTTTTGCCTGATTGAGTACCTAGCAAATGTTTAAACATACAAATTTTCACAAGCAAGCGAAACAAGCAAATAAAATATATTATAATGGTTTATTTTCATTTCAGATATTGTATCGGGACACCTTGACATATCAGATCTTGTAGAAAACATGGCAGGAGTCCTAACTAGCACCGATCCTGAACACAGAGAGAAAGGAATGCGTTTCTACACTAAGATATTGGAAGAACTCCCGAGACCCTACCTAAACGACATGCAAGTGAAATTCATATCTAAATTCTATATAGACAGGTTAAAAGACCATCACCGTGTTGTTCCGCCGGTCATAGAAGGTTACTCTGTCTTGATTGACATGGATGAATATAAAATAGAAAACTGTACTGATTTTCTGACCGTACTGTTCCGAGAAGTAGTGTGTCAGTCACAGACGAGACAAGACAGATATA
This sequence comes from Polymixis flavicincta, assembly GCA_949987655.1. Lineage (NCBI taxonomy): Eukaryota > Metazoa > Arthropoda > Insecta > Lepidoptera > Noctuidae > Polymixis > Polymixis flavicincta. Next base: position 20,118,900 of record OX465182.1, read on the forward strand.
ACATTTATTTAATAATGCAGAAACTGTGTAACAAGGATATAGAATGTAAGTATTTGATGCAGTTAGTTAAATATTATTTTATTAGAATATTTTTAAGACCTATTTAGGGATTAAAGTCTCAACAACTTATCAAATTCCTAATATCAATTTCATAGTAATGTAAAAAAAAATATAAGTGTTTTGCAAATGCCAACCTAAAATAATGCTAATTAACTCTTCCCATGTCAAGTGTACACCATGTGCACCGATAACAATAGAATTTCTATTACGTGTTAAAAATTGATTTTAGATTAGTTTGTGAACAGTCTCCCTTATCTATCATAAGCAGTTTATATCAGTGTGTTTATTAAATCACAAGTACGTGAGCAGATGAAAAGATAATATCTTGTCTTACACATGTTTGCCTACTATATATGTTGTAACATTCGATTTTATGATTTAATCTCGAATCACATAACACATATACTCACACCAGCTTCCCATAGGGTTAAGCAGAAACCGACCAAGTCAACAACACTGAATCAATTTCTACGATTGATTTCAAGCAATGTCTTGAGGGTTATAAGTTATAACATTATTAGGTGCTAGGTATTTTATTGTTATGTTTTTTTTTAAATTAATTATTATTACGAGTGGGACAGTATAGGCTATAAAAGAAACAAAAAAGAAAAAAATTATTATAACTCATTTATCTGGAGTATTCTACTACCATTTGCCCGCGGCTTCACCTGCTGTGGAGGTTAAAAATTATCCCACGGGAACGTACTACCGGGATGAAAACTGTCCTATATGTTAATCCAGGTTATAAACTCTCAATCTGTTCAGCCGTTCTTGCGTAACTTCATACGATCTCATTCATTGTTTGAACTCAGCTGATGATTTTTACTATTATAATTCTGTAAATTATACACCGTGACATTTTAGTCGCCTTACTACGGCAGCCCATTTCATGTATCCAATGATTACATAAAAAAAAAAATCACAAACACGCCTGGCGTAGTTTGAAACATCCTGATATGGAGATGGAATGAATAATGGTGTGTAATGGTATAGGTATCTTCTACCCTTTGATACGTAAACATTACCAACAGGGTGTTTCATAATTCTAAAGCCTTATTTATTATTCTTTGTACCTATTATCTTAATTAATGGTAACAATTTTTTAATCGCGCCTTGAGGTATTTTGTGGCGGATACATTAAGTGGAGTCTTTGTAAGACGACTAAAATGTCACGGTGTATACAAGTGTTACGGTTGCGAACAATATTTCGAACAACATATCTGAAACTGACCTTCAAGTTGCAAAAAACGTAAGAAAATCTACATTTTGTTGGGTACAGAGGCCAGCACATCAAGCTACCCCAATCTGTCAAATTTCTTTGATAGTTTTTCAACTTTATTACAAAGGAATATGGTTTATGTTAAATTGGGAAAATTTGACAGTTTGGGATAGCTTGACCTGCTGGCGACTGTACCTTAGGGCGTCTTCCGTAAACAGTCTTTCATAAAACATCTGTCTTTCTGTTGTTTCAGTCATGAAAAGTCTTGGCTCGGACTTTGTATACGGAGTAATATCAGCAATGGATGGTGAACGAGACCCAAGGAATCTAGTATTCCTCTTTGGTTTCCTAAGTCACTTTTTGAAGACGGTACCACTAGGGCATTTAGTTGACGAAATGTTCGATGTAATATCGTGCTACTTCCCTATTGACTTCTATCCATCGAAAGACGATCCTGCAGCTGTGACAAGAGAAAATCTCGCAAATGCTTTATGCCCTTGCCTCTGTGCCATTCCAGAGTTTGGAGATTCTTGTATAGTTCTTTTGATAGAGAAACTGGATTCGAATTTGAGATTGGCGAAAATTGATTCTTTGAAATTGTTGGTAAGTTCTTTTATTCAATTTTCCTTTTTTGTTTTTGTGGAGAATATTGATATACATTACTTCAACAATGCTAGAAAAACAGTGTTAATAATAAATAATTCTACAGTAGACAGTTACAGTAGTTCTGTTGAATGAATTATTATTTACATGCTTTTGTAGGTACAAAAGCATGTAAAGCTTGTAGCTGTTTACTACAGTTAAAAATTCTAAAAAATATTTCATGAATTTATCTATTACTAGCAGTGCTCCGCGGTTTCACCCGCGTAGTTCCCGTTCCCGTGGGAATACGGGGATAAAATATAGCCTATGTCACCCAGGGATAGTGTAGCTTCCCAACAGTGAAATAATTTTTCAAATTGGTTCAGTAGTTTCAGAGCCTATTCTATGCAAACAAACAAACAATAAAATCTTTCCTCTTTATAATATTAGATTAATTCTAATTGTCCTTGCTAATCTTACTACATGTATAATTTTCAGGTAGAAAGCTGCAAAACATTCAAAGCGCAGACTTATAGCCCTTTCCTGAGAGCCCTGTGGTCTTCACTCAACAGGGAAATGTCCAACAAAACGGATGACGAACTTCAATTAGCCGCTCACGAAGCATTAGCAGCCTTGGTTGGAAAAATGGCGACTACTGCCAACACAGACCAAGGATTCGAGAATTTTATAAAGGGCATACTTATTTCTGGGCAAACTGCAATAGCTGCAGCAACCACAGTTGCACAGTTTGTCAAAGCCACGAAAGTACTCCTGACAACCGCAAATGCTTCCGACCAATCATGTGCGACCATCACTGGTGCCATGGTTCCCGCCACAGTAGCTTATTACGAATTGAAATCAGCGCCGAAATTGCAAATAGCTAGTTTAGACTTCATAGGAGATTTGTATGAATGCGCCAAAAATCGAGATTTGATTAATGATATTAGGGCTCAGGTGTTAAATGTGCCACAAGTATGTCTAGAAGCTGTCAGCCGTTCGTCCAAAGAGTTCCAAATGGCTGGATTCAGAACTCTAATTAGAGTTCAGGATTGTTTGGGCGAAGATATGGTGCTGCCTTTTGTTGAGGTCCTTATTTACAATATCCAACACGCACCAGATCCTGATTTACTCAGTACCAGTGTCGAAACCACACACATGATCGCGAGAAAATATCCAGAAATGATCATGAATATAGTTGTCAAAGGAAAATGCAGCTTAGATAACATGACGCAAGACAAAATAGCCATTCAGAAACGTTTGAACTTGCTGACAAACTTGGCAAGCATAGACGACTTCACCAAAGTGATAATCGAAGAGATGTTGAAAATAATTAAGGATAATGATACAGAAGCTTTGCAAGTGGTAGAGGCACTGAGCGCGTCGATATCTATGGCTAGTGTGTTTAGTAAAGAAAAACTGACACAAATTGAAAGCGATCACGGTCTTATAGACCCTGTGTTGGCTTGGTTGTACAGAGAGATATCTGCGAGTAAACCAGACAGTTTGGCTCATGGATTTACACTAATATCGAATACGGTAGGAAGTTTGCCCCCGGAGAAGCAGCAGAACATACTATCGAAGCACACTCCACAGGCTTTAGAGAAATGTGCCCAACAAGACGTTTACTTTTCTGTGATAGAATGTTTGTATACTCCATTGCATTCGAGTGTGTACAATTCTAAGTTCGAGGAAATCATGACGGTTGCATTAAAGATGGCGTTGGGTAGTAATTTCGAAGTGGTCAGGTCTAAAGCTTGTATGTTGATAGCACATTTGTTGAACAAGGCGGAACATGGACAGAAATTTGAGCTACTATATGAGCTGTTGAAGAGTCATCTGTCCGTGTGTAATAGGGAGGATGGAAAGCTGTGTCAGAGGTTGATACGGTTGTACGGGTGGATCACTAAGGCTCTGCTTATGAGAGGCAGTGATCTGTTCTTGTTTTGGTTGCAGAAGGTGAGATTTTTTTTTTAAATTTTATTAGTTTAATATTGAAAGAATGTGCTCATTTGTCTTTTATTTATTAGTTTCGTTTTGAAAGAGTGTGCTCATTTTCTCTTTATAATCGTCATAATTTGCCTAGTCTTACAACTATGTTGGGGTCGGCTTTTTTTTTTTTTTTTTTTTTTGGGTGGGAAATCATCAAATAACTTCTCCCGCTCTGGGTGGAGCAGGAGGGCGTGTCAGACTTTTACTGACTAAAACCCACCCGTGTTCCTTCAGTAGCCCTTAAGCCAGGGGCTGTGGTGTCTCTTTCGAACAAACCCGCACCCCTGGCAGGCATCGGCCCTTGCGGGCCCCATCATTTTTTGTGCTGACATCTCTTTGAGGCGCGCGTGGAACACAACGCGCCGTCGACTTGGGCTTGGTCCTTACCGGACAGCGAGCTACCCATTACTCGCCGTCCGCAAGCCCATGCCTACGGTGGCCGGAAATCGGCCTGGGATTCCCGACGCCCAGGGCGTCTCCGTATCCTGCGGCGGCTGGGGTCGCGAGGGCGCATATGCTGCCTCTCCCTCACGTGCGCCGCCTCCCTCTTCGCGAGCATCACTGCTTCGCTGAAGGAGGTGACGGCTCCCCATGCCCTCTCGCTCCGTACCATGGCCTGGGCCAGGGCCGGACGCGAGAGATCGCCGCCGCCGATCGCCTCCACGAGGACACGGCGGTGCTCCGCCCAAGCAGGGCAGACCGCCACCGTGTGCTCCACCGTGTCCTCAGGGCGATCTTCGCAGTGGAAACACCCGGGCGTTTCCTCCCGCCCTATCCGAAACAGGAACCTCCCGAAACAACCGTGTCCGGTGAGGACCTGCGTCAGGCGGAAGGTGAGGACGCCATGCCGCCTCTCAAACCACTCCTCAAAGAGGGGACTTACCGCCGCAATCGTGGCGTGCCCAGCACTGGGTTGCGACAATCGCTCTCTCCATGTCACCATGAGATCCCGCCGGAGCTCTGTCCGCTGTGCCGCAATTTCCTGCGGCAGCGGACTTACGCCCCGGCCTTTGGCCTCCTCGCGCCACTCCCATATTTGCGCGAGGACCTTTGCCTCCAGATCCCATGGCGGTAATCCGGCAAGGAGGCCCGCCGCCTCGCCGGAGATCGTGCGATATCCCCGGATCATCCTGATCGCCATGACCCTATGGGACGCCCTCAGCTTGCGAGCTGGTTGGCGCCTCAATGTAGGCGCCCACACCGGCGCCCCGTATAGGGCCATGGACCGCACGATCCCCGCGTAGAGCCTCCGGCAGGAGGCGTTTGGCCCCCCTAGATTGGGCAAGAGCCGCTTCAACGCAGCCCCGGCCCGCTCCAGTCTGGGAGCCAAACGGCGGAAATGTTCCGCGAAGTTCCACCGGCTGTCGAGGACGAGTCCTAGGTACTTCATCGTCGACTCGACGCCGATGTGAACCCCTCCCACCGTTATCTGGGAACCCGTCGGTGGCGCATTCCGAGGACCATGAAACCACATGGCCTCGGACTTGTGCAATGCCACCTCGAGTCCCAGTTGCCGGATCCTATCCACGATTGTCGCAACCCCGTGTGTCGCTAAGTCGGCCGCCGCCTGGTACGACCTCCCCTGCGCCAGGACCAGCGTGTCGTCAGCGTAGCAAACTACACTGACGCCGCTAGGGAGGTCGGCGCGCAGCACCCAGTCGTATCCGATGTCCCACAGATGCGGTCCCAGGACCGATCCCTGTGGGACACCGCACGACATCTCTCGCCGGTTCCACTCTCCGAGGTGACCGGGGTAGATGACGGCCCTGTCCGTCAAATAGGCCTCGACCACACGACAGAGGTAGGTCGGCATCCGGTGATAACGGAGTGCCTCCCTTATGCAACTCCAGGGCAGGGTGTTGAAGGCATTGGCGATGTCTAATGACACCGCCAAGACGACCCCACCCCGGGCCACAGCATCCCCCGTCGTGAGGGCTCGCACGCGCATGATGGCATCCACCGTGGAGCGCCCCTTGCGGAAACCAAACTGGCTCTCCGCCAAATCCGGCCCCACCCGCACCAGCCGCCCGACGAGGCGGTCTGCAATTACTCTCTCAAAGAGCTTGCCCACCTCGTCGAGCAGCACAATGGGCCGGTAAGCGGACGGAGAGTCCGCTGGGCGCCCCGGCTTCTTAATGAGGACCAGTTTCCCCGTCTTCCAGCGAAGTGGGAACTGGCCCTCCTCCAAGCATGCGCTTAGGAGCCCTCTTAGTCGAGGCCCGAGAGCCTGCAAGGCCAGGACCCAGGCTTTGCCGGGCAAGCCGTCGGGTCCTGGGGCGGTATTCTTGGCACTCAGCCTACGTACCGCCACTCTCAGGTCTACCTCGGTCACCTCTTGGAGAGTCGTCGTCGTCGTCGGTGTGGTCCGCATCGGGCACCGCAGGAGGCGGAGCCATAGGCGGGGGAGCGTGCTCCCCTCGTGAGGGGAACAGAGCGCTCACCACGTCCTGCACGAGATGAGGCCGGAGACTCTGCGTCAGCGGGGGAGCCCACGGGCGGATTTTATCCCGCACCGTTTTGTAGGGGCGTCCCCACGGGTCTCTGTTCAGAGTCTCCAGCGACTCCTCGCGGGCCACTACTCTGGCCCGCAGGATCTCATCTCGGAGGGCGGTCTTCGCCACTCTGTACCCCTCGTACAGCTCCGCCTCAATGGCTACCGTATCCGGAGGGCGGATACGGAGCCTGCGGTGCCTGGAGTAAAGGTGTCGCGCAGCAACACACGCCTCGCGCAGTGTTGTCAACTGCGGCGACCACCAGTACACCTGGCGTGAAGCACGACCTGGCTGGACCCGGGGCATTGCCACGTCACATACCTCGGACATGGTCTCCCGGAACCACTCGGCCTCGTCGTTTATGTCGGCAGGCCTGTCCGGTGATGACACCCAGGCCTGCACGATCGAGGCTTCCAGGAGAAGCTCCCGGTCCAGCTGCTTCAACGCCCACCGCGGACCACACGGGGCCTGTCGGACCGGCGCGCTCGAGGCCTGGGCGGAGACGTCAAACCGGATGTACCGGTGGTCGGAATACGTCTCCACCCCCTCCATGACGCGCCAGTCGGTGACACGTGGCGACAGAGCGGGGCTGGCGAACGAAATGTCCACCACCGACTCACCCCGCATCCGCACACACGTGGTGACAGAACCCCGGTTTAGGACGACCAGGTCTGCTTCCAGAGCCCAGTCCTCCACCATCCTGCCCCGCACATTCGTCAACCGGGAACCCCAAGCCAAGCTCTTGGCATTGAAGTCCCCGAGGACTAGCACGGGGAGGGAACGAAACCCGACGACGACGTCTCTCAACTCCGCAAGGGAGTTGTGGAACTCGGCGAGAGTTCGGCTCGGGGAGAAGTACACCCCTACCACGACTATCTCCCCGAACCGTGCTGCAACGCAACCCCGTCCCCTCTTGACACTCTCGAGGGTCGGGGTACCGGCAGCGGCCGACGAAATGAGGGTCACTGAGCCGCTCAGGTCCTCCACCCAGTCATCCCTGGGCGGGACAAAGTACGGCTCAGCGACCACGGCGATGTTAATCGACCACTGCGCCATGCTCTGGATCAACAGATCCTGAGCGGCGGCGCAGTGGTTGATATTCGCCTGGAGGAGGCGTAATGGGGCCGTCACTGACACTCCATATCAGCCCCCTCCGGGACCTCCTCGGTAGGCCTTGGAGTAACGGCGGCGACAACGGCGACAACGGCGGTGGTGGAGGCGGCAGCGGCGGCGGCAGTGGCGGCGGTTGCGGCGGTGACGGCGGTGGCGGAGGGTTTGGCCCTGCCTCGGCCCCTGGCTTTGGTGGATGGAGCGCAGGCCTTGCTCCCTGCCCGGTGTTCGGCCGGCTTGCCAGCTGCCGCACATGAATAGCAGTGCGGCGTGGCATTGCAAGAGCCGGCCTTGTGACCGGGCTGACCGCAGCGGAAGCAGTGCCCACTGCGGTCCACCTCCGAGGTGCATTGCACTCCCACGTGGTGGCCCACGTGGCAGCGGAAGCACCTCAGGGGTCTGGGTTCCAGCAGTTTGACCTGCGCGGACACCCAGCCTACCAGGAGCCTTCGGTCCTCCCCGGTGATCAATTTGGCCGCCGACACGGGGCAGCTCACCGTTACGGTTTGCATGCCCGTGTCGTCAGAACGAATGGTGCCTGCCCTTACCTGCTCGGCAGGGCACCCCCCAGTCCTGGCAACGGCGGCCACCACCTCGGCCTCCGTCACGGTGTCGTCCAGGCCCAAGATGCGCATTTCAGCGCACCTGGTGGGCCTGGACACCCGGACCTCTTCCGCACATAGGGACGCCCTAAGCCTTTCGGCCAGGGCGTCTGCGGTCGGGCCACTGGCCGCGCCGGGGATCTCCAGCATGCGGGCTCCGGTCGCAGTGACCCTCATCCGCATGCCATTGGTGACCCCCAGCTCCGCGAGGTTCACCGCCGCCCTAGCTTTGGAAAGCACGTCGCGGTAGGACACGCCCTTCTTCTCCGCTTCCGGCTGTAGTGTTATCACTACAGCTGCGGACTTCGGGGCGCGTAACCTAGCCGCGGCGCTACGATTTTTACGCCGCTGCCGCCTCTCCTTCCTTTTTGCCGCCCTCGCTGCCTTGCCCGCCTTCTTTTTCTCCCCGGCTACTTCCCATGCGGCGTCAGCCGCGGGAGATGGGGGAGGCGGGGCCGACCGTCCTGGCACCACGGCTGGGATCGTAGTTGCCTGAGCAGCCACTCCGCCCTTCTTGGGCTTGGGCGGCACCGGTTTCGCCTGGGTCCGTCCCGGCTGCGGTGCCGACTTGGCCACGGCTGCCGTGGCGGTGGCATACGTTGACTCCTTCTGTTGGCCCGAGGCCGGCCGGCTCGCCGCTAGGGGGGGGCGGAGGACTATAGCCTCTAGGGCGGAAAACCGGCTCCGGAAGGCAGACAGCTCCTGCCGCACCAGAGTCAGCACCCGGTCCTCCTCAGGCAAGGGTCGACCCTGACCATGCCGCGCCCCCTTTTCAGGCACATCCTTCGGGCCAGCTCCTCGGAGCACGGCCAGGTCCACTCGGAGCTCCTCGTTCTCCTTTCGGAGGAGCTCCATGGCGGCCGTCAAACGGGCGACCTCCGCCCGCATCTCGGACATACCGTCCGACCGAGGTCCGGAGTATATGTCCTCTGCCGCCGCCATAATGGAGGCTATGGCTGCGGGTATGGCCTTGCCTTTAGAGGACTGAAGCCTCTTTAAGGACACACCCTTCACTGCAGCAGCCACAACCTCCGCGAGCCTGGCCGTCCGCTCCGAGTAAGAGCCGCCAGCGTTGTCTGACTCACCGCCAGACGACTCTGAGAGGGCCCTACTACTGGTCCCCCCAGAGAGCTGCCCCTCCGTGGCCGAAGCCTCAGCTTGCTGGGCCGTGTCGGCGCTCGGCTCGCCAGGTTCCTTTATGGTTAGGCCTTTGCCTAACCGGACCCCACCCTGCAGACAGACCTTCCCTAGCTTACGAGCCGAGGCCATACCTCCATCCGAGGACGACTCCTGGCCATCCTTCGGTTTGGGGCGCTTCTTGAGGAACTCCTTGGTCCTCTTCGAAGCACCCGCCACTACAGGCTCCAGGCTCTTAGAAGAGCCCTTCGCGCTCGATGCGGCGTCGGACTCCGACCCCGCATCACTTTCCTCCTCTACTTCTATTTGTGGTGTTTTAAAAAATTTATCCATTTGATTCCCACGAGTATAAACTTGTTGTATCGACTCAAAAACAGTGGTTCGCACTAGAGACTAATTAAGCTACCCATTAGTCAAGCTTGCAACCTCCCTCACGGTGCGCCGCCGCTTGGAGGTTTGGGGTAATTTTCTATAGAGGATTTCTTCCTCGCGGCCCGGGCGGTTAAGCCAAGGCCCTCGACCCCCGTCAAAAGTCAGAGACATGACCGTGACAATCTTCGGGGCTACGAGATTAACGGTGGCAGAAGGAGAGCACTCCTTCTTGCCTGCCCGGTGGCAGGGTGAGTGCACACCGAGCCCGCTCTTACTCCGCCGCTGTGCGTCTCTGCATGAGCGCAGAGATACACGCGTTGGAGCGTCCCGCCGACAGGATATTGGCATACGGGCAACGACACCCATTAGGCACACAGTACCCAATGGGGGAAATTGCCCGCATCCCAGGGTGCACCGTCCCGGAGACTGGCCTTTCCCCCAGACGTATCCAAGGGAAACTCCAGCCCACGGGCACACGGGGAGGTTTCCTGTCCAAGCACCCCATGTTGGGGTCGGCTCAGACTAATCAAATGACAGCCAAGACCAACGGCTTAACGTGGTTTCCGAGGCACGGAGGGGTCACCGTGTGTAAAGATGTTCACTCACCCCTTACCTAACCACAAGCCCCTCTTTCTCATTTCTCTTTTTAATCAGCTTCCCTGAAATGCAAAACTTGTACTGAAATCAGAGACTAGCAGCCTCTGCTGCTCTCCCTAGGCTGTTAAGTTGCAGCCACCATCCCTTTCTGCGGATTTTCTGCGCTTAAAACAAAATTCAAGTACTAAATTTGACCCAAAAAACAAACAGGGCAACTTAAATAAAACCATTTGATAACATTTCTTTCAAATTAATCAGTTTTTTGTTATTTTTTGTTATATTTGATTTGATTTTTATTTTCTCACCACAATATATAGGTACATTATAGAGGCATCAATACAAAATACGTAACAGCTATAATTATACTGTGGGAGACTGGAGCCTAAACTAGACGTGAGGTCTGTATTTCAGGACACCAGGCATATATGCTATCTAATTAGCCGTCATATATAGCCATCTTAGCCGATTATTGATTGAACTGAGATTTGCTAGCCGCAGGCACTTGTTAGCCGCCTATTCGGCATTATGGAAAATCCGCTTCTGCCCGAAGAGAGAATGTAAAATTATCATACTTCACCAAATATTTTTGTTATTTTTCCAGATCATAGGAATCCTATCACGAGAGCAATACTGCAAAGACGGTGCTGAAGCGATCAAACTAATAATGTCGGACAGCTCCGATTATTTGAGCATTAAGCAACATTGTAGAATAAGCTTTCTATACAAACAGAGAATGTTTGAAACATTCTCCACTTTTTGTTCTGAAAAACTGAAGTTAACCCTTACTCCTGTTACTAAGGAGAGTTATTTACTTAGTTGGGCCTATGTGCTTGAAAAGGCACCGAAAACTGTACTTAAAAATGAGGCTATCAAGGTAGGTTTTTCTTTGTTTTTTCGATTAGCTGTTAAGACATCTTGTGTCTCTTGGGCCACACTTGGGTTATTGCCTGCATCGATAGGCTATATATAAGTGACTGCTGGTCCTTATTTCTTTCTGGGTTAGTTGAAAATACTAAAATAAATAAAAAAATATTTATAGAAACAAAGAAAGAAAGAAAAAAAACCGGTCAAGTGCGAGTTGGACTCGCGCACCGAGGGTTCCGTACAAACCTGTGGGTATATAAGTAAAAGTTCAAAATTGTCAAAAATTTTTTTTTTATAAGACGAAACTAAAAATTTTCGGTTTTCGTAATTTTTCCTATATCTGTACTATAAGACGTGACTTCGTACAAAATTTCAAGATTCTAAGTTCACGGGAAGTACCCTGTAGGTTTTGATTCCCGTGCGAGTTTCGAAAATTTGCGGAATTTTGCGGCCTAAATGGCTGTATCTTTTGATTGCGTTGACTTAGAAGGTTGATTTTTCTACAGCTTCCAGGGACAGTAGAACTAAGTATCATATAGAAATTTCAGTTTGATACCTCCACGCGTTCCTGAGAAAAACGGTCTTGACAGACGGACGGACGGACGGACGGACGGACAACAAAGTGATCTTATGAGGGTTCCGTTTTTTCCTTTAGAGGTACGGAACCCTAAAAACGTTTATTTACGGTAAACATGACGCAAAAAGAAACAGGTGAGTACAAAAATAAGAAAAAGTTGAAGGGAACATGCGTCACACACACTCAAAACGGCTATCGCTCAGCATTTTGCTGCGACCCTATGCAAGACAGAGCCCCAGCGCTGGTTTTCAGCGACAGCCGGCTTTGACGTAAAGACGTCGCCCGGTGCTTCAAACAATAATTAGGACACTGTACTGGTACAGCGAACTTATAGAAAAAATCATATAATTAAATGTAAATGTGATAGAACTAAACAGGAATACAAAAATAATCAAAACTCACTCACTCTGTACTGAGAGCGGTCAAAAACAAAGGAAAGGGACAGAGATAAGCGGTAGATAAAAGTGGAGGCAACACTCCAAATAAAGAAGTGAAGACGACCTGTGGGCTAGCGCTCTCTTTCTGAATACATACATAAGAGAGAGAAAACACGTATTACTGTCTCGTTCTTATGTATGTACAGTAGCCCTCACTAATGGTGCCCCAATCTCAAAAAGCAATAGATTGACACTTCGCTTTAACTTACGACCTTCTTATAATAAGCAATTTCTATAGGCTATAATACTATATACACACACACTCTCAACCGTTTACGAATGAATGTATTTCCTAAATTCAACCGTTAAAGCAAATGGCATGATAGCTGAGCGGTTACTGCACTTGATTATCGCGTTTGAGCGCAGCGAGTCGCGGTTTCGAATCCCACTCGCTGTGTGATAGTCTTTTTATTGTTTTAAAAATCACTTTTGAGTATAGTTTCTTGTTCTGTTCTTCTTATTCACTAAACTCGTAAAACTTTATCATTATACCCACAGAAACCTAAATAAATTTAAATGATTTACGACTCATTCACCGCGACTTATAGAACGGTGTTGGTTGATAATTGTGTGCTAGTGACGTGTGTTTCATCTATTAGCGTTCTTCTAATTCATTTTAAAATGTAAGCAAATTTAAATATAGAAATGAAAGCGAATATTATTGCGCTGCATAAAAGTGGACTTAATACCTATATCACAAATACCTATGTGTTGAAACCGGACTGAGTGTGAGTATTATGATTTAAATATAAATATTAAACATTTATTTAAATAAAGTGTAACTGCTGATCCTTGTAGTTATTTTTAAACGTTTTATAAATATCACAATGTCTAAATAGAATAAAAATATAAAATTTCAATGTAAATTTATTTCCTAGATTATGGAACGATGAAAATAACAATAAACTTAATATCTATGTGAAATTGCCCTTTTAAATAATTTTGTTTCTAAATAGTAGGTAATACATAAAGTGTGTATTTTGCTTAGTAGCCTAACAGTACCCCTTTTTTGTTTTAGTGAAATACTGTGAGTCGGTGGGTGAAAAGATATGAGGAAGGCGGTAGCCTTGCCCGTGGAAAGCAAAGTGGAAGACCCCAGCTCCTATAACAGGCACACGTTCAGCGAATATGAAACAAGTGGTTTCAAAACGACAAGACATTTTGCCGAATTATTCGACACATCTTTACGAACCGTGCGCCGTGCACTCCACGCAGAAGGTTCATGGCAAACAAGGCATCATGGAAAACCAGCTCGAGAATCAGCTTAAAAAACATAGTTAACGGAAAAAACATTAACATTAAGTTATAAATTACAAATATTTATTTATTTTAGTAATATTCAAATAATATTTTGTCTTATCCGTAATCTGGATTATTTTGAGGTTTAGTTTCAATCTTCTTTTCGGAATGAAAATGAACACTTAAGCTATAACCTCTTTAAGTCCTATTAAATACGATTTGTTAACTTTGAGGTTTGAGTTAAAACGAACTCACTCGCAGTAGAATAAAAGTAGTACTACTGAGTCATTTAATTGTATTGTGACAACTTGTCTGCATTTGTTACTTTTACGTGGGTAGATTTTTGTAGAATATTGTGATTTATTTAGAGTACCGACACACAGTAGTAATCAGCACAATATTATTATATTACTAAGATACAATAGCCTGATTATCATAGTTCACCAACTAGCTTATTTACTTCAATAAATTGTTCTTTATGAGAAAATAAACTGTTTTAACAAGAAGTTATTATTAGTTATTTTTATACATTCTTCATGAAGTTATAACGAATAAACATTTTGTAATCATTTATTATTGTTAAACCTTTATTTAAATAACAATACGAGTAATAAAACAAATTTGTTACATTATTATTCTGGTATATTAATAAATCGAATAATAAAAGAACAGATGAAGATGATTGTTGAAAAGAAAAATTAAAGCTTCATCGCGAGATTTGAACCCAGACCTATGAGTTTCTTAATCCAAGACGATACGCTGCACGCTACCGGAACTCAAATTATAAAAGTAAATTTTAGCAATGGTATGAACCGACCAAGGTCATGTCTGTCGTCGCCGACGGTATGTATAAAATACAAAGAGTAACGCCAGTGTGTGAGTAGAGCGGTGAGTTTTGTGTTAATACATCACTTATACACACAGCTGTAGGTACGGCCTGGACCGCCACTTCATAGCAATATAGCCCTTAGTATGCGACTGCATTAGTGAATCTTGATAGTACTTGGAAAGAGAGTGTTAGCCCACAGTCGTCTTCACTTAGGTATTTAGAGCGTTGTCTCCACTTTTATCTATAACCTTCTTGGATGGCACTATCTGTAAAAGGGATGCGCACGAAATTCAAGTTTTTTAACGTCTTTTGCCATCTGCAGGTCAGTGTCACATAGTAGGTATGTTGAACAAAATAGACTGTTTCATGAAAACATCATTCAATGGGATTAAATGCACTTAGATGATGTATTGATGATTATAATTATTAAAATACAAACGTATTTGAATCCGAATACAACCTGACACTGAACTGCGAATTGCTTTTACTTTTCAAGGTTTACTGCCAAAGTTTGTACACGGGCAATCTATGGGTCAATTGTACTAAGAGATCGCTGGATGCCCTGCGCGTCCAATATTACAATCCTTTCAGGATGTTGTTGAGGCTGCCTCGTTACTGTAGCGCGTCGGAAATGTTTGCGCAAGCCCGCACCGACGGCTTCTATACAATCATACGCAAAAACGATAAAGCTATTGCATAGCATTTTTATCAACTTATGCAATTATAATTATTTAGGTATTAATTTTTTATTTATGCAGTTTTATCATTTCTTTGATATAAATTTGAGTTACACTTTTTGAGCGTGGTGACAGTACAGTCGTACCATATACATACACGTTAAGCGAACGCTCGGCCGAGCTACATGGTAGGCGGAGTGGGGGGTGTTACGTTTTATTTTCGTTACGGAATTTCTTGATTCGGTCGCCGCGCTCAAAGCCCGCGATAAAAGCTATGCAATACCTTAAAACTGCGTCTCTACTGAGGAGAGTGAGGGGTAGTCAAAATAGCATCCAGTTTTCAACTGTAGCCGAGAGCTTCGGCTCTCCGATTGTATAGCAGTTTGTTCGGAGGTCGATTTTTACTAACACTAGGCAATAAGTTGTTTTCTTGTATGTTACTAACACTATATGGATATTTGTGTCCGAAATAAAGTTATTCTATTCTATTGCAAAAAACGGAAGAAAATTTGAATTTCATACCTACCCCTTTAAGTAAACTAACTTAACTGTTTTATTTCAGGTTGCACCAATAGTAATAGATTCCCTAGAATACGAAAATGCGGATATGCTGCTAGTTTCACTCGATGTGTTGTGTCAGTTCGTGAAATCGAGTCCGAACACTGTGTCAGGCAGCTTACAGACGATACTGCCTAGGTTGATTAGTTTGACTAAATATATGAAGTCTATGGTAAGTCTTTTGTAGTAGGGACATATACGTTTATTCTGTAACATATTATAATCAGAGATCGGATATTCAGATGCATATTCACCTAACGCTGAGGTGTTGGCTAATATAGAACGCGCTTTTTTATCGAAAAAATCTTAATTTAATGTAAAAATAATAATATTATAACTAACTCACACCCCCCTTACAGACTTACACTCTACATACACATTAATATTACTTGCATCGGGGTTAATTTAAAATAAATATGCAACTGAATGCAATCCTAATAATTTAGAAGTCGCTTCCATACTATACACCTGACTAGAAAGCTTTATGAATTCCCGGTGTTCCTAGAATACCAATAATATAATTTAAGTAACCACTTCCATACTTTCATAACTAAAAATTAACTTAGTAAAAATCAAGGCTCCTGCTTGTTTCCCTGTGAGAGTCCGTAGCTATGTGATCTTTTTTTTTTTTTTTTTTTTTGGTGGGAAATCATCAAATAACTTCTCCCGCTCTGGGTGGAGCAGGAGGGCGTGTCAGACTTCTACTGACTAAAACCCACCCGTGTTCCTTCAGTAGCCCGTATGCCAGGGGCTGTGGTATCTTTTTCAAACAAACTCGCACCCCTGACAGGCATCGACCCTTGCGTCATTTTTTGTGCTGACATCTTTTTGAGGCGCGCGTGGAACACAACGCGCCGTCGACTTGGGCTTGGTCCTTACCGGACAGCGAGCTACCCATTACTCGCCGTCCGCAAGCCCATGCCTACAGTGGCCGGAAATCGGCCTGGGATTCCCGACGCCCAGGGCGTCTCCGTATCCTGCGGCGGCTGGGGTCGCGAGGGCGCATGTGCTGCCTCTCCCTCACGTGCGCCGCCTCCTTCTTCGCGAGCATTACTGCTTCGCTGAAGGAGGTGACGGCTCCCCATGCCCTCTCGCTCCGGACCATGGCCTGGACCAGGGCCGGACGCGAGAGATCGCCGCCGCCGATCGCCTCCACGAGGACACGGCGGTGCTCCGCCCAAGCTGGGCAGACCTCCACCGTGTGCTCCACCGTGTCCTCAGGGCGATCTTCGCAGTGGAAACACCCGGGCGTTTCCTCCCGCCCTATCCGAAACAGGAACCTCCCGAAACAG
This sequence comes from Polymixis flavicincta, assembly GCA_949987655.1. Classification (NCBI taxonomy): domain Eukaryota; kingdom Metazoa; phylum Arthropoda; class Insecta; order Lepidoptera; family Noctuidae; genus Polymixis; species Polymixis flavicincta. The sequence continues at coordinate 20,135,533 of OX465182.1, forward strand.
CCGTGTCCGGTGAGGACCTGCGTCAGGCGGAAGGTGAGGACGCCATGCCGCCTCTCAAGCCACTCCTCAAAGAGGGGACTTACCGCCGCAATCGTGGCGTGCCCAGCACTGGGTTGCGACAATCGCTCTCTCCATGTCACCATGAGATCCCGCCGGAGCTCTGTCCGCTGTGCCGCGATTTCCCGCGGCAGCGGAGTTACGCCCCGGCGTTTGGCCTCCTCGCGCCACTCCCACATTTGCGCGAGGACCTTTGCCTCCAGATCCCATGGCGGTAATCCGGCAAGGAGGCCCGCCGCCTCGCCGGAGATCGTGCGATATCCCCGGATCATCCTGATCGCCATGACCCTATGGGACGCCCTCAACCGGCGAGCTGGTTGGCGCCTCAATGTAGGCGCCCACACCGGCGCCCCGTATAGGGCCATGGACCGCACGATCCCCGCGTAGAGCCTCCGGCAGGAGGCGTTTGGCCCCCCTAGATTGGGCAAGAGCCGCTTCAACGCAGCCCCGGCCCGCTCCAGTCTGGGAGCCAAACGGCGGAAATGCTCCGCGAAGTTCCACCGGCTGTCGAGGACGAGTCCTAAGTACTACATTGTCGACTCGACGCCGATGTGAACCCCTCCCACCGTTATCTGGGAACCCGTCGGTGGTGCATTCCGAGGACCATGAAACCACATGGCCTCGGACTTGTGCAAGGCCACCTCGAGTCCCAGTTGCCGGATCCTATCGACGATTGTCGCAACCCCGTGTGTCCCTAAGTCGGCCGCCGCTTGGTACGACCTCCCTTGCGCCAGGACCAGCGTGTCGTCAGCGTAGCAAACTACACTGACGCCGTCAGGGAGGTCGGCGCGCAGCACCCAGTCGTACCCGATGTCCCACAGATGCGGCCCCAGGACCGATCCCTGTGGGACACCGCACGACATCAGCTATGTGATCTTAGAGCCAATATGACTTCGGTCTAGCTATTTGTTGCAGTGTGGCTCCACCAAAAGCCATAAAGCTTTTATTGGCCTCTAAAAGTAATTTAAAGATTTACATACACACTTATCACGCTAAGCAGTAAACTTTGAAAAATTGAAAAATTTCGTCATTCTATTTTCAACCTAATTATAAAGACTTTAAATTTCGTTTTGATTAGTCGATCTGCCGCTACGCCCTTTACTACTTTCGCACGCTTTACTTATGTTAGGTAACCAAGTGTACAAACACGCTGTGAATGTGTGCGTGAAGACGAGTAGTGTCAGCACATAACACGTACACACTTCCGACTTCGACATACTTTGGATGGTATCGAGGACTACTGCGGTAACAGCGTAAGCGCTGTAGTAGTAGTAGTAACACACACATCCCCCAGGGTGTTTGTAAACTTGTTAACTACAAGTAAAGCGCGCGTCGCTTCGTGAGATAAAAATACTATTCTATACTAACACCTACTATTATCTATTATTTTAAATTGTTTGGCTTTTCGCTTACATTTAAAAATCGTAGTATTATTATATTTTTAAATACATTAGCATTTAATTGTATGCTAAAAAACTGATGCCTGTGTGTGTGTAGCTTGGAGATATTTATTCCGGTAAACCTACATTAAAACATATTTCGTTTTTTTCAGGACGTCAGAATAAAAAGCCTGGAGTGCCTTTACGACATAGCAAATACTTTCCGAACTTCGCTTTTACTTCCATTCAAGCAAGACATTCTATTAGATTTAGCGCCATCTCTTGACGACAAGAAAAGACTAGTGAGAAGTGTCGCCGTTCGTGCGCGTTCCCGTTGGTTCCTCGTTGGCGCCCCTGGCGAAGATAAAGATAACTAAATCAATAGGAAGTTAGCTGTTTGAAAAAGGAAACGTACCTTTTTCAAAATTAGCTGTTAATTGTGTGTTAATTTGACTACTAAAATGTAATGGAAAACGCACTGCTTATAGTTTTAAATTAGGAATCAATATTGTTTTATTTTTTATTTGTTGGAAATGAATGCATTGTTAATATTTAAGACACTGGCAGTTAAACTTAGATAGTATTTTACTAAAGAGATTGTTAGTAAAGTTTTTAACATAATGAATAGTCGAAATCTATTCGAGATCTGAAAAAAATGTTATAACCAAAAAAAAAAACATGTAATATTGCTATCCTTGTTAACAATGAAACTGTTTTGCAAATTATGTGGATATTTAAATAAATAAAAATATATTTTATATTATAGACCAATTTCTTTCACTCGTAGCCCGTAGGGTAAAATATTCTTTTAATTTGTTCCCTGGAGATCGAAATCTCTTCGCCCGCAAGTACTTACGGTATAAATAAATGCATAATCAAAAATAATGAACGTCAAATTCAATGCATATTAAAGAGTTGCTACTCGTTTAGAGGGGTGCATCGAAATTGTTTCGTCTGCACTTTTGTACCCGATTTAATCCTTTTTTGCAATTTGTCTGTGCTTTGGAACTTCCAATTAAAAAGCTTTTAGTAATTTCATGCAAATGGGGGTAGATTCAAATTGCAATAGGAGAAAAAAACACCAATTTGTTTGCGAAGAACTCAAAGAAGGTATCTTCGATAAAATGATAATAGTGATCGATCCATTTATTTAGAGTTTAGAGCTTTTTCGGTAGCCCATGCATCGCCACTAGTAAATAGTTTTAGACAGGGGTAGATTATTTCTAGAATAAAACACAATTGGCAGAACTGCGTCCATTCGAGGTACACCGTGCATTAAAACTACTAATGTTTTAATAATATTAATATACCTACTGGCAGTCAAGCGGCCAGATGAGCTACCGAATGCTGACCGCGCATCTAGCCATCGGACGGTGGCCAAGGTCGAAATTGGAAAAGTCTGACTGTTGATGATAGCTAATTATGTCTCGAACAAAATAAAATCGAAATTCCTCATCAGCATCATCATGTCCAGCCTTTTTCACCCATGTTAGGGTTGGCTCCATGGATAACCGACTCGACTGCTTTTGCCAATCCCATGGTCTCATTACAACGAAAAACAACAAAGAAACCTTCCATTAAAAATGTAAAAACACATTCGTAGATACAGCCGTCCCGGCATCCCCCACAAGCACCTAGGATTAGTCGAACAAATCTGAGGTACTAACAATTTGATCTGAATTTGCATAATCTCTTATCGCATTGCGAGCGTTTGCACCACTTTAAATGGTAATGAAGGGTTTGTCGCCCTGAACCGGAGTTTTTGAACGGTCTACTGCGTTATGTGGCTGAATTATTAAGTTTTGAATCGATGTTTTTGTTACGCTTAAGTAGCTTTTACACTAAAGTGGTTATTTGATTACAGTTTATGAAGCGTTAACTGTCCTTAGTTAAAAGTCTTACAGGTGATTGTTTAATGGAAAATCACAACAATGATAAATGGAGGTGCTCTATTCACGAGCTCGATTTCAGACAAACATAAAATGGTGCTATTAGAACTTTTGAAAATGTAGGTAAACGTTTAGCTAGGAAGTGAACCGAATATAAGAAATGACTATAATACGTAAGTCTTGGTGGCTAGCGATGTAGCTACTAACTACGGGTCAGGATTATAGGTTTCTTTATGCAAATACATTTTACACCTACTTGGATGGCACTAATCTACATCAAAAGAAAATCTGGCTAGACACTCTTGTTTCTAATCCCAAAACTTCCCATTCAAAATCGGCTCAGACAAATCCTATTACGAACGATACTAAACCTGAGCTAGTCTAATTTCTTCCACTACAGTTGGCTAAGCTAGTTACACACGATTTGTATTCAAACCGGGAGGCGTTAGTCCGAAGATGAGCCCCTCCTCGACAGATAATACAGCGGAATGTACGAATTACTACGAATGTTGGACCAGCGGACCTTTAAAGGGATTAAGCGTACAAATCCGTTCGTTGATGATTCAATTTAAATTTGCATAGTCTACCGCCCGTTTAGGAGCATAAGATGGATGTTTGTTTGGACAAAAATGGGGGTTATGTATGTTGTTTTGAGTCGTACTCACAGAACCGGTAAAAGAGATCTATTCTGTGGTCGTGTCGTACCTACACGACCACAGAACAGACCGCAAACGTGGACTTGGGTGGTAGGTTTTACAAAGAAATGATCATTGCATTCTGGACCCAGTACCTGAAAAGTTGTGCGAAAATCGGTTGTCATGGTATGGGCATGTGATACAGAGAAATGAGGAAAATGTCGTGAGAAAATATTTGTGTATGAATGTCGATGGCTATAAGAGTAGGGGGGAGACCAAAGAAACGATGGATGGACTGCGTAAATGATGAAATGGTTAGAAAGGGTGTGACTACGGAGATGACGACTAATAGAGAAGTGTGGAAGAAAAAAAACATGTTCCTCAGACCACAAATAAATTGGGGTAAGGGTAGGAGATGATGAAGATCATTGTGGAGCCAGTCGTGCAGAGTACCCAAAGCAGGAGAGAAGAAGAAGCCTTTAATTTGACTTATTAACGTAGGTACGGTTGACAAAAGATCACTTAACAAAGGAATTTGGTCCTTCATTTTGCAACCAGCTTTAGCCTCGAGTCTTTTGGTTTGTAAAATCCAATATGGGAAGGTATGACATTGTGATGAGTTTTAAACTTCGCTAAGGACACATTCCATTGAGTAAGTTTAGATTTCTGATGGGAAAACTCGACTCTTGGAATTCTACTGAATGTGATGTAGAGTCCGTTCCATCTTGATGGAATGTGTTCGTTACGAAGTTCGGACTTTGTATTAGTACTTTTCCTGGGTTCGATACCCAGGTTGGGCAAAGTGATATTGGTTTTTTTATCTGGAATTTCTCAGTGGCAGCCCGGAGTATGGATTTGTGCCCGGTTGATGGCATTAGGCTCGACTCCTATTACATGGGACTACAATATAACTGGTGAAATGTGGGAGTAGGTATTATAGGTACACCTTTGCCAGACCCCTGCTAGGAAACAAGGCGTGATGTTATGTATCAGGCGTTAGGCGATAGGTAACCAATCAACTTGGTAACTTATTCCTCTCACGAAAGAAGACACAGATTTGCTAACTTACAATATCAGTAAGTAAATGTTTCAGAGTGATTCAGCCATAACTTTGATTAGGTATCCAAATCTCTAAGAAAATCTTATCAAACTTATCAGATTTGGGGGCTCTATCTGAAACTTTCATACGTTACTCACATGAAGAAAAACGTCATAAATATGACGAAAGTTTTACATGCTTGCGTAACCCAAGATACCAGGCTGTCATAACGTTGTACAAGTTAATCGTAATTAATCGTCAACATGACACGGCTGTTCGTATTCTCATTAGTTGCTCTTAATTACCGGAGCACGGCACTAATATATAAATGATGGCACTTTGATGTCCCCGCACTACGGCCACAGAATAGACAAATACAGTAGGCCGGCTCTCGGGTTACCATTACAAAATCTAAAAGGTCGGACGGTAGGTCAGTACCTAAGTTCGAAATGTCCTGACAAATCCGGACGGTAGGTAAATCGATTTATTATTGACAGCATTGTTTGAGATCGCTGTGAACCTCGTAACCACGGGAGTTTTGTTTCATGCACTGCTTGGCACCGAGAGTTGAAAATTCAACAGCCACAATTGTGTTTTTCTTTGGCCCTCTGAGATGTACTTCATCATCATCAGCCTATAATGTTCCCACAGCTGGGACAAAGGCCTCCTCTCGGTGAGAGGGATTGAACCGTAATCCACCACGCGGGCCCAGTGCGGGTTGGTAGATGTCACATGTCTTCGAATTTTTGGTTCTAGGACATGCCGGTTTCCTCACGATGTTTTCCTTCACCGTTTTGAGAGCAGTGGTGATGAAATAATTTACACAAAGTAAAGCGCCTGTCTGGGTTCGAACTTACGACCTACAATTCGTAAGTCGCAGCCGTTACCACTTGGCCACCACAGCAGTTAGATGTACTTACCTGTTGGATTTCCAATGCTCGGCTCAGGGGCTCTCTAAGCACGAAATTCGTAATCTCGGTCAAAGTTACGGGCGTTTCCTACTCCGTATCACTTACGGACCTATGATTAGCTTGGGGCTCAAACTAAGAATGAATTACTTCACGATTTGACAGCTGTCCCTACTCCCTGTATGGTTTTACCTGTCCAAAAAAGTTAATTACTCAGCTTAATCAGCTTCAAAGTGACTCTTACAGGAGTCACTTCGAAGTTTCGAACTATTATCTAGATTTAGAGAGTGGACCCCCAGCACCAGGATTTGAAAATCCAGTGCGTCGTATAAAACCGTTGAGTTGAAAAAACGCCCGTGCGTACCAGACGCACGGGCGTTTTTTTAATGCGACGGTTTTAAGTCGCTCATTTGCAAGAAGAGTCACTTAACTAAAATATCTGCAAATAATTAAGTATACAGGTGGACACGATAAAATTAATTCTTTTAACGACATTACGGTAAGCCTAAAAATGAAGGAGCTAGAAAAGTGTAACTTTAAGCTTCGTTATTCCTACAAATTAACGATGTTTAGCGTGCGCCTGGTTTCGCTCCTTGTATAGAGTCGACCTTCTGCGCCTATCTATTCTGTGGTACGATGCTTATGTTTAGTGTATGACGACGTCACAGCATAATTAGTTGGTTTTGGGACAGTGTGTTAGTTAGCATAGTGTTTAGTTGGAACTGGTGTAATTAACACATGCGTAATACCAACGGTTAGGCGGAATTGTTCAGGTTCTGGGCGTTTGTGTATGTAACCTTTGTTTTAGAGAATACACAAGTGATAAACGAGAATTTCTACTGTTAGAGCTTTCGAGGAAATACGAATCAGGTCATGAAGGGTTAGTAAGTAAGTAATCATTTATTTACCAAAAGACTTAGCCTAGGTAACATCAGTGTTGATTTAATAAGAGATAGGTATGGCTTTTATAGATGAGTAAGACCTACCCTTCAAACAAGGAGAATCCTGTATCTAGAAGGACAGTATACTTTAGTTGGATTGACACGTTTAAGGTGAATGTGACTTTCCTCAAAACACCGTATTGTCGATCGTCATACAACTTTTTACTATTGTTGTCGAACAACGGTGTGTTGTGTTCGACAGTGTTCCGTCTACAACCTTTACCTACCTGTCAGGGGTACTGTTTGAAAGAGATACCGTAAAGGAACACGGGTGGGTTTTAATCAGTAAAAGTCTGACACGCCTTCGCGCTCTACCCAGAAAGAGAGAAGTTATTTATCTCTGGCGCCACGACATATACGATCAACTTGAGTTTTGTGATAGCAACTGTGGAGAAAACAAATGAAAGAAGTTGTTAAAAATATGCCACGAGTCGACGCGACGCGATTTTTTGATGGACGGACAGGAACAGGGCCTGCTCTCTAAGTACGTCAACGAAGGTACGGACCCGGACGAATATAGTTCTCAGAGTGAACCCTAGGTACACCCGTATAATGTAATTTTTCGGGACGGGTAAGAACACGTCGGAAGTCTGAAAAAGAACACATCTGTGAAAATCGTATTGTTATTATTTTTAGGTTGGGCCCGAAATTAATGTTATGTCCGTAGGTGATACGAAGAAGGAATCGCTCGTAGCTCTGGTTTTGCCACGGAATTCCTGCTTAATGAGTAGACCTATAGAGGTACCTATGAGGAACAGTAAGTTCACTCATCCTCCACAGAAAAGAGAAGATTTTACTGTAGACCGATGTAGTATCTAGTGGCCAACTGCCCGACCAATGATGTCGGATGGTTGTAGGTATATATGCTAGTTGCACGGTAAACTCTGCTAGTGTGATGCAGGATTTTGAGTGACGTCAGTGTGGTGCGTAGTTCGCATGTGGCGGTATAGGTGCCGCTACAGTCCTCCGGGTGCCGCGCGCGCATCTTGATTGGAACAAGTTGCGTTACTTCGCTCGAGGTCGTGAACGGGGCTTTATATGACGCTCGTAGGTACTGGTTTCACGTCACGTTACAAAAACCTTCTCTCGATTAGAATAATAACATGCAAAACCGCGGATACCTTAATCCTATTCGGCTACTTTCCTCCGACTCCCACATCTCGTCTTAACCTTCCAAACCTCGCATAATAACATAATCCCTCACTGCATACTTAAAGCAAGTTACAGTACGCTTTTAAACTGGTATATTTCGCTAAGCTAACCCACTAATCCTGGGACATAGTTTTGCCAGGCCAGTGAACAGAGCGGCACAAAATAGAGAGGTAGACACAGAAGGTCTGCTGCAAACAACCAGCGAAAACAGGCCTAAACACGCATAGACGCTTCGGTACTGTTAAGATTGTCTACAAAAGGGGTACCAAGAGCTTAAAAGCTCCTATAGGAATGTATATTTTATTTTGACTGACCGAGTCCTAGAAAAATCAAAAGTGCCTGTAAATAGTTTAATTAGAGTTTGAGTTAAGAGTCAGGCGTTTTTAACGTAACAGTTAAATATAACAGGTATCTGATGACAACAGACTGTAATTGTGAAAAACTAACTAAAAAAACACCTACTGTTCTTTGAGATAATAAAATACCTTACACACGACAATCACATGCTCTTCTCAATTCATGCTTATGACAGTTACCTTAGTTAGAATTAGATAAATGCTGTTAGTGTTACACTGCGACACCCTGTTACATCGTCACATGCTCTTTCCTTTTGCCGAATGTGTACATGGAACAGGAACAGGCAGAACAAATATGCGATTTTACCTGTTACAACCCACTCCTACTTTACATGTACCATCTAAGAACAGCTGTTACAGTAAACAGGTTAAAACTATGTTAATAGAAAACACACAATAGTTTGTTCCCACATATGAAACAACAGCTTGTTATTTTGTAACAGGTTTTTGGATCTGTTATTTACGTAGAATAGGAACAGGGGGAACAGATATCCGATTATACCTACCTGTTACAACTCACTCCTAGGTTGAGTTTGGCTCACTGCGCGTACGTCGACGCTTACCCAGTGTCCGTAGGCGACTTTCGCGCGATTTGATTAGATTATATCCAATACGTGATTTTATTGGAAGGGTTTGTGGCTAAGTAATCACAGCCGCACGGGTTGATCGATCAAGTTAAGCTACGCTTGCCACGATTTGTCTGGATGGGTGATTCACCCATCATCTTTACATACCACGACCCCTCCATGTTTCGGAAGGCACGTTAAGCCGTTGGTTCTTGACTTACTTGGATCTTTGACATTCGTTACAGGTCGTCAGAAGCCCGAAAGTCTGACAAACAGTTTTACCAAGGGGTATCATGTTACCCAGTAACTGGGTTGTGGAGGTCGGATAGGCAGTCGCTCCATGTAGAATATTGGAAACTGACCGTACACACAATAACATAGACTAAGCAGATTAGGCTAGCATGACGATCGAGTACTCGCGTGACGGTCGCTTTCAGTTAGCTACGGCCTTAATACGCTTGCATTATTACTCATGTTGTATGGAGCTGACCTTCTGTGCGTATGCTGTCTAGTAGCAGCGGTTAAATCTGCGTCTATATTCAACGGTTACTTGCTCGGTTAGTTTAATTTTTGCTTAGTCAGCGGGTTAGGGGTGGACACGACCGTACTGTTGTTAGGGAAGTTCCTATGTGGAACTGCACAGTCATAATTTCATTAGTGTGCTTAATAAAGCTTGACGTAGTTGACGTGTGTTGGTATAAAGCGACTGAGTAACGAAAACTGAGTGGTGTCCGGGTCCCAAATTCTGAGAATGGGTAAGTTCAGAATATATATTGCATTGATCCAGATTATTGGTTGCTGGATTGACTACCCAGCGTGGTCATACTTGAAGCCTGTCATTGACCTAGATTAATGTGTAGGTAATGTATAATAAATTAAATTGAAGGGACTGTTAGCAATGTCGAAATAAAAGCTTTTTACTAAATGCATGACGTGGCTTGTGGCTAAATAACAATAGCTGCACGGGTCGATCGACCAGGTTAAGGTACGCTTGCCACGGTTGGTCCGTGGATGGGTGACCATCTTTACATACCAAGACCCCTCCGTGCCTCGGAAAGCACGTTAAGCCGTTGGTCCCGGCTGGACATAGGCCTCCCACAAGCTCCGCCACTTCGACCGGTTCTGTGCTTCTCTCATCCAGCGGACTCCTGTGGCCCTCACAAGGTCATCGGTCCACCTTGTGGATGGTCCAACTTTACATGTTCCGGTACGCGGTCGCCACTCCAGAACCTTTCAGCCCCATCGGCCATCTGTTCTGCGAGCAATGTGCCCTGCCCACTGCCACTTAAGTTTGGCAATTCTTCGGGCTATGTCGGTTACCTTGGTTCTCCTACGGATCTCTTCATTCCTGATTCGATCACGCAGGGAAACTCAAAGCATAGCCCTTTCCATTGCTCTTTGGGGTGACTTTAAGCCTTCTTATGTGGCCCATTGTGAGCGACCACGTTTCGGTTACATATATGTCATCGCTTACAAGCCAACCCCAACATATTTGGGAAAACGCTAGGAGATGATGATGTCATCACTTATTTCTATTTAGCTTAAATTTTGCCCAAAATTAGAAAATAGCAGATTTTTGAGCCTGTATTTTCGACGGATAATAATATAGCAAGCTTAGGTAAGAAATGGGACTGGCAGTAGTGTAACGAGAGTGAGCAACATATAGCATCTATTCTTTTTTATTTGGCAAACAAAGCCGAAGTCGACTTTTCTGCCATATAGTGTCTCATAATTTCAGCCTAAAGACGTCCACTGCTGCACACAGGCTTCCTATAAAAGGGGGGTTTTTTCTTTTTTTTTTTTCATAATCGCCACGCTGGGCAGGCGAGTTGGCGATCGCAGTATGGTGGTAAAATGCATAGAGAACGCTGTTGCCCATTCTCTAGTAAGTCCCTTAGTCGCCTCCTACGACATCCACGGGAAGAAATGGGCTGGTGCTATTCTTTACGTCCGGCGTCACACGGTACGTACGATATAGTGTCTATGTGATCACAATTGACACTAAGGAGTAATTGCCATAAACAAGCCAGGACCGGTAATAATGCTCTACAAAGTTAAAGTCAAAGCATTTATTTCAAATTGGCACATAAAAAGCAGTTCTTTTTACGTCAAATTCTAGTCGCCCCTTCCAAAAGGCTAAAAAAGAGAATAAAACTCTCCAAAGTCGTGCCTTTGTCTAGCATTTGACATTTGTTTGCGGGCAGAACTATGAAGTTATGAACTATGTACCCTAGACAATGTCGCAGAGCTTACTACTAGACTCAAATTACTAACATACGATACACACCTTCATTTAGTCTCACACACTTATCAATCACATACCTTACACTACACAACACTACGGGTGCGCCTCTTTGATTGTTATTTACATTCTCATCCTAGTACCTAAATGTTTTTCAATTACTTATGGAAAATGATAAGTGGCAGTGTGGAGTCTCCTATCACAAGTATGTCCCTCAAAATCATAAAATGTAAGTTGAAATAAACATTTATTTATTTATGTAAAAAACTAGTTTCAATTTTATTGTGTCATGTATTTTGACGTTCGAAAAGTGCTGATTCTCAGCCTAATTTGCATAAATAACTTTTGATTTTGATGGTTTTAAGTCGAGATGGTGATGGGAATATGTTTACTCCCAAAACACCTAGGCAATAAGGTTAATTTCATAATTAAAGAAAAAAACAATCTATCCATTATGCACTAAAAAAACTTACTGCATATTTCATCATCGCCAGTATTACCTAAATGACCTTATACTTTTATTATGCGCAAGCGGTAGCACCCCTAATATAGCTGCAACTACTTCTACCCGCCGTCCACTAAATATGGACGGTGCGGGCAGGGCTGGCCCGTGTAATAAAGAAAATCCCCTTTTCATTGTTCTTTATGCGTCTGCCGGCACGCAATATCGTTAATGTTTGGCGCAGACTCCGGCGCTTGTCTCCGCTGCGTTGTTAATTAAAAGTTACAGTATTTAGTTGTTTATATTCATGGTGTAACGGGTAGGGTTTAAGTGAATTCAATAGGGTATTTTCCAATTTACTAAAAACTATTCGAATTTGAAGATTGGGACGAAATATGTAACAGAAAAATAAAAGTAAATTGATTTATATCCATTTTCTCAATTAAAAACGATTTAAACCAAATGTATTTTTCGTTGTTTTGAATTTACCGCCAAAACGCTCCTTACGATATCTTTTTATCACGTGACGTCAACTTTGTGTGAACTAAAGTAGTTAGTAAGTAAAAAAGTGAGTGTCGTTTATAATTTTTCAAATTTTTATGGATAGAAAGTGAAATCACTGGTGTGCGGTGCCTCTGTGCACAAATACTTCTAAAACTGCGCCAAACTAAGTATTGTACTGGTGCTGTTTACACAAAGCTGACGTCACGATGTCACGTGATAAAATAGAAAATAGAAAGAGTCAACCTCACTTTTTACGAAATTCATTGTTTTACATGACTGTGAAATTCGATCAGAATTCCTAGTTTTCTCATAGTTTTATTTTTCTGTTTGATCCTCAATTTTAACTGATATTAAGTCACGTATTTAGAGACAACTACAATAGTTTTTAAAAAGTGTTAAATTGGTCTTAACCATCCTGGGCAATGCCTTATTAAATAAATGATGTAAAATAGGAGAACACAGCTTTGTTCTTTTATTAATTAATAGCTTTTGCCAGCGGCTTCGCCCGCGCGGACTTTCATCCCCTATTTAACTCCCTTAGGGGTACAATTTCGAAAAATCCTTCCTGTTTCCTTGTTTACATTATAAAGGGAACGTCTGTGCAAAATTTCAGCTTCTTAGGTCCAAAGGTTTGGGCTGGGCCTTGATGAGTCAGTCAGTCAGGACTTTTCTTTTTATTTATATAGGTCACAGTTATGCGTTCAAAACGAATTATGATTTTGTAGAAACCCGTATATACTCTGTGGCCGTCGAGTAGAAAGTTTGTTATCAGTGTGTTTTTGACTATTTGGGAAGAAAACATTTTTATGAAATAGTCTACATATAAAAGGACCTAGACAAATACCGTTAGAAACGAAAGACATATTGACAGATTGTAGAAGGAATTTCTACGGTGCGATGTCAAAAATGGAGAAACGAAATGTCACTTTGTATTGAAAAAGCACTGTCTATTCTTCGTAGTAATAGAAAGCATCATGCTAAACCTGATGTATGAAAGTATCGTTCTGAAGCTCGATGTGTCATATTTACGCTCGTGTACAGCACTAATAAAATAAAATGAAACAACCACCGGAGTCAAAGTTCGACTAACATTCTGAATGGTATCATTCGAGGCGTTGCGTGCTGCTCGCAGTTCGCATGACCATTGTCTGCCGGCGTCTGATACATACGCAGCTATACATCGCGTCAAACTTTATGGCGACTCTGAAGTGAGCTACACGCTGCGCAGTACCCCACGCCTCAACCCCGCTGACCCATGAATTTGTTACTGCGCAGCGACTCGCCTCGTGTTCCGAGCCGCCATAAAGTTTGTACCTACCGATCTTACGCATGTTGTTGGGTTTCCAATTTTGTATAGGTACTAAATGATTTATAGAGGTAGTTCATCATGCATGTTTTATAAAAGGCCTGTAACAGGATAAATGCAAGACCTGAAAGTAGTTTGTTCATAATTGACCACTGAATCGATTTCAGGAAGTAAAAAAGTACCCACATTTGATGTGGGTACTTTTTTATAAATGATCTAATAAGTGTGTTTTTCCATATCTACCGCCATATACCTAAAGAAAATTAAATCTTATTTCAAGGCAATAAGAATAAAATACGTCAAGATGAATACGTTTTGCTTATAAGTAATGTTATTTTTTAAATGTTTAGTTTTGGTCATTGAATTATGCTTTTGACTCAATACCTATTGAGTCTCTAATTTAATGGTGTATGAGTCTTGTGCTAATTAAATTACATGTTCGTTGCTTACCAAGGTTGTTGCGGTATGAGTGGTTCCAAAAAAAAAATCGAATAAATTGAATGAATAATAATATTTAAGTCAAATTAAGGTTACACTAGGAAGTGATAATAATAATAAGACGTTCAGAATGTTTATTTTTCGCTATTTAAAACCTAAATTTGTCATTAATTATATATTTTATTAACTTAATTAAATAATCTTTTATCTATAGGATTACCTAAGTATTAATTATAATTAAAACCTATACCTACACCATAACCAACCTTCAAGGTCATTAATTTTTTTCAGTTAGTTTATGAATTAAGTACTTCCTTTATCAAATACTAATCAAATTACAATAATTACAAATGCCGTTCACGTTCTGAGTTTCTTTATTCATAGGAATCTGTTCCAATACACTTTGATTACTATTCAATATCTAATAGCCGACCACACACACCAACAGTTCCCTTTCAAAATAATCCTCAAACACGATAGCATCAAAATTGGTCACAGCCTCCACTTAAACGTTCCCAACGTTCCCATATACCCGTAACCGGTACGTATCGGTACGCACGGCCCTAATCCGGTTTGTGTGTAATCTGCGTATCTCTTAGCAGCGTACGGCATCACGGCGGCTGTACGGCTGTACGGTTAGTGCCCGAATTAAGTCCGGTTCGTTTGCCGCGTGTAAGTATAAGTACGATATGTGTCGATGGGATTTGCTGGCGTTTAGATGTTATTTTGTTTTGTTTTGTGTGTGTTTTTTAACCCCCGACGCAAAAAGAGGGGCTTATAAGTTTAACTGCTATGTGTGTCTGTCTGTCTGTGGCACCGTAGCTCTTAAACTGGTGAACCGATTTGGGTGCGTTTTTTAAATTTGAAAGTAGGGTTTCTTAGACATGTTTTATCATAATCGGTTCAGCCGTTTCAAGGTCATCAGCTGTCTTGTTAGCTGTGGTAGGGTTGTGTTTACTTTACTTTCAAACATACATGGGACCTAAAATTTGAAACAGCCATGTTTGCTATAGGACTATGCAAGATTATGGAATTCTTGGTCTGATGCTGTAGCCAGGATATCCAGCACACTAGTACACTCTTGAAAAAATAATAGCAGATATGTCGTGTTTGGATTCGTTATGATCAGTATTTGATTCTACATACACTGCAATGGTGGCAACACTGGTTTAATAAGAAGTTGTAGGTAATATTTTGATCAAAGTATTGTCACATCGGGTTACGGTCAATGACGCCAAACAGACTAGGTCCAGAAATAATGCAGAAACTATGCTATTAGAGAAAGGATAACATTTTCGTTAGCCGTCCCCCGATGCTTTGATCAAAATATTACCCACAATTTCTTATTACACGTAAACTCAACTGATTACGTAATCGCAAGCATAACATTTTAAGGAAAAAAAAAGCAAAGGCTGCTTAATCCTGGAAATAATTTTAAAATGTAGAACTCTGTGAACTAAAGAATTTAAACTCACGAAATGCTTTATACTTCCATACAATACGGATAAAGGAAGCAAGAGAGTACAATGAATTTGCTACGGGCTACGAGTAGCTGCCGTAGAGCTTTGCTACGAGAACAAGCTACGTGGGCTACGGAAAACATTTCGTAGCACGCTGGACTGATTTATTTTAAGAGATTTATATTCACCTGTAGGTTATATTTAAACGTTGATACAAACATCTGTTTTGTTTAGTATTTCTTTATGTGTTAGATATAAAATAATGTTGATAAAAAACGGAGGTATTCGCTTCCCATAGAACTGATAAATGCTTGAGGTTAGATTTGGTTTTTTACAATGGACCTCTGTCTGTATCAGGGGTCGACGGCGCGTTGTGTTCCACGCGCGCCTCAAAGAAATGTCAGCACCAACTGGTGGCTCTCCCGCAAGGGCCGCTGCCTGCCAGGGGTGCGGGTCGTTTGAAAGAGATATCGTGGCCCCTGGCACACAGGCAACTGAAGGAAAACGGGTGGGTTTTAGTCAGTAAAAGTTTGACACGCTGTCTCGCTCCACCCAGAGCAGGAGAAGTTATTTGATGATTTCCGACACACAAAAAAAAAGCTTCTGGCTGTATTTAAAATTAGTAAAGGCGTTATTAGTTTTAACGAATACGAACCAAGCCCAATAAGGCTCGAACTGCTGCTTTTACATTTGAAAACTAGTGAAGTAAACTCAAAATAAACACGAATATAAAACAACAAACATTTGTAAAGCATGAGTCCGACAATAAAACCGTCAACATTTGGTATAAAACAATGTTCAATCAAGAAAGTTTACATACAAAAATAAACTTTACAGTTTTAAAATAATCCCAAACATTAACAAATTAAAGCCCACATCTCATGCACGCTAACAGAACATATTACGCGGCACAATTCCAGCCAGCATTTTACAACCAGCCAGCATTTACCAAGCATTGCGCTGCCAAGAATTGCAATTATGTGTGACATGTGACTGCACACTGCGTATATTAGATACAGTTTATTTTATTGTGTAAGATTTTAATCCTAAGGATACCACCGATATGGGTCGTAATATTAATTTTTGTTTGGATATTTTAATTCATGTTTCAACAAATTGTTGTAAACCAACCAATTTCTGGACAAACACTACAAAGTGAATAATAACTTTAATTTCGGAAGGCGGTGACAAGAAATTAATGAAATAAAATAAATAATACGAACTCATATATGTAGCGGCACTACAAATAAAAATGCTTCACGACAAATATCAAGAAACACAAAAAGAAAAGTGGCGCCATCTACAATGCCACAGGCGAACTAACTGAGCAATTCTACATCGCGCAATCAGAGTTTACCACGCTACTCAGATAGATAAAATATTCCGACATCAACTGTTGGGCAGTTGCCCGGACCAGACACAATACCCGTCTGGTCGGAGGATCCTCCTTTACCATCATAAGTATGAGTGAACTTTACACCCTGTTCCTCATACCGCTAAAGCAAATTATATAAATGGCTGAATGGACATAACTTATAAGACATTAAAGATTTTCTTTAAATGTAAATTTATAATATGTTCTACAGGTACAATTATTATTATGACTTGAATTGAATCGAATTAATGCAAATATTTGTGATATAACTTATTGATCGAAATTGATTCTGAATGACTATGTTATGTTAATTAGGTATGTACCTATCAATTAATCTGCGACATCCTTTGACGACCTTTAAATTGTGTTTCTATAAATTATTTTGCATGCAATTGATACAATTTGTGTATAGCTAAACATGTGGACATAATATATATAAAACCAGACTGTAACACGTTTATACCATTATGTTTAAAGCAAATAAAGACTTATATTATTGTTGAGCCGCACGATTGATGTTTGGTTACCACTAGCGCCATCTCTTATCGAATAGCGGAATTAATGGTCAAGATCTTTCTAGAAAGTTCGAGGCTAGAACTTTCTGGAACTATCGACATGTGTTCGGTCAGGGCCGATATGTACTCGAACACTCTAGATGCTTCTACGGTAGAAGGTTCTGGAACTATCCGAGGGCCCTATATAAGCGGGAACGGAGCGCGTCCCGGGGGAGTTTATTGGAAGCGATATATGCGAGAACATCTAAAGCGATCTTCAAGTGCGACTTAAGAGTGATTAATTGTGCAATTGTGTTGTGTTATTAGTGAGTTTAATTAAAGTGTTATTTTTGGTAATTCATATCGGCAGTTTTTAATTGTCACGAACCCCTAGCTCGTAACAATTGGTGTCAGAAGCAAGGATTAAAATCATGCCGATTTTACCTAAAGACGACACGGAGGGTATCCGTACCCGGAGTCAACGCCAGCAGGAGACGGACCAGAGGCGATTTGGTGGAGCAATGCCACAGACGTCGGAGGGCCAGCTACCAACCACAGAGGCCGGCCCGTCCACAGCTGGTCCAGCATCACCAGCACCAGATTTTGCTGCTCTGATGATGATGTTGCAGGAGCAGGCCCGCCGACAGGAGGAACAGGCCCGCCGATTGGAAGAACAGCTCAAACGGGATAAAGAGGAGCAGGCCCGCCGACAGGAGGAACAGGCTCGCCGTTTGGAAGAACAGCTCAAACGGGATAAAGAGGAGCAGGCGCGCCGACAGGAGGAGCAGGCTCGCCGACAGGAGGAGCAGGCCCGTAAATTGGAAGAACAGCTCAAACGGGATAAGGAGGAGCAGGTGCACCGCCAGGAAGAGCAGATGCTCCTCATAAAGGACCTTCACGCAACCTTCGGGAAAGACATGAAGGAGGTGAAGGAGAAGGTTGCCCAGCATGACAACCGCTTGTCAGAAGCTGAAACTCAGATCAGCAAGTTTAGTGACGTCATTGCTGATGTGAAGCAAGAGTTGGGTAACCTCAAACTTGGGGATGGAATCGCAGCTCCCGTAGCTACAACACCTTCGCTACGTGGATTCAAAGTGCCGCCGTACGACGGGACTTCTTCCTGGTCGGCCTACAAAATTCAGTTTGCGGCTGTCATGAAGGCGAACGGGTGGAATAAAAGTCAGGCCATGACTGCCCTCACCCTAGGCCTGCGCGACCAGGCTTTAAATGTGCTGGAAGCTCTCGGTAAGGAAGTGACTTACGAGCAGCTCCTCGAGGCATTGGAGGCTAGATATGGCGACGCTCACCTGGAACACGTGTTTCGTGCGCAGCTCAAGGATCGTGTGCAACGCAGTAACGAAAACCTGCAGCAGTGGGCCCTTGAAGTGGAGAAGCTGGTTCGAAAAGCGTACCAGTCCGTACCTGCGTTTATTGATGGGAACCTGGTGCAGGCATTCATCGACGGCATCCGGGACCTTGAAGTTAGAGCTGCTGTGAGACTCGGTCACCACGGGACGCTTAAGGACGCCTTGGCCCATGCACTGGAGGTGGAAGCTGTTCGGCAGGATCATCGTTCCCATCGCGTCAGGGAGGTTGTAGCAGCTACAGTTCGCGATCGTAAAGGATACAGCCCTAGGTGCTACGGCTGTGGGGAAAGGGGCCACCTTCGATCCAGTTGCCCTAAGCGAACTGCAGAAAGGGAAGATGGCCGGTCTCCAGAGGGTAGCGCGGCTAACAGCACTACCCAGCAGCAGCAGGGAAACGAGTAATAGCCAGGACTGCGGGGCGGGTGCTGGCTGATGTTCAAAGAGCCCCAAGGATTTCGATCACACAAACCCATGACGGGAACACCTTAATCATCAAGGGCGAGGTCAACGGAATGCCTTGTAAGCTGACCATAGACACGGGAGCCTCTCGTACGGTCGTCAGTTCCAAAGTTATGAGTCGGCTCCTTGGGGACTCCGCATACAACCGGGAACGCATTAATTTGGTGACAGCCACCGGTCAGCGCATACCCGTCCGTGGAGAGAAGGAGATGGAGTTGAAGCTAGGCAACAGGACCTACCTGCATAATGTCATCGTGGCTGATATAATGGACGATTGCATCCTGGGTCTTGACTTTATGAGGAAGAATTTTTGCGAGATTGACGTCAAGCAAGGAGTTATGAAATGTGGACGAGAGGAACTTTTTATGGAAGGGGCGTTATCAGGGAATGTGTACAGCCTTAAGGAAATTGTTCTTCCTCCGAGATCAGAAACGATTGTGCCGGTTAGTCTTCCTCGGAATCCTGGGCAAACTCATCGTTGTGTACTCGTGGAAAGGGTAGACAATGACCTTCCATGGAAAGTGGCACGAACTTTGGTCAGAGCCACCGACATCTCAGGGATACGTGTGCTGAATCTTTGTGATCAACAACAGACTATTGAAAAAGGCACACTGATTGGTACTTGCGAGGAAGTGGATTGGCTGCGTCAATGCAAATGCCTATCGACTATGACCCCCAGCAAGGATGCACAAACGAGAGTGACCACACTTTTAGAAGAATGTCGCAGCGCTCTGTCCCATAATGAAATGGCCAAGGCGAAAAAGATGTTACTGAAGTACGCCGAAGTTTTCTCCCTAAACGATAGTGACATTGGGAAGACTGGCTTAGTTCAACACAAAATAAATACAGGAGAAGAGTTGCCTATCCGTCAGCGGCCAAGGAGATTGCCGGTAGCGCGTGAAAAGGAAGTAGAAACCATGATTGAGGGAATGGTGAAGGATGGTGTTATTGAACCTTCATCTAGTCCATGGTGTTCACCGGTAGTGCTGGTAAGGAAGAAGGACGGCAGCATGCGGTTTTGTGTTGACTATCGTCGTCTGAATGACGTTACGAAGAAGGACAGCTACCCTTTGCCAAGAATTGATGACACTTTGGACATGCTTACTGGAGTAAAGTGGTTTAGCACGCTGGACCTGAAAAGTGGCTACTGGCAAGTTGAAATTGACCCCAAGGACAAGGAGAAAACAGCATTCTCGACAGGAAAGGGTCTGTGGCAATTTAAAGTTATGCCGTTTGGATTGTGCAACGCTCCGGCAACGTTTGAAAGGTTGATGGAACTTGTACTAACTAAGTTGATTGGCGATGCCTGTCTGGTCTACTTGGATGACATCATCATCGTAGGCCGTACGTTTGAAGAACATCTTCAAAACCTGGAACGCGTGCTCATGAAGATCCAGAGTGCCAACCTCAAGTTGAGTCCGAAGAAATGTTCACTATTCAAACGGCAAGTTAGCTTTTTGGGATATGTAGTGTCGGAAGAAGGTATCCGCACGGATCCGGAAAAAATCGCCGCTGTCAAGGATTGGCCAGTTCCAAAAGACAAGACGCAGGTCAGAGCGTTTTTGGGGTTGTGCTCTTATTATCGGCGATTTGTTAAGAACTTTGCAGATATAGCCAAACCCCTGCATAAGCTAACCGAGGAGAAGCGACATTTCAGCTGGGATGAAAGTTGCGATTTCGCATTCCAGGAGTTAAAGGACCGACTTTGCAAAACACCTATTTTGGGGTACCCTGATACAGGCAAGGAATTTATAGTTGACACAGACGCAAGTGACATAGGACTTGGTGGTGTGTTGTCTCAACGAAATGGTGATCAAGAGGTTGTGATAGCGTACTTCAGCAAGTCGTTGTCAAAGCCGGAGAGGAACTATTGTGTCACGAGACGGGAATTGCTTGCTGTGGTAAAGTCATTGCAGCATTTTAGCAAATATCTTCTGGGGCGGAAATTCCATTTACGTACCGACCATGCTGCACTGAAATGGCTATTGCAGTTCAAAAATCCAGAAGGACAAGTTGCGAGATGGATTGAGCTACTACAGGAATACGACTTTGTGGTGGAACATCGCAGCGGGAAATCTCATGGCAACGCAGATGCATTGTCAAGAAGACCTTGTCCTGAAGACTGCAAGCATTGTACTAGGCAAGAGATTAAGGAAATGGTACCTGTGAGGATGCTCAGGACAGACCTCAGCAACGAGTGGAAGGAAAGCCTACAGCGTGCACAGCAGGAAGATTCAGACATCAAGCCGATTCTGGAGTGGATAAAAGCCAGAGCTCCTAAGCCCAAGTGGAGCGACGTCTCAGCAATGAGTTCCATCACAAAGAGCTATTGGGCCCAATGGGACAGCTTGGTGATTCAGGATGGAGTCCTGTGCCGTAAATGGGAAAATGCTCGGGGAAACAGCTGTCATTTGCAAATGGTAGTCCCGAAATCTCAAGTACCGGATGTTCTGCAGCTGTACCATAATGGTTGTTCAGGAGGTCACCTGGGAGTAAAACGGACTCTACTGAAGATACGAGAACGGTTTTACTGGGTCCACTGTCGGGACGATGTCGAGGACTGGTGTCGCAAATGTACAAGTTGTGCAGCTGTAAAGGGACCTCAGACGCGTAGCAGAGGTGCATTAAAATTGTACAATGTTGGTGCACCATGGGAGAGGATAGCCCTTGACGTTGCGGGGCCGTTTCCGGAAAGTGAAAGTGGTAACAAGTATTTCATGGTTGTGATGGATTACTTCACTAAGTGGCCGGAAGTCTTCGCCATTCCAAATCAAGAAGCTTCGACAGTTGCAGATAAATTAGTTCATGAAGTCTTCTGTCGTTTTGGAGTACCTTTAGAGATTCACAGTGATCAAGGAAGGAATTTTGAGTCTCAAATATTCCAGGAAACTTGTCGAGTTATGGGTACTCATAAAACAAGAACAACTTCTTACCACCCACAATCGGATGGAATGGTGGAACGATTTAATCAGACATTAGAGAGGTACCTAGCAAAAGTTGTGGAAAAACGGCAACGAGATTGGGACAAGCACATACAACCGTTTTTGTTGTCATATCGAAGTGCTGTTCACGAAAGCACATCGGTGACACCAGCTTTCGCAAACTTTGGAAGGGAATTACGGCTGCCTGCAGACCTGATCACTGGAATACCACCTGATGCCCCACGCAGTATAACCGATTATGCGAATGACTTGCGGAACAAGATGAATGACATTTATGAGCACGTCAGACAATCAGGCCAGCAAATGTCTGAAAAGATGAAAACCCGTTATGACCGCAAAATGAACAATAAAGGGTTTGACGAAGGTTCACTAGTGTGGTTGCACAATCCCGTCCGCAGCAAAGGGAAATCTCCTAAGCTTCAAGCTAACTGGGACGGACCGTACCGGATTGTGACGAAGATCAATGACGTTACCTACCGGATACAGAAAGGTGCAAGAGGTACTCCTAAGATAGTCCACGTGGATCGACTGGCGCGTTATTATGGGGCCGATAATGCTCGGGACGAGCATTTCTTAGGTGGGGGCAGTGTTGAGCCGCACGATTGATGTTTGGTTACCACTAGCGCCATCTCTTATCGAATAGCGGAATTAATGGTCAAGATCTTTCTAGAAAGTTCGAGGCTAGAACTTTCTGGAACTATCGACATGTGTTCGGTCAGGGCCGATATGTACTCGAACACTCTAGATGCTTCTACGGTAGAAGGTTCTGGAACTATCCGAGGGCCCTATATAAGCGGGAACGGAGCGCGTCCCGGGGGAGTTTATTGGAAGCGATATATGCGAGAACATCTAAAGCGATCTTCAAGTGCGACTTAAGAGTGATTAATTGTGCAATTGTGTTGTGTTATTAGTGAGTTTAATTAAAGTGTTATTTTTGGTAATTCATATCGGCAGTTTTTAATTGTCATGAACCCCTAGCTCGTAACATTATCTTAAAGTCGCCGACTGTTCGCCGAAGTTTTTATTTTTCACATTGTAGTTATTTTCACAAATTACCATCAAAAGCGAGTTGAGCTCTAAATATTACCCAAAAACACAGCACAAAGAACAGAACCAAGCACAAAACTTGGCTAAATTCCTGTCTCATCATCGTATAACAACCCTAGATTCCTTGAATAGCTGTCATTTTACAAAACAAAAGGATCCTACGTTCCCTCCTTGAGGAATGCATTAACAAAATGGCCGATGGACGATGACAAACGTCTCCCCCGAGTGGGTTCCCGCATTGTCGTTGCGGGGGGGCTTAGTAACCGTGGTCTCCCATCCACGGTGAAGCCAAGAGGAACCCAACGGTGGGGCCGCTCGTCAGGGCTTTTGCCTCAAAGCCATTGACGTAGCGGCCAAAAAGTAGGTTGCGGTGAGGTGCACCGCAACTGAGGTGGGCCGCGATGTCGAATGGGAGGCATCGCGGCTGAGGGTTACAGGCTGCGGTAGAGGAGGAGTGCCGGTGCTTCTGAGCAGCGCTCTTCCCTTCCGTGGCCTGGACGGGGCCGCCACCGTTTGATGGCGGACGCGGTGGGGCCGCAGGGGAAGAGGAGTGTCGGTATAGCGTCAGCCGCTCTCCCTATCCTCTGCGGCCGAAAAGTGGTAGACGGGACGGCGCGTTGTGTTCCTCACGCGCGCCGTCAAAGATGTCAGCAACCACTGGTGGGGTCCGCAAGGGCCGATGCCTGCCAGGGGTGCGGGTTTGTTCGAAAGAGATACCACGGCCCCTGGCATACGGGCTACTGAGGGAACACGGGTGGGTTTTAGTCAGTAAAAGTCTGACACGCCCTCCTGCTCTACACAGCAGGAGAAGTCATTTGATGATTTCCCACCCAAAAAAAAAAAAAAAAAAAAACGATGACAAACGTCACTAACGAGGATGGCGTGTTTCTAACTGTTACGCGTAATAGAAGGGTATTACTGCGTTCTTGTTTTACTACATGTGAGTAATTCTTGTTTGTGTATGTGTTGGGTTGAGTTTTAATCAGTTGGAGGGTAACGTCGTTTTGAAGATTCTTTGCTTGGGTAAAGTTTTATGATATCATCATGCAACCTTGCCATGTTCTTAGAATATTTCAAACTTAAAGCATTTATTTCAATTAAACATTTTACAGACACTTTTGAATAGTCAAATAATCGGTCAGTTAGTCAAAAAATCCATTCCAAAAAGTAAATATCTATGGAGAAGAACGAGCTGAAAACTCCAAGGACACTTTTAAAAATCAAGTTATTAGAAAATCCAGGGTACGTTAATCTAGTTGATTTCTATAAGTGCAAACAATGAAAAAAAATTAGAAACAATTCCAAATATGAAATAAAAAATTTGCTCTGGAAGTTAGAAGATAACCAATCTCAACCGACAGCGCCCGCTCACTAACATGACGCGTAGATCCACACAGTCCAGCTCAACCATTTTGTAGGGAACCTAATGATCCTTCACACGCGCCACCATCAGTGAGACATTTATTTGGAGAAGTAACTACGTAATGTTTTCAAGAGTTTAAGTCTGTTGAGGCCCCGCAGAAGTAAAAGCAGTATAAGGTGAAAATTATTTACTACAGGATAAGTTATTAACCAGTGCGCAAACTGTAACCATGAATTCAGCATATCATTCTAGAGTCTAGACAAAAAAAATCGTCGGAAATGTGTGGAACAGCAGTTTTTTTTTTGTATAACTGACGAAAAATACTTATCCTGTAGTAAATAATTGCGCTGGGGTCTATAATGATATGCTAAGTTCATGCTTACAGTTTTTGGTTAAAAACTTATCCTGTGGGTCATTCTCAGGAGACTCATTATTTGGTTGACTTCGGTGTAATTTTTTTTTTAATTTAGGCCTTGTTAACATGAAATATCAAATCTAGAGTTAATTTAAAGCATGTTAGTAGTAGAGTGTTAACTCTAGATTTGATATTTCATGCCTAAATTAGATAACAAAAATGACACCGAAGTCAACCAAATAATGAGTCTCCTGAGAATGACCCCTGTATACTTTCTTATTCTTCATCAGGAGCTTTAGTCTCTAATCCACAATGATTTTCAGTAGTAGACATAAGTAAGTAGTTTCATATAAATACCACTTTCTACCACCTGAATTTCCTACAATATTATTATAGCAAGCAAACAAACCATAATAAGCCATAACAGGAGGTTTATATGCGAATCACCGGAAAACTTAATTTATTGCACAATAGACTGAAACCGCACCATGCACATCGTAATTCCTCATGATCGGGTACTAGGGTTACTCGTGTCATATTCGCCTTTATTCTGTGACGAGTAGTGGTTTAAATTGCTTGTAGATTATAATTTTCCAATCAATTGCAATTTGCAAGTCTGTGCGGTAATTTGATGGAAGAATCTAATTGATTCTCTAATAGAGGTACATAATTGGAGAATGAATAGTATTCTTTTGTAAATTATTTTACTGGATTTTTGTATAATTTCGTCTTCTGTAGATCAAGTATTTATTTATAGTGTATGTATATATTCCATACACATAACAATATTTAAAATAAAATATTATATTAATTGAAGTCGCGTTTCGTGTCTCTCTATGTGGCCGCGTTGTTCTCTAGGCTATGTAACATATTTTGATTTGGTTTTCAGGATGACTTAGAGAATTTATTGCGGGAGGAGTATGCGTTATAATACAATTATAATTACACTTACATTAACAAAAGAAATCTCGATGTTATGATCTCGAAGTAGTAAAAACCGTGCGAAGCAGTTAAGTCACGGTTTCCTACAAGAGCGGTTCCATCATATCATACCGGTCGTCAGTCGTCGGTATGTAAAGATGTCACCCATCCACGAAACAACAGCGGCAAGCGTAGCTTAACCTGATCGATCGACCCCAAAAGATCTCGCTACCCACATACCTATCTCTACTTAATATATGCTTATACCTAAACAGCAAAACCATGTAATTTAAAAGACAAAATGTTGCACCCGAGCCACACCCGAGCGAAGCCTACTTAGTCGGAAAGCATTTCCACGTTTCGTTTAAGAGAAAGCCGACGCATTTCGAAATGAGATTGGTTAACATAGTAAGGTTGAAACTCGCTTATTTGTCGGTGGCGCTAATAAAGACTGCACACACGTGCTGTGCACCCACGGGGCTGTAAAATGACGCTTTGATTTTATTTTCTAAGTCTTTTGACATTGTAGTGTAAGCAATCAGTTTGGTTAGGAAATGTTTTGAGGTTTTTTTTTGAGAATACTCTTTAACCAATAATTAAATAATTCATTTGATGTCGAGAAATTATACGTGACGTGAAAAAAAAAAGAAATTAGGAAAATACTTACACTGATATCGCTTAATATAAAAAAGGAGAGTAGTGCGTGCTAGACCATACGCAGGAAAGGGTTTCATAGTTGCGATGAATATTTACGAAAGCACAGTGTTTATTCTGTAGACCGCAAACTAAACATTTGATTTCATCTTATTTCACTCTCATTTATAAAAAAAATATGTATGAACTTGACACTCTCTCTGCGATGTGCTCGCGTTAACCAAAGCTGATGTGGATGTGATCATATTAATCATGTCATTATTATGACATCGTTTTTGGATACCGGTATGAACACAGATCGCCCTGAGGACACGGTGGAAGTCTTCCTGGCTTGGGCGGAGCACCGCCGTGTTCTTGTGGCGGCGATCGGCAGCGGGAATCTCTTGCATCCATGCCACGGCTGGCCAGGCCATGGTAAGGAGTGAGAGTGCATGGGTACCCGCCGCCTCCCCCTGCGAAACAGTAATGCTCGCGAAGAGGGAGGCGCATGTGAGAGAGAGGCAGTATATGCGCCCTCGCGGCCCTAGTCTCCGCAGCAGACGCCCTGGACGTCGGAAATCCCAGGCTGATTCCTGCCACCGTGGGCGCGGGCTTGTGGATGACGAGTAATGGGTAGCTAGCTGCACGATAAGGACCAAGCCCGTATCGACGGCGCGTTGTGTTCCACGTGCGGCCGAAAGAGATGTCATTACCAACTGGTGGGATCCAGAAAGGTCGATGCCTGCCAGGGGTGCGGGTTGTTCGAAAGAGATTCTGTGGCCCCTGGCACACAGGCAACTGAGGCAACACGGGTGGGTTTTATAGACAGTAAAAGTCTGACACGCCCTCCTGCTCCATCCAGAGCGGGCGAAGTGATTTGATGATTTGACAGTGTCAAAAAAAAGTCTTTCTCTAAAACCTGCTGCGCTTACTGCGGTTGTTACAGAAAATACCCCGTATAAAAAAATAAAAAAACTATTGACTTAAATAATGGGATCCAATGGACACACCGCTGCAGCGGTGCAAATTGTCTCCGAGTAAAATGGCTGTGTAAAATACGGACGGACTTGACGAAATGATAGGGTTCCGTTTTTAACTTATCGCTACGGAACCCTAATAATTAAAAAAAATGCGAAGAAGTGATCGAAAAACTCATCTACAAAATTGACAATGTTATGTAATGCTGGTTGGTAAATGTAATGGCTTTTACCATAAACGGTTTATGTGAAATTAAAAGTTTGGCACTTAGGTATCCACTGCGAAATTTTGAGTCAAGTGCATATTAAAAAATGGCGAGAGAAGATAGTTAAAAATGCTCCAACATTTTTATAATAATTGTTAAAAGTGATGGCTTTCCATAACCATAAAAAATATTGTAATATTAACAAAAATCGTTAACTCTTTGTAACGAAAGTTGTTGATTAGACTTCAAGTTTTTAAACTTGGAAACCACTCAGCAATTATTGACCATTTGAACATTTTAGACAGTAAATATTTTTTATAGAAATTGTTCATCATTAACGTCAATAAATTAACGTATCCACAATGTACTCGAATTACTTTCACTAAAGTACACAAGCCTCTGCTTAGAAACGTGGTATTCATTTTAAACCAACTATAAACATCATCTGATTAAAAAATGCACGCTCCTCCACAAAAATGTCTAAACAAGCATATGAAATGTGTATGCAACAAGCAGTGGAGGGGCGTCCAATTTTAAATTAGTCGATCTCTACCTAGGTACAATATAGGCAAAAAACCTGTAACCGTGAAATATTAGTCTGAATGAAATCAATGGTTTTCCTGCTTTCTCTCGCTTTCATTGAAAGCAAAGGAATCTAAGTTGTTACAAAACAACTTTGATTTCCTTTTGAGCCCTCTGGTACAAACCAGAGGGCACAAAAAATACTTATACACTTATTTATTTTTTCTGATCTCGAAGTCAGAGGACTTCGATGCAGCATCTTAGCGTCCCCGACATATGGCGTCGACTACGAGACGAGCATCGTAACTCATGGTCGCGCTCGTATCTTCAGCAATAACTCGAGATAAATCACGCGAACATTTGTCCATTGTGTGCCGTTCTATTGTTGCCCTGTTGATTTTCGACCAGGAACTTATTAATGGTTGGGAAATTATATTTAATGGGAAATATTTCAGTAGCAGATGATGTGGGGTGTGTAAACGAAGCTTTATTGATTTATAGGGAGAGGGAAGTTGTTTGTTTTTGAGTGAAGTGTGTTCTGGGTTTTGGGGAATAATATAGTCTGTTGAAAAATATGTTGTTCATGATAATCATCATTGTTCCTCTCAACCTAAGCACCTGCCATCTAATCTCTTCACCACCCTTAGTTGACTGGTAGAGAATGCCTAAGGCGTTAAGTCCGCCTTTGTACCTTTTTGTGTGCGAGAAGTTAAATAAATAAACAATCTACTTGAATAATTTTATAGCGAAATCTCATTAACAATAAATATTTATAAGCTAATGGTCTTAAAATTATAAAAAAACAATTAAGTACTTGTATAAAAATGGGGAGGGGGGATCATTAGGCATCAAAAATTCGTCCGGAATAGGAAAACATGCTCTTGAGGCTGGCGGCTTAGCCACGACAAATTCTTTTTAAAACTCAGAATTACAGATATTTCAATTAAAACCTTATAGACACACTAGCAGCGCTCAGAAGTTTCACCCGCGTAGTAGTAGAATACGGGGATAAAATATAGCCTATGTCACCCGGGGATAGTGTAGCTTCCCAACAGTGAAAGATTTTTTCAAATCGGTTCTTCATAGTTTCGGAGCCTATTCAATGCAAAAAAAAAACAATCAAATCTTTCTTCTTTATGATATTAGTATAGATAAGCACGGTACAAATTGCAATACTTCCGCGATCCGGCAATTTAACCAATACAACTATAGGTATTTGCGGCTAGACTGTTACCAAACATCTACATTCTACCACCAATTCAACACTGCGGCTATTTAGCATATTACAATTCTAATTTCCACGTCAATACCACAACCCACACGTTGATACAATTCTACAATCGAACTATGAAACTCGTAACTAAAATCCTGTATTGAAATTACAATAGTCCCAGATTAAAGGGATTGTAAAATAATTAAGATATCACACATTGGCATTCGGGTGCGCCATAAATCGAGCACTTCTGGCCGCAGATAGGGCCAACCTTAATTTCGGGGTGTCCCACAAAACGGATAAATCTGGATTGCTTCCGCAAGCTATGAATACATTAACATAATGATGACTTACATTCTATTGGGTTCCTTTTGCACACTTTAGAATATTTTTCCATACGACGACACTGTGGTTTGGATAAGCCTATATTAAGTAGGGATAGATATGTACTGAAGGGCATGTGGCTAAGTAATGACAGTTGCATTGATATGTTGTATATGTTACGCTACGCTTGTTGCGGTTGGTCCGTGGATGGGTGACCATCTTTCCATACCCAACACCACTCCGTGCTGCAGACAGCAAGTTAAGCCGTTGGTTCCAGCTATCATTCGTGGGCCTTTGACAGTCGTTATGGGTCGTCAGAAGTCTGAAAGTCTGACAACCAGTCTTACGAAGGGATGTTGTTGGAAGTTGATGTTTTATTATGTAAAAAAAGTATTTTTGACACTTATTACGTCTATATGTAGGTAATCGCTGTCTACTGTGTACGATGTCACACAATTATTCTTATGGGTTTGAAACAACCCTATGTAAAAAAAAATTCCATTTTCACAAACATTACATACCATCACGCTTGCATACCCCGAGGGGTTAGGCAGAGCGTCCCTGCCACTGTTATAACTGTCCAGCTTCTTTTTGCCAGTTATTTTTAAGTCCTATGTAATAAGGGGCGAGTCTATTGCCATTAAACGGGGCACATAATAAGACTCCGAGCTGCTACTGACAAATTCCAAATGGAATAACCCAATAATTTAGTCCGACCCGGGCATCGAAACCAGGGCCTCCTGTTCAGCAGTAGCGGTCCATTCCATTTTCATCTATTCCTAATGATCCAAAGACTTTAGAACGCCTGTGCTCGGAAAAAATGATCCAAAGACTTTAGAACGCCTGTGCTCGGAAAAAATGATCCAAAGACTTCAGAACGCCCTTTGCATGGTTTTGTTTTAAGGTTCCCTAAAAGGGCATGTTACACCTTTCTTCAATGAGCACAACATATTGAAAATGAAAGCTAGGCGTAAATTGCTCTTGGCGAGCCTACTCTTTGGTGTCATTAAGTCTCACTACCCTTCTTATTTATATGACAGACTATCGTGGACAAGAAGACACAAAATCGGTGAAGGAAGAAAATGCTCTCAACAGCTTTCCATTCCTCAGCACATGTCGGCGGCTTTTAGAGGCAGTTTTCGCTACGCAGCTACTAAATGCTGGAATAATATCCCTCCTCCCACAAAGTTAAGTAAAAGTTGCTCAACTTTCAAATTGAAATTTAAAGATTTTTTACTAAATCACCAAAAAGATTTTGAAAATGTTCGAGCCGACATTTCTACCATTTAAAACAAATTATTTTGTCAATTTTGCTCATTTTATCGTTTTTTTTTAATCTATTTCAATGCGAATCAGCCTTAATTTCTTATTCGTCAGTAGTTGTTGTCTTTACACTAATTGAAAATGAAATCTGCGTGTAAATTTGTTTCGTAGTTAAGAAGAACATCGCAGTCAAACTTTTTTGCCAAATAGCTTGGTAGGTGCTTTCTAAGTTTCTACTTAAAGATTTCCTATTTAATGTAGGTAATGCACAAAAATTAGTGTTTAATTTATTTTTCATTAGTCACAAGAAAACACATTCACGCACATGTATGCCACAACATTTTATTTTATTTATTTTACTTTCTTAATATATTATATTATTAAATTTATTACGGACACATACTTCACTATGTGCTTATTTTATTATTCTAGCGTATGGTACTCGTGGGTTGCAGCTGAAAATCAGCGTCAGGTGGTGCATACTGTGTTGCCATCTGACAATATGCTGAGCTGAGGGCCTTTTGGCATTATTATCATTGTTGAGGTCATTGTTTTCTGTTTTTTTTTTCTTTTTAAATAATTTAAGGTTTTTATTACTGATATAATGCCAATAAACGGAATTTTCTTTCTTTCTTCTAATGTTTTTTCATAACCTCTAGAAAGATAAACGGTCTCTTCCTGCCAGTAAATAGTACTTTAATTTGTATGTGCAGGCTTTAGTTACTTTATGTAGATTATTTTGACTCTGCCCGAAATATTTGTGCTTTCGACATATTTATTTATTCCAGTGATTTCCGTTTGGAATATTTTCACACCGCAAGGGACACAACACAGCACAGATATTTATTTTGAATGTCAATGTAAGATATTTTCTCTCCATTTGTGACATATTTTGCTGGCTTCAGTGAAATATTTGAATATGTTGTGGGAGTTCGGGCCCTGGTTTTTCTCCGTTCATGTATTTCTATCGTATGCGTACCAAATGAAGGGGAATGAAGGCTTCTTGCTAAGTAATAACAGTTGCACGATTTGATGGATTAAGTTAAGCTCCACTTGCTGCGGCTGGTCCGTGGATGGGTGACCATTTTCACATACCATCACACTCCGCGCCTCGGAAAGCACGTTAAGCCTTTGGTCCCAGCTATCGTTCGTAGATCTTTGACAGTCGTAACGGGTTGTCAGAAACCCAAAGGTCAGACAAAACAGTCCTATCAAAGGCCTTATCTTAACCCAGTTACTGGGAAATACCTACCTATGTCCCAGTAACTGGGTTATGGAGGTCAAATAGGTAGTCACTCCATGTAAAATTGTTCTGATGTGTTTCCGGTTAAACTTGAAGTCGACCCCAAATTAGTTGGGAAAAGGCTAGACAGATGCATAACAAAGAAAATAGTGTCCACGGGCTCATTAAACCTCCATAAAGGATATACAAGTACTGACTCAGACTATCTAAAGAAATGAATGAAACAAGCTAATTCATATTTAATCACCCTAGCAAGCTAGACTTGGAAACCATTACAGAAAATTGTCTCCCTACACGAAGATATATGCACATCCTAACTAAGTATCTCCGTCTTTATCTAACACAACTAAAACGTTCCACACGAAAGAGACAGCAAGCATTTAAATACAAATACCTTTATATGCAGGACCGAAGACTACACCTAACTTAAAAACGTAATTAATATGCACTACAGTGTTCTCAGATGATATCATTTGCAATTAGTTTAGATTTAAAACGTCATAAGATGCGTTGAAAAGATTGAAGGAAGTAAATCTCATTACAGACGGTTTTCTTGGAATTCACTGTACCTTTTGTTTTTTAAAATGCAGTTCGCTATGTAGATAGGTACTCTAGCCTTTTTGTATCTGCTGTTGTCGAAGATCGGAACGAAAAGACGAAAAGATGTTCATGGGATCAGAAAGTAGTTCGTTGTCTATATTTATACTAATAATAAAGAGGAAAGATTTGATTGTTTGTTTGCATTGAATAGGCTCCGAAACTACTGAACCGATTTCAAAATTTATTTCACTGTTGGGAAGCTACACTATCCCCAGGTGACATAGGCTATACCAGCAGCGCTCCGCGGGTGAAACCGTGGAGCGCTGCTAGTATATACCTAATACAGTTTGATTAGAAACTCTTTTCTACTAAGCAACGTATGTGAGTGACGACGGTGACGTTAGTTAAATAGTACTGTCAACATAACATTTAACTAAAGTTCATTTAAGCTTATTAGGTATCCTGGCTCATCCTTTAGTGACTGATCACTTGAGAGTTGTTATAAATATTACTAGATTTGCCAGCGGCTCCGCCCGCAAATCTAGTAGTAATCAAATTGGTTACAATTTATACAAAAATTAATCATTCTATCTATTGATGAAAACTGTATGAAAATACCTTCAGAAGTTTTTGAGTTATCGTAAACAGACAGACAGACGCGGCGGGGGACTTTGTTTTACAATTAATACTAAACCTTCTTCATTAATCACTCTATCTATTGTTGAAAACTGCATGAAAATCCCTTCAAAAGTTTTTGAGTTTCTCGCAAACAGAGAGACAAACAGGCGCTTCGGGGGACTTCGTTTTATAATATGTAGTGATGATGTGAATAGGCTTGTTCGATGCTATCCTAACTTTGTAGATAGTGAAGGTCCACCATAAAGAAACATGACTGTGTTTACTTTTTACGGATGTCGATGTAATTATAGACCATCTGACCAAGACATTGTGTGGTGCAGACCATCAAACTGAGCAGCTTTTTTCATGGGACCAACATATAAATCGAGAAAAAATTATCAATCAGGCGTTGTTTTTTTCACTTATTGACATTCGACTTATTTGTCCACTAATTAGGATCATCAATCACTGGGAATTAATGTACGGTCTACTATCAGCTGAATATATTTAGTAATACAAATAAATGAAATTGAACTGTCTGTTTGTAATGTCAAAATAACACATACTCAGCCTACAATGTTCCCACTGCTGGGACACAGGCCTCCTCTGCATGAGAGGGAGCGGGCTGTAATCCACTAGGTAGATGTCACATGTCTTCGAATTTTTGGTTCTAGGACATGCCGGTTTCCTCACGATGTTTTCCTTCACCGTTTTGAGAGCAATGGTAACGAAATTATTTACATAAAGTAATGCGCCTGGCTGGGTTCGAACGCACGACCTACAACTCGTAAGTCGCGGCCCACTGGGCTAGCACTGCTCTCAAAATAACAGCTTTTATTAAATGCATATGAGTATATACGGAACTTATAACCAAAAAAACCATTTTTTTTAATCTGTCTAGCTGCTTGTTCTGGCTAACCTCCGAAACGGCTGGGCTGCTATTGACGGGACTTTTACTACCAGATAGCTGATGTTATAAGGAGTATAGGACATAGGCTTTTTGTAACACATTCCCATGGGATAATTTCTGACTTCGCACGGGTAGTCGTAAATACAATCATAAATAAAAATCTACTCTATTCTATTCATTTCAATGGACTCAACTAAAGTCCCATTTAGCCTAAAACGAGTTACACAAAGTCCAACTACCAATACGACTTCAGTCGATCGTCAGGTCTCGATCGAACAAGGACTTTTAAGTAAGAAAGTAAACAGTCCTCTAGAGGATTACGATCCGTTTCTACTTGAGCAGCCGATTACAATTTTCTAGATTAGTGCAACATAAACACAGATAAAAACTCCGAACCAATTACGTTTAGTAATTTCATTGCTTGCGTTCTTAAATAACTTGTGCTTTGTTTACATTTGTTTTTTCTGCTGGACAGTAGTGCATTTTCAGGTCGGGTTTTGTCTGTGTGAGATAGGCTGGCCCTCCTGTTGTACAGTACACCAAGGGATATATGTCAAAGGATGTATGTGGAACTCGGAAATCTTTTTGATAACAACGTAGGTACTACGAATAAGTTTAGTAATTACAAAGGATTTATTTATAAATAAGTATCCTAAAAATCTGAGAACAGTGATAGTGTACCGGTATCGGCCGCGATTTACGAATTGTAAGGTCGTAGCTTCGAACCCAAACAGGCGCTTTTCTTTGTGTAGATCACATCAGTACTACTCCTAAAACGGTGAAGGAAAACATCGCGATGTTTCATCTCCGTCCTAGTTCCGAAAATTCGAAGACATGTGACGTCTACCAACCCACAGTGGGCCCGCGTGGTGAATTATGGCCCACTCCCTCTCACAGAGAAGAGGCATGTGTCCCAGCAGTGGGAACATTTATGTCATGATAATGCTATCTTAAAATCTAAGTTCTATGTTTGGGTGGAGGGTTGCTAGGTAGACGTTTGGAGGCAGAAGTAAATAATCTTTTTATTTTATTAATACTTACACTATTTACTAGCACTAATACAAGCTAACTAAAGTGCTTTCTGACATCTTAATTTTACAGTCCATATCGGATTTCAAACCCCTTTCTCTGCTCAATCACAAATTCAAACAATCAGTAATCGAAGTACCAAACACATAAATCATGGTGCGGCAATTGAACCATACGTTCCAGTAACTATCCCGTCCACTCGCTTAAATCTAAACGGGTCATGAATTTTATAGGCTATTTGGTCGGCTCAGCACGCTCCGTTCAATGTAACTAGCTCGGAGCACATTTATTTAATTGCTCTCATTGCGGACCAGTGTCATTCGGATTGCATAGAATTAAAGGATGAAACACTGTTTTGATAAACTATTTTATTGATTGGCTCGTAATATAGATGCGTTTGTATTTATTTGGGAGCCTAAATAAAGGCTTTTTGTAATGTTGTATTTATAACCCATGACGATTTTCAGATTTCAACACAGAGCATTGTTTGGATTTTTCTATTATAAAATAGTATGTCGGAGCTGTTATTTACGCGCAGCTCTTGAATGGTGAGGGGTCGGGATCTTGTTAATGAAATGCTTCCGTACAACAACTATTAATTTATTCTCGTTTCTGCATAGGTACTTAGATCGGTAGGTATTAGACGTGATCTCACTTCGGCGATCGTTTGTAGTGGTGTGTCGCGTGCGCTCCTCTCAGGCCCCTCTAGTCCCTGCGAATCAGTTCGGTGTGTGAACATAGTACTTCAATAAACTGTGGCGTCCAAAATTCATATATATTATGATACTAGATTTTTCTTTATTTGTAAGTACGGACAAAGAGCTTTGGTGGCCCAAAGTACCGGCCCCGACTTATAAGTTGTATTGTATGTCATGAGTTCGAACCCACTCAGGCGCTTTACTCTGTGTATTTAATTTCATCACCACTGCTCTCAAAATGCTGAAGAAAAACATCACGAAGAAACCGGCATGTCTTAGAACCAAAAATTCGAAGACATGTGACATCTACCAACCCGCACTGGGCCCGCGAATTGGATCGTGGATTATGGCCCACTCCCTCTCATAAAGAGGAGGCCTATGTCCCAGCAGTGGGAACATTATAGGCTGATTATGCTATATATGTATGGACGGACTGGTTATCTAGAACGATGGAGTATGAGCCCTTCCTGATCCACTTGTTATACAAATAGACATAGAAAAAAATGGGAGGGGCTAACTTGCACACTCAATAACCACCCAACCTACCAGCACTTATTAGAATTTAATTTTGACTAGATTGGTATTGAGCGAGACTGGACAATCCTTATACACAACCACTTTATACACAACCGGTGAATCTAGTTCACATTTTTCCCATACAATCTTCGGGAATGTTTTACTCCATTAGTCGACAATGTACAGACGTCAGCAGGTCAACCTACCCCAAACTGTCAAATTTTCCCAACTGAACATGAACCTTATACTTACGGTTTAAAGTTGAAAATCTATCAAATAAATTTGACAGATTGGAGTAGCTTGATGTGCTGGCGACTGTACATCAAAAATTAAACATGGTATGGTTTTGTCTCATTATTGATATTGTTTGTACGGAAACAGAATACTCAAAATAAAAGTAATTAAAAAGTTATGAGCCAACAAGGATTCGTTTTTCTAGCTTTAACATAACTTTGGACGTGTTTTATTTTAAGTACTAAAACAAGTTTAAAATCACCAAAACCAAGTCGGTACCGACAAAGTTCAATAAACTTTAGTGGTTATTGATTTATGCAATGGTTTTTTCATGAAACCCGATTTTCCGAAGGTCGCGCCTGTTTTACTATTAATGATCCTGCATCTCACTCAATAACGTTGTGCGTGTAAACTAGCGTCTAACTGCTCATCACTGATACTACCTCTGTCGGATATGAAGTCTGGTGAGACACCGTTCTTTTTAGCCAGGCTCACCATTGAGTTCGAGCCAGCGACTAGGTTCCCCTTAAGGATCGCGTGTATGCCTAAGTATGATAACTGATTATATAAATTATTTTACAATCGTAATTGTAATCACCATCATCATTTCAGTTAAAAGACGTCCACTGTTGGACATAGGCCTCCGTCAAGCACCGCCACTTTGACCGGCTTACTTCCCTGCCTTTCTGACCTCCACAACCCAGTTAGACTTTCGGGCTTCTGACGACCCGTAACGACTGTCAAAATCGACAAATGGTAGCCGAGACCAACGGCTTACCGTGATTTCCGAGGCATGGAGGGAACCTACCGTGACAAGCATAACTAACCTGCGCGACTGTTAATTTGTACATCATCATCATCATCCTATAATGTTCCCACTGCTGGGACACAGGCCTCCTCTCTGTGAGAGGGAGTGGGCCGTAATCCACCACGTGGGCCCAGTGCGGGTTGGTAGATGTCACATGTCTTGTTCTAGGACATGCCGGTTTCCTCACGATGTTTTCCTTCACCGTTTTGAGAGCAGTGGTAATGAAATAATTTACACAAAGTAAAGCGCCTGGCTGGGTTCGAACTCACGATCTACAACTCGTAAGTCGCGGCCGTTACCACTTGGCCACCACTGCTCCCCACTCCACACTTATTAGGTACATAGCCTCTAAATACATATTCTCCTTAATGAGAGCAAAAAGAACAGAAGCAACAACTTTTAATCGTTGAACACACTAGCTAAGTAAATCCTCTCGGATTGACTCACGAAATCTGCAGTGCGCTAAAAGTTTATTCGGAAAACATTTAATCTGTGTCATTGCGAGGAATTTACACTGAAAGTTGCAAAACTAAACATGTAAAGTGGAATTTATGCTGGAAACAAAGGCCATTTAGTTGGCGTCAGGTAACGTCGGAGTATCCTGCAGTTTTCATAGTTGAGGACGTTGAGTATGAATATGAAAAGGTGCAACACTGAACAACTAGTGAACAGTGGAAAGACACTTATATCTTTTAATTACGTCGCTGTCAAGCTAATGTATGCTGTAAAGATCTCACCGTGAATGCAGTGAGCTTAAAGACAGCTGTCATTCCACTTGATTCTAGGGATTGACACTATTGACAGCTCACTTCACCTGAGTCTTCACGGTGAGATTTTAATAGAATAGACCAGTATTGCTATTCTGTAACCATCGTACCGCGTGAAGTGAGCGTGGAGTGAGCTGTCAGTGTCATTTCACTAAATGCTTGGTCAATCCCTAGCATCAGTGGGATGACACTGACAGGTCACTCCACGCTCACTTCACGCGGTGAGATGGTTACAGAATCGACATGCTGAAGTTGTTGAAAGTTTAGTGACAGTACGTGAACAGTGTTTTCACTATTGTCGATACTGAGACGTTACACGATGTTAGAAAATAAAGTAAATCTGCTTCGCTATTACCATTCAATACGGTTCCGTACCGAATCAAACATCAATCAATGTTATCGTAGGAGAACCATAAACGCTGCGCGCTGTTCACAAATCCAAAACCCGAAAATGTTGTCACTTTAAATAAAACATATTCTCCTAACAGCTGTTTGGCAAATCAGGTTATCTAAATGAATCATTTTCGATACGATAACCTGTCGAATGGTGGTGAAAAGCTATTGTGGTCCGGGCCGTGGTCTGTAGTGCTGTACTGAGAGTTAGTCTAATTCATACTCTCAAGCTAGAACAATGTAAAGCGTTGAAATGTGATACATCGCTGCGTTTTAAAGCTGTCTGACTATTTGCGAATGCGGGCGAAATAAATATGCATGTTGATCGTCAGTGTGTATGCCACTCCCAACAAGTGATGTTTGGTTTTCATCTCTGAGTGTTAATCTCTTCGCAAATTATTATGAGGTTGGGTAAATAACAGCGTACACTGTTTTGTTTATCAAACCGCTCGCGCTCGGCAGTTGTTCATTTTTGCATTTTTATTTAACTGGCACTTGAATCAACCCTACTTTAACATGAAACTTGTCAGTAGGCAAGCTAATTCTGGTGAAAGAACGTAAACTTTGTCTTGTATTAATCACATCGACCAATTATTTTTATCGTTTAAGTAATCGTTAATAGAATGGTATCTGTACCTTTGGAAATAGGTTGGATTTTATTTTAGCTTTAAACGCATTGAAATGCAAATCTAGTAGTAAAGAGGGAGGAAGACATGTGACATCTACCAACCCGCATTGGGCCCGCGTGGTGGATTACGGCCCACTCCCTCTAGATCCTCTCATAGTGGGAAAGCCTGTGTAGAGCGTCATCTCTCACACAACTCATAACTGTTATGCTTCTAACTGACTCTCCAATCCTCACGTATAATTTTGTATTTGAAAAAAAAAAAAAAAAAAAAAAAAAGCTCTGTACTTCCTGACCGTGACATTCATGGCTTAGCTGGGTGCACTAATTTATTTTATTTATTGATTATTATTAGATTTTTCAACATTGAGTACAGTGTTACTTTACAATTTTTACATTGCGCATTATTACCTACTCAAAGAAAAGCACGCGAAAAAAAATGAATAAGATCTAAAATCTAGTTACATTTTTTTAACTAAATCAAAATATGAAACATATTATATAACATTTATAAATTTATTTTAAATCGATTTTATTTTTGATTATAAAGCCGTTACCTACGTATGAGTGATGTTATTTATTTAGAAACGGTACACTCAAGCAATGACTCCCTCTTCAGTACTGCCTGGCTAATCTGTTATTGTGTACCTACCTAGCTACATGAACAAAATTATGGAAGAGAAACACAAATTTGCCTTTTACTTGAACAATAACTAAGGTTTAGGAATTCAATCCACTTCAATAGAGGATAGGAAAAATTTATTTTTATTTCTTAATAAATGAGGAAGCTGATAAACAGTCCCTTATACACAGCATCTTCTCCCAGACACAGAATCAGAAAAGGCTTGCAATTATTTGCCCGCAATTAGATGGCATACGATGTTATACTGCAATAGTAAGTATGTACCCGGGTAGTATGTACACATAAGGGTGGGTCATTCTCAGGAGACTCATTATTTGGTTGACTTCGGTGTCAATTTTTTTTTAATTTTGGCCTTGTTAACATGAAATATCAAATCTAGAGTTAATTTAAAGCATGTTAGTAGTAGAGTGTTAACTCCAGATTTGATATTTCATGCCTAAATTAGAAAACAAAAATGACACCGAAGTCAACCAAATAATGAGTCTCCTGAGAATGACCCACCCTTATGTGTCACCAGTAACTAAGGCACAGGTCTTACTTAAGCTGCAGTGGTCTGCGAATGGGGAAGGATTACGTGACGCTGTCTCTGACCATGGGTACTCGTACGTTCAGTATGTTGTGTGGCGTATAATATAGGAATGCTCTTGTCTTTGAAGAGGACAGGGATATTTAATGCTGTTTGGTTTTGAGTAGTGTGTTTTGGAAGTAATTTAAATGCTGGTATATGAAACATCCTGACTGTAGTCGCCTATGGGCTAGGCGGAAAATGTAATTAAGTGTGTTCACATTTCGCCTGTTAAGCTTAAGTCTCGTTTGAAGGGGAATAGCCTATTGCCATTAACGAGGCAAAATCTAGATTTCTGACTGAATAAATCCATATGGAAAACCTCAATAACATTGTCCG
Organism: Polymixis flavicincta; assembly: GCA_949987655.1. Classification (NCBI taxonomy): domain Eukaryota; kingdom Metazoa; phylum Arthropoda; class Insecta; order Lepidoptera; family Noctuidae; genus Polymixis; species Polymixis flavicincta. The sequence goes on from OX465182.1 coordinate 20,176,236, forward strand.
ACCTTGGGATCAAACCCAGGATCTTCGTAGCGTTGTAGATAAACTCTACAATATCAAATTTTTTATTTCGTTTTTTCTGTGCCTACTTATATGTTTATATTCTACTTACATATATCTGTCTTAGCCCTGGGCACGCCACGATTGCGGCGGTAAGTCCCCTCTTTGAGGAGTGGTTTGAGAGGCGGCATGGCGTCCTCACCTTCCGCCTGACGCAGGTCCTCACCGGACACGGTTGTTTCGGGAGGTTCCTGTTTCGGATAGGGCGGGAGGAAACGCCCGGGTGTTTCCACTGCGAAGATCGCCCTGAGGACACGGTGGAGCATACGGTGGCGGTCTGCCCTGCTTGGGCGAAGCACCGCCGTGTCCTCGTGGAGGCGATCGGCGGCGGCGATCTCTCGCGTCCGGCCCTGGTCCAGGCCATGGTACGGAGCGAGAGGGCATGGGGAGCCATCACCTCCTTCAGCGAAGCAGTGATGCTCGCGAAGAGGGAGGCGGCGCACGTGAGGGAGAGGCAGCATATGCGCCCTCGCGACTCCAGCCGCCGCAGGATACGGAGACGCCCTGGGCGTCGGGAATCCCAGGCCAATTTCCGGCCACCGTAGGCATGGGCTTGCGGACGGCGAGTAATGGGTAGCTCGCTGTCCGGTAAGGACCAAGCCCAAGTCGACGGCGCGTTGTGTTCCACGCGCGCCTCAAAGAGATGTCAGCACAAAAAGTGATGGGACCCGCAAGGGTCGATGCCTGCCAGGGGTGCGGGTTTGTTCGAAAGAGACACCACAGCCCCTGGCTTAAGGGCTACTGAAGGAACACGGGTGGGTTTTAGTCAGTAAAAGTCTGACACGCCCTCCTGCTCCACCCAGAGCGGGAGAAGTTATTTGATGATTTCCCACCCAAAAAAAAAAAAAAAAAAAGCCTAATAAATAAAACTCGACTTATTAGTCGATTCGCATATTTATGCGATATGTTTGAACCGGGCGAATAGAAAACTTCAGAATTTCATACTAAGCAATTGGTACGTTTCGGATATAATGCAATCAAGAAAGTTACGGGTCGTCAGAATCCCGATAGTCGGAAGGAGTATCGTGTTACCCAGTAACTGTGTGGTGGAGGTCAGATAGGCAGTCACTCCTTGTAAAATACTGATATTCGGTTGCATCCGGTTTGAATGAAAGCTGGCCTCAACACAGTTGGAAAACAACTCCACAACCCAGTTACTGGGTAATACGATACCCCTAGGTAAGACGGGTTGTCAGACTTTCGGGCTTCTGACGACCCGTAACGTCTGTTAAAGATCCACAAATGACAGCCGGGACCAACGGCTTAACGTGCTTTCCGAGGCACGGCGGGGTCTTGCTATGTAAAGATGGTCACCAATCCACGGACCAACCGCGGCAAGCGTAGCTTAACCTGGTCGATCGACCGGTGCAGCTATTGTTATTTAGCCACAAGCCCCCCTGATGATGATGAACGGTATGAGAAAATATTACGTAAAGTACATAAAGTAATGGGCATTTGGAGACGTAGGTGAAAGGTATTCTACCTGTGTCCTGTACGTTGTTTGGAAGTGAAGTTGTGGTCAAAGAGCGGAAGTGAAACTCCAACTTGTTGATAACAGGATTTGGTATATTTGCCACACACGTCATAAAGTTTAGAATTAGAATGCACTCTTTAACACAGTCATAAAACTAATTGAACTAGTAGGGACAGAATAAAGTAATGACTTAAAATCTAGTCCGTATCCCATGACGGTTGACAACCAAGAGGGAGCGACGCTAAGGGTAGCGCTTCGGATCGTAGCTTAGTGTTGCCACTCAACAAACTAACTACAAATTAAACATAGTACAGGCGACGCCACGTAATAAGGCACACAAATGCACAATACGTGACGCCACAGGCATAAGATTAAAAACGTGCCAATTGCCTAATGCGTGTGCCTCGAGTAGTAGATTCGCCTACAAATAAATTCACTTTATTATAAATATTATTTAGAAGTGTTGATTCGCCCAATTCAGGCGAGTGAATTCGTGCGAATCAACTAATAGGCCTATAACTCGTGTTCTGTGACAGCTCCCACAGCTCACTAGCTGCACACTGTACGCTCTAATTTATGTATGAACTTGAAACTCTCTCGTCGCGATGCGCTCGTGTTAACCGGAGCTGATGTGGATGTGATCATATTAATCATGTCATTACTATGACACTGTGTTTGGATAAGGATATGAACACATGAGGTAATAACAGCTTCGGTTGGAATTTTCAATGCAATTTCAAAATGCTGGTGGGTCAGTGGTTGTTTTTCAGACAAGAGTAAAGTGGATAGAAAAAACTTAAAAGAAAAAAAAAAACAACCGACTTCCAAAAAAACACTACAAAGTGCAAAATAACTTAATTTCGGAAGTCGGTGACTTTGGATGTGTATTTTAATTCTTTGTCATTTTTTGAAGAGTTCCTTTGTCTGTCTCCGAAACGCATCATCAGATCTATATGCAATTTTAATGGGACCATTTCGGAATAAACCTATTTCGAACAAAAAAAGAATTTTGCAAATCCGTCTATATCCGATGGAGTTATGCCCGAATATACATTAAAAAAAAACGTGTCGAATTGATAACCTCCTTCTTTTTGAAGTCGGTTAAAAATCTCGATACATATTTTCAAAATTGTCAGCTTCTCATAACATTATAGCATCATGCCTCATTTCTCCGAGGGTTGGACAGAGGTGTACAATTATAACACCAAATTTCGCGTAGAAAAAGGGCACGAGCCTATTGCTATCAACAGGGTACAATTCTAGACTGCGGGCTGCTAGCAAAAAAATCCGTATAGAAAATTCCAATAACACTTTGCCCGACCTGGGAATCGAAGCCAGAACCTCATGCTCAGCAGTAGCCCTTGCGACCACTAGACCAAGGAGGCAGTCTTTGTAGCAATCTTCGCTTCACCGAAATGAAGAATGAGTGCTTCAGTGAAATCAACGAGCATTTAGGGAAATGATCATTAGTGTAATTTTTATGGGTGACAAGAGCGTGCACCCAAATCCTTCAAGGTTCAACGCTCTGAAAATTCCAAAGGTTAACCAATTCCATAAATTGACTGTGTTCGTCTAGTGGTCGCAAACGCTATTACTGCTGAGCCTAGGTTCGATTGCCGGTTCGAGCTAAGTGTTGGTGGGTTTTCCCATCTGAAAATGTCTCAGTAGTTGCTGTCTAGATTCGTGCCCGGTTGATAGCAATAGGCTCGCCCCTATCACATCGGACTTAATCATAACTGGCGAAATGTGGATGCACACGTGGTAATAGATATGTTATGTTAATTCCATAAATTTGTACTATTCTGAGTCATCAGTATGGGCTATCCACTGATAAAGGAACAACAGAAATTACGCTTTCCATAACCTGACTTCTCTTCCACTCTCACGAAATATAAGCGCATTAGATTCAAAAACAAAACAATCCTTAGTATGCAATACGGTGTCTGCAACAACACGTGTACAAGTTGCAAGCCACACGAAACTTGGCCCGGCTTAGCATTTACATACATACATTACGTACATACTTGCTTATAAATGTTTTAGGATTTGACGACAAAGTGAGTGTGTGAGTGTATACAGAATAAGGTTTTATAATGAGTTGAATTACGCAGAGGTACTTACAATGTCAAATAATGTGATGGCACACCACATTTTAGTTAAATACTTAAAGGTAGTTATGTTATCAAATCTGTTACGATAACCCTATTGGTACGTTTGGTACCCAGTTTTAGTTTTGTGTTTTAATTATGTTGGGGTCGGCTTCAAGTCTAAACGAATGCAGCTGAATACCAGTATTTTCCATGGAGCGACTGCCTATCTGAGCTCCACAACCCAGTTACTGGACTGGTTGTCAGACTTTCGGGCTTCTGACGACCCGTAACGACTTTCAAAGATGTACGAATGACAATCGGGACCAACAGCTTAACGTGCTTGCTATTCTAGTAGGAGTATGTAGTCTATAATATAGTCTCTTGATTCTCTGACTGTAAATGAAATTTTACTGACATAGGTACGTGGGGCCGCAGGGGAAGAGGATTGTCGGTATAGCGTTGGCCGCTCTCCCTATCCCCTGCGGCCGAAAAGTGGTAGACGGGACGGCGCGTTGTGTTCCACGCGCGCTGTCAAAGATGTCAGCAACAGCTGGTGGAGCCCGCAAGGGCCAACGCCTGCCAGGGATGCGGGTTGTTCGAAAGAGACACCGTCGCCCCTGGCACACAGGCAACTGAGGGAACACGGGTGGATTTTAGTCAGTAAAAGTCTGACACGTCCTCCTGCTCGCTACCCAGAGCGGGAGAAGCCATTTGATGATTTCCCACCCTCCAAAAAAAAAAAAAACAAAACACTCTTAAGGGGGAAGAACCACGATAGCCTGCGCAATTTAAATTTTCTTTCGTGTTTTGCAAAATGCAGTGTCTGTCTGTGTTAATAAGAAAATATGATTTGCACCCGTAACATGTGTGTATTTATAGATTTATAATCATCAATACAACGCTTAAAGTGTATTTAATCCCATTGAATGACTATTTCGTAAAAAAGTCATCTGACCGACCTGCAAATCGCAAAAATCGTAAGAAAAATTGAATTCCGTGGGCTGCTTTAGCGCATCCAGTTGAATCTTAATACGACTGTAGCGCTCGTAATTTTTAATTTATTTTAAGTTAAGAAAACAGTAAATGTTTTCATAACTACTTGATTTTTTTTTCACTGCAAAATTAGCAACAAAATCCAATAACCCACGTTAAAATTACATGCATTATGTATACACTTTTCAAATATTCATCCGCTTCAGTAAGCTTCGGAGACACAAATTGAAAAATAAATAACGCTTGAATAACATCGATTGCCTCTTAAACGGAGAGGGGAAATAATATAAATATAATAATAATAAACTCCCCTATCTGGGTACCACCTGATGTGCCTTTGATCCAAGCAAAATATTATGCGTTTGGCGCTGACAAACAATTAGTTAATGTAGGTATTTGTACACAGGATGTTCGAGCAAATGAAGCAATAAAAGATGGAAGGAGTAAAACATTTGTTTGTTTCTAGCTTCGGGTAAATCGACACTTGTAAATAATACTTATTTTCTATAAGGGACTCAAGATTCAAGATTCTTTATTTGTGGAAACATGAGTACACATACAGAGCATGCAAGTTATTAAATTACAATAGTTGAGATCAGTCATGTTTGGCCTTAGTGGCGTACAAATATTTAAATTTCGTCATAATTATTACACAAGAATGATTAAATGTCAATTAAAATAAATTATCATCATAGCAATAATATGTTGCTGCATGTATGGGTTTTTTTTTTGTATGGGAAATTAACAAATAACTTCTCCCGCTCTGGGTAGAGCAGGAGGGCGTGTCAGACTTTTACTGACTAAAACCCACCCGTGTTCCTTCATTAGCCCGTATGCCAGCGGCTGTGGTATCTCTTTCGAACAAACCCGCACTCCTGGCAGGCATGGGCCCTTGCGGGCCCCATCATTTTTTGTGCTGACATCTCTTTGAGGCACGCGTGGAACACAACGCAACGTGGACTTGGGCTTGGTCCTTACCGGACAGCGAGCTACCCATTACTCGCCGTCCGCAAGCTCATGCCTACGGTGGCCGGAAATCGGCCTGAGATTCCCGACGCCCAGGGCATCTCCGTACCCTGCGGCGGCTAGGGTCACGAGGGCGCATATGCTGCCTCTCCCTCACGTGCGCCGCCTCCCTCTTCGCGACCATCACTGCTTCGCTGAAGGAGGTGACGGCTACCCATGCCCTCTCGCTCCGTACCATGGCCTGGACCAGGGCCGGACGCGAGAGATCGCCGCCGCTGATCGCCTCCACGATGACACGGCGGTGCTCCGCCCAAGCCGGGCAGACCGCCACCGTGTGCTCCACCGTGTCCTCAGGGCGATCTTCGCAGTGGAAACACCCGGGCGTTTCCGTTTTCCGGGCGCCCTATCCGAAACAGGAACCTCCCGAAACAGCCGTGTCCGGTGAGGACCTGCGTCAGGCGGAAGGTGAGGACGCCATGCCACCTCTCAACGCTTGCCGCGGTTGGTCCGTGGAGGGGTGACCATCTTAACATACCAAGACCCCTCCGTGCCTCGGAAAGCACGTTAAGCCGCTGGTCCCGGCTGTCAATTGTGGATCTTTGACAGCCGTTACGGGTCGTCAGAAGCCCGAAAGTCTGACAACCAGTCTTACCAAGGGGTATCGTATTACCCAGTAACAGGGTTGTGGAGGTTAGATAGGCAGTCGCTCCATGTAAAATACTGGTATTCAGCTGCTTCCGGTTAGACGAAGCCGACCCCAACATAGTTGGGAAAAAGCTAGGCATATGATGATGTATCGATCCGCCGCTTTCGGGTGAGTAAATTCGTGTGAATCGACGCATGAACGGTTTCTAGGAATTCTAGGGTTGCAATTGGTATCCTGTTTTTACTAGTGAAATGTGAGTATTATAATTATATACCTACTATAGGTACAACTCAACCTTACCTTTCAGAGATTACAGGCGTGATGTTATGCTATGGTATCCTGTTAACTGTCGGAGTTTAGAAAGAATAACCAAAGAAAGTAAAACTTGTCTTTTGTAGCTGTCATAAGTAAAACAATTGGAAATGTCCGTTTTCTTACTTCAAACGTGACCGTAATTATAGTAAATTTCATCATACAACCATCTTATGCATGGATTTGGTTAAGACCAGTTTATTTTCGGAAATCCCTGTTATAAAAAACAATGATGTTATGTTAATAATAGTGTTCAATAAGTCGAATGGAAAAGACGTAAAAAATACTTAACTCTAATTACCAGATACTTAATTTTAAATTGGTATTATTTGCATTGTTTGTGATAGAGAATCACTCCATGAAAAACACTGATATTTACCTGCATCCGGTTAGACTGAACCAACGTCAACGTTGTTCTAAAAAATGATGATAATATCACCATATAATGATATGACGCAAAAAAAAAATCATCATCATTGTAATATGATGATGTATGAACCATTACTACAATATACTTAATTAAGCTTTCATTGCTTTTTTTTTAATATTTTATCTTGCCACCACCCTCTATACGTTATTTGTGTCGTACACAAGGGATGAAAACAGCGGGGGTACATCTTGGTACATCTTCATCGAAATAATATCGGCCTCTCCTTACAAAAATTTTTATTTTCGTAACAGTGAATCATTATTGCTTTGGTCTGTAAAGCAGAGTAGGAAATTAAAAATTTCGCAGAAATTAAAAATATGTTTACCATGTCATTTCTTTTTCTGTCAGCCTTGAAGCCAAGAAAAAATTAAAAATTTTGAAGATCTAAATGTAAGTCAAAATTACACACATTTATCTAACAAGGTCGAGTTCAATGGTGGGTGTTACATATCTGCAGGGTAATTGCGTACACATTAACAGTAGGAATGGTTTTAAATTTGACAGTTCAGCAACATTCATTGCGTTATTTACGTTGCTGAGCAGGTAAATTTTTCAAACTTAAGAAGCAATGCAAAATCCGTCAAAATTATTCAGATTATGATTGATCTTGCGTTAGGCAATTAGGGTGCTGGGTTCGAAATTGGTCATGAAGGGTGCAACCAGAGCATCGGTTAGTCGACGTCAAGTACCGACTCAAATATAAGTGCCACCAAAGTCTCAAAATATTTGCGTCTGATTGCAACACAAAACATTAAATATATCAAAGGACCAGATACACGTAATAACACGAAATTAACGCACACCCCCAGGCACCCCAATTAGAAGATTATGTTATAATCATAATACATGCAATGAATTTTTACTATTATGTTTACAACATTGTTTTTTATTAAAATAGTTATACTGATTGTGGGAGAAAGTTCTGGTCAAATTACAAATCTATACACGCACACAGTCGCAGACATATAAGGGTCTAGCGTAGTAGGTACTTCATCCATTTTAATTTGTTTACACTGTACAGCGAAAGTGTGGCAGTAATCAACGTAGTTTTAATTATTTTTGGGATAAAAATTACAGAAATCAAATCTGTAGTTTGTTTAGAATCGTTTTCTGTACCGATTTCTGTCATTTTTAATTTAGTTATTTTTTATTTACACATTGTATGTTACCAAGTCCAAGCAAGGTAAGCGTCATCCATTACACCAGTTTTCTACTCCAAGCCGATGGATTCCTTCTTTCTTCCAAATCGAATCACTAAAACCTTTGAGAAAATTATACTAAACTTTTTTTAAACGACTTCAAAAAGGAGGAGGTTTCAAGTTGTCTGTGTTTTTTTTTGTAATTTTGTATGTGAGTTCCGCGTCATCTCCGGCAGTTGGGATCGGATTTCGAAAATTCACGGGAGGTCTCATAATTGTTTTATTAAATTTGCTTGGCTAGTTTTGCGTTAACTTTGATAATATGTTTTTAATCCACTTTGTGTATCTTGATGACATTCTACTAATTCCTTTCACTGTTGTGTACATAGCAAGTAGTATTACACGAATTGGTGTGGGGTAGGTAGGTACCATAATTAAAACGTGAAAAAGAAAAAATAAAACAGTGGCACTCCGTGAGTGCCGACAGAAGTGAAAACTTGAACAATTACGTGTGTATTTTTTTAATCGTCCGGAAATCTTTTTTGAGTCGTCAGATTAAACAGCGTTCAACGTACGTTCAACGTTGTTCGTTCGTACGTTCGTGTTGTCAGTGGTGTCAGTAACAGTGTGTGTTTTTTATCTCAAAAAATGCCCAACGCGCTTAAAGAAGTTTTCACTTCAAAAAAATTAAAATACCGAATTCCGAAATTAAACTTATTTTTCACTTCGTAGTGTTTTTTCGGAAATCGGTTGTTTTTTTTTGGCAAATGTTTTTTTTTATGGAAACGTCATTTGCATAATAAAATTGAAATATCTCCTACCTACTTCGGTTTTTAGAATACCAAAATACCTGCTATCCAATTCTACAAGTAAACTTAAACATTCAGAATTTAGCATCGTTCCATATCGTCGGGGGATAGGGTAGATCTTACTAGATTGGCCGTACGTACCTCTGCTTAAGGCGGCTTAACTGAATCCCCTGAAACAGGGGAGACGCCTATATCTGCCAGATAAAGGTGCAGGGGAATAGGGACCGTTTCTACTTTGTCTTAACCGTGGGTTGTTCTCTTTATAATTTGTTCGGTTGGAAAATTTTAATTTGTTCTGCTTGGGTATGTTTGTAGCGTTTGGATTGTTAAATTGTGTTTTTATTTAAAAGTTAGGGTCTTTAATGTCATTTTGAGATGACCACATCACAAAATGACATTGAAATTTCTAACTTTTTTTGTAATCAAGTACAATCGTCTTTATTACAATAAAAGTATCATAATATTACGTTTTTACTAGTTGACATAAATGTGGTACTGTTTTACATTATTCATTTCATAATGTAAACGAGGATCAATTTTTTTGCTAAAGTAGGATTTTAAAATGATTTTTTTTCTTCTTCTCGACATTCATAAATTATTTCTGTAACAATTACTGAAAGTGACAACAAATAGTGATTATTATGATGTTGTTTCCCGTTGATTTCATCATCATCATTTCATCCGAAAGACGTCCACTGCTGGACATAGGCCTCCCCCAGGCTCCTCCACTTCGACCGGTTTTGTGCTTTCCACATCCAGCGCATACCCGCGGCCCTCACAAGGTCATCGGTCCACCTTGTGGGAGGCCTTCCCACTCTACGTCTTCCGGTACGCGGTCGCCACTCCAGAACCTTTCGGCCCATCAGCCATCTGTTCTGCGAGCAATGTGCCCTGCCCACTGCCACTTAAGTTTGGCAATTCTTCGGGCTATGTCGGTTGCCTTGGTGCCTTGTCCGTTGATTCAGTTAATTCTAATTCAAATGTTATTGCTGAACACAGTACATAATCATACATTTCTAGATGTCAAGTGAATGCGCAGTCCACTGTGTTGCACCAATTCAGGCATGCAAAATTATAAACAATATATTTGTCGGTGTAAATGACGATGACAGCATAAGACGGTACCAATAAGTTGTGTTTCCGGGAAGGAAGGAGCAATGAGGAAAATACGGGAAAATGAAATACAACAAAAAAAGATTTCATTATTAGTCAACAAAGTCTGTATGATGTTTATACTTATACATATTGAACGAAGAACGCATGAAATATGAAATGACACATCCAATAATCAGCCTATAGCCCACTGCTGGGACACAGGCCTGCTGCCTGGGAGAAGGAGTGATCTGTAATCCACCACGCGGGACCAGTACAGATTAGTAGATGTCGCATGTCTTCGAGTTTTTGGTTCTAGGACATGCTGGTTTCCTCACGATGTTTTCCTTCACCGTTTTGAGAGCAGTTGTTTTGAAATAATTTATACATAGTAAAGCGCCTGCCTGGGTTCGAACCTATGACCAACAACTCGTTAGTCGCTGCCGTTACTGGGCCTCCACTGTTCTACTAACACATCATCTGCCTATCCTTTTCCCAACTATGTTGGGGTCGGCTTCCAGTCTAACCGGATGCAGCTGAATACCAGTATTTTACATGGAGCGACTGCCTGTCTGACCTCCACAACCTAGTGACTGGGTAATACGATACCCCTTGGTAAGACTGGTTGTCAGACTTTCGGGCTTCTGACGACCCGTAACGACTGTCAAAGACCAAATGACAGCCGGGACCAACGGCTTAGCGTGCTTTCCGAGGCACGGAGGGGTCTTGGTATGTAAAGATGGTCATCCATCCACGGACCAACCGCGGCAAGCGTAGCTTAACCCGATCAATCGATCCGCGAAGCTATTGTTACTTAGCCACAAGCCCCACTGTTCTACTAACACATAATTTAATAAAGAAAATATCTTGTAATTGGAATCTTTGCAGGAATACAGGGAACGTTTTTATCCAGTGCGCAAACTGTGTCCATGAATTCAGCGTATCATTCTAGAATCCCTAGCGCAGAAAACATTCGCCGGTTATAAAAAAAAAAAAACAGCCGTTTCATAGAAAAGTGCAATACCTACGCGGACAAAACTTTTGGAACAGCTGAGTTTTTTAGTATTTCCGGCAAAAAATTCTGTGCTAGGGGGTCTAGAATGATATGGTGAATTCATGGTTACAATTTGCGCACTGGATAAAAACTTTTCCTGTATAAATAGGTACCTAGTGGAACAGCAAATAAATAAAATTATACAGTCGACATGGTAAAACCAGGTAATTTTATCATTCTGTTGATCCCTAAAAGTAATATGTATCACATCTAAAGACATGAGACCCTTTAATTAAAAGATCTGAGTCCTACGGTAGAATGGGAATACTGGATCACAGAGGACCTTTAGAAAAATCTAGATTACACCGTGTTTATTTTAATCAAAATGTAAATATTCTTTTCATTGACATTATCTCGGATCCCTGGGGGACCTTTGGAAGGCGTACGAGTAGCCAAAGCCAATTCGCAGAGGCCTCTAGCAAAATGTTCAAGGATGAGGAGGTACCTACCGACAATTATCTCTGTATGCACTATGCAAGTGCACCCAAGAACAATCCCCGGTTGACGCAAGACTATTGCAGAACATGGAAACAAAATATATTGGCTTGGGTTTGGGTTTTTATAGTAACTAACTAGTAATTGGTACATTGAACGGGAAAATGGGGGCCTGAACAATGTTATAAATATTCTTTTCAAAATTATTATGATGAATAAGCTTTTCAAGTTGAACTCAGAATATTTGGGTTGTTGTTACCATAACAGTTATTGTCATCGTGGAAAATTTTAGGTATAAAGCTCATTCAGATATCTGTAACATACGAATTCACCCGTCAAAACTCTCATTTAAAATTTTACGATTGACGATTACATACGAAACGAACATAAAATCGCTGGAAAAGATTTCAAACACGATAATAGGAAATTACACGGGCTCTTGCAAATAAAGTCGTAAAAGTTGATACGTCGATACATCGAAATGATTCCCGCTATACAGCATGTAACAGAAAGGTGAGTCAAATTTAAGGGTGTTATACAGACTATCAAACTGAACAACTATCTCCATGGTGTCAACATCATAATCGCGAAGAAATACACTAATTTGCCATAGACAATTTCAATAGTACCTCATCATAATCAGCCTAAAATGTTTCCACTGCAAGGATACAGGCGATACTCTGTGAGAGGAAGTAGGCCATAATCTACCACGCGGGCCCAGTGCGGGTTGGTGTATGTCATACGTCTTCGATTTTTTTGTGCATGCCAGTGTCCTCACGATGTCGTCTATCACCATTTTGAGAGCAGTGCCATTGAAATTAAATACAAAAATTAAAGTGCCTGCTTGGGTTTGAACTCACGATCCCTTCTAATGCGGGACCGATAGCGTTAGGCTACCACTGCTCCATAGGTACCTAATCAACCCAAATATATGAGACGGCTGATTATATTTTCACGGTTACGTCATTCGGTCTCATGGAGAAAGTTGTGCAATTTGGTGGACCCTTAAATATGCACACACCTTTGTGATACACACTGTATATTCGTAGTAGATTTTTTCAATACAGTTGGGCCACACGTCACGAAAGCCTACTTACGAAGGCATGAGAACTTGAGCCTTCGGTTTCGGGGTGTTTGAAATTCGAAATTGTTATCATACGCTTCGCCCCTACCTCCCCCGGTAAAGCCATGTATTTGCGGATTTGATATTTTTGCTTTGTTTTATTCTGATGTCGTAAAGTGGGTGTTATGAGTCGTATTGCTCATAAATGGGACGCTTTTCTTTTGTTATTGTTGTTTCATTTTTAATTCTCGCGTTTCCTTTGTATAGCTTATTTTTTGAAGGTGTGTTTCAATTAGTATTTGACAATGTGTCTCGCAGGTACATTTTTAAACATATTTTAGTAGGTACAGTATAATCAGCCTATAATTTTCCCACTGCTGGGACACAGTCCTCCTATCTGTAAGAGGGAGTGGGCCATAATCCACCATGCTGCCCCAGTGCGCATTAGTGGATGTCACATGACTCTAAAGTTTTGTTTCTATCCAAACATAGAAACTTATACATTTCTAATATTTGTAGTATAGTAGGATTATTTGTAATTTACGTACATTGCAGTATATCTTTATAAAATACAAAAAAAAAAATGTGTTCAAATAAGTATCTAGAACAATACGATCTCTTAGCCATTTCGGAACATCAAACGCTACTGAAACGTTCACATTCCAGGAACTGTCATCACAGAAAGGAAAGTCTCTTCTAGAAAACTTCCACGTACTAAATTACCTGCAACGTCCTTTGAATTCCTTTGTCCAACCCTTTCCATCCGAACAATTGCACACGATGTCACAGACGTCCTTTAAATACAGCGAAATACATAAATATACAGTACCTATGACTGGTTGAACGAGGGACTTATTCTTGTCAACGATCATTTATTGTGCTATGTTTTCACTTTAAATAAGTATGACGTAAAAAGGAAAAAACTTCAATTCAATTATCCTAACTAATAATATATAAACCGCCGAAAAACCGAAAAGTAAAAAATAATAAACTTGCTTTGTCCAACCCCAATAACTAAGTTCGGAAGGCGGTGCCATATAATTAAATACATATCCAAAGTCACCGACTTCCGAACTTAGTTATTGGGGTTGGACAAAGCAAGTTTATTATTTTTTGCTTTTCGGTTTTTCGGCGGTTTAATTTTTATTAAAAAGTTTTTATTTTATAATTTTTTGTGGCTATAATCTACTAATTACTACATGCTTAATTTTTGTTTACTTTTTGTAATACACAACTCAGTATTAAAATCTGTGAGTAAACAATCAATCATCCTCTTTTTTCTTACCCTTAGGGTTTGAACTTTTCTTCGAAATTTATATGGGATCAACTTCGGGGTATACCCTTTCCAATAAAAAAAGAATTATCAAAATCGGACTACTCTGCAAAAAGTTATGCGTAATACATAAAAAAAAAAAAAATACGCGTCGAATTGAGTAGCCTCCTCCGTTTTTTCGTCGGTCAAAAATTTGAAAGTAAGGTTGTTTGCTTGTTTGTTACGATTCCACGCTAAATCAGCTGAACGGATTTGGATGGAATTTGGCACACAGATAGACCATGACCTGGATTAGACACAGGTGGTACTTTTTATCCTGGATTGTAGAAGAAGTCGCGGGCAACCATAGATTCTCAAAGTGCATGCATACATATACGTAAATGAACGGGACTTACTTTCGATAAGGTATGATCTTCGAAGTGAGCTTGAACTGAGCTGTCATTCCACCTGGTGCTAAGATTGTCATTTTTGACAGTTCACTTCAAACTAAATTTAAAGATGACATTTTTAACCAGTATAGTCCGGCTGAACATATGAAATTTTCTTAATATAACAAGTAAAAATGAGTGTTCACAAAATGTATTTAATTGAATTATTAGAACAATTAGTGCATACATACTAGAAGCAAGATGGGAATCGGTACTGGAAACCCTCCTTCAAAGTGTCCCTAGTTTAACTAGTCAGACTGTGTATGTACGAAAACCTTGTACGAAATAAACAGGGGTCGTTGGCCACGGCACATCAAAAGGAGTTTAGACGTCGCTTCATAATATATGTACATATGTAGACATGTGTGTTTGTCCGACCGCATGTACACTTTTTTAGACGCACAATTAGGCCTCTTCTGCTTTTGACGTTGCCTCTACTATTTGTTTGAAGAGGATTATTTGTTTGAGGTTTTTTCTTGTCCTTGTTAAAATGGCAAAATAAAAACAATTGTGCCGGGTTCCCAAGGATTACTCCTAAAATTACGTCATAATATGTCATACCACATTAAAGACCGTCAGGATTTCTTTCCTGTAATGTAATGCACCGATCCCAGCGTGGCTTGACCAGACTCGATAAATCGAATGAACCCCAAGATTCGCACTAGCCCCTGGAGCCTCATGCTTCATGGTGTTACAGAGGCCATTGCATATCAAGAAGTAGACCGGGGGGCGCGGTAATGGTCAGGTAGACGTGCCCTTAGGATAGGAAAGGATTGCGAGCCTACCGGATATGCATCCTTGAGTAAGCATTGGACTAGTGGAGAGACGGGTGGTATTTATTTATAGGAGGGGCCTTTAAATTTTCACGTTTCCTAAACATATTTGATTTTATTATTTTAAGAATCAATACAGTTTTAACAGGTTACAGAATCTTGTGAGTAAAAAAAAATGAATGGAAGAAAAAAAGGAAAACAATTGGAGGGCAAGCCCGTCTTCCGAAATGGAAATTACCGTGCACTGTCTCTCTTATGTGAATATTCTGATATTCGCAGATGCAAAAAAAATGGTTTTATGTAATACCTAAGCGACAAATGATACAGTTTTTCTTATCTTTCAAAAAAAATATACAATATAATATTAAAACCTAGAAGTAAGTGTTATTTCTATTTTCGCACCGATGGTAGTGGTAACGCAGTTTGATGTTCGTCGAGGGAGGTTCCTTGTAAGGGCGCCCAACTTTACGGATTATACGCGTATGTATGTGAAGGTAACCTTATTGCCCCCGCATCTTTGTGGCTTTATTAAAAAGAAACATAAGTTATTGTGCACATTAACTTGTTATAGGTAGGTATGATTTAATCAACATTAACTATCTCGATGTTCTGATGTTGTCAGCTGTGGTATCTTGGGTTGATACATATGTAATGTGTCCGATGGGAAGTAGTTTGTAGTGCTGGAAGCAAAAACCGAATTCTGCGAGC
Organism: Polymixis flavicincta; assembly: GCA_949987655.1. Classification (NCBI taxonomy): domain Eukaryota; kingdom Metazoa; phylum Arthropoda; class Insecta; order Lepidoptera; family Noctuidae; genus Polymixis; species Polymixis flavicincta. The sequence continues at coordinate 20,191,978 of OX465182.1, forward strand.
GAAGCGAACTCGAAGAATTTTTCAACATGCATAGATTAAGTTTTCTTTTGATCATTCGTACAGAAATAGGAGTCAGTTTGGAGAAACGCTAAAGAATAATGTAAATCCAGGATCAAAGGAGCGAGCGAAAGCAAGCACGTAAATTTTAGCAGTCTTTTTTAAAGGTCAGAGATATCGGTCAAAGCTTGATGTCTACGCTCATGTATTTTCCTAAATCACTATTTAATTCACATGAGTGCTAAAACCCCCGAGCTGCCTAAAATCAGGGGAATTTATTTTGTACTAGCTTTTGCCCGCGGCTCTGCCCGCGTGGATGTCGGTTATCGCGTAAAAAAGTAGCCTATGTCCTTACCCATATCCCAGGCTATATCTCGGCCAAATTTCATGACGATCGGTTCAGCGGTTAAGGCGTGAAAGCGTAACAGACAGACAGACAGACAGACAGAGTTACTTTCGCATTTATAATATTAGTAGGGATCAAAACTGACTTCCAACTTAAAATGTTCGGCATTCAAATGACAACTGTTTTTCTTTGACTGTTGTATTAAATGTATATAATACGGCAAAGTACGACGTCAGTACTAAACCTACTACCTATACTATTTGAAAAACAATATATTTACGTAATTGAGCTATATACCTCTGGCTACTCCTTAAAAAACTAAAATTTCCTTAAGGAAATACAGACTGTAATATTCTTTTTAATGAATTCTTTTTTTCCATGTGACGTAAAAAAATAGCACCATCCCATTTCTTCCCGTGGGTGTCGTAGAAGGCGACTAAGGGACTTACTAGAGAATGGGCAGCAGCGTTCTCTATGCATTTTACCACCATACTGCTATCGCCAACCCGCCTGCCAAGCGCGGCGATTATGGCAAATCCCCCCTTTTGGGGGAGGCTCATATCCAGCATTGGACGTCTTTCAGCTGATATAATGACGATGATGATGATTATTCTTTTTATGAATACAGGGTCTATTTTTAGTCATTTTTCACTATTCTTCTTTTGACTTTCCTTTATTCTATACTCATTCCCTTGTCAAGATAAAACCCAATTTAGCTACGAGTATCTTATTTCCTCAAGTAATTCCACTATCATTCTGTTCTCATTTCCAGTTGGCAAAAGCGTAGGTTTATCTAATCCCTGTATTTTTAGATACGAGAAGTAAAAACGGAATCTTTGTACTATTTCTATCTGATTAAATTTTTACATCACATCGAGAAAAATTACGAACTTTCATACAAACTTTTATCCCTATTTTATCCTTTTAGGGGGTAAATGACACATTCTTCGAATGATTCTAGGACATGCCGGTTTCTTCACAATATTTTACGTCACCGTTTTCTGAGAAACGTTGATGAAATCATTTACACAAAGTAAAGCTCCTGTGTGGGTTCAAACCTTCGACCTACAACCCGTCACCACTGAGCAACCACTGCTCTAGACAGGCTCTCTTAGCCTGTGCGTTGTCTGTCAATACGGGTTTTTTTTTAAATCAAGTAGCTTGTTGATTTGGTGGATAAGTAAGTGGTCCTTTGTTGTATTTATATTTTTTATATTATTATCTTTTGTACATATTAGGTATATTTTTAAATATTTTTACAAAAATAAAATAAAAACATTTAAAAATATAAAAATAGTGGCCCATCGGCATCAGGAGCAGGGTCCAAGATGCCAGTGGTCAGGGCTCTAGAGAAAGGAACCTCCTGACTATGCGTGCCGTGTCTAGGAGTACTGCTTTCTGAATCAAGCCCTTGATCCAGCCGCGCAATGAGAGCCTCCTGAGATGTTGGTCGAGGCTCTTCGCTATTAGGCCATTTACTGTAATGATTATCGGTACAATGATTGCTGAGTCCACGTCCCACATGTCGACAACCTCGTGAGCTAAGTCAAGATACTTGATTTTCTTATCTTGCTCAGCTTTCATGAGATTCTCGTCATGAGGGACAGCGATATCAACAATCATTGCACAACGCTCTCGGCGATCTATCACCACAATGTCAGGCTTATTGGCTACAATAGTCCTGTCAGTGATGATAGATCGATCCCAGTACAATGTGGCGTGACCATTCTCGAGAACTGGGTCGGGCACATATCTGTAGTATGGTACTTCAGACTCCACAAGGTTGTACTGCAAAGCAAGTTGCTGGTGGATAATCCTAGCTACTAGATTGTGTCTGTGCAAATACTCGCCGTTAGCAAGACGAGAACAACCGGAAACGATATGTCGGATTGATTCACCGGGACGGTGGCATGCCCGACAGATGTCAACCGTACCATCCTTGACAATGTATTTCCGATAGTTATTCGTCATGATAACTTCATCCATAATCGCACAACCAAACCTTCGGTTTCCCCGAAGAGGTCGCCGAAACGTAGCCAGGATACAGACGCCAAAAAGTCTACATCAGGCCCATGAAGAGGCCGGAAAAAGCGTCCGTGTAGCTCTTTGCCTTGCCATACTTCCTTACGATCGTTAGTATCCAGTACTGCAGGTTTGCGCCAGTTCTCTTTCGCCAAGGAGAGCGGGGTGAGGCTCTTGTCCACTGCGACCACATCTTGATGCATCCCCACGTCAGTGTTAAGGAAATATTCCCTGAGACTGCAAATCTCGCGGTTGTGAAGGGTTTTAGCATTCAAAAAGCCTCGGCCCCCACACTTCCGCGGGATGTACAGTCTCATCACTGATGACCGTGGGTGATGCATCCGTTGTGCCGTCAGCAATGTACGGACCTTCCTATCCAGGGCGTCAAGTTCCGTTTGAGTCCATTTGAGTATGCCGAAAGAGTACATCAAGACCGGCATGACCCAACCGTTGAAGGCGCGCACTTTGTTTCCGCCTGATAAAAGACTATTTGACACTTTATTCAGGCGGCCAAAGAAGCGCTCCCTCAACGATTGTTTCATGTCGGCAGTATTGATGCCTAATGCTTCCGACATACCCAAGTACTTGTAGGTTTCGGTTGAGGAGAGTGATCTAAGGTGTATAGAATCCGTAGTTTGGGTTCCCACGGATTCTATAATCCTTCCTCGCTTTACATGCATGACTGCACATTTGTCCACACCAAATTCCATCCTGATGGCGCTACTGAAGGTTTCTGTTACCTTCAGTAGCTCCATTAGTTGCAAGTTGTTGGGGGCAAAGAGTTTCAAGTCATCCATGTAAAGGAGGTGTGATATCACCTGACCACCTCTTCTCAACCGATAGCCTAGACCTGAATCCTCCAGCAGTGTGCTTAGAGGATTCAAGGCTAAGCAAAACCAAAGCGGACTCAAACTATCGCCCTGAAATATTCCACGCTCAATCCTAATCGGTTCATCGGTCCCCTGGATCTGTCGACATCCTGGATACAGAAGGACCGTCCTCCATTGCCTCATACACGACATCAAGAAGGTGCGTAGAGTTGCGTCTATTTTGTACAACTCCAGCACCCTCATGAGCCATGTATGTGGCACCGAGTCATAGGCCTTCTTATAATCTATCCAACATGTCGACAGATCCTTCCGGGATCTACGAACCTGTTGGCTTATGGCCATGTCTATAAGGAGCAGCTCCTTAGTACCACGGGACCCATTCTTACATCCATTCTGAGACACCGACATAATAGCGTTGCTTTCAATATGACTTGTAATTTTTGCTCTAAGAATGGATGTAAGAACTTTGTAGACCGTCGGTAAACATGTAATAGGTCTATAATTTGTAGGTTCCGCAGTACTTCCCGATTTATGGAGCAGGTGGGTAATACCTGTCGTAAAGAACTGTGGTAGCGACCCATTCTCTAAAGATGACTGGAATTGTGAAGCTAAGCAAGAGTGTGACCTTTGTAGCCATTTAATCCAGAAATTGTGCAGTCCGTCCGGCCCTGGAGATTTCCAGTTAGGCAGCGGACGGACTGCACGGGCCACATCCAGAGGACTGATGGTGATAGCCTCCATGTCTGGTATTGAATCACACGCCCGTTCAACAACACGCATCCAATCATCTTCAATGTGACTGACGGGCATCGACCAAATGCTTCGCCAAAACGCACACATGTCATCATTATCCGGTAGACGCGCGTCAGTCACACCTTGTGTGGGAAAGGGTCGCTCCCAAGCTCTGTATACCCACCTTTGATCATTCTGGAACATACGATTCTGAGTGTACCGATCCACTCTTCGCTTATACCGACGGATACGGTTTGCCCATGCATAAACCCCCCTTCCGACCGAAACCGTGACTGAGTGAAGACGTGTATTTTATTTTATTAAGAAATATTAATTAGTATCCACGCTATTTTAACCCTAAACGAAAGGATTGAGTGACCAATTTCACGTCCATAAATTCTACGAGTTCTATCGTCCAAGCTTGTGCCCCCGCAGCAGCCCTCACCTCCGCGGAAGCAGCCCGGTGGTCATAATTGCTATCTCGCTCCATCAAGGACCGTTACGACGCAGGCGCTTGCTGTGACGTATCTTATCGCAGCCCCTACACTACAAGCTGCTGTGCGCTTACCTACGTGAGTACTTCGGTCTATTTTACTTTGGCTCGTCTATCACGATGTCCCGTGTGCAGCGCTCACCGCCAACGAACACTCCGAAGGCGGTTCTTACGATGTCTGACTCAGATATCCCACAGCTAATGTCGAGTAGCCCGAGTGATAATGTTAACTCTGCAGTTCGCTCTAATAAACGACCTCGGGCATGTTTCTCTCCGGGTACCGAATTTCAAGATTTTAAAACGGAAATGCACCAGATGCTAAGAACGTGGAAAGAGGATCAGCAAGCATATCTTACTCAGTTTTGCGAAGGTCAAACTTCTTCCTTAAACAAACTAATATCAGAAATGGCTGAAATAAAGCGGCAAAACCAAGAAATTCAAAAGTCACATCTCGAATTTGAAAAATCCCTTAATTTCTTTGGCAAGCAATATGACGATTTGATAAAGCAAATTGATACGTTGCAGAGAGAGAAAGAAACGTTCAATGAAACTGTACGAAATCTGGATACTAAAATTCTTGATCTGCAACGTTTATCCCGGCCTTCAAGTATTGAAATCCGGAACATACCCGCCGATGAAAACGAAGGAGCGCCGGACCTCCACAAAATTATAGCTAAAGTGGGCTCCACAGTTGATGTTTCGCTCAATAATACACAAGTGCGTGACGTTTACCGGCTCCCGGGAAAACCTGGCACTGTTAGGCCGATAGTTGCCGAATTTTTGGCTGTCTCGACTAAGAACGAGCTGTTGACTGCAGTCCGCAACTACAACAAAAACCATCCAAATGATGACCGCCTCAATACGCAGGTCATTGGCTTGGCCGGCGAACGGCGGCCAATTTACATATCAGAGCACCTTCCTGCCAGCATGAAAAAGCTGTTCTTTGCTGCTAAAGAATTCGCAAAACTTAATGGATACGTCTTTTGTTGGACCACTAACGGATGCATTTTCCTGAGAAAAATCGCAGGAGCCAAACCAGTACTAGTTAAATCGGAGCAAACCCTTCATGAGCTACAACAGCAAGGGGCCCAATGACTGTACTTCTTAGTGGTGTGGTGTACCTATTACCCTACAAACTTTCTCTTCTTATATTGGATGAACCGTGTAACATTATAATAATTATTTTTAATGTAACAAAACTATACAGCAAACAACCTGCAGGTTGTTTTTCAACCACAACATACCACGTCAGACTCCTTTACTGGGCTAATCACTCTAATTCAAAGAAAACACATTCACTTGTACCACTACATATTACACATAAAATCCCAAATACACGTAAAATCACAAATTTACGTAAAATCCCAAATACGCATGTAATCTCAAATACACCTAAAATGCCAAATACACATACAATCCCAAACACACATAAAATCCCAAACACACATAAAATCCCAAATACACATAAAATCCCAAATACACATAAAATCCCAAATACACATAAAATCCGAAATACACATAACATCCCAAATACACATACAATTTCAAAATCTCACTCCTTCATCAAGACATTTCGAATATCCTACACCTTAATTTTATGTTGTCGCGTAATGCCAAATGACTATCTGTTCATAATCTGCTTTCTTTTGTTTAAACCTCCTATTGCAACCATACACACTGCCCACAGCTTGTTCCTATATCTCTTTTCTGATTTATTGCCGCATATTGTTCTATGCTTAATAAAGACCGTTAAAGTATATTTATTTCAAAAGAGAGCAATCTAATAGAAATAGCGAATGACCTTGATGGATTAGCTGTCGCGACTGCATCCTATTGTAAGGTTGATTCCTTTTCTGTTGATAATCCTCATCAAACTTCATTCAAAATTGTTTGTCAGAATATAAGAAGTATTAGTCGTAATTTGCCCAGTTTTATGACTTTAATGGAAAGATCGCAAACAGAATGGGACCTCATCGTACTGACAGAATGTTGGCTTCCACGAACTCATTGTATTCCCCAACTACAGGGCTACGAATATCTTAGTACACTCAATAATTTGACACAGAACGAAGGGGTGGTGGTATACTACAAGCCAAAAATACGGTTAAAATCGGAGGAGCCTGTACTCATAGACGCCAACTGTCTCATTTTGGAAATTAACGAAAATACCATTCTTCTTGCAATATATAGGCCGGCTGGTTTTAGAAATATAGCTAGATTTATTGAGTCCCTAAATAACATTTTAAGTAAATATTGCGGTTATTTAAACATCATACTTATTGGAGATATTAATATCGATATTACACCTCATAATACTGATTCTAATTCGTCTTCGTACTTAAACCTGTTAGCCTCCCATGGTATGTTACCAGCACATACACTTCCCACACATAGTTTAACATGTCTAGACCATGTGATGCTTAAGACAAGGCTACCTGCTTATTGTTACATAGCGGAAAGTTCTATAACTGACCATGATAGTATATTCTTTGCAATTGAACTAAACCCTCGAAACCGTAAGCCTTGTTCTAAAGTTAGTAAAAAAATAAACTATGACACCTTGGACAATGACATGAGCATAATCGACCTCTCTTCGATATTTAACGACAGTAATGTCAACACTGCTACAAATTATTTTATTTCCACCCTGAATCAAGCAATTAAAAATAATACTTCTACGATAAAGACCTCAAACAGGAAAAATATAAAAAAACCCTGGATTACTAGAGGTTTGTTGAAATGTATGAAAAACCGCGACCACATGCATCAAAAACTTAAAGATCTTATAAAAAAGGACCAGCATAACGAAACCCTTGAGATAACGTATAAAAGATATAGGAATTTCTGTAATGACCTTTTAAAAAAGATAAGAGCGGATTATGAGAGATCTGAAATCAGTAAAGCTGCCTCTATTAGCAACAAAAAGCTCTGGGAAGCCATTAAGACAGTGACAAACACAAAAAAAATTAAGGACGTCCCGACTGAACTACTATCTAAAAGCAACCCGCACGACGACTTGAACAATATAAATTCATTTTTTGCAAATATGGGTAAAAATCTCGCTGAGAAAATAACACCTAGTAATAATCGATTCCCTGAAGTACATACTAAAAACTCATTCACACAGTCATTTGTTTTGCTTCCCACAGATTTGGAGGAGGTGGAACAAATAATCCAAGGTCTTAAAAACGACTGTGCGGTTGGTCGTGACAACATCCCTGCTATCTTTTTAAAGCGCTATAGAGAGATTGTACTTCCACCTTTGACTTACATTTGTAATCTTGCGTTCTTGACTGGCACTTTCCCAAACGCTCTTAAGCTTGCTGAAATTCACCCAAAACATAAGGGAGGAGACAGGGGCTGTGTCGATAACTTTAGACCTATTTCTATTTCTATTTTGCCTACCCTATCCAAGGTTCTAGAAAGGTTAATAAACAAACGTTTGACTAAGTACCTCGAGTCAAACAAACTCTTATCACCCTCTCAGTTTGGATTCCGATCCGGAAAGTCAACTAGTGACGCCGTTCAAGAACTGGTAAACTTTGTTTCCACAAATCTCGATGGTAAACAGAAGGTACTGGCGATCTTTCTGGACTTAGCAAAAGCTTTCGACACAGTCTCTGCCCCGCTCCTCCTTGAAAAGCTGGAGAGGATTGGAGTGAGAGGCACGCAACTTGAATTATTTTCTGACTACCTTTCAAATCGCAAGCAGAGAGTAAGAGTTGGTGACATGTGCAGTGATGATCTTGACATCACTTATGGGGTACCACAGGGCAGTATCCTTGGCCCCACATTATTTTTGACGTATATCAATGCCCTTTGTAACCTAAAATTGCGTGGTGGAAGGATCGTCACTTTTGCGGACGACACAGCTCTGCTTTTTCACGCGGACTCATGGGAGGAAGTCTATTCAAATGCTCAGCTCGGTTTCGATATGGTCGGAGAGTGGTTACAAAACAACAAACTCACTCTTAATGTACCCAAAACAATGTATATTCCGTTTTCCTTAAAAAATTACGCAACGCCTTGTAATACAAATCTTCCAATAACATCACACACATGCTCTATCCTCCAAGCCCGTCCTTGTTCATGTCCTACTCTTAAAAAAACAGCTGTTATTAAATATTTGGGTATTCAGATTGACAATAGTCTCAGTTTTCAGCCGCACGTAGATGCACTTACTGCGAGAATACGAAAATTGATATTTATTTTTAAAAATTTACGACATGTGGCGGAAAGTGAGACTATTGATACCGTATACTTTGCACTAGTTCAGTCAATCTTATCATATTGCATAACGGCATGGGGCGGAGCCCCAAAGACACATTTGCTGAAGTTGGAGAGAGCGCAGAGAGCTATCCTTAAAGTTAGTCGTAAGCTTCCCTTTCTCTTTCCAACGAAAAACCTTTACCAGCAGTGTAACGTACTGACAGTTCGCCAACTATTCATTTTGAGCACTATCATTCGCAGGCATAATCAACTTCAATACAATCCTGGTGAAATGCTCAACAAGAGACGCAAACACGCAGTCTGTAAATCAAAGTCTTTCAAAACCAGCTACAGTCGCAGATTCTTTTGTTTCTTGGGTGATTATCTTTACAACAAAATTAAGAAAGCCATTTCCATCTACTCCTTATCCAAATTCAGCTGTAAGTCTAAAGTGCAAAATTGGCTTCAATCTCTTGATTATGAAGCCACAGAGAGATTATTGGAAGTCGTTTCATAATAAAGTTGTTTACATTTAATCATCACATTAAAAGCTAGTTTTGATTACCACATACACCCAGCACACCCACACCCACACACCCTACACACCCACACTCACACTCTCTACACACCCACACCCACACACTCAACCTTGTTGTATAATTAATGATTTGTTGTGTTTATTCTTCTTTGTTCTATTAAATTGTTTTTTGTCTTCCATCCCAACATTATAATATGTACTATTAGTAGATGTTTCTGTGGCTTGTCCGGATAGTTTGGAGGCCTGGAGACCTGTAACACAGGTATTCCTAGTACAGGCTCCAGTCTCCACAACATCAATGTATTTTTGTAAACACTATTATGTATTGTACTAAATTTTTTCATTATGTGGTGGAGAAAATAAAAGTTTTTATTATTATTATTATTATTTTGTGTTTAAAATTTATTTTCTCAGGTTCCTAGAACCTGGTATTTTTTTAAATCTCACGGGTGTAAACTAAGGTGAGATTTTAAGTTTAAATACATTAGTTGTTTTGTACTGCACTGAAATTATTGTCTAAATCTAATTGTAGGAATTTCCGAACTATGCGACATGTGTTTAATATAGCTGCTTTCTGCAGTGTGAGATAAGTATATTTTGAAAGATTAATTACATTTAAACTGATAAATAGTTGTTTCGGGATGATACCTGTCGTTGATACCACTATTGGCACTATGGTTACTCTGTTCATTTTCCAAACTCTGGTAATTTCTTCTTGTAGTTCTGTATATTTCCTGATTTTTTCGGTGATCGTTTTCTGTATATTATTGGTGTTTGGGACAGCAATTATTATTATTATTATTATAAACTTTCTGCTTCAGGAAGTCGATGCGCTCTGTGACACGGGATGCGTATTCTCGAGGACTAATACTAGTTCCCGTGAACGCCCGCCTCACAAAGCGCATCACCCTTGGTCGTGTATTGCCCTCCCTGAAGCAGATAAGCTTCCCGATGAGTACCCTGGTCTCATTAATACGACGCTCAATCCTGCATTGCCAGGCTGGTGCGGCGGGTTTCGGTCGTGTAGCTCGATCAGTGTTTGGGAATTTGACACGAGCTATACGACATGCCGCAACAGCCGTGCAATACAAGATTGAGTGTGTATCGCAAAGATCTGCGCTGCTTTTAATAAAATTTGGTAACAGGGCATCCAGGGCACACACCAGTGCTCTGTTTTTTTTATTCATGGGCAAACGTGGTAGCCGTGGTCTAAGGTCAGGTGATGTGATCCGGTACTCACGGATGGCATCTTCCAGAATGCTCCCTATATCCACATTGCATAGGTTCTCTGCAGATATAGCCCTGGCTTCTTCCTCCTCATTGTGCTGGTTTGCCTGTAATGGAACGTCGGCAGGCGCATGCACGACATTCTGGGGTGGAGGAGGGTTACTAGCAGAACTATTCTGCATTTCCGAGCGCAGCCGATCAAGTGTAGCGTCATCCAATCTATGATTGTGCTGAATGACGCGCACCTGATCCGATAATCGTTGGGCCGAGACGTTGACGGCTGGTTCAAGCACCTGAAACAGAGAGAGCATCCGAACTCGGTACGCTGTAAGGTTAATTCCTCCCTCTGTAGCCCCATAATATGCGCGCATCACACTTTCGTTCATGGACTGCGTCCATCGTATGCGCGACACATTTCCACCGGCAGCGGGGACCCTGCTCGAGGCCTGTTGGCTTCGAGGTCCCAAGCCCGCTGGTGGCCGTCCTCTTCCTCGCCATCGTTGTGGTGTTGGTGACGACGGTGGGGAGAAAAACTCGTCGCTCGAGCTCGACGCAACTGCAGCGACCGGTGACACGGCGCTCACGGTTGATGCGCGTACCGGCGGCTGCGAGGCGGAGCTGAGCGACGAGTCCGGAGATGGTGGGTGTGCCTGGAGTCGTGTCTTGGCTCTTGTCTGCATAATTAAATCACTCGCTCACAAATTATATTATATTGTTTGGTCCATTTTTTTCAAATGTTTGTGGTCCGTTTTTAAAAGGTTTTTCATTTTTACTTTCATAATAGTACTATTCTAGTTGTTTTTATTTAATATTGAGGTAGAATCTGGACTCAGATACTATTTATTTTATGTAAAAAATTATGCTTGAGAATTTTTCATTCTGACGTTGACAGACGCCATAGACTTTTATATTTATATCTTTGTTATGAGTAAAATATGTTGTAATGTAATGTAATATTGCTGTAATGAGATAAGGTATTTTTTAAATTTAAATACCGTAGCTACACGTTTTAGGCGCTTTGTTTACCTTGTTCGTTATTTTATTTATTGCGTATTCTACCTGAAGATTTGCTACTGGAGAGCTGTTCTTATGGTGTCATTGTCATCGATATAAGTATGACTATTTCTAGTCTTGACAGATTTCATAATTTTCAGTGTTAACATTATGATAATAATTAGGTACTCTTAGTATAGGAGGAACATCGTACTCCTAAATAATAATAATTGAAAGCTGAGAAAGAGAAGCAAATTAAGTACCTCGACTTAGCACACGAGGTTGTCGACATGTGGAATGTGGACTCAGCTGTCATTGTGCCGATTGTCGTATCAGCCAATGGACTGATGGCCGAAAGCCTCGAACAACATCTCTCGAGGCTCTCGTTAGGCGGCTGGATCAAAGGCCTGATTCAGAAGGCAGTACTCCTAGACACGGCACGCATAGTCAGGAGGTTCCTTTCTCTAGAGCCCTGACCACCGGCATCTTGGACCCTGCTCCTGATACCGATGGGCCACAATTTTTTATATTTTTAAATGTTTTTATTTTATTTTTGTAAAAATATTTAAAAATATACCTAATATGTACAAAAGAAAATAAACGAAAAATAATAATAATTTTATAAAAATAAGTACATTTAGATAATTTTTACTAGGAACATAAAAGTTTATTAATAAGATGACCAAAAAATATATAGTAGAAGATAATAACAATGAAAAAAAAAAAAAACATTTTTCTTTTTCAGTGAAAACTTCATTTACGTACGTTTTCAGAGATAATTATAAAGTCTTAATGACTTTGGCTGTCGTAAATCTTCTTTAAGACGTAAGTAGAGAATTTTATCACTTACACCGCTCGTTAAGAAATCTTTCGACTTAATTTAAAGTCTTTTACAGTTAGGTTTCAGTGTTTTTTTTTTTAATCTGTGACCTTTTTAGATTATTCTAGATAAGACACAATGTGTCGTTGCGTTGTGTAACTTATGGAATAGTGCTCGACTCTAAAGTCCATAATATGTAGTTGGGTAATTCCGAAAACAACACACAGGCACCTAAAGTATAACTGTGAAAGTTTGAACAGTCGTAGTGCGCCATCTATTTTTAAAATATTCACCAACAAAATATTGAAGTGTAAAAGTGTCTAATAAGATCTACTTACATAAATAAACATTTCATAACTATGTAGGATTTTAGGTTATTTACGTCACGTAAAAATACCTAAAATATAAGGATTGATTGAAAAGAGTTCATGTAAAAATTACCCACCCTATTGTAACCAGAGTGGGCTGGGGAAATGGATGCAACTTACCCTCTTTAAAGTTATACCAGGAATAACAAAGGAATAACCACACATTTTATAGGTTTCAACTTGGAATAACTTTATTCTGTGTTTTTTAGTAAGAGGGCTAGCGTAGAACATATTCGTCGGTTATAAAAAAAAAATGTGTGTTTACATCCCATTTATAATCATCAAAAAAATTCTGGCTCTAAAAATCTTTAACAAAAAAAATAAAAAAACGAAAAAGGTAATTGCTATTTCAAGGGCAGGTAATAGGTACACGCTTTTGGTCCTATTTGTTTAAAATAATGCCGGGGGAGATGTCTTCAACAGACATCCATTGTGGACGAAGGAAAACGAGTTTGCGGCCTGCAGGACTCCAGTGGGGTAATTATGTAATACGCTTACAGTAGGAATAGCTTTCACTCAGATAGTTGAACAACATTCATTGCGTTATTTGCGTTACTGAGCAGATTTTTTTTTCAACATGTGAAGAGTGCTTCATTGTTTAATCCAGTGGGATTAACAATATCATATATGATTTATTGTAATTGGTAGTGTGCTACGCTTAAAGTTTTTGAGAAATTGAGTAAAATGTAATCGCTCCCATACAAAAAAAAAAAGAAATATTTTTTTTACAGAAAAGTATTTGAAGTAGGCAACAATAAAAAAAATATCAGCGGTCTACTATCAATGTCCACTTTTTTTTAATTTGGGACCAGTGTGCGGCGGTGCTCCGCCCAAGCCGGGCAGACCTGCACCGTATACTGCACCGTGTCCCACCCGGGCGTCGCAATTAGGGTGCATTTTCATCGATGCAGTCTTGAGCAGGTTAGTTTTAAACCGTAATCTTCACGTTTCAAATTAATTTCACAGCGTGAGCTAATAAGTCGATATCGAGAGGTTTTTCAAAATGTTTACAGTGACTTATTTTCTATTCATATGTAGACAAGTGTGAAAACTTTGGACAATATGCTCGATTCTATGTAAATACAGTTAGAGTCCTGTGAACCGAACGACCGTAAACAAATTACTTCTAAATGAGAAAATTGCAGGTATATACTGCTAATTTACAACCAACGCCCACACCAAAGTAAAAAGCAAATTTTTAATACCAGAGAATAGACGATTAGATTGGAGAATTCAGTAAGTCGTTAACCTCGCCGGCAATGTTGCCAGATGAAATATTAATATACGACCGCTTTGAAGTTACCTCCAGTAATAGACTTTCGTATAAAGTGTGTTTTCCAAATTCAAATCTCGTATGGTCTCAGTTTCAGGACGTTGTCATTTATAAAAGAAAATATTCCGTAACGAAAATTGTTTTGAAAATAGAATTTTGTTGCAAAGTTATAAAATGTTGCCAGCACAAAAAGGGCCAATTTAAATAAGCAATTTTTACGATTATATTTTATGACCGAAAACGGCAACATGCGAAATTGGGGTGTTGAGATTATTGAAATATTTTTATCGCTTTGAAACGAAAAATAACTATAACATTTTTACAACACGTAATTGTTAACATCATTTGAATCAACCCCAAAACCTTTTATATTAATAAGGAAACGTGCCACTTATTATGCATTTTGATTCATCATAATAAGCTTACAGCAGTCCACTGCTGGACATAGGCCTCTCCAATTGCCAGCCATTCAGCTCGATTCTCGGCAATTCTCAACCAGTCACCCTGAAAAGATCGTCGCTCCATCTAGCCTCAGGGCATCCTACCTTACGTTTGCTGATTCTTAGCCGCCACTCAAAAACACGTCTGCCCCAATGGCCATCGGTTTGGCCTAATATGGCCGGCACATTGCCAATTCAGCTTGCTTATTCTGTGAGCTATTTCAACAACTTTAGTTCGAAAATTTTGATTCATATTCATCGTAATGCGATTAATTTGGAACAAACCAAGCGAAATATTATTTCTTTAAACTGAGCCGAGGGACATATTTTAATCGTGCTAAAGAGAATTCTTAAAAGTTAAGTAGGCAAACAACAAACGCAGTTCAAAAGAAAAACCTACTTTTTAATATCCCTACACAAAGGGAGATTAGAGGGCCAGTGCTTGAGTATTTCATTAAAATCGTGTCCCCCGTCATACATTTTATAGAAACAACAAATAAGAGGCTTAGCCGAATATTTCGTATTCTTTTGCTCTGTAATGAATAATGTGACAATGCCATTTTGATTTTATGAGACTTTTGCCTTTGTTTGTTTAGGCTTTTGGGGTGGGCGTGTGAGTAGTAGGTAGTTAGATAGTATACTATAATTTTGTACACCATAAAAATTACAGATATAAATTTAGAAATTTTACAAGGGGTGACACACTGGGTCGTGTTATAGTTAAAAGTGATCTTCTCTGCCCGTGTTCTCCTTGAATTTTTGTTCTTTTCTTTTTAACGAAGTAAAATGCACGTACATCTCTGCCTGACTTTTTTAGGAAAACAGGTGTGATGCCATGTACCTAATGTTTTGTGTAATAAAATACAAACGTTGAAGTTCTCATTTATTACATTTTTGGGATAGTGAGATACGACCTGTGGATACAGACAGTCTTTTCATTGATAAACAGTATGTAACTATTTGGATTAGGAACATTTCTGGGACTATCATTTTCATCGTCTCTTAGAAGCTTGTAAATAAATCAATGCAAACTCCAACCTTGAAAGGTTTTTGTTGCTTAAAAAGTGAATTAGAAATAAAAATAAATAAATAATAAAAACAACCAATTCAGTATTCATGGTAATACTACAAACTTACACTCATAAAATGCAGCCAGTCGTTCTTAATACATTCTTTTTTTAAACGTTTAAAAGGAAAATTAACCACTAAGGGCGCGCCGCGGCTTTCAGGGCGTTATTAAAAATTCTCTTTTCAAAACTCGCACTTTCGTCTTTGTTAAGACGCCTCCTAATGTTGGAATCTAACCTAACAATTAAATAAAGGAATATGAGAATATTAAAGACATTTGCGCCGTTGTAAAATGTTATGGGTGTCATTTGGTATTAAGAATGGCTTTTCTTTTGTGTCTTGCATTCCTCCATTTCATTCTGTCTTGAGCATTCATGGCTTAGTTGATCCACAGCGTGCTTACTAAAAATTCAAACTTATTAAAATTGGGAATTTTGCTGTACAATATTAAACTTGACTTATTGCGTATTAGGGATAGATTCACAGGCAGTTTAGTTAAAGATTAGGGCATAGACCTCTACCTTTTTTTGTCTAGCATAAGTAATCAAATTATGGGCAAACCCGATTTTTTATAATATTATTTTATTTCGTTAAGTTTTTGTGCTCGCAATTTTGAAGTAGGTAATCATAACACTCCAATTTTCCAACATTTTAAATTTGCCTTTGTATTTTTTTTTTTCACAACTGGTAAGTTTAAGGCGTGCGTCCAAATTCAGTTAGAATTTTTGCCAGCACACAAAGGCGGGAGGCGTTTGCAAGAAAATTAAAACGAAGTTAAAACTTTTTGATTATTTCGTGATTTCGCTCACGAACCTTCCCTTAAGGAGGGTAAATTGATTATACGAGGTCAGTCACTGACTAAAAGGGCAACAACGGGCTAACATTTTGATAAATTTAAATAAATACGTACTTGGGCGATAGGTAGACACTCATGCCGATTTTTTGTTCAGAGACATCTTACTGGCAGAAAGCAAAAGAAAAACAAGAGACTAGTACATTACGTCTCGAATGCCTTTATTTTGGCGTGATATTATGCATGATGAGTTTAGTTAGACGAAATCTTAGTTTAAATTTGACATCATCATCATTTCAGCCTAAAGACGTCCACTGCCGGACAGAGGCCTCCCCTAATATAGGGGGGGTTTGCCAAAATCGCCACGTTTCGCAGGCGGGTTGGCGATCGCAGTATGGTGGTAAAATGAATAGAGAACGCTGCTGCCCAAGTAAGTCCCTTAGTCGCCTTCTACGACACCCGCGGGAAGAAATGGGATGGTGTTCTCAGTGCATTCAGGACTCGATACTCAGCAATTGCTTAGGACTGGGACGATAGGGGCATTTTTGTTTAATTTCCCTTGGTCACGGCTTAACACGTGAATGGCTGAACCAATTATGCAAAATGTATTTTTTTCGTGTTTGTCAGAGGAAGGTTCTTATGAAAGAATAAAAACTTTTTGACAAAAAATTAAAACGTCGATTTATTTTTTTGTTAAAAAGTTTTTATGGCTATGTAATCTACTAATTACTGCATCCTTAATTTTTTATTACTTTTTGTAATACACGACTCAGCATTAAAAAATCTGTGAGTGAACAATCAATAAATCCCCTGTTTTCCTACTGGATTGGTTTTTTTTTTCGAAAATATGGGACCAATTTTATACCCTTTCCAATAAAAAAAATAATCAAAATCGGACTACTTTGAAAAAAGTTAAGCGTGGTCATATTTATTTTTTATTTTTTTGGAATTGGCATCTCGCAGTTGACCTTGAGAGGCCTTGACTGCTCAACCGGACTTTCCTGTGAAGGTTTTTAGAAATCTAAAAGCCTCCAGCCAGGGCGTAAACCTACTTAAACCTAAAACGACTGCGCACTGAGGGCACCCCCTGTGGGGTACGAACCTCGGCTCAGGGAGTCGCTGGCGGGGGGGGGGGGGGGGCAGCTAGTACTATCAGGGACAGGCTGGATCGAGTTGTTTTCATGATTATTAGACGGGGAATTTAAAGCTACTGGCTCAGCTGCGGCGCGGGCTGGCGCATCAACGAGCAAGGGACGGTCGGGGGTCTGATCGCTACTCGGGAGTCTTCGCGGGGCGCGAGGACCTCGGCGGCGAGGTCGGTAGGACGGTCGTCGTTTGTGTTTGTGTACTGTACTGGTGGCCCTATTCTTTTCTTGGAGAACAGTGATGGGGTCATCTGGGTAGCGTGGTCATACAATAAAAAAAAAAAATATACGCGTCGACTTGAGAACCTCCTACGTTTTTTTTCGTCGGTAAAAAATAAAAGAAAATTACGCTCGTAACATTAGAACATTTAAGAAAACTTAACGACCGTAAAAATTAACTTTTCTAATATTACACCAATGCGAATTCAATATATATAGTTAAGACAGGACAACGTCTGTCGGGTCAGTTACTCTGTGATAATATTAACATGGTGCAATCATAATTATGCCTAAGCTAAGGTGGCGTTCTAACGTGACGATTTTTCTTTGTTCACTGGCCGAACATTGAGAATCTCACAAAGTGTATCCTAGTGAATCCAAAAAATACACTGTTGCATTTTCAACTAAGTGCGCTGAGCAATGCGTTTACAACCTAGTGCTCAATAAAAAAAACCCCGTTCCTAAGAGGGTTGATAAAACTGCTATATCTCAATTAAAAAAAAAACATCAATCAGCTTCGGAGAAAAAGGTACTTCATTACAAATAAATTCATTAATTAGCTACAAATAAGAACATTTCTTTCTCAATAAAACACGCCTTAACATGAGCTTATTACAATTAGTACTACGTGCTTCACACAATTTCGAGACAGAATTCAGAGTAAAAATAAAACACAATAATATAAAAGAAATCTTAATGTAGTTTTTGTGAGAAGAATAATGGGCTTTTTTTACTTTATTTAGTACGAAGAAAGCTAAGTATGTTAAAGATACTGAAATCTGTGTGGGTACCAAGAGTTTTTGTTTGGCATTAAGCTTTTTAAAGAAAAAAAATGTTTTCTTGTGTATTTGCTTTCATATTTTACTAGGTACCCGCCCCGGCTTTGCACGATTGTGACTTGACAAAACATCGAGAAACATCGAGATTTCTTTAACATAACATGTAAGTTTCTTATAATAATGTTTAATACACATTAACCTTTTAGAATATATTCTTTGAATGATTGAAAATTCATTTTGTAATTAAGAAGAACAACGCGGTAATTTAGACACGAAAAGTAACTCTTTATATTTATTTGTATTAGTATAATAATGAAGCAGTGTTAGCCCAGTGCTAATGGCTGTGACGTACGAGTTGCAGGTTCGAACCCAGACAAGCGCTTTACTTGGTGCAAATTTATTTGATCACCACTGCTCTGAAAACGTTGAAAGAAACGTGCGAAAACTGGCATATCCTTGAACCGCAGATTCTAAGACATGTGCTATCTACCAACACGCACTAGACCCGCGTGGTGAAATATTGCCCACTCTGTCTCACAGGGCGGAGCTCTGTGTCCCAACGGTGGGAACATTATAGGCTGATTATGGAGATGAATAACAAATGTATGGTCAAAAGAAAAGCGATATTACAGTTTAATGTGAAATAGTTCCAAGGAAATCATGCTATCGAACTACATATAACCTCACGCTTGTGTTCTTAAAAGGGTTGGCGCGCAGTGTATACAACACTCACATTTTGCCAGCTAAGTTAAACACCCGTGGATCAGGGAGCGAGCCTATTGATAAAAGTAACTGAGAAATTCGTAATAGAAAACCCAACCCAATAAAACCACCCACAACACACGAAACGCATATAATGTCTTTCTCCGATAGGGGCCCGTATAGCGTTACCAGGCATCCGGATAAAGCCGGAAACAGTCAGGCTTTTTGGTTGCGTGTACGGCCAAATTATATGGTATCCGGCCTATCCGGCTTTTGTTAGGCCTTTTAAATTTGTATTTTTTTTTAACATGTGTCATGTGTTTGTTTCCGCTCCGCTCGCCTAACCTTGTATCGCTAGTGCAAGCGAGCGGAGTAGAACTGTCTATAATAAACAAGTTGTTTCATTCGAATTTAAGAAGGTTTTATGGTAAACTAGCTGTCCCGACAGTGTCCCGACACTGTCCTGTCCATCCAAAAGTCTTCATACAAAATCCATACCCTACCTACTCTACCTACGCTACCCTACCCTACCTACACTACCCTACCCTACACTACCCTACACTACCATACCCTACCTACCTACCTTACCTACGCTACCCTACATACCCTTCACTACCCTACCCTACTCTACACTATCCTACCTACCCTACCTACGCTACCCTACCTAATACCGGGATAAAAAGTCCTATATCTTTCTCCTGGTTCTAAGCTACCTCCCCACCAATTTTCAGCCAAATCGGTTCAGCCGTTCTTGAGTTATAAATAGTGTAACTAACACGACTTACTTTTATATCTATAGATGATAAAAATGCCTTGTTTTACTTTTTTAAATTCAAATTTCCGGCTAAACAGACTGATCTGTCCGAATTTTCGGTTTTAAGAACTGGCAACCATAGGTCCGTATTTAAGACTGGTATGTCTCCACAATATTCTCTTCCCTAAGAGTCACAAAACTATTTGTGTGGGGACCCATGGGACAAATTCAAAGTTATTTCGCATCTCGTATGGAATATTTTTCCTGTATGAAGTTATAGCTTGAGACATATTTCATTCAGCTGAATACGCAGTTCGATGACACCGCAATATGTTTTTTTCAACTGTGTTGAGTTTGACGATAAGGTTAAGATATATAATAATAAAAAATAAAAAAACATTTAGATGTACTTACTATTTGACTGATAGACTGCCTCGAAGCGCTACTACTGAGCATGAGGTCACGGATTCGATTACCGAATCGGGCAAAGTGTTATTGTATTTTTTATCTGGTATTTCGCAGTAGCAACCCGAACTCTCATTTGTGCTTGTTTGATGGCAATAGGCTCGCCCATATTACATGGAACTTAAACATAACTGGTGGAATTTGGGTGCACCTTATCCTTCGGGATTTACAGATGAAATGTTATGATAATGTATAAGTTAGCCTAACTTAAACATTTAAAAGAAAAACAGTACTTATGAGTTGTCTACATTATCAGAAAATTAAGAGCGTTTCTTCTGAAAATGGGCAACGTAGCAAATAACTGTCAAATATTTACTTGTTTTGATTAATTTGGCAATATTACTGTATGGAAATATGAAATATCGCTAACTAGTGACCTAAAATATTGATTATAAAATGCAATAATTGATATCTTAACACCGGATATTTCGTGTTAGATGAAAAAAAAAAGAACTTGGAAACTTTCCAAATGCCCTTTTTACACGTAAAACGGTTACATCATCAAATTCAGTGTTATAATTGCAAATCATAATTCATATTCTAGGTCACTAGTTAGCGATATTTCCTATTTCCATACATTCATATTAACAAATTAATGAAGACAGTTAAATATTTGACAGCTATTTGCGACGTTGCCAATTTTCAAAATAACGCTCTTATGGATGTAGACAAAGTAATGAACTGTCCTTTTCTGCGCCGAAAACATCACAAAATGAAAAAAGTTTTTATCAAAAACATTTCAATCAAATACTGGAACATAATAAAAATAAGGCCCCTTTTCCATTTTCAAAAAGTTCTATTCACATTTCACCGTAATAATAAACAAACATGGCCCCTGTGGACCTACACGACCGTTCCCTCTACATCTAGTGAACAAAACAACTTCCCCTGTACATGTACTGGTCGCATTACAAAACTAGTACCATTCGTATCGTACCCTAACAGAGATGACATATAGGAAAGAAAAAGTAAAAAACATTTTTTTACTTTTTCTTTCCTCATTATCCTCATTCCAACCCCAGTTCTTGCAACTTGGAGACCGTCTGCTGTGCAGTATGAGGTCGCGCGTTGTCCTGCAGGAGCAGCGGAGACGAGCGATTGACCAATGCTGGTTGGAGATGCGCCAGCTTCTCCATCATTGTGTTCAGTTCTTCACAGTACACATCTGCAGTAATGCTCACCCCGTTTGGTAAGAAGCTGTGATGAATCACACCGGCGCTAGACCACCAAACAGTGACCATCACTTTTCTAGGGGTAAGTTTTCGTTTAGGGCATTGTTTAGGTGCTGAACCAGGATCCAACCAACTTGCTGAGCGCTTACGGTTATCAAACAGAATCCATTTTTCATCGCAGGTAACAATGCGGTTCAAAATTCCTTCATTTGTGTGTCTGTTGAGCAGTGCAAGGCACGTCTCGACGCGTACTTCGCGCTGGCGATCATTGAGTTCGTGGGGCACCCATTTGTCAAGCTTTTTTACCTTGCCAATTTGACGCAAATGGACCAATATTGTTTTGACGCTAACGTCGAAAGCTGCTGCTAATTCAGCCGTAGATTGTGTATCATCAGCTTCCACAATCGCCTTTAATTCGTCATTGTCGACCAAAGTCTTCGGACGACCGCGAGGTTCATTTTTCAGGTCGAAATTTCCAGAACGGAAGCGAGCAAACCAATAACAGGTGGTGCGTTGGTTTGTAGTGTTAGCTCCGTAAACGTCGTTGATGTTGCGTGCCGCTTGTGCCGCGTTGCTGCCACGACGGTACTCATATTCCATAATTACTCGAATTTTTAACGTATCCATGATGACGAAAAAGATTGAAATGCGATGAAAATGTAACACTAATCAATAAAGAAATGACTACTTTTAGAAAAAAAAAACCATGTTTTTAAAATAAAATTAATTTGAAATTAGAATTCTTAGCCAAACAAAAATTATTTTGATTTGAAATGGCCAGTACTGCAGAACGGCAATTTCATAGGTAAAGACCTAATATATTCTTTGTATGATTGAAAATTCAACGCGGTAATTTAGACACGAAACGTAACGTTTTATAATTATTTGTATGGTAGTAGGTAGAAAAAAAAACATTTAAATGTACTTACTATTTGACTGATAGACTGCCTCGAAGCGCTACTACTGAGCATGAGGTCAGGGATTCGATGACCGATTTGGGCAAAGTGCTATTATATTTTCTATCTGGAATTTATCAGTGGTAACCCGAACTCTCATTTGTGCTTGTTTGATGGCAATAGGCTCGCCCATATTACATGGGACTTAAACATAACTGGTGGAATTTGGGTGCACCTAATCCTTCGTGATTTACAGATGAAATGTTATGATAATGTATAATTAGCCTAACTTGAAACATTTAAAAGAAAAATAGTACTAATGAGTTGTCTACATTATCAGAAAATTAAGAGCGTTTTTTCTGAAAATGGGCAACGTCGCAAATAACTGTCAAATATTTACTTGTTTTGATTAATTTGGTAATATTACTTTATGGAAATATGAAATATCGCTAACTAGTGACCTAAAATATTGATTATAAAATGCAATAATTAATATCTTAACACCGAATATTTCGTGTTAGATGAAAAAAAAAAGAACTTGGAAACTTTCCAAATGCCCTTTTTACACGTAAAACGGTTACATCATCAAATTCAGTGTTATAATTGCAAATCATTATTCATATTCTAGGTCACTAGTTAGCGATATTTCCTATTTCCATACATTCATATTATCAAATTAATGAAGACAGTTAAATATTTGACAGCTATTTGCGACGTTGTCAATTTTCAAAATAACGCTCTTATGGATGTAGACAAAGTAATGAACTGTCCTTTTCTGCGCCGAAAACATCACAAAATGAAAAAAGTTTTTATCAAAAACATTTCAATCAAATACTGGAACATAATAAAAATAAGGCCCCTTTTCCATTTTCAAAAAGTTCTATTCACATTTCACCGTAATAATAAACAAACAT
The DNA here is from genome assembly GCA_949987655.1 of Polymixis flavicincta. Lineage (NCBI taxonomy): Eukaryota > Metazoa > Arthropoda > Insecta > Lepidoptera > Noctuidae > Polymixis > Polymixis flavicincta. Next base: position 20,215,173 of record OX465182.1, read on the forward strand.
GGCCCCTGTGGACCTACACGACCGTTCCCTCTACATCTAGTGAACAAAACAACTTCCCCTGTACATGTACTGGTCGCATTACAAAACTAGTACCATTCGTATCGTACCCTAACAGAGATGACATATGTATAGGAAACAAAAAAAGTAAAAAACATTTTTTCATCCAGCGTATTGTGGAGCCCCCTAAAAGAGCACTCTATTGAATGTACTGCACTCAATAGATAAGTATTTCATATCCTGGTTGAATGAGGACGGTTTGCATCAGTAAAACTGAAAGTTAGGGTATGTACTGCGGAATGTAAAGCGACTGTACGTGGACTATGTGATCGGGTTAGGACTTTGTCACACCGTAGAGGTTCGGCGAGCGAGTAGTATTTTTGCTAACATGCTTCAGATGTGAACAAACATTTTTTTTATTGTAATAAACCGTGGGGTTATTGATGTCAATTGTCATAATATTTTATTGACACATATTGGTAAAGTAGCACGCTTTTGTAAGTTTTTTTTTTTTTGTTAATTCTTGTTTTAAACGTTATATTGAAGATTATTTTCTACCTTTGGTTTGGTTTCTATTAAAGCGTTTTTCTTTTAGTTTTTTAAAACTATTACTAATTTACTTTTCTATAGGCCTGCGAATCAGCAAACTGATAGGTTACAAACGACAAATACTATTCAGTGTTAAGTTACTCTGACGCTATTTCTTCTAGAAAGCTGAAATGGTCTTAGGAACTTATAGTTCTAAGACTTTACTTAATAAGTTCTCGGATTCCCACATGCATATTTTTTATAATGTTTCGAAACTAGTTATTTATATTAGTTCACAAGAAACACAAGCCACAAAGGCTTTTTTCACTCACCAAAAATCTTTCCAAAAAGAAAGAAGTTGAAACACAAAATTACATGGCAAAAGAAAAACACTTATTTCCTTAAACAATAACACTGTGTTTGTAAATAAAGCTTCATTAACAGCCGGTAATGTCTGTCTCTAATGATGTCTTCCGCTCGCGTCTTCCTTTCTTTTCCTTTAGCTATTTATTTGAGCCTTATGTTAGAGTTTTTCATTTATAGCAACACAGTGCCTTCATGCTAATAGTAACACATTGTGATTATTTTTGAATGTAAATAAAGACGTTTAAAAGTGCCTTTTGTTTGCCTATTTGAAAAGAATGCAAATTTAACATAAATTTATCTGTCAGGCGTTGTGCATTGTCTTTAGTGTGATTCAGCAGTTCTCAAAATTAAACACACAATTCTTTGTTTAGCAGAGCCTCGCTTGCTTCAGAGAACAAAAGTTTATTCTGCAAAGGGAACTACTACGCTTTTGACTGGGCAACTAGCTTCATCTTTCTGACTGGACTGACCGACAGCTTGACAATTTTAATGTATCTGAAATTGGTTTCATCGAAATAACTGGTTAGAGTTTAAACACATTCTTCAATTTAGAGCTATCATTAGCGTTAAGTATACATAGATTAAAAATCACATTATTACATCACTAGCTTAAAGTTGGTCGATAAAATTAAAAGCAAGGCAATTCAAAACTATTCCCCGATGCGGTGTGAATGCTCCCCGTCTGAACCGGGGTCAGTGGCGGTCGTTATTTATATTTTCCCGACCGTACCGTGGGTTATTTTATGTAGTCGACTATTTTATATCGACGATCGCGGGATTTAATATTAAACTGCTTTTCAACCGCTTTTCCGCGGCCAGACTTTATCGGTGCATACTAAACATACTTTCATGGTGAAGAACGGTATTGCTCTTTTGTTTTTTATAAGGTACTGATAAAACGCTACGGTTGTGGTCGAACTAGTTTTCATTCAAGTTTAGTGATGCAAGTGTTTATTGGTGGTAAAATTATTAATCGATTCACGTATTTATTGATTCTGTGTTATGACACAAAGACTTTTTTCACTCACCTAAAATCTTTCCAAAATAAGAAGTCGAAACACAAAATTACATAGCAAAATAAAAACGCTTATTTCCTTAAAACATCCAACACGTTATGATGTGTGGGATGTTTTCAGTCTTTGTGGATGTGTGTCGAGATATAATAATATTCCGTTGCATTCCATTGCACACGACTTAGCGTGCTTTCCGAGGCACGGAAGGGTCTTGGTATGTAGAGATGGTCACCCATCCACGGATCAACCGCGGCAAGCGTAGCTTAACCTGGCCGATCGACCTGTGCAGCTATTGTTATTTAGCCACAAGCCCGCCAGCCACATAAAAACGTGCATAACGTGCATTAAGCCCGCCTTTGTGCCCATTTTGTGTGCAAGTAAAAGTATTTAAATGATGCTAATAATCTGGACGCACCCTTAGTTTGGCAAAAAGATGTTTATAAATAAAATCTGTGTGCTATTTTTTACTCTTATTGTATATTTTGAGCACAGCAGGGGCTTTTTATTTCTAAGAAGTCGAAAAAAAAAAAGGAAATGCTACTTTTAAAACCATCGAAACTTTCTAAGCAAACAAAAAAAAAAAACAGACATCCAATTCTTTTGCTGAGCAACGTTTTGACTGTCAACGAAAGTTTCCCAACTGCTAAGTTAGCGAAATCTTTTTCGCAGATTACTTTCATACGACTTGTTGCGATTGTAAGCCGTCATTCTCTTCTGTTTAGACATTTTCTTTTATTTTCAAAGTTTTTTTCTTCTGTAGAGTTTTTAAATTCGTGTCCCTCGGTGCCAGTATTTTTAATTCGCTTAAGAGAATTCTCGTATTTTGGCGAAGATTTTGATATTATTTAGTAATTTTCAAAATGCTGAAATAATGCCGAAGGTAAATTAGGTATGTAGTTAGAATTGTGGAGTTTTAAACTGGAAGAATCATCATCATCATCATTTCAGCCGAAAGACGTCCACTCCTGGACATAGGCCTCCTCCAATTTGGGGGGGGGGGGTGTTGCTATAATCGCCACGCTTGGCAGGCGGTTTGGCGATTGCAGTATGGTGGTAAAATGCATAGAGAACGCTGCTTCCCATTCTGTAGTAAGTCCCTTAGTCACCTTCTACGACACCCACGGGAAGAGATGGTATGGTGCTATTCTTTACGTCCGGCACCACACGGAAATGGAAGAATGGAGAAAAGTGATTGGGTTATGATTTTGATTGAGGCTTGTATATTTTATTGTTTCTTAAAACTTAGTGATGTCCATGATTAGGTAAGTGTGGCCTGAAAGTGACTTTACCAGGGTAATGGCGTAACACACTAACAATAGGAAAGGCTTTGATTTTGACAGTTCAACAATATTCATTGTGTTATTTACGTTGTTTAACGGATACATTTTTCGAACATAAGAATCAATGGATTGGTAATATACTTCAAAATGTTACAGATTCTGATTGGTAGCGTGTTACGCAATTAGGGTCAGAGTTTTGGCCAATAATTAAAATCAAAAGTCATTTATTCTAGGCTGGTGTCAGCACTTTTTGAACGTCAAAATTACATAAAGACAGTCGCCCAAAACGCCTGCCCTTCACCGCTTCCTAGTGCTTTAGCTGGGAAGAAGAAGTGGCCCAACAAACTCCCCAACAGCACAGCTGTCTGTTTAGTTAGAAGAACTTGATTCTATACAATAATAGGTACGTAATTACCATTACTGGTGATTTTTGCGAAAAGGGTAAATAAAAAAGAAAGGTCGGTTATTGAAACGGACGCTTGATTTTGAAGTTGTGGACTGTATTGTTAGAATTAAATTTTTGAGGGGGTTGATGGCTAGCTGAATGGAATTGATAAAGCGTATTTAAGTCAGTGAGCAACAGAAAAGAGGTTTAGGGGGTGAAGGGATTGCAAAACACTTACGATTGTCCAGTTTTCACCTTTCTGAAGTTTCATGCTTGATGGCGGACTATTCTTCCGCGTGCACGCGGTAACAAAACACCAAATATTGTCCTTAAGGCTTGTTCGAGCGTCCACCACAGCAATTACACTTCACAATTGTTATTATAATTGCGAAAACACTAGTTTAGAGTTAGATTTGGCCAATAACTTATTTAAAACGATTTTGTGTTTCTTCTAATGCGCGCGCGCCATATGCAATCGAGCGTGTCCTTCTTCGAAGTTCCGCGAGGTGCGGGGGGAAGGATTAGGGATGGGACATGTCACTGACTAATGAATACAAAGAAAATAGTAAGGTGTATCAAACAATATCGAGCATCCCCCCCGCCTTGAAGGAACCCCTTCAAATTAAGTAGGAGAAAGAGTATTAAACTACGAAGTAAAGGTAAGGTTGATGAGGCAAAATTAATACAAATTATTACTACGAACTAGGTAAACTTTATGTATGCTGGCTGAGCAATTATTGAGTTGGTAATGGACACAACTTTACGATCGGTCTTTTAAGTACACCGTTCTTGGTCCTAACTTCAACGACGCGAGTTACTCCATCCCTTCCAGGGAACAACTTAGTGACAACACCAAGAGGCCACTGAAGAGGAGGTGCATTCTCCATGTTTAGTAGCACTACTGTGCCGACCAAAACTGGATTAGATGAGGTATTCCATTTCTCGCGACACTGGAGATTATGGAGATACTCAGACTTGAAACGAGTCCAGAATGACTGAACAAGAGAATCTAGCAGCGAAAATCGAGTAAGCAAATTAGCTCGTTCATTGCTGAGGTCAGCCGCAGGTAATAAAGGAAGTGGTGCGAGCGAAAGAAAATGCGCGGGCGTAAGAGCACTAGGTTCAGAAGGGTCTGAACTTAGTTGATAGAGTGGACGACTATTAAGAATTGCCTCAATTTGGATGAGGATTGTGTTCAACTCCTCATACGTCAGAATCTGAGTCCCGATGACCTTAAATAGGTGAGATTTAACGCATTTAATATTAGACTCCCATATGCCCCCGAAGTGAGGCGCACTGGGTGGATTGAGTTTCCAAGCTATACGAGTGTTTGTCAACTCGTGAGTAAAAGTTTTAAAGTATTCCTCAGAATGCAGAAATGTATGTAGCTCGCTAAGATAAGCCTTAGATGCGACAAAGTTAGTACCGTTGTCGCTGTAAATACATTGACAAGGACCACGACGAGATAAAAACCTTTTGAAAGCATCCAAAAATGATGCCGAACTAAGCGAAGAAGCAAGTTCTAGATGAACTGCCTTGGTTACTAGACAAATGAAAAGGCACACGTACGCCTTTTGGCTGCGTACGCCACGCTTACGAGAGAAAGTTATATTGTATGGCCCAGCAAAGTCTACCCTAGTGTGTGAGAAGGCTTTGCTTTGCTCGACGCGACATTCTGGAAGATCTGACATAACAGGAAATGTAGGTTTCGGACTGAGTCGAAAGCAAATATTACAGCGATGAATACGCATACGTACGATGCGACGAGCAGATAAAATCCAAAATCTTTGTCTAAGTATCGATAATAATAAATTGGGACCTGTGTGAAAGTGTTAAACATGGTAAGCGTCAATGATAAGCTCAACGATATGTCCATTCCGAGGCAAAATAATTGGATGTTTTTTCGAGTAATCTAACGACGAATTAGAGAGGCGACCGCCAACACGTATTATTCCTTGATCTAAGAAGGGGAAAAGCTTGCGTAACGCATGTGAACATAATCTAGAATTTTTAATGTTTTCTATGTCTTCGTAAAAATACGTGTGTTGTACAGCCTTTACGATTGTCAATTCTGCGAAATCCAAGTCTGACGCGGTTATGCAATTATTGCGTGGGAGCTTTTTTATGAACCGAAGCATATAAACCACACATCTAAGAAATTTATCCCAGTTAGAAAACTTTAAACTTAGAGTTGTAAGGATATGTTCAGATTTATTTTTCGAAGTGAATACGGCTGACTTCTCCTCAGGCATTGGAGTAGAAGTGTGAGAAAGTTCCGAAATAGGCCATTGATCGATTGGAAGCGATGCCCACGGTGGACCGGTTAACCAAAGTTCATGTTGAACTAATTGTGAAGGTAATAGTTCACGCGACAGACAATCCGCGGGGTTTTGAGTACCCGGGATGAAACGAAAATATTCCGACGAGAAATAGGTTTGGCACTGGACTATTCTATTAGCGACGAACGTGTTAAACCGATGAGGAGAAGAATGTACCCAGCACAGAGCGACTTGTGAATCCGAAAAGGCATACACATCCTCGATAGGATGTCGGTTTGAAATAGTGTCATAAGCTATCCTTAGTAATTTAGCCATTAAAAGAATACCACAAAGTTCAAGCCGAGCAAGTGTTACAGTTTTAATAGGAGCGACTTTAGATTTCGAACATAACAGCCGAACAATGGGCCTCTCGTTATTATTCAAAACATAGGTATAGACCACGCATCCATATGCCTTTTCAGATGCATCGGAAAACGCCAAGAGATAAAGCCGAGAACGCGAATCAACGCCCAAATGGCGGGAAAATGAAAGATTAGAGATTAATGGTAGTTCCGAAATAAACTGCTTCCACAAACGGAGAACAGCTCCTGGAGGTTGGTCGTCCCAGTCGAGTTTGAGAAGCCAAAGCTCCTTGATAAGCAATTTCGAATAAAGAATAACTGGACCAACAAGACCAAGAATGTCATACAAGCGAGCTGTGACAGACAAAATCGCACGCTTAGTACCTTCGGGATTAGGTGGTGCGACAGTGAATTTAAACGAATCAGAAGATGGCAACCACTGAAGGCCGAGAATTTTGAACGATGTGTCGGTGTCGAAGGAAACTGATTCCGATTGGCGGTGAGTATCAGGAATGGTACGGAGCAAGTCAATAGAATTACTCGTCCATTTCACTAGCTCGAAACCACCACGCTTCAAAAGCTGGATTAGATCGGATGCCATTCCAACCGCTTCCTCAAGGCTAGAAGCAGAGGAAGCTAGATCGTCCATCTACATGTCGCTTTCTAACACGCTGCAAGCGAGAGGAAAGCTATCACGCTCGTCATGAGCGAGTTGTCGCATAGTGCGCAAAGCTAAAAACGGCGAAGAACGAAGACCGAAGGTAACACGATTAAATTGATAAGTCTCCAATGGAGCGTCATCCGAGAAACGATATAAGATTCTTTGATAAGAACGATGCGAAGGATGGACCTCGATGCAGAGGTACATTTGACGAACGTCAGCGAAAAAAGCGAATTTAAATACACGAACCTTTAAAAGTATATGAAAAATATCATTTTGCAAATTGCAGCCAGTATGCAAAACGTCATTAAGTGACAAACCGGAGTCTGTCTTAGCACTAGCGTCGAGTACGATACGAAGTTTAGTCGTAGATTTATCCTGACGAATAACGGGGTGGTGAGGCAAATAAAATCCTGACTCGAGACAATTCTCTGGCGGGACGAGCGACAAATATTTTTTATTAAGATATTCCGTGATAACGGCATTGTATTCCTCACGTAATCCAGGAGACCGCGCGAATTTACGTTCAAGAAACAAATATCTACGCTTTGCAGTTATAAAAGAATTGCCAAGCAAATCGACATTCTCCTTAAAAGGCAGATTAACAGTATAACTACCATCGGCACTTCGAGTAGTAGTAGACGTATAAATCTCTTCGCAAACCTGTTCATCAGGGCTTATAAAATTTGTAGAAGGCACTTCTTCTAACTGCCAAAATCTCTGAAGCGAATCATTAATCTGCTCATGTGTGAACGCGCAGAATGACCGAGTAGCCCGAGGTGATGAAAGTAGGGTGGGTGCGTTTCCCATTAAAATATATCCTAAACTAGTTTCGATTGCTGTAGGCAAATTGTTACCAGGACTAATTTTATCAAATAACAAAATTTTGCAATATGAATTGACACCTAAAAGCATGTCAATTTGTCCGGGTGAATGATATTCATCATCGGCAAGCGGTAAATTATCTAAGTAATGAAGTGCGTTTACATCAATAAAAGCGTCTGGTAACTGTGACGTAATCTTGTCAACTACAAATGACTGCGAATTATACTGTGTCCTAGCGTCAAAACGAGATGTAAACAGAACATTAGTGTTGCCCAATATACGTTGAGATGCACCACCGATGCCTTGAACTTCAACAAACCGGTTTTTATTCGAAATAAATAACGATAGACGTTTACAACACGAAGCTGTGATATAATCACTCTGCGATCCGGAATCAATCAAACATCGCACAAAATGCACACGATTATGTTTATCTAAAACCTTTATTTTAGCGGTACTCAACAGAGTAGTCAAACACCTGTTATCAAAAAAGTCACGAGCAACACCACAAACAGACATATTATTGTTATTCGATGGCGAACTAGATTCCACTCCGCTTACGCCTAAGATGCGGTCATCCTGTTGAGAGGTAGCGGGAGCGGTAGCGGGAGCGGACAAACTTGACGCATTATTTTGCGAATCAGATGAACCAAAATGCAAGATTGAGTGATGTTTCGACTTACAATGACGACAAAATTTTTTTGAAGAACACGATGCGACCTTGTGCCCATGATTTAAACAATTAATGCACAACTCATTAGATTTCGCAAAATTAAATCTTTCATGAGGGGTCATTTTTGTAAATTCAGAACACAAATATAATTTATTATGTTTGTCTGACTTACACAAAATACAATTGTCGGCTCTCTGAGCGACAAAGGCCTTTGTAAATTTTGGTTTTGAATTAGACAAGTTTTTAATTTGGCCATCTTGTTGAGGCTTGGAAACTAAAGGACTGGAGCGTACTATTTTATCTTGCTCTTTAACAAATTCAACTAAATCATCATAAGAAGGTATGCCCTTTTTGCGATGACTCATTTCGAATAACTTAACTGTCTCGGAGTCTAACCTTTGCAATGCGAGATGTAACAAAATAAAGTCCGCAAGATCTCCCAAATGTACCTGCTTGAGCGCCCTCACAGCGGTATCAAATGAGTTTACAAAAGACTCTAAACCGGTTGTAGATTTAGCAGGTATAGATTTAAATTCTAATAGTTGATTCAAATATGACGCGGCGAGAAAACGCGGATCATCATACTTATCCACGAGCGAGTCCCATAATATTTTATAATTCTCAGGTGTAGGTGGTATCCCTGCACACAAAGAAGCGGCGCTGCCAGTCAGCTTACTAACAAGAAAATGAATGCGTTCCGAGTCGGACAGTTGCGTGTTATCATGAACTACGCGCTTAAACTGATTATAAAACAGCGACCAATTACGAATATCGCCATCAAACGAAACCAAATCGATACGAGGTAATTTTGGGAAATTATTCTTTGGCGTTTCCTTTATTTGAGATTGTTCTATTTTAAGTGAATTTACGACACGTTGAACCCGACAGTACAGCTCCTCAAACGAAATCCAAGATTGGTAACTTATAATAGCAGTAGGATCCACTTTAATAGAACACGTATTGAAGGCGTCTAATACGCTTTGAAATTCATTACGCAAACTTTGAAGATTTGCGACATTATTTAAAAATGACTCCCTACATGTTTCATCATTCATATCCTGTTTTGAAAACTCGAATATATTTTGCATACGTTCGAAATGTGCATTACGTTTAGCTTGTAATAAGGTTAATTTATTTTTATTGTCGTCGTTCGACATGATTAAAACCAATATCTAAAATGCGAATGTGTAAACTAGAAAGGTGACGCAGCTAAAGAAAAACGTAATTGCGTCTTGCCGTTTAAATTAATGAAATGAGTAAACAATTTACCTATTTCCAACGCGAGAGTAACGAAAGCAAACGACAACGATAAATATGCGACAACAACGAGTGGGAAAACACCAATAAGTAGGTAGTAGGCTACTCAATACGAACAACGAGATGCCCCCGAATAGGGCTCCTGAATACACAACCTTAACGACTTATAGGTATGTACTAGGACGAATATTATGTATGAGTAGACACTAATGTACCTAATAGTTTTACGAATTAACGAACGAAATGAAATAAACGACGTTCAAGACACAACTATACTAACAAAAGATGTAGGTACTCGTAATCAACGAATATACGAAACGAGTGTCAAGTAGCGGCACAGAAGCCACGGCTTGTTTATGGTAGGTACCTACCTACGTGTATCGGCGCGCGCTTATCGACTACGAACAATGAACGAACTAAGTAGACAACTTTTACTATGAGTAGGTAGGTAGCTAATTGACCAATACTACTTGTACTTATAACACCGAATAAGTATATTTTCCTTGTTAAGTGTAATATGTACAATCGACAAACTTTAACCATGCTCACTTAAGAAAATATTTCTGTGGCAGCGCATCTAGTGACAAACCACACCCCTTCCTGGTTTCGCCCAATTAGAAACAACATGTATTTGTGTGAGTGTATTCACACAAATCCATATTGTCTGTTGAATGCATGACGTATAGAGACGCAAACCAATGTCCATTTTTTTAGTCGCAATAAAGGTGTCGTCAACAAAGCACGCATTTCGTTCCCACAAAAATCCATACAAACAATTTTCAACCTTACTCCCATCAAAACATGGTCGAAATCGAGCCGGATTACAGTGCACCGTACTGAGCGTCGAGAACAAAAGACATTGCATTCCTTAGATAAGAAGCGAGCCCGGACCGTCATTAGCAGTGTTTGAGGGTTTTTTGTGCAAGTTATTTACAATATTATTACAAAAGGATTCTACGCATCGTAACATCACGTTATTTTGAAGAATAACACGTTTTTTTGTTGTTTACAAAAAATGTCTCAGTTAGAACAATTACTAGGAGTATTAGAAGAAGTAGCGAAGACATTACAAAAAACACAAATACGTAAACATAAGGAAGGTGTGCTAAAATTATAAAATAATAAAACTTTTTAATTTCATTAGAATTGCCCGTGCTTAAAGTCTGTCATTATGACACTATTTTTGGTTTATTAATAATAACTTTACGATATGAGTGTAGATAAATACAAGTTGATGATAATTTTTGTGTAATTTTTTATATTAATTTCTGGGTGAATCTTTAAAATTTCCTTTTGAAATCTTGAAACACTCTATTAAAAATAAATAAGTTCAACTAAATTAAATTGCTTCTTTTCCACAACTACAAATCCTTAAAATTGTTCTTAAATTTTAACACATTTTGTATGATTTCACACGAAGATTGCAGACGACAGTTTCGCTTTAAACAAAAATGTTTTACTAAAATGTTTTAATATACAGATACGGTTTAAAAATCAAACCATAACAAATCTTTAATCCTGAACAGCTTATTATTAAATGAACACGAACTGAAAAATATATATTTCACTAATGGCTAATATTTCTTTTTTTTTAATCCTTTCACTCTACTATTTCTGTTATATTTCATAAATTAAGGAAAATTTCTTATTGAAAATTATAGTTCAGTTTAATTACTTGTTATGCTTCCGAATTTTAAAGTGGCCTATGAACTGAGTTATTGTTATATTTGTCAAAATATACTTGTCGTACGCAATGCGGGCAACGCGCTTGTCTCGTTGATTATAGCATGGTTTGTCAACCTTTTATTAAAAGACGGCCCACTCATAAACTCCAATCTTAACGTACTGCCTTTTGCAAGCCTTTTGTGAACCACCCAACGGTAAGCATCCTGCAAAGCATGCCCCGGACATTGGAAAGATACCTTGTTCGTGTAATCTCGTTTATTTATGATCAGTGGCGGCTGGTAGGTCATGGAACTGGTGGTGAACTTTACTAGCTCACTAAGTATTAGGGGTAATAAGTAAATAAATAGAATTTATTTATTTCAGATAGGTAAGTAATTTAAATCTAGACGAATAAAAAATAAACAATAGTATTCAATTCCACGTAAACTAAACTTCGCAGTGACAATAATGAGTCGGTCATTCATTATGGCCGGCATGCAAACTTTGCCAAACCTCGGGCGCTCTCGCTAGTCGACGTGACGTTCGGTAATATTCGACAAACTTCGGTTCCCCGTGCGGCGCACGAGAATCGACAAATTACTCCATAACGCTCCATACAGTTATGTCAACTATCTTCTGTCTCACGCGCTAGGCGTTTTAGCTCGGATCTCATAGAAATGTATGAGCATTCACTGTAGATCTTCTGTACCGCGAAAATGAGTCTTAATAGTTTAGCAAAGAGCTTATATTGTTTCCTCAGTTTTGTTAATATTACGTAGACCACAACCAGTGGCCACAATGTGATTATTAAACATTGTGTGATTCTTTCTACATCTATTAAAATCTGGTAATTCAGCGCACGAGTGCAGTAAGGGGACAGCCGCCTGTTTATAATAATAAATAATAATAATATATTTTTTATTTCGGAAAAGAAATCCATAGAGTGTTAGTAACATAATATGAAAACAACTTATTATCTAGTGTTAGTACCAATCAACCTCTGCACAAACTGCTGTTATGATTAAATAAAAAATCAAAGGTGTGATAAATAAATGGATAAAACGAATATTAGAACTATTCAAAGTATTCAAAATATACATACCTATAAGAAACACCTGCAAAACATTCGAGATAGGTAACATGGTAATAAAATAGTAGGCATACCTTAAAATTCTTGGTAATATTTCGCGAACGTATTTTATGGTCCTTCAATAGAAGGGCCATAAAGTATGTTTTTAAGCCATTCTATTGTTAAACCGGATTTTCAGAAGTTCCCACTAAATAACAATGGTATAGATAATGAACGTATTATTATTGCAGTTGCAAGAGTTCCGACAACAGTAAACAAAAATCTCTGATAACATTGTATGAATTGCGCAAAGTATACCTATTTGTGTTATTCCAATCATAATATAGAGCAATAAAATAAAAAGATAATAACAAATGTTGCAAATTTCCAACAAAATATCTAACTTGCTTCGTTTTTGTATATTTTTAAGTTTATAACACATTGTAATGAAGATTTATACTTTTCAATAGAACTGCGCAAGTAACAAGTCCCTCTTACGCCCGCGCCGCGCCGATAATTCAGGTTTTTTTTTTTAATGGCATTAATAAGTTGACCTTGAAAGGCTGTAACTTCTTAACCGGAATTTACAGAAATGACAATAATTATTAACATTTTATAACTTTATGCAGTGCCAGTCAACGTGCCTAGCGCGTCCGCTGCGTTTTGTATGGCGGCGGTATCGCATAACCATTGGACATCATGAAAATTGGGAAGGCAGTGAAAGTGTTCATATATAACAAAACTTTTAGACCTGACGGAACATTATTATATCGGAGAGAGGAAAATATTAAAGTTGATAGAATAGATATAAATTGTTGTTTGACATTTTTATTCCAAATTATTGGTAAATAATCTATCTATACTAATAATAAAGAGGAAAGATTTGATTGTTGGTTTGTTTGCATTGAATAGGCTCCGAAACTACTGTACCGATTTGAAAATTTCTTTCACTGTTGGGAAGCTACACTATCTCCGGGTGACAAAGGCCTATTTATCCCCATATTCTCACGGTAACGGGAACTACGCTGTTGAAATCGCGGAGCGCTGCTAGTAAGTAGCTGAATAAATAGAAAAACTAACAAAAAAAAACATTAAGCTAATCGATAAGATTCTGTTTACAATTACTGTTTGATCTGTTGTGATGTCTTATTGCCTGTGGTAAAAAAAAAAGTGACACCTCTCTGGTCTCGTGTCAAGCAAGGCATGAATTAGTTTTATTCTCCTCTGCTAATCAAAAACAAACCTAAAACCTACAAAAATAAAACACATTAAGAACCTAACAATTATTTCATTTAACTTAAAGCAATAGCAATAATACATTTTCTAAACCAAAAAGAAGATAAATATGAGTACGAAATTACTTCTTGTCAACAACAATAATTCATAAAGAGCTCATACCGGCCGTGCCTATTCAAAAATAATCTCACAAACTAGTGAACATAGCACGCGCCTGTGTGAGTGTCACACTTCTATACACCATTACTACGAACACTACTAAAATATGTTTCGTGCATTCTATTGGTCAAAACGCATGCATTGTGCGATCGAGTCGTGAGCCTTGCTACGCGATTATCGCCTTAAAGGTGAGCGTGCGGAAGAAGTCGCGATTGTACCTACGATATTGAATACGTAAATCTGTAATAATCAGTTACGAAAACAAGCTCAGCCAGCACAACACTGAATACCTACTGCAGTAATAGAATTCAACAGAGATGTGACCTGATTGAGTAGGTATTTGTTCGATATACGAATTTTAATTACGAAAATATGAACTAGAATTATCCGGTTCGATTGGACCAAAAATATGGTGATTTTTGCGAAAAGGGTAAATAAAAAAGAAAGGTCGGTTATTGAAACGGACGCTTGATTTTGAAGTTGTGGACTGTATTGTTAGAATTAAATTTTTGAGGAGGTTGATGGCTAGCTGAATGGAATTGATAAAGCGTATTTAAGTCAGTGAGCAACAGAAAAGAGGTTTAGGGGGTGAAGGGATTGCAAAACACTTACGATTGTCCAGTTTTCACCTTTCTGAAGTTTCTTGCTTGATGGCGGACTATTCTTCCGCGTGCACGCGGTAACAAAACACCAAATATTGTCCTTAAGGCTTGTTCGAGCGTCCACCACAGCAATTACACTTCACAATTGTTATTATAATTGCGAAAACACTAGTTTAGAGTTAGATTTGGCCAATAACTTATTTAAAACGATTTTGTGTTTCTTCTAATGCGCGCGCGCCATATGCAATCGAGCGTGTCCTTCTTCGAAGTTCCGCGAGGTGCGGGGGGAAGGATTAGGGATGGGACATGTCACTGACTAATGAATACAAAGAAAATAGTAAGGTGTATCAAACAATATCGAGCAATTACTAAAAACAAAAAGTAAAATTAAATTAATTGCCATAATGTGTAGCACACGCCAATATACTAACAGAACATAGTAATTAAATTCAAGCAGAAGCAAGTAAATAGTAACCGTAAACAGGATAAAATACTTTTAAAATTCACTTATAAAATTATACCCACTTTATTTCAAAAAATTCCAAGAACAAATCGTACAAGTACACAATAAACCCTTGCTTTAAGCCATAACAGACCCTTCTCCCAGAATTTGTTAATAGCAATACTAACTCGAATAGTTCTCCCAGAATGTCCAATAACATTTTAACGTAAACATAACATATACTTATAGTTTTAATACTAACATATGAAGTCGGGTAATGGTCGGAATTTTTAATATCAAGAGACCAGTGACGGGCACAATATGACAATGCCTCGACATGTCAGGAATCCCCATTGTTGACGTTTGCAGACTGACAAATTACACATGGAACTTTATTCCTTAAAAGATAGGGTTCAAACTCCCTTGCTATAATTGGATGTAAGTTTTTGATTCAGAGTACGGGTTGCGAACGAGTATTGTTCGAGCACAATCGCTTGCTTTTTAGGTATTGGTATTGATGCCTTCCAATTATCGATAGATTAACAATAGGCAAAGTTCCCCCTGTTAACTAACAATGTTGTTACGGGATTGGCAGCAGAAATTGAGTACAGGCAGAACACGCAGTTTGTTAGAATAATGCGATTCAATGTCGAATCAAAAACATTCAAATTGTTTGTTAAACAAGCTAACTTTATAAAGTTATAAACGGATGGGCTCCGAAATCGTGTAGACACGTTTTATGCTTATTGATGTGAGTTATTTATTATTTATTTATATATACTTTATTGTACACCACAAAAAAAAAACATTACAAAAAAGAAACAAGGTACACTACAAAATTACAATGGGCGGCCTTATCGCTTTTCGCGATCTCTTCCAGGCAACCCTGGCATGGACAGCGATTGGTCTGGATATAAAATGGGGATTTTGTTGGCACAAATAATAAATATGCAATATAATAAAATAGATACACAGATATATACATATCCTATCCTATATAATAGAGACATAGATACATACATATAAATATATAAGGAACGAAAATAAATTAAGACTTTACATCGAAAATTACAGTAAGGTATGAGAACCGGATTACAACGACAGGTAATGATCCTTGACAAGTCTTTTAAACACATATAAAGACTGAGCGCGTTTAATTTCAACAGGCAATGCATTCCACAAACGCGCGGCCTGGACAGTGAAGGAATGGTCGAGGAATGTCGTGGAATGCATAGGCATTTTAAGCTACAACTTATCTGATGACCTTAAGAACTTAGTGTGGGAGTCACAAAGAAACTGAAAACGATTTTTGAGATAGCGAGGGGTGGAAGGGGAGAAAAGCACATTATACAAAAGGGAAAGAATGTGAGCATTTCGGCGAAGGCGAATTGGTAACCACTTGAGCTTCACTCGAAATTCGGAAACATGGTCATATTTGCGCAAGCCAAATATAAACCTTATACAAAAATTTTGAAGGCGCTCAAGTTTGTCGAGTTGGTCTTGGGTAAGGTCAAGATAGCTGGCATCAGCATAGTCAAGGATGGGTAGAAGAAGCGATTGTGCAAGCGCAATCTTAGTGGCAATCGGAAGAAAATTACGCAATCTCTTTAATGACGCGGCGGATGCAAATAGCTTGCGGCTAACTTCCTGTAGCTGGGCAGTCCAAGCGAAGTTCTTATCAATAAATATCCCCAAGTTTTTAACTTTCTCACTGAAAGGAACAACTGAGTTGCCAAAAGAAACTTGGGGAAGAGTCGTCCAGTCAATCCTTGAGACCGTCCTTGAACTGCCCACCACCACAAAGGTAGGTTAGGGTAGGTTATGAGGTTCTACGAGTTTAAGATAACGCTAGGCGCTGTGGGTTAGAGCAGTGATGGTTACTGTCACCGGGAGGAGGCCTGTGTCCCAGCAGTGGGACCATAATAAGCCGATAATGCTGTAGACTGTACTACGCGAAACGAAAATCTTCTTAGTGTGCGCTAAAGTTATGTAAAGTTACGCTTATCTTTGGAATCTGTGCATTGCTTTTTAAAGAGATAAGTACCTACTGACACGTTGCTAAGTTGTAGCAACATTGTTAAAACCTCATTGTTTGGTTGAAGTTCCCTAAAACGTAAGAAAAAACATTAAACTAAGTAAAACATAGTTGCAAAACGACCATCTTGTATTTAGTTTCCAACATTAAATCGCCTTCATTATTAAAAGGAGAAAGCTGGGAAGATTTAGGTAATTATTTTTTTAGTAATAATTAAGGCTGTTTAAAAATCTATATAAATAAAAAGAAAAGTCCTGACTGACTGACTGATTGACTGACTCATCAACGCCCAGCTCAAACCTTGGACCTAGAAAGCTGAAATTTTGCACAGAGGTTCCCTTTATAATGTAGATAAGGAATATGGAAGAATTTTTCGAACCCCTAAGGGAGTTAAATAGGTGATGAAAGTACCGCGCTGGTGAAGCCGCTGGCAAAAGCTAGTGAGTAGTTATATTCTTCTGGGAATCGTGTCTGCTATTATCCATTAATTTTATAAAACCACTTGAAGCTTAACCCGCGTGTGAGAGCAAGTCCACATAACCTGAATTTTATCCAACTCCCATCAATAGTGCACTTTTGACATCGACAGCACTATTATGTCTTAGCACTAAGGGCAGTTTTCCTAGTGCTAGTGTTTTCACGGATAAGCGGTTGATTATTACCTAGCATGCGTCTTAAAACTTTGTGTATTTCCAGACTCAGGGGCTTGTGGATAATTAAGTTATAACAACCGCATAACTCAATCGATCTGGTTAAGTTACGCTTGTCGCGGTTGGTCCACGGATGGGTGGTCTTTACATACCAAGACCTCTCCGTGTCTTAGAAAGCACGTTAAAATGTCGGTTCTGGCTGGTACTTGTGGATCTTTGACAGTCGTTACGGTTCGTCAGAGAGCCGAAAGTCTGACAACCAATCTTATCAAGGGGTACCGTATTACCCAGTTACTGGGTTGTGGAGTTCAGATAGGCTATGTATAATATTGCTATTTAGCTGCACCTGGAAGACAACCCAAACAATCTGCCTAGTCTTTCCCAAGTATGTTAGGGTCGGTTTGGTAATCATCATCATCATATCAGCCGAAAGACGTCCACTGCTGGACATAGGCCTCCCCAGGCTCCTCCTACCGGAAGACGTAGAGTAGGAAGGCCTCCCACAAGGTGGACCGATGACCTTGCGAAGACCGCGGGTATCCGCTGGATGTGGGAAGCACAAGACCGGTTTGGTAATACTGGTTGTCAATTTTTCGGGCTTCTGACGACCCGTAACGACTGTCACAACCGACGCTAACATAATTAAATAAATATCATTTACAAAATCAAAAAACCCGACGGCCTAAAAGTGAACTTTAATTAAAAATCATGGAAACGAGAAACTTTTTTTAAAAGGATGACTAATGGACTGAACACTAAAAGCAATCTCATGCAGTCTTTACGAAACTCTTTGCAGAATTTATAAAACCCTTTATTTTGATACCTCACTGCAGAATTTATAAAACCCTTTATTTTGATTAGGTTTCGAGAAAAAAAAAAAACGAATACACAATATGGCGCCAAAAATCGGCCATTTTTTTTCAGTTTTGGTTTACCCGGTGTCACTCTCACAGTAAAGACGAATCTAACGGCACGGCTTAGGGTAGGTTATGAGGTTCTACGAGTTTAAGATAACGCTAGGCGCTGTGGGTTAGAGCAGTGATGGTTACTGTCACCGGGAGGAGGCCTGTGTCCCAGCAGTGGGACCATAATAAGCCGATAATGCTGTAGACTGTACTACGCGAAACGAAAATCTTCTTAGTGTGCGCTAAAGTTATGTAAAGTTACGCTTATCTTTGGAATCTGTGCATTGCTTTTTAAAGAGATAAGTACCTACTGACACGTTGCTAAGTTGTAGCAACATTGTTAAAACCTCATTGTTTGGTTGAAGTTCCCTAAAACGTAAGAAAAAACATTAAACTAAGTAAAACATAGTTGCAAAACGACCATCTTGTATTTAGTTTCCAACATTAAATCGCCTTCATTATTAAAAGGAGAAAGCTGGGAAGATTTAGGTAATTATTTTTTTAGTAATAATTAAGGCTGTTTAAAAATCTATATAAATAAAAAGAAAAGTCCTGACTGACTGACTGATTGACTGACTCATCAACGCCCAGCTCAAACCTTGGACCTAGAAAGCTGAAATTTTGCACAGAGGTTCCCTTTATAATGTAGATAAGGAATATGGAAGAATTTTTCGAACCCCTAAGGGAGTTAAATAGGTGATGAAAGTACCGCGCTGGTGAAGCCGCTGGCAAAAGCTAGTGAGTAGTTATATTCTTCTGGGAATCGTGTCTGCTATTATCCATTAATTTTATAAAACCACTTGAAGCTTAACCCGCGTGTGAGAGCAAGTCCACATAACCTGAATTTTATCCAACTCCCATCAATAGTGCACTTTTGACATCGACAGCACTATTATGTCTTAGCACTAAGGGCAGTTTTCCTAGTGCTAGTGTTTTCACGGATAAGCGGTTGATTATTACCTAGCATGCGTCTTAAAACTTTGTGTATTTCCAGACTCAGGGGCTTGTGGATAATTAAGTTATAACAACCGCATAACTCAATCGATCTGGTTAAGTTACGCTTGTCGCGGTTGGTCCACGGATGGGTGGTCTTTACATACCAAGACCTCTCCGTGTCTTAGAAAGCACGTTAAAATGTCGGTTCTGGCTGGTACTTGTGGATCTTTGACAGTCGTTACGGTTCGTCAGAGAGCCGAAAGTCTGACAACCAATCTTATCAAGGGGTACCGTATTACCCAGTTACTGGGTTGTGGAGTTCAGATAGGCTATGTATAATATTGCTATTTAGCTGCACCTGGAAGACAACCCAAACAATCTGCCTAGTCTTTCCCAAGTATGTTAGGGTCGGTTTGGTAATCATCATCATCATATCAGCCGAAAGACGTCCACTGCTGGACATAGGCCTCCCCAGGCTCCTCCTACCGGAAGACGTAGAGTAGGAAGGCCTCCCACAAGGTGGACCGATGACCTTGCGAAGACCGCGGGTATCCGCTGGATGTGGGAAGCACAAGACCGGTTTGGTAATACTGGTTGTCAATTTTTCGGGCTTCTGACGACCCGTAACGACTGTCACAACCGACGCTAACATAATTAAATAAATATCATTTACAAAATCAAAAAACCCGACGGCCTAAAAGTGAACTTTAATTAAAAATCATGGAAACGAGAAACTTTTTTTAAAAGGATGACTAATGGACTGAACACTATAAGCAATCTCATGCAGTCTTTACGAAACTCTTTGCAGAATTTATAAAACCCTTTATTTTGATACCTCACTGCAGAATTTATAAAACCCTTTATTTTGATTAGGTTTCGAGAAAAAAAAAAACGAATACACAATATGGCGCCAAAAATCGGCCATTTTTTTTCAGTTTTGGTTTACCCGGTGTCACTCTCACAGTAAAGACGAATCTAACGGCACGTCTCAAGCTGAAATTGATCATGCCGTTTAGGCTACAGAGCGTGCCAAAGAAACATACATACATACATACACTCGAAAAACATAACCCTCCTTCTGGCGCAGTCGGTTAAAAAGGCTAGGCAGATGAAGATGAGAAGATGATTCCAGTCTTAAAATACAATTGAAAGAAAGTATTAAGCTTTGAAAAACCATGTCTAAAACTGTTAAAATGTGATTACAAGAAGTTCTTCGAGCCAGTAATATTAATAGGTCAAATAAAAAGGAACAGAGCGAAACGTTCCCAAGTGTTTAATTTAGTTAAACGCGTCCGAGAACTTTAAACTCGATACTGAAGTTTATTCTACGCAGTGGTCATCAGCGTGGACAAACGGGCGAAAGAGTTCGTGAACGTGGTCATAGAAATATCCTTCTATATCCTATGTTCCACTGATCCCACTAATATTATTTAATGTTTGGATATTTAGATGTTTGTATGTTTGTTACTCAATCACGTCAAAACGGCTGAACGGATTTGAATGAAAATGAGCGTACATATTAGTTTATAACCTGGAAAACATACAGGATACTTTTTCTTCGAGTAGTACGTTCCCGTGGCATAGTAATAGATCTCTATGCAGGCGAAGCCGCTGGCATAAACTAATACAAATTAATTGATATAATCAGCGGGGAACAAACGGGTACAGTTTTTCTTCAACGCTAAATCAATTAGACTAACATTACTTATTTTTATTTTACGTTATATGCGTATATGACACACGCCTTGTATCCCTGATTAATTATATTTAGCAAGAGTTAAAAAAAATTGAATGACGGATCTATAAAATGTTTACATAAAAGGTTACAATTTAAAAAAAAAAATGTACGTTATTAGTGATTTCCAGGTCGGGCAAAAATTAAAAAATTTAAAAAACCCCCGACCCAAACAAAAACTCTAAAAGTAATAAATAATATTTATAGGCCTTTTGATTTGAACGTAATATTTTGATCAGGGCATTGTCAAGTCGGTGGACGGTCAATGAAAACGCCAAACAGAGGCTTATCCGTCCCCCGACTTGACAATGCCCTGATCAAAATATTACGTTCAAATCAAAAGGCCTATAAATATTATTTATTACTTTTAGAGTTTTTGTTTGGGTCGGGGGTTTTTTAAATTTTTAATTTTTATAAGATCCAATAAGAGGAGCCCTCTTCAAGTCACTATATGTTTTATGAAAACAGAAGATTTGTTCGCAATTAAAAACCACATGAACGCTACTTGCGAACGAATGCTCATGATTGGAACAATTTTTTTATCTACAGGCACACATTGAAGATGTTCAAAATTAAAAATAAATAAGGCATTTATGTATTCTCTAAAAGAAAATTTAACCGACCTTCACGACTAAAACAAAACTCTCTGTTTGAGAAAATTCGTATTGAATACTCTGAAAATTACGAGCCTTGAATAACTAAAGTTCAGAGCACTATACAACAGAGTAAGTCGAAGTCAATAGCAATTCTCACTTAACAAATAGAGGCTAAGATTGCCACTGAAGCTAATTAATGCTTTGAAGAAGCAGATGGATTTTGCGGCGCCAAAAACTCATTTCACCGTCTGTTTTACATTTCTAATACGAACGAACACTAAGTAAGAAACTGCAGAAAGTTAGTTTTTTGTTGCTAGGTCGACCTTACTGTTGGATCACATGGGTCTCCTAAATGTTACGTAAAAAATCCAAATGTGAGTCCTGCGCATAATGAGCAGTCAGTCCCGCCATCACTTTGCTAATCCATTTAGGTTTACTCATGTGTCTGTCACAGGAAAACCTGTTAAAAGTCTAAATATATATTTTCTTAGATAACATTGTACTAAAACCCCTCAATATTGTGCGTACAATGTTACATTTGTATCCAACTACAAATGTAATAATGTGGTAGATAGGTATAGGAGAACATGTTTTTAGCTATAATGTTTGTTCTTGGGATAAAATCAGCTCAACTACGGAATCCTCCATTGTGCGTGGTTTGACATGTACTTAGTTTTGCTATATACAGAGATTTTCTCACATAAGAATTATTTCTTACCGCTACGAAGGAAGTACACCAAAATGAGGTAGAATGGCTTTCCTTAACAATTATTTTTTAATATTCAAAATAAGTTGCCTTCTTTTACTGCTAAATACACACTATAAAAAAAAAGGCCATATTGCGAACGAGTTACAGGACCTATCGAATAACTATAACATGAAAATCCATATCAATGTGCCCACACGTAAGTCATCTTGTATAGACCATATTTTAAGTAACATTCCAGATGCGACAGCAACAGTATTACCACTTCATCTATCTGACCACGACACTGCTCAAATGCTAAGTATTCCTTTAAAACATAAAACTCAAAAACTAGCCACATATTATATTTATAAGAGAGACTATAATATGGAGAACATTCAAAAATTTCGGGAATGCTTGAAGAATCTATCATGGTTCGAAATACTTATGGAAAATGATTTAAACATAGCATTCAATAAGTTTCATGAAATATTAAGCCTATTCTATAAACTTTGCTTCCCAAAAATAAAGGTAAAAGTAAATGTTAATAATAGAAATAAACAAAATTGGATAAGCAAGGGGCTAAGAGGAAGTTGCAAAGTCAAAAGGACACTACGCTACATTTACTATAAAAATAAAAACTCGGCTAGCAAAATTAAATATACAACATACTCAAATTTATTGAAGAAATGTATTCATTATTCGAAAAGAAATGCTAACATAAAGTTTATAAACAGGAGTGAAAACAAATGCAAAGCCACTTGGACAGTTGTAAAAAATGAAATACTTAGTACTAACTTCAAAGATAACATAGATAACATTAAAGTTGATAACACAATACTTACAAACCCCGTCGAAATAGCATCTGCCTTCAATAATCACTACATCAATCTGGCACACAAATCAACACATACAAATACACAAATTGGCCGTAGTAAAAACTCAATTCATGATTCGATGTTTCTTAGACCGGTGTCGGAAAATGAGGTGAGAACAGAAATATTATCGCTATCCAACACGAATTCAGAGGGCTACGACGAAATTAATACTAAAATTATTAAATTATGCATTAATGAAATAGTTGGAATTCTTACACATTTAATTAATTTATCATTCTCTTCTGGAACTTTCCCAGATACCTTAAAACTGTCCATTATTAAACCACTCTTTAAGAAGGGAGAAAAAGATTGTATAAATAATTATCGCCCAATAACCTTGATACCGATTCTGTCAAAAATATTTGAAAAATGCATGTACAAAAGAATAGTTAATTTCTGTAACAAGTTTGACATAATTAATAAAGATCAATATGGCTTTCAAAAAAGCAAATCAACTACATTAGCCACCTTCTCTCTGATAAAAGCAATACTATCCAATATTAATAAAAACTATCTGACTACAGGAGTGTTTTTTGATCTGTCTAAAGCTTTTGACCTAGTGTCACATGACCTGTTGCTACGAAAGCTAGAGGTAATTGGGATAAGGGGACATGCACTTCAGTGGATTTCGTCATACTTAAATAACCGACAACAACGTGTTATTATTGCAAAATTAGGTAGAAATAATGTCATGACATCATACTCATCCGAGTATAAATGCAACAATTATGGCGTCCCACAAGGAAGTGTATTAGGCCCTATATTGTTCCTACTCTATATAAATTCAATCACAGACATAACAAATCATAAATGCATACTATTCGCTGACGATATTTCCATTATAGTGACGTCCGATAAAAAGACTAATACAATTGACGACCATGAAGCAGAAATTAACAATACAATTGACAAACTAATTGAATGGCTTGACATGAATAACTTGAAAATTAATTTAGATAAATCCGTGTACATACAATTTAACAAATCAAATAATAATAAATACAATTTAAAACTTGACATACCAAAACTTAACGCGGTTACACAAACCAAATTTCTTGGAGTAATAATAGACCAGGACATCAATTGGAAAGCACAAGTGGATGATGTATCTAAAAGAATAAATAAATTCGTATACGCACTCAGAAAGGTGAAAAATATAACAAACATTAAAACTGCTATTACTACCTACCATGCTTATGTCGAATCCTTAATACGATATGGGTTCATCATGTGGGGTAATAGTTCCGATAGGAATAGGGTATTTTTGTTGCCCAAAAAAAATGTATTCGTGCAATATATGGGCTTCAACCTGATGAATCTTGCAGGCCTATATTTAAAGAACTTGGTTTATTACCGCTACCCTCTCTCTATATTTATGAAGTTTGCATGTTTGTTAAGAAACATAAAGACCTGTTTAAAAGGGCAGATGATGTATATCCTCGAAACCGGCGTGATCCTCACAGGCTTATATTAAGTGACTTACCGAGACTGGCTAAATACAATAAAAGCTGTTTAGCCATGTGTGTTCGGGTGTACAATAAAATTCCAAGGGACTTAAAAACTTTAGATCTTAGATTGTTCAAAAAAAAATTGTATGAATGGTTAAAAACGAATAACTTTTACAGCATTAAAGAATTTACTGACGGGAGATATCTTTAAATGTAACAATATTTGTATGCTATGATATAAGCGAAACATGTATGCTCTATAATGTACCTTGAAACAACTTTATATACCATGTTTTATGCGAATAAATATTATTTCTATTTCTATTTCTATTTCTATAGCGACAATTCAACACTGTCAAGATCTTGTGAATTATTTTGTGTTTTATGCTTTTATTCTTTTGTGCTCTTTGAAAGTTGAACCAAGTAGAACTACTATATTGCTCTCTTCAGTGGCAGAAAGGCGAGCGCAATCTGCCCTGTAATTAATGAGAAGAACGATAATTAAATCGGATTTGTGAGAACGAAAACACTGCGGTTGTTTTTTTAAAACGCCAAGATAAGTTTCTTAATAGTTTTTACTTTTTTTTAACTAAACCGTTTGAGTGTAATTAAAGCCTTCTTTTAAAGTTATTGCTATATAATTTAATTTGCTTTAAATTAGTTTACTTGGAATTTTAATTTTGAGTTAATCCCCTAGGATTTATTGGAACAGAAATGTTTGTTGTTTAAATTCAATTTAAGTGCCACTGTTCAATTACAAAGTTAATTTACTTCTTGGATTAAGCATAGACTGTATTTGAGATTGAAAACCGCAATACTAACTTAAAACCACGTCACATCACGCTTAGCATTACCAGCCTATAACTTTCCCACTGTTAGGGCACAGGCCTCGTCCATCTAAGAGGAAGTGTATGTATTCCACCAGGTCTAGTGCGTGTTGGTAGATGTCACATGTCTTGGAATGTTTGATTGAATGATTTTCTCACGATGTTTGCCCTCACCGGTTTGAGGCCAAAACACACTTTTAAGTTAAAATATAATGTAGCATGTTTTAAATCATACGGCAGGTCGTTTGCAACCAAAAACATACATATTTTTTGAGTCTCTTAACTACAGTATCATTTAAGGTTTCACGTTTCTCATTAAACTGTAAGTTTTATTTGTGAAATTTGACAGTATTTATGTATTTTTAATCAAAACATTTATTTAACTTAGGCTCGACCACCGACATTCAGTCACCAACGGAGCGCAAAATTAACAAAAAAATTTCCAGCTCAACAAAAATCTGGTATAGTTGTACCGGAATATTTTACACAAATTAAAACTAGAGATTTTAAGTTCGTACGGCAATACAAAGAACGTGAAATACTGACCTATTTCGCTGACAGTACAATGCTTCGAGTAAAGTAAATTACTTTACCTAGCGGTGGATGAGATATCATTTTTTGTTCTTAATTTAATTCACTGTAGATGACATTCAATATTTTTAATAACAACGTCTGCAACTATGAGGCATTATATACTCGAACAAAGTGAATTTAGTTTGGTATTTTTTGTTGAAGCAAAAGTTAGATTCATCTTTGAATTTTAAGGAAATCCAGATGGGAAACGGTTGTTCATTGAAAAAAATATAATAATTTACGCATTAATTTATCACACACAAAAGTTTCTTATAACGTTTCGAGGCGTAACGACAAAGAATAGCGTGCACTTTGCTATGATTGTGCGTCATAGCAAAGTGCACGCTACGCTTTGGCAGTGTGCGCTACGCCGTAGCTAAATGTGAGCTACGTCGTAGCGCCACGCGTAGCACAGTGTCTCACGCACAGGCAGTTTCATAATTTTATTATCATGTCATGTAATGAATGAAGTAAATATTTAGTTAGGAATGATTTATATTTACTCGTAGTTGTTTCTACCACTTTGACCTAACCTTGCCCGAAATTAACGCTTTTTAGGTAAATAAGGAATGTCCCTTTTTAACATCGTCCCTAAATTCACTATCAAAATTAATGTTTCCATGTGATAATAAAAACTCCTTATTCACACATTACAGCCAAATCCCACAGTCACAAAACACAGCTTTGACTGTCTGCCTTTTTATCCCGAACGTTACATCAGAAACCTTTTCCTAGTTTACACGATTTAGTCTCTTTTCACATTGGATAGAACCGTCCGGCTTTGGCCAATTGAAAAAAGGGACAAGATCGGGTATAATGCCGGACAGACGGACGGGTATACGATGTTAATCGGATCTAGTTAGGATAGTGTACGTAAACGGAGCGGTTGAGAGATACTTGCTTGTTACGTTGATTAGATCCACATTCAATCTGGTTAGTAATGTTTTATTTTAGAAATTGAGTTTTATTTAAAAATGTTTGGAATTATTGGATGGAGTTTAATTTTGGAAGATAGTTCTTTTAAAATTAATGATTTGGTTTTGCCTTTGAATTAATCTGTTAATCGCGGCTAATGAGACACAATTAATTTTCTATTCTTATGGAACCGATAGGTTCCGCGCCATACTTAACCGGTAAGCATTTGCATAGTGATTGTCCAATGTAAGCACTGTTTTATTCGTTTTTCGGTATCGTAGTAGTTTTTAAGAGTTACTCAAGAGAGCTGACTCTTAAAGAAGTGGTATTTTTTTAAATAATGTGTTTCCTCCGTCGTCTATTAAGCAAGCTGGTTCAGATCGGTAACAAATGAAAAGTAATTGTTTTAATTACTTGACAGTTGAGCTCAGTTTTTGACCCAAACTTCATCAGCTTGTGTTTTAGCACTAATTTAGCCAATTTAACAAATAAAAGCCTTCACACTACTCACGAATGTATTGCACTGACAATAAAACAGCAAAATATTGCATTCAAGCAACTCCACTAAGTGCATTGAAAACAAAACACAACCGCAGCTGACAATAAACAACTCGATTAGTGTTTCCATTAGTCGATTCTGTTTACGTTTCGAATAGTAATTGTCGTGGCCAATAGGGAATCGAGAGTGGCTAATGTGTTACATGACCGACATAATAACGTTCTCTAATTGTCACTGTACTGATGGGAACTGGTACGGCTTAAGTTAGAGGAGATAGGGACGTATTTTCGAGAAAATGCCCAGTTTGCTCTAAATGTAAAAAGCAAAGCATTAAGAGCAATTGGGCAACTAATTGCTTGATTGTTATGAAATAATCGGGCAATAGTTGCCTACATTTACGCCGCAGGGCCACACTCATATTTCGCCATAAGTCATATAAATTTAATTAGTGCTTCCATTAGTCGACTGGTTTACGTTTCTAATAGTAATTGTAGTGACCAAAAGGGAATTGAGAGTGGGTAATATGTAAGTACCATAAAAAACAAATTAGCCTCTCTCAATGTGCAGTATAGTGGGTAACATAGTGACTACAAGAGCAACATAATCATCATCATCAGCCTATAATGTTCCCACTGCTGGGACACAGGCTACCTCTCGGTAAGAGGGATTGGGCCGTAATCCACCACGCGGGCCCAGTGCGGGTTGGTAGATGTCACATGTCTTCGATTTTTTTGGTTCTAGGACATGCCGGTTTCCTCATGATGTTTTCATTCACCGTTTTATCATAATAACATTCCCTTAATGTTACAGTACTGATGGGAAACCGAGTTGCTTAAGTAAGAGGAGACTGTATTTTCGAGTAAATGCCCGTTGACTCTAAATGCGGGCAAGTGATGCCAGTTTGCTCAAATATATTGACGTAATGACGATGGAGTAGCGGGCATTATGGTGAAACAAGTCCACATTTTTTCCATACAAACTTCGGGAGGGTTTTACTCCACTGTTTGACAATGTACATCAAAACTTAAACATCAAATGGTTTTGTCTCATTATTAATATTGTCGGTACGGAAACAGAATACTAACATAAAAAGCCATTAAAAAGTTATGAGCCAACAAAGATTCGCTTTTCTTGATAATTTAACGTAACGTTGGACATGTTTAAGTAATAAAAGAAGTGTAAAGTCTCCAAAACTAAGTCAGTACTGACAAAGTTCAATTATCGAAAAGTTATACAAACTTAATTGGTCATTGATTTATGCAGTGGTTTTTTCAGAAAACCCGATGTTCCGAAGGACTTTTCTTAATTTTTTACGCGCCTGTTTTACTATAACTGATCCTGCAGCTCACTCAATAATGTTGTGCGTGTAGACTAGAGGCCCACCAGTGAGTTCGCCCGCGACTTGTGTACCCTTAATTTATTAAAGCAAGTCATAAAAGTCAACTTTATTATATAAATTGTAATTGGCGGTTTTTAATTTAAAGGAACGTCTTAGTCGTAGTGAATGAGGAACCAACAGTAGCTAAGTTGTTTTCTATGTCTTTTCTTAGCTAGAAGTTTCCTAGTGAGTACTTAGAGTTTTTACGAAAGTATAGTCAACTAGCTAGCGGCTTCGCCCGCGCGGAAGTCGGAAATTATTCCCCGGGAACGTACTACCGGGATAAAAAGTATCCTATGTGTTAATCTAGGTGATAATTTATCTGTATGCGAAATTTCATCCAAATCCGTTTGGCCGTTTTTGCGTGAAAGAGTAACAAATATCCATTCATACAAACTTTCGCGTTTATAATATTGGTAAGGATATCTCTCACGCAATTTTGTGCACACAGTGCTTTAGAATTAATATGAATAGTTACAGAATTAATTTTGTCTGGTATACATTTAACGCTCCATAAATTAATGTCACAGTGTGGAACAAAATTTAAGCGAACTGATTAAAACAATTTACTTCTGAATTTATGTTCTCTAACCAGATTTCCATATGTTCTCGAAATAGCAACCAAATTTAATAACACTGGAACATTCAAAATTGCGTTGTTAGAACCTAAAATAGTTATTAAAGTCCAGTTAGTACATTGCGTTCTGAAACCCAGTTGATATTCGTATTGTTTCATAAATTCAAATAGAACGCGTCTATTTGAAAACGTTTTCAAATTGAAATCACTGTTCTATTAATGGAGTTTAAAAACACATTTTTTTTAGTGCCAGTCAATGGTTGCGTCACACACTGCTATGTTCCATTAGAAAATAGTGACGTAATAACTATGTTTCGTGAATTAAATGGTAATACGTAGATGCTAAGTTTCTGTTTGAACACCGAAGATAAATCAATACCAGGGTTCTTACAAGAAAAAAACAAGCTAATAAACTTAAGAAGATCCAATAAAAAAAGAATTATCAAAATTCGCATTCACAAAAAAAAAAAAAACACATACTTGTCAAAATTAGTACCTCCTCTGTTTTTTCTTCACAAACTTCGATGACAGCGCCAATGGGGAGTAAAGAGGCTTTCAGTAATCACAATCAATTAAAAATCGTAATTATTGACCAAACCCGATACCGATTGCATCGATTATAATGTACCCGTTAACTTATCCCAGACGTAACATATCGGAAGACGCAGCACTGTACGCAAGCCATACGTCAGGTTTGACGTTTATCCAATATAGTACGTGCCCGCG
Source organism: Polymixis flavicincta (assembly GCA_949987655.1). Lineage (NCBI taxonomy): Eukaryota > Metazoa > Arthropoda > Insecta > Lepidoptera > Noctuidae > Polymixis > Polymixis flavicincta. Next base: position 20,245,314 of record OX465182.1, read on the forward strand.
TCGGGTTGATCTAATCGGCTTCTGTCTGTTGTGTCCTAGCCTTATTTATTCGTCAGCGGTATGAGTATGTAATCACAATTCGTTTACGTCAATAGAACTCGAATAAATCGTCTAAATCTATCCATATATCGACTGTAGGAATGGAGTATAGAGATAACCGGGCTGCACTTCTACCTTTGATTCGGTTTTCCCGGAATATGTAGTTTTTCTGCGGATTTTCAACAGTTCCGCTGGATGATGTTTGTGTCGTTTTGAAACATACATTGAATATTTTAAAATATTTGTTCAATGATTCGGTTTGCTTACATTTTTCGAGAATTCACGTTACGTTTACATGCTTTGAAAAACTTTCAGGGGTTTAAAAATACGAGAGTTTTCACTTGTCTACCGTTTTTGCCGACTGGTTGTTATTCTTCATAATACGAGTAATTCTTTTCTCGACTACTCAACATCTGGGTTTCCCAACTACATAAGGGTCGGCTTCCAGTCTAAACGGATGCAGTGGAATACCAGTATTTTACATGGAGCGACTGCCTATCTGACCTCCACAACCCAGTTACTGGGTAACATGATACCCCTTGTTAAGACTGGTTTTCAGACTTTCGAGCTTCAGACGACTCGTAACGACTGTCAGAGAGATCCACGAATTACAGCCGGGACCAACGGCTTAACGGTTTTTCTGAGGCACGGAGGGGTCTACTTACATATATAAAGATGTTCACCCATCTACGAATCAACCGCGGCAAGCGTAGCTTAGCCTGATCGGTCGACCCGTGCGGTTGTTTGGTTAACCACATGTGACTATATAGGGTGACTGGTAATTAGTGACCGACATTTAAACAAACAAAATCGCGAAAAAAAATGTCATCTTTTCCCTACATTTTGACGAGTTATGCGAACATTAATGTTTTTTTCGCGATTTTGGGTTTGGTCCCATAGTAAAAGTTGTTCATAATGATGAGTACAATCATGTGTTTAAATGTCGATCACTAATTACCAGTCATCCTATATATACATAAGGTAATACTATAATGCTAAATGTTAATTCGCTCTCTCGTCTTTACATACTTATTCGATCTTTCGATGACTCCTAAACAAAACATAAAAGAGAGAGCACCTTTACCTCTTACAGTAAAATATAACATTATAGCTACACTAACTGCATCTACCAGGAACGCATACCATCAAAGAAGTTTATCACCACTCAGCGTCAATAAAGCGCTTCATAAATCTATAGAAATGCCCGAACCAGTAGCCTTGCCAAATATTTGTAAAGCGTTACCAGTCGATTTCGTCGCCTGTTGGTGACGTCGGACTGTTTTATGGTATTCTCAAAAGAGAGTACGTCAGTAAATCAGGGACAGATTTTTCGGGGTGACGGTTTTAAGATAACGGACTGTACGGTGGAAGTAGGAGGGTGTATAGAGGTCAAATTGAGTGCATAGTGAGTGGTTGAATCCATAAATATGGGATTTTACGGGATCTTGATCTAGGACAGCTTACTATCAGGACGAATTTATTTACATTGTGTAAGGCAAGGCGTTAAGCGCGTATGCATATGGAACATTTTATCCACACAACGCGAGTTTTTCAATAAACCTTCAACTGAAAACACGTCCTTTCAATTGCCAAACCTTCTGATGACACACATCAACCACCTTATCGGCAAAATAGTTTTAAATATTTATGAACGAACTATGTAGGTAAGTATTTTAATGACAATGTGTTCGTTATTTCACGACTGGCTGATTAGACTATTGCGAAATCAAATCCTACGATTTTACTTCAGATTTTAGATTGGGCCATAATTGGGTTTTAGTAGGTACATCTCGTTTATTTATTGCTTTTAGCCGTCCTATTTGCGAAAATTGTAAGCTATTTGAACGATATTTCAACATAGGTCTTAATTAAACGGATTTACTAGAGGCCCTAATAAACTTTATCTCATTAAAAAGTCCTTTTTACAAAATAATTTCGTAAAATAACATTTGTAACGTAAACAGAAACCTTTTTAACTCAATCGGAGTAAATATTTGAACTTTTTTTCGCCATGAAAATCCCCCCTTTTGAATATTTGATCAGAAAACCTTTCTATAAAAGACGTGTCTAGTAAAATATCTTACTTTACTGTACTGCTTTGGGGGATCAACACAACGTCGGGATTATTTGGGTGCTTTTAATATTTACATATTTTATGATAAAAACCTTGTGGGTATGTAATACGATTTAAAATATTTTTGTCGAGAATATTCTTGCGATCTTTTTTTTGTGTATTGGGTATTAAGGATACGATTGTTATTGGTACATGTAGTTGTGGTTATGTGTCGGCTATGTTGTTATATTTTAGCGGTGTCTGGCAGGATTTAGGGTGTAGTTATGTAATTTAAGAAATATATCAACATACATAAATGGAGTTCTGTTATGTAAATGATAAATCATTTTATTTCTGCAAGTAGGTTTGTAAAAACATTTCTACGTGTCAGTAATTGTGCAGCTCAACTCAAAACTTAAGGAGCTCAACGGTTCGGCAAAAAATACCAAAGAAAGGACATTTAGGAAGGCCGCATAATTTACTCAAAAAGTCAAGCCATATTTCAGATTAAAATAAACTAAGAATATAATTAAAATATAAAAAAAAATGTAACAAATTGACCCACATAGTCTTCGCATTCATATTGTTGAGTAATTTAACTTGCATTAAAACGGCAAACAAAAAAGGTAAGTTTGTGTAAAAGCTGCACTTAGACCTATTTGTGCCTCGTTTTCTACACTAATTATGCAACATTCATCATTCATAGTCGTTCTTTTATTCTTTACATTCGTTCAAACGTACACAGAATGAAAAATTTAAATAGAGCTCCTCCTAAAGACGACTCATTCACAATCTTCTATTCACGAGCTAGATATATTGCATTCATGATATCACATTCATCTTGGATTCTTGTATCATTCGTTCGTTGTATCTGTGCGCGCACTACTCTGTGCACGTCGCATCGATTATGAGTGCATTTATGTTTCCCGTACAATTTAGTTGAATGTTTGTCCTCATTGTGACGGGTTTGACAGGTTGAATGGGACATGAAAGGGTTCTTGATGGCTTTGACAGAGCGGTAATGAAGCAGAATTTGGCATGTATGTTCTATTGTATAAGATCATGGGTAGATCATGGGGAGAGCAGTGGTGGCCAAGTGGTAACGGCCGCGACTAACGAGTTGTAGGTCGTGAGTTCGAACCCAGCCAGGCGCTTTACTTTGTGTCAATTATTTCATCACCACTGCTCTCAAAAGAGGTGAAGGAAAACATCGTGAGGAAACCGGCATGTCCTAGAACCAAAAATTCGAAGACATGTTACATCTACCAACCCGCACTGGGCCCGCGTGGTGGATTACGGCCCACTTTCTCTCACCGAGAGGAGGCCTGTGTCCCAGCAGTGGGAACATGATAGGCTGATGATGATGATGGGTAGATATAATAGTGTTAACTGTTATGTTAAAAAGAGTTCCTACGTCCCTTTTATAAATGTATTTAAGAAACATACTAGTCGTTTAATGAGTTGTACTGTCATACTTACAAACAAATATACAGACCCCAAGCAAAAGTATGAACACTAGTGATCATTTGTGTTGTATGTATATTTTAATGTGTTGTGTAGAGGGGCTGTGGCTAAGTAACAATAGCTGCGCGGGTCGATCGATCAGGTTAAGCTACGCTTGCCGCGGTTGGTTCGTGGATGGGTGACCATCTTTACATACCAAGACCCCTCCGTGCCTCGGAAAGCACGTTAAGCCGTTGATCCCGGCTGTGATTTGTGGATCTTTGACAGTCGTTACGGGTCGTCAGAAGCCCGAAAGTCGGACAACCAGACTTACCAAGGGTTATCGTATTACCCAGTAACCGAGTTGTGGAGGTCAGATAGGCAGTCGCTCCATGTAAAATACTGGTATTCAGCTGCATCCGGTTAGACTGGAAGCCGACCCCAACAAAGGTGGGAAAAGGCTTGGCAGATGATGATGATGTATATTTTAATGTGTGTAAATTAGGCGCAACATTGCTTTCAGAATAGGTACTCTGTTGCAGTTTGGACTAACATAAACTTTTTAAATTCACTACACGGTTTCTGAGTAAATAAGTCATTACTCCAGAAAAAATATCAGTTTGAAAGGTGAGTCATACGATACGTTCCACAACTTGCTACACCAAACACTCCTCAGTCATTCGCCGTGTCTTAACGAACACTACTCTGTATCCTAGCATCGATCGCAGTCGCATTGATGTTTCATGGACAATTTACTCGTATGTCGGCGGTAGTGGCGACATTGTCCAGCATTGTCGCTATACGTAACACGTAACATGGAGGGTACATGACAGCTTTGATAGAGTTGTAAAGGATCGTGTAGGGGAGGTATGAAAGATGTAGTTAGTTCAATAGTGATGCAGTTTGTATTTGTTGTTGTTATTGAGTTTGTCCGTTAGAAATTGTTTGGTAGCAGTCCAGAGTCTGAATTTGAAGCTTACTATATCTAGATGCATAAAATGTCAATTAAAAATAAATATAATTCGAAATGCACATACAACTGGAAAAGTTGTTATTAACACTCAATTTCACCAACAAATTGCAGTTCTTAGGGGTGCATGGATAAATTAAATTTAAAACTTATAAAGCGATATAAATCTCGTCACACAACGTTGCTTATTCATAGGGTAGAAATGATGCTAGCTCGAAGGGATCCGAACCTGAGACCCTAATTTTGAATTGATGAAAGATTTGGTACGATTTTTAATCGAAAATACAACTTCGAGTAGGTATAATCTCGCATTACGGACTTCAAAAAAAGGAGGTTATCAATTCGAAATTTTTATATATTTTTGATGTCTGTTTGGGCATAACTCCATTATATATAGACGGATTTGCAAAATTATTTTTTTCCGACTTGCGGAAAAACACTACAAAGCGAAAAATAATTTTAATTTCGGAAAGCGGTGACAAAACATTAAAGTACATATCCAAGATCACCGATTTTGGAAAAAAAAGTAATTTTTCACTTTGTAGTGTTTTTCCGGAACTCAGTTGTTTTTTTGGTGTATTTGTTAACGACGAGCACAACTAATACCACCCATATATAGAAAAAGTCTAAACATTAACTAAACATTGTGCGCAAAACGAGTAGGTTTTTAAATTTGAACATCTTTCGTATTTACTTTATGTTTACTCCGCGCGTTCGTGCCTACTGGCGATCATTTTTCACCCTGAGATTTTACAGCTTAAATCGGCTGTAGGGTTGCTCACCACTGCTCTATCAAATGAAATGTTTATTTATGTAAGTAGATCTTCTGAGTCACTTTTAAACTTCAATATTTTGGTGGTCAATATTTTAAAACTAGATGGCACCGATATTAGCTAGCTGAGAAAAACCTGAAAAAAACTCAGAGGTCTCTAAAGTCCAAATATCTTAATAGGATTTTTTGTGAGTCTAATAATGCAAGGCCATGTATGGAAGTACCTTTTGAAGAAAGAGAAATAGGAGCTTTGAGCTGTCCCATCAGACGGCACGCATGCATATGAATCAGATGATCCAGGTACTTTGTAACCAAGAGAGTGCGGATGATTGAAGTTCGAATCGAATGAGTGAGGTTCGATACAGAGTAGCCTTCCTAGCAGTGAAACTACAGTCTCCCATTAAATCAATAAGCTATTTTCATGAACAACATTCCCCTAAACTCTGACTATTGAGCAAATAAGCGGATCTAAGTTCCTCTCAAGTTGGACGTTTGACCACGAATCTACGATGCAACTTGTGTTCTCAGCGTACTTTATGACTGGGCTGTGGCATTAAGTTACCGACCAAGTTCAATAAATTAGAGCAACTTCGATGCATTGCTTCATATGCGCACATTGCTCTGACTTTTGAAGATAAATATTGCGATCTTGTTGGTAATAGAGGTTTATAATAAAGCTTTGGTAAGGTAAATATGTCTCTTTGACGTCATCGCCTTCAGTTGTTTTTCTCTTTAAGAGCTGAGTAGGTATCATGTAGAAGGTCGTGGTGATACAGAAGTTAAGATCACCGCTTTAATATGTACAGAAAAGTTACACTGTTTAATAACTAGCAGTGCCCGCGGCTTCGTCCGTGTGTATGTATGTGCATGTACTAAAAGTAACCTATATTACTCGTTTTAACATCAGCTATTTGCCAGAAAAAGTCGCAGTGAAATCGGTCCAGCCCTTTCCGAGATTAGTCGGAACAAACAGACAGACAAGATAAAAAGTTAAAATGTTTTATTGTTATTAATGTACCGTATGTACTTTAATAAGGATTAAGTAAAATGCTGTTTTTTTTACATTACAAACAGACTCTTAAATTTTATTTACTTGTATAAGTAGAGTAGTAAGTATAGACTACAGAGAACATAGGCAACAATGAATAGACAAAATACAATTAAAACTAACAGATTGCTATTATAATGTAAATAACAATTTTTCCCAAAAATACATTGAATATTGTACTCAAACAGCATTATATTTTCAAGAGTTTTTCTAACATCAAACACTTCTATTGAAGTCTCGGAAAATTGTTTGCTTTCTTCAAGCACTTTATTTTTTACGAAATTTATCCTCCAAAACAAGAGTGAACAGGAATTTTCTGGGCACGTTAGTTACATCATAGACCTCATCAACCGCTTTCAATCAGGCGTGATCAAGGTCAAGAGTAGGCCCAAACAGTAACAAAAAAATTATGTCATATTGTTAGGACCATCATTTTATCATGTAAGGCCACACGAGCGTAGCACTCAATGAAGAGAAACGTAATATTAATTATCTGTAGCAAATTACAGTATTTCTATTGTACGTTTGTATTATTTCCACTCATAGAGAGGATGCCTGGGTCCCAGCAGTGGGAACATTATAAGTTCATTGCACTATATTATTTACAATCTTTGAAGAAATGTAAATCTTAAGTGGCAGTGGGCAGGGCACATTGCTCGCAGAACAGATGGCCGATAGGACTGGAAGGTTCTGGAGTGGCGACCGCGTACTGGAAGACGTAGCGTTGGAAGGCCTCCCACAAGATGGACCGATGACCTGGTGAAGGCCGCAGGAATCCGCTGGATGCAAGAAGCACAGAACTGGTCTAGATGGCGTGCTGAGGGAGGCCTATGTCCAGCAGTGGACGTCTTTCGGCTGAAATGATGTCATCATCATGCTCATTAAAAGACACAATATCACTTTTATTGTTGTATGTTTTTTTTTTTAAAACGTTGCCTCACACTAGGAATTTCTCCTGTATTGTGGGTGCGTTTACAAACATTTAAACTCACATACACAAACAGCCAGACAAATATTTGTTCCGTGCGGGAATCGAACCCGCGACACGCGGCGCTGCAGTCAATCGCTTAACCACTACGCCAATCGTGCCGTAAATGATAACTAGCTGACCCGGCAAACGTGGTTTTGCCTTAACCCTTATCACTTAGGGGTATGGAAAATAGATAGTAGCCGATTCTCAGACCTACTGAATACGCATATAAAATTTGGTAAAAATCGGTAAAGCCGTTTCGGAGGAGTAAGGTAACTAACATTGTGACACGAGAATTTTATATACAAGATAATATAGTGGTCGTCTAGTGCTAAAAATTTGACTAAAATTCGTTAAAATTTTAAGTTAAAAATATTATGTAAAAAGAAAAGAATAATATGGCGTAAAAAATTGTCGGCATCGTTTTATTTTGAATAACATAGAAAAAAAAACTTTCTGTACTTTCTCAATAGAAACTTTGACCGTGCCAAATTTCATACTCTTCCGTCAGTGTAATTTTCGTAAAAAGGGGGTACGAAGATTTTGTTATAAAGATAATGTCTAGTCCCACAAGTGTTAATCAATCGCTAAGTTTAGCTATTTATCATTAACTAGTTCATTTTGTTTAATTTGAAAGACAAAAACCCAGTATCGACTTTCAAATTAAATAAATGCACAAACAGCATGCAATTAGTACTAAAGTACCGTTCTGGGGCCTAAGTCTACTAATTTATAAACGTTACAATGGTCTCTCAATGGTGTGTTTTTGACAGTTTTTGTATGGCAAATCTGTCAAAAACTTACTGGTCTGACGTTCTGATGGTCTGGCGCGTTTCCAAACATACCCGTCTGCATCTTCTGCCAATTGTGGCAGAATGTGTCTGCTACTTTATAGTTGGGGAACCTTTGCGATGCAATATCGAAGTGCATCGGAGGCTGTTTAGTGTTTCGATTTACGGTAAAGGAGGTTCGGAATGGAGCAATATTGTTGGAGAATTATTGTGTTGCAGCGCGGCGATTGGTAAATAAGTTGGAGTAGTTAGGATGGCGGTAAAAATATATTTATATGCCTATACTTTATTGTTCACCACAAAAATACGTAACAAAAAAAAAATACGCTTAATTAAAAATAATTATACCATGGGCGGGCGTTATCGCTTACCGCGATCTCTTCCTGGCAACCATGGAACGGACATTGTTTAGCCAGTACATAAAATGGGGATTTCGTTGGTGCAAATAATAATGTATACAATATACTAAAATAGATACAGTTTGACAGTAGTTACGGGTCGTCAGAAGCCCGAAAGTCTGACAACCAGTCTTACCAAGGTGTATCGTATTACCCAACCGAACTGTAACTGGGTTATGGAGGTCAGATAGGCAGGTGCTCCATGTAAAATACTGGTATTCAGCTGCATCCGGTTAGTCTGGAAGCCAACCCCGACATAGTTGGGAAAAGGCTCGGCAGATGATGATAGTAAAACAGATACATATCCTAAATAATAGAAACATAAATACACAAATACATAATAAGTAGTAAAAAATAAATAATTGTCTGCTAAACACCTAGTTTACTGAACAAACATACAAACATAACATTACTTGCCTTGATGTTGTGTTTCCCATCAGGCTTGTTTCCCCGAAGGGTTGGGCAGATGTAGGTACTTATAGTACACCCGCATTTCGCCAGTTATGTTTAAGTCCTATGTAATAGGGGGCGAGCCTATTGCCATCAATCGGGCACAAATTCTGACTCAGGATTGCTACTGAGAGACACTGTGCACTGGTAAGACAAAAGTTTCTGATTGAGCATTATTTGACCTTTGAGGGTGGATTTAAAGAGGTTTCAAACACGCCCGTTGGAGGATGTTAGTATCCTATGAAATGTAATCATTAACGATGATATGCAGGTAAAGTCAAATTCAAATAATCATAACAAGCCCTAATGAACGGCAAAATCTACAACAAAAAATATAATATAGAATTGATTCTAGTTGCCCCTTCCAGAAGATAGTTTCGTATGGAGAATAATGGGTCAGAAACTCCACTGTTACTCCCTGGAAATATTCTACAATCCGTAGAGATTCGCATTTATGATATTAGTAGTAATATCATAAATGCAAAAGTAACTCTGTCTGTCTGTATGTTACGCTTTCACGCCTAAACCGCTGAACCGATCGTCAAGAAATTTGGCAAATATATAGCCTGGGATATGGAAAAGGACATAGGCTAATTTTTTTTCGCGATAACCAACCTCCACGCGGGCGAAGCCGCGGGCATAAGCTAGTATTATTAGACGTGAAAACCTAGAATTAAATGACTGCAGAAGCCTTCACCTTATTAGGATAATACCCCAGATTTATGGCATTCGACAAAAAAGAACGCGGATTTCTTTAATGAATAGCTTCATTAAAGAAATCCTACTAATATTATTAATGTGAAAGTTTGTGTGTTTAGTTGTTTGGATATTTAGATGTTTGTTACTCAATCACGCAAAAACCACCGAACGGATTTAGATGGAATTTGGCACAGTTAGTTTATCTATATTAACACATAGGATACTTTTATCCCTACAATACGTTCTCGTAGGATAATTTTCTACCTCCAGGCGAGCGAAGCCGGTGGCAAAGTAATAATATAAAAATAAAATCGGTAAACATTCGAACATAAAATGGTACGTCCAACGTTCGGTTGCTTGTCGATTTCGCTGCGCCCACGGGCATCTAATTTGTGAGGGTCGAGTCGGACGCATCCTGTATCCCGCGGCTGTTTGTGCACATCCTGTTTGGTAATTGGAACTGGATATTGATGCTATTTTAATCTAATGATTGACAAGGGGATGATGTAGGTATGTTAGGTAATTGGCTCTTAATGAAGGTTAGTGTTTTAACCCAGTTAATACCTATGAATAATATTTGTGTTTTAGTTTATATCTTACTTGGCGAATGACTTAAAATTATTACATGGTAATGTGTTTAAGACAAAATTGACAGAATGGCTTCTAAAGTGTTGTTTTTATAGTATTAAGGATTATATGGGACATACACATGTATACAAATTGACAGTTAGTGTAATAAAATGATTATTAAATGAACAGTTTTTTTTTTTAAATAAATAGGAACAGAAATTGTGATGTATTTAATCTATCTAATACCTATAAACGAGCAATTCTTGTATATATGTATATATAATAATCTGAATCTCGGAAACGACCTCAACGATTTTTATGAAATTTTGTATGCAGGGGGTTTCGGGGGCGATAAATCGATCTTTGCGTGCAGGCAGAATACAATTACACTTGGGTTATAAGATCTCACCTTCACCAACAATGTATTTCTTACAAATAAACATTTGATTTGATTTGATTTACCTACGGGAAGATAATTGTAAACGAGAATATTTGACTACTAGCTTTTGCCATCGGCTTTGTCCGCGTCTACTCAACGTTACTCAATCACGCAGAAACGACTTTGGATACAATTTGACACGTAAATAGTTTCTATCCTCTAGTTTATAAGCTCGCCTACGGTAAGGACCAAGCCCAGGTCGACGGCGCGTTGTGTTCCTCGCGCGCTTCAAACAGATGTGAGCACCAACTGGTGGGGTCCGCAAGGGCCGATGCCTTCCAGGGGTGCGAGTTGTTCGAAGGAGATACCGTGGCCCCTGACACACAGGCAACTGAAGGAACACGGATGGGTTTTAGTCAGTAAAAGTCTCACACGCCTTCCTGCTCCACCCAGAGCGGGAGAAGGAATTTGATGATTTCCCAGAAAAAACAAAAAAGTTTTTAACCTGGATTAACACATACGATACTTTTTATCCCGGTAGTGCTTATATTGCCCTGGAATTTCAGAATTTCGATATCGGCCCTTCCGATTTTTTCTTCGGAAGTCGGTTGTTTTTTTCTTGGAAATGTTTTTGTTTTTCACTTTTTAGTAATGGTACCTATCGCACACCATTTTTATACTTGCCATGTAAACAGCAGTGACAAAAAGCAGCACAATGTCATCAAGATAAAGAGGATCATAAACGTGTTATCAAATCTAACTCAAAAACTAGCGAAGCAAAGTTAATCAAATTATAATAAACTAACAGTGCTCCGCGGTTTCACCCGCGTAGTTCCCGTTCCCGTGGGAATATGGGGATAAAAAATATAGCCTATGTCACCCGGGAATAGTGTAGCTTCTCAACAGCGAAATAATTTTTCAAATCGTTTCAGTAATTTCGGAGCCTATTCAATGCAAAAAAAAACAAAAAAACAAACAATCAAATCTTTCCTCTTTATTGTTAGTAGTCATCATCTGCCTAGCCTTTTCCCAACTATGTTGGGGTCGGCTTCCAGTCTAACCGGATACAGCTGAATACCAGTATTTTACATGGAGCGACTGCCTATCTGACCTCCACAACCCAGTTACTGGGTAATACGATACCTCTTGGTAAGACTAGTTGTCAGACTTTCGGGCTTCTGATGACCCGTCACGACTGTCAAAGATCCACAAATGACAGCTGGGACCAACGGCTTAACGTGCTTTCCGAGGCACGGAGGGGTCTTGGTATGTAAAGATGGTCACCCACCCACGGACCAACCGCGGCAAGCGTAGCTTAACCTGGCTGATCGACCCATGCAGCTATTGTTATTTAGCCACAAGCCCCAAGTAAAATAATAATTAAAGCAATATAACGTACTTTGTTTCCTTCATAAGTGTCGGTATCTAAGTTTCTCCAGAGCACACTCTCTCATCTTCTCCACACGTCAGAAGTTATAATCGTCATAAAATGATATTTGGTATATTTTAAGCCGTAAGTACATTATTTACTTAGTAAAACCCTTAGTATTAAACAGTGACTTGGCATTAATTGTAACTTTAATCCCACCAGGTAACATAGTAAACATTACATACATATTTACACAGGTATTTCCCAACGTAGAAACAATTTCACCTATGTTATACATAGTTTACAACGATGGTAGTGTGAAGGTACTGTAAGGCTATTTGTACACGGCACGATTTCTTTACGGTACGGCGTATAAACCACGCCGTAGAAAAAACGTGCTTGTCAACATGCTCCTTTAATGATCCATATAAAACTGACGATCGTGCGTTCACAAGACAAATTTAAAATCATTAAAATTTAAGTATTTCATTTCACATAAACCTACATGGGTACGTGATGGGCACTAATGGAACATCCAAATTACCGTTTGCTATGGAAAAGAGTCGGCATGAAACTCCACTAACAAAAAACTTGTGTGTACAACAGGCCCATTTTTATTTTTTATTATCATAATATTATTAATTTTTGACATGCCTAGCAAATAATTTATGCTCACCTCTCGCATGATTCATATTTTATTTCGCATGCAAACATATTTGTACGCCTCATGGCATAACATAACGACCTTTAACTTTAATTTAAGAGCTGTATTCACTGGTTGTCTATTGTTTGCCCGAAGATTATATGCCATAAACATCATTTTCCAGAATTTCATTTACCCGAATTTCATTTGCCCGAATGTTTCATCTGCCCTAAAAGACATATGACATACTTTTAATTGCCCGAATTTTAGATACCATAAGATACGAATGCCATAAGTATTGTTTGCCTTATTTTTATGTGCCATAATAATTATTAGACATAATATTTAAATGGCATACAAAAGAAGAATTTTGCGTGCTTTAGCATCAAATTTGTTTGTGTTTTTCTGTGCATGGTTGATGGTGGGCTAGGTCGACGGAGCCCCGCTTGGCGGGGCTCCTACTTCTGTGTGGTTTATAAAAAAATAACCACGAAAATAACCACCTTCTAACCCAACCTGTCCGAGTCGGGGTGCCCTAAAGTCCCAATTGCATCCAATTTCTCTTGATATAAACAACCGTTACACACCCGATGTCGATGGCAAATTATGTTATGGCATATCATAATTATGGCATGTGATAATTAGGGCTTACAATGATTATGACAAATGATGTTATGGTAAGTGACTTTATGGAAAACAATGATTCTGGCACGTGACTAATATGACAAATGAGAGTAGGGCAAATGAGTATTATGTCGTATGATATTATGGCTGTTGACTATTATGGCAAATGATATTAGGGCAAATAAAATTCGGGTAAACGGCGGTATACCGTATTCACTATCTATGTCACACAAATAAAAAAAAATGATTTGATTGCACACATACGTTTTATTTGTGGTTTTGGTGGTTTCCTGTATCATATACAAACTCACACGATTATTCTACGTTACGGCTAGAGCGCCGTACCGTTAAGAAACCGTGCCGTGTACAACAGGCCTTAGGGATTAGTTTTACAAGCATTGTCAGACACATAAAATACGGTACAGGATGTATATTTGAAGCCAAGTTGGCGTGAAGTGGTTTCTGCTTAGGAACGTTTAATTAATTAAATTAAATTAATGCAATACATACTGTGATATGGGTGTAGCATAAATTGACTGTCTAGAACCGAGTATAGTGATTCTCTAAAATTCTGTTCATAATTTTGCTTGTCGATGAATAAATTGATGGAAAATTTTCTTACAAAGAAAGAAAGAAAAAAAAAATTTTTGCTACATTTAAAAATACCATATCGTTCTATATTATAATGAGGTTCCTCATAAATTTCCTTTTTATTTTATTAGGTATAAAATCAGCTATAAATGATATCGTTTAAGCTAGCTTCGGTTCGAATACAACCTGTATGTGGTTGTATTTTGGCTGGGCGCGCGCCAAATTGGGATTTTTGCTGGCTAGACTACCAGACACTTATGTGGCATATTGCTGAATATTATGGCTATGTTATTGTTTATATTATAGCTAGTTAAATTCGTTACGTATTTCATATTCGTTCATAACTGGCGAAATGTAACCTTTCGGATATCCTTCAACGAGAACGTCATGCGCTCATATTATGAAGCTACACCTGGAAACAATTTGACCGCGTACCCTGTTCGGATACACTCTCTTTTTCAGGTACTTGAGCTGGCTGGCAACGTTTCTCGATCTCTGATCTTGTACTTTCCTATCCATCAAACAGGTAGCAAAAAGTAAATGTTAACGAGGCGACGTGCTCGGGGTCTCTAGTTAAGATGGGCGTGCCTCAAGGTTCAATTCTTGGCCCTTTTCTATTTCTAGTTTATGTTAATGACCTTCCTTAGCTGATGGCTAACTTCTCGGATATAATTTTATTCGCTGATGACACTTCTCTTATTTTTAGAATAGATAGAAAAGATACTATTTTTAAAAGAGTAACCGTGGAGTTTCTTGCCGGCTCTTCTCCATAGGAAGCGACAATTTGGAACCGTGCACCTAGTTTCTGACGTTTCATAGGTGCCCATGCAGGTTTATGTGAAATAAAAGATTTTGATTTGATTTGATTCTGCACAACGACAGGCTTGGTGTTATGTTGTTGTTGTTAAATTTTAAACGAATATCACATATTAGACCTATGATGGAATTTCGTAACGCACTAATGACAGTGCCTTTCTTTTAGAGAATTCGACAAAATTATTTTCGCTATTTGTGTGAAGCAATGAATTAGCCTTTGGATTGTAACTAAAAGTGTGTTACGCATTAGGGGTGCTGTAATGCCAAGGTGGCGTTGAGGAACAGTTGGTAAAGCCATATAATTACAACGCATATGCTTAATTAATTACGCTACAGAGCGTGTCAAAGAAATATACACACATACACACACTCGAAAAACATAACCCTCCTTCTGTCGCAGTCGGGTAAAAAGAAGAATGTACCTCTGGTAAGAATCTAAGAAACTCCTGGGTGAGCCTATGTTTTCTGGAGTGTTGTTAACGGTATTCTAGAATTAGGGATTTTGTCTTCGCCATTCGACAAGTTCTTCACTCGTATTAAAGTTCCGTCGACACGATGAGAAGAAAACAGACTCATTAAAGAAAAAATCTATAAGATGGATTGTTAAGACGGGACAGTTACGTTGTAGCTACAGGAAAACGTTCTTAGGACTTCGTTCCTAGAAGAGCCTTTCATACGAAACTGTATCGATTGGCATCATGAAAAATAAATGAGAAATACGACGTTTTTCTAGCAAAACGTACCATTTCTTTTAAATCTGTCTATGCCATTAGCAAGTACTCAAAAAGTCAAGGACAGTCTCCTAAGAACGTTTTCCTGTAGCTTCAACCGTTAACGTACAAATCCTCAGCGCAACAAAAACCCTGTATCAAAAATCTACCCTATATTTGTATTCGATAAAGCGAACACACTACTAACAACGAGGGTCATACGTCCAGCGCGCGTATAATTTCCAAGAGATTAGATTTACGCGGTATTGCCAGACACATAAAACATATTCGACGTGTTTTGGCTGGCAAGCCCGCGGCAACACTACGCTAGACAGATTTGGGTATTAGTAAATATGCTACTACATTTACTTGTTGTTGCTATTATTCTGTTTTGTAAATAGTTCTATAGGAATATACGTGGATTTACACACATAAGCATCACGCCTTAAAATATTACCCCGAACGGTTGTGCAGACGTGTACCTATTACACCCATATTTCGCATAATAGGGGCGAGCCTATTGCCATCAACTGGGCAGAAATCTGCTTTTCAGAAATTTCAGATTGCCTGACCTGGAAATCGAATCCAGGACCTCATGCTCAGTAATAGTACTTGCGACCACTAGACCAACGAGGAAGAATTCTTAATCTATAAAAGATAACGTAACTTTGTGCCTATATCTTGAAAGAGTTGGTAGAGGATGTTTAACAACTGATATTTTGCCACATGGGTTGATTTGGGTAATAAAACTCAAAGAATGGCTTCACCAACCCAAGGGTCACGAATGTTGTCAAACAATTTTGCCAATTATTGTGGGAAGTTATTTAAAAACGATCCTATCTTTTTACACTCCACTAATTAGGCACTTATTAAAGCATCGGGTTTTGTTCTAGTTTCAAAATACATGGAGGTAAGTTTTATAGTTCAAATCCTCACTATGCAAAAGGAAATTAAATCCGTTGTCGTGTTTGCAGCCAGTATCAAAATACGCATTCCCCGTACCCGTGTATGAGTTTATAATTAAGATTAGGTGTAATAAACACGAACATGAGTGTGTCGTGTAGTGTGGTTCTATATTACTTCCCGTGGGAGTCTTAACCGACGGCTAGGGGAGTTATGTCATAGGGATGCCGTAGTGAAGTTCCAGTGTGTGTTAGCTGACCAAGATTATGTCTGGACTCTAGAAGAGACTGTGACCTCTGAGTCTGGTGCGGCCTTTCTTCTCAGAGTAGTCAGATAGTAAACACCGACCTCATCTAGTTTCATAAATATGATTGACGTTTAAAAGTGTAAATAAAATCATTGGTATTTTATTTATTATTTGATCAAAGATTGAAGGCTTTCGTAGACACGCTCGACGCCATGGCGTGATGCGATTCTCGTAGAACATTTTATATGAAATCTTTTTGGAAATTGTTCTACTGGAGTCACGTCGAGCCTGTCTGCGGGTGCCATAACAACTATAGTACCCAGCTGGGCCGCTGCAGGCACCTCTTAGTCTGATGTGGGATACTCCAATGAGCCACAACGTGTCTGTGGAGCAAACTTCCAAATATTTTCGCACGGGTAGTATAATTTAATTTTAATGTACCTAGGTATACTTTTCAGATAACTTTTTTCGATCTTTGTAGTAACAATTGGCGCTCTCGACGTGACTCAGGTCAAAACTCATTTAGGAATGATCGATAACGCAAAGAAAAAAAATCTGCCAGGCATTTTCCCAACCAAAGCTGAAAAAAGTAAATTAAGAATAAATAGACTATGACGTTACCAGGCTAAAACACAGGTGTCCACAGGCCCCCCTTTCCGTATGAGTGAGCCATAATCCACCAGGCGGGCTCAGTGCGGGTTGGTAGTTGTCACATGTCTTCGAATTTCTGGTTCTAAGACAGTTTCTTCACGATATTTTCCTTCATCGTTTTGAGAGCTGACAAAATGGCATATCAAAATCAAACCGAATACCATAATACATCTACTTACGTTAACAAGAAAAATGTTTTTTCGCAAACCGTATTACTTTATGACCTCAGCTTTATTCTGTCATTACGATCTTTTTAGGGACCTTTCGCTCGGATAACCGGTAAATTGGGTGTGTTACGGGATCTAATATATTATTATGTGCTATGTATTTATAGGATGGTAAGCATATGTGATTTTATATGGAAGATCATTTATTGGCGCGCCAACAAGGAAAAATGTTTGGCGTTTTCCGAGTGACGATATTTTTGTTCGTTTTGTGATTTCGTCGTATGTAAAACTATATTTAACAATTTATATAATGTACCGTCGTTGTGCAGTGAAAACCTGTGAGTGATTGCAATAAACGTTATTTTGCTGGGGACTATAAATATTTTCTGAAAATGGCCTTCATTGAGTTCTCCAAACAACATTATCATTACTGGATGGCATTAGAAGCATCCTAAAGCTGTGTACATTAATTCTAAATATCCATTTCAAGGTTTTTACCTATCAAATAAATAAAAGAAAAATTCAAGGTTTTTTTTTTGCAAGTTTTCAATGCACGTTGACGGTTCATACTATACATGTTCTCTTACTTCTATACTCTTGTTTAGATTTTTTTTTGGGTGGGAAATCATCAAATAACTTCTCCCGCTCTGGGTGGAGCAGGAGGGCGTGTCAGACATTTACTGACTAAAACCCACCCGTGTTCCTTCAGTAGCCCGTATGCCAGGGGCTGTGGTGTCTCTTTCGAACAAACCCGCACCCCTGGCAGGCATCGGCCCTTGCGGGCCCCATCATTTTTTGTGCTGACATCTCTTTGAGGCGCGCGTGGAACACAACGCGCCGTCGATTTCGTTAGTGTTCGGTCGTTTTCGGTTTAGGTGAGGCTAACTTTATAAAATTACGACTTCATTCGAAACTAGTTCTCATGAGTACCTAGTTTAGTGCATGTTCCTCAATGACACAATTCGGTTTTTATTGCGGAAATAAGTATTGAATTTGAACTACGAAATGTTTATTGGTGAGAATTAAGAAACTAGATTTTATGGTGGGTTCTTCTTTTTCTGTTCATAGTTATCATAATTAGCCAATAATTTTCCCACTGCTGAAAAATAGGACTGCACTCAGTGCGGGCTGTAATCTACCATGTGGGCGAAGTACGGGTTGGTTGATGTTACATGTCTTCGAATTTTTGGTTCTAGGACATGCCGGTTTCCTCACGATGTTCACCGTTTTGAGGGCAGTGGTGATGAAATAATTTACACAAAGTAAAGCGCCTGTCACTCATCAAACTTATGACCTACAACTTGTAAGTCGCGGCCGTTACCACTGGGCCACTGCTCCTGTTACTGCTTCTGAACTACTATCCAGAAATATTGTTCTCTAAGGATATATAGCCTTACATGCAATGGCGAAACAACAGTGTGGTGTTCACTACGCTACGAGTAGCTACACTGGCGCTCAAGACTGCGACGGCCGTGACTTAGAACTACTTAACTCAAACTAATATTAGGTCTTTACCTATGAAATTGCCGTTCTGCAGTACTGGCCATTTCAAATCAAAATAATTTTTGTTTGGCTAAGAATTCTAATTTCAAATTAATTTTATTTTAAAAACATGGATTTTTTTTTCTAAAAGTAGTCATTTCTTTATTGATTAGTGTTACATTTTCATCGCATTTCAATCTTTTTCGTCATCATGGATACGTTAAAAATTCGAGTAATTATGGAATATGAGTACCGTCGTGGCAGCAACGCGGCACAAGCGGCACGCAACATCAACGACGTTTACGGAGCTAACACTACAAACCAACGCACCACCTGTTATTGGTTTGCTCGCTTCCGTTCTGGAAATTTCGACCTGAAAAATGAACCTCGCGGTCGTCCGAAGACTTTGGTCGACAATGACGAATTAAAGGCGATTGTGGAAGCTGATGATACACAATCTACGGCTGAATTAGCAGCAGCTTTCGACGTTAGCGTCAAAACAATATTGGTCCATTTGCGTCAAATTGGCAAGGTAAAAAAGCTTGACAAATGGGTGCCCCACGAACTCAATGATCGCCAGCGCGAAGTACGCGTCGAGACGTGCCTTGCACTGCTCAACAGACACACAAATGAAGGAATTTTGAACCGCATTGTTACCTGCGATGAAAAATGGATTCTGTTTGATAACCGTAAGCGCTCAGCAAGTTGGTTGGATCCTGGTTCAGCACCTAAACAATGCCCTAAACGAAAACTTACCCCTAGAAAAGTGATGGTCACTGTTTGGTGGTCTAGCGCCGGTGTGTTTCATCACAGCTTCTTACCAAACGGGGTGAGCATTACTGCAGATGTGTACTGTGAAGAACTGAACACAATGATGGAGAAGCTGGCGCATCTCCAACCAGCATTGGTCAATCGCTCGTCTCCGCTGCTCCTGCACGACAACGCGCGACCTCATACTGCACAGCAGACGGTCTCCAAGTTGCAAGAACTGGGGTTGGAAGCTCTCCGTCATCCGCCCTACTCACCAGACCTTGCGCCTACAGACTACTACTTTTTCCAGAATTTGGATAACTTCTTGGCGGGAAAAAAATTTAATACCCGAGAGGCAGTACAAAATGCCTTTGAAGAATTTGTTGCCTCCCGTCCAGCTGATTTCTTTAAGAAGGGCATCAATAAACTGCCACTGCGATGGCAAAGATGCATTGATTGCATGGGTGATTACTTCGATTAATACAAATAAAAAATTCATGGAAAAAAATCGTTTAAATTTTTTCATACAAAACGGCAATTTCATAGGTAAAGACCTATTATTTTAAACCCACAGAACCTTCAGTCGAGATAGATCAATTATGATTTCTTTTTTTAATCGTTGCAACGCCTAATTCGTCTACAAAACAGCGACGGGTGGTAACGTTCGTCGACGACTATAACTGCGTTAGTGAATACCGTTTGAATGACAGCCCTGCATGCACGCTAGGTCGATCTCAAGGCTGTCCCGACGACGAGCTCGTAGTAGGGTAGTCAATATATTGTCTATCACCAATTGCATGGCAGTTCCTAAATAATAGTTATTGCTTGCATAAGGATTTGTTCAAGCTTCTACAAGTTTCGAAAGCTAAAAGCCGTGTGCCTGATGGGATTAACCATCGGCCAAAATGACGAACTTCTTTACAAACTTTCATCTGCTATTAAACCCCTCTCGGGGGCCCTCTCGGGGGCCCCCCCGAGTGGGTTCCCGCGTTGTCGTTGCGGGGGGCTCAGTAGCCGTGTGGTCTCCCAGCCACGGTGAAGCGAAGAGGAACCTAAGGTGTGGCCACTCGTCAGGGCTTTTGCCTTCAAGCCGATGACGTAGCGGCCAAAAAGTAGCCTGGCCTGGATGGGGCCGCCACCGTTTAATGGCGGACGCGGTGGGGCTGCAGGGGAAGAGGAGTGTCGGTATAGTGTTGGCCGCTGTCCCTATCCCCTGCGGCCGAAAAGTGGTAGTCGGGACGGCGCGTTGTGTTCCACGCGCGCCGGCAGAGATGTCAGCAACAACTGGTGGGGTCCGCAAGGGCCGACGCCTGCCAGGGGTGCGGGTTGTTCGAAAGAGACACCGTCGCCCCTGGCACACAGGCAACTGAGGGAACATGGGTGGGTTTTAGTCAGTAAAAGTCTGACACGCCCTCCTGCTCCACCCAGAGCGGGAGAAGTCATTTGATGATTTCCCACCCTCCAAAAAAAACAAAAAACAACCCCTCTCGGGGACGAATATTAAAACAATATTGCCATTTTGTTTGGGGTGCCCCCTGCTGAATGATTTTGAAGGAAGTAATCAACAGACTCATGTTTATGAAAAAAATTGTCTGCATAGCATCGTAAGGATTTTTTCATCGTTTCATCGTAAGCGTTACTCCACAGGCCAAACTAACTCTTTGCTAGTGCAATACTCTAATCTAAGTACTTATCTTAGACCATTTTCCGTAAACATTTGGAGGCAGGCATTTGATTGCGCACTCGATTTTCAGCTCTCAGTGTTGGACTGAGAATTGAGAATCCAACAAAGTGCATTTCAGAGCGTCGAATAAATACACTCTGGGATTTTTAACTTGCGGCGGCGCTGAGCAGTGCCATATACGTATAGATCCAACGCGCGAAAAAAAAAAAAGCTAATCAGAAATATAGGCCAATACAGACGTTACCTGCCAATAATATCTAGATATTTAATAAAATACGGCAATGCTAGCGCAATGCGGTGTGAAAGATAAAATAAAAACACATTACAAGTGGAGCCGAGAATTGCGTAAAGTTGTTTCTGTGCAAACATTTTTCCTGGTCTGACAGCTTAGATTGGTACTCCCGTTGTTCTTATTGTATTCGTACAGTTTTGTTTTTTACTTTATTAACAGCTTACAACTTTGAAAGACACTGTCAGTGTCTGTCTGTTACCTTTTTACCTGACTGCTCCAGGTGGAGGGTTATGTTTTTCGAGTGCATGTTTCACTTCTTGCCGGCTGAACGGATTTGGTACACGGAAAAACCACATGGGTTTAGGACATAGGATCCATTTTTATCTTGGTAGTTGGTTTCCGTAGAATAATCTGAGATCTTCACGCGAGCTAAGCTGTAAGGGCTACTTATCACAAAATAAAGAGATATGGAAGCTACCGCTACGCAATGGTTGGTTTCTAGAGGCAGGTCCTCGAGATCATCACAATGGGCCCCGTATCAGCGAAGATAATGTTTTTTGCATTGCTGCCTCCTTTATCTATGTTGTTTATGTTCAAGTTTTTACTGACTGTGTGGGCTTTTTCATCCATATCTAAAGCATCTCTTGACAATCTAGGACTTTTTAGAAGGAAAAGCATTGGTCTACCTAAAAAAAAAAAACATTCATTCTAATTTATTTGCTAACATGGGTAAAAATGGGCAAAACAATAAAGCAATGGCATTAGGTTGACAGGCAGCAGCAGAATTTTTTGAACGTCAAAATAGGACTGTCCCACAAAACCATTTCCTTCACCATTTCCTAGGGTACAGTGTTCCGTTATGTTTAAAAGAATCTACATAGCGAGTTCTACAAAAAGTATGTCTAAAGCCACAAAGATGAGCAATGCGGTAATTTTTGTTCGTTAAGCCGTCAAAAGAGCAGTCAATTATACAATACATATCTCCAAAACGCACAACAGTCGAATTCCCCGTCCGTACTCCGAGTTCCCCTGAACAAACCGCTAATCTTTTCGGCATTCCTCTTTGTCTCCGAAGTAATATTTTAATTAAGGCCCGTCTGCGTCCTCCGAGGCAATTAAAACTTACGCCACGCCACTGACATTTGTTTTCCTTGACTTAAGTTAAGTTAACGCTATCCGGATGCACACTTAGTCGTCATAATGAACAACGTTTTATTTTGGGATTATTTGGGTTGGACGTTTTTTTTTTTCTGGTGATTTCAGTCTGAGAAAATGAAGGAAAATGTTATTTTTTTGGTTAAGTTCTAAATGTAAGACATCACATTGTTTGAGGCGAGCTAGGTTATGAGATTACGTGGCAAATCTGGGAAAAGCCAGTAAGTTGTAAATGATATGACATATTTAGGTATGGTAAAGATATTCATAGCTTTGGATCAGCCAGTTGTGGTTAACATTTAAGCCACGTTGGTCAAATGAAAGGGCAAAACACTACTTATTGAAGACAGATGGTAAAGCACTACTCTACGGTCTTATAACAAAACAAATTTTTTCTGTAGGTCTGGTTTAACTATCGAGCCTGTTTTTGAAATAAGAACCCAACAGAAATCGAAATAGGTACAGTTCTTCTAACAAAACTGATAACTTAGTTCGGTGCTAAATGCAAAAACTGGCTCAGAATTTTAGGCTAGAACGAAAGTTAGATCGCGTTTTGTGATAAAACGGTACAAGCATGTGGCCAAAATTGGAACTAACGCCATCTTTTTTTGTCAATAGGTGCACAATGTTAATGACAATTTCACAAATGTTTACCGACAACTGTCAATTATCAAAAACCCTGTCAATGTCATTCCGGCGCCAAAACCTCCATCTATTGTATTTCCATGGAAAGAGGTTTGCGTCCCATCATAAAAATAAAGTCACAACCTCTTTGCGCATTTTCAACATAGCTAACATAAAGCAGGGTGCACACTTAGTTACTTGTTTCACGCTGCCCCTTGTATTGAATTACTGCACGGAAAGGCACTTGGCCCCTATAAATTCACACTTGGGGATAGTAATTCACGTCAACCTTACTGATTTACAAAGCGCTGTTTTAGTTTTTTGTTGCGCTGTAGGGCGCTTTTCTTTTGTTTTCCTCTTTTATAAGGTGTTGAGGGGTTGTTAACTGAAAAAGTGTTAAGTACGCTGTGACATTTAGAGTTCGTACAGAAGTTTTGGAGTTTACTCCTCAAGAATCAATTTTTATATAAGACCTAGAATAAGGAAATATTATGACGAGTGAAATTAATACAAGCATCATCTGCCTAGCCTTTTCCAACTATGTTAGGGTCGGCTTCCAGTCTAACCGGATGCAGCTGGATATCAGTATTTTACATGGACCGACGGCCTGTCTGAATTCCACAACCCAGTTACTGGGTAATACAATACCCGTTGGTAAAACTGGTTGTCAGACTTTCGGGCTTCTGACGACCCGTAACGACTGTCAAAGATCCACAAATGACAGCCGGGACCAACGGCTTAACGTGTTTTTCAAGGCACGGAGGGGTCTTGATATGTAAAGATGGTCACCCATCCACGGACCAACCGTATCAAGCGTAGCTTAACCTGATCGATCGACCCGTGCGGCTGTTTATTACTTAGCCACAAGCCCCCCTGTGTTAATTAATACAAGCCATAACCCAAAATCGTTATGTTTGTCTACGCAACGTACATGATTTCGAAGTGAAAGGTGCGCCCTTTCACTTTGAAATCATACATGTATACAGCTGACGCATGCAAGTATGTATGTATTATCACAATCACAATAAACAATATAGTAAAACATGTATGAATGTTCATGTATCATTTAATAAACTCAAGTCGTGCATCGGAGCTAACACACGCAGGCTTTTAGATCCTTTTCGATCTCTGGGTTAAGTTTTTCGAGAGGCAAATTTTCGAAGGCCAAATTAAACAAAGCATACGGTCATGACGTGGTTTCTGACGATAAAAATTCCATCTTTAAATTATTTCTTTATAATTTATATTTAAAAAATCCGTGTTTTCTCGCGACATAATCCCATTCATTATTCCCTTAGAAACACAACAAAGAAAATAAAATCGAAGTATAGAAAGAAGCCCATATGTGTCGCAATCCAAAGAGCATTTTATTCCAATAGATATCTCGCAGACGGGTCGACGATCGTGTGTGAATAGAAATTGTAGATTTTCGCTTATATGAGCGGCAATCGACCACATTCAATGCTGTGCTGTGTATTATATATAGAAGGTTGTTTGTGGTCTGTTACTTGTCGCATGAAAATATTTAAGAAGTAAATGTTGGCAGATTTTCTGAAAATATTTTTTTTGATAGCTGTACGAGTCGATTTATTAGGTTAAGCAACGCTTACCGCGGTTGGTCCGTGGATGGGTGCCCTTTCTTTACATAGTCAGACCCCTCCGTGCTTCGATGAGCATGTTAAGCTTTAATGGTCCCGGTTGTCATTTGTAGATCTTTGACAGTCGTTACGGGTTCTCAGAAACTGGAAAGTCTGACAGTGTTTGTATAAGCAGTCGCTTCATGGAAAGTACTGGAATCAGCTGCATCCGCAGGTGCATGCTTAGGTGATTTTTGAATACCGCTAACTAATGTATATTTTGATTCATCATCGACTTTTTTTTTTGTGTGGGAAATCATCAAAAAATTTCTCCCGTTCTGGGTGGAGCACGAGGGCGTGTCAGACTTTTACTGACTAAACCCACCCGCCCGTATTGGGATCAGTTGCCTGTGTGCCAGGGGCCACGGTATCTCTTTCGAACAACCCGCATCCCTGCAGGCATCTGTCCTTGCGGACCTCATCAGAACACCCACAGCTATGTTAAAGTCGCATGGAACAGGAGTAATATATATAATAAGTGTAAAAGAATATTTAAATGATAAATCCATAAAACTAATTTAGAATACCCAAAAATGTCTTTCTGATGTAACCAACTTTTTGTAACAAAATCATGATTTTATAAGAGTGTCCATGGAGTTTCTTGCCCGTTCTTCTCCATAGGTACCTACGCTTTGGAATGGGCAACTAGCTTCATCTTTCTAACTCACCGACTTCGCAATTCAAAAGTGCCTGTAACTGGTTTATTTTAAATAAATGCTTTGAGTTTGAGTTTGATTATGACTAATCGTGACTTACGCAATTAGGGTGCTGTTTTTACGCGGCGTAACGCGTAACACCTAAGCGTTACGCGAACGTTTGTTACGCAATGAACATCCATTCGCGAAACAAACTTTCGGTCGCGAGCACAGCTATTAAACTAGTTTTTCATTTCTGGATTCAGCACAATGTATCTACTCACGAAACTATCAATTTAGAATTTAGACCGCGTAAAGAATGTTTATAAAACATACCTATATAGGTATAGATGTAAGAAGAAAATAAATAAACAATAGTAATACTTTTTGAACCTGTGAGATTATCACATTTTTGAATTAAGAATAAAGTCAACGGTTGAAAAAAAATGTGGTTGACATTCAGTTAGAAATTCGTAAATTCAAATTCATTATTTCTTCAATGCAATGAAATTTTGTTAACATTATATTTATTTTTATTGGGGATGCTTCACAAAATTCGTAATCTATGAACTTTATGTGCACTAAATAATTAATTGTTTATTTTAAAAGTCAAAATGAATATGGTTTCTAAGGCAAGTCTATGGGTGTCAAGGGCTGTGCAAGTGATGAGGATGAGCAGCAGCACTGGGTCCAGCGGGCCCATACATAGTGGTGGAACATTTGTACAGAACCCATTTGATTCCAAAAAAAGTAGTGACCCCAGCAAGGACGAGGAGCCTACTGAAGCCCCAAAAAACTATTCGCCCTATTCTAGTAAGTATACAGGGTAAGTTTTTGTCCAGTGCGCAAACTGTAACCATAAATTCAGCATACCATTCTAGAACTCCTACCGCAGACATTTTTCGCAGGTTATAAAAATAAAAATCTGCTGTTTCATAGAAAAGTGCAATACCTACGCGGTCAAAATGTATGGAACAGTTGATTTTTTTTTTTGTATAACCGGCGAAAAATATCTGCGGTAGGGGGTCTAGAATGTTATGCAGGTTACAGTTTGCGCACTGGATTAAAACTTTTCCTGTATAGAAGCTTTCTAATTTAGTTTAGACGTAACTCTCATCAGTATCATTGGCAAGCTTTTTCCAACTACTGCTTGCATTATACCCCTTTTGTGTTATGCTTCCCTGGTATGTGCGAGTCTCATTCAGTCAGCGTCCGCAATTTACCGTCGATTGATGTGTCCCATTGATTGGCCGTCATTCATGGATTTTTGACAGTCGTAACGTGTCGTCAGAAGCCCAAATTTGAAAACCAGTCGCAAGGGATTTCATATTACCCAGTAACTGGGTTGTGAAGGTCAGATAGTGTTGCGTTCTAAATAAAATACTGGTGCATCCGGTTAGACTGTAAGCCGATCCCTTGAGGAAAGGCTAGCGACAGGCAGATAATGATGGTGTGGTCCCTTGAGAGTGTTTTTGACACCGTTTAGTCAAACCCGGCCATAATTTGCATGACAGCCGTTATGTGGCGGGCAGCGTTGTTCTCGAAACCCGTAGCTTAACCTTTTCTCATGTTGCAGATGACCCACCAACTTTGGAAGTGCCAGCAAGCGACCCACTTTACATAATGCATGAGAAAAAAGCTAGCAGTAACCCAAGAGGTGTTGTTAACAAGGAGATAGTCGAACACTTAAAAAGTTATTTCGATGACCAGATAATATACTATAAGACTATGGCAAACTACAACAAATCTGCAATGAAGCGAATTAAAAAAATTAAAAAGAATTGGAACAAAATGCTTGATGAATAAACTGTGGTTTTTAATCTCCCATGAAGTGTATTATTTAGACTTAAACATTATAATTATTTACAGTAGAGTCAAACACATTAAGAAAAAACATACACCTTAACTCACGACAATGCTGAGGCCTGAAACTGCGCTAAGCGGGGTCCCGCGATAGGCACCCGTTTTTTGTTCTCGTTCACGTCAACACATTTCTATTTTCACGTACAACAGGGTGGCAGGGAGGGATTTATACGTCACCATGAATTCAGCACAAGTTTGTTTGATTGTGCAAAATTTGAACCAAATCTATTCAGCAGTTTTAGCGTGATGCTGGAACATACATTTAGACAAGACAAACAGACTCACAGAAAAAAAAAAAAAATTTTTTTCGGCATTAGAATCGTTCCCAGACCTCGTAAAAATTACAAAAAAAAAAAAAAAAATATTCAGTGTACAGTTTTGACTTCGCTACGATTTTATTATATGTATAGATATAGATATGCCAAACGTGCACCGAAGCTTCTATTTTCCTTAGTTTGAGATCGAAGCGGTCACTTTATGGCCATGACCACGACCCGCCTTCCTGCAAGCAACAAGCAGGACTGTTATGATTCCAATCATGAACAAAGTGATTTATGGCAATTGACATATGATTGATTTATTAAAAAAAAATTGATTGTCCTTTGCAATTTTTTAGAAAATGGTCTCAACTTTTTAGAAAATTCCATTTTATACTATTACTAGTTTACAAACTACTTAATACATTTTCGGTTTAATTTAAGTCATAATGAATTTGCTTCCGAAGACAAATCTGTGGGTAAAGAAAGGTGTGCAAGTTGTGAGGATGATTAGCTTCACTGGGCCGAAATATTCCATTGGAGCCAGTGGGTCCTACACATGCCGTCCTCCGCTTGATTCTGGAAAGAAGCAAGTTGACTCCGAAGAGACCGTTATTGAGACCATAGAATGCGTTGCGCCACATCCTACGGTTTATTCTGAAAAGAAGCTCAATCACCCCAAAGAGAACGTTGTTGAGACCATGGCATGCGTTGCGCCAAATGGTAAGTTTAAAGTCTTGCGCTGATAGGGGCGGGTGTTCATCACTTTCCTACAAATCGAACGCACACAACAGGCGACACGCACCGCACTTTTTGTATGAAAATGCATCGTGCTGGCCCGTTGCAGCTCTAATGTGCGCTTTGTTTTAAGGTACAATTCCGAAGGTGATCACCGATCCCAAATCGCAATGTCGCGCCCTCCGTTTGTATTGAGTTACATGGAAACTAGAACAGTTGCTGCGGTTTGTCTTTGTGGTTGGATGCTGCGGCCACTGTGGTTCGTGGTCTGCGGTAGCCTTCGGAGTACCTTGAAAGTACTGACTCAGTTGCTGATTACTAGCACGAAAACATACAATTATTGAGCAATAATTTACTTTTAGTAGTGTGGTGTCAACTTTTGGAAAACAGAAAATCTTCTGAGTAAAAGGGTGTTGTGTCTGGTCGGCAACTGCCCGATTTCGGGACGTTGTATGTATTCTATGTGCAGTAAACTTTGCTTGCGTAATGCAGGATTTTGCGTGACATTATTGTGATGCGTAGTTGGTATATAGTCCGCAACAGTAGCATGTGTATCTGTTATTTTTAATCATGCTTTCAGTGAGTGAGTGTGTCAGTTTCTAGTAACTTAATACTTGGAATGTCATTTAATGACACCGAGCGAAGCGGCGGCTCTGGCCTAACAGCAGCTCCCATGAGATATAAATGGCAGATTTACGGACCAAAGACTTGATTGACCTTTCGAAAGCTGGTGGTTTTAACTTTTTTTCAATTGCAGCTTTGCCTGTGTCAGAGGGCAATCCAGGCATGCCACCTACACCAAAAAGTTTGACGAAACCAGAAGAGTGTGCCCAAGAAACAGGCGAGTTTTTGACACGATTTTACAATGACCAGTTACGGTACTTTAAGAACATTGCGAGAGTCAACAAAGTTGCTATGAAGCGAATTATTAAACTCAGAAGAGATTGGTTAAAATTTTGTGAAAAACATTTTTGATTAAACGTGGTTTCATCTTTCCCATGATGTGTATTATTGTAATTTAAAACCTTGCCTTTTATAATCTATCCTATATTGTTTGAACGTGCTATTCTCTAGAACAAATAGACAGATTGGAAAAAATCGTTTTGCATTTGATAGCCCAATTAAAAAAAAAATGGTTATACAGGGTGTCCCTGGAAGTGTGGATCAAATCAAATAGGGGCGTGTGGGCAAGGCAAAAGTTTTACTCAATTTTCGAGCGATTTTTATGTACCATATGTACCAGCATTCTCAGGGTAGATAAGTTTGGAAATGACCATGCCAACACTCCTATTCAATTTGATCCATACTTCCAGGGGCATTCTATACATACGCTATTCACGCTATCTGAGCAAAATGAAAAATTCTAAAGAAAGAACGCCAAGCGGAAACGAGGTAATTAGCGCGTGAGCGAAACACGTTATCTATTATCTATTTATCTATATAAATAAAAAGAAAAGTCCTCACTGACTGACTGATTGACCGACTCATCAACGCCCAGCCCAAATCCTTGGACCTAGAAAGCTGAAATTTTGCACAGAGGTTCCCTTCATAATGTAGACAAGGAATAAGGAAGGATTTTTAGAAATTCAACCCCTAAGAGAGTTTAATAGGGGATGAAAGTACCACGCGGGCGAGGCCACTGGCAAAAGCTAGTTTTACTATATACTAGCTTTCGCCAGCGGCATCGCCCGCGTGGAGTTCGAAAATTATTCAAAGGGAACGTGCATCTGTATAAAAATTATCCTGTGTGTTAATCCAGGTAATAATCTATCTGTGTATTTTTTTTATTAAAATCCATTCAGCCGTTGTTGCGTGATTAAGTAACAAATATCCAAACATCTAAATATCCAAACATACAAACTGTCACATTTAGGTATAATATTAGTAGGATTGTGGTATTGGCTAGCCTGAAAGCCAACCCCAACATAGTCTCTTTGAGGAGTGGATTGAGAGGCACCATGGCGTCCTCCCCTTCCGCCTGACGCAGGTCCTGACCGGACACGGTTGTTTCGGGAGGTTTCTATTTCAGATAAGGCGGGAGGAAACGCCCGGGTGTTATCATTGTGTAGATCGCCCGGAGGACACGATGGAGCATACGGTGGAGGTCTGCCCGACTTGGGCAGACCACCGCTCGGTGGAGGCGATCGGCGGCAGCGATCTCTCACGTCTGGCCCTGGTCCAGGTCATGGTACGGAGCGAGAATGCATGGGTAGCCGTTACCTCCTTCTGCAAAGTAGGTTCTCGTGAAGAGGGAGGCAGCGCACGTGAGGACGAGGCAATCTATGCGCCCTCGCGACCCTAGTCGCCGCAGAAGACGCCCTGGCTGTCGGGAATCATAGGCTGATTCCTGGCCACCGTAGGCGCGGGCTTGCGAACGGCGAGTAATGGGTGCCGTCCGGTAAGGACCAAGCTCGGGTCGACAGCGCGTTGTGTGTGCACGCGCGACTCAAGAGATGTCAGCACCAGCTGGTGCGGGTTGTTCGAAAGGGATATCATGGTCACTGGCACACTGGCAACTGAAGGAACATGGATGGGTCTTAGTCATTAAAAGTCTGACACGCCCTCCCGCTCCGTCCAGAGCGGGAGAAGTTATATGATGATTTCCCATCTCCGTTAGGAGTATATATGTTCTGTGTTTCCCATTCTCAAAAACAAAAACGCGTGACGCGTTTCTTAAAATTATGTGAGCACAATTATTCAGTGTAAAGCCTAAGAGTACCTATTGAGGATGCAGAAAGATATTTGTGAACGCAATGATTTCGCAACTCCCAGTGCGCCCTTAACAGCTGAACAGATTCCAATAAAATTTTGGCAAACAGGTAGACCATGACCAGTGCTAGGATATTACTAAGTTACTTTTTAATCCGGAAGTACGATACGGTTGAATGATTAATTTTGATTCAAATTATTCCAACATTTTACAACAACATATCATTTTGATCAGTCGTAGAAGGCGACTAACGGACTTACTAGAGAATGGGCAGCAGCATTCTCTATGCTTATAACCACCGTACTGCGATCGCCAACCCGCCTGCCAAGCGTGGCGATTATGGCAAAACCCCCGTTTTGGGGGAAGCTTATGTCCAGCAGTGGACGTCTTTCGGCTGAAATGATGGTGATGATGATACCATTTTGTGAAGCGTCGTGTGAAAGTGGAAAATTTGGACATACAGTTACGATCATGGTTTGTGCTTTCGTGAACATGCATACATAACAGAATAAGCCTATAACAAGTTCGAATTTTTTGGTTCTAGGACAAGCTGGTTTCCCCACGATGCTTTCCATCACCGTTTTGAGAGCAGACCTGATGAAATGATTTAGAGTAAAGCACTCACTAGTCTGGGTGAGAATATTAAAGAGTATAAGCTTATTTATCGTAATTATTCTATTTAATTATTCACAAACTTTTTAGGTGTGAAGGCGTTTTATTGAGATTTTAAAAATACACATCTGGCTATGTTCATAGCACAGTCGTAATGGTCAAATGGTGTGGTGTAGAGGGTGCGGCACGCAGACCGTGGACGTTTGCGGTGCGCCGATCTCAAAATGATCTCAAATAGTGTCTCAAACAAAAACATTTTAACACGTATTGGGGTCGGCTTCCAGTCTAACGGGATGCAACTAAATACCAGTATTTTATGGAGCGACTGCCTACTGACCCCTACAACCCAGATTCTGTGTAATACGATACCCTTTGGTAAGACTGGTTCGTTAGACTTTCGGGCTTCTAACGACCCGTAACGATTAAGCCACGACTGACAGCCGGGACCAACAGTTCAACATGCTATCCGAGGCACGGAGGATATTGGTATGTAAAGACGGTTACCTATCCACAGGCCCACCGCGGCAAGCGTAACTTAACCTGATCGATCTACCTATGCAATTGTTATTAGTTTGCCACACGCCCTTTAGGCACATTTAGTACATACAAATTCCATGGATTTAACATACTAAACAGACCATAAATCAAAAGTTCACAATCTATTACTATACTCTATGGTTTCTTACGAGACTTTCAAATTTTTGACATTGAACGATAGCCCGTCAGCCGCCCTTGTGCATACAGGAGAGTAAATATATGGCTTTGTGTTCGAACTGCTCCAACATTTCTAAACATGGATCATATACCTAACATATTTTTAAATATCGAACACATTTAAACTGTAAATAACGTTAAAATAAAAAAAAATGAGGTTTGATACTATGGAACTGTTGGAATTACATTGTGTCTTCTTTACATAATTAAAATCATGAAACCTTTTGTTCCTCAGTCAGTCATTTTATACTTTGTACGTGGATATTCACCAAGTAAGTCCTCCAGTCTTATACTTACGTGTTCATGCGTTGTAAATTTTGTTAATAGCCGTGGAATACGTCTTCATTCTTCAAGTACACCAGGATATGTTGCCCTCTTGTCGCTACGTGACGGTCCCAGATTCGAGGACACGTGACATGTACCAATCCGCACTGGGCCTACGTGCTAGATTGTAGCCCACTCCCTGTCACAGAGAGGAGGTCTGTGTCCCAGCGGTGAGAACATTATAGGCTGCTTATGCTAGATATAAAACATTGATCAGGCAGAGGCCATAGTTTTTTCACTTTAGCGACCCAAACCCATAGACCAATATCTATCAGATCCTGCACCAACCAAAGATTGTTCATAAATGCACTTGCTTATTGCAATTGTCGGTTGGTGCCACATTTAATTAACACTTGTATGTGTCTAGCACAAAACCAAGGTGGATATCGTGCATTCGTGCAAGTAGGCCCATGTGCAGCGGTGGACTATTGGGGAAAACGATTTTGTCTGCGAAAATAAGATTTCACGGTTAAAGATTGGGCACTGGAAATCTCAGTCTGTATTTATTTTAATTCCTGTTTGTTAAATATGTATGTCTTTGTAGGGCCAAGTAGCGGTGGTGGAAGCGGCTCAATCAAACAAGCTGGTGGTGCATTCAAACGTATGGGAACTGCCAAAGAAGAACAATATTTCCACAAAAAAAATCTTAAAACTCTTGAAAGATTGAAGGAAAGATATGCCGAGGATATTGAATATCATGAAGATGCGATCGAGGATCATCACGCTGCAATACAAAAATTAAAACGGGAGCAATCTGAACTCGAGAAAGAAGAAAAATGAAGAATAATTGTGATTTTAAGTGGTGTCCTCGTATTTAGGGTTTTTTTTTTTTTTTTTTTTTTTTTTTTTTTTTTTTTTTTTGGGTGGGAAATCATCAAATAACTTCTCCCGCTCTGGGTGGAGCAGGAGGGCGTGTCAGACTTTTACTGACTAAAACCCACCCGTGTTCCTTCAGTAGCCCTTAAGCCAGGGGCTGTGGTGTCTCTTTCGAACAAACCCGCACCCCTGGCAGGCATCGACCCTTGCGGGTCCCATCACTTTTTGTGCTGACATCTCTTTGAGGCGCGCGTGGAACACAACGCGCCGTCGACTTGGGCTTGGTCCTTACCGGACAGCGAGCTACCCATTACTCGCCGTCCGCAAGCCCATGCCTACGGTGGCCGGAAATCGGCCTGGGATTCCCGACGCCCAGGGCGTCTCCGTATCCTGCGGCGGCTGGGGTCGCGAGGGCGCATATGCTGCCTCTCCCTCACGTGCGCCGCCTCCCTCTTCGCGAGCATTACTGCTTCGCTGAAGGAGGTGACGGCTCCCCATGCCCTCTCGCTCCGTACCATGGCTTGGACCAGGGCCGGACGCGAGAGATCGCCGCCGCCGATCGCCTCCACGAGGACACGGCGGTGCTCCGCCCAAGCAGGGCAGACCGCCACCGTGTGCTCCACCGTGTCCTCAGGGCGATCTTCGCAGTGGAAACACCCGGGCGTTTCCTCCCGCCCTATCCGAAACAGGAACCTCCCGAAACAACCGTGTCCGGTGAGGACCTGCGTCAGGCGGAAGGTGAGGACGCCATGCCGCCTCTCAAACCACTCCTCAAAGAGGGGACTTACCGCCGCAATCGTGGCGTGCCCAGCACTGGGTTGCGACAATCGCTCTCTCCATGTCACCATGAGATCCCGCCGGAGCTCTGTCCGCTGTGCCGCGATTTCCCGCGGCAGCGGAGTCGTATTTAGGGTGCGTTTAATCTGAAACGTAGATGAGCGTAGACGTGCAGGAATCGACCAATCAGAGAAGAAATGAGACAGGCGATATAGATACGATTGGGCGAATTCTTCACATCTCGGCTTCACTTAACCGAACGTAGAAATACATCCCCATACACCATTGACGAAATTTGCAGTTAAAAAAAAACTGTAAGAACAGTGGCTATTAAAATATTGATTTCATATGCGATAAAACAAAAATTTTGTAATGATTTGTTCCACTCACGTTCTTGTTTAGTAAAAAGATGCCTACACCTAAGTTGAAGAGATTTGTTGCAATGAGAGAATATAATCTGCTTCAGAATAATTTGTCATAGTTTTAATAAAACACAATCAACAATTTACTAACAGTTTTATTTTAACAGTAATGTATTGTTTTGTTTAAATGCTACATATACAACTACGCCATGTATTGCTATGTCTTTGTTCATTCTAAATTATGAAACACTTTTACTGTCTAAACGTTCATGGGACAACTCCAATTTTAAGAAAATAAGCAGATGTTTTTTTTCGTAAATTTGGAATTTCGCAAACAATAAAAGTGGGAGCACAAAAGTATAGAACAGCTGCTCCATACATTTATGTTCCCCCTTTTTTTTCTAGCCACTGCTGGGCAGAGGCGTCCCCTTTTACCATCTAAATCTCCCTGTCTTGTGCATTATCTGGCCACGTTAGACCTGCTAATGTTATCCGATCGTCACACCATCTTCGCCGTGGTCTACCTCAACGGCGACATCGTTCCTCAGGCGTCCAGTGAGTGACGATCTTTGCTCGTCTCTCCGGGTGCATTTGCGTGACATTTCTGGCCCACTCTCACTTAGACGGGGCTCTCAGCACCATCCGAGACACGGGTAATGTCGGAAGTGTGCGTGTGTATGTGTGTGTGTGTGTTATGTGCTGATGGTACTCGTTGTCACTCGCACATTCATAGCATGTTTGTCCATTTGGTTAAGTAAAAAAAAAACATGTGTGA
This sequence comes from Polymixis flavicincta, assembly GCA_949987655.1. NCBI lineage: Eukaryota > Metazoa > Arthropoda > Insecta > Lepidoptera > Noctuidae > Polymixis > Polymixis flavicincta. The sequence goes on from OX465182.1 coordinate 20,280,764, forward strand.
GATGATTGTGAGAAACTGACATTTTTGTGGATCTTTGTCGATATGGATCGGTAGAAGCCCAAAAGTCTGACAACCAGGTTTACCAAGGGGTATCGTATTACCCAGTAACTGGGTTGTGGAGGTCAAATAGGCAGTTGCTCCATGTAGCTGCATCCGGTTACACTGGAAACCAACCCCAACTTAATATAGTAGGGAAAAGGCTATATAGGCAGGTGAAGATGATTCTGCTGTGAGAATCTGCAGATTATGTTTATATGTCTGTGAGATTAGCATATGCGACAAACAAGTATTCAGTGCGCAACAAACCTGCTACTATGGAGCTGGATCACAGACCACGACCAAACTAGACAATACTCTGTCAACTAAACCTGTTTACTTAATTAAAAATATTTTTGACATCAGCTGTAAGATACACGGTCAAACCAAAACGCTAATTTATAAAAATTAAAAAAGCAATAAATTTAAGAGTTCAATTTTAAATAGGTATTCGTACATAATTTTCATGCTTCAACTATGTGCTTCGGCTTCGCTATTCTATCCAATGAAGACTATTTTAGTATCTCCGAAGTTCAATTTTAATATCGTACGCGCAGGTAAGTGTACCGATCCTTAGATTTCTTGTCCCTAAGGATACATTTTTGAAATGACTCGAGCATGTGTGTGGGCGAAATTATGCGTAGACCTGCAGAATCATTGTTATAGTTGCCTGAACATGTTCATGTTACATGCACGGGGTCCGACTGTCCGAGCATCATTCGGGTAGGCTTGGGGAAGCTTGCTGGTTGTTGGTTTAGTGGTTACAAGCGCTAATGCTGAGTGTGAGGTCTTGGGTTCAATGCCCAGGTCGGGCAAATTATTATTTTAATGTTTTGGCTTAAACAAAATTTGAGAATTGTGAGTATACTATGGTTTACCGGTTTACCTATGCCTAAACTTCGGAAAAACAGGTGTTATGCCATGTTATAAGTTATAATATAACGACCTCGAGGCCCCAAGTCTGCCTGTCATGAATTACTATTTCATGAAATAATCATTCGATGGGTTTAATTAGTAACTTAGGACCCTTAAAATCAGGTATGTTTTCCATTTTTCTTTATTTATTGTTTTTTTTTGTATTTACTTTTGTAGTGGGTGGCTCATCGCGTGGCTACTCTGGTAAAGGTGGCTCCTCTGATGTTTTCAAGTCCATGGGAACTGCTAAAGAAGCTCAATTCTTTAATAAAAAAGAACGAGAACTTCTTAAGAATCTAAAGGATGAAATGAAAGATCAAATAGAATTTCACGAAGAACAGATCGCTATACACCAGGCCGTTATAAAAAAGCTCAAAGCAAAGCAAAAGAATATTAAGGATGAATGAATTCTGGATTACACTTTCCGATTATTTTCCTCAATAAATACAAATAAATGGGTTCAGAAAATAAATAGACCGTAAAATTTTAATGCGCTTTTTGTTTTGGCTCTCATACCATATCCTTACACAAATACAATATTGTTATATTTCATCATCATCTGCCTAGCCTTCTACCAATTATATTGAGGTCAGCTTCCAGTCTAACCGGATGCAGGGGAATATCAGTATTTTACATGGAGCGACTGCCTATCTGACCTCCACAACTCAGTTTCTGGGTTACATGATGGTGTGGTTGTCAGACTTTCAGGTTCCAGATGACCCGTAACGACTGTCAAATATACAATAATGACAGCCGGGTCCAACGGATTTACGTAGTTTCCGAGGCACGGGGGTCTTGGTATGTAAAGATGGTCACCCATCCACGAAACAACCGCGGCAAGCGTAGCTTAACCTGATCAATCGACCCGTGCAGCTATTATTACTTAGCCTCAAGGCCACAAGCTAAAATATTTGTTATACAAAATGTAGTTAATTTGAGATGGTATAAAAATCAATCCTAACTGTTGTAGTTACTGGAAAATGTTCTATGACACTATGGTGCTGACTTTCTAGTTCCCTGACTAAACTGAATTGAGAATATTAATATTAGCGCTTTGATTTTCTACCTTTTCTTCATGTTTCTTTAAAAAAAAATCTTGTGATGTCGGACATCGTGGGAAGCAACCTTTACGAAAACCTTCAAAGGGTTTCGTCGAATCGTGATGGCAGGCGGGATGACGATATCATTACAACTGTGTGAATTATAACTGTCTACATTACAACTGTCTTCTTACAAGTGTTTGCATTACAACTGTCTACATTACAACTTTGTACATTACAACTGTCAACATTACAACTTTGTTTATTACAATAGTGTGCCTTACTACTATGGACAATACAACTGTGTTCATTACACTGTGTATATTAGGTATATACAATTGCTCGTCTCTGCCTCTGTCTGAACGATGCATTACGCACGATTGTATGCTCTGTATAGTTGCTCAACCAGGACCAAACAAGCCTCGACCAAGGTCCAACTAGACCTAGCTATGGCCAACTAGATTTCCGCAAATCAACAGTGTTGCATAAACGTCATTCAAACTATCAAAATGTAATAAACTTAACTTTTTTTTGTGTTAATAATTGTAAATCTCGTAAAAATAATGTGTATCTTATGATCTTTTTGACTGCAAAATATTTTTAGTTTTTTAGTCAGTAAAATCATGAAATCGACGGTTCCTAAATTTAATGGGAGGTTGAAAGCTGGCTGCAAGGAAGTAATTACTAGTATTTTACGTTCATATTCGGGTGAGTGAAACTAGTTTTTTTTAGTATTTGTACTGAAGCTAATTAATTGAGCATTTTAACGTTCGTGCTACACATATACATCGTACAGTCAACTGGACATCAGTTGCACTACAAAAATCACTCTTATTCCAACAAAATAAAGGCGTTATTGTCGATTTACCTTTAGTTTATTAGTGAGGGAGAAATCAGTACATGATCCTAAACCCCTTAGAGCAGACATTTTCGTCGGTTCTCAATAAAAATATGCTTTTTCATAGAAAACGCGGTCAAAATGTATGGAAGGAATTTTCAATTTTTTTCCGACATTAAATTCAACGCAGTGGAGTCATGTACGTAATTTATAGTACCAGGTTGTTCGTCGATGGCCCTGAAACCCTGTATACATATCGAAGCCATCTGGTTAAATTAGCCAACTAATTGGTTGCCTAGGCCGTTCATTAAACGCCGACATCCAATTGGAAGCCTAGCCCGATAGTTAATTGAACTAGAATCATTCAACGTTTAACAACTTGGCGTATTGAAAGTCAGCCCTTTGAAGATGACTGACCAAGACTCAGTCAAGTGATTCAAATTTAGTTTTTTTTTTCCACTGCGGCGCTAGTAGTCACCAAAACAAATATGGCGTCAATAGCCCATGGAGGTGCCAAAATACTACATTTTCTGCAAGTTTTCGCGAAATATTTGAGTCTAAACTGACTGAACTTATTGACTGACCTAATTATTACTGAGTAATATTCGTATAACTTAGTCGAGAATACTGCGATCGTCAACCCGCTTGCCAAGCGTGGCGATTATGGCAAACCCTCCCATATCGGGGGAGGCCTAAGTCCAACACTGAACGTCTTTCGGCTGAAATGTTGATGAATATTCGTATTATGTATTTTGTTGTGAACCAACATTTCACTATTACTAGTTACTTAGTGGTAGGTATTAGTAAAAAGGAGTAGTACATAATTTGTGACGTCATAGCCACCCAAACCAAACCTCACAAATTCATCAACATCCAATTTAACTATGACTACTACTATGGCTTGGCTAGTTGTCTTTCAGCTATTAAATTAGATGTCGGCGGTTATTGAACCGCCTAGGCGTAAAATTAGCTGGCTAATTTAACCAGATGGCTGCGACATACATATTTTGGCACCGTTCGGTGGTAGTATTTCTCAATTCGCTAGATATAACATAGCATAATACAATCCTCAATCATTTTAATAATGGCAATATTCCGTTTCGGCCACATATTTTCTAGAGAGGAGGCTTTGCAAGACGTCCAGGTAAGAATTAATTGCATGTCATCATTATGACTGATTCGATCAATCAAATGACGTCACTGCTTGATATAGATTATAGGTCTCCCTCAAGCATCGCCAATTCAATGTACGTGATAAAAGAAAAAAAGAAATTTGCAGGTCACGGCGCTGGCTCCGGTGGTAGAGGAGCAGGCTCAATCCAAGATGCCGGCGGTACTTTTAAAAAACTGGGAACAGCCAAAGAAGCTCAATTCTTCTATAAAAAAGAGAGAGAACTAATGAAGAATCTAAGGGGACAAATGAAAGATCAAATAGAATTTCACGAAAAGCAGATTACTTTACATCAAGCTGCTATTGAAAAGATTAAAAGAAAACAAAAAGATATACAACAATAGTTACTGTTGTGAATTTAAATTGTCGTTTCACATAAATGTAAATAATAATGAAGATAAAAATACATTGTAAGTCCCGAAAATATGTTATGATAATTTGTATGCGGTTATGAAAAATGTATGATATGATATATCATATATGAGATAGAAAACATTAAAAAGCATAATACCTATAATAACCTTTACACTTCATTAATTACTTTCATAAGAAAAAAGAGGCCCATGGAAGCAGGAATGCATAGAATTTTCACCTTTATTTATAAACGTTGCTTAAAGTTGAGTTATGATTAATGACTGCTTAACCATACGTTTTGATATTTTGGGCACGCCACGATTGCGGCGGTAAGTCCCCTCTTTGAGGAATGGTTTGAGGGGCGGCATGGCGTCCTCACCTCCCGCCTGACGCAGGTCCTCACCGGACACGGCTGTTTCGGGAGGTTCCTGTTTCGGATTGGGCGGGAGGGAACGCCCGGGTGTTTCCACTGCGAAGATCGCCCTGAAGACACGGTGGAGCACACGGTGGCGGTCTGCCCGGCTTGGGTGGAGCACCGCCGTGTCCTCGTGGAGGCGATCGGCGGCGGCGGCGATCTCTCGCGTCCGGCCCTGGTCCAGGCCATGGTACGGAGCGAGACGGCATGGGGAGCCGTCACCTCCTTCAGTGAAGCAGTGATGCTCGCGAAGAGGGAGGCGGCGCACGGGATAGGCAGTCTATGCGCCCTCGCGACCCTAGCCGCCGCAGGATACGGAGACGCCCCGGGCATCGGGAATCCCAGGCCGATTTCCGGCCACAGTAGGCATGAGCTTGCGGACCGCGAGTAATGGGTAGCTCGCTGTCCGGTAAGGACCAAGCCCAAGTCGACGGCGCGTTGTGTTCCACGCGCGTCTCAAAGAGATGTCAGCACAAAAATGATGGGGCCTGCAAGGGCCGATGCCTGCCAGGGGTGCGGGTTGGTTCGAAAGAGATACCACAGCCCCTGGCATACGGGCTACTGAGGGAACACGCGTGGATTTTAGTCAGTAACAGTCTGACACGCCCTCCTGCTCCACCCAGAGCGGGAGAAGTTATTTGATGATTTCCCACCCAAAAAAAAAAACCATACGTTTTGATATTTAAGCATCTTTTAACTTTGATCAACGTTTATTATATAAACTTCTATTTTAAGTTAACTCAAACAATTTATTGGAATAAACAACGGTTTCATTTTTAACTTCTACTAATAACTTTAAAATATTCATCCAACTATGAATAATATCAATATCATAACACAAACTATAAAAATACCAAATAAAAACGGTTCTGTATCATTTTGATAAATGTACTTTTACTAATTGTTTCAATAATTACCAACAACTCTGTTTCTTCCTCGTGCACGCGTGTTTCATACGACATTTTGCAATGTACTTGGCATTGCAAAATGAAACACTGAAACTGAGCAAAATATGAAAGTACCTGTTACACTTTTGTATTCAGCACAAAATAATTTGAAAACTCACGTTTTCTTAAACAAATAAGCGTATTTCCATGAATTTTGTACGACGCATTAATGCGACGCTATAGCCTTATAATTTACGTTTTGCTTCGACAGAGCTAAGTATTGTTAGATGTCCTTTGAACGTAAAGAGAATTTAATGGACGCTTTTTATAACACTTGTCTTTGTCGAGTGTAGGATTTATAACAGGAAAATGGACGTTTTTAATGCGAGTTTGATAGTGATAAAGGGAGTTTTAAAAATTGAAATGCAGTTTATCTCTGGCGCTAGAGTCTGGACAAAAAGCTTTATAAACAGTATTATAATTTAAAAATGTTTTGTTTTAAGCTAATGTCTAATTTTCTTCTTTCTCTGTCTTGTTTCATTTGCAAAAAAGGAAATCAATAGCCTGAATTCAGATTAGTTCGCTCACATCGGAATCAGGAGGTGCTACAATCATTATCATCATGATCATCATCCACGGCTTCTCTTTTGTTATGCCAATGCCCACGCCCACAACGAGTTTTACAAAGAGACTGTCGCAAAATTATGAGAGACAGAGACGCAGTATCGACCTTTCTTCTACAAGTCAATGCATTGCTTAGAGGTCTCTTAATGCACAAAGTCTACATCTGAGTGGTCATAGAGACAAGCAGCACGTTTTAACGGCAGAGGCAACTGCAACCATCGACACTCATCAGCGGCAGACGTAGACGCGTCACTGCGTACGTGCTCAAAAACACGAGCAGACGCTGCCAACGACAGAGTCAACTGCAGCCATCGACGCGTCTATGGCTGCAACTATCGAGTGCCCATGGTTGCAGTTGCCTCTGCCGTTGGCTACGTGTTGCTCGTATACAAGGTGACTGGGACATTGACGTGCAATCTGTACCTATGGATTCAGTAGATGATTGACCCCCTGCTTTGAGTTTGTCATCGGTTATTTACATTTTGATCGCGTAGATATGGCACTCGTGTTGGAAATCGTAGTTGTTTTTTAAATATCTGACGAATAATATCAACTAGGGTCGTATAGAACCATAGTAACAGGTTTGCGTCGAGGTCCCTGCTACCCTGAATATGAACACTGAAGCTTCGACAGAGGCTTTTTCATATGCCTAGCTTTTTCCCAACAATTTCGGGGTCGGCTTCCAGCTCAACCAGATATACCGGAATACCAGAAGTAATTTAAAACAGTATTTACCCGTATCTAAACTTCCTACAGTCTGTGTCAAAAACTAAATTTATGAGGACACACCACCGAAGACAACTCAACGGTTGACAACTGAATGTAATTAATTAAGACGCAGGCTCGGGTGCCGGGCATGCCAACAGAAATGTGCTTTGTTTTGATAAAATAAAGGATCTGGATCCTGTTACAGTTCCTCCTTGCTGTTATTTAATTTTACTTTTGGTTGGTTTGTGTGCCACGATGTTTCAATTACGCTTGAAAATTCGCTAAATTACAAAATAATTTTGAAGTAGTTTTGAGCAAGCAGTAAGCTGTCCACGAGAATTTACCCGTCCACAGATTTTAAAAGTCATAGATTTTCGTAGCCATGCTTGGAGGTTCCCTACGTGATCGAATTAGAAATGAAGAGATCCGGAGTAGAACTAAGATAACCGATAGTAGGCGGTGCACATTGCTCGCAGAACAGATGACTCATAAGGCTGAAAGGTTTTGTGGTGGCGACCGCGCACCGGAAGACTTTGAAGCCGCTAGCGTTTGACGGCCTTCCACGAGATAGACCGATGACCATGTGAAGATCGAGGAAAGGAGACCTTCGCCTACAAGTAGACGTCATTTAGCTAAAATGATGAGCATGCCATTTGCTTCAACGAATTATAGGCAGAATTCGTACATAGTGGGTGCAAGCAGAAATTTAAACAAGCATTGTAAACACTACGAGATAGATCTGTTCCTAACCAGTGTGTCGTCAGCCAGGAAGTGCTTAAGCCGTAACTTTTCCATGTAGTTAATAATGTTATGATGTATACATAGTTACTAATTACTATGTTGTTATGCAGTGCGAGCAACATAGTAATTATACTGTAGCATAGTACTGTAGCATAGTAACCAGGGAAGCAGCGTTCTCTATACATTTTACCACCATATTGCGATCGCCAACCCGCCTGCCAAGCGTGGCGATTATGGCAAATGCTCCTTTTTGGGGGAGGCTTATGTCCAGCAGTAGACGTCTTTCGGCTGATATGATGATGTAGTTATCTAGTGTGAATGTCCTTAGAATTCACTTTTATTAATCTGTATTTTTTAAGTGGAGACATGTAATTGGCTTTCTGTCTAATATACTGTCCTTGATCTGTTTGATTTAGCTGTAAGTCTCCCATGTTATTTTCATTAATAAATAAAGCATAATCGGCCTATAATGTTCCCACTACTGGGATATAGGCTTCCTCTCTGTGAAAAGGAGTGAGCCATGATCCAACTCTTTTTCAAATTTTTGCTTCTACGACATGTCAGTTTCCTCACGATTCTGTCATCGTTCCAAGAGCAGTGGTGACGAGATATTTTTCACAAGTTAAAAAAAAAGTGCCTGCTTGGGTTCAAACTACAATTCATAAATCCCTGAAATTGCCACTGGGCCACCGGTGCTCTTGCTAAACTGATGATGACATAGGATTAAATACTAGCTTCTGCCCGCGGCTTTGCCCATGTGGGGGTCGGAAATTATTGTAGAGAAACCGGGATAAAAAGTATCTTATGTGTTAATTTAGGTTATAGACTATCTGTTTGCCAAATTTCATCCAAATCCGTTCTGCCATTTTTGTGTGAGTAACAAACATTCAAACATCTTATCTTTTACATTTATAATATTAAGTAGGATAGGATTCGTGACGGTTGGACTTTCTTCACGGTATAGCAATGGAACACCATGTTTAGATTCAAGATTCTTTATTTGTGGAAACTTGAGTACACATACAGAGCAAGCAAGTTTTTAAATTACAATAGTTGAGATCAGTCATGTTTGGCCTTAGTGGTGTACAAATATTTAAATTCCGTCATAATTATGACACAACAATTATTAAATGTCAATTAAAATAAATTATCATCATAGCAATAATATGTTGCTGCATGTACAGATTGTGTCAAATATGTGTTGATAATATTGTCATTGAGAAATTCTAGAACACTGTAGTATGCTTTCCCTTCTAGCAGTATCTTTAATTGTTTTTTTAATTGGCGGACATTAAGCTCCTTCCAACTATTAGGGAGTTTATTGAAAATTTTAGGGGCCATACAAAAAAAAACTCTTGTGCATTAATGTTGTTAACAAATATAAAAATAAAAAACTGAATACTGACTGAATATTTATGTCAACATTCAGTAAATATAATTATTGTCATCGAAATAATTTATGGAGCAAAGTAACATTAATTCCGTTAGTTTTAACACTGGTTTTGGTACGCTGATTTCTAATTGAAATATTTAAAATTCAATCTTTTCTAAATAAACAAAAAGCAAGAAGGATAAAGTATCTCAAACGTTTTCTGAAATGACTCTCGAGATATTCTAGGAATTCTTCAATTTGTGAGATTTTCTTCTTTGCCCGAGATCATTCCGGGGCGCGCCGATAAATTAGAAAATTCCCATTTATTTTTAGACTTCATGCTATACTAGATTTTCCTTGCGAACTTTAAGACACTTTCATGGACTTATTTTGTAAGTACCACTAGCTTTTTAAACATTACTAATTAATTATGCAAATGGTGTATGTACTGATCGTAGTAGGTGGCGTTCTGTAGTTTCTGCCTACTCCCATAGGAAGAAAGCGTGAGTAGTCGAGGAAACTAACATCTATACAACGTAAGGACTATTATTGCTTGCAGCGTTCAGCCGCTATAGTAACGCTTGCTAACAAATGTGGTCATTGTGTGCACAAGATTTGATTTTCAAATTGTTCAGATGTAAGTTTCCTCGATAGTACCTACTAATTAATAAGTACCTCTAACTTTGCATTTCTTTTTTACTTTTCCTTAAGCAAAGGAAGTCGGAAATTATCCCGCGAAAACGTACTACCGGTATAAAAAGTATCTTATGTGTTAATCTAGATTATAATCTATCTGTGTGCCAAATTTCATCTAATTCCATTCAGTAGTTTTTGCGTGAAAGAGTAACAAACATCCATATATCCATTTATAAAAACTTTCGCGTTTATATTATTAGTAAAGATTTTTGGATAATTCCTTTCTCTACGCATTACACAATACACTCCATTTTTTTCTGGCTTGTAATATGTATACAATTACGCCTAACTTGTGTGACAGAAAACTGAGAGTCTTACAGTGCTCTCCGTTTGGGAGGCGCCTTAAATACCATAATTACCAACAAGCAATTTAAATAAATGTCACAGACAATTATTAAAATGGGTCAGATCGTTATAAGTCTAGGCACTGAGCCCTTCTCTCAATATGCCACTCGCTGTGGAAGCGAACTAATGCCAACTGGGAAAGGAAATCGATGGCTTGGATAACTAATGCGGGTTAGTCATGAGCTAAAACTGTACTCAGCAGTAATGGAGAAAAACGAAGGGAACTTATTAGTTACATAAACATTACGCCTTGTTTCCACGACGGGATGTGCAGAGATTTTTCTAAAATACACCCAAACTTCGACAGTTATGTTTAAGCCCCACTTGGAGTGGTAAGTGTATTGCCATCAACCGGCCACAAATTCAGACTCTGGGCTGCTCCTGAGAAATTCTAGAAAAAAAACCTAATAACACTTTATCCAACTTAGGAATCGAACCCAGGACCTCATGCTCGACAGTAGTGTTTCCAACCACTAGACCAACGAGGAAGGGAACTGACAGAAGGTATTCAAGTTGTACTCTGTACGAGAAGTCAAACAAATATTGTAATGCCGTGTATCATGGTATTACAGGTTCAAGGGTACGTCCACCGATTAGACATTATAGGTACATCAATTCTAATATCGACTATTAGTGATTGTCATGGAAATCATATATGTCACTTGGTTTAAATAGGTTCATTTTATTTATGTTAATTATTTTACATATTGTGAATGATCTGGACACATTCCATACAAAAAAATTGCCTTCATGATGAAGAAAATCGCTTCGCCCAATTGTGAGGAATGTGGAGTTGTCGAGGATCTACAACATTTATTGATGGAATGTGCCCAATATGAGGCCAGTAGAAATATTTTAGTGAGGTTCCTGAATTTGAACAGAATTGATGTAGGCATGTTCCATACAATTCTATCCCAACCAATTGGCGACGATGCGAAGGGTTTGTTTAAATTCATGGCCCACGTCTTGTGAGAGTACAATTACTGTTTAGGATACGATGGGACTGACTTACGCTATGCGTAAAAGCCCCTAAAAACAAATAAAGAAAAAAAAAATTGTGAATGAGAGAACGTTGTAGGCCTTATAGACTGTAGATTTGTAGACGATTTTCTATTCTGTATTTTCATACCTCTAATTACCAGGAGTCCACTGGATGCGGGAAGCACAGAACCGGTCGAAGTGGCGGAGCTTGGCGGAGGCCTATGTCCAGCAGTGGACGTCTTTCGGCTGAAATGAAGTATCTGGTACTTCTTGACAGGCCGGCACTGTCCTCCCATACTAATTATCACTGTAATTTGGAAACATTGTTAAAGCCAATAATTTTTAAAAGAGTAACCGTGGAGTTTTTTGCCGGCTCTTCTCCATAGGAAGCGACAATTTTGAACCGTGCACCTAGCTTCTGACGTTTCATAAGTGCCCATGCAGGTTTATGTGAAAAAATATATTTTGATTTTGATTATTTCTTTCGGAAATGTTCACTGTATCGCTAAGGATTACTTACGAACACCTTGTCAGTTGAATTAGCTTTGTCATATCACTAAATAGTTTCACATCATTCAATATATGTACATTCTTTTCTCACATCATCTGCCTAGCCTTTTCCCAACTATATTGGGGTCGGCTTCCAGTCTAACCGGATGCAGCTGAATACCAGTATTTTACATGGAGCGACTGCCTCTGTGACTTCCACAAACTGGCTATTGAGTGATACGATACCCCTTAGTAAGACTGATTCACAGACTTTGGGGCTTCTAACGACCCGTAACGACAGTCAAAAGATCTACGAATGCGAACCAGGAGCAACGGCTTAATGAGCTTTCCGAGGTACGAGGGGTCTTGGTATTTAAAAATTATTACCCATCCATGGACCAAACGCGGCAAGTGTTAGCTTAACCTGATCGATCGCACACGTGTTATTTTTATCACTTAGCCACAAGTTCCTTTTCGCACAGCGGGCTGCCAAACGAAATGAAGGCAAAAATGGTAAAAATATTCCTACTGATTGTGAACACTAGGGGGCTCGGGTAAATATGTACCTAAACACATATTTTTTATTTGAATCATTTGCATTAATTATTTGGTTTGCTACATAAATTATGATGGTTTGAGCTGGAAAATGAGGTTTTTAGAATCCATATTTTTCCATATTTTAGGGTTTATTTTTTTTTTTTTTTTTTTTTTTTGGGTGGGAAATCATCAAATGACTTCTCCTGCTGAGTAGAGCAGGAGGGCGTGTCAGACTTTTACTGACTAAAACCCACCCGTGTTCCCTCAGTAGCCCGTATGCCAGGGGCCGTGGTATCTCTTTCGAACAAACCCGCACCCCTGGCAGGCATCGGCCCTTGCGGACCCCACCAGTGGTTGCTGACATCTTTGACGGCGCGCGTGAGGAACACAACGCGCCGTCCCGTCTACCACTTTTCGGCCGCAGAGGATAGGGAGAGCGGCTGACGCTATACCGACACTCCTCTTCCCCTGCGGCCCCACCGCGTCCGCCATCAGACGGTGGCGGCCCCGTCCAGGCCACGGAAGGGAAGAGCGCTGCTCAGAAGCACCGGCACTCCTCCTCTACCGCAGCCTGTAACCCTCAGCCGCGATGCCTCCCATTCGACATCGCGGCCCACCTCAGTTGCGGTGCACCTCACCGCAACCTACTTTTTGGCCGCTACGTCAATGGCTTGAAGGCAAAAGCCCTGACGAGCGGCCCCACCGTTGGGTTCCTCTTGGCTTCACCGTGGATGGGAGACCACGGTTACTAAGCCCCCCCGCAACGACAATGCGGGAACCCACTCGGGGGGGTCCATATTTTAGGGTTAAGACCATATTTTTGGAATTTAATCACATTATTCCATATTTCCTATCTTTAGTAGGTACTTAAACTAGTAAAAACTGCATAATTTTTGCTTTCATAGCGCCGCGGGAATACATTGTCGTTGCGCAGCAAACATGAATGTAGGTAAACTCGTCAGTCGTGCGCAATTTTTTTTATCGATGCGCCGCACCGATAGAAACAGAAGCAACTTCAATTTTAAAAATTTGAAGAAACATATTGATGTATATACTGCAACAAATCGAATAAAGAGGCAGACGAAACAGCAACGCAATATAATTTCGTCGATGGTTTTGATATTTTTCAAACAATTATATTAGAATAAAGTGTTTTATGTTTGGTAATAGTTGTCCTTTTAGTCCATATTTTTCCATATTATTATCCATACTACATGTACATATTTTGGGATTTTTAGCACATATTTATGCGAGCCCTAGTGAACACAAATGCAAGACATACGTAAAATATACTAGTGCCGTGTGTACAAGATACTTTCACCATAACCAGATACCTACAGTATAATATCCAACATCAACACCAATACATTTTTCAAGCGCCGCCCGCCGCTCCAAAGAAAAATGGCCGCTACTTAACTGCAACAAACAATTTAGCGCGCACGCATACGAGCTAGTTAAAAAAAATATCATTACGCGCATACAGCGAACGGGCCCGTTATTACACATACCGATACGACACGTAAACGACACGGAATTTCCCCCGGAAAACCTACTTTATATTAAGTCGTAAATTTGAACGAACGGTCGGCGCACGAGCCAATTTCCAACACTTATTTGTCGTACCGAGGGTCCTGTATGTAGTCGCGTTGCAGGAATATGAGCGGTCGGGAATTAGTGGAAAAAACTGGGACTCTAGCTTGAAGTTTGCTTTTGAGAATTTTTACTGTATTTCAACAATTGTTTGTAACAATATAATACGAAATAAAAGAAACAAAAAAAAAAAAAAAAATTTCGATCAAACCAAGGCCCTTGTGAATTGTTAAAATATACATACAATTAAAAAAAACAAGAAGAATGTCTCTATTTATTTAAATATCTCAAATAAATCATGTCAGCAATCAAACATGTTTATGAATTACGACGAAGTAGCTAATTTCATGGTAATAATAAAAAAAATACAGTAACAAAAAAATAACTGTTAGGTAATAAAAAGTAAACAATACAATACATGTATGAACCAAACATCAAGTTGCACTGCTAAATGAAACTACGAAAAGAAACAAAAAAGATTTTTCGATTGTCTTCATTTTTTTTTAATTATTATTTTAAGGTGATGTTGCCCCACTGCAGGGAAAAGGCCCGGTTTTTCCCTTTCCACTCCTCTATGTCATTACCTAGTGTCGACCAAACCAATCCTGTCTTTTCAATGGAATAATTCAAATGTTACACCAAACACTCCTCAAGTCCCACTGTTCTGATTCTCATGAAACGGCCCGGCGTTGTCTGATTTATGGATGCTTACCCGGACCAATCAAGCCGTACTCCTGGGAAAAACAATTAAAGCAGCGTTGGTTAGGAACTGATAAATGGCACGCTAAGGATAATTGCTGTTCTTTGTACGAATAAAAAATAGTGGGAAATTTGTCATCAATATTTTAAGATTTCCAGTAATTTCAGTGACATTACCATTTCTGTTTAATATTATCGGCCTGTTCCAACTGCTGGGACTCTCTTCTCTAAAGGATTGTTATATTATACCACGTAGGCCTACTGTGGGTTAATTTAATTTAAATTTAAAGTAAAGTATGTTCAAATCAACTCAATTTACTTGAAACCAGCAAATACCTTCATGACTCCAACTAATACATATAAAAATGCAACGTTTGTAAATCTTGCGTAGGTCGACGTTCACGTGGACATCAAAATATGGCGGCGGGGTTTTTATCGTGCACTAGATTTTCAACTATCAGTGTCGAGCCGAGCGGTGAGAATTCAGCAGTGTGCACCGCAGCGCGTCGAAAATAACACTCTTCGATTCTCATACTACATTTACACAATCGTGTTCGGCATTCGCCTCATCATTCGACGAACATTCGACGAAACATTCGTATACGAGTGCCGTCGCGAATTACTGTTCACACATTCGCGGGGTGAATTATTTTGACATTCGCACACGAACACGGAGGACGTGAATATTATGGCGGCATGCGCGCTACATCTAATGAGTTTATACAATTATTAAGATATCCTGCCTAAAAAAGTAATAAAAATAGAACCGTCTACGCAGACGATGGTGGATGATAGCGTGCGTATCATCGCAATAGAACAATGTAAGTACCTATTTAATCCGAAATTTTGAGCAAAAAATTTACTACTCGTAAATTACAAACTGAATGCAGGCAAATGTGTAAACAGTAAGTTAGTGTTTCCCATTCGTGCCATTTGATTCACGTCCGAAAAACCGCTCCCAACGCGAGCGCGCGAATCGCGAGGCGAGGCACGAGGCAAATAGCGACTGCACTGTTTACCTATGCGTGTTCCTTATTCGGCTCGCCATTCGCCTTGCGATTGGCACGAATATGTACGAATAAATGCGGCATCAAGTCTCGGCGCTGAGCAGTGCGTTGAAGACACAGTGCCCGAAAATAATCCCACTGCGATATTATTATTTTATTCATTTACATTCTCCATTTTCATTTCAAAACTGTATATTTCTTAGAATTAATTAAATATTACCAATTTAGCGACTCTCCTACAACATTTGTATACCCTGCTTAACCTCCGCAATGTGTATACGTGACGACGCCTTTATGACATGCCACAATTTATTGGAAAACGTGGTTTTCAAAACACAGCCTTCTTCCAATTACGTGTTACTGTGTCTTTTTCCTGAACAAAATCTGCGCAATATATCACACATTGCGACACAGCGTCAAGTGTGTTCGGAGTTAGAATACAGGCGACTATAAAGTAAGCTTTGAAGTTTCTCTCTAGGTGATAAATAGTTCGGTTCAATGCATTCAAAAGAGTCAATAATAACGCTCTTTTAGACTACAGAGGAATAGTGTTTGATCGTTTTACTTGCAGTTTCTGCTCCGACAAAATTGTAGGATAACAAAGAGCTTTAGGTATATAGAATTTGTGCACATCTATGTGCCGATATTTTTATTGCAGTTTTTAAAAGCATGCACGCTCTTTTGGGCCTCGAATTTTAGAATATTCAATTAAAGGTGAGTTAAAATTTGAATGAATATGAGTTATTTTTAGTAGATAGTTCGGCTTGATGATGATGATGATGATAATGGGACTCCCTTTTCCGCACGTAGACTCCCATTCGGTCCGTTGTGCGTGGGGATTCTGGCTAACAGAGCCAGCCTAGCTCAGCCCAAAAGCACAGAAGCTTCCTGGGAGCTTCACAGGCTTCGCGGAGCGACCTCACTGTTCCGAGGATTTCTTCACGTTGAGAAGCCACGGCCTAGCATTCCAGGATGACGTGGGCGGCTGATTCCTCGGCGTCAAGGCAGCCCCTGCAAAGTGGGCTGTCTGTGGCGCTTATGTTAAAAAGGTGTTTGTTAAGGGTGTTATGGCCCGTAATTGTTCCTATTATTATTCTAAGGTTATTTCTGCTCAGGCTGAGAAGTTTTTTGGTTAATCGCGGGTGTACAATTGGTAAAGCCAATTTCGACTGTCTACAGTCTGTTGCCCGTGACCATCTGTTGTTATGGAGTTCGGCCGACCCTTGGTGAATCCACGCACGATATATAGTTCGGCTTGTTAGGCGATTCGCACGAATTTACTCGCTCGCATCGGGTGAATCCACATTATTAAATAATTTATTATTTTCTATGTGCGACTCACACGCATTTAACTTATGTATGGGCGAACCGATCACTACAGAAATAAGTATTAGGTGATTGGCACGTTCTGAAGTTAATGCAATGAAGTTAGAAGAAAAGGTCACTTATTACGTACATGCAATAAAGTGCATAAAATGCATAAACTTGCCCATTGACTTATAGGTATTTCTGGAGTTATCTGTTCGCCTAAATACAAAATGACTTTGTGCTAGTCGCCTATGCAAAAAAATATTGTTTATAAAGTCGATTTGTCCGATTCGGGCGAGTAAATTCGTGCAAATCGACTATTAACCCGATAGTTCGTTCAAACTTTCATTTATGAATGTTGAAGATGGTTTTTTTTACTTAGCTTCAAATTCCCATGCGAATTTACCTTTCCAGGTTGCATAAATAACCTTAGACCTTTGACCTTTCTATTCACAAAATAGCACCTCAGTCACGTCCTTCATAATTTCCGACAAAAAAAGACATCGCAGCGTGTGGCCATAAAAATCCCTAGGGCCACGAAAATGGCGAACCCAACATGCGCCCGCTTTCCCGACGCTACACGACTTTTCACTTTGCGACTCGTAAATGCGTCTTTTGTTAACACGCCTAATGTAGCAGTTAGCTTCTCAAATTGTTATCGTACGTATACGTATAATGAATGTTTTTTGACAAAAGTTCTCGTGGACTGTTTGCCTAGTGGGGTTTATATCAGAAGTTTTCTTTGAAAAGCTTTTCTTTCAGAGAGAGAATCTGTGTTTATTTTTCGGCAAATAATATTATCTATCACGTGCGAATTTTCCGGGTAACATCTGGCTGATATTTATAAAAAAATGTCACCAATTTAAGGCGAACGAGGCCGAGCTATAATTACGAAAGTTTGCAAAAGTAGCCGGGGTATGGTTGACACTGAGTCATCATAATCAGCCTAGCCTCTTTCCATCTGAGTTGGAGCTGGCTTCCAGTCTAACTGGAGGCTTCTGAACACTAGTATTTTACATAAACTGACTGCCTATCTGAACTCCAAAATCAAGTCACCGCGTAATACGATACCCCTTGGTAATATAATAGGTAATACGGGCTGTTGTCCGCAACTCCACGTCAAAGCGCGTAGTTTGATCCACCCCAGCTCCTCGAGAAAGGCCAGCAACGCCTTGGTGTTGCCGACAATCTCACGTAGGGTACCTGTGTTACCGAAGTATTTAGCCCTGTAATTGGCGACCACCGGGCAGTTTAACAGCACGTGCGCTACTGTCTCGTTGTCCTCCATGCAGGCATGCACAGCGGACTGTCTGTTATTTCTATGATAAAGAGATGTTTGTTTAATGACCCATGGCCAGTTACAGCTGTTGTTACTGTACGCAGCTGTGGTTTAGTTAGATGGAGAACCTGTTTTGTGAAGTGGGCATCGATCATAGGAAGTGCTTCCTTAGCCTGCCTGCACTCACCTAGGTCATACTTTGTGATGTTGGTCCCTGGTTCGTTTCCTTACCAGAGTGCGTAGATACCCGAAGGGCAGTGGCGCGATGGATTCTGGTCCAACTGGTGCCATATTCGACCCCTCCTGGCAAGTTCATCGGCTGCATCGTTACCTAGCGAACCGCTATGTCCTTTCATTCATTGAAGAGTAATGTTATTGAGGCTACCTACCCCTTGGTAAGACTGGTTGTCAGACTTTGGTGAGTGGTGTGACTTTAATGCCTCTGAGTAATGACGATTGTTTAAAAAAAAAATATTATATGATTGATTGTAGGTAGACTGCCTCGTTTGTCTATTGGTTGCAAGTGCTACTGTTAAGCGTGAGGTCCTGGGTTCGATTCCCGGGCCGGCCAAAGTGATAATGGGTTTTCTTTATGGAATTTCTCAGTACCAGTCTGAAATTTAGATTTGTGCCAGGTTGATAACAATAGTAATTGCTCGCAGAACAGTTGGCCAATGGGGCCGAAAAGTTCTGGAGTAGCGACCGCGTATCCGAACACGTAAAGTTTGAAAGCCCCCCACAAGATGGATCGATGACCTTGTGAGGGCTGCAGGAGTCCGCTGGATGCGGGAAGCACAGAACCGATCGAAGTGGCGGAACTTAGGGGAGACCTATGTCCAGACGGGTGGACGTCTTTCGGCTGAAATGATGATGATGACAATAGTTACACCTCTGCCCAAGCCTTTGGGGAAACAAGGCTTGATGTTATGTGTGTGTGATTGTAGGTAGGTATAGTTTTGGGTGCAAGAATATAATGTGCATTAAGTCCGCCTCTGTACATGTGTGTGCTTAAAGTATTAAATAAATAAATAATGTTTATTTATTTATATGAAGTAGCATAATCAGCCTCCCACTGCTGGGACACAGGCCTCCTATCAGTGACAGGGGGGACTGTAACCACTGTGTCGATTTCATAATGTCTCTCTTCGAATTTTTAGTAAGACACGCGAGTTTCCTTCATGTGGTGCCGGACGTAAAGAATAGCACCATCCCATTTCTTCCAGTGGGTGTCGTAAAAGACGACTAAGGGACTCACTAGAGAATGGGCAGCAGCGTTCTCTATGCCTTTTTCCACTATACTGCGATCGCCAATCGCCTGTCAAGCGTGGCAATTATGGCAAACCCTCCCAAAATGCTTGGGGGAGGAGTATATCCAGTAGTGGACGTCTTCGGCTGAAATGATGATGATGAAGACACGCGGGTTTTCTCACTGTGTTTTGCTTCAGCGTTTAGAGAGCAGTGGTGATGAAATAAGTACAAAGAAAATCGCCTGTCTGGGTTCGAACCTACGTCCTTCAACTCGTAAATTGCAGCCGTTACGACTGGGCCAACACTGCTCTTGAATATGCAAATATGAACCAAAAAATAATAATTATTACGTACAAACTATACTAACTTAAAAACCTTTTTAGTACAAGAGGCGTATAAATAATCAGTAATCAAATACAAAAATAAACGTCCCCCTATACAGATTATGCATGTATATCCCCGTAATATGCATAGACACGTAATTATCCTAATCAATCATAGTACGTATACACTAGGGGAAGAAACCACCTTAAGCGGTAACAAACGCCACCCATGGGACTTGCCGTGACGTCACTTTATTTACGGACATTAAAACGCCATTAATCTAATGCATTACTCGTGTTTGTATTTTACCACCATCATTTTATGTTAATGTTAAGGTTAGAATGGAAGTGTGCATTGCAGGGTTGAGGTTGAAATGGAATAGCTTGCATTTTAGGGTTATGTTAGATTTAAATTTTAGTATTTTATAATTTTATTAGGTTTTTTTTTTTTAAGTTTAATAATGAGTTTTTATTTTATTTTATCTCAATGGTTCTGTAGCCTTAACAGTTTTGAACATATATAAATTAACATTGTGAGGGCTGGTGCCTGATGTAGGTTTTAGGAAAAATCTGTATTACGGCCACCAGGCCCCATTTAGTGGCTTTATTTAAATTAGGCAGGCAGGTAACATGTATTTATTTCCACCAATTGGATGTAATAATGTGTACGTGATAACAGCTGAAGCAATGGTGACTCAGTGGTAACGGCCGCGACTTACGAGATATAGGTCATAGATTCGAACCCAGACAGGCGCTTTACTTTGTATAAATTATTTTATCATCACTGCTCTCAAAACGGTGTAGGAAAACATCGTGAGGAAACCGGCATGTCCTAGAACCAAAAATTCGCAGACATGTGACATCGATCAACCCACACTGGGCCCGTGTGATAGATTACGACCCACTAACTCTCACAGAGAGGAGGCCTGTGTCCCAGCAGTGGGAAAATTATAGGCCGAGAATGAAAGTGTGCATTACAGGGTTGAGGTTAATATGCAATAGCTGGTGCATTTTAGGGTTATGTTGTTTTAATGTACTGGTATGGTCGCGTTTTGAATCTATAGGTACAAATAAATAATTGAAGTGTCTGTGTGTAATGTCGAAATAATATCTATTTATATTTAAGTACATGTGATAAATAGGCAGTACTGGCAGTATAAACAGTACTCATCACATTCTTTTTTTAAATTAAATTTTTGTTTGTCTGTTTGTTCCGGCTAATCTCCGAAACGGTTAGACCGATTTTGACGGGGCTTTCACTGGCAGGTGGCTAATGTTATAAGAAGTAACATAAACTACGGTTAGAACGTTTACGTGAGCTACATTCCGGCTTCCACGTGGGCAAAGCCGCGGGCAGAACTAGTTGTAAATAATAATGTGCTTGAGGCGGTGTTTAAAGGGGCTCGTGGCTAAATTATAATAGCCAGACGGGTCGATTGATCAGGTTAAGCTATGCTTGTCGCGGTTGGTCCGTGGATGGGTGACCATCTTTCCATACCAAGACCCCTCCGTACCTCGGAAACCACGTTAAGCCGTTGTCCCGGCTGTCCTTCGTGTAACTTTGATAGTTGTTACAGGTCAACTCCAGTGTTGCTCAAAGACTGACCACCAGTCTTACTAAGGGGTATCGTGTAACACAGTAAGTGGGTTGTGAAGGTCAGATCGGAAGTAGCTTCTTGTAAATACTGGTATTCTTTATCTGCCTAGCCTTTTCCCAATTATGTTGAGATCGTCTGCGAGTCTACCCGGATGCAGCTGAATTCCTGTATTTTACATGAAGCGTCTGCCTATCTGACATCTATAACCCAGTTACTGGGTAATACGATACCCTTTGGTAAGGCTAGTTAGTGGTCAGACTCTCAGGCTCGTTGCAACCCGTAACGAATGTCAAAGATCCAAGAATGACAACCGGGACCAACCGCTTATCGTGCTTTCCGAGTCACGGAGGGGTATTGGTACGAGTATGTTTGTAAAAATGGTCACCTGTCTACGGAGCCATAAGCCTCTACAACCTATCCCAAAGTTTTCCAGACAGAAAAACATCAAGAGGCTTCTAACAACCACCGCTGAACAAGTTTTACAACCTAAGCTATAAATAATATCACAAATAAACAATCTATATGAAAATACGAGCACTAATAGTGATCAAAAGATTGAAAGAGGCGAAACTTCCAAAAGCAGTTGCTATGTTATTTATTGCCCCAGTAACGAGTTGCCAAGGAGTTGTGCTGGGATCATTAATAAGTTTCCCGCTTTAATTCGAAAAGGTTCTAACTACTCCCTGAGCTAAGGAACTTTAGAACCTTTTCGCTCTGAGTGTGTTCTCGTTCGGAACTTCGGTGTTTAGTTTCAAAAGGTCGTATTTGTAAGAGATTTTGGTGTAAGTTAGGTCTTTTTAGCCTCAAGTGGGTCGTTTGGCTGCATCGCTCTGATCTAATCAGATTCGAAGACTGATGGCTAACATTAATACTGGGCAGAAACTGATTGGATCGACTGATTGACTATTTAGGGGTATTTTAAGTTATATGTCTTCGTATTTTATGTTGGATACATCGTCAATAAATCCGGGGCTGAAACCAACGACTTGGTAGCCATCTGACAGCTTGATAGTCAGTTTCGTACTTTGTGCGGCCTACCTAAATGTCCTTACTTGGTGTTGTGCGTCGAGTCGTTGAGCTTTTTAAGTTCTGAGTTGAGCTACACGATTACACATGTCGACCAGTCCAGTCAGGGCAAGCATTTGTGAATGCTTGCACTGACTGGACGGGTCCACTTAAATCTGTTCTTTTTTCAAAATACCATTTCAGACACTAATCGACGGTAGTGGAACAGAAAAGTGGACCAACTTTTGATCTGACCAAGATTATGTCTGGACTTTAAAATAAACTTTGACTCCTGAGTCTGTTTCGCCATTTCTTCTTAGGGGTAGTCAGATAGGAAATGTCGACTCATTTATTATTATTTTAATATGACGTGTGAAAGATACCCAAATAATAATATGTTCAAGTACCTATATAAAAAGAAAATAATCAAAAAGTTCGTTCGCATCGTTGTCAACGGGAAAAGCGCTAAAAAGACGTGCCGCATTGCCACGTTGTATGGCAATGCTGGTTCTTTGGCAGAGAAATAGGCCAGCCCTCTGGTCACGTGAAGAGTATTGAGCATTGCCACACAGAGAGAGAAATTCAAGGTGGGGAAAACCTATAACAGTTCATGTAAAAATCGAACACGAGCGTCATTTACGTGAGGGCGTATATATTGCGTCTCCCTCAAGTGCGCCGCCTCCCTCTTCACGAGAATCACTGCTTCGCAAAAGGAGGTGACGGCTACCCATACACTCTCGCACCGTACCATGGCCAGGACAAGGGCCGGATGCGAGAGATCGCCGCCGCCGATCGCCTCCACAAGGACACGGCGGTGCTCCGCCCAAGCCGGGCAGACCTCCACCGTATGCTCCACCGTGTCCTCAAAGCGATCTTCGCAGTGGAAGAGGAAGGTTTAAATGTATAATACACCGACCTCCACGCAGGCGTAGCCGCTAGCAAAAACTAGTACATTATACAACACAATATTTACAAATTTTGTTTCGTAATTTCAGAGGTTCTTTTTCAATTTTATTTTCTGGGTAATGTCGACGAAATTAAATAATGTTTCGTCCGAAATGTAATTTACTTAACCCACAGGTATTTTACTGCCACTTTGAGAATCACTGAGCATACAAATTACATTATACTTATACCTATTTAAACCAGGGTTGCTGCAAAATAGGGAATTTTACTCTATATAAGAAAAAATCTTTGGTTTTAGTTCATGAAATAACAAAATTAATTTTAAAAATCAATTCAAAGAGATCTGTTTTTTAATCTGTTTTTGAACACCATGAAATAGTAGCCGCCATGTTTTTACGTCATTCCGCGTCTTAAACTAATCAACCCCCCTAGCGTGTTCGTTAAATTACGCGCGAAATATGAACATTTAATATTTAAATGCATTTTTAGGGCACTATTCGATTAAAAAAATGAAAAAATGTTGCGGTTTTTGTGGTTTATTAGCAGTTTAGATCAGATAGGCAGTCGCTCCATGTAAAATACTGGTATTCAGCTGCATCCGGTTAGACTGGAAGCCGACCCCAACATAGTTGGAAAAAGGCAGATGATGATTAGCACTTTAGAATTTAATTCACACACTTTTCAAAAATGGGTGTATTTTTGCGATTTTGGGATAATATTAATTTTCATTAATATTTCCACATTTATTTATTGTCCTACCTGTATCCCACAATATTAGTGGTCGGCGCAATATGTCTTTTTCTTTCATTCTCTATTAATCGTCGTTTATTTATTCACAAAATCCACAGCTCTTTAACAATTTCACGTCAAATAAATCAACTAATTTTACAGCCAGTAACGGATTTACATTTAATAACTATACTTATATGCAGCAGAAACAAACAGGATGTCATGCTAGCACCTTCTAAACATATCTAAGTGTGCACTGTGGGTGGGTATGTAGGAGTGTGTGTGAGGAGTTGTAAAGGTGTATGATCACGTATTACGTCATCTCGGTGGTCACCCCTTTTGTAACCATATCATTATTCACACAGTACATCCAACGTTTCTTTGATCATATTTTTTTTTTTTTGTGTGGGAAATCGTCAAATGACTTACTTCTCCTGCTGAGTAAAGCAGGAGGGCGTGTCAGACTTTTACTGACTAAAACCCACCCGTGTTTTCTCAGTAGCCCGTATGCCAGGGGCTGTGGTATCTCTTTCGCACCCCTGGCAGGCATCGGCCCTTGCGGACCCCACCAGTGGTTGCTGACATCTTTGACGGCGCGCGTGTGGAACACAACGCGCCGTCCCGTCTACCACTTTTCGGCCGCAGGGGATAGGGAGAGCGGCTGACGCTATACCGACACTCCTCTTCCCCTGCGGCCCCACCGCGTCCGCTATCAAACGGTGGCGGCCCCGTCCAGGCCACGGAAGGGAAGAGCGCTGCTCAGAAGCACCGGCACACGTTTCTTTGATCTTCGTCTACTCTTATAGCCATCGCACATTCAAAACTTGCCTCATAACTTTTCCTCATTCCTCCGTATCACGTACTCATATCATGACATTTTTACACGTCTTTTTAGTTACCTGTGCAACCTTCAGACTTCTATTTATGTACCCATTTCTTACTATATTAATTCACGAATTAATCATTTAACTGAAGAATAAATCGGACAGTTTGATATATTTTCTATACAAAAGTTGTCAAACCGCAATATTTATTCTTCAGATAAAAGTTATCTGACTATTAAAAAATAAGCCCTTAATCAATTAGGCCTGCCTTTGAGCTTAGTCTCGCTGTAACTTTGTTTTTATTGCCGCCATTCATCTTGCATTATTGGTAGAACAATTTGATGTTTTGCTAGCAATACAAGAGGCAGTCCACACAATATGCTCAGTCACTTCACATTAATTAAAATCAAAGCTTCCTAACTTACCCTTTGACTTGCTAAACAAAGCTAAAGTTCCGTTCCATCTAAATTTCCTTGCATGGAAGCCCTATTGTCTTGATCGAAATCTAGATTAGCTCGAGGGTATTGTGAAATTAAATCCGTTCTTTGTTTGAATTCACCTGTCGAATGCTATCGAAACCAAGCTTCGGAATTTGATTTCGGAAAATCAATTACTTCGCCGAGATTACAAAGAATTTTAACTACAGAGGTTTTATTTTTTTACCATCCTCTTTTAGGATTACGGAATTCAAAATTGGAATGTCAGGTTTAAGTTGCAGGATTTTTATTGTTCAACCATTTGGAGTGTTTTCAGTGGCTCCTGTTTAAATGGAATTGGTTTCATTAATGAAACTGCCCCTAAGGGGAACGTTTGTTGATATTTACGCATTTGAGCTGCGGAATTCTATTTTGGCAAAAGTAGTTTGGGACGGAGTTGCATCTTTATTTTTTTAAATGGGTTTTTCTATAATCTGGATTTGTGCCCGGTTGATGGTAATAGGTTCCTTAAAACATGGGACTTGAACATAACTGGCAAATTGTGGGTGTACTTTACAGACTGCCCTACCCTTCGACGAAACGAGGCGTGATGTTATCTTATAATTAATTGAATACATGCTGATGCCAAAATTAATGTAAAGCACTTATATTTTCAGTGTTTTTCATTCCTACAATAATCTCATACTATTTCATCAATATTGAGCATATTATTTAACCCATCAACTATTTGCACTAAATCATATTGCACACAAGAATTTCAATGTTATTCTAAACTGTTCCTGCAACGAGTTACATGAGCAGTGACGTCACGTAATACATGAAGACGTCCTGCTCGTGTGTGTTAGCAGCTTTGTTTAGCTGCGTTGACAGCGCTGCTATGCTGCAAAGCGCTTTTACACCCTGAATGTTAATGTTATCATCGTTCTAAAAGTGGTTTTAACTTAAATTATGTTCTCATGGTCACTTTAAGAAAATCTTAAAATAGCTGCTTGACTTCCTGCAGGCTTAGCACGAATACCGATTTGTCGACGGGAGAATAGACATGACTATTAACTAAATGATGTACAATAGGAGAAAATAGCTCTGTTTTTTCTATTAATTATCACAGTTATGCATTCTAAACGAATCATGATTTTGTAGATAATCGTATATACTTTGTGGCCGTCGAGAAAACTTTCTAAGTTTGTTGTTTTGACAGTTTGGGAAGAAATATTCCACTGAAATAATCTTCATTTATAAGGACCTAGACAAAGATCGTTAGAAACGAAAGACAAAATGACAGTTTGCAGAAGGATATCTACGGTGCGATGTCAAAAATGGAGAAACGAAATATCAGTTTGTATTGAAAAAGCACTGTCTATTCTTCGTAGAAATAGAAAGCGTGCTGAGCCTGCTGTAACCAAAAGGCAGATTTTTACCCTGGCCAAAGGCTAAGCATTGCTATACAACATGGCAATGTAGCCAGTCTCTTGCATGCATTACCAGTCGGCAGCGATGCTGATGAATGTATCGACGCATTTTTTTTGGTCGGATATCAAAAAATAAATTGCTGCTTCATAGAAAAGTGCAATACCTACCTAGTTATTATTTTATTAAAAACCTACGAATATTTCCGAATTTATCATTCCGGGTTTAAAATCATATAACTAAATCCATGGTAACAAGTGAAAGTCCCACCCTGTATAAAACCCAAAAATTTACGACCAAAAGTAGGTGCATAACTAAAACGCCTGTCTATTCCTTCAAGGAATGCAGGCGTGATGTTGTTGAACAAACAAACAAACAAACGTAAATAGGTAATCTGTCTAGATACCGTTTGTGCTCGCATGTACGAGTATTATCGCCCGAACAAGCCATGTTTGACGGCACGTAATACATTGGACATGTCAGCTTTGTTGCGCCAACGGAACAGCATCCCGAAACATAGCTGGGTGATCGCTACTGTCAACGTCATTTGACAGTTTATTGTAGCTAGTAATATAGATAGGGTATAC
This sequence comes from Polymixis flavicincta, assembly GCA_949987655.1. Taxonomy (NCBI): domain Eukaryota; kingdom Metazoa; phylum Arthropoda; class Insecta; order Lepidoptera; family Noctuidae; genus Polymixis; species Polymixis flavicincta. The sequence goes on from OX465182.1 coordinate 20,307,860, forward strand.
AAAGTGTCAGGCCCTATCCTAATCCTAACTTTTGATTTTATTAATGCGAAAGTAACTCTGTATCTCTGTCTGTTACTCTTTCATGCCTAAACCGCTAAACCGATAGTCATGAAATTTGGCAAAGATATAGCCTGGGATATGAAGAAGGACATAGGCTATTTTTACGATAATCGAGATCCACGCGGGCGGAGCCGCGGTCAAAAGTATTACAAATGCAAAAAAAATATTGTTGGTTTGTTTGTCGCCTAATCCTCTGAACCGATCATCCAGAAATTTTGCTTATACGTTGTGAGGTGTACAGATACGGACATAGGGCACCGTTCATACCTACCCGAAAAAAAGTACTTTTTCTGAGGAAAACATATATGATATGATATGATATGATAATACCATCTGTTATCATAAGAACGTTGTTGTTGTTTAATATTACAAGCAGATTACAACCCGAAATTATTGTCAAATTTTAAATTAACGCGAGCGAAATTGCGGGCAAAGGTTAGTCGTTAATAATCGACTGATAATAAGTAATAACATAAAGCTTTTGGAAGACAATACATAAAATAGTTTTACTGTAGGTTCTGCAGCAAAATCATTATGTAAATAAAAATTGGTGATATAAAACCCGCCCAAAATAATAAAAATCTTTCCATTATTACTTACTGAACCCCTATAGGCAAATAGGTAATATCTAATAATAATAGGCATATCCTCAAGTTCTGAGTTGAGCTGCATGATTACTGATAATTGCGTGCACTGATTGGACAGGTCCACTCAATCGGTGTGGTACTTTCCTCAAAAGACCATTTCAGACACCAATCCACATGTTCTTCACATGATTATGTCTGGACTTTAAAAGAGACCGTGACCTCTGAGTTTTTTCGACCTTTCTTCCCAGAGTAGTCAGATAGGAAACGCCGAACTCATCTCGTTTTAAAAATATGATTGAAGTGTTGTGTTTGGACAAATTAACCTACTTACAGAAATAAAATCATTAACGATTTATCTGCTCTCCTAACTTTGACATGAAGTTCAAACTAACTTATTTGTAACAAATGGATAGTTTATTTATATTGCAATCGTATCACTTTCTTCACTTCACTTTCTGCTGGAGAGTTTGTTGCGCCACTTCTTCTTCCCAGCTAAAGCACTAGGAAGTGTCGAAGGGCGGGCGTTTTTGGGGGACTGTCTTATGTATTTTGACGTTCGAAAAGTGCTGACTCTCAGCCTAGTTTGAATAAATGACTTTTGATTTTGACTGCAGGCTACTCAAAGTATCAAGGCTGTCAATTTATTTAATAAGTTCATTCTTATAATTCAGTTAAACAACTGCAAAGTTTACATAGTAACAATTGAGTAAATTAAATAGTTTACCCACGCAACAGAAAGACTTACCTGTACCGCATTTAATGAGTAAATCCCACAAATAAACCTCCAAACAAACATTAGGCCCACCTTTACCTCCTCGTATCAACTATTTACCGGAACCTGAAGCTCCTATAAATACTGTAAACCCTTTAATCTAGTCGACGTTTTTCTCATAATTAATTTCCTGATTCCACATGGGTGGCCCTTGATAATCTCTACGTACCGGTTTGTTGTGTGGTACAAGGAGTAAGCGGTGAGACGACTGCACCAGAACGACGGTTTTTTTTTTTTCTGGGTGGGAAATCATCAAAAAACTTCTCCGGCTCTGGGTGGAGCAGGAGGGCGTGTCAGACTTTTACTGACTAAAACCCACCCGTGTTCCTTCAGTAGCCCGTATGCCAGGGGCTGTGGTGTCTCTTTCGAACAAACCCGCACCCCTGGCAGGCATCGGCCCTTGCGGGTCCCATCACTTTTTGTGCTGACATCTCTTTGAGGCGCGCGTAGAACACAACGCGCCGTCGACTTGGGCTTGGTCCTTACCGGACAGCGAGCTACCCATTACTCGCCGTCCGCAAGCCCATGCCTACGGTGGCCGGAAATCGGCCTGGGATTCCCGACGCCCAGGGCGTCTCCGTATCCTGCGGCGGCTAGGGTCGCGAGGGCGCATATGCTGCCTCTCCCTCACGTGCGCCGCCTCCCTCTTCGCGAGCATCACTGCTTCGCTGAAGGAGGTGACGGCTCCCCATGCCCTCTCGCTCCGTACCATGGCCTGGACCAGGGCCGGACGCGAGAGATCGCCGCCGCCGATCGCCTCCACGAGGACACGGCGGTGCTCCGCCCAAGCAGGGCAGACCGCCACCGTGTGCTCCACCGTGTCCTCAGGGCGATCTTCGCAGTGGAAACATCCGGGCGTTTCCTCCCGCCCTATCCGAAACAGGAACCTCCCGAAACAACCGTGTCCGGTGAGGACCTGCGTCAGGCGGAAGGTGAGGACGCCATGCCGCCTCTCAAACCACTCCTCAAAGAGGGGACTTACCGCCGCAATCGTGGCATGCCCAACCAGAACGACGGTTAGGTATGTTTTTTGAGGTTCGGGCTTAGTTTCTTTTTTCTTAAAACCTGTTGAGTGGGGTATCAAAATAAAGGGTCATTATGATTATGATTTATGATTATGATTATTTTATTATTATTTTATTTATGATTATTTTCTTTTTATATACCTGTAATGTAAAATGGAATCATAAAGGGTTTCATAATTGGTCTAATTGTCGTGCAAAATAATTATATTAACTAAAAACTGTGAAATAAAAAATATTTACAAAATCAAAAAACCTGATTGCCTAAAAAATTAAAATCGTTTCTTCTGTCCAAGCTTACGAGTACTATAGGTGTAATATGATAAGGATGAAGAGAAGTGGGCCTAGAATCGATCCTTGCAGTACGCCCCTGTCCACGCACCTTGGTCCAGAGGACATGGTATCTCAATTACTGTCACGTGTCACTTGGACTATCAAACTATCTTACCATAATATAACCGTTTCGATAACACACATATAGTAAGCTTGGAGAGAAGAAGCGAAGTAGTTATAGAGTCAAAAGTTTTAACCACCGAATACCGTGACCAGCAGATAACGATAATTGGTGGTTAAAAGTTAGTGTTTAGTTTGTAATATTATTCAAATAATTGAGAAAGTGAACACTTTCTCAATACAGTTACAGTATTGGACCGAAAACGAAGAGAACGTTCTTAGCGAGACTGCTCACAGCACCTAAAAGTCTGCAGTAATTTACACAGTTATCGCAGGTTCATTTGAGTTTTCAAGGTACTTAGGAATAAAAAAATGCAGTCGCTTTCATTTCATATTTTACTTTTACATGTAATTAGTTGGAAGGTGGAGAGCCGGGTACTGAGCGGCAAAATGGAAAATGCCTGTAATACTTCCATTGCTTCCATTCCGTCTGGTGCCGAACGTAAAAAAATAGCACCATCCCATTTCTTCCCGTGGGTGTCGTAGAAGGCGATTAAGAGAATGGGCAGCAGCGTTCTCTATATATTTTACTACCATATTGCGATTGCCAACCCGCCTGCCAAACGTGGCGATTATGGCAAAATCCCCCTTTTGGGGGAGGCCTATGTTCAGCAGTGGACATCTTTCGGCTGAAGTGATGACTTCCATTGCTGCGAATCAGGCCTCTTCTCTGTGAGAAGGAGTGGGCTGTAATCTACCTCACTTGTTCGATTTTTCGGCTATTGCATATCCAGTGTAGTGGTGGTAAAATAAACATAGCATGAGAAAAAAAAAAAAAACATTGGAAATAAACCAGTTACTAAAGCAGTCTTACCTAAAATCCAAGAAAATGTATTATCTTTTAAGAAAATCCTCAACCTCGCTAAGCTCATGACTTGTACCGTAGCTTAAAAGGATATGCATAATTAACCATGTGTGACGCGATTAGGGCCATCCGACCAACCGAAGCGTTAGGCTCTACTGTAATATCTTTGCCTCAGTCTACCGTGAAGAAAAACCTCTGAAGGCTATTTTAATGGACGGACATCTTTTGCGTTTAATCGTGCGTCGAATAGATGAAAGGAAGATAAAAACAGATTCTTTTTTTGAAAATAATGTTCCTTTTTTTTTCTGTCTTGATTTTTTTCTTTGATATCAAAATGCTCTAATGGCTTTAGTTATTTTCTAAGATAGTATTTTGTTTCACCAGATTATTTTTATTCTAGAGTGGTGGTACCTATATAGATAGTCAATGTTTAGCCTAGTTCCTACTAATCCTACTATTATTATAAATGTGATGTTTGTTGCTCAATCAAACATAAACTGCTGAACGGATTCGAATGAAATTTTGTACACAGATAGTTCGTAACCTGGATTAACACATAGGATACTTTTTATTCCAATAGTACGTTCCCATGGGATAATTTTCGACCTCCACTTGGACGAAGCCGCTGGCAAAAGTTAGTACATCAATATTTTGACTCTGACTTTGACTGTCTCGTTGATTTAGTGATCGCAGTCCGCACGAGTGCTGAGCGTAAAGACCTTGGGCTTTATTCTCAGGTCGCAAGAAGTTCGGTGTTTCCACCAAGAATTACTCAACGTAGCCCCTTGTCTAGGTTCGTACCCGGGTGATTGCACTGTGTCGATTGGTGTGATGATTGATTACATATCTGATTTTAGACTCTTTAAATATACCAACAACAAAACATAATTTTAACCAACATGACATGTATTATACGCCATCATCATTTCAGCCGAAAGACGTCCACTGCAGGACATAGGCCTCCCCCAAGCACCGCCATTTCGACCGGTTCTGTGCTTCTCGCATCCACCGGTTTTCCATCTCTGGGAGGCCTTCTAACGGTACGTCTTCCAGTACGCAGTCGCTACTCCAGAACCTTCTGGCCCCATCGGCCATCTGTTCTGCGAGCAATATGCTCTGCCCACTGCCACTTAAGTTTGGCAATTCTTCGGGCTATGTCGGTTGCCTTGGTACTCCTGCGGATCTCTTCATTTCTGATTCGATCGCGTAGGGAAACTCCGAGCATAACCCTCTCCATTGCCTTATGGGTGACTTTAGCATTCTTATGACATGTGTCATACGTCAACAAGGAACACAGCCTAACTCATCCACTGCTGGACTTAGACCTCTCCCAGACTGCGCCGCAATACCCTGTCCTCCGCCTTTCGCACCTATTCTGTCCCAGCCACTTTCTTTAGGTCGTCGATCCATCTAGCTGGGTGGGGGTCCCACGCTACGCTTGCTGATACGCGGTCTCCACTCCAGGACTCGTTTGCTCCAGCGGTCATTGGTCATACATCATGTAAAGGCTTCTTCAAAAAGGCGCGACGTGAGAGCGCGACATGACACTTTTAGAACAATTTCCATGAAGTTTTCATAGAAATTGTTCTACGTGAGTTTCGTCGCGCTGTCGTATCGCGCCTGTTTGCAGGTACCTTCATTCATAAATCATGAATAGTTCAATATCAAATTTATCAGTTGATTTGATCAACTGATTCCTGTTAGGAATCTGTTTACACGTTAATAATGGATTCACACTAATTAGTAGGTATTCATTTGATTCTGAACACTAATTATTTGAATTCACTTCTAATCATTTGTTACATTACCAATGCTAATTTCGTGTTAAATGCTAATTTGGTTTTAGTACTGTTCTCGTTTACAAGTTTTTATAAAAATTACACAGTTATTGTAATGAACATTATTTTGGTCTAATGGTCATAGATAGCTGAACGGCATTGTCCTGGGTTCGATTCCCAGGTCAGGTAAAGTATTATTGCGTTTTTGCAATAGGGATTGTATTGCCAGAAACCGGGCACAAACTAGACGCGCGATTGTAATGAATTAAAACCTAGGCACCAAAAGCAAACCTGCTTTCATGCCTCCTGTTCATCTCTAGAGCAACCGCTCTAGAGATGAAAAGGAGGCAGTAACGACATCACTACTTCAATCAATAATTTCATACATTACTTTTTACACACATGACATAACATCACGTCTGGTTTCCTCAAAGGGTTAGGCAGAGGTACGAGTATATCGATAGTGCAGGCACATTTCATTAGCTATGCTTAAGTCCCATGAATAGCCCCAACGTCTAGCCTATTGCCATCATCATCAGCATCATCATATCAGCCGAAAGACCTCCACTGTTGGACATAAGCCTCCCCCAGGCTCCTCCACTTCGACCGGTATTGTGCTTCCCACATCCAGCGGATACCCGCGGTCTTCGCAAGGTCATCGGTCAACCTTGTTTGAGGCCTTCCCACTCTACGTCTTCCGGTACGCGGTCACCACTCAAGAACCTTTCGGCCCCATCGGCCATCTGTTCTGCGAGCAATGTGCCCTGCCCACTGCCACTTATGTTTGGCAATTCTTCGGGCTATGTCGGTTGCCTTGGTACTCCTGCGGATCTCTTCATTTCTGATTCGATCGCGTAGGGAAACTCCGAGCATAGCCCTCACCCTTGCCCTTTGGGTGACTTTAAGCCTTCTGATAAGGCCCATTGAGAGCGACCACGTCTCTGTACCATAGGTCATCACCATAGGAGACACTGTGGTATTTGGGAGGAGAAGATATTGCGAAGCCTCCCGAACGCTGCTCTCTCTGAGTCGGATTGCCATCAACCGAGCACAAATCCAGACTCAAAACTCAAACCTAAAGCATTTTTTTTCCGTCGTCAGCTCTTCTTCCAATCCTCAAGATACACACGACTACACATCAACCTATACATTTCCAGTATAAGCTGATCTCGGATTTCCGTACAGTGCGAGATCAGCGTAAACTGGAAATGTATAGCTTGATGTGTAGCCGTGTGTAGTACAGTTTTATTTTTAGTTCATAAATCGTTCTAATTAAAGTTAGGTACGTTTAGTCCTTACTTGTGTTAGCACTGGGCTACGTTAGGCTCATACCCTTAGGGTTGCTACGTATTTCTGCAATAGCAACAGTAAAGCCGCTGGTTACAGCTGCACACGGCTTAAGTTTCAGCGCGCTGTTTCACAGCTACAGGGATATGTTTATGCCTGGATTATGTAACTCTAACACGCAGATGGCCTTCATTATTTGATAATACTGTTTTCCTAGTGATTTATTATCGAAGAGGGAACTGGGAGCAATTTTCTCTAATTGCATAAATTATGTTGATTGTCGTCCTTTGAAAACACGTGTGTGGATGTTTCACCAAATTCGCCCTCAAGCAGAGCTGATTTGTCCTAGTTTAAAGATTATAAAGGCATACTTCCTGTAGGTATTAATTGCTTATCCTATTACCCTTTTACTAATAAACACGGAATAAAGTTATACCAGGAATAACCATAGATTTTCACAGGTTTAAACTTAGAAGAACTTTATTCTGTGTTTCAAGAGGGTTAGTATTCTATTTATCGAATGTGGAATTGAGAGCATGTTTTCTAATTGCATATCGTCCTTTTAAAACACGTGTGTGGATGTTTCAACTATTTTTGTCCAAAAGCTAAGGTGCTGGGTCCCAATTTAAAGGATATAAAAAAAGGATCAAATTAAATTAGCTAGTGATACTCTGCAGACGGTATTGATTGTATGAAAGCAATATCAGTTCAAAAAACGAAACAGTTTTTTGTTGTTTAACCTTTACTGACGTGATGGCACTCTATATCTAAACATGATAAAAAACAAAAAAAGGTTTTTATCAACTCGTACCTCAAGTAACGACACTCCGAGGGGTCGTTGAACATCATCATCATTCATCATCATTTCAGCCGAACGACGTCCAGTGCTGGACATAGGCCTCCCCCAGGCTTCTCCACTTCGACCGGTCTTGTGCTTCCCACATCCAGCGGATTCCCGCGGCCTTCACAAGGTCTTCGGTCCACCTTGTGGGAGGCCTTCCCACTCTACATCTTCCGGTACGAGATCGCCACTCCAGAACTTTTCGGCCCCATCAGCCATCTGTTCTGCGAGTAATGTGCCCTGCCCAACAAAATAAACAACAAATCTTTTTTTTTAAATCATATTTAGAAAACGATATCCATCGACATACAATACATTATAAATAGGTAATGTCAGCTTTATCTTTAGAAGCCAACGAATTAAATTCCAACGAATTGATTTCCTAGGAGTCTACAGGCGGTGGAGATTATTTACAATCGACGGATCTTAGGCTTGTTTGCCACATAAGACCCATATTGATTTGAAAGTTTATTCTAAAAAGCTCAAATGTTCGAATGTGACTAAAGCTTTTTTATCTCCAGCTTGTACAACATTAGATCGTCTTTTGCAAACAACCGTTACAGTACTTAAGGGTACACTTTGCGCGGGCTCGAACTCACTGGTGGGCCTGGCTAAAAATCACGCTGTCTCACCAGGCTTCGTATCCGACAGAGATAGTATCAATGGTGAGCAGTTAGACGCTAGTCTACACGCACAACGTTATTGAGTGAGACGCAGGAGCATTTTTGGCAAAAAAATCGCGAAAAAATTAAGAAAAGTCCTTCAGAAGATCGGGTTTTATGAAAAAACCACTGCATAAATCAATGACCAATAAAGTTTATTGAACTTATTGTTAATTGAACTTTGTCGGTACCGTCTTGGTTTTCGAGATTTAACACTCCTTCTATTACTTAAACACGCTCAAAGTTAGGTTAAATTAGCAAGAAAAACTAATCTTTGTTGGCTCATAACTTTGTAATGGCTTTTTATTTTAGTATTCTGTTTCCGTACAGACAATAATAATAACGAGACAAAACCATACCATGTTTAATTTTTGATGTACATAGTCAAACAGTGGAGTAAAACCCTCCCGAAGTTTGTATGGAAAAAATGTGGACAAGTGTCACCTTAAGGTTATATTGAGAAATCGAGTCTTCCGGGGAATATGACCATAACAATTAATTCAGCATCAAGTATGTAAATCATACACAAATCGAGCCTTATCACTTTCCCTTTTACCAAAAAGAAAGCCCCCAATATAAAATAACTTACAAAATTTAAGAAAGATAACGTAATACGGACGCAAACGCCCTATTTACGCAGCTACGTATTTTACAGCAAATCGTAAAAGACATTTTACACAATTAATCGTTCGTCGTTCGCTTTCATGCGTAAAATAAATCGTAACTCAATGGTATTTGGTGCTTAGATTAAAACCGTAAAACGGAATCGTAAACGCGACTGACGTTTTCGTTTTATAATTGTGTTTGACGGGATGATTGTGTCAAAAACATTTTGTTTAAATTAAAATGACGGGTACAAAGAAAAAAATAGGCTATTTGTGATATATTGGTCTTGAATGTAGGTACTTATCTTGAGCAATTTAACGTTTACTAGCTTCTGCCCGATTCCGATTGCGAGAAGTTTATAGCCTACTAGCAGCGCCCCGCGGTTTCACCTGCTTAGTTCCCGTTCCTGTGGGAATACCGGAATCAAATATAGCCTATGCCACCCGGGGATAGTGTAGCTTCCCAACAGTGAAATAATTTTTCAAATCGGTTCAGTAGTTTCAATGCAAACAAACAATCAAATCCTTCCTCTTGATTATTAGTATAGATGGTAGTCAAGGATAATAAAGCTTCCCATTAGTGAACGAATTTTCGGAATGGGATCAGTCGTTCAGAAGATTTCACCCTACATACAAACACACAAATTTTACGTCATGAATATGTTAGTGTAGTTATTATTACTTATAGTGAACATACAAGGTTTCGATATTTAACTACACCTTGTCCTGAAGTTCTAAACTAGTTAATTTCTGATAACGTACCTACAGGAAAACCAAACCGGTAACTATCAATTTCGATTCAAGACAAGGGCTTATTTTCAGTAGGTATAACTATATATACTCACCTAAAGTTGACAAAAATGTAAAATCAACCTAACATTTTCGTCAACACAAAATAACACTTTACACAAAGCACAGTAATAACATCAGCATATTTAACTTGTAAAACCAATGAAACTAAAATAACATTTGTTTAATCACACATGGTTTTCATTTTCATTTGGCTTTTGATTCTTGTCGTGTGAGAGCAGTTCCATGTTTTATGGCTTTAATTAAAAATGGGTGTCGTTTTTTTACTAAAAGTGTGGAAAGGCCCCCCGCAGACAGGGGCGACGCGGCTCTCGTAGAACAATTTCCATGAAGTTTTCATAGAAATGGTTCTACGAGAGTCTCGTCGAGCAGTCGCGTCGCGCGTTTGTGGGAGCCCTTGTTTGTCAAATTTTTATTTCGTCTTAGCTGTATTAGTATACACAAAGCTAGGGAGCGGGCAAACTGAAAGGACAAACCGATAGGCTTAACCTTACCTACAAACAGTCTTGTAGATAATTTTCTTATCTTTTATCAACAAATCATCAGTTAATAAGAACATTGTTAGAGACTTTTCTAAGAGTTTGTAAGGTCGTATAAGGTTTGAAGAATTTCCGTACCTAACCTTCTTTCAACCCAACTGCGATGAAGCCCAAAAGGAGGGTAATGTTTTCATCGTCTCGGTTTGGCCAGAAAAGCAACCAATTAACAGCTCCAGTAGCGATTTTTAATGACCCACTTTGCAAAATTGTATTCATTAATTTAGAGGGGTGAGGGTGTTTTTATGAAATCATTGAACTAAATTATTTACTGAGACGAAAAAAAACTGGCTTGCACATATTTTTACAAAGAAAAGTGTCTTTGGGTACAGCCACCAAAAGAGTAACCAGGGTTGTTGGATAATTATGTAGTTGAAGTTTGGTAAGAAACAATTGGATGTTTCTGAACGAAAAATTTGATGAATGATCTGTTTGTTTTCATTAAATTTTCTTCGAATATATCCATCGGTTGCTTACTAAACTTCTATTGTATTGACCCTAGTTACTAATCTCTTTTGGTGACCGTATCTACGTATAAAAATAAATATTATTGAACCACATATTTCCCGTTTCCAGTAACAATACCATTGATGTTAATACAAAAACAACTTCTATTGTATAGATATATGAATGTGTAGTATTATTGGCTCACACAACTTCACCCATGGGAAAAGAAGGGTGGCTTAGTCTTGGCTAGGGACCGATGTAAAAATGTTGAAAAGAAATTGAAAAAAAGAAATACGTGTGTGGGCCGTTATCAACCGCGCCGGCCTTTTGCGGGTTGGTAAATGTCACATGTCTTCGAATTTTTGTTATAAGGACATGCCGGTTTTCTCACGAAGTTTTCCTTCGACGTTTTGAGAGCAGCATTGATGAAGTTACTTACGGTTGCGTTTGAGGGGCTTGCGGCTAAGTAACAACAGCTGCACGGGACGATCGATCAGGTTAAGCTAAGCTTGCCGCGGTTGGTCCGTGGATGGATGACCCATCTTTGCATACCAAGACCCCTCCGTGCCTCGGAAACCGTACATCTCGTAAGTCGGGGTCGTTACCAAGGGGCCATCGCTGTTCCCGACTCCTGCAGCTATTATTTTTTCGCCTCAAGCCCCTCTGCTAAATGACACAATATCTGTTTGAATGTTTGTTTCTGAGACATGCTCAGATTATAAAACAAGGCAGATAGACCGCGCGGAACGCCAGAGTGAAGCCAAAAAACCAAATACTAAAGCGTCGTATTGTATATAATACGAGGCTTTAGTATTTGTTTTTGACTCTTGGGTGTTCTGTGCGATCTATCTGCCTTTGTTTTATAATCTAAACCAAAAAAAAACAAATACTAAAGCGTCGCATTGTATGTTACTTATAATACGACGCCTTAGTATTTGGTTTTTTGGCTTCACTCTTAGTGTTCCGCGCGGTCTATTTGCCTTTATTTTATAATCTGAGCATGCCGGATTCTTGGCGATGACTTCCTTCTCCGTTCACCTGTCATAAAATAACTGTCAGAGAACCTGTCATAAAATAAATTCTGAAAGGTAAAGTGCAGGAAAACGTATCGTGCATTATTTGTATCTCTGTCAAGGAGTGTAACTTTTTTGGAAGTCTTTATATATACTGCGGACTCAGGTAGGCCGAAGTTAAGAAAACCTGCTCAGGTGAAGATTCGCAGATGACTCCACCGTGGCGTGTAAATGTGGTGCTGTACTCTGTAGTGACCTACATAACAGAAGCATACGAGTGGCCGTGACGGAGCGCGGTCACGCACTGATGTGCAGACCACAGGATCGTGGTATTTACGTGCGCGCACGCCGGCTGCATCTGAGCACCGACGACATACCTACCTCGCAAGCAAATGTGTACTGAGGCACTGGGCCAGTGCCGGTAACATTTATAGTGTGCGTACAGACGGCGCTATACAACGCGCGCGTGCTAGAGAGAGATGGGTGCGCGGTCATGGTACACCGTAGCGATTTGAGTTTTGGTTCTAGTGTTCTCCGATTGGCTGTCTGATATTTTGAATACAGTAGCACAGCTACAAAGTGTTAGACCCAAAATAGTATGTAAGCCAAGATTTATAATCAATAAACAATTAACAATTATTCCCTACTATCGAGTTTTATTTACTTAACAGTAACTCTAAATTGGTGACCCCGACGTGAAGCAAGAACAAACCAGCGGAAAACTAGAAGCTACTTCAGCTGCGACGGGAGCCGAAGTTTACGATATATCGAAGTACCGTCTATTCATTAAGGAGTTATCATCAGGATATAATTTCCTAATCGACACCGGTGCCAACGTTTCCGTACTGCCAGCACGCAGAACAGAAAAACAAAAGCAGAAACCACACAAGTACAAAGCAGCAAAGGAAGAGTTTGAGGCAATGATCGAGCAAGGGATTTGTAGACCTTCAAAGAGCCCATGGGCAAGCCCGCTCCACCTAGTACTCAAGAAGGATGGAAAATACCGAGCATGCGGAGATTATCGCCGACTTAACGCAATGACCGTCCCAGACCGGTACCCCATACCAAGACTTCACGACTTCACATACAACTTATTAGGGAAGAAATTCTTCTCCATAATTGATTTAAAAAAGGCGTATTATCAAGTCAGAAATCGTGAAGAAGATATTGTGAAGACGGCCGTGATTACACCATTCGGCCTATTTGAATTCACAAGGATGTGCTTCGGTCTACGGAACGCTGGGCAGACATTCCAGCGACATATCGACAACGTACTACGAGGACTTTCGGTTTTTCCTTTCGTCGACGATATTCTGGTGGCATCAGAAACAGAAGAAGAGCACAGAAGAGACCTGGAGGAAGTGTTCAAGAGGCTGCATGAAAACGACTTGCAATTGAATGTCGCCAAATGCATTTTTGGGCAGTCAACACTCGATTTCTTGGGCTATACAGTATCGGCCGAAGGAATAAGGCCGACAGACGAAAAGACAAAAGCCATTACATCATATCCTATACCAGAGACTATCCATTTACATGGCTGTACGATACTTTCGTCGGATTGCTGAGGGCCGCGACGTCACTGTCTTCACGGACCACAAGCCACTCGTCAATGCACTGATTGCAAACAGCAAGAACGAAACACCGCGTCGCACGAGATACTTGGAATATATTAGCCAATTCATCACTGCTATCCAACACATATCCGGCAAAGATAACGTAGTCGCCGACGCGTTATCAAGAGTTGAAGCAATAACTTGCCCGACGCCAATCAACTACGACGAGTTAGCTAAAGCACAAACCCAGGATACCGAGCTAACACAAATTATGAAAAGCGATCGTTGTGTTTTCAAGCGAATTAAACTACCAGGAAGCACAACAAAAATCAGCTGTGAGCTGTCAACGGGACTACCTCGCCCATACTTGCCAGCTGAGTTCAGAAAACAAGCGTTTCAAGCAATACACGAACTTAATCATCCCGGCGTTAGAGCGACAAAGCGACTAGTTACAACACGGTACATCTGGCCAACAATGAAGAAGGATGTCACGGATTGGACAAGAGCTTGCGACCAGTGTCAACGGGTCAAAGTTCATCGCCACACCAAAGCACCGATAGCGAGTTTCACACACGTCGATAGATTAGCACATCTACACATCGACATTGTTGGACCATTGCCAATATCAAACAACTGTCGATACCTGCTGACGATGATAGACAGAGCAACTAAGTGGCCAGAAGCGCATCCCATCGATGAAATAACTGCAGAAAAAGTGGCAAATGTATTATACGAAAACTGGATAGCAAGATTCGGTTGCCCTGCAACGATAACAACAGACCGCGGCACGCAATTCGAATCCGAACTATTCAACAAACTAATGCATCGCATGGGTATTCAACGAAATCGTACCACAGCTTATCACCCTCAAGCCAACGGACTTATCGAACGCTGGCACCGTACGCTGAAGACATCACTAGCTGCAAAACTGAATTCAACCAGTTGGACTTACGAACTACCAACAGTACTACTAGGTTTACGTGCTGCATTTAAAGCCGACATCGGAACAAGCACAGCCGAACTTCTGTACGGGCAAACATTACGATTGCCAGGGGAATTTTACGGAGAATCGCCCGCCACCACAAATTTCAATAACACATCTTCACATTTCTTAAGCCACCTAACCGAAGCATTGAAAAAGGCCCAGGTACAGCGATTAAGCAATACAAATCAGGCGGTGTTCGTGCATGGCGACCTAAAGAAATGTACACACGTATATATTCGTAGTGACGCAGTCCGCAAGCCCTTGACGCCAACGTACAGCGGTCCGCATAAGGTGATCGACCGCAGCGAAAAATACTTCAATGTGCAGTTGGAAAAAAGAATCGCAAATATATCTATAGACAGATTGAAGCCAGCCTACTTCCTAAACACAGAGGAAAGTAACGAGAATACACCCACTTACGCTCACATTACAAGATCGGGCAGAACATCAAAACCACCTGTGCGCTTCGCTGGCGGGGAGTAATGTAGTGACCTACATAACAGAAGCATACGAGTGGCCGTGACGGAGCGCGGTCACGCACTGATGTGCAGACCACAGGATCGTGGTATTTACGTGCGCGCACGCCGGCTGCATCTGAGCACCGACGACATACCTACCTCGCAAGCAAATGTGTACTGAGGCACTGGGCCAGTGCCGGTAACATTTATAGTGTGCGTACAGACGGCGCTATACAACGCGCGCGTGCTAGAGAGAGATGGGTGCGCGGTCATGGTACACCGTAGCGATTTGAGTTTTGGTTCTAGTGTTCTCCGATTGGCTGTCTGATATTTTGAATACAGTAGCACAGCTACAAAGTGTTAGACCCAAAATAGTATGTAAGCCAAGATTTATAATCAATAAACAATTAACAATTATTCCCTACTATCGAGTTTTATTTACTTAACAGTAACTCTAAAACTCTAACAATGGGACACCTAATATATTTTCCAGCGTGTCCTGTTGTCTGCACGCTACAGGAGTTGATGGACGCTGGTGAAAGTGCCAAACTCGTAGTCAAATTTGGACTGTGTTTAGATTGCTATCAACACGCTAAAAAAAAGAAGAAGAACGAAGCATAATTTGAAGCCTCATACAACCAGACAGAATCGTTTGTAAAGGCAAGGGGAAGATTATGTTGTACCTTAGAACAGGGAAGCCCGCCAATCATACGGCCGCTTGTTTATTAAGAGGCCTTCACTGTTTAATCAACGCGAAAAATTCCTAATTAAATTGTAAGCAAGCCCGCAAGGTGTACAGCGGTGTAGGGTTGCCAGGATTTTCGGGAAATTAAGAGTAATTTATTATTTTTAATAGATGTTTTATATTTATATTACCAAATGAAAATGCTTGTTTTAGAATTTGTGTTTTTTTAGGTGAAGTTTAAAAGATTTAGTTGCTTTTATTTTGAGCGCGATACATACAAAAATCGCCCTTATTAATATTTTACTAGGTGTAAGTGCTGCGTTGGAAGGCTTTCCAAAAGATGGACCGATGACCTGGTGAAGGCCGCAGGAATCCACTGGATGCGAGAAGCACTAAACCAGTCGAAATGGCGGAGCTTGACGAAAGACCAGCCGAAAGACGTTCACTGCTGGACATAAGCCGGGGTGGCTTATGTCCAGCAGTGAACGTCTTTCGGCTGAAATTATGAAGTACTGCGTATTGGTAAACGTAGCTAGGAACGCCCCCAGCTAGATTGACCGACGACCTAAAGAACAGATGGCTGGGACAAACTAGATACGGAAGGCGGAGAACAGAATTTTGTGGGGCAGCTTGAGAGAAGCCTATGTCCAACAGTGGACTGCGATATGCTAAGTTGATTGATTAATGGTTTAGGTGGTTTACTTATCATAATCTGTATGGTATTAACGCCGCCTGGTATTTTGTGATACAGGGCCAGAAGCAGGTTGCTCTTCATGGTAAGATGCTAATGAAATCGTGACTGAAAGCTCGTTTCCTATTTCTATCTTCAATTTTCCCTTATGTGGAAGCTGAGCCGATAACGGTATTTTATTTTCTTTTCATTTATTTTGTCAAATTTTATTCAAAATAACCACGGATTTCTATGGCATTCAAAGAATCCAAATGTAAAGATAACTTTAGTAACAACAACAAGCCTTTTTCGTCAGAAACCCGAAAGTCTGACAACCAGTCTTACCAAGGAGGTATCGTGTTTTGCAGTACATGCGTTTTTGAGGTCAGATAGGCAGTCGCTCCCTATAAAATATTGGTGGAGCTGCACCCGGATAGACTGGAAGCTGACCCCAATATAGTTGGAAAAAAGCTAGGCAGGTGATGATGAACAAGCCTTATTCGAGCCAAAAATTTCTTTATTATAATTTATGTTTCATCTTAATCTGCCTCAGGTCATGGTGACCCTACCAAAAGTTGAACTTTTCTTAATTTAACCCAAAACTGAGGTAAGTACGTAACGTTAAATCTTGCATATTAAAACCTCTACAGAGATTACTTCAAAAAATTCTGTTTTAACTCTAGAATAAGTATACGTTGATTAACTCCTTCATTTTTTGTGTAAATTAGTTAACTTGAAATATTAGTTCAGAATTTCTTCAGAACAAGAGGTCTTGAATTTAGAAATTTTGGTATTCTTTCGTGTAATTTTTAACCTCTTGTAGACGACTTTTCTAAGTAATTTTTATTTTTATTTTTGGTTTATCTTATCTTTTTACCAGGTTTAAAATTCAGTTTTTGGCCAAGCACATAATTACCATCTTTTATTATTTAGCACTAAACTAGCACATTATTTGTCAATAATTAAGCTATTATCAACAGCATAAATATTTATAAATCAAATTACAAAAGCGCCGAATATGTGCAAGTAAGAATGTACCTACCGAATGAAATTAAATCGAACAACATCAATTTAATCAATGAAAAATGATACGTTTTATAATAACTTGAATATTAAAACAATCTCGACCCCGTTGTGTACGTGCCAATCAAAGTGTTTTGTTAAAAAATATTCGTATTAAAAATATTGGAGAAATTTTAGATACGGGAATAATGAATCTTTTGTTTATGCGAAACAAAGAATTTTGGGGTTAAAAATAATGGTTCTGAATATTAATACTGTGTGATCATTGTGTCGGCTCGTCCAATCAATACTCAATGCGCTAACACAGAGCTAGTAGATTTTAAAGCGAAAAATACCACAAGACTATATTCTGAAATGGGGACGGAGAGCTGTCATATATTTATTCGTAGATATAATTTTTACACCACCTAGTTCGGAGGGCAGGACGCCCTCTTGGCTAGGTAGAGCGACGATCTTCGCAGGATGGCTAGTGGAGGGTGGATAACGTTTGCTGCGTCCACTTAAGAACATGTCTATGACACGTTTCATTCGATGTTTTTTTTTCTACCAAACAATGGTCTTCACAGATGCACAAAAAATACAAAAAAAAAATGTTTATGAAGCAAAAGTTGGATAGAATAGATGACATGATCTAAATGAAATAAAATTCATCTAAATTACGGCTACTGCTACTGCTACTCGAGACTTTATTAATTAATATAAAATTGACAGATTTTTTCTTTGTGTCAAGCAATATGTTTCTAACTTTCCAACGGATAAATACAAATAGATTATGTTTAACTCTTATGTAAAAGGGGACAAGCCTATGTTGAACTCTTGAAAATAAATCTCCACAATGTTCCGCAAACTCAAATCTTGAATCAATTTAATACCATCTATTAATTGGCAATTATATAATATAGAATATATAAATAGAATAAATTCAAAAACTACAGGATTTCAAAAATTCTTTCACCATTGCAATGCTTAATTATACCTGAGTCACATAGTCTATATTTATTACTAGAAAATGTCCATCTGTGCGAAGCCGGGACGGGCCGCTAGTCGTTAATATTTCGTCCAAAATATTACCTGCTACTTCAAAGTGCATTTAAATAAATCTGGAGAGTAACGTAACCAGACAACTTCACGCTATCGGCGCCTCGCAGACACTTCCCTCATTTAAATTTATAACAGGCTTTGTCCTCGGGAATTATATAACCATCAACCATCATGAAAATAATTTATGGGCGAAAATCTGTTTCAAAATCAAAATATTTTATTGTATATAAACTTACATGGGCACTTATGAAACGTCAGAAGCTAGGTGCACGGCGCCAACTGATATCCCTTCTTATGGATAAT
Source organism: Polymixis flavicincta (assembly GCA_949987655.1). NCBI lineage: Eukaryota > Metazoa > Arthropoda > Insecta > Lepidoptera > Noctuidae > Polymixis > Polymixis flavicincta. Next base: position 20,326,256 of record OX465182.1, read on the forward strand.
AACCGGCAAGAAAATCTTCAAAGGAAGGACACCAAAGGTTTTATATAACAGAACAAACAAAACTATCCCTTTACACCAATCCTCTTACGAAATGTGTAAAAAACAGATAAATTGAATTTGTTACCAGTTTAAACTACGACAACACTGAATATCTGCTCACTTCATAATCAGAGTGACTTCTCTAATACTCCATGGCTATACTCAACCTCGTTCAATTCCGTTAACACACACACAGCACACCTACAGGAAAAGTTTTTATCCAGTGCGCAATTTTAACCATGAATTCAGCATATCATTCTAAACCCCCTAGCGCAGAAATTTTTCGCCGGTTATACAAAAAAAAAACAGCTGTTCCATGGATACATTTTGACCGCGTAGGTATTGCACTTTTCTATGAAACAGCTGTTTTTTTTTTGTACAACCGGCGAAAGATTTCTTCGGTAGGGGGTCTAGAATGATATGCTGAATTCATGGTTCAAATTTGCGCACTGGATAAAAACTTATCCTGTATATCACAAACACAGACACACACTTAGCATAAGCATTAGCATCTTGTAGTCCTAAGTCCTAAGCAGTCTCTTTTAAAATGTTTGTACTCCTGTGGAACTTTCGTACAGGTGACCATGTAACTTAGCTAGGATGCCAGATTCAATTATTTTAGTTGTTAGTTTTCTAAAATTATCCAACTTAGACAACTTACCGTAGTGACACACCTGAAAATTACGCGCGGCTCCTGTTTATGTTTCCTGAAAATTACGCGACGTGATTTCAGCCTCTGGGTATACCTAAGCTAGAACGAACGCGCAGAATGAATGTGACGTAAACTCAATCGATTTTAGAATTGAAAATATCCCATTTATATTAATTTAGTTTTAGGACTTTATTTATATAATTATATATGGAGATACTTATTCATGACTCGGCATAGCACGTACCATGCGTATTAAAATTGCAATTTATTCAAATAAGTAGGTGTAGATTTCAGATCAAAATTACCGCCTATAGATTTCATTTCGAATATTTCATAAATTTTGAAATTCAAAATTCAAATATGTCATAAGCTATGCAGTAAAATCCAATCAGAGCCGAATGTCTGAGCACCCAAATTATTTTCCATTTAATTAAGAGTTGTTTCCGTCAAATTAAACCGTCTTGTGCCAGTTCGTCATTTGCGATTCAAAGCGCGACTTTCAAGTTTGAAGTGGGTGGGTAGGTAGGTAGAGAGGTACCTATTTTTTGTTAAAAGAGGGGGCCTTTGTTTGCACCCCTGGCTAATTTTAGGCGCGTAAATATGTGAACGTTGCTTATATTTTTAGAGAGAATTGGCGAAAGTTGGAAACTTTTTGGGGGTCTTAAAATAAAGAAAACGGGAAATTGTGTCAGTAAGGCTTATTTTGGTTTTGTTTGTAAACAGGTGACTCGGTAATGACGTCACTGAGAGGCCATTATTTAGGCTCCACTCGGTGTTAAGCAGGTATTTAGGGGTGATACTTCTGCATTGAAAATGGAACTCCTTAGTATCCATCTTGTTCATGATGTAGGTCTATGAAACTTCAGCTAGCTTCGAGGAATTCTAGCACAAGCAGCTTCTTCTACATACATACACTCACGCCTTTTTCGTATGTGGGTAGGCAGAAACTATAGAATGCCACCTATTACTATCCTTACATTTGTGCTAGGGCTTGTGGCTAAGTAGCATAAGCCGCACGGGTCGATCGATCAGGTTAAGCTACGCTTGCCGCGGTTGGTCCGTGGATGGGTGACTATCTTTACATACCAAGACCCCTCCGTGCCAAGGAAAGCACGTTAAGCCGTTGGTCCCGGCTGTCATTTGTGGATCTTTGACAGTCGTAACGGGTCGTCAGAAGCCCGAAAATCTGACAACCAGTCTTACCAAGGGGTATCGTATTACCCAGTAACTGGGTTGTGGAGGTCAGATAGGCAGTCGCTCCATGTAAAAAACATGGTATTCAGCTGCATCCGGTTAGACTGGAAGCCGACCCCAACGTGATTGGGAAAAGGCTAGGCAGATGATGACACATTCCTTTTGCATCGTTGACGTTCAAACATCCTGGTCATACTCGCACGCCGGTTGCATGTACTACGCACCTGATCTTTCTGAAGAACATCACCAATAAGGTAACTATATGTCCTCTTTGGGCGTCCCCTCCCAGCGTTTCCACTCACATCTACCATTCATTCATCCTCTAAACATCTAAGCAGATTCTTTCCAAATTGTATCACTAAATCTTCTTTCAAACCACACTGTTCCTTATCACATCATGCCTCAGCATATCATTCACAGTCACAACACACGTGCTTTGCAAGGAATGCAATACCACAGCATTAATTCCACCTTCATGCCACACCCACCATTCATTGCCATACATAAACCTAGGCACCATCACACCATTGTGCGCAGCCAGTCGAGCCTTATCTTGTGGAGCTTCTTCTGTCATTAAGTCTCTCCGGTACTAAAGTATGGCTAACGTGTTGGTACTGCCAGGGGTGCGGGTTCTTCGAAAGAAATACCGTGGCCCCTGGCACACAGGTAACTGAAGGATTACAGGTGGATTTTAGTCAGTATAAGTTGACACGCTCTCCTGCTCCACCCAGAGGTGTTGGTAAGATACCTATTATTCAGTCAGTCAGATGTGTGCGGGTCCAGACTCTCTACTAACTTACTTGCCTCACTTCTACCAACGAAGATGCCTCGGCGATACCATAAACCTCATGCAATATTCCCCTTGAGAACGACAAAGCTAATCCCTAAACCTAGTCTCAACACCACACATAACTTCATCAGAACTCTAAAATATACGTATGACTAAATTTGCCTTAGTTTTGGTCGAAATTATGATATAGGCACAGTCAGTTTCATAATTGGTTTACTACTTTAAGGTTGAAAGACTTTGCACGTCATAATGTCTATGTTACAGATGTACCAGTAGTTTCAACCTTACTGAAGTTTCAATATTCATCATTAATGTTTAATGGGCCTCAAGTCTGGTCTATCATTGATTTCGTAATTGTTGATTTTGACAAGTTTGGTAATCTACTAATAAAATGGCGTCATTATGACTTTCCAATGGTCAGCCACTGACACTACATTGAAAGAAATGGCTTGTACATAATGACAAATGAATGACTGACTTAGGCAGTAATCTGCTAAAATTTTGACAGTACCTAAAATAATACTTATGTAAAAATATATACATATAAATGAAATCTGGCATGAATAAATGTTCAAATTTAGTAGTGTTTTTTCGAAAATCAATTCTACTAACGGGTTTCATAACGAGACCGTTGACCGACCATTATGAATTTAGCAGATTACGAACTTTTAGCAAAATGACAATGGGATCGTGTTGGAATGACGAACTTATAAAAATAGCAGAATTGGGGACCTAATGTGGCGAAATCTACATCGCCACATGCGAACTACGCATCACACTGATGTCACGCAAAATCATCGCGTAAACACAGCCTAGTTTACCGCTCGAATTGCACATACCTACATATTTTTTTAGTTATTACCTGTATTTATATTAGCGATGTACCCACTAGTTGCCGAATTGTCGTGAAAGCCGACTAGTCGGCCATATTTGTAGTCAGTGATTAGTCGGCTAAAATTGCCGACTAGTCGGCGCATTGTTTACTCGTACTATTTGGGTAAAAAATGTAAAAGACGGCGATTGAAATGAAATTAAAATCTTTACTGTTGTTATTTTTATTATACAATCAGTTTAACAGTTTACTTTCAGTGCAATCTAGAATAGGATAGGAAGAAACACCGGCTCGCACATCAAAAATGATAGAATAAATGCAAAGTAAAGAAATACATGTCCCGACAATTCAACCTGGTCGCCCAGCGCTACGCACTCGGTACCTACGAGCCAAAAGCGTTGTCACGTACATTACCGATGTCACCCGAAGTCAACCGAAAGCAATGATCGGCTTGGCCGACAGGTCGGCCGACTAAGTCATAGTCGGCCCGTATCTAATTTACATACAATGTCTCGTCTACATCAATCGTCGGGCAGTAGCCCACCAGTCGCAACACCAGTTGCCAATGAATACCTGCTGAGATCCTGTGAGGCAAAGTAGGCTCTCCAAAGTTTGCAAGTCAAAGGAGACAAGATGTTGGGAAGATGTAGTGACGTTTTAACATGACGACCCCTCTTCTAAGAAAACAATCAGTAAAGAAGTAAATGAATAAACAAAATAGTCTATACTACATACGTACTACAAATAAATTAAATTGAAGTGTCTGTTTGTAACGTAAAACTAACAGTTTTACGTTACAAACGAAACTGTTAGTTTTTACTTAAAACAAAAAAAAAATCATTTTTAAATTTTTGTCTGTTCTTTGTTGGTTCCGTTTAATATGCGAAACAGCTGGACTGATTTTAACGGGACTTTCACTGGCAGATAGCTGATATTTTATGGAGTAACATAGGAGATTTTATACTCATTATAACATAATATAACATGTCCCGGTAGCACGTTTCCGTGGGATAAATTCCGACTTCCACACGGGTGAAGCCGCGGGCAGCAGCTAGTATACAATAAAGGTGGTCTTCTGCGTGAGAAATGTCCAACAAAGTCTCCAGATTCACAGCGACAGCTGGAAATAAAAAATAGAAAAAATCCTAAAAGGACAAGCCATAATGTGAAAAAAGGTTACAACGAGCCGATTTGCTTACAGCCCGATGAATACAAAATGTACTCCTTTTAAAACTCATTAGCCCGTAAATGTCCTCTGTAGAACACGGGTCACTTTGCCATGGGGTTAACTGACCCATATGTTCGGCAGTCCGAAAGAAAACAAAAGAAATTCCAGACTCTTTTTTATTTTATTCACCTCAACATTTCTTTATCGAAGTCTCAACAACACCACTCAAACAATTAATTAACCTGGTTTTCTTTATTTATTACTCAACTATTAATTACAAAAAACAATTACTAGTAACAAACCTCAAACTTAATTACGGCATGAGTGGTCTATCCGACGTGAAACTCCGAACAGCTCCGTATAAAGCGTTCAATGAAAAGAAATTGTTTTATGAAAATATTTTCCAAGCAAAACTTTGGTAATTACTGGAAACCCTATAGGAGCAACTATTTAATGGTTCGATGTTAATTTATATTGTTTTCGTAAGCGGTTCATGTTTTTTTAGGGTTGTCAGAACAATGAATTTTCAACCGACGAGTTACATGTTCTAGTTCTTACCTGACTACGGCGAAGCAAAAGGAGGGTTATGGTTTTGACCGATATAATCATAAATATTTGAGTTTCTATGTTCATTCGTTCCCTCATGCCATCTAAATTCCTTATCATAATTTGACAAATGATGTATCGTTCGAAACGTCTTGATCGTCCGCTGGTTTCAGGATGTGTGCCGTGACACTTGACACTAAATAGGGTATTATCCGATTTCATAAAAACTATTTTAATTTGAAGATTGGGATGATTTATTTAAGAGAAAAATTTAAATAAATTTATTAAAACACATTTTCTCAATTAAAAACGATTAAAATCGAATTTATTTTTCGTTGTTTTGAATTTACCGCCAAAACGCTCCTTACGATGACTTTTATCACGTGACATGTGACGTCAACTTTGTTTATACGGCACCGGTACAAATACCTAGTTTGGCGCCGTTTTAGAAGTATTTGTGCACAGAGGCACCACACACCAGTAATATCACTTTGTAGCCGTTGAGTTGAGCCGTATGATTACTGATACATGCGTGCACTGAATGGACAGGTCCACTCAACCTGTGTGGTTCTTTCCTCAAAAGACCATTTCAGACACCAATCCACATGGTCTTCACATGATCTGACCAAGATTATGTCTGGACTTTAAAAGAGACCGTGACCTCTGAGTTCGTTTCGGCCTTTTTTCTCAGAGTAGTCAGATAGGAAACGCCGACCTCATCTAGTTTAAAAAAATATGATTGACGTGTAAAAGTGTTTGTACAAACCTACTTACAGAAATAAAATCATTTATCATTTATCCATTAAAAATCTTGTTAATTTATAAACTCGATGTTCACTTATTTTCTTACTAACTAGTTTAGTTTACACAAAGTTGACGTCACGTGATAAAAAGTCATCGTATGAAGCGTTTTGGCGGTAAATTCAAAACAACGTAAAAAAAAAAAATTGGTTTAAATCGTTTTTAATTGAGAAAATGGATAGAAATCAATTTATTTTTATTTTTTCTGTTAAATATCTCGTTCCAATCTTCAAATTAGAATAGTTTTTGAAAAATTTGAAAATACCCTATTGAATATGATACTAAATTGAGTATGTGACTTTTTGTGTACAGTCTAAAGTCAGGAACTAAAACAAAACCCTAACAATACCGTATAAATACAAAACAACAAGGCAAACTTTTTTCATATGGAATTTCTAAATAGCAGCTCGGAGTCTGGATTTTTTTCCGGTTGATGGCAATAGGCTCGCCCCTTATTACATGGAATTAAATATAACTGGCGAAATATGGGTGTACCTACTATAAGCTGGTCTGTCTTACCCTTCGAGAAATAGAGGCGTGATGTTACGTGTCATGTATCTAGATTGTCCACCATTAAAAGTTTAGTCTGCGTATTTTCTAAATGATGATGAGTTGAACCGTATGATTACTGATAACTGAATGGACAGGTCCACTCAATCTGTGTGGTTCTTTCCTCAAAAGACCATTTCAGACACCAATCCACATGGTCTTCACATGATCTGACCAAGATTATGTCTGGACTTTAAAAGAGACTGTGACCTCTGAGTTTGTTTCGGCCTTTCTTCTCAGAGTAGTCAGATAGGAAACGCCGACCTCATCTAGTGTACAAAATGTGATTGACGTGTAAAAGTGTTTGGTGCAAACCTACTTACAGAAGTAAAATCATTTATCATTGATTTCATTTTTTCGCTCATCATATTTCATAAATCAAAAGTCATTTATTCAAACTAGGCTGAGAGTCAGCTCTTTTCGAACGTCAAAAGACAATTCCCCCAAAACGCCTCGCCCTTCAAAATCCATAAACAATACTAATTAATTTTTTAAATATTGATGAAAACATAAACAGAATACCACGAAAAATATTAAAGTAGTAAATCTTCAACAAAAACCATAAAAAAATAACATAAAATGCCATGATCGAGTCTCATAAAGTTATAACACGGGGAAGGTATTCGGTAGTAATGAAAAATCATGTTACAACTGGGGAGAATAGTTGTAAAACACATTAAATTGTTTTTTACATTTATTTTTCTGGTGCAAAACAGAAGTTTGAGCGAGAGATAAAAATTGTGACATTTTCTGTCATTATTGTTTGTGTGTTTAGATCATTTATTCGGCGAAACCGGGAGGCACCCTCGCCCTGGCGTTCGGGCTCGTCGAACATAATCAATGTAACGATCGCTTCGCTAAGGATACTGCAAAATCACTAATCACTTGTAGCGTTGTGAAGGGTCTCAACGATAAATAGTCGAGTGATTCTAAATATCTTACAATAAATGAGTAAGTTGCTAAGCACAACACTTGAATTATGGAACAACACTTTCTTAAGAATACTCGTCCATTTTAACAGCCGTTTGCTTAGCTAGCGGTAACTATTCCCTGACCCCCAGGATTCTGTGTGCCCCAACCTAGGGGTCATACACGGAAACGCACGCTTCTCCAATCTGCCCGCGGCTCCTTACTGCGCGCTGCACGCAGGGCTGATCTGTACGCTGCAGGCGTCCTACGGTCAGCTAACAACGCACGTTTGCCGGGGCCAGACCTTCAGAGGTGACGGCCTGGCTGGCCTCTCGCTGAGCCTATTGCTGGCAAGCCCTCCTGCGTCCCTTGGAAAAGTGTGATAGGGCTCCGAACAGTTATCAGTGTGACCTTATCTGCGACCTAGCCTACTATAGAAATGAAATGTTTATTAAACCTTTCAAAACTCGTGTTTCTTTTATCGCTAAACGCCCTGTTAGTTAGATGCCTGCGCAGCCTATCTGCAAAGCCCAACCGCTACACGCTCATACCTTGCGGCAGCCCATCAGTTGATAGCGGGACACTCGCTACGAGGATATATGACGTCGTAAACTACCGCCGCTAAGCTTCATTGTTTGTGTATTATTGCTTTCGGATAAAACAAACGGCTACACATATTTATAACACTTTTCTAGAAAAATATTGCACAAGTAATAGAGTGGGTAAATTATTTTGCCAGAAGAGAATAAAGTATTTAAGGCGCTAGTCAGAATATAGTCAGAATAGGCTTCATGAAACAGTTTTTTTGCCATTTTAGAGCAGCAAAAAAATATAAATGGTAATCTTGATCATATTTATGGGTGGACCATTGTGTTCAAAACACGTTTTTAGTCAATTTTCTCGATGGATAAAAGTCATAAAATAACCATTAAAATTGAAATTCTAGTACTTGTAACTGTATTATTTGTAAACAAATCTTGATAAAACTAATAACAGTGATGTAAAATATAATAACAAGGGGAACTGTTGTTCTTATTTATCGATTGAAATGAGATCTTTGTAAGGGTGAAATTCAAATGTTCTTACTTTTTCTGAAAAGCTCAGGTTCAGGTCAATGTCAGGTTGTACATTGACTAAAATACAATTCGCGACCGAAAAAAAATATGGCTTTTCATGAAATAGTCGTACAATGCACTTAGTGGATTTTTTTTGATGGTTTTAGGTAATTAGTATAATTATGTAAAGCCATATTTGTGTAACCTGAAATTGACCTGTAAATTACAAAGAACGTAAGAAAATTTTAATTTCGAGGGCTATCCTGTTGCTCAATGCAAATTTTTAGATAACTATATGAGGGGGTTTAACTTAGTGCAAAGCCTTGCCAACATATAGCCACATCCTGTTTTTTTTTCTACTATGCACGACTGCATGACTTATTTGTTGATTGAGCAATCAATAAATTACTTTGTTCGGTAAAAGTACGTGGTTTTCCATTGAATTTTAGGTTAACATATTTTAATCTGTCAAACAAACAAACAGAATGATGTCGCAGTTTTTTCCTGTATCAGATCATTGGCTTTCATACACTGATCCATCATGAAGGCTGGCAGGTGCAACAGAGCAACGCAAATCTACTAGAACAATTTCTATGAAAACTTCATGGAAATTGATCACCACGTTCACAGAAACCCGACCATTAGACAGAATAAAATATCGATTCTCAAACTTTACTCCTTACCCCGACACTCGGTCCCCAATAAGTGTGTTCGACAGGCAAAATTCAGCATTACCGACACTAGACAAGTTGTAAGTTATTTGTGTGCCCCTCCACGTTATCGCATCGGAAACTTTTGTTTTACGAACAATTAAGTGTAACGTTAACCGCCCCTAAAGTTCGTGTTGGAGTTCTAGGGTAGCGACACAACAAGAGGGTTGTTAGGGAAATAATGTGCGGGTTATGTGGCGTGGAACTTAATTTTATTTGCGTATTATAATGTTATGGCTATATTAGTGATGATTCTGTTGTGCACCAACTAAACTTAATTTAGGTTATTCATTCGCGTTATCGCAAAAATGTAGCAGTAGTATAATAATTTAAACTATTTATGACAAAAAAAAATCATCTGGTTCGGGAAAGATGTGTAGGAATCGTCACTAACCGCTATTGGTGTACGGTACGCAACAATATGAATATTTAAAGCTATGTTAAAATGGAACCGGAAATGAAGCTATCGAAAAATATCTTAAGTATAATGAAAACAACTTTGTTATGAGAAGAATTGTTCATCTGACGAGGTAAACAAAAACGATTGCAAAATTTTCACTCACTTTGTTATTTAACTGCTGTTGGTAATATTTCTAGTCCCTTCTGTATGTGTATCTTGGTGCAATTCAACAGTAACAGAAAGTCAAATATTTTATGTATTTATTTCCTTTTGCGAAATGCGATACCTAGACTAGAAAAATTAATGACTGGTAGAGATCGTTTATACGGATTGTCGTGGTTGTAATGCTTTTACGTTGTACAGCGAGATGAGAGGGATCTAAGAGAGAGAGCGAACGAAGTATCGTTCACGTTATCGCGACAATGTAGCCGTTGCATTAGAATACTTTCATAAGTATAAACTTATGAAAATATTATCTACAGCCAGTTTTGCTCTGAGTTGGAATTAAATAAGAACAAGTTAGAATTTAACCGTGGATTAACCATTCTTCAGGTTAGTTTGTTTTACCATTTCGATTAAACTGCCTGAGAAATAATATTTTAGTGGCGTAGTAGATCTAGATTGAAACCGATTTCTTTTAACTCGATTTTCAAAACCGATATATTTTTTCTTCAATCTAATCTAATAAAAGGAATTGCGTTCAGTGTATCACAGTCAGTACCGACAGCACGAAAATTTAGGATGGCGCCCGTTACATGATACTTTACATTGATAACATTGTTCAACACTCGGAGATTTTATGAGCCCTTTATTATGTGGTAGCCATGTAACGTTCTCGGCGAAATCGTGCGTGCTGAGTTTTACAGAGGCATGTTGTTGTATGGATAATTTTGGAAATAAAGTGAAATAATATGGGTAAAGATTCTTCTCTCTTTTTCGCACGAGGTACATAAAAAGCTCACGCTGTTGTTGAAATATTTGCCAGCGTAACACATATACACCTACAATCAATCGTAATGGTTTTCGTTTTGACATCCATTGCTTCATAGGATTGAAAAATTCATCTGCTCAACAACGTTAATAACACAATGAACGCGGCTGAACTATCACGATGAATGGCATTATGATCGATTGCCATGTTCTGTATTTTACTCGATTAGCCCGCTCGACAGTCAAACCTATGACCTTAGAGTATCCTATGGCAGTTGCGTCGGTCTACAATTTTCTTAAATTGTAGAGCGACGCAACTGTCACAGCTTTCACACAAGACTCTTGTCTTGGCGGCTATTTTGATTAACAGTCGGCCGCGCAACGATAACAAGTTGTCCTTGAACTGGCCTAGCGCAGAACGAAGTGTCAATAGAATAAGAGACGAGCAATTCTGGTTTTGTTACCACCAAAGTGTGGCCTACTGTACCTCAAATGTCATGCGTAATTTCAAAGCCACTAAGTTGCTTGAAAGTTTTTTCTTAACAGTTTTCCATTCAAATCTAAGAGAAATAATCAAACAACATTCCAAAGGACCCTATTTTTGAATTCTCTCGTTGAAGATTCAACAGTAAACACTGTAATGTTAGCACTAGAATTGTAGCAACCGACCACAGCTGGTCGATATGGCCGTAGTAGCCAGCGCTAGAGTCGAAAAATTTAATTAACTTTTAGAAAATGTACGCAGAACCCAGCATAACAGTTTGCTTATACGGTTGAACTGTATATAGTTGGGAAAAGTGGATTTTTCTTTTTTGGTATGCTTTATAATGTTAGAGCGTCTTTTCTAAATCCCTAGAAAGCTTGATCATATTATTGAAAAAGTAATTAAGAGTAAAACGAATTCATTAAAATTGTTTTAATTTAATGAATCAATCGTAGGAGGTGCAACGTTGTTCTTTAGTACATCACCTGTTCCCATGGGAAGAAAACATGAGTAAATTAAGAGTAAATTAAAGATAGTACTAGTAAATAAAGGAAATACATTTTAATTAAATAGACGTTGTTTTTCTTTTTGCTAAGATTATCTTGTTTGTGCTTTAACAGTAACTATCAAAGATACTCTCAAAAACGTCCTTACTTTCTAAGATCTTAAGGTCCCAAGTTGGGAGCTATTTAAACTTCTATGACCGCATTTTATTAAACTCTACGGCCCGCAAACTATGTTATGTCCTCACTAAAGCACATGAGTTTGGAACTCCCCATAGGGCCATCATAGCCGTCAATCGGTTAGGTTTATGACCAAACTTGGGAGTCGTGAGTTATACCATGCTAAATGTATGCCCAAATGCAATAACAAGCTCGTAAAGTTGCAGGAACTATACTGTATGTAATAAATGGGATTGTAGGGTATGCTGCGGTTTGTTGCAACAGTCTATGAATTGAATATGGTCCACTGCACTGCAGCTCAGGGGCGTTGTAAGGAACAGCCCTAGTCTGATAAAAATCAAGAACCATCAATGGAGGTTATTAGGCTGAATGATGAAGCTGATGATGGCAAAAGGGGCAGTGATTACGAACAAAGTGGTGATTTATTCATGGGTTCTTTATTCCTGATAACTGTAATGCCGATAGTTTTCAAATGGGAACTGTTTTTTCACCCAAAAGAAACTATTTTCCGTAACTTAATATCTGGTCAAACCAAAAGGGGTATGGACACATACACTCACGTAGCCAGATGCAAAGCATTGCTTTATAACAAAAAAACAGTGCAACTCCTGCACCCTAATTGCGTAACACAGTATCCAACGAGGGCTGAATCTTTTTGAAGAATATTGCTAAACCATTGCTTCATATTTTGAAAAATATGTCTGTAATGCAAATAAGGTAAATAATTAATGTTGTTCAACTGTCAAAATTGAAATCCATTCCTATGTGTTACACAATTACCCCGCTGGACATCATTATTAATCGTATATAGAAAATTCCTTTACAAAAGAAGTGGTCCGGTAAGGTATTTTTCTATCAAAGTTTACGCCGACATTCCCTCCAAGTTAGTATAGTCAAAGAAGGGGGGAGTCCGTTCTTTGAATCATAAACAGCAGTAGACTGGAATGTAATGAAAGTTATTTCAATTCAAACTACGTGCTTCACAGAATTTAGATTTCAACCCGATTTCAATTTGAAAAATAAATTAATCCGTTTTCCACCGCTCAAAGGGGCCTTAAATCCAATTATTTGTTTAGTTATTAAAATTTTATGTAATTTGCGCAGATTGAACGCGTTCGCAAAAAAAAGTTTAATTTGTTTTGTTTTTTAAAACTGGATGCTCTCTAGTTGTTATGAAGCTACTGAAGAACTTCTATCAACACCGGCATAACTTGCTTAAACAAAAGTAAAACATTTATACACATCGCTATCCTGGGTTTTCAGCCCTTCAATTTCCCTATCATATTTCGCTACACACACCCAAACCCACACACAAACACGCACACACACAAAGTAACATACTAACCCTGGAATAAGTAATAGTCTATAGTGTTATTTTCCTATTTTAATGTGATTTCATATAACTTGCCGCATTTATGTGCCAGTGCATAATAGGGTATTTTCCGATTTCATAAAAACTATTTTAATTTGAAGATTGGGACGATATATTTAACAGAAAAATAAAAATAAATTTATTAATACACATTTTCTCAATTAAAAACGATTAAAATCTAATGTATTTTTCGTTGTTTTGAATTTACCGCCAAAACGCTCCTTACGATGACTTTTTATCACGTGACATGTGACGTCAACTTTGTCTATACGGCATCGGTACAAATACTTCGTTTGGCGCCGTTTTAGAAGTATTTGTGCACATAGGCACCGCACTCCAGTAATATCACTTTATATCCATTAAAAATCTTGTTAATTATACACTCGACATTCACTTATTTACTTACTAACTACTTTAGTTTACACAAAGTTGACGTCACGTGATAAAAAGTCATCGTAAGAAGCGTTTTGGCGGTAAATTTAAAACAACGAAAAATAAATTTGGTTTAAATCGTTTTTAATGGAGAAAATGGACAGAAATCAATTAATTTTTATTTTTCTTTTAAATATCTCGTTCCAATCTGCAAATTAGAATAGTTTTTGTAAAATTGGAAAATACCCTATTAAAATTAAATGTAACAACTTCTGTCGGGGTGGAGACCTGGTGTCCTGAAATACAGGCCTTTCGCGTATCTTAGGCACCAGTCTCCCACAATATAACATTGATAATGTATTGTTTTAAAAATGTGTTTGTACTTATATATTGTGGCGAGAAATAAATCATTATCTTATCTTATCTTATCTCTATTTTCATTAGATACTCTCTTTAGTAATAAACGCAGGTGGCTGAATAAGATCCTCCTAACGAGCACTATTTTTTTTAGATCTTTAATATTTTATTAAGAGAAGTGGTGGCCCAGTGGTAACGACCGCGACTTACGAGCCACCACTGTTCTCAAAACGGTGAAGGAAAACATCGTGAGGAAACCGGCATGTCCTAGAACCAAAAAATCGAAGACATGTGACATCTACCAACCCGCACTGGCCCCGCGTGGTGGATTACGGCCCACACTCTCTCACAGAGAGGAGGCCTGTGTCCCAGCAGCGGCAATATTATAGGCTGATTTATGAATATTTTATTAATATATTTGTATGTATTAAAATTCTTATCCAGGGTGGCATTCTTGCCACCCAAATTGACGCGTAAACTAAAACGTAGAAATTTCTCGTCGGTTATCGCTTAGCTTTCAAAATGTCTGCCAAATAATTATTTTTTTAATTCACCTGTGATAAATGTTAGCCCCCTGCAAAATTTTGTATACAATAGATAACACAACTAACGATTGAATATTGTTTTAAAGATCTAATAAAAAATAACCCTATACTTTCTCTTTCCTGAATACAAGAGCTTTCTTTGCAAAATTTACGCCCATTCCCAGGAGTTAAATGCGACTTAATTATAAGAATTCTTTTTTCTCTTGGACTGTAATTTAAATGATGATATAGTATGACATGGTACATCAAAATTGCCGTGAAAAAGCGACGAGTGTTCTACATCAAAGTAATTAAAAAGCTGTTTACTACCTCCATGTGACGCATCCACTACTTTTATATCTTCCAACATGTTACGAGAACGTCGGAATAAAGCCATCGATGTAGGCATCCTTAATTAATTGAACCTATCTAGAACCTTCGTTGGCAAATCAAGCTTTTTAGTTGTATCAACCCAAGAAAAACCCAACTGTAACAGAAGAACATAGAGTTGAATTTTGAAGAACAGTTCCCATCTTTTAATTTGCGATTTTCTTGCTAACTATTACTGAGGGATTTAGTTCTAGCCACGGATAGAATCTTTAATTTCCTCAGGGCGTTACGGATCTAGATGATATTCGGTTTGGATCCTCCAAAGGCGTCAGATTGAACATTGCGTATAGTTTTTATTGCTCTGATTGTGTCGCGAAGATCTTCTCTTAGGTATATATTTGGTGCCGAAATGTCCCATTATTGTGGACGTGATGAGAATAGCTTGATTTCTTCGATTTAGCTAAGCGTGCGTAGGCAACTTGGCATATATTTTGAATTATTTTGATTTGATATGAGAGAGTAGGATCGAGTGTCTTGTAAAAGTCATAGAAATCATGTCACTATGTTTAAGTAGGCTAATTTTATTTATGTAGATTATTTTACATGTTATTATTGTGAATGAGAGAACGTTGTAGGCCTTATAGACTGTAGATTTGTAGACGATTTTCTATTCTGTATTCGTCTAAGTACCTGATACTTATTAACAGGCCTGCACTATCCTCCCATACATTTTATCTCTGTAATTTGAAAACACTGTTAAAGCCAATTATTTTTAAAAGAGTAACCGTGGAGTTTCTTGCCGGCTCTTCTCCATAGGAAACAACAATTTGGAACCGTGCACCTAGCTTCTGACGTTTCATAAGTGCCCATGCAGGTTTATATGAAATAAAAATGTATTTTGATTTGAATTGATTTGATTTAAAAGGCCCTTTTAGGCATCATAATTCTGAGAAGGCGGGCAGAAGTAAGCTATAGTGTTGATGGATCATGAAAACTAGTCGTAGAATCGATGATCCTTCGGTTGGGCTGCGAATTGCCAATTGTAACGTAGAACGCCCTAAGGCCAAGTTGACAATCGGGCGACGATTTTCGCAAAGATTTGGGTTGACAAATCGTTTGCCAAAAGTTGTATATACTGCAAAATTTACTCCAAAGTACTAATTTGTGTTCGCGGGCAATAATGGACGAACCCACTGACAATGTTGTTTTCGCACTTATATAATTTGTGGTTGAAAAAAGTTGCCAAAGTTGGAACCCCAATTCGTGTAAATCATTGAACAGAGAGTGTAAGCCGAAAAGTTAAACATGGAGTGAGCAAGCGACGGAGCGAGGAGAAAGTTTTTAATACACCGCATTGTACTGAGTACTATGTCCTTCATTTTTGGGAAGCCCTCAACTACAGGGTGACTTTGGAGTGAAATTCATTGCGTTTGTGAATACATTTTGTTGCTGACAAATGAGTCTTCTATTATTCTGAAAATGTTTCTCGTCTTGTAAAATCCCATAATATAAAATACTAGCTGTTGACAGCGGCTTCACCGGCGTGCAGTTCGGAAATTATTCCACGGGAACGTACTTCAAAGATAAAAAGGATTCTACATGTTAATCCAGGTTATAAACTATCTGTGTCCCAAATATCATTCAAATCCGTTCAGCCATATTTGCGTGATTGATTGACAAACATCCAAACATCTTCACAAACATTTATTATATTAGTAGGATAGTAGGATTGCTTCCTCTGTGTAACGATCCCGCAAATAGGTGCGATGCGACTCTCGTAGAATAATTTCTAAGAAAACTTCATGGAAATTGTTCTACAAGTGCCGCATCGCGCTGTCGCGTCACGCCTGTCTGAAGCAGCCTCAAAACCCGCGAGATACTTGCGTAACACACATAAAATGGCGATTAGTCGCAATGATTTTTGTCATCCATTGCTACAAAGGTTTGAAAAATTAGTCTGTTTAACAACGTAAACAGCGCAATGAACGTTGTTCAACTTTCAAAATGAAAGGCATTGCTATCAATTGCCATTTTTATGTGGTTTCATAAAGGCCAATTTCTATGAAAAAGTGATGACACAAATAACAACAGACAATCAAACTTGAAATAATTTTGATATTCATTAAGGTGATTTTGTGTTCGTTTTTTCTCTATTAGATTATGGGCGAATTCCACTAAACTTTTACATCGAGAATGTCTTAACCTGCGAATAAGTTTTGAATTTTTGACAGGTCTATAGAACTGTCAGACATTATTCTCATTTCATAGATTTTTTTAAAAATCTTTTAAAAGAACTTTGTAAAAGAGCTTTTATACTCCAATATTGTGAACCATAAAGATGAACTTCTATGTAGGTATTCGTAGGGTGTAAATACCCCGTGGTGCTTGCCATAAAGTACAGGGTGCTTTGTGTAATAAATCGTACGGCACCATAGTAATCGGACGCCCTATATTGACTAGCGCAATTTATCGCAGCTACATAGGTACTTAGCTGCGTAAATATAGTCTATGATCATTTTTCTCTGGTCAACACTAAATCCTGTTGAAGGTATCAGGAAGACTTTTTTATAAAGACTGCCTCGTTACTGCGTATGAGTACGAGGTCCTAAGTTCGTTTCCTAGATCGGGCAAAATATCATTGGGTATTATAATTTATTGCGTCTATCTTGAATTTCTCAGCAGCAGCCTGGGGTTTGGATTTGCGCCCTCATCATCATCATCATCTTTTCAGCCGAAAGACGTCCACTGCTGGACATAGGCCTCCCCCAACGGGGGCCATAATTGCCACGCTTGGCAGGCGGGTTGGCGATCGCAGTATGGTGGCAATGCATAGAGAACGCTGCTGCCCATTCTCTAGTAAGTCCCTTGGTCGCCTTCTACGACACCCGCGGGAAGAAATGGGATGGTCCTATTCTTTTACGTCCGGCACCACACGGTAAAGTCATAATCGTTAGTAACTGGCAGGAAAGAATATTAAACAAATAGCGACACTTATGAACAACACGACAAAACACAAATCAACTTTAAAAAATAAGAAAACGCCGAACCAAACAGACATGTCGCCCATCCTTCTTGTCAAACAAATTGCACGTAAGTAACTCGTAACATTGTAATACACAAACACTTATTTACATAAACTTTTACACAATTTACAGGGGGAAACTACTGACTATAAATTTTCATAAAAACCGTACCGTTTCCTGGGGCTTTCAAACAAATGTTTACACACCATTGATCACGGAACCCTTCAAAAAGTCGATGTGGGAAGTAAAATTTCCCCGTTTAAGTCATTTTTTTTAGGGATACAACAACAGATGAAATATAAATGTTTATGGAAAATATTTTGTAACCTATCATGTGAAAGTAAGTTGGAAACCTATTTTCTGTGGAAACAAGTTGCTAGTGCCTTTTCTGTGTGTATTTCTTGTTTAGTTTTGTGTTTGAATACTTTAGGTTTTTCTTTCAAGCCTTTATGCCGAGTAACCACATCGTAACTAGACACCTATCTAGTTTCTACTAAAAAAAAACTTTTCTTCTGGGTCGGCTTTAAGATCTCTATATCCGTCACGACCACCTACCAAAAAAAGCTCTTATTATATTATGACTTACATAGTATAATATCACGCCTGTTTTTTCCTAAAGGGTTTGTAGAGAGAGGCAGAGGTGTACCTGCGCACGCATTTCGCCAGTTATGTTATGACTTGGGAATTGAACCCAGGACCTCATGGTTCGCAGTAGCGCTTCTACCTCTCAACCACCGAGACAATTTCCAAATTAATGCATTATCTCTATCACATGTTGTGTACATTCACAGGTGTACTCAAAATCAAGATCATAATATTTTATTTCACATAAATCTGCATGGCCACTTATGAAACGTCACAAGCTAGGTGCACGGTTCCTATTTGTCGCTTCCTATGGAAAAGAGCCGGCAAGAAATTCCACGGTTACTCTTTAAAAAATATTTGGCTTCTACAATGTTCTAAAATTACAGTGATAATAGGTATGGGAGGACAGTGCAGGCCTGTCAATACGTACCAGGTACTTAGAGGAATGAAAATACAGAATAGAAAATCGTCTAGAAATCTACAGTCTGTAAGGGCTATAACGTTCTCTCATTCACAATATGTAAAAGCCCCTATAGGTACACCTCTGCCTAAGTCTTCGAGGATAACAGTCGAGATGTTATGTAATGTATTCTTCTTGTATGCCTTTAATTGGCTGATCGCACTTTAAACTATAAACTTTGTTCAACCATGTAAATGTAGGTAACCCAAAAAAAAAAAAAAAACTGTTCTAAAAAATAAACTAGTCCCAAAAAGCCAACACTCCAAACGAACCAATCAAAAACTTCCACGTGCTAATCCTTCTCGAATAATAAATGTTGCCAAGTGAAAAATATTTTAGCAGGCATTTTCACTGTCAGCACGGCGTCTAGTGAAAGAAAGATGGTGATGTATATCTTTCCAATAATCAGGGGGTAGCGTAGCCGACGGAAATTGGATCAGAGGGGCAAATTAAGTTTAACCCTGGCGGGAGACGACGATTTTTAAAGAATATAGAATCGTCGGATATTTTACAGTGCGAGTTTTTTTTAGTGTTCCGTAGTGTAGGTGAACGGAGATGAGATGTTTTATGTGTAGAGTGATAATATTGCTTTTATGATGCTTTGTATGTTTGAAGAATGTAGGGTTTGGAAAGATAATAATATAAAGAGAATCTAGATATTCTAAAAAAACACACTGTTAAATAATCATCTGATATTTTAGTGTGTTTTTTTTTTTAGTGTTCCATAGTGTAGTTGAACAGAGATGAGCTGTTTTATGTGTAGAGTGAAAATGTTGCTCTTATGATGCTTTGTATGTCTGAAGAATGTAGGGTTTGGAAAGATTTAGAGAAGAGTTTTGACATATGTAGGTACATTCATAAACTCACGCTTTCTTGCCATGGTTTAGGGAAAAACTATAGGACGAAGGAACGAACGACCAACGAACCTGTTACGATCCTTTTATTTCTTTGATTTTCATACATCTGAGAGGAAATTCTCGTAATTTCCATCAACCAATTAAATGCCAGTTTTTCGTTTCAACAGAGTACGGTGATTATATTTTTACCTTTATTATCTCACTGCACATTATGTTCCCCTACTGAGAACTTTAGTTCTGATTACATAAAGATGTAAATTTCCACCAACCAGGATTTTATGAATATATGTTTTAAAATATTTTTTCCTTTCTACTTATAGAGCTAATGTTACGGCCAAATAAATTAATTTGCTAAAATTGTAAAAATCATGCATTTAAGGGTTAAGAACGTTCACAGTGTAATGTCAGTCTCAATCTGTCAAAAATACCTCGAGTTTTCATATATGTTTGTCAAGTTTGTGACATTTGGTTTTCGCCGAGGTAAGACAGCGACTACATTTTGAACGATTATAATTAGGAGAATTGGCCTTCGGATCATTCACGCACACTGGTTGTGAGTATTACGCAATTGACCTTTCCGAAAACCATCAAAGTTAAACATGAAAGTAGACTTAATAAAACAATTAGTGGTTTTTTCTAACAACAATAACGAGTTGTACCTAGTTTATTTTCAGCGCTTCATAGTTCTGGGAATTATGTAAATGTGAGTTACTAGCTGTCTGGCCCAGATTGGTTTACACATTACGAATTTAACTTACATTAAATTATTTTCATAATATATCTAAAGTACTAGTAAATGTCAACATCTGACCGCGAACCGAGAGCATTGATGTAGGAGATAGTGGTGTAGGAGTTGCATGTAAGTCGTGGGTTCTAAACCAAGCAACACTTTACTATTTTTAAATTATGTATTTCTTCAACACAGATCTCAAAACGGTGAAGGAAAACATTGTGAGGAAAGCAAAATGTCCTAGAACCAAAACTTGCTCTGTGAAAGGAAGTGAGTCATCATCCACCACGTGGGCCTAGAGCGGATTGGTGGATGCCACATGTCTTCGAATTTTTGGTTTCTAGGACATGCCAGTTTCCTCACGAGGTTTTCCTTCACCGTTTTTAGAGCATTGGTGATGAGATTATAAACACAATCCATGACCTACAACTCATAAATCCGGGCCGGTACCACTTGGCCACCCCTAGTTGGCTGCAGTCTGCAGCCCACAGCCACAAAAACCTATGAACTCATAAATAATATACTAATTCCAAACACACGTATAAACACGTCATAAAAACGTCACCCTCTATCTGCATTGTATATCTCACGTCCATGTCCAACAGAACAGGTGTGACATGTGACAACTTAGAGACATCCTTGTTATGAAAACCGGGACCTGTCTGGTAGATATATTATGTTATGACTGTACAATGTTCTGAGGGTAAAAAGGTAAACAACTAAACATAGTTTTTTTACTTGGAAATAACACGATATTGACACTCCTACCGGAAGATGTTGTCAGTATACAGCTTGTATCAAAAATATCCTACTTATCCTATTAATGTTATAAACATGTAAGTTTGTATGTTTGGAAGTTTGTCACTCAATCACGTAAAAACAGCTAAATGGATATGGAAACAAAATTGGCACACGGATATAAGAAACGGGATTAAGGCTGCCCTCCCAAAAAAAGGTTGAAAACAGCATGAAGATGAAACCACTTTTCGTCGGCATTTACGAAGAAATTACATTTGAAAAAAAATGTTAGTAATCTACATAATATGATACGTCATTTGGTTTAGGCATAACTTTTCTATGCGTATCAAATAATAAGAAAAAAAAAAAAACACCAAATCACCTCCAAATCGTTGAGATGAAACCATTTTACTCCTTCATTTTTTAACAAAAGAGTTAAAAAAATGTCTACTGCTTTGCAATACAAAGGAAAATAATTTGGTTTTGTTACTTTTTACAAATAATATGCATTATTTTTGTTATAATAAATTAAAAATGCGACCGATTAAAGACTGCACGGCTACATCACCCCGCACTCGCCCACAAATTTAGTGCGCCCAAATGCTGAAGGTCCTTAGCGTGGATACAAGCCTTAACACATGGGATACTTTTTATCCCAATAGTACGTACCCGTGGCATGATTTTCGAGCTCCACGCGGGCGAAACCGCTGGCAAAAGCTAGTGTGGTAACATTTAAAGGTTTGGTACAGACCATCAAACTGAACAACTTCCTTCTCAGGACCAACATCGTTATCGCGAAAAAAATATAACTGTTTCAAACAAAACTTTAATACTCAATCGACCCATTTTGACTTGTGTGGCCCTAGTATGAGTTTCTTTAAACTATCTCGATCAAGCGCGTTCGGCAAAATAAAAAATGAGACATAAAATAAATAACACAGAGTTTATTTTAGCATGCTCATCCCAATCAAGGGGTCTTAGAGATGTCAGCACCAACTGGTAGGGTTCACAAGGACGGATGCCTGCCAGGAGTGCGGGTTGTTTGAAAGAGATACCGTAGCTCCTGGCACACAGGTAAATGAAGGTACAGGTTTTAGTCAGTAAAACTTTGACACGAACCTCCCGTTATTTGATGATTTCTCACCATCAAAAAAAAAAGGGCCACATATTATCTTTTCGATAACGATGTTGGTTGCATAGAGAAAACACCCTTATATTTTGACCACACTTTTCTGGCACATGCTGAATCATGTACTAAATCCCTGGTTACAGATTGTGCGCCGATGTTTCTGCCACCCTGTATTGGGGTTAACGATGACATTTGATTTGACAACTTGAAAAAGTAATGTTGCAGATTTGTTCCGCTCTCCAATACTAGTGATGAAGAGCGGCCATTTTCCAGACTGCCTGTTAAGGCGCCCTTCAGAAAGTAAATATTGCGTGCGTGCGATGTTACGAGATATTTTTTTAACAAAACGCGGTCTAAACAATACTATCATCTGAACTAATGTAGGCTTGTCAAATAAATTGGTGCTTTGGGCAAAATATTTTCGGTCGCGACTCTCGTTCGCCATTTTTTTTTCGGCGTAAATTATATTTCGACGTTGAAGTTGATTGAGGTGGCTCTGATTATAATTCGAAAGTATCGGTCCAATTTTCGCTGACTCGATTTGTTTTGATCAAGTTTTAGGTACATGGCACTGTTTACTTCGTTATGAATTTTGTGAAGGCAATTTTTTGCTTCGATTTCCTTCACGTTAATAATAATTTATTGGTGCGATTGGCGCCGTTGCTAAGCAATGGCTTTTGTATGCGAATTCTTGAAAGATTCGTGGCTAAGTACCTAATAGCAGCCGCATGAACCGATCGATCAGGTTAAGCTACTCTTGCCGCGGTTGGCCTGTGGATGGGTAAACATTTCCACATAACGAGACCCATCTGTGCCTCAGAAAGCACGTTAAACCGTTGGTCCTGGCTTTAATTCATGGAATTTTAACAGTCGTTATGGGTCGTCGTAAGCTTGGAAACTGAATACTGGTTTTACCAAGAGGCAGATGAGGCATATAAGTTTTGTCAGTTAGACTAGAAGCTGACTCCAACGTAGCTGGGAAAAGGCTATGCTATGATGATGGTTTGATTATTTTATGTGACATTTTAAAGTATCTCTTATGTTCGAACAAAGTATTTGTATGGCCAACAAAGAATGGATGCTACTACAATAAATATGTATGACACCTCGAACTGTTTTATTTCTACATGAAAGACTATAAAAGATAATCATCATCTGCCTAGCCTTTTCCCAACTATGTTGGGGTCGGCTTCCAGTCTAACTGGATGCAGCTGAATACCAGTATTTTACCCCTTGGTAAGACTGGTTGTCAGACTTTCTGGCTACTGACGACCAGTAACGACTGTCAAAGATCCACAAATGACAGCTGGGACCAACGGCTTAACGTACTTTCCGAGGCACGGAGGGGTCTTGGTATGTAAAAATGGTCACCCATCCACGGACCAATCGCGGCAAGCGTAGCTTAACCTGGTCGATCGACCCGTGCAGCTATTGTTCCTTAGCCACAAGCCCCCCAAAGAATAGAAGATAATATAACTGAAAATAAAACTATAAATCACTAGAACATTTCAGTATCTGAACAAAAGAAATTCTCCTTTACGAGTCAGTTCGTCATAGAAATTAACTTGGTTATGACTATTTTTACGACATTACCTACAATGGGAGAGTTTATCAACACTTACTGAGTTACTACAGCATTCCCTTCGTATTTCATATCTATTATTGTTCTCAGACAAAATATTCGCTGAGAGAACTTTACGATAGTCGTAAAGAATAGCTATTACCGCGACATCAGAAAGAAGTATGGGCAGAAGTTCCAATATAGAAAATAATATTAAATTTCTGAATAAAGTTTGAGCAAGCACTACGCTTGACAGTGTTTTCTTTCTAAGTACTTGAATCGCCACTTTTCCCTTATTGTTCGTTGGTCGTAACATTCTGTCGTCTTTCTGTTCTATGCTCGTGATTATGATGTTTTTTTTTTTTTTGGTGACAAAAAGCAATTTTTCTTTCTTTGTTTTAGCAGTTTCTGAGGTCTAAAACCAGTTTTGTTTTTTAATTTCTACAGGAATACCCATGGGTTGCTGACTTCATATTTTCACTTTTCAACTTGGATTTCAGTAATTCGGTTTGGTCGCAGAATGTAGTTTATTTGGTTTAATTTGACTTCATCCAGAAAATGAAAAATATAGAATTTTAGCGATATTTCCCCCAACAGTTTGTCCCACTAGCGAAATTGGATAGTTCCCACCAATATAATTTGAAATAGTACGAGCCTACTATGGTTCTACTCCAGTGACACGGCCTCTTCTCATACAGAAAAGTCATCAGCATTGATCATTGTTTTTTTTTATGCTGTGTTTTTAATCCTTCTGTATCTACTCTGTGTTGTGACGTAATCGAGTAATCGAGTTCATACTGTAACCACCATTATATTCTTGTTTTAGGCGCCTCTGAGAATGGCCGCCTCTAAATATAGAGGGCTGTTACAGTGTTAGTCCCTCCTAATAGGATTAATAGAAAATGGTTGTAACTTAATAGTATTAGAGTTATTACTACATTTGTTATTGCTATTTACTTTATGTTCCACGTC
The DNA here is from genome assembly GCA_949987655.1 of Polymixis flavicincta. Taxonomy (NCBI): domain Eukaryota; kingdom Metazoa; phylum Arthropoda; class Insecta; order Lepidoptera; family Noctuidae; genus Polymixis; species Polymixis flavicincta. The sequence continues at coordinate 20,351,008 of OX465182.1, forward strand.
TTACAGAATTAGTGGGCGATGGCGGTTCGACTAAAAAGCACTAAATGTAAAAAGTTAGCTTAAGTATAAAATACAAAAACAAACGATCTCCATTTCAAACGTAAAAATATTTCCCTTCGAAAAAACTGAGGCACGCACAAACATGAGACCATTACCATAGAGTTCCCGATGTATCAATAGGTACCTTTGACAAGCGGTACAAACCGAGAGGTGAACAAACACTTCTCTAGATTATTTTTTTATTGATCACTTGTTGAGTTTATGTTCGTGATCGATTCGCTTTGAGTTCATTGCTTGTGTTGTGAGTTTTATGTGTGTTGTAGTTGTCCAAAGTTTAGACACCCTTTTCTCGAGCTCGTTGCATCTGACAAATATCTACCACTGTGCGGGTTATTTTGTTTGCCAATACTTAAGCGAAGATAACTTTAATCTTGTTATTACAATTGTATTTAAATTATTTTCTTTCATACATATTAAGTAGGTATATTTTTATATATTTTTAAAAAATCATAAAAAAATCATTTAAAATATAAAAAAATAGTGGCCCATCGGCATCAGGAGCAGGATCCAGGATGCCGGTGGTCAGGGCTCTAGAGAAAGGAACCTCCTGACTATGCGTGCCCTGTCTAGGAGTACTGCTTTCTGAATCAAGCCCTTGATCCAGCCGCGCAATGAGAGCCTCCTGAGGTGTTGGTCGAGGCTCTTCGCTATTAGACCATTTACTGTAATGATTATCGGTAGGTACAATGATTGCTGAGTCCGCTTCCCACATGTCGACAACCTCGTGAGCTAAGTCAAGATACTTGATTTTATTATTATTCTATTGATAATTGCGTAAGCGTTTTATACCGTTAAAGATTATATTAAGGACAAAAATGCTTGGGATTGACCTGCTCCAATTTTTGCATACCGAATGTTCTTTTTTTGTTTGACATTTGATAATTATTATAAACACTTTGACATGAAAATATACTTTGATTATTATTGTTTTAACTATTGTGAGTGTGAGGACTATGTTGGTTTTTTTTTTGGGTGGAAAATCATCAAATGACTTCTCCCGCTCTGGGAGGGCGTGTCAGACAGTGTATACTGACTAAAACCCACCCGTGTTCCCTCAGTTGCCCGTGTGCCAGGGGGTATCTCTTTCGAACAACCCGCACCCCTGGCAGGCATCGGCTCTTGCGGACCCCTTGGTCACCCTGCGACGGGTCAGACAGTGGCCCCACCGCCTACCACTTTTCGGCCGCAGGGGATAGGGAGCGCGGACAACGCTATACCGACACTCCTCCTCCGCCCCAGCCTGTAACCCTCAGCCGCGATGCCTCCCATTCGACATCGCGGCCCACTTCAGTTGCGGTGCACCTCACCGCAACCTACTTTTTTTTGGCCGCTATGTCGGCGGCTTTGAGGCACCAGCCCTGACAAGCGGCCCCACCTTGGGGTTCCGCTTCGCTTCACCGTGGCTGGGAAGACCACGGCTACTGAGCCCCCGCAACAACAATGCGTGAACCCACCCGGGGGGCAGGACTATAATAATTATTATTATTCATTTATTTCAGATAATAAAGATCCATTGGGTTAGTAACGACAGTCTTAACCTATGTTAGTACTTAACTAATAACACAGACAGTGTACAGGTGACAAGTGACCTCTCACCAATGGGCTATGTGGGTCATGTTTTGTTTTTGTGTACTTTATGCGGCCTACCCAAATGTCCTTTCTTTGGTATTGTTCGTCAAATCGTTGATCTCCTCAAGTTCTGAGTTGAGCTGCATGATTACTGGTAATTGCGTGCACTGAATGAACAGGTCCACTCAATCTGTGTGGTTGTTTCCTCAAAATACCATTTCAGACACCAATCCACATGGTCTTCACATGATCTGATCAAGATTATGTCTGGACTTTAAAAGAGACTTTGACCTCTGATTCTTTTCAGATTAGTCAAAGGAAAAGCCGACCTCATCTAGTTTAAAAAAAAAAATATTCTCGCGTAAAAGTGTTTGTACAAACCTACTTACAGAAATAAAATCTTAACGCACTAGCAGTAACGATGGCTTTCATTGTGAAGGTTCAACAATATTTGTTGCGTATTTACGTTGCTAAGCAGATGAATTTTTCGTGCATATGAAGTCATGGTTAACCAAAATCCTACAAAATTATTCAGAATGTGATTAAGAGTGTGTTATGCAATTCGGATGCTGAACTTAAAGTATCTAATCATCACCATAATTTCAGCCGAAAGACGTCCACTGTCCTGGACACGAGCCTCCCCCATAAGGAGGCTTTTGGCACAATCGCCACGCTTGGTAGGCGGGTTGGCGATCGCAGTAAGGTGGTGAATTGCATAGAGAACGCTAGTGCGAAGTCCCTTGGTCGCCTTCTATGACACCCACGGGAAGAAATGGGATGGTGCTGTACGTCGGGCACCACATGGAACAAAGTACCTGGATTACAAGTAGATGATGCGGTCTCCTATAATAATAGAAGCGCACACTGTATTTGTCCCTGTTCTATGTATACAGACATACATACATACTCAGCCTATAAACGTTCCCACTGCTTGGACACAGGCCTTCTCTCCATGAGAGGGAGTGGGCCGTAATCTACCACGCGGGTCCAGTGCGGGTTGGTAGATGTCACATGTCTTCGAATTTTTGGTTCTAGGACATGCCGGTTTTCTCACGATGTTCTCCTTCACCGTTTGAGAGCAGTGGTGATGAAATTATTTACACAAAGTAATGCATCGGGCAGGGTTCGAACGCACGACCTACAACTCGTAAGTCGCGGCCGTTACCACTGGGCCACCACTGCTCTCCGGTTCTATGTATACTTGCATGTAATTGTGTAGCCTCTGTCGGTGATCCAATAAATTAATAAATAAATGTAGTGCTGTATTGCTTGAAATACCTACACATGGCCATCTACACACTCACTCATCGAGATAAAACAAGATCCTTGTCTTGTGTGATATTGTGAATGAAAGAGGATCATCTTTACTCATTCAATCTTCAATCCTTCAGCAAACAGGGACGAACAAAACATAGCTTTTCAGTGGTACTACCTACCTACATTAACATAAAAATAAAATGCGTTTTCCTTAAATAGTAAAGAATAACGTTCGAACATAAGGGCCGGTCAACAGTCACCTTCAAAGCCTGAGGAAGTAATTTGCTGTACCTTCCACAAACTTAAATCTACCGTCGATGCAAACCACGAAAACTTAATCATGATCCTTAACATGAAGCTGATAAAGAACATTTTTTGAAAAGTTTTATTTGTAGAGCTGTGAGTGATAAGTTTGCAAGGATCCAGTCCAAACGTTATGGAGTGTTACCGAGTAGTATAAAACATAACTGAAAGTGGATTTTCGTTACTACACACACGTATTAGGTTGGGGACGTGCCAAGCGATTTTGAGTTTTATGGTCTTGAAGCTATTATGTCATAGCTATAAATATGCTTTAGCGATACCGGTGGTTTATTATAAGTTTTGGTCCAAGAGATTTTTGTGTATAGTTCTTGTGTTGAGGTAACTAAATGATACGTGGAAAATATAAAGCGTGAATAAAAAATCTGTGGTCATATTTATGGGTATGGTACAGACTTGCAGACCATCAAAGTGTTTAACTTTCTTGTGAAAACATTATCAGCTGTCCCTTACAAAACTTCAATGCCTACACGACCTAAATGGATGGGACACCTGATTATATTTTCGCTATTAAGAAACTGGTCCCATGGAGAATGTTAAGTTTGATGATGACCACACATTTCGGATACACGCTGTATAGTTAAAAGAGGTTTTTTTATGGCACCGGCCAATGAATGATGATGACGTAGCTCTTAGGTACAATAATAACATTTAAGCATCGAAAATTTAACACGTGCCAATATTGATTAATGTTAGAGCCACAAACAGCATTTATAAGTTATCAGTAAGTAACTCTTACAATGAAGAACTCAGAAACTCATTAAACAATTCGAAACTAAGAACAATACAACAATAAATACCTCAAAAACCAATTTCAGAACAAATAATAATATAATTTCTAACAGAACTCGTACAGAAACTTCTTCCAGAGAAAATTATTAGAAAACTGCAAAGACATACCAAGTGGCCCACTTTCAGAGGTCTTTCTACACACCTGGGCACCGGTGTTAACCAGTTTGAGGTGGTTCGAGGCGGTTCAAGGCGGTGTAATCCGGTAAACAAGCTAACACTTAACTAGATCGATCTCATTTGAACTGGATTACCACGATGGCCGCGTTGGAACTACGACAAATTGACTTTCATAGCACCTACAAACACGACACCGTACATAGAATGCTGAAATTATAGAGGTGTTTATGTTTTTGTGAAATATTTTTCTATTGTTTTAATAGTTAGACTCGAATTTAAGTTTGCAAAAGGTGTAGGTACGAATTTCTCAGTAACTACCCAGAGTCTAATTTTGTGACTAGTTAATAGCACAATGGAGAGCAGCAGGCTTTTTTTTTTGTTTTTTTTTTTTCGATAAGTCGACGGAAGAATAGACATGACTATTAACTAAATGATGTACAATAGGATAAGATAGCTATGTTTTTCTATTCATTATCACAGTTATGCGTTATAAACGAATCGTGATTTTGTAGATAATCGTATATAATTTGTGGCCGTCGAGTAGAAAGTTTTGTTGTCAGTGTGATTTTGACAGTTTGGGAAGAAATATTCTTCTGAAATAGTCTACATTTATAAGGACCTAGACAAATATCGTTAGAAACGAAAGACTAAATGACAGATTGTAGAAGGATATCTACGGTGAAGGAAAATATCGTGAGGAAACCGGCATGTCCCAGAACAAAAAAATTGAAACATGTGAAAACTAACAACCGGCACTGGGCTCGCGTGGTAGATTACGGCCCACGCCTTATCACTGAGAAGAGCTAGCCTCCTCTCAGTGATAAGGCGTGGGCCGTAATCTACCACGCGATTAATAGTAATCTACCATCTAAATAGTATAATCAGCCTAGAGACTAGTCTCTAGGCTGATTATACTATTTGCACAACGGGCAGGAGGCCCACTTTACTCAATGGTGGAAGGAACAAGGCTGCCAATGATGATGATACCTGGTGGGATCCGCAAGGGCCGAAGCCTGCTAGGGGTGCGGGTTGTTCGAAAGAGATACCATGGCCCCTGGCACAAAGACAACTGAATGAATACGGGTTTTAGTCAGTAAAAGGCTGACACGCCCTTCCGCTCCACCCAGAGCGCGAGAAGATATTTTATGATTTTTCAGCCTAAAAAAATGACCTCTGTTATCGCCTTACTCTGCAATTTATACATTTCAATAGCTACATGTCGCGTGTCCAAGTAATTTGTAGCGAAGCGCTGCAACCGCTGCAGGTAACATTATCAGTGCCTCGATGTATACTGCCGCGCGTGCTTCCACTCGGCGTATTGATGGGAACTACTTTCAAAGTTTATAATGTTTACGAGGACAAGACTGCCTGCAGGATAGTCGTATTTCATTCAATTTCAGTACTCGTAGTGTAAATGTTTTACGTCATTTTATCGATACGTAACCATAATTAGACTAAATAAGCACTATTTTGATCTATCTAATTGAACATGAATCTAATGCTCATGGTATAAAGTTGAAAATCTATCAAAGAAATTTGACAGATTGGGGTAGCTTGATGTGCTGGCGTCTGTCCGTATCATCATCATTCTCTTCACCATTCTCCTTTATCCCAATTCATTTGGTGTCGGCTCAACATATCTCTTTCTTCCACACTTCTCTATTAGTCGTCATCTCCGTAGTCACACCCTTTCTAACCATATCATCATAAGACACGGTGGAGCATACGGTGGAGCTTTGCCTGGCTTGGGCGAAGCACCACCGTGTCCTTGTGGAGGCGATCGGCGGCGGCTCGGCGATCTCTCGCATCCGGCCCTGGTTCAGGCCATGGTACGGAGCGAGAGTGCATGGGTAGCCATCACCTCCTTCTGCGTAGCAGTAATTCTCGCGAAGAGGGAGGTGGCGCACGTGAGGGAGAGGCAGTATATGCGCCCTCACGGCCCTAGCCTCCGCAGGAGAAGCCCTGGGCGTCGAGAATCCCAGGCTGTTTCCCGGCCACCGTAGGCGCGGGCTTGCAGAGGGCGAGTAATGGGTAGCTCGCTGTCCGGTAAGGACCAAGCCCGGGTCGATGGCGCGTTGTGTTCCACGCGCGCCTCAAAGAGATGACAGCACCAACTGGTGGGGCCCGCAAGGGCCCATGCCTGTCAGGGGTACGGGTTGTTTGAAAGAGATACCATGGTCCTTGGCACACAGGCAACTGAGGGTACACGGGTGCGTTTTAGTCAGTAAAAGTCAGACACGTCCTCCTGCTCCATTCAGAGCGGGAGGAGTTATTTGATGATGTTCCAACAAAAAAAATACCATATCATCATTCACACAGTCCATCCATCGTTTTTGTGGTCTAATCTTATAGGCATCGACATTCATACTCAAAAATTGTCTTGTTATACAAACAACACAATGTTATTATCATCAGAAATGTCGACGCATGTTGTGTTCCTACTGCTGGGCCACAGGCCTCCTCCTCCAGGAAGAAATAATGAGCCGTAATATTATTCAAAATGACGATTCAATACAGTGACTAATTGGTCCTAATTTATGGAAAGTTAAGTAAAAAAGACCACCATCTTTCTCATTACCTCATTAGTTCCATAATTGACAAGACTATTTCCCGCCATTATGAATACAGACAGAAAGTAAAGTAATTACTCGTGAAGTCGGTTCTCTTAAAAGTATCGATTCGCCGCGCGGTCTGCTGTAAACATGTCCCTCTCAATATTGGTCACGTTCCATTGATAAAATGAAAGTGACCAATATAGAGTGACGTCATTCTCTACCGGGTCATCTCTTCTCATTGTCCGATGGTACACAAAGGATTGTCCCATATTATCGTCGTCATTTAAAACATGTGAAATTTTTCATTATTAAAAAAAATTATGGCATATTTTTAATTATATTAATAATTGTTATTGAAGGGATAAATTGGTTTTAAAGATAACTAAGAGGTTACTTAGGTGATTTGTTTGATGCATTATAGTATGTTTAATTATGTTTTGAGTGCCATCACTGTATGCAAAAAGACTTGAAAATATCATTTAATTTTTACTTTCAAAATTATTTACGGTTAAAGAGATACTTTGGTTTAAAAAACCACCATTTTGAGCGTTTTCAGAAATCTGCGCCAACGAAATATGCTTGAAAAGTGGTCAATGGCCAGTGTCCATGATGGTTCATTTGTCAGAATCAGAATCAGAACTTTATTTGCTATGAATGTAGGTACAGGCATAAGATGTTGTACATAAATTATTGAGATCGGCTACAGTCTACATTACGGCGTGCAAATTATTAGGTACATAAATTAAACTATTAATGTAAATTAAATTATGTCAGCAAAACAAAACAGAAATTAAAGTTAAGTCAATTAATATTATTATAGTCTCAGGTACATATGTAATTGGTCAAATTTGTAATTAATTAATTATAACAATCATCATCAGGATAAATTTATATCATTTAAAAAGTCTTTAACTGAGTAATAACATTTGTCTAATAGTAGTGCAGTAATCTTAGATTTAAAAATGTTTACTGAATAATCCTTAAACTATGAGGTATTTTATTATAAATGACAGGTCCCATAGTCATAATACTTTTCCTCAACAGTGCTGTTTTGTAATTACCCGAATGTAGCAAGTTCTTGTATTGGGATCTCAGAGGACCATTGCGTATTCTTATATTGGCAAGTGACGGAAATAAGTCTATGTTGGCTTTTACAAAAATTGCCACCTCCAATATGTACAAGCATGGAAAAGTTAGGAGCCTCAGTGACCGAAACATAGGTTCACAGCTGTCTGTGCATTTAAAGTTTGACATAGATCTAATACACCGTTTCTGGGCTTTAAAAATCTCCTCCATCTCACTACAGTTACCCCAAAATATGACTCCAAATCTTATCACTGATGCAACCAGCCCATGATAAGCTAGTAGAAGTGTGTCACTGCTAACTTTGTGTGATAGGTTAAATAGTACGTAGGCTGATTTATTTAACTTCTTACATATGTCATCGGCATGCTGTTTCCAAGTCAAATTGCTGTCAATCAGGATGCCTAGAAATTTCGCTACACAAGTTGTTTCCACTTTTTGACCATTATAACTAACATTAATATCATCAGCGCGTATCCTTTGGTAAAAATGCATTACTTTTGTCTTTTTTAGATTTATTATTAAGTTGTTTGTATCAAGCCATTCTATAATTGTTTCTAACGTTTCATTAATTTCCCTTTCGTAGTTTTCTTTATTGGTACACTGTCCTTTAGTTATTAAGATTATCTCTAGCATAAGTTCAATGTAGATATTATGTTATGTAGCCTTGCTTTTCTGAATAAACGAAGAATCCAAGGGGCTAAATTTAACCTCAATATTTGTATAAACCTAGACTTCTAGGAGCTAGGATCATGATACAAATTTTTGGAAGCTCCAAAATCAAAGCCCCAATTAACCCGACTTCAATAGTCTTTGTCTATAAAGTTTTAACAAAGGGTAATAGGATTTAAAACGTTAACTTATTATACAACTTTAACAAACGAACGGGTCTCATTTCTAAAAATGTTTAAGAAAAATCTAACAGGATTCTGGAGTAAGTTATTCATATTTCATTCATTAAAATCAAAGACATTGAAGATACTTCAATGTTCACAGTATGTATTTTATACAAAGTTCTTCGTAAGTATTATTGATCTTTAAATAAATATTTAAATGGAGAAATTTCTTTGAACAACAGATTTTACTGTTCTGTCACCATGGAGGCTACAGAACAACAGTTTTTATTTTGTTTTCGAGTGTTGATCAATTAAATTGTGTAAATAATTTCATCATCACTGCTCTCAAAACGGTGAAGGAAAACATTGTGTGAAAACGAAAACGACATGTCCTAGAAACAAAAATTCGAAGACATGTGAAACAAACACAACAAAAATATTCCACTGACCCGAACCGGGCCCGCATGGTTGGTTACAGTCCACTGCTAATCACAGTTAGGAGGCCAGTGTTCCAGTAGTGGGAAACTTATAGGCTGATTATGCAGAAACAATGAGGGTTTTCTGAAATGACGTTCACTAGGTGGCACCACTGAGACGTCAGGTCCGGGCACCTGTCAAAAGTGTCAAAGCGCCTACGGACTGAACGGTGAACGAATGAATGAAACGAATGACATCAAATATTTTAAGTTCATTGTCGAACTGGAAGGCGTCTTGTCAAAGTGGCGCCAACTGGCTTGAATAATCAAGAAAACCTTAATTGGAAAAAAAATTTGTCAACATTCCTCTTAAACCTTAACTATTTTGATAAAGAGGAACGCATCCATTCTACGAATTAACATCTATAATACCTTAATAACTTTCATTTCCTTGACAGATATTTTTCCATGTAAATTTTGTAATAAATACCACACCCACACACGATCAACAACGAACCAGTCTAAATCCACTACTACACTCACACACGCACACACACACACACAATCACTCCTCACTATTATTTTTTAAGCCCATTCAACAAATATGTACGAGTATGTGATCATCAGTATTGTTATGCAATTATGTAATATTTTTTAACAATATGTCAATACTTTCTAAAGTATACTGTCCGTCAAGATAAAGGATTCTCCTGGTTTGAAGGGCAGGGGTCTTAGTCATCTGTAATATCCATACCTATCTCTTACTAAACAATCTCTAATGCTACCTAGGCTAAGTCTTTTGTGAAATAAACGATTACTTACTTACTTACTTAATTGCCATTTAGGGCTACCGACTCCGTTATTCAATATCAAAAATGCATTAAGTCCTTTTTTAAACATTCAAGCAATTAATCCAGGTCTTACAATAAAAAAACCTGCCACCTGACATGACCCTAGGTGGGCGCGCCAGACATCTAAATCATGGATGTAAGTACTTTCTCACAGCGGTTTTCGTTAGAGCTTCAAATTCACCTCGAATTTCAGAATAGGTGAGTATTTAAGTCTTTTGTATTATGTCACCTTGAGACATAAATACAGAGGGTGTATGGGACATCGACGCGCCAACTGTTAACATGAATTCAGTAGGTATACAAGTTCAGAACTCGAGCGTAATATTTTTTCCCCGGTCATAAAAACAATAATAGGCAGTCATGGGAACTGCAGACAGAAGGGAAAACTTAAAACTTTGAAAATAAAACTAAATTAAAACCTATGAGTTCACGTCACCGACATGCTAATAAAACTTGCACTGCAACTAAAACTGCACTTCAAAACAAAAAATATATAAATAGTTCACTAAAACTCGACCTAAAATGAATAAACAATTTTACCAGCACGGGTCTTAAACTAAAACCCCATACCTACCCAGACACCTAAATCATGAACATTCATAAAACATGCACTTTCACTAAACAGCGCTTTCATCAACCTCTATGTTCAGCTCAATACACTTACTGAATAGCTGAGCGACCCCTTTGTATGACCTTGGCCAAGTCAAACTGTGCTGCAGGCAATTCCGTATGATGGAATTTTTAATAACAAGCGCTCGTTTCGCGTTATGAGCATTTTCGTACATTGCTGTAGTATACTTTGTCCGCGTAATGTGTGTTTTTAATTGACTATGAATTTTGAATTTGGTTGCAGATTAATTTTGGTAGTTATGCTGGAATTAATGTTTTCTTCTTGTTTGTTGTATATATTTTGGCATTTTTGGGGTTTTTTTTTTATTTTAACGACATGTATTTCCTTTCGTAATGCGAGGGCTCTTGCGAGCACTCAGAGGACCGGGGTTATTCAATCAAAATAACATTAAAATTGCTAGGTTTATATTCTAAGCGAAATGGTTTACATCACCGCGCCTATATTTTGACTACTTATCTTTTCGAAACAGAAAATCTATTTGAATTCATATGAAATCACAAGTTATTGGCAAACCTTGCATCATGGGGAAATTCATAAATTGTTTCTGACATTCATTATTACTATTTAATTGATATTTAAATGTACATATTTTTGATTCTCTTTTCCTACGATAAACTGTGATTTTCCTATTTCGCCAGCGTAATCTTAAAATTGCAAAAATTTTATAAACTCAAACTCAAACTCAAAGCATTTCCCCCCGAGTGGGTTCCCGCATTGTCGTTGCGGGGGGGCTCAGTAACCGTGGATGCCGGCCACGGTGAAGCCAAGAGGAACCCAAAGGTGGGGCCGCTCGTCAGGGCTTTTGCCTCAAAGCCGACGACGTAGCGGCCAAAAAGTAGGTTGCGGTGAGGTGCACCGCAACTGAGGTGGGCCGCGATGTCGAATGGGAGGCATCGCGGCTGAGGGTTACGGGCTGCGGTAGAGGAGGGGTGCCGGTGCTTCTGAGCAGCGCTCTTCCCTTCCGTGGCCTGGACGGGGCCGCCACCGTTTGATGGCGGACGCGGTGGGGCCGCAGGGGAAGAGGAGTGTCGGTATAGCGTTAGCCGCTCTCCCTATCCTCTGCGGCCGAAAAGTGGTAGACGGGACGGCGCGTTGTGTTCCACACGCGCGCCGTCAAAGATGTCAGCAACCACCGATGGGGTCCGCAAGGGCCGATGCCTGCCAGGGGTGCGGGTTTGTTCGAAAGAGATACCACGGCCCCTGGCATACGGGCTACTGAGGGAACACGGGTGGGTTTTAGTCAGTAAAAGTCTGACACGCCCTCCTGCTCTACTCAGCAGGAGAAGTCATTTGATGATTTCCCACCCAAAAAAAAAAAAAAACTCAAAGCATTTATTTCAAATAAACCAATTACAGGCACTTTTGAATTGTCAAGGTCGGTGAGTTAGAAAGATGAAGCTAGTTGCCCATTCCAAAGCGTAGGTACCTATGGAGAAGAACGGGCAAGAAACTCCATGGACACTCTTTTAAAATCATGATTTTGTTACAAAAAGCTGGTTACATCATTATGTTGAAATTATCAATGTGAGAACGATGTAAAAAGTGCACTTAATGTGCACTTTTTACATCGTTCCGTAATTAAAATAAAATAAAACAATTAAAATAAAAAAAACAATTAAAATAAGCCGTGGGAGCTAAGAGATGACCAGTCCCTACTGACGGCGCCCGTTCACGGACATGACGTATGCATCAGCACCATTCAGCTCAACCATTTTGAAGGGAACTTAATGATCCAACACACACGCCACCACCAGCGAGACATTTGAGTGAGCATGACATATTCTCAGCTGCCAGGGCACATTCAAGTCAATGAAAAAAGTACCCTGTAAATGTTTGCTTTATAGTAGGAACATAGTGCTCACATATGCTATGCAATTATACAATACTAAAATTTGAGTCTTCAGCAGCTCGAACAATGTTTTCAAATGTTATTCAATTTAGTTTAAGCTACCTTGTGGAGCAGGACAAGCAGCGTTTAGCCAAGCATTTTTGTCAGCGATGTAATCCCCCAACTTATAATAAGCATGGCTGCATAGTGTGCGTTTTATACAAGATTTAAATTTCGATTCATTCAGTTCGAGTATGTGGGGAGGTATTTTATTGTAACATTTTAAACAGTACCCCATGAAGGATGAGTCTACTTTAGCCAGTCTGAAGCCTGGTTGAACCAATTGGTGCCTATTTCTCGTTCTAATGGTGTGTCTTTCACCTCGTTTACTGAAAAGATTTAAATTTTTCCTAACGTACATGATGTTCTCATAGATATATTGACAAGGTACCGTCATGATATTAATAACTTTGAACAGTTCCCTTAGAGAATCCCGCGTACGGAGGCCATATATTGCTCTAATGGCTCCTTTCTGCAGAATAAAAATAGACTCGATATCTGCAGCCCGTCCCCATAGTAAAATACCGTATGACATGATACTATGAAAGTAACTGAAATAGACTAGCCTTGCGGTTTCTACATTAGTGAATTGGCGGATTTTTCTTACAGCATATGCTGCTGAACTTAGCCGTCCTGCAAGAGCTGTTAAATGAGGACTCCACTGTAGTTTTGAGTCGAGCGTGATCCCTAGGAAAACAGTTTCATCGACGAATTCTAGTTTCTCTTTATTCAATACTACGTCACAATCAGTACTTTTAACATCTGGTAAAGCAAATCTTATGCATTTAGTTTTTTTCCCATTTAACACTAAATTATTAGCAGTAAACCAATTTTTGTACCAGCAGTAGGGCATTATTTACGTCGTCAAGATTTGATGCACGTCTATTTATTTAAAAAATTAAAGATGTATCGTCAGCAAATAACACCATTTGTGGTTGGTTTTTTAATAAATGGGGTAGATCATTAATTTATACTAAAAAGAGGAAAGGACCTAATATTGAGCCTTGTGGAACACCCATTTTTATTTTTAAACCATGTGAATTGACACCATTTATATGAACTTTTTGCTGTCTATCATTTAAATAAGATTTTACTAGACTGAGCGCAAGTTTACCTAGTCCGTAATGCTCAAGTTTTAAAAGCAAGGTTTCGTGATTAACGCAGTCAAATGCCTTGGAGAGGTAACAAAAAAATTCAATGGCATCCTGAGCCTCCTCCCAAGCTGCAAATATGTGTTTTAATAAGGTAACACCGGCGTCATTCGTCCAACGTCCTTTGGTTAAACCATATTGCTGATCGTGTAAGATTTTGTTGGTATTAAAATGATTAAGCATTTGATTGAGCATTATCTTTTCCAACACCTTGCTGAATACCGGCAGCACGGATACTGGTCTATAATTGTTGGCGTCTTTGCTGTCCCCAGATTTGAATAGTGGTAGAACCTTACTATATTTCATCAAATCCGGGAAGACTCCTTGATCCACACACAAATTAAATATTAAAGCCAAGTATGGTGCTATGGTCTCGATTATGGATGTACAAACTTTTATAGACATTCCCCATAGATCTTCGGACAATTTGATTTTGATATGCCGAAAAGATTTTAAAACTAAGATTATAAAAACAAAAGACACGCTCAGTTTATTCCTTTGTCTCAATAATGCTGAATCTGTTCTTTGTTAGCATTGCTTACCTGACTGAGATGCGGCTGGAGTATCCATCTAATTTCTTTTCCTCACAAACGAAAGAGATGCGTTCCTCGAAAATTGAGAAAGACGGTGACACACTGAGCTTGTTTATGTAGAAATAACATTTTCATCGTCAATAGAACTTTAAACAATTTGCTTTGTGACAGATGTTTTTATTTAATAGATGATTATTTAAATTTTAAACTGACATGATGTATAACTATTTAAATTTACGAGCATTTATTAAAATTAAAATTATTGACATTATTTATAAATCTTCTCAATAAATTGATGAACTGTCTTAACTGTGAGAAATATTTAAACTAATTATAAATAATATTTAATATTTGTACGACTGTTAAGTCGAATATAGTGAGACAAAAAATTATTTTACCATGTTACCATGTACGAGTACCTAAGTACCTATATTCTGGCAAATAAATAAATTTCAATTTCAATTTACGCATCCCAGGATTTATACAAAAAAGGGTAAAAAAGGCAATTTATAGATAGGTAAAATAAAAAATTGAAATTTAAACATTAACATTTTAAGATGATTAAAAATGTTCAGGTTTAAGTATTCAAATAAACAAACTAAAACACCCAATTAGGTATAAGAGGTACTACACATTGGCATCCACACGTACATTTTCTGATCCATTTGTTTATATTTTCACTTTATGTTTTCGAAACAGACCATAGTGACATTTGGTGGCCCATACATCTCTCACTTTACTTTCATATTTTAACTGTGTATTAACAAAATAAAATCATCATCATCATTTCAGCCGAACGACGTCCACTGCTGGACATCCCCAAGCACCGTCACTTCGACCGGTTCTGTGCTTCTCGCTTTCAGCGGATTCCTATGACCTTCACCAGGCCATCGGCCCATATTGTGGGAGGACTTCTAACGCTACGTCTTCCAGTACGTGGTCGCCACTCCAGGACCTTCTGGCCCCATCAGCCATCTGTTCTGCGGGTAATGTGCCCTGCCCAGTGGAGCTTAAATTTGGCAATTCTTCGGGCTGTGTCGGCTACCTTGATTCTCCTACGAAACCCTTCATTAGAAAATAAAATATAAGTAGATACTCAGTGCATCTCCCACACCAAACCGCGTCGTATTACCTCGTAATACCAAAACATTTTTGTTTGATGTTTGTTATACTTAATGTTGATTCCCCTTTCCCCGTCTGTCCGTTTATTTGATATATAGAGGTTTTATTAATATTTTCCTTTCATTCCCTTTGTGTGAACAAACATGAGTGCTGAGTAAAGGTGTATTATATGATTGGAGGTAAGTTGTTATGTTCGTCTGTGCGCACGGACCATTTGAAGAGGTAATAATGTAAGCTCGGGAAAGCCTGTTATATTGTAGTATATGTGTATAAAACATAAGCTATATCTTTTGAATTTATATAAAACTAGCTTTTACTAGCGGCTTCGCTCACGTGGAAGTCGAAAATTAACCCACGGGAATGTAGGTACTACCGGGATAAAAGTCTTCAATATTTTCCTATCCAGGCTACAAACTATCTGTCTGTGAGGAATTTCATCCAAATCCATTCAGCCGTTATTGCGTGATTAAGTAATAAACATTCAAACATCTAAATATCCAAATATCGAAACATACAAACTTTCACATTTATAATATTAGTAGGATACGTTATTATTGTTGTAAGTATGTTCAAATATATCTGTATATGTATCTTAAATGTCTGAACGGGTTGCCTTACCCCATGTTATACAGTACACGCGCGGCGGATTAGGGTTAGACCAAAAAAAAGCCAAGAGCGTGTTGGACCACGCACAATGAAGGGTTATGTACGAGATGAATTTAGCCCAAGAACAGACAAAATTTTGTAGTTGAAAAATTGTCTGCCCATATATAGATATACGTCACTCACTGTCAATTCCCCAACTTCAAAAGCAAGTTAAAAATCGCTAAAAAATATTGTGATAAAACTACAAATTAACTATATTCGAACTTTTTCTTTTGACCTTGCTTCTTGCAAATGTTTATGATTCTACGGATGTGTATTTTAATTCTTTGTCACCTCCTTCCGAAATTAAAGTTATTTGCGCTTTGTAGTGTTTTTTTGGAAGTAGGTTGTTATTTTTTTGCAAAAAGTTTTTATTTTTCACTTTTAAGTTACCTACCCCACACCAATTCGAAAATTCATCATCCTTGGCGTCAAAACAATGCATATTTATGCGATAGCAGCATTCGCGATTGATTTGCTGTAATTTTTTGAAGAGTTCCGTTGTCTCTCTCCGAAACGCATCATCAGATGTATATGAAATTTTAATGGGTCATTTCGGAATAAACCCCTTTCGAACAAAAAAGAATTTTGTAAATCCGTCTATATACGACGGAGTTATGCCCGAACATACATAAAAAAGTATATATATATAAGCATGTCGAATTGATAACCTCCTTCTTTTTGAAGTCGGTTAAAAACCAACCGCGGCAAGCGTAGCTTTACCTCATCGTTCGACTTGTGTGGCTGTTATTATTTTATTACTTTGCCACAAGCCCCCATCTCCTCCTCCCCGAGTGGGTTCCCGCATTGTCGTTGCGGGGGGGCTCAGTAACAGTGGATTCCGGCCACGGTGAAGCCAAGAGGAACCCAAAGGTGGGGCCGCTCGTCAGGGCTTTTGCCTTCAAGCCATTGACGTAGCGGCCAAAAAGTAGGTTGCGGTGAGGTGCACCGCAACTGAGGTGGGCCGCGATGTCGAATGGGAGGCATCGCGGCTGAGGGGTACGGGCTGCGGTAGAGGAGGAGTGTCGGTGCTTCGGAGCAGCGCTCTTCCTTTCCGTGGCCTGGACGGGACCGCCACCGTTTGATGGCGGACGCGGTGGGGCCGCAGGGGAAGAGGAGTGTCGGTGTAGCGTCAGCCGCTCTCCCTATCCCCTGCGGCTGAAAAGTGGTAGACGGGACGGCGCGTTGTGTTCCACACGCGCGCCGTCAAAGATGTCAGCAACCACCGGTGGGGTCCGCAAGGGCCGATGCCTGCCAGGGGTGCGGGTTTGTTCGAAAGAGATACCACAGCCCCTGGCATACGGGCTACTGAGGGAACACGGGTGGGTTTTAGTCAGTAAAAGTCTGACACGCCCTCCTGCTCTACTCAGTAGGAGAAGTCATTTGATGACTTCCCACCCAAAAAAAAAAGCCCCCGTCTCCTTAGTGCATAATCTACTACACAATTTACATCGAAAGCGTTATAACTGGGTGTCCCACGACACCCGGGACATTTTTCATTTTTACCGGATTGCGCGACAGCAAAGACAGGGTTATGTTTTTATTTATTTAATTGCCTGACGTGTTTGCTTGGTAATTTTCCATCATTGTATTGAAGCCGATCGACTATAAAACATACTTTTAACGTGTTTATTTCTTTTTCTAATGTGTACATTCAATGCTAAGACCAATTGTTGTATGTGACATGTATTTATTAACAATGTCTGTGAACTCCATATTTTATTTATTTAATCTAACAAGCTTGTTTTATTATACTATACTACGTATTGTTTGCTTCATAATAATATTTGAACGTATTGTAAAGTAGGGCAATAATTACACACATAAATTGTTTCAAGCACATCGACTTACGTAAATTGTATGCATTTGTGTTGATTGCAAGGATCAGCTGTTCAAATTAATTGGAGCGTAACTACGTGGCTGTTTTCAGTATTCCCCATTGAAATTGGAAAATAGGAGTTTTAGGAAAAAATTCTACCTTTTATGTGATGTTTGAAGTTTGACTCTTTGGTTCCTTTTATTGGTAGGTTATTTGAAATAGTGGATTTTTGACGCGGAAATTGAGTCCCTAGTCGGGTTCTGCCCTCCTGCACCCTAATTGAGCTATAAACTATCTATCACCATCTGAATCTTTTTGCACCTATTAAGTGAAGTAAAACATTACTAGGTACTACAGATCGCGGCACGTAAGTTGAACTAAATTGTCGGATTTTGTTTCAACTTACCTGCTGCGATCCGTAATTTATTTCCAAACTTCAGTACACGTTACATCAGTGACTATGCTAGAAGGTGATCTCATTCTTTTCCGTGCGAGGCAACGAGTGCACGCGCTCCTACCTTCCGTTGTTTGTGCTGATTTTGGTTCAACTTACGTGCCGCGATCTACACAACTTTCTAGAGAAATAAATTGTTTTGTTTTTAAATCTTCCTCGTAACCAAGTAAATGATTGATGAATTCCATACAACGTGATTCACAATACCCGAAGAAACTCCCCTTGGTAACCGAAGTTAAAACAACCCTTTTGACATAGGAAACTCGCGGGGTGATATCTGCTAATATAACCTCCCCCACTACCCACCCCTATTGTTGGTGATGTCTTTAGATGATAACAAAACATGTTTGAGGGGCAGCGGGGGGGGGGGGGGTAAGGTGCTGCAAGATATTACCTTTTTAATCATCTTTGCTTAGATATGATATGTTCGTGTTAAAGTTTGTTGGTGTCTTGATTCAGTAATTGAGCCGTTTATGAAAGGGGTATAAAGGGCTCCCTTTTTATCCGACTACGGCGAAGAAAAAGGAGGTTTATGATTTTGACTGGTATGTACGTATGTGGATATGTATGTATGTTCTTCTGTTCCCTCATAACTTCTAAACTTATCATTCTTTGACAAATGAAGTATCATTGGAAGCATCTTGATCGTCCGCTGGTCATATGTAGTATGCTATGTGGCGTCACGTTAGATTGAATACGGCGACTAACTCAAATTTTAATGATACCGTGTTGAAATGAAAGGGCTTTGGAAAAAAGGGAAGTTCAAACACTAACACCCGACTGCTGAGAATTCACGCTCTGAAAAGTACGAACAAGAAAATATTCTCATCTGAAAGCCTGAATGTTATGTAACAATGATATTGTAAGTGTTTTACACTTATAATATCATTGATTATAACTTATAAAAGATCTGTTGATTAATAAATAGCCGTGCGTCAAAATATTTTTTAACGTAAACGTAATCGCCAATTTTCACAAATTGTTCGTTGCTCGGGTTTGTTTTTTATTCCATGTCTTTCATTCTACCTTTAACATGAGACTTAAGCATAACTGGTAAAAACTGACTGTACTATATGTACAGCTCTGCCGAACCCTTTGAGTAAACAAGGCGTGATGTTACGTATAACATTTTTTTGCAAAACAAATAAATCGCAAGGAAACCAAACCCTTCAAGTGGCCGCCACAAAAAAGAAGTTCCCCTCAAAATATCGCGTTACACAGATTATGTTCCCTGAATCAACAGTTTAAGTTTGCAGTCTTTCGGCTTCAATTTTAAGAAATATAAAATACCTACTAAGGTACTGTGTTTTTATTAACTTATAGAGTATTTGAAATAGGATACGAACGCTAAATCTATGAGAACCGCAGAATAGTAAAGCAATGAGCAATATTTAGGAAAAAGTGTGAAGTAACATACTAACAAAAGCAATGGGTTTCATTGTGACAGTTGAACAACATTCATTGAGCTATTTACGTTGTTGAGCCGATATTTTTTTCGAAAATATAAAGCAATGGCAAATAAAGCATTTTAAAGCATTCAGATTGAGGCATCGAGCTTGCCAACCATTTTGAAATTTATTCTGGCAGTTAAGTAAGTAATACTTTATTTGCCAAAATGTAGGAATGTACAGAGTAGTATGAAGTTATTATAAATGTGGCTCATTTACATTCTACCATTACCTACATGTGGTGTGCAAATATTTAATTTCTTAATACATTAAATTATTAAAAAAAAAACATCATAATATTCCTTCAGTTATCTATAAACGTTACAAAATGTCTGATTAATTTATAATTGCAAATATTTAATTTCACAATGCATTACATAATTTTAAAATATCACAACATTACATCAGTTACCAATATGATTGTTATAAAATGTCAGATTTTATGTATTAATTGAAATTTTAATGTCTATGAATATTGTTGTAATGTCAAAATAAAAATATTAATAGTAAGTAAATGTCAAATGAAAAAATAAATAAAATATATAAACCAAAGTTATTGACATTTCTTTATTTCTTCGAAATGTGACATAAATTCCTTAACAGAGTAAGAACACTTTTCTTTAAGCCACTGAATCAGCTTTTTTTAAACATAAGCAAATGTAGTTCTTTAAAGGCGTTTGGTAATTTATTGTATACCTTAATAGCTATTATGAATGAATTTCTTTTATATAAATCGAACTCAAGACTTGGGTGTTATGCCAGTTTTTGTAATTAGAACTACAATGTTGTCGGAAAAAAGTTCAAAATTCAAAAATTGGGCCTAAAGAATTTGGATCTAAAGGCAAAATCTTGTTTTGTAAATCTTTAAAAAAAAAAATACAAATTACTCTCAAATTTACGACCTTACCTTCTGAAGTATGGGCACGCCACGATTGCGGCGGTAAGTCCCCTCTTTGAGGAGTGGTTTGAGAGGCGGCATGGCGTCCTCACCTTCCGCCTGACGCAGGTCCTCACCGGACACGGTTGTTTCGGGAGGTTCCTGTTTCGGATAGGGCGGGAGGAAACGCCCGGGTGTTTCCACTGCGAAGATCGCCCTGAGGACACGGTGGAGCACACGGTGGCGGTCTGCCCTGCTTGGGCGGAGCACCGCCGTGTCCTCGTGGAGGCGATCGGCGGCGGCGATCTCTAGCGTCCGGCCCTGGTCCAGGCCATGGTACGGAGCGAGAGGGCATGGGGAGCCGTCACCTCCTTCAGCGAAGCAGTGATGCTCGCGAAGAGGGAGGCGGCGCACGTGAGGGAGAGGCAGCATATGCGCCCTCGCGACCCCAGCCGCCGCAGGATACGGAGACGCCCTGGGCGTCGGGAATCCCAGGCCGATTTCCGGCCACCGTAGGCATGGGCTTGCGGACGGCGAGTAATGGGTAGCTCGCTGTCCGGTAAGGACCAAGCCCAAGTCGACGGCGCGTTGTGTTCCACGCGCGCCGCAAAGAGATGTCAGCACAAAAAGTGATGGGACCCGAAAGGGTCGATGCCTGTCAGGGGTGCGGGTTTGTTCGAAAGAGACAGCACAGCCCCTGGCTTAAGGGCTACTGAAGGAACACGGGTGGGTTTTAGTCAGTAAAAGTCTGACACGCCCTCCTGCTCCACCCAGAGCGGGAGAAGTTATTTGATGATTTCCCACCCAAAAAAAAAAAACCCTCTG
Source organism: Polymixis flavicincta (assembly GCA_949987655.1). Taxonomy (NCBI): domain Eukaryota; kingdom Metazoa; phylum Arthropoda; class Insecta; order Lepidoptera; family Noctuidae; genus Polymixis; species Polymixis flavicincta. The sequence continues at coordinate 20,372,258 of OX465182.1, forward strand.
AAGTATTTTCGTGTCAAAGGAAAAATTAAAAAAGTGTTTATTCAAACTAGGCTGGGAATTTGCACTTTCCGAATGTCAAAATCACTAGAAAGTCCCTCATAGCTCTTCATCACTTCTTAGTGCTGTAGCTGAGAAGAAGTAGTGGCGCAACAAACTCCCCAGAAGCACAGTTGCCTGGCCGGTTTGAAAAACTTGATTCTATTTAAAGTAATTAACGTCTGGATTTCTGGAAATACAAAAAAATTACTAAAATTATATTCCTACTATCCCTACTATAACTATTTATGTATATAATATTATAAATACGAAAGTAACTCTATCTGTCTGTCTGTCTGTCCGTCATGAAAGGAGAAAGGAACGACTCCATAGTTTCCTGGGCCCAGGTGTTAACTCAATCAAACTAGCCTTATTTGTAAGAGGATATAATAACAAGGCCTCACTGAAAATTTGGTCAAATTTGGCTATCCAGGAATCAAGTTATAAGAAGTATAGTAAAAGTGAAAAAACATAAAAAAAAACTACAATGTATAATGTAACCCATTATACATTGTAGTTTTTTTTATGTTATTTGCGAATTATTTTTGAATGGTTTCGGTTGTGTAATGGTTTTATGCATAGAGTGTTAGTAGAGAGCCTCCATGCGCGACGTGTCGAAGATCTGACACGTTTGGCACGCCCTGGACAGTCGCTACAGTCGAAGACAAGTCTTACTTAGAAGCAGTAGGTACTTACTTTTCAAAAAAGGGAGAAGGGGAAGTAAAATACAAGACTAATATATTTATTATTCATCTTCAATAATTATGAGAATATCGTCTAAGAATTGTGCAGGAGGTACTATATTTTCTTGGTATCTTGCCCAACTGAGATACCACATTAAGCGCATTACGTGGGCATAGCAGCCTATAGTCCTTCGATCTACAATACAATTACAATAATAGCCTAATATTGAATCTCGTCCTCTTCGATAGCTGTCAACTAAAATGTAAACGAAATATGTTTTGCGACTTATATGGCGGGATTGTATACGTCGCTCGATTTTAATAGATACTTACAGGCTGAGATGCACGCCACTGACGAATAACTGATAAAATCGCCTCATCATCCAAGACTCTTCTGCCAATAGAGTTACTGCGACCAGTCGCAATGGTTCAATTCACGCAGAAATCCATGTCGTCACCGATCGATAGGCGTAATCAGTTGTCCAAAATAGCGAGCCAGCCAAGTAATCCAAAGAAGCAAGATCTATCGAACAGTCCTATAAAATATGTAAAGCCGAGGTCGTGGGGTTATACAATAAAACATGGAATATACGTGAGCACTCAGAACGAAAGAAAACGAACGAGTGACGGTTTTTTTCTGCCTCTCATCTGTCAGTCAGTGACCAATGTTGCCAACTGAAGAAAAAATAAAGGAATTCGATTCGCTATAAATCGATTCCACGAAACGATCGATTAGCACTTGTCACTCGATTTTCATACATATTCTGAGAATTTTATGATTTATTTAGTATCGATTACTAAGAATTCAAGCATGTTTTAATCGATTATTTAGTATCATAACTTAATTTCATTTTTCTCGCTTCCTAGATAGAAACTTGGTACGGTATTTTGTGATTTCCTTTAGAAAAATATAACGGTTTTTTTAATACACATTTCAACTAGTTAACTGCTGGGCCCAGGATTTCCCATCTCCTTTGAAAGAAAGAAAAAGTATTTATTAGACTCGCACAGGTATATCACAACCATAACTACAAAACAATAAAATTAAACACTAAAATACTAAAACACTACAACGCTACCCTAGGTACTTATTAAAATTAGATGTATGTAAAAAAAAGGAAAAATAAAAAACAAGGTCCTGTACAAGGCCAAAAGGCCACTGTCTCATCATGATGCTGCGACATTTAAAAAGTGTCGCAGCGCTAGTATTTGAATTCGGCAGAGATAAATAGCCTGGGATATGAAGAAGGACATAGGCTACTTTTTTACGCGATAACTGACATCCAAGCGAACGGAACCGCGAGTAAAAGCTAGTTTGCTATATGTCAGCTAGCACACGCCATATAAAACATCGCTTTTCCAAGAAGCTGTGTTCCTTGAACCAACAGTGGTGCGTCCTATCTCAAGCTGCTTGAACTCACAAATATGAAATAGTTAAGGATCAACTTAATTGGCTGCCGCTACAGCTTCACTACCGACGGATACCGCTAGAGTTGACTGTTGTTATGTATTTTGAGATACGATAATTATCCGACATTTCAACATCAGGCTAGCTCGCTTTTGAAAATGGACCCTGTAATCACGGTTTAAAATAAATATTTTGCAAATAATAGTCTCCCAAAGACAAGCGCGACGCCACAGTGCGACGTGACTCTAGTAAAACAATTTTTAATACAACTTCTTAGGAGAAGTTTTAACAGAATCCCGTCGTATCTGCCTGGGGAAGCCTTAAAGAGTCTATATCTATACATCTAATATGATCTATACATACAACGATAAATTCCCAACATTGGACCCCTTCAATACCACACGGAACAGATTTAAAATTGAGATTATCCAAATCCTCCATTAAACGCCGGTAATTCAGCGAACTCAGTAGTGCCAGTTTTGTTATACAGACATACACACATCATCACACACATTTACAGCACCCAAACCGCAAAGATACATGCACACACTTTCAATATTAATAACTATGTCACTCTCTGTTTTGTTTTCTTTTCTGTGTACTTCGTAATTGGCGTAATGTTGAGAATAATTAATAATGTTATACTTATAGTCAGCTGTGAAACGATCTTATACAGGATAATTTTTTAACCAGTGCGCAAACTGTAACCATGAATTCAAAAAAAACTGCTGTTCCATACATTATGACCGCGTAGGTATTGCACTTTTCTATGAAACAGCTGACAGCTGAATGATAAGCTGAATTCATGGGGACAGTTTGCGCATTGGTTAAAAACTTATCCTGTAGTAAATTAACCCATTGAATGCCGAAGTTAACCGTCAAGTGAAAATCAGTGGCCACCATACAAATGGCCTGTTACGTAATACTTCGTAGTTGGCATCAGGGATACCAATTTATAGAAGGATGCTGGGGTACGTAATATTGCGTATCGTAACATTGCGTAGGTAGGCACCACTAACATTTATTGTATATAGAATGCCTACCTACGCAATATTGCGTATACGCAAGATTACGGACCATTGACACCGCGATCAAACACAGCTTGCTAGCTATCCTTCTCACTGCTGTACATTCAAAAATCGTGTATTGCCCCAGCTGCCCCTTTCGCCAATGATACAGTTATTACGTGACTTTAATATCGCGCCGTGTGCGCAGTGGGATTGACGTTTGATAAGGGTAGTTTTTGCGATGCAGCGCGGATGCCCATCTAGTCGTCGTATTTTACGCGGTCGCCCAACCACACAATCGTTACGACGAACATTAAATCAAAATGAAGTAGCTAGAGTTCAGTATGAAGAAGACTCGTCAGACGATGGCGATATCTCTTCAGGGTCAGACAATAACTACGTCCCGGAGCGTGATGTAAATCGACAGCCCGTATCGGAGAGTAGTAGTCCGTCTTCTGTCACATCAGCATCTGACGATGAAGAAGAAGATCTGACGATGAAGCGCCACCACCACTTGTCGAGGCACCGTCATGTGATTCAGAGTTCCAATGGAATATAGGCACCGCCAGATCGATTACTTCGCCTACATGATCGCATCTCTAAAATGCGACTGCTACAGTTTCGTGAAGATTTTGTAAGACATCTTTTAGGACTGAATTATAATTGGACATCGTTACAGACACTGCCAATACTGCTATCACAAGAAGCCCAAGAAGGCCCACCTCTGTCCTTACAAGGACCTTCCGAGCCAACTCCATCACCAGCTTCTGTTGTGAGTCGCTCATCAGCCAACACAAATATTCGTGTACCAATAGATAATTTTCAATATTTGTAAAGAGTTCCATCTTCTGCTAAGAAAGCTGTTCCAGCCAAACCTTGACGAGTTTGCACCAAAAATAAAAAGCGGAAGGAGTCATCTTTTATCCGTGCTACTTGTCCTGAAAAGCCCGCCTCATGTGTAGTCATTTGTTTTAAAATTTACCACACTGATCCTCGTTTTGTAAATTAAAAAAATAAATATATTAGAATTTGTATCGTTTTTTTTTGTTGTTAATTTAGTAAGAAGTATTACTGTTTCGTTTTTCATCTGTAAAATGACGGTTCTTAGCTGTCAGAATCGTGATATCTAACTCGAAACACAAAATATTGATGTGAGCGCTCACGGCGCTATTTTTCTAATTTGGAATGCGGCCTTAGTCCATAGATCGCCATTGTTGGATGCGCGCGCATTGGAAAACTGATTAATTTTTCCCACCATTGGAAAAAAAAATCACAACTCGTTTTCACTGTCGAAATTATAATTATTTATTTATTGAAATGACTTCAAGTACTATTTATAAAGAAAATTATTTATGTTGTAACACCGCCCGATAGAAGATGTGAAGCCCATAACGTTATGGAAAGTTCTACCTAAAAACTCCGAAGTACAAAATTATTTTTTAGTATTATTTTCTTCACAAGTGTATTGAAAAACGTCGTATGATACACGTGTGTATTGATGATTACCGTCCTCGGCTCTCTTAAGACAAGTCGCAATTGCGCCTCAGAGGTAATCACCAACGTTACACACTAGTACCACAATGTACTATTTATCTGTAACTGAAAACTGTTTTAAGAAAAGTCCCAAAAAATTAAAGTCAAAAATGAACTTAACTTGTGTTGGGTGCAGCGCGATTGGGTGCGATTCGTCGCTAACCAAATTTATTGTATGAAACTGAATGCAACGTAATTACAGTTACCAACTTTTAGCGGCGTAAATAACGCTTGTTTCCTTTAGTCAGCCACCAAACACAATAACAGCAATAAACACAGAAACATCGAAGCAAAAACACCTGTTATTGAAAAAAAAAAAATATTTCATCATTGAATAAGTACAACTAGAAAAATAATAACTAACTCGCTCCTACATATTTCTTGAATGAGACATTAAAAAATAATTCCCCGTTCCTTCGTCACATGTACTAATTGGCGTCAACTGGCAAAAAGTTGAAACAATTATCGGCGCATATTTCGCCTAATCGTCGCAATGAGCCATTTAGTTGAACCGGCCAGTTAACTTATGTGTTGATGGTTAATCGCGGATGTAATTTCAAATGACGCCGACATAAGAGAGGCATTCCGGAATATTCCTGCGGGGGCTTATTTCTGTGGTAGTAGATAGTTTTCGTGAACACTCGATGTCTTCAGGGGCCCACTCTAATCATTTGCAGATCAGGAAATGCAAACTGGGCAGGATAAGGTGACATTAACACTTCATTGCAGCTTCGTTCGCGTGAAATTATGGCCTGCCTACCTGTCGTGTCGTGTCCCGTCGCCCGCCCACGCTATTATTTCGTTTACACTTAGCGTTATTTTCGATGCAGAACACTATAAAATTAATAACATTATAATAAAGATTTTTCTTTGTCCAGTCGTACAAATCGTTTGAAAAATATCGCATAATTCGCGAATAACACCACAGTTCGTCGTCCTCCCGGCATGCGTCGGGCATACTTTCCTCATCAAAGCACATTGCGACGGCGACGGTGACCGCGGCCCCTCACACAACATACTTCCCATGTTTCTCTAATCTTCAAATATTTGTATTACGCTTGTAAGTAGGGGAAATAACTTATTTCGTTTAATTGAAGCATTTTTGCTGATAGCCATGACGTAGCTTAAGTCCAAGGAAAGCTCCTTTTTCGCCTAGAGAAATAAACAAGTTTAGAGGTTATTGTAAAAGAGTTTTATTGTTTTGTTTGCATCCAGAAACTCTACCTACTTTTAAAAGCCGCTAAGTGGCATGCGCATCCTTCTTCGATAGACGTGACTACTTAAGAGACAGCAGTATAAATGATTAACCAGGTAGGTAATTTACAGAAAATAGTTGCATGATGCTATTCTGTAGGTCTATGCTCGGTATGCCACATTCACAGTGCTTTCGTCACCGTGCATCGGCCGTCTTTCTATTGGCGATAACAATTATAGGTAGTTCAAAATGTTCCTATTAATTTGACATAATAATATGGAACCGAAAATCTAAGCGTGAATGGCAGGGATATAGACGTGCAATCTGTTACCGACTGATTCAATATGATTCTTCTAGTTTAATCTTTTAGTCGGTAGACATCACAGCGGGCTCTATCGGAATACCAGCGCTGCGACGTTTATTTTTCAATATCGATTCAATTCATTTGAAAATGAATCCAAGCCCATTCTTGTTGAAACGTTGTAGAAATAATATACTCTTTGTTTTTTTTTTGGAATTACACGGACTTGCCTGTGGCTGCCCTAATAAAGGAAGGCATACAGCCAATTTTTAAAAGCTTTGTCATGTACTGGAACCATACTACCTGTATGAAAAAGTTAGCAAAAGCTCAACATCTACTCTTTGACGAAGTTAGGGTGCATAAAACAGGTTCAGGATTGGCTGCTTGGGCTTTAATTATACTGAAACGGAAAACGTAATGTATTTATCATGACGCACCCATAATATCATCCACATGCTCATATCATACGTACACTCATCACATACACACACACTCTCCACATCCACATTAAAAACACTCATCATATTGTCATATATACACTCATCACATGCACACATACTTTTGGTTACCTCTTATTAATTTTAGTGAATTATTATTTAGAATTCGTTTTAGTGAATTATTTAGTCTTAGTTAATTACTTAGTTATTTAAACCGTTGCTCTTGTATACTTATCTTTCACAATTTCATTTAAAATGTCGAAAGAGACTGGATCCTGCGACACAGGGTGTCCTAGTGCGGAAACCAGTGACAATTTGTTTTATGAGCCAATAAATAAATAAAATATTAAAAAAAAAAAAACTAAGTGACTATTCGCTAAGGGCGCCCTCTATGGGGTACGGACCTCGGCTTAGAGCATCGCTGGTAGAGGATAACAAGGGAAGGACCGGATTGGAATGAATGAACCGTTTTGAAAGCGACTGCCACACATAAAACCCTCAGAATTATTTCATCTTTCACCTGAAAAGTAATATGATGCTGATAATATCTGTATCTTCGGCCTTAATGTTCAACATGTGCTTAATTGTTAGCCTTAGAACACATCGCTTACTAATCTGACTAGCTTAAGAATCCTACGACCGAAGCCCGCAACTAGGATTCGGGCGGAGACATTATTTCGTCTGACAATTGCTATCGTTGCGCTAGTGTTAGTACCTGTCGAGGATACATACCTACAGTGAGCAGTACGATCACACACACATTGACAATGGCTTGACGCGATAGCGCTACTAGCTACTGACCATTTATGATGAATTTGGATGTGTTCCGTAATACCAAAAATGATGAATGAAAACTTATTGTATTTTAATATTTTTTTCGACATTTTACAACTTGATAATATGAGCTATGCTTCTGAGACAACAATATTACGGAAATTGTTGGTTATAATACCAAAAAACCAGTGAGAAAACATGTCATTTACGCTGTAAAAATGTGCGAAATGCAATTCGCTTAAACTTCATTTCAGGTAAGTATTTTGGAAAAAAAAAACCCTACGAGCATAGATAAATACTGTTTGAATCCGAATATCATCATAATATGATGGAAATATGCTCAAGTTGCAAATGATTTAGGTATTACGTATGTATGGACAGTTCATTGTACGTAGGCCTCTTAACGAACATGTCATGCATAAACAATCGGTAAGCCGATTAGCTACATTGTATGTTGCTCAAGTGTGGACTCATCCATAAACCATCTTTCATCAATTAAGCAAGTGGGATCTAAGAACTATAATTCATTAAGTACATGGTTGCAGTTCTATCTTCATCTTACGTCGATACGAGCTTCACAAGTTTGTCTCGTGTCGTAGTAAAACAGACTGACTGCATGAGGTCATTCTGTCGTTTCTATTCAAGAAGCTAACTGTTGAATTATGTTTTATGACGTCATGTTAAACTTTTTTTTTTTTTGGTTGGGAAATCATCAAATAACTTCTCCCGCTCTGGGTGGAGCAGGAGGGCGTGAGAAGAGGATTGGATTGTTTAAAAAGCCAATAGAAAACTTAATTAGCTGTATACAATTCAAACACTACTTCATACTACATTTTATCTCAACAAACTTCAATTTTAGCGTAGAGGCATTCCAATTCATCTGACAAATAAACCCGTATACGGAGCACACGATACAGTCTGTAGCATACCAGAGATCACAAAGCATTTTCAACGTAAAGGATTTTACGCCCTGCATCCTCTTTCCTAACTCGAAAAACGAAAATCCCAAAATATCTCGAATTCAAATAAAATGGACCGGGCGACGTCAGATGGAGGCAGTCAATAAATCTGGGAACTGGAATGTTTGGTGTACCCATAAAATCGGGTTATGGTTTCCTTTCGGCTACCGGTACTTGAATTTGAGGCTCCTCTAATAAAAATTCCATGCGTTTGAAGTATGTGTTATTGAAGAATAGTTGCGGATAGTTTTTGTTTGTCTTGTTTGGAAAGATGGGGGCGTTGTTGTTTTGTATGAGGATAGGCTACGCTTGCCGCAGTTTATCCGTGGACGGTTGACCATCTTAATATACCAAGAAACACTACTCTCACACAGACCTCCTCTCTTTGAGAGGGAGTGAGCCATAATCTACTACGCGGGCCCAGTGCGGATTGGTACATATCATATGTCTCCATACCTCGGTAAGGGCACGGGCACGGGCTCGATATTGGTCCCGGCTGTCATTTATGGCACAGGCACAGGCATTGGTGATAGTCGTCACGGGTCGTCAAAATCCCAAAAGTCTGAAAACCAGTTTTATCATGGGGTATTGGACTACCCAGTTCCTAGGTGGTGGAGGTCAGATAGGTAGTCGCTCCATGTAAAATACTGGTATTCAGCTGCATCCGGTTAGACTGGAAGCCGACCTCAGCATAGTTGGGAAAAGGCTAGCAAGATGATGATGACATTGGAGGACAATTATCTTGTATCTCTTCGTAAACATGTATTAAACATGTATGTCTATGTTACAGACACGCATTGTTAACTTTTTTGACAAGTTGTGTTTACAATTAGTTCTTGCAAATTGTTGAATTGTAAATAGTAAACGAATATACTAGGCACAAAATACATAATACATGTTCTATAGGCACCATGGTGTAAATACGGGTAAGCAACACAAAAATCCTCAAAAACAGTTACGAAATTGACGAATTCCCACCTAGTTTACTCAGGCAATGTGCAGACGAACTTACTTTGCCATTCTTCAAATTAATAAACCAATCTTTTGAAGAGGGCGTATTCCCTGATCAGCTAAAAATCGCGTTAGTGAAACCCTTACACAAGAAAAATAGCAAAACAGACCCTAATAATTATCGTCCAATAGCTCTTCTGCCTACTGCATCAAAGATTTTTGAAAAAGCAATGTGTAATCGTGTGTACACCTTCTGTGAGAAATATAAAATATTTGATGAAAGCCAAAATGGCTTTCGAAGAAACAGATCCACATCGCTAGCAGTTTACAAATTTATACAGGAAGCCCTAAATATAATAAATACTAAACAATACGCAATCGGTATATTGCTAGATATGACCAAAGCCTACGATAAAGTGCAATATGGAATATTATTAAATAAGCTCTACGGTGTGGGAATCCGCGGCAAGTCATATGAATGGTTCAAATCTTACCTAGAAAACAGAGCGCAATTGGTAGAGATAGAGTTCTTCAATAACAAAACGAACGAACTTCAAAACTTTCGATCTGACAATAGGTCATTAAACGCCTCAATACCCCAAGGGAGTGTTGTTGGATGTCTTCTTTTTCTCATCTATATCAACGATCTGCCAAAAATCCTAAAGGCATCCGGACCATGCGTGTTGTTTGCGGACGATATTTCTATTCTTACTCCCTGTCATGATACCGTACATTTAAATAATGCCCTTAATAGTATATTCAATAAAACAATCACCTGGTTGAACGAACATAATCTGGAAATCAATTTTGCCAAAACTAAATTAATAACTTTACATCCCCACCAAAAAAGTCCTCTTTATGTAAATTTTTCTTACAGTAATCACAAAATAGAATCAATAAATGAATTCTCACTATTAGGCTTAACTATAGATTCAAATATCAATTGGAAACCACACGTACAGAAAATAAAATCCAAACTTTCCAAAGGAGAATGCCCATGGCACTATGGACAAATGTACTGATTTCAACATTTGCGTGTCTTCATCAAATCATCTTCGAAATACTCGACGACATGTCCAAATACTTCCTCAAAAAATTCAACGTAATCTACCTCGGCGTTTTGGAGATATTTACAAAAATAAAATGGCTATTTTGAGGTTATGTTCGAACACAAAATGAACTTAAAAAATATATTTGAAAGGGTCTAAATGGGTTTCGAGTGAGCCTCGTGCCTTTGAAACACATTTGTGTAAAATCTGTAGCAGTTTACCTATGTTTAGGTGGTCAGTTACTGGTGACCACCTCACTAAGTCTTATTGTTTTAGATTTTGAGTATCTTTGTGCCTCAAAATCTTATTCCCGCATTTCATTAAAACGTAAAGCATGGAAGTAAACATTATATTTTGTAGCATAACATTATATTCTTACCGTTGTTGGTGAGATCAAGACTCGTAAAATGTTCATAATATTATCAGGAATCTCCGAAAACATAAGCCTGCGCCTGAGTGGCGTTAATCTCAAGGAGCAGTTGAGACGTCGCCCCACAGTCGCACTCACCATGTTCATTAATTATATCACAAAATAATACTATTGTGAATATTTGAACAAAACACATACACGGTGCAGTTGCGAGGGAAGTATATTATTTTAAAAGGTTAGCAGCAGTTGTCGAGGAACTAAAAGCACAAACTCGATGCACAACGTACCAAAACCAGCAGAAAAACATCCTGGTTGACCGTTGACATGGCATAATATTGCAAAAATATGACAGAAAATAAACGTAATGTCAAATAGGTTTGTGGGTACCCGTATTAATAAAAGAAACATTCGATTGTGACTGTTCGATTGATGCAGATTAAAATCTTTGTTGTTTTTTTATCAACGTGGGTCGGATAGTACCTATTATATCTTTAGACGTTTGAAAATATTCCGATTTCAATAACAAGAATAAATTAAAAAAAGGTTTTATCAATGGATGCCAGTGTGCGGTTCCCACCATACACTATTCTTTCGTCCGTCACATAATTGAGTGAATATAAATGTACCCACTGCCTAATATTTAGTACTATGGGATTTTAGAAACTGATTTATTTATTTTATCTTGCTAATCATTACAGAATCGATACCATTTATGGGCGATATCATATAATCGATATCAAATAGGTAGGCACATTAAACGCAATAGAAAAATGGACGTCCTTAATATTGACAAATGACAGGGGATTGAAAAAATGGCGTACTTTACAGACAGAAACGTAAAAGTCCTAATTATTGTTCAAAAAACTATCCCAATATAAATATCATTTAAGTTCTATTCAAAAAATATATTTTGATTTTAGATATTTCATACTGTTCAACTTTTTGAGACACGAGACATTTTTGAAGAGTACTGTCCATGGGCATTCTCTTTTTTGTACGCTTTTCGGGAAATAAAAAAGACCACAAACTTGAAAACCGCTCTCGTCACCTACTATGCGTATGCTCATGCATGGCTTAGCTATGGCGTAATAATGTGGGGAAATAGCACAGACGCACCAGCGCTGTTCACAACTCAAAAAAAGTTACTTCGGATTTTAGTTAATTTAGAACAAACGGATAGCTGCAAACCCCATTTCAAAAAACTAAACATTCTAACTCTCCCTTGTATATACATATTGGAAATCTGTAAGTTCGCACACACACACCAAGACTTTTACACAAAACGAGAAGACATACAAGCAAGATACACACTCCGACACAAAACACGTTTAAACCTACCGACATCCCGTTTAAAAATGCACTCATCTGGCCCACTAGTTATGTCAATAAAAATGTATAACAAACTACCCGAGGTACTCAGAAATGAGGAAAAGATCGCTGTTTTTACATATAAATTAAAAAAGTTATTACTAAATAAGTGTTACTATAGCATAAATGAATATTTAATTGACAAGCATCTAGAACTGACATGATTATATAAATGAATAGTAGTTTTTTTTTTTAGATTATATTAATAATTAATAAAATGTTACCCTACACTAATACTTAGAATAAGTTAGTTGCATGTATACCTAAATAAGTCCTCTTCCTTCAAATTTTTCTTTTGCTGTGCCCGACAGGGTCCATGATTGTTTCAGAAGATTTTTACTTACCACCTAAGCATATACATTGTGGAATGCAATAAATGATTGAGTATTGAGTATTGAAAATTAAACACGAAAAAATAAAACAAAAAAGAAAGAATTCAAAATACATCTCTCCAATTAAATACTAAAAAATTCCACCCTCCACGGTCAATTTACAACCATGACTCCACATCCACATGAATATCTAACAAGTACTTAATAAACAAATTCTCGGATCGCCCCAGTGAAACCCTAAACGTTGTGCGGCGTGCAATCTCAGTAAATAATTGCACTTCCCCTCCATAAAGTCGGGAGGGAAGTTTGTTCACGTAAAATGATACAGGAACGTCTTAACTAGCGGTAAAGTGCGCCGGAACTGGATACCTGAACTTGATACCGGTTCTTTTTTAGGAGGGAACGTGATAAGTTGCTGTTGCGCTGGTTCGTTGCAAGTAATTACAAGTAGTCGTAAGCATAGAAATAAGTGTTTGATTGGAGATTTTTGACACTGTAATTTTTCATTATAAAGGTCCAAAACTAAGAGATTTAAGTTTTATTCAATGTTAAGGGCCATTGAGCAGTATATAGGAAAGTTTTAGAAATTGGGGCTGTGGGAAACGTATGCTAGACAAAAATAATTGACATAAATTCACGCCAGTATTCCCTGAAGGGTGTGTAATGCAGTTTGCGCGTTGGTGTATCTGCCACCCTGCTTAATAACAGTTTCACAAACTACTACTATTATTATGTCATAAAAAAAAAACAGAAAAACCATTCTGCAATTATTTATCTTGTGGAACGCAATATGCATTAGCATATTTCAATTAAGGGGCGTTACATTGACGTAAATGGACTCACATATTTATCGTATAAAGTGAAAAGTAATTAGAAGGAAAGTAATATATAAATAATCGGATGAAGTAAAATAAACTCAAACTCAAAGCATTTATTTTAAATAAACCAATTACAAACACATTTGAATTGTACAATTACGTATTGGCTAAAGCGTAGTACATTTCTATGGAAAAGAAAGAGCAAGAAACTTCACGGGCTCTTATTGTTACAAAATACTGGTTATATCATTCCCATTGAAATTATATATGTATGTGAGTACGATGTAAACAAATATGCAGATTAAAAACTTCCATAATAAAAAGGTAAAAACAAAAAACATTTTAAAAGTAAACTAGCTGTGGCAGCTAAAAGATGATCTCTCTCACCAGTCCCTACTGACAGTGTCTGTTCAAGAACATGACGAATGGATTAGCATTTAGGTCAACCATTTTGAAGGTTACTTAGTGATCCAACACAGACCACCATCAGCAAAGCATTTTAGTGAGCCATGCCACATTTAAGTCAACGAAAGACGATTTGTTTCAATTCCTTAAACTACTGTTATTGTTGAAATGTTAGAATATCTACGAACTATAAATATGGAAAGAAATTTCATTAAATCTTATACGTGTTTCATAAAAGAGCACGGGAGTCAGCCACCTCGAAGGAAACCAGTACTCGCCAAGCTGGGCTAAATTGACGGTCATTCAGATGTGCGTGACTCGTAAGGTCGGTAGTATAGTAACGCGGACAATTAATACGAAATAGAAATAGTAGGATTATTCCTACTATTTCTACACATTTACAAATGCTTTTAACAATATATGCTTTACTTTTTACATCCGCATTTAGAGGTTGTTGTCTTTGGTGGTGGTGTTTTAGTGCCGCATGGCGTCGGAGATGGAGTAGGTTTTGGTGTTTCAGTGCCGCATGGCGTCGGAGATGGCGTTGGAGATGGAGTAGGTTTTGGTGTTGGAGATGGAGTTGGTTTTGGTGTTTTAGTGCCGCATGGCGTCGGAGATGGCGTCGGAGATGGCGTTGGAGATGGCGTTGGAGATGGAGTAGGTTTTGGTGTTGGAGATGGAGTTGGTTTTGGTGTTTTAGTGCCGCATGGCGTCGGAGATGGCGTCGGAGATGGCGTTGGAGATGGCGTTGGAGATGGAGTAGGTTTTGGTGTTGGAGATGGAGTTGGTTTTGGTGTTTCAGTGCCGCATGGCGTCGGAGATGGCGTTGGAGATGGCGTTGGAGATGGGGTTGGAGATGGCGTAGGTTTTGGTGTTGGAGATGGAGTTGGTTTTGGTGTTTCAGTGCCGCATGGCGTCGGAGATGGCGTTGGAGATGGCGTTGGAGATGGCGTAGGTTTTGGTGTTGGAGATGGAGTTGGTTTTGGTGTTTCAGTGCCGCATGGCGTCGGAGATGGCGTTGGAGATGGCGTAGGTTTTGGTGTTGGAGATGGAGTTGGTTTTGGTGTTTCAGTGCCGCATGGCGTCGGAGATGGCGTTGGAGATGGCGTTGGAGATGGCGTAGGTTTTGGTGTTGGAGATGGAGTTGGTTTTGGTGTTTCAGTGCCGCATGGCGTCGGAGATGGCGTTGGAGATGGCGTTGGAGATGGCGTAGGTTTTGGTGTTGGAGATGGAGTTGGTTTTGGTGTTTCAGTGCCGCATGGCGTCGGAGATGGCGTTGGAGATGGCGTTGGAGATGGCGTAGGTTTTGGTGTTGGAGATGGAGTTGGTTTTGGTGTTTCAGTGCCGCATGGCGTCGGAGATGGCGTTGGAGATGGCGTTGGAGATGGCGTAGGTTTTGGTGTTGGAGATGGAGTTGGTTTTGGTGTTTCAGTGCCGCATGGCGGTGGAGATGGCGTTGGAGATGGAGTAGGTGTTGGTGTTGGAGATGGAGTTGGTTTTGGAGTTTCTGTGCCACATTTAGACGTGGATGGTTTAGGGCTGCTCGTTGTGGTTGTTGGCGGGCATCCACATTCTGGAGGTTTGGTTACGCAACCTGGGAAAATATAAATTTATTATGAAAATAGATTTACATTCTAAAATGAAAATGCTACCCTTAATAGTTTTGTATAATTATGGTTGTTTCATTAGCATTAACCGAGCTGAATAGATCCTTGCCAACGCTGAGCCTATTATAACGATTTTATGTTTTGTTACAATGTTTCAGTGTGACAAAGTAACTAAAGTACAATACACTGGTTCTAAAACATTTAACTTTGATGAAATTGTTTTTTTTAAATCCCTAGATTTTATAATATGAGGGCTGATTTTTCAATAGTCAGATAACTTTTATTTGAGGAATAAATATGTCGGTTTGACAGCTTTTGTATAGAAAAATTTTCACCCATCTGTTAGATTTATTCTTCAGATAAAGTTATTTGACTATCACTAAAAATTTGTCCTTAGAGCATTTTATTAAGTACGAATACCATAATTGATTAATTTCTACTTATTTTCAATTAACTACATTTAAAAAACAGTGGAAATACTTAATCTAATCTCTTTTGATGTCGTACCTGTTTATTTGCTTTTAAAATCATTAAAATAGATACATACTCGTTGACCTATTGAGTACAAGGGTACAAGGTCCTACTATTTTTTTCTTATTATAAAAGGTTGTTAAATTTCAACACAATGTGAATAATTTTATGAATAAATAAATGAAATGTAATAAAAGCAATCTTTGTTATAAGAATACTAATTGTACGAATAAATAAATGAAATCTATAAACGCAATTTTAATCAAAAGAATACTGGCACATACCGTCTTTTGGAGCAGCTTGTGTGACGTAACATTTCTGCAATAAAAAGTAAAAAAAAAAATTCAAATATCCAAGTTACGTGTTGACTTGCGACATTCAATTGCTAGTCCAGCACAAACACAGCTGGATGAAGGCTTTTGCCCTACCGTTAATTCAAACTGTTGATGCTGATAATGTTTATGAAATTTATGATAGCACATTTTATTAACCCCTGATTTATCTGAAAACCTATTTAATTTGCACTTTGACTTGACTTTGCTAAGGAAACTTGGCAGTAGGTACACACGAATATTACCCTTATTTAAAGACTATAATGTCTCTATTCGTATAAGCAAGTGTGAGCTAACAATTTCTATGAAAATTTCATTGACATTGATCTACTAAAGTCACGTCGCGGGAGACTTTACCAATTTACACCAAGTCATTCATTTGTCTTGATTTGATTTTGCTGAGGGTGCTTCGTGTTTTTTAAATTTATTATATATTTTAAATTAACTACTAGACAACAAAAAAAATGTGACAGAAATTAGTTAAAATGGTAACAGAAAATCGATAAAATATTAGGAAGTCAAGGATGTTGAAAATTTATAGTGTTTACTTACCGCGCAGATGAGAAAAGTTAGAATTACTATATTGGCCCTCATTTTGTTACTAGACCAAGCGACTGAAGTGAACTGACTTATTTCTGAAAATTTGCCTTTTTTATATTAGATTCTAATAACGTCATTAATGTTGTTTTCTTTAATAAAGAAACAGGTGCAAGCAAAACGGCTTAATTATTAAAAAAAAAACGGTATAGAGCGAATCAGAGTCAAACGCGTAGGGTTCTGTAAGTTTATAGGAAAACATTACTTCCATTTTCAAGGTAAAAAATGTTCATTGTAAAAAAATTAAATAATTTTATTTGTAGAGTGATTTTGCTGACACCTGGACTTAAAGTAGATCACTAAAGGAATACGTTCCACCAGCAAAATGCAACGTTGTTTATATGCTTGCGTACAGTGATTCGAGTACAGTAACATGTACGTTATGCTATATATACAGATTATTTCTAAAGCTAAAAAGCTTGCTATAATCACACAAATAAATACATAAAAAATATGGCTAAGGAAATTTGGACAGTTGTAAATAAATGCAATAATACAGAGAAAGTAATTCAGTGGGAACTTAGTCTTAAGGTTGATGGACGAATTACAATTCTAACTAACTTGCTAGTGAATAAATTTGACTAAGGTGCTACTGACGTAAATTAAGGAGACCATGCTACGGCACTTCATCACATATATACGAATTTATATCTTGCTGTTAGGTATTGATATTTATACAATACAGTTTGTGCACTGGATAAAAACTTATCCTGTTTATTTTGTCGCCAATGCATGTCTAGCAATTGACTCCCGGGTGTTCCCACTGCGTAAATCGCCCTGAGGACACGGTGGAGCATACGGTGGAGGTCTACCCGACTTAAGCGGAGCACCGGCGTACCTCCTGGAGGATATCGGCCGCGGCGATGTCTCGCGTCCGGCCCTAGTCCAGGCCGTGGTATGTGGCGAGAGTGCATAGGTAGCCGTCACCTCTATCTGCGAAGCAGTGATGCTCGCAATGAGGCGCACGTGAGGGAGAGGCAGTATATGCGCCCTCACGGCCTTAGTCGCCGCAGGAGACACCCTGGGCGTCGGGAATCCCAGGCTGATTCCCGGCTACCGTAGGCGCGGGCTTGTCGATGGCAAGTAATGGGTAGCTCACTGACTGGTAAGGACCAAGCGAGGGTCGACGGCGCGTTGTGTTCCACACGCGCCTCAAAGAGATGTCAGCATCAACTGATGGGATCCGTAAGGGCCGATGCCTGCCAGGGATGCGGGTTGTTCAAAAGAGATACCGTGGCGCCTGGCACACAGGCAACTGAAGGAACACGGGTAGGTTTGCGCCAGCCAGAGCGAGAGAACTTATTTGATGATTTTCCAACCTCAAAAAAAAATCCCAATAAAGCCTTGATATACCACAACCATCCCCAAGAAAATACATTACCGGATTCGTCAGACAACGAAAACATATGCAAATAAATAAATAAAAACAGAAAAACACATATATTATAAAGGAACTGCATACATAATATTTTTCCAAGTACAATAGTACTTCAACAACAAACATTGTTGATATCATAATTAAAAACATTATGACGCAAATATTCTTCATTCTAATAGAAATTCCAATCAATTCTTCTGTTTTTAGGGATCCGTACCATAATGCTAAAATGACGACGGTCAGTCGAAATCGTACCTTATAGGCTCATGCCACTGGTTGAAGTAGCTATGGTTGTAGAATATAATTATGGTTGTATGAGTAATGGTCTGACGACTTCCAGCCTCCCGAACAAGCCGGGTTCCTTAAAGGCTTTAAGCACAGTAGACCACATACATACGCTGCGGCAGGTTATACAGAAGACCGAAGAGTATAATCTGCCTCTCTGTTTAGCGTTTGTGGACTACAAAAAAGCCTTTGATTCGATCGAGACATGGGCTGTACTGCTGTCCCTCCAACGGTGCCAGATTGACTATCAGTACATCGAGGTGTTAAAGTGTCTGTACGAACACGCCACTATGTCAGTCCGACTCCAGGATCAGACCTCGAAACCTATCCTTCTGCAGCGAGGTGTAAGACAGGGAGACGTTATCTCTCCGAAACTCTTCACCGCTGCACTGGAGGATGTCTTCAAGGTTCTGGACTGGAAAAGGGCTGGCATCAACATCAATGGCGAGTACATCACTCACCTTCGGTTTGCCGATGACATAGTCATCATGGCTGAGACCATGGAGGACCTCAGTGCAATGCTCGATGACCTCAGTAGAGCTTCCGAAGGAGTGGGTCTTAAAATGAACATGGAAAAGACAAAGGACATGTCGAATGCCCATGCAACACATACTCCCATGACGATCGGAGGCGCTACACTCGAAGTTGTGGACGAGTACGTTTACCTAGGACAAACTGTCCAGTTAGGTAGGTCCAACTTCGAGAAAGAGGTCAATCGTCGAATCCGACTCGGCTGGGCAGCGTTCGGGAAGCTTCGCAATATCTTCTCGTCCCACATACCGCAGTGTCTCAAGACGAAAGTCCTTGACCAGTGCGTGTTGCCAG
This sequence comes from Polymixis flavicincta, assembly GCA_949987655.1. Classification (NCBI taxonomy): domain Eukaryota; kingdom Metazoa; phylum Arthropoda; class Insecta; order Lepidoptera; family Noctuidae; genus Polymixis; species Polymixis flavicincta. The sequence continues at coordinate 20,391,379 of OX465182.1, forward strand.
TGATGACATATGGAACCGAACGTGGTCGCTCACAATGGGCCTCATAAGAAGGCTTAGAGTCACTCAAAGGGCGAAAGGGAGAGGGCTATGCTTGGAGTTTCCCTGCGTGATCGAATCAGGAACGAAGAGATCCGCAGGAGAACCAAGGTAACCGACATAGCCCGAAGAATTGCCAAACTTAAGTGGCAGTGGGCAGGGCACATTGCTCGCAGAACAGATGGCCGATGGGGCCGAAAAGTTCTGGAGTGGCGACCGCGTACCGGAAGACGTAAAGTTGGAAGGCCTCCCACAAGGTGGACAGATGACCTTGTGAGGGCCGCAGGAGTCCGCTGGATGCGAGAAGCACAGAACCTGTCGAAATGGCGGAGCTTAGGGGAGGCCTATGTCCAGCAGTGGACGTCTTTCGGCTCAAATGATGATATTTCAGTAACTACTCTGTAACCACACATACGGAGTCGTTGCCTACAAAGCCATACTCTTAGTTTTATTAACTTAAATTCAACTTCAATAATACAATTTATAGAAGCAAAGATTGGTGTAAAATCCACGATAACCTACCGCTGTCAAATTTCATTGCAGTTTAGGAGATGTTTTATTAATTACAACTCTGTTACAATATGGACCTTTTTATTTCATTAATTTTGCGATTTCGTTTGTCCGTCCACCTCTCTGCCACACCTGCTTATTTCAGGGACTACATATGCTAGTGGCTTGAAATTTAGAAGCTTGCTCACGTAATTAATTATATTGCAACTGGCGGAATCATAAAAAACGCAAAAAAATAATGCTACTGACCAGCAAATGAGATATGCAATTGTTAAAATGGGATTAGCTGGTTAAGTAGGGTATAATTTTGTTGAGTTGTATAGTCGTGGTCGCCAACGCGAGCAGTTGCTTCGAAACGCACCTAAAATTAACTCAAAAAGTAAGTCCAGTTCTTCTCAAACAATTTTTATTTTGTTATTATCATTCATACTTCTCGCCAAAACGAATACATATAAGTGTGGTTTCTGTCGTTAACTCCTATCAGATGGAATTCATTGCACAGTGTGGTCCCAAGACCTTCACTTCCACTAAGCAGGAATAAGAGAAGCTGGATTCTGCAAGCTTGGCGACAGAAAACTTACATGGCGATGCATGAAGTGTAAGCAGCCTGGACCTATTGACCTACATCACCCACCCCCAAGACAGAGTCAGAATCACTTATATTAAAAGAGATCAGGGCACTTTCTGCTAAATTAGCGCCTTATAGTGTCTTAGAGACGAGGTTATAGCATTTAAGACTAGAATTTTCTGACCTGAAATCATCGCAAACGAAGCTAACAAGGAGCTCAAAGAATTTAATATTAAAGTAAAAACCCTGGAACACCGTATTGCGAAGGTTGCTGAAGTTCAATCTCCAGTAGAGTTATTACACACTCGGCTCGATAAACTTGAACATGAAGCAAACTCTAAGGAACAATGATCAAGAATGAACAACATTGAAATTAAAGATGTCACTCGGATGAACAATGAGAACCTGTATCAAATATTATCTACCTTCGTATCTAAGATACAATATACTATCTCCAAGAATCAGATCAATTATGTTGCAAGAGTACCTACACGTGAAAAAGAGAACACGAAACCCATAATAGTCCGCTTTTGTAGTCGTTATGAGAAGGAAGAATTCGTAGCAGCAGCCAAATATGCGTCTAAATCTTCTGCCTTAACTGGACTCTTAGACTCCGGCATCCATAAGACTTACGTGAATTACCACCTAACTTTACAGAATAAGGCACTTCTATCCAATACTAAAAACGCCGCAGCAGAGATAGATTTTCTATACGTCTGGATCAAGCACGCCAAGAAACACACCAAGAAAACAAATACCTCGGTACCATAGTTATAAAAACAGAAAAGGATCTCTCAAAAGTGTATGTATGTGTCAAATGTGACACTATCATAAAAGTAACATCTTATTTGAAGTGACTCTAAAGTTTGAGAGCTGCAAGGTGAAATGCTTTATTATTACTCGTGGTCCGCGGATTCCAAAAAATGCCTAACTCATGTACGTGTTCGACGCACCTACAATATTTTTTAAAATATTATTTAGATTTTATTATTTGCTAAATGCGATTTAATTGTGTTCTTATAATTCTTAATTAATATCTATTGTGCTTTACTACTGCTTGTAACTGGTACTGGTCAACATTCAGTAAATTTCTTTGGTTTTCAGTTTGTTTTCATATTGCTAGTTGTTTGGCTTGTCTCGGCGTGTTTACGACATCATTACAGGTGACGACCTGGGATTTATAAATTCGATCCAGAAACGAAGCGCCAGTCGACGGTTTGGGTGTTTCAAAACGAATCAACGCCTACCAAAGTGAAGCGATGTTAAAGCGCCCGGAAGATTTTGATCGCGAGCTTATTCATTTTGACTGGTGTCAATTCCTTTACGGAACCAAAGAAGCATCAACGCTGAATGGTATACTACCAAATGCTTGACAGAAGTTTTCTCTGTTGTGATCAACAAGCGACCAAACACAGGGCTACTGCTCCACCACGACAACGCGCCTTCGCACACTGCGCTCAAAACGAGGGACTTCCTGGACAACACGCCGGTCAAACTCCTTACAGCCCTGCTCAAAGGGATACAATTTTCTTCGCCGGAAGATGCGCTGTCAGCGTTCGAGCAGGTTGTAAACGAGGTGTCTGGGGCGGACTGGAAAAAGTGTTTCGAAAACTGGATCAGACGCATGAAACTTTGTATAGAAGCCTCTAGACAAAGTTTTATGCGTCTGATCCAGTAGTGAGTACTTTGAATGAATGAATGTCTTTATTTGCCAGAAACAAAAAAAAAAAAAAAAAAAAAAAAACAATAAATCAGTGTCTATACTTTGATGCAAGGTCATAAGTACAAAATTTACAAGATTTTTTATGAAAGAACTCATTATGAGAATAATATCATTCATACAACAACCACTTTCTTAATTCAGTACAAAATTTTGTAAAGGGCAGTTGCGTAATAGCCTTAGGAAAAGCATTGTATATTAATGGAGCCATGTAGATGCAACTTCGCCGATAAAGTTGTAACTTAGCCACAGGCATTTCAAAATCCATATGCATAGCTTTTCTTTTATTTGCGTTATCTTTCGGTTCAAAAAGTGTAGGATTTTACCTCAAAAACTTAGCTGATTCGTAAATGTAAAGATATAGCACAGTTAAAAGCTTATGCGTTTTGAATATTGGTCTGCATGAATCGGACCAATCCATATTTAATTTTGCTCGCAAACATTTTTTTGTTGTGCAAGAAAGACTCTTAAAACTTCAGAAGAGTTTCCCCACACTACTATATCATATTGAATCACAGACAAAATGTAGGCATATTATACCATTAGGGCAGTTTGCCTTGACGTTACATCCTTCAACCCTTCTTAGAGCAAATATAGATTGGTTATTTTTTTTTTAATAAAAACGTCAATGTGGATCTTCTATCAAATGCTCATCAATCGTAACACCTAGAAACCGGGTACTATGTAAGATTTAATAAAAAAAATATTTACCTTTAGAACATTTATTTTTTTCGCGTTTTCTAATGAGTCGCTGGGCATACACGAATGTCTTGACCCATTAGTAGTACCTATTGAAATGCTCCACAAACCCGGGCTTTACTATTCGGGCTGATTTTGTTCAAACACACTCACTATCAGAAAAAAACTAACACTAAATATCAATTCCATAAAGGAAACTACACTGCCATCATTTCCACACTTTTACTGGGACGAGTTGCAGTCCGGAGCCGCCAGACAATGGTGTTACAAATTTTTATTACAAGATTTATGAAATTAGATATCTGTATATACCAAAGCAGTTTGTTACAAGTTTGTTGCAAGTTCAGCACACCTTTCCTGGTATACTGCTGCGTTAGTTAAAATCCTTAAAGAAAAAATATAAATATCACTGGATATAAATATCACATATGGTTTATCTGATTACCAAACCTTTTCTTTGCGTCATAGAGCTGCAGAAGTAGATAAATCTTGTTACCGTACGTACATGGACAAAGTAGAGAGAGAGCGCATGGGTAACCGTCACCTCCTTCTGCAAAGAATTGGTTCTCACTGAGAGTCGGCGCACGTGAGGGAGATCAAAATCTAAATATTGTATTTCACATAAACCTGGACGGGCACTTATGAAACGTCAGAAGCTAGGTGCACGGTCCCAATTTGTCGCTTCCTATGAAGAAGAGCCGGCAAGAAACTCCACGGTTACTCTTTTAAAAATAATTGGCTTTTACAATGTTTTCAAATTACAGTGATAATAGGTATGGGAGGATAGTGCAGGCCTGTCAATAAGTACCAGGTACTTAGAGAAATGAAAATACAGTACAGAAAATCGTGTACAAATCTAGTCAAATAATGACGAGGCAACATGTATAGGTTTCTTCAATAATCTTCCCTCTCACTTAGATGTTGATTTATTCAGAACCAGTCCAACCACATTTAGACAAGCTTTAAATAAGGAATACTTTGGTATAGGCAGTAATACCATTACTCCTAGTTAAAGCACACGTAAGTACATTTTGTTCTATTGTTTGTGAAAATGGAAATAATGTTTTTTCTACCAACGTACAGAACCCTCGGTGAGTGAGTCTGATTCGCTGTTTACCGTTTGTTTTTTTTTGTTGTTGTAACTAATGCATATGCATCTGTGCCTATATTAAAGAAAACAACATGAATGACGTAATTTGAATGTAATATATAAAGGAAAGCTTTTAGAAATTAGTCAGTTCACTTCAGTGGCTTGGTCAAGTAAAAAAATTATGGCTAACATAGTAATTCTAACTTTTCTCATCTGTTCGGTAAGTATAAACAATAAAGCTTCAACATCCTTTGACTACCTACTATGTATTATCGATTTTATTTTACCATTTCTATTAAATTATGTTACATTTTATTTTACTAGTACATACCTCGTAAGTATCGAGCCAATATAAGACCTTGCGCCAATAGCGATCTACGGTACCAAACACATTCATTACCAAAATAAAAATAACTTTAAAAAATGCTTGGGATGCGATGAACATTTCATATAAATTGTTCTAGTAGAGTTGCGTCGCGTCGGTCTGAATAATCCTTTATAGGTATTCAAAAGGGCGTTGGATACCGTAGGATGGGAAACTATAGAAATACCGTAAATTACCGATCCTTTTATGAAATTTTGATAGTTAGGTAAGCGTTTCATACGAATGTGACCATTATTTTTAAAACATTAACAAACCATATTCGAATAAAACGCTAGCTCAGATTTTCTTATACGAATAGGGACATAGTCTTTAATTAAGGCTAATGTTCGATCATTATCAACCTTTAAGGTGAAACAAGTCCACATTTTTTCCATACAAACTTCGGGAGGGTTTACTCCACTGTTTAACAATGTACATCGAACCTTAAACATGGTATGGTTTTGTCTCATTATTAATATTGTCGGTACGGAAACAGAATACTAAAATAAAAAGCCATTAAAAATTTATGAGCCAACAAAGATTCGTTTTTCTTGCTAATTTAACCTAACTTTGGGCGGTTTATGTAATAAAAGAAGTGTAAAATCTCCAAAACCAAGTCGGTACCGACAAAGTTCAATTACCAATAAGTTCAATAAACTTTATTAGTCATTGATTTATGCCGTGGATTTTTCATAAAACCCGATCTCCCGAAGGACTTTTCTTATTTTTTACGCTCCTGTTTTACTATAGATGATCCTGAATCTCACTCATTAACGTTGTGCGTGTAGACTAACGTCTAACTGCTTATCACTGATACTACCTCTGTCGAACGCGAAGCCTGGTGAGACAGCGTGCTTTTTAGCCAGGCTCACCAGTGAGTTCGATCTAGCGACTAGGTTCCCCTTAATGTTCCCACTGATGGGGCACATGCCTCCTCTATTTTTGAAAGGGAGTGGGCAGTAATCCACCACGCGGGCCCAGTGCGGGTTGGTAGATGTCACATGTTTTTTTGGCTTACTCACGATGTTTTTCTTCACCGTTTTGAGAGCAGCGGTGAAGAAATAATTTACACGATTAAAGCGCCTGTCGGGGTTCGAACCTACGACCTACAACTTGTAATTCGTGGCCGTTACCATTGCTCTAGGAGTTAAATGTGCTATCATAAATTTAATAATAATCATCAACATCAACAACTTGAATAACCGGTGGGGTAAAAGACTTATTCCAGCTGTATTTATTCCGCCTTTAATAGAGGTACAATATGGACTAGTAAACGAATGTAGCCGGTCAGCACTTAACTGGGATATTTGAAAAATCTTTAACTTTTTATTGCAGATATGTTACGTTACACAAGCTGCTCCAAAATGCGGTATGTATTCTTTTTTATAATACGCATAATTTATTCATAAAATTATTCACATTTTGTTCAATTAATATTATAAATTGAAATAGTAATCAAAAGCAACAACAAACTTATGCAGTACCATGGTACTCAATACTTATATTTTGTAAACGAGTATGTATAAGTAATTAAGAAAGTAGAAATTGACCAAATAAGGTACTTTGTAAAATTATAATATGGGTTTGTAAAATTAAATGATATAAAATAGTAATTTCATCAAAGTTGAACAATGTCGCATTGGAACCAGTATGTTAGTGTACTTAGGTTTTTTTTTCACCCTAGAATATTGGAACAAAACTTAAAAGCAGGCTCATCGTATTCAAGGATCTAGTCAACTTGACTAATGCTGATGAAACAGCCATCATTATACAAAACGATTAAAGATTTCCCTATTGAATGTAAAAACATCAACATCACAAATTCTCATTTTTCCAGGCTACGTAACAAAACCTCCAGAATGTGGATGCCCGCCACCAACCACAACGAGCACCCCTAAACCATCCACTTGTAAATGTGGCACAAAAACAACAAAACCTACAACGACGCCATGCCCGACGCCATCTCCAACTCCATCTCCAACGCCATGTCCGACGCCGTCTACAACGCCACCTCCTACGCCATCTCCAACGCCATCTCCAACACCTTGCGGCACTGAAACACCAAAACCTACTCCATCTCCAACGCCATCTCCGACACCTTGCGGCACTGAAACACCAAAACCAACTCCATCTCCAACACCAAAACCTACTCCATCTCCAACGCCATCTCCGACACCTTGCGGCACTGAAACACCAAAACCTACTGCATCTCCAACGCCATGCGGCACTGTAACACCAAAACCAACTCCACCTCCAACACCAAAACCTACTCCATCTCCAACGCCATCTCCGACGCCATGCGGCACTGAAACACCAAAACCAACGCCATCTCCAACACCAAAACCTACTCCATCTCCAACGCCATCTCCGACGCCATGCGGCACTGAAACACCAAAACCAACTCCATCTCCAACACCAAAACCTACTCCATCTCCAACGCCATCTCCGACACCTTGCGGCACTGAAACACCAAAAACAACGCCATCTCCAACACCAAAACCTACTCCATCTCCAACGCCATCTCCGACGCCATGCGGCACTGAAACACCAAAACCAACTCCATCTCCAACACCAAAACCTACTCCATCTCCAACGCCATCTCCGACGCCATGCGGCACTGAAACACCAAAACCAACTCCATCTCCAACACCAAAACCTACTCCATCTCCAACGCCATCTCCGACACCTTGCGGCACTGAAACACCAAAACCAACGCCATCTCCAACACCAAAACCTACTCCATCTCCAACGCCATCTCCGACGCCATGCGGCACTGAAACACCAAAACCAACTCCATCTCCAACACCAAAACCTACTCCATCTCCAACGCCATCTCCGACACCCAAACCAACACAATCTCCAACGCCATCTCCAACACCCAAACCAACACCATCTCCAACGCCATCTCCGACGCCATGCGGTACTGAAACGCCAAAACCTACTCCATCTCCAACGCCATCTCCGACGCCATGCGGCACTGAAACACCAAAATCTACTCCATCTCATACACCAAAACCTACTCCATCTCCAACGCCATCTCCGACACCTTGCGGCACTGAAACACCAAAACCAACTCTATCTCCAACACCAAAACCTACTCCATCTCCAACGCCATCTCCGACGCCATGCGGCACTGAAACGCCAAAACCTACTCTATCTCCAACGCCATCTCCGACACCTTGCGGCACTGAAACACCAAAACCAACTCCATCTCCAACACCAAAACCTACTCCATCTCCAACGCCATCTCCGACACCTTGCGGCACTGAAACACCAAAACCTACTGCATCTCCAACGCCATGCGGCACTGTAACACCAAAACCAACTCCACCTCCAACACCAAAACCTACTCCATCTCCAACGCCATCTCCGACGCCATGCGGCACTGAAACACCAAAACCAACTCCATCTCATACACCGAAACCTACTCCATCTCCAACGCCATCTCCGACACCTTGCGGCACTGAAACACCAAAACCTACTGCATCTCCAACGCCATGCGGCACTGTAACACCAAAACCAACTCCACCTCCAACACCAAAACCTACTCCATCTCCAACGCCATCTCCGACGCCATGCGGCACTGAAACACCAAAACCAACTCCATCTCATACACCGAAACCTACTCCATCTCCAACGCCATCTCCGACACCTTGCGGCACTGAAACACCAAAACCTACTGCATCTCCAACGCCATGCGGCACTGTAACACCAAAACCAACTCCACCTCCAACACCAAAACCTACTCCATCTTCGACGCCATGTGGCACTAAAACACCAAAACCTACTCCATCTCCAACACCAAAACCTACTCCATCTCCGACACCATGCGTCACTGACACACCAAAACCTACTCCATCTCCAACGCCATGTCCGACGCCATCTCCGACACCATCTCCAATGCCATGTGGCACTAAAACACCACCACCCACAGTAACATCAAAACCTACATGTACGTGTCCACCACGCAAGCACTAGGTACTAAAAAGCCAACAACTAAATGCCGATGTTAAGCAAAGCATCTTGTAAAAAACATGTGTCAAAAAGCAATAGGATTTATCCTACTATTCCTATTTCGTATTTTTTGTCCGCGTCGTGCACATCTGAATGACTTAAATTACCTTCAAAATAGTTGAGTTAAGTGGTACTAATCCATCATTCATGTTCGTGAAGGAACACGGTCAGTAGGGACTAGTGGGAGAGATCATCTCTTAGCTGCCACGGTTTATTTTTTTTACTTTTTGTTACGGAAGCTTTTAATCTGCATATATTTGTATTTGTACTTACTTAATAATTTCAATATGAATGATGTTACCAGTATTTTGTGACAATAAGAGTGTTCGTGGAGTTTCTTGCCCGTTTTTCTCCATAGGCATCTATTACGCTTTGGAATGGGCAATTGGCCGATACGGAAATTTTCTGACTGACTGACCCCTTAACAATTCAAAAGTGCCTGTATTTGTTATTTTTTTAAATAAATGCTTTGAGTTTGACTTTTATTTTATTTTATACGATTATTTAAATTTTAGTTTTGACTTTATAAAACAAATATGAAAGTATATTTTCGTCAACCTAACACTCAATATTTTAAATATTGCATATTGCAATTATACATATTGCATTGCACAAGTTTAATTGCAGCATAGTTTTACTGCATCTTATTTAGGACATAATAATAGTAGTAGTAGTTTATGAAACTGTTAGAAACAGGGTGGCAGGGACATCGACGCTTCGAACTGTAACCTCGAATTTAACATATTTTAGACCCCATGGTCTATGTTATGGGGCTATGGAGCCCCATATTAACCGGCAGTTGTTATCAAAAAAGGAATTTCCGTTTCATTGAAAAGTGCAATGCCTATGCGGTCAAAAGGTATGGAATCCTACTAATATTATAAATGTGAAAGTTTGTGAATATGTTTGAATGTTTGTTACTGAATCACGCAAAAACGACTAAATGAATTTCGATGAAATTTGGCGCACAGATAGATTTTAATCTACATTAACACATAGGATACTTTTTATCCCGGTAGTGCGTTCCCGCGGGATAATTTCCGACTTCCACGCAGGTAAAGTTGCGGGTGGAAGCTAGTAGCTAATATTTTTTTATAACCAACGCTATCATCATCCATGGGATCTGGAGGCAAAGATCCTCACGCACATGTGGCTGTGGCGCGAGGAGGCCAAATGCCGGGGCGTAACTCCGCTGCCGCGGGAAATCGCGACAGTAATGCTCGCGAAGACGGAGGCGGCGCACGTGAGGGAGAGGCAGTCTATGCGCCCTCACGACCCTAGCCGCCGCAGGAGACGGAGACGCCCTGGGCGTCGGGAAACCCAGGCCAATTTCCGGCCACCGTAGGCATGAGCTCGCGGACGGCGAGTAATGCCGTGAGTAGCCGGCTGTCCGGTAAGGACCAAGCACAAGTCGACGGCGCGTTGTGTCCCACGCGCGCCTAACTTATTTTATGATTTCCCACCCAAAAAAAAAAAAAAACGCTGTCATCATTTTCACGAATATTACGGTTCAGAATTATGTACTGAATCCATAGTAACAGATTGCACGTCGATGTCGCTGCCATCCTGTATATAATAGGGCAATTAACCGTGCACGTACACACGGCTACACATCAAGCTATGCATTTCCAGTTTACGCTGATCTTGCACTGTACGGAAATCCTATACAATACGAGATCAGTTTATACTGGAAATGTATAGCTTGATGTGTAGCCGTGCGTACATACATATGTATAAATGTGTAACGCCGCCATATCCACACGTTATTTGAAAACAGAGATCCTGCTAAAGTCTAGAAATTCAAAAATATGTAACCTAGAATTTAATCCTTGGGAGTTGCAAAATGGACTGATGACCTGGTGAAGATCGCAGGAATCCGCTGGATGCGGCAAGCACAGAACCGGTCGAAATGACGGTGCTTGGGGGAGGCTTATGTTCAGAAGTGGATGTCTTTCGGCTAAAATGATAATGATGTTCGTCCCACTCTATTGGGACCATGAAGGCAACTGCAATAAACTATCTTTGAAATCATCCAAGTCCAGACTATCCCCCGTTTATGTATAGTCAATTCTCTGATTGTGATGTTAAGAATAGCGTAGTTTGAATCACATCTAACGCACTAGGCTATTTTTCAAATTTTCTTAAATTATTTGTAACAGAAAAATAAAATGTAATTAATTTATATCCATTTTATCAATTAAAAACGATTAAAATCGTTGTTTCGTTGTTTTGAATTTACCGCCAAAACGCTCCTTACTATACGATGACTTTTTTATCACGTGACCATACGTGACGTCAGCTTTGTCTAAACTAAACTATGTAGTTGTAAGCAAGTGATTATGTCGAGTTTATAATTAATAAAAAAAATAAGTACCATTTTGCGATCGGGTTGACATGCCCTTAGCAGATTTTTTGTAGGAGTATTGACAGGAGAGCACTGGAGAACACACTTTTTGACAATGTTTTTATTTATATTTTAGATGTCAAGGTCCCATATATGTTGTCGTTTGAGCCTTCTGACATTTATAGGTTCACATAGCGCTGTTGCTAGGTTATTAGTATGAGCTATAGTACGATTTTTGTTTACTTTTGCTCTGTGTTCGATTTCCTCCATAACTGTTTTCATTTTTATGTACTCCTGCAATTCACTGGTTCTTATAAAAGGCGAGCTTTTTATTTTAGCATTTGTTACCATTTTGAGTGCTTTATTCTTGAACTGTTGTAAAATCTCCAGGTTTGAATTTTTTGCTAATCCCCATAACACAATGCCTTAAGTCCAAATAGGCTTGAGTATGGCTTTATAAATAAGTATCTTATTTTCTATGGTGACGTGCGATCTTCTGCCTATTAGCCAGTTTAGATTTCTAAGTCGTATGTTTAACGCGTCGCGTTTTTTTTTAATATGCGTTTTCCAATTTTGCCTCCTATCAAGATGCATGCCTGGGTATTTTGCAGAATCTTGTTGGGGTAGAACGTCGCTTCCAAGTTTACCTGCAGGGCAGTCGTCCTTTCTCAAAGTAAAAGTGACATGCACTGATATGTTGGAGCTGGCTATGATGCGCCACTTTTCCATCCATTTGTTGATTTTGTTCAGGTGACTCTGTAGGTCTAGGGACGCTACACATGGGTTTTCATGATTGCAAAGGGCAGCGGTGTCATCAGCGAATGTGGCGGACAGAATATGTAGTTATATATGTAGTGTATATAAGATACAGCGTAGGGCCCAGAATGGAACCTTGTGGTACCCCGGCTTTTATGTCTTGAAAGGCTGAGTAGGGGTCATTGATTTTAACTCTTAAAATTCTTTCTTCCAAGTACGACTTTAAGAGCAGGTAAAAGTTATGTGGAAGTTGGTTATTTATTTTAAAAAGCAGGCCCAAGTGCCATATCAAATATATTGTCAAATATGATAAGTAGTTTCGAAGTTAGCTACCAACAAGCATACATACCCGTCAAAAACATAACCAATCTTATTGCTTCTGGTAAAAATTTACGAAAGATGCAAGAGGAGTGCTGCAATGCATAGCGATGCGGCGAGGCCCGCTCAAAATTGCGCGAGTCTCCAGCGCGAAGCAACCAGTCTTACCAAAGGCTTTTTCTGTAGCTACACCAGTTAAGATGGTTTCCAAGCCTCTCTTCCCGACTACGTTTTGACATGACACATCAGCTGACTCGACGGGATGTTGAGAATTACGTCATGAAATTCAGGATTGTACGTCAACGTTCAGTATTCGGTTTATTTTAGAAACGTTACCGCACCTATTGTAAGTAGTAGAATAAGTTTCGGGCAAATATCTTTCATTATAATTAAAATAAATATTGTTTTATTAGGCAATTACACCCATACACCCAAAAATATACAGTAAAATAAAAATAAAATGCAAAACATAGTGCTATGTCTATATATATAGGGTGACTGGTAATTAGTGACCGAGATTTAAACACACTCACACTCATCATAACAAACAACTTTCCCAAAGAAACTATTTTTTATTTATTTAACTAGCGCATTTTCCCATCACCCCAGTAGAATATTGAGGACCTAACAAGAATAATACACCATCGGCTGTAATTTAATTTGGTTACCTCAAACAAAAACAAATTAATCAAGTTTTACCTGCATTATTCTTTTGTCATTAATTTAACCAACGTACGATTCGCACGCGTGCTATCAGCTGTTAGGCGCTTGACCCCGGGGTCAAGCAACATAGCTGATGCATGGTAAAAGTGGATATATTTTTTTGTTTGTAGGTATTAGGTAACTAAATTAAATTACAGCTGATGATGTATTATTTTTGTTAGGTAGTCAATATTCTAATGAGGTATTAAAATTGGGGTCACTATGATAGATAAAAAAAATTATCTTTGCGAAAGTTGTTTGTTATGATGGGTACAATCATGTGTTTAAATATTGGTCACTAATTACCAGTCACCCTATATACATAGCTCTATGTTTTGAATTTTAATTTTATTAATTTTTCACGCACGATGGCGCGAAACTTTGACTTTGGACATCAGCAAACTGCATTACCTGAAGTTGTCAAATAAATCAAAGATGATATTCGCTGCCTTTGTGGTGACAGACTTGGATTTAGTGCGACAACGTACATTTGAGTGCGTATATCTTGTTAGTTTTTTTATATCCAACTCTTTAATAATGGATCATTCTTATATTTGATGGGTAACATTATTCTTATTCTTACTTACTGTACTTGTAAAATTTCTATACCCTAAGTTTTCCTCTGGCACTCACACACACAAACAAACCCTCACATATACGCAAATACACGCACATCTACGTATGCACACACTCATATGCACTAGAATATTAATTCTAGTTATGGTTATGCACCTAAACAGTCCCCAATTATAGTGCTTAGTACCTACTTATAAGACTCTAAAATTCAACTTGTTATAACTAATTAGATACCTATTTCAAATTATTCCCGTAATTTAAATACATATTTTATACCATATCGCAGGCTAAAATTATAACGAGGGTGGGCGTTGATGCCTATAATTACAAAATATTGCTGTCTCAGCTTAGGTATTGGTTGCAACTCTAACAACTTCACTTACCATTTTTAATGTTAACCATATTTTTACTTGAAGGTGCAAAAAAACTGTTTTGTATTGTTATTTATGCTATTTATTTATTGCAGTTGTTGATCTGAATCGACCCACGATTCCATAAATGGGTATTGATTTTGAATTATTTGATTTTTATTTTCAATAAAAATAATAAAGTTAAAAAGAATGAATAGGAAATTTGCATAAAACCATAACATATTTAATGAAAAAAATATTGTGTTAGTAATGAATATAGTTACTTTGTTTTAATAAATAATTTGAACAACATAAAGATTTGTTCAGCATTCAATTGCATTCAATTGTCCACAATTTTATTAGCCAGCCAACATTGAGTAACATCTGTTGCAACATTAAAAACAATATAGACTATATTATCAGGATTTCATATAAAAGGGTGTATTTTTTAAAGAAGTCAGTTCGTACCGGGTTGCCTGGAGAAGTGGCAATATGAGGGTAGAAATCCTAACATTGGTTCTTATAATTATTTGCGCGGTGAGTAAATTATCTCAAAATATTTTTTTAACAAAAATAAAAACACATGAGGCACAAGATAAAAGTATGTTTGCAAGTGCAACTATTTTAATAAGAGTTTTAACATCATAATCAGCTTATAATAATCTCCTGTTGGGACACAAGCCTCGTCTCTGTGAGAGAAAGTGGACCGTATTCCACCACGCGGGCCTAGATGGTGGATTTCATAGTCACGTCTTCGCTTTTTTTATTCTAGGACATTTGAAATCAAATCAAACTATTTATTGGTTTGCAAACATGAGTAATATAGTACACAGATATTTTATTTTATAAGTCCTCCATGATCACCATGTTTTCCTTCACCGCCCCCGCTGTCCATTCCTGGGCAGCGGTCAAGCGATTGACTGCTGCGCTGCGTGTCACGGGTCCGATTCCCGCACGGAACAAACCTACGTATGACCTATAGGTAGTTGTTCCGGGTCTGGCTGTTTGTGTTTGTGAGTTAAAATGTTTGTAAACGCACCTACAATACAGGAGAAATTCCTAGTGTGGGGCAACGTTTTTTTTTTTTAAAGAAGCCTCCCTCCACTCCTTCTATCTTTCGCGAGCTCGCGCGTCTTTCTTCCAGTTTTGACGGAACTTTTATAACTCGTATAAAATAAATTGTATTAATTTTAATATTTTTTTCAGATATGTTACGTTACGCAAGCTGCTCCAGGTATGTACCAAATACAATTTCACTATACTTGTCTTTTACTTCTCAAAGAAATTGAATAAGAAACACTGACCTCATTGTCATTCTCTTGTCCATATCCCAATTTGTATTTGGTCGGCGTAGATTGTCTTTCTATACTTCTCTAAAAGTCTTACCAAGGGGTATCGTATTACCCAGTAACTCGGTTGTGGAGGTCAGATAGGCAGTCGCTCCATGTAAAATACTGGTATTCAGCTGCATCCGGTTAGACTGGAAGCCGACCCCAACATAGTTGGGAAAAGGCTAGGCAGATGATGACTTCTCTAAAAGTCGTAATCGTAAACCTAGTATGTCTAACCAAATAAGAAGAATATGTAGTCCACGGGCGTAGCCAGCCAACCCCCCCCGAAAAGTTCAGATATTATCATTCATATAATTCAAATAAGAACAGGCGTGCGGCATATCTCATTGATTACTAACTATTACCAACATTAAAATACACATAGTTTTGGAATTTTGGAATGTAATTTTTTTATTTAGGATAGGCTGATAAAAACTAAACTATAAAGTTTAAACTGTCCCACTGCTCGAAAAAGGAGTCCCCCAATTCCTTTGAGGAGATTTTTTCTGTATGTGTTTTTCACATCTTTAATATTTTTCTTAATAGGTAAGGGTTATTTAATGTACTTTTAGTCGTTTTATATTCTTGAACCCCCCCGAAACTAAAACCTGGCTACGCCCGTGCTATAGTCATCTTTTCTGAATTTGTTTAATTTTTTAAATATTATTGACAAGTTAAAGTGTTTCTACAAATCGACGTACAGGTATAAAACCACTTATAAAATACAGTAGTACCTACTTACTCTATTGTTTATTTACAATTTGTTTTTTTTTTAGGGATAGAACTTCGCATCGAACGAAAGCGTAAGTTAGCATAATAATATATCCATAATTTGTATCTATATTGATATATTTAATTTCATGGATTATTTAATAATATAAATTATATGACGTATTACTTGCTAGGTTTCATAAGACTTGTCTCGTGCATTTAAGGGTCAGCTTATAATTTTACTCATAATCTTTAAGCCCAGGGTACACCGGAATGGCCACTCGCCAAAAGAGATGGACAAAATGTGCCCCACCGAGTACAAACATAAATCTGTTGCAGTTAAATTGAATAAAAAAATAAAGAATTTTGAATAACTCTTTATGCCTTATACCAGAAGTGGACAAATAATCATAATTAAAAGTGGTTAAATGATTTTGCTCTAAATTAAGAAGCTTGTAGGTAAAAGTGGAGGCCACACTGCAAATAAAAAAGTGAAGACGACTGTGGGCTAACGCTCTCTTTCTAAATATATAAAAGAACGAGACAGTGATATGTATTTTCTCTTTCCTATTTATGTATTTAGAAAGAGAGCGCTAGCCCACAGTCGTCTTCACTTAGGTATTTAGAGTGTTGCCTCCACTTTTATTTATTTCTTGCTCTAAATCACCTTTTAATGTTGCCATATTATATTAAAGATCAGAACAGGGGAAAATAATAATTTAGCACTAAGAAAAACAAAACAATACGCATAGCAGGCCTAAAATATACCTACTCGTAAATTATTCGTAACCTAAATGTATGAGACATATTTTTTGTATGTTTTCTTATATATTTTTTGTCAATTGTCACCATAATGACAATTTGTTGTTAACCCTTAAATACCTACGCCTTGTTGAAGGCACATCAAGTTTGAGCAACCTAGGCAAATATATTTTTTTATCGAGAACACTACTATTGGGTTTTGAGTTTCTTTTTGTGATCACACACAGAGCATGTCTTACAGCCCTCTAGCCAATCTGCCCCATTAGTTCTACTTCCTGCGATTGCAAGAAGCTGTTCCTGGTTTTTTTTTTTTTTGTGGGGGGGAAATCATCAAATGACTTCTCCTGCTGAGTAGAGCAGGAGGGCGTGTCAGACTTTTACTGACTAAAACCCACTGTTCCCTCAGTAGCCCGTATGCCAGGGGCTGTGGTATCTCTTTCGAACAAACCCGCACCCCTGGCAGGCATCGGCCCTTGCGGACCCCACCAGTGGTTGCTGACATCTTTGACGGCGCGCGTGTGGAACACAACGCGCCGTCCCGTCTACCACTTTTCGGCCGCAGGGGATAGGGAGAGCGGCTGACGCTATCCCGACACTCCTCTTCCCCTGCGGCCCCACCGCGTCCGCCATCAAACGGTGGCGGCCCCGTCCAGGCCACGGAAGGGAAGAGCGCTGCTCAGAAGCACCGGCACTCCTCCTCTACCGCAGCCCGTAACCCTCAGCCGCGATGCCTCCCATTCGACATCGCGGCCCACCTCAGTTGCGGTGCACGTCACCGCAACCTACTTTTTGGCCGCTACGTCAATGGCTTGAAGGCAAAAGCCCTGACGAGCGGCCCCACCTTTGGGTTCCTCTTGGCTTCACCGTGGGTGGGAGACCACGGTTACTGAGCCCCCCTGCAACGACAATGCGGGAACCCACTCGGGGGGAAGCTGTTCCTCGTGGAGTTGCAATAGCCAACAGTAATATTTTATCTAGTATTTCATCTGCGAAATACTGGCTCCAGATGTAATGCGGAAAAGACGAGGGATTGAGTATATCCCTATAACGTGTCCCCCTCTTTTTTGCAGTATGTTATGTTGCTATGTTCTTGTACGATAAGACGGTGGTAATGATGACCAGCGAAAGCGATTCTTCCTTCAATACTTTATCTTTCTGGACCTCAAGCAATCAACTCAGCCTATCGGTGTCCACTGCTGGACATAGGTCTCTCCCAGGTTGCGCCACAACACTCTAGAAAGCAACACTCTTTTTCCTGGACCTGTTAGTTCGCAATTGTTACAATGGGGCTTCTCCGAATGACGATGATGAAATGGTGAAAAACCGAAGGCGTAATTTGTGACAGATTGTCTTCCACTAAAACCGACACTTCTTCGCCAACAATTTCAGAATCGAATCCTCGAACTTCCTCCAACACAAAATCATATCCTATATCAACCACCACATCAAAATAGTCTTTATTTGGTTATCCTCTTCATCGGATGATTTTACCACCAGACAACACGCAATAATTATATTATTAGACGCCATTTTTCACTAAAGCAATAAAACACATTAAATATTAAAAGTTACGTAATTACCGGTAGGTAGGGTAATTGGTATCTCAGACCGATGAAAAAAGTTACATACACACCAAGAGTAAAGGCGCGACAATGTGGGTAGCGGGTAGAAGGTACATAAACGCTCAAAATGTAAAGAAGCGCACTAAGTTATTCACCAAAATAATTTAATTGGTGTCTGTGAGACCGCGGGTAGGTAGTTATGGGTTAAAATTCTTCTACGTTTGCGCCAGTTGCTTTCCGTAATACGGTATTCGTTCGTATTGTGTTTATTTTTTCGTTTATATTTTATGGCGTCGTAGGCCCATGCGAGTGCTCCACTTATCTGTGATATACGAAATCGTTCATTGCACGTTTATATTTTATAGTATCGTAGCCTCATGCGCTACTTTTATGCTAGATATTTAAAATAGTTTCAAACTATAGATTTTCTGAGATTATTAAAAAAATCTGCTGCCCTACTTTTTAAACTAAAACACTATTCATGTCAAACACTTGGCACAGATTTATACACAATAATTTTGCCCTAGAGAAAAGTTCAACTTTTAAAACCTTCACATTTTATGTCCACTGCTGCGGAGCAACATGCGCCTTTATATTTTTTTTTAGAAGATCAGTAGTATTCAAAGATATAGATTTGTATGTGTACATTGGGCACGCCACGAGTGTGGCGGTAACTCCCCTCTTTGAGGAGTAGCTTAAAAGGCGGCCCACCGGACACGGTTGTTGCGGGAGGTTCCTCTTTTGGATAAGGCGGATGGTAAAGCCCGGGTTTCCACTGCGAAGATTGCCCTGAGGACACGGTGGAGCACACGGTGTAGGTCTGCCCGGCTTGGGCGGGGCACCGCCGTGTCCTCGTGGAGGCGATCGGCGGCGGCGATCTCTCGCTTCCGGCCCTGGTCCAGGCCATGGTACGTAGCAAGAGTGCACGGGTAGCCGTCACTTCCTTCAGCGAAGCAGTAATGGTCGCGAAGAGGGAGGCGGCACACGTGAAGGAGAGGCAGTATGTGCGATGCCTGCCAGGGGTGCGGGTTTTTGTTCGAAAGAGATAGCGCCGCCCCTGGCATACAGGCTACTGAGGGAACACGGGTAGGTTTTAGTCAGTAAAAGCCTGAAACGCCCTCCTGCTCCACCCCGAGCGGGAGAAGTTATTTGACGATTTCCCAACCAAAAATAATAATAATAATAATGTCTGTATATTCTGGGGTACAAGCCCATACAATTTTTGGCCATCTTCTTTATGTCTACTAAGTTGGTTGACTTGCTCTATCGCTCTTGCTCTTAGTTTATCTAACGTTGTGGATTGGACTCGGCAAGACGTGCGAATTTTAGTTATCTTTCGTTTTGTCCATAATTCATGTTGAGGCCAGCTTACAGGCTCCATTTAGGCTCTGCAGCATCTGTTCTAACTGTTTAAGCTTCTCTGCCATTATGACGATGTCATCGTCAGAGCGAAAGTGTGAAATGTACTCGAAATTCAAGTTAATACCCAGTCCAGTACAGGTTAACGTCTTAAAAACTCATTTATGCACAGTTTCGGTGATATCACATCCCCCTGTCTCACCCCTCTGAGCAGTTGTATTGGGGTAGTTTTCCTTTCTAGAAACTGGACAGTCATTGTAACAGCGTTATACAAATATCTCAATATCTGACACACACTATGTAGCACCATTTAATTTGACATCGTTACAGAGAAGCCAAAACTGCCCATATTTCGATGAAGTCGAAGGCTTTCTATTTTTTTCTTTTCCTTCACATCTGGACAGTTTTTGAGCCTGTATAAAGCTCAAGTGCGTTCTTGTATGGAGTATTGCAGCCACTAAGGGAATGGCTCAGCAAAATGCCAGCTTGCTGCCCTTGACTCGGTGGAACGCAGAGCAAAAAGGCTTATAGCCAACGAAACGTTGGTGGGTAAGCTTCACAGCTTGGCTCATCGGCGAAATGTTGCTTGCCTATCGGTCTTCTACTGACTGTACTTCTGAGAGTGTGCGCAGGACCTCCAAGACCTGATCCCACCATTCCCGTTTTACTACCGGACTACCAGACGCACTGCAGGGTACCATCCGCACTTGGTTAATATCCCGATTAATCGTACTCAATGCTACTCCTCCACATTTATTTTGTGCACAGCCTCTCTGCCTGCGTCTGTGTTCCCTTCCACATTTAACCCGTCCACCTTCAAAACAAGAGTGGACAGGCATTTTTTGGGCACGCTCCTTCCACCTCTACAATCGCTTTCCATCAGGCGTGATCAATGTCAAGAGCTGGACCATCTAGTAATAAAAAAAAAAAAAAGAGTATCTAAAAACAGTTTGGACATTTTAATTTTTTACTGCAATGAGAAAAGTCTGCAACACACTTCGCGTAGTCTTTGACCAACTCGTCAGCTTTCGATAGTGCCTGTAGTTCCTAGTAGAATGAATCGATGTTTAAGTTCCAGTTGAAACTTTTCATATCCTAGTAGCCGAACTAGGATATGAAAAGTTTGGAGCTGCGTAGGTCATAGTATGAGTGAATAAATAAAGAAAAATGTGCTCATTAACACTAGCTGACGCAAATGAGAACAAAAATAAAAGCGCCCTGTTCGATTTTCGACGCATTGCAATAATATTGATACGTTCATTTAGTTTATTCCCAGAATTAGTGTAAACGAGCATAAGTGATTCATCATTTTTAATTTCTCTACAGATAATAAGACTTTCATAAATTATTTTGTATTTTAGCTTGTATAAGAAGAACGAGCCCATGTGAACGAACTTCGACCACAACACCCCTGCCATGCACTACGAATACGACAAGACGTTGTAGATGTACGACCACTCCAACAACGAAAACCAAACCAAGTACATCAAAACTCACTACTACCAATTGTATCACTACCACGACACCGTGTCCAACAGTAACTACGACACCCAAGTGTAATACCACCACACGAAAATGTGGCAGCACCACGACACCATGCCCAACAGTAATTACCACACCCAAATGTAATACCACCACACCGAAGTGTGGCTGCACTACAACGACACCGTGTCCAACAGTAACTACGACATCCAAGTGTAATACCACCACACGAAAATGTAGCAGCACCACGACACCATGCCCAACAGTAACTACCACATCCAAATGTAATACCACCACACCGAAGTGTGGCTGCACTACAACGACACCGTGTCCAACAGTAACTACGACACCCAAGTGTAATACCACCACACGCAAATGTGGCAGCACTACGACACCGTGTCCGACAGTAACCACCACACCTAAATGTAATACCACCACACGCAAATGTAGCAGCACCACGACACCGTGTCCAACAGTAACTACGACACCCAAGTGTAATACCACCACACCCAAATGTGGCAGCACCACGACACCATGTCAAACAGTAACTACCACACCCAAATGTAATACTACCACACCAAAGTGTGGCTGCACTACAACGACACCGTGTCCAACAGTAACTACGACACCCAAGTGTAATACCACCACACGCAAATGTGGCAGCACTACGACACCGTGTCCGACAGTAACCAGCACACCTAAATGTAATACCACCACACGCAAATGTAGCAGCACCACGACACCGTGTCCAACAGTAACTACGACACCCAAGTGTAATACCACCACACGCAAATGTAGCAGCACCACGACACCGTGTCCAACAGTAACTACGACACCCAAGTGTAATACGACCACACGAAAATGTGGCAGCACCACGACACCATGCCCAACAGTAACTACCACACCCAAATGTAATACCACCACACCGAAGTGTGGCTGCACT
This sequence comes from Polymixis flavicincta, assembly GCA_949987655.1. Taxonomy (NCBI): domain Eukaryota; kingdom Metazoa; phylum Arthropoda; class Insecta; order Lepidoptera; family Noctuidae; genus Polymixis; species Polymixis flavicincta. The sequence continues at coordinate 20,413,576 of OX465182.1, forward strand.
ACAACGACACCGTGTCCAACAGTAACTACGACACCCAAATGTAATACCACCACACCCAAATGTGGCAGCACCACGACACCATGCCCAACAGTAACTACGACACCTAAATGTAATACCACCACACGCAAATGTGGCAGCACTACGACACCGTGTCCAACAGTAACTACGACTCCCAAATGTAATACCACCACACGCAAATGTGGCAGCACTACGACACCGTGTCCGACAGTAACCACCACACCCAAGTGTAATACCACCACACCAAAGTGTGGCTGCACTACAACGACACCGTGTCCAACAGTAACTACCACACCCAAATGTAATACCACTACACCCAAATGTGGCAGCACCACGACACCATGTCCAACAGTAACTACGACACCCAAATGTAATACTACCACACCAAAGTGTGGCAGCACTACGACACCGTGCCCAACAGTAACTACGACACCCAAATGTAATACCACCACACCCAAATGTGGCAGCACCACGACACCATGCCCAACAGTAACTACGACACCATGCCCAACAGTAACTACGACACCCAAATGTAATACTACCACACCAAAGTGTGGCTGCACTACAACGACACCGTGCCCAACAGTAACTACGACACCCAAATGTAATACCACCACACCCAAATGTGGCAGCACTACGACACCGTGTCCAACAGTAACTACCACACCCAAATGTAATACCACCACACGCAAATGTGGCAGCACCACGACACCGTGTCCAACAGTAACTACCACACCCAAATGTAATACAACCACACGCAAATGTGGAAGCACTACGACTCCGTGTCCAACAGTAACTACCACACCCAAATGTAATACCACCACACCAAAGTGTGGCTGCACTACAACGACACCGTGCCCAACAGTAACTACGACACCATGCCCAACAGTAACTACGACACCCAAATGTAATACTACCACACCAAAGTGTGGCAGCACTATAACGACACCGTGTCCAACAGTAACTACGACACCCAAATGTAATACCACCACACCCAAATGTGGCAGCACTACGACACCGTGTCCAACAGTAACTACCACACCCAAATGTAATACCACCACACCAAAGTGTGGCTGCACTACGACACCGTGTCCAACAGTAACTACCACACCCAAATGTAATACCACCACACCAAAGTGTGGCTGCACTACAACGACACCGTGCCCAACAGTAACTACGACACCATGCCCAACAGTAACTACGACACCCAAATGTAATACTACCACACCAAAGTGTGGCAGCACTACAACGACACCGTGCCCAACAGTAACTACGACACCCAAATGTAATACCACCACACCCAAATGTGGCAGCACTACGACACCGTGTCCAACAGTAACTACCACACCCAAATGTAATACCACCACACGCAAATGTGGCAGCACCACGACACCATGCCCAACAGTAACTACCACACCCAAATGTAATACCACCACACGCAAATGTGGCAGCACTACGACACCGTGTCCAACAGTAACTACCACACCCAAATGTAATACCACCACACCAAAGTGTGGCTGCACTACAACGACACCGTGCCCAACAGTAACTACGACACCATGCCCAACAGTAACTACGACACCCAAATGTAATACTACCACACCAAAGTGTGGCAGCACTACAACGACACCGTGCCCAACAGTAACTACGACACCCAAATGTAATACCACCACACCCAAATGTGGCAGCACTACGACACCGTGTCCAACAGTAACTACCACACCCAAATGTAATACCACCACACGCAAATGTGGCAGCACCACGACACCATGCCCAACAGAAACTACCACACCCAAATGTAATACCACCACACGCAAATGTGGCAGCACTACGACACCGTGTCCAACAGTAACTACCACACCCAAATGTAATACCACCACACGCAAATGTGGCAGCACCACGACACCATGCCCAACAGTAACTACCACACCCAAATGTAATACAACCACACGCAAATGTGGCAGCACTACGACACCGTGTCCAACAGTAACTACGACACCCAAATGTAATACCACCACACGCAAATGTGGCAGCACCACGACACCATGCCCAACAGTAACTACCACACCCAAATGTAATACCACCACACCAAAGTGTGGCTGCACTACAACGACACCGTGCCCAACAGTAACTACGACACCAAAATGTAATACCATCACACCCAAGTGTGGCTGCACTACAACGACACTGTGCCCAACAGTAACTACGACACCCAAATGTAATACCACCACACGCAAATGTGGCAGCACTACGACACCGTGTCCAACAGTAACTACCACACCGAAATGTAATACCACCACACGCAAATGTGGCAGCACCACGACACCGTGTCCAACAGTAACTACCACACCCAAATGTAATACAACCACACGCAAATGTGGCAGCACAACGACACCGTGTCCAACAGTAACTACCACACCCAAATGTAATACCACCACACGCAAATGTGGCAGCACTACGACACCGTGTCCAACAGTAACTACCACATCGAAATGTAATACCACCACACGCAAATGTGGCAGCACCACGACACCGTGTCCAACAGTAACTACCACACCCAAATGTAATACCACTACACGCAAATGTGGCAGCACAACGACACCGTGTCCAACAGTAACTACCACACCCAAATGTAATACCACCACACGCAAATGTGGCAGTACCACGACACCGTGTCCAACAGTTACTACCACACCCAAATGTAATACCACCACACGTAAATGTGGCAGTACCACGACACCGTGTCCAACAGTTACTACTACGCCCAAATGTAATACCACCACACCCAAATGTAGCAGCACTACCACGAGACATTGTAAGTGCACGGGAAGCACGTCAACATCTACAACAACAGTTTGCATATCAATCACCACAAAAAAGCCAAAACCATGTGACCAACATTAATCTTGGCACTAACACAAAGTTAGCCTGATTTACACGATTCAAATTGTTCCGTCTAAACATTGTTTAGATGATGCAAGTCTTTCGTTGCTTTTTATGTATGTCACAGGCTAGAAAATTTAATCGTGTAAATTATTAAATATAGTTAGTATTATTCGGTTTTGGGATAAATTTTATGTTTACATAATTGTTAATATTTATTTTAATGTTGATGTTTTTTTTATTTATTTCGATTTTATTCTTTAATGCTTGCCATCTTTGTGATTGAAACAAATAATGATTGTAGTTGTATTACGCAATTAGGCTGCAGTGTAACAATGTTCATAAGAAATTAATTATAATATATTCACTAGTAAAATATATTGTGTAATAACATTACTATGGACAATTTTTTGAGAAGTGTATTTGTTTAAGTTTTCCTTACAATCGGAATTTTCATTGATTATTAAAATTGATTGGGTTGTTATTAATTTGTTTAATTTCATTCTTTACCTTTTCATGCATGTACGGATCTTTCACAAAAAAAAATTGACATCTATGCAAAATCAGAAGAAAACTAACTGTGAGCTGACTGTAAGTGCTGCCCCATTACCGCCCAACATTAAAGATGACCACAATGTGGTCACCGAAATCTGTCCGGGGCGTCACAATTTCCTCAAAATATTTAAGTAAATTATTTGGTAATGGACTCAAAAGTACCAGAATTCTGTTTTCATTTGCAAGTAATAAGAATAGGCCTAAAGGTATACCAATCGGTTTAAAAATAGATCATAACACTGATTCCAAAATAAACTCACAGGGAACAGGGAAGTCAAAAACTATACTTGTAGCACGAAGAACTTTTAGGGAACCATTGTACTGCTTCAGTAAGTAGATCTTTGTAAAGATTTGAAGAAAAAAAAATAACAGCCAGAGTGTTTTCCCTACTACGTAGGGGCCTGCTTCTAATCGTACCAGATGTAGATGAGTACCAGTATTTCATATAGGGCCTATCTGACCTCCACAATCCAGTTACTGGATAATACGATACCCTTGCTAAGAACTGAAGGGACTAGACTGGGCTGGGCATAGATAGCTACATTAATAATGCAAATAATAAATGGAAAAGAAAGACGGTGAAAATGACGCTATTTGCTTGCCAGTGGAATATTTATATTGTAAAAAAAAAATACACCTATTTATAAAACGCAAAAGCACCTGTTATGATACTGGTACACACGGCTACAAATCAACCTAGACTGTTTGGACTTTGAACTATTAGAAGTTGAACGCTGCGAATAGTGCGAAAGGGTACGATATGTTTTTCTTATTTCGTCCCGCTTACCTACGTCGCCTGCGGGAGCGCCCCGCTACCACCACCAAACGGCGTTCTATTCTATACCTAGGTGTGTATATTATTTTGTAAACAAGCTAAGCTCTCGTTACGTTCATTTACGATAATATGTGTTATTTATTTTTCGATTTGCGCTGCGCCTGTGAGTTTGCACCAATACATCCGTTAGGCATTTATTAACAACTAGCTGACCCGAGAGACGTTGTCCTGTCTTAACTATGAATATTGAATTCGCATTGGTATATTATTAGAAAATTATATGGTTATGTTACGCGCAACTTTCTTATTTTTTCTTTCATCAGAACCATAAAGTGTTTGTAATTCTCCTGACAATAACAAACACAACAAAAAAAGAATTAACAAAATATTAGTCCAGCCGTTGAAGTGTGATGCCGTGACCAAGGGAAATAGGGATTCATTTTTTTAGACCTACTTACTTAATATTTAGGTATATTATTATGAATTTCTAGCTGTTACACGCGGTTAGCACGCGTGCAATTTGGAAATCTAGTTCATGTTGGGTTTTCAAACAAACTTACGACTTATCCCTTTTTTGCCACCATTGATTTTATAAAATCAACTAGCTGACCCGACAGACGTTGTCCTGTCTTAGCTATGAATATTAAATTGGAATAAGCTATACAAACCTTGTCCTGACAATAGGGAACACATCAAAAAAAGAATTATCCAATTCGGTGTAGTCGTTCGGAAGTTATGCGCTTACATACATTTCGGCGATTCATTTTTAGATAGATAGATAGATAGATTTGTAATCAAAATTCTTCACGACAGTCAAAAATTCAATACATATACGTGATTTTGCACAGACGATATTAGAAGCCTGCACAATAATTGCTTGACGCACGATCAACCATAATCTGAACTACTTTAAAACAGATTGCTAAACCATTGATTCATATGTTCGAAAAAATGTGTCTGCTCAACAACGTAAATAACGCAATGAATATTGTTTAACTGTTAAATTGTAACAAATTATGATTGACCGTGAGTTTACGCAATTAGGGTGCTGGAAATTCTCATTGCCAAGGGAAAATACCTTACTGATATCTATTTAAATGCAAAAAAAAATGCAAGCAAGTATAACTGCTTCATTAACTTTTACAGTAAAACGACTGAATACTGAGAGCAGTGGTGGCCAAGTGGTAACGGCCGCGACTTACGAGTTGTAGTTTGTGAGTTCGAACCCAGCTAGGCGCTTTACTTTGTGTGAATTATTTCATTACCACTGCTCTCAAAAACGGTGAAGGAAAACATCGTGAGGAAACCGGCATGTCCTAGAACCTAAAATTCGAACACATGTGACATCTACCAACCCGCACTGGGCCTGCGTGGTGGATTACGGCCCACTCCCTCTCACCGAAAGGAGGTCTGTGTCCCAACAGTGGGAACATTATAGGCTGATGATGATGATGATGATGATGAGGACTGAATTTATTCAGTCCTCATCTTATCTTATTTAAGGAGTATCCAACCGCTCCGAAAGACTTTAGACTTTGACGGCACGGTTGGCGCAGTGGTTAAGCGATTGACTGCTGCGCTGCGTGTCGCGGGTTCGATTCCCGCACGGAACAAGTAAAAGTATGACCTACAATTCGTTGTTCCGGGTCTGGCTGTTTGTGTATGTGAGTTTAAATGTTTGTAAATGCACCCACAATACAGGAGAAATTCCTAGTGTGGGGCAACGTTTTTAAAAAAAAAAAAAAAAAAAAAAAAAAAAAAAAAAAAAAAAAAAAAAGACTGCTCGTGAAATGGAATAGGGCTTATTTAAGGAGCGGTTGGATACTCCTTAAATAAGCCCTATTCCAGTTCATAAGCAAGCTACCCCTAATTTATTAGGGGTAGCTTGGATTGGTTAATCCCTTGGATGATAGGCAGACTCATTGAGTCTGATAATAATAGAAAAGTAATTGTGTTAAATTACTTGATACTTAAAGGTATAAAATTGTTTTCAAATGGGTCAACATGGATACACTATACCTACTAAGAATACGAGCTTTATTTTTCGTAGTTAGGTTCAATATTAAAAACGAACTCTTTAGTGTTTCATTCAACTAAATCACAACGTTACCTTTTAGGTGGCACATTAAACTTATTAACTAAAAACATTAGCTAGAGGCCTATTCTATTCAGATACTTTTAAGCGATATTCGCTAGATACCTTTTTGTGGGTAACGAAATTCGAGCAGTATTCCGCCGGGTGTGTAGGTTTTCGTATTCTGGTTTCGCGCAAGCGGCGGGAGATAATAACCTAGGCCATACCATAGCCCATTATAGTCACTTAATGCATGGATCATTATAAATGTGTCTCCGAAATGACTTGACAGGGAACGAAATCAGTCGAGGAAAGCTTAAAAAGAATTAGAAATTTAAAACATAAATTCACAAAGCTACGCACGGTCCTCGTCGACAGCAACAGATAATGATTAATTATAAACGTTTGTAAGGATAATATTAAATAACTATCACAATCTGAAAATACTATAAAAATACTAAAAGCTTCCTCAGGAGCCAACAACAATTAAAAATCTAACCAACAATGAACATACGGCGCGTTGTGTTCCACGAGCGCCTCAAAGAGATGTCACTGATGTCAGCACAAAATGATGGGGCCCGCAAGGGCCGATGCCTGCCAGGGGTGCGGGTTTGTTCGAAAGAGATACCACAGCCCCTGGCATACGGGCTACTGAAGGAACACGGGTGGGTTTTAGTCAGTAAAAGTCTGACACGCCCTCCTGCTCCACCCAGAGCGGGAGAAGTTATTTGATGATTTCCCACCCAAAAAAAAAGAAAAGCAACAATGAACATAAAAACATCACAGTTGAAATTTATGTGAGCATTTTAATCAACACAATAGGTAGGTAGGTATATAAGAGATATAATTATTCCACAGTGATAACCCCCATAATCATCGTGACAAATAAAACTTGACATGGTTTATTATTCTATGCCAATAATAGTTAAGTATGAGAAATCCCTCACGCTAGGCAAGAGTAACTTTATGTAAATACATAGTTTTAGATCAATTATATTTATGGCTTTAAGCTGAATAAAAACAAACATTCAGCTGAAATTACTTTAAAAAAATGTAGAATATTAAAAACATTTAACAATCAAATATTGTTATCAAATACAACAAACTACCCTTAAAAAAAATATAACCAACTTTTCAAACAAAAATAAAAAAATAGGAATATTAAAAAACATTCAACAATCAAATAATGTTATCAAGAAATACAACAAACTACTATCAAAAAAATAACCGACGCCTTTGCCGCGTAATTACGTGAAGCCCGGACGTTACTTGGGAAATGGGAACTGACTGGCATGGCATGCAACAAAACACTGAACACGAGCAAAAAGAATTTGAAATATTTGAAGCTAAAGTTTTTGGCAAAAAATGTGCATCTGTGTGTGTGGTTGCGTAGGCCAACGCAGCAAATGCTATGATTGGCCGATGCCACGATGCGCAGTCCCTTTCGTACAATTCTCTGTATTGCTGGTAGCGTAGTTATAGATATATAGGGTGTCTAACTTGATGTGTAGCCGTGTGTACAAGTGTTTATGTATATTCGATCTTGTCGTCTTATATATACTAATAATAAAGCTGAAGAGCTAAAAGGTTTGTTTTTAAGCTATTGCATAGCTTTTATCGCGGTCCTTGAGCGTGGAGACCGAATCCAGAAATTCCGTAACGAAAATAACCTAACACCTAGCAACAGGTCGGACTGTTGCATAGCAACGGAGGAATGACATGTTAAAATTGCAATTTTGACTGCTTTATCTGAATTTTCATACACAAAATCGTATATTTATGGATAGTTTATGAAATTTTCTTACCGTTTTAGCAGTATTTTGTTGTGTGGTGTTTTTTTTTATTTTTTTGGGTGGGAAATCATCAAATAACTTCTCCCGCTCTGGGTGGAGCAGGAGGGCGTGTCAGACTTTTACTGACTAAAACCCACCCGTGTTCCTTCATTAGCCCGTATGCCAGGGGCTGTGGTATCTCTTTCAAACGAACCCGCACCCCTGACAGGCATCGGCCCTTGCAGGCCCCATCACTTTTTGTGCTGACATCTCTTTGAGGCGCGCGTGGAACACAACGCGCCGTCGACTTGGGCTTGGTCCTTACCGGACAGCAGGCTACCCATTCAAATCAAATCAAAAATCAAATCAAAATATTTTTATTTCATATAAACCTGCATGGGCACTTATGAAACGTCAGAAGCTAGGTGCATTACTCGCCGTCCGCAAGCCCATGCCTACGGTGGCCGGAAATCGGCCTGGGATTCCCGACGCCCAGGGCGTCTCCGTATCCTGCGGCGGCTAGGGTCGCGAGGGCGCATATGCTGCCTCTCCCTCACGTGCGCCGCCTCCCTCTTCGCGAGCATCACTGCTTCGCTGAAGGAGGTGACGGCTCCCCATGCCCTCTCGCTCCGTACCATGGCCTGGACCAGGGCCGGACGCGAGAGATCGCCGCCGCCGATCGCCTCCACGAGGACACGGCGGTGCTCCGCCCAAGCAGGGCAGACCGCCACCGTGTGCTCCACCGTGTCCTCAGGGCGATCTTTGCAGTGGAAACACCCGGGCGTTTCCTCCCGCCCTATCCGAAACAGGAACCTCCCGAAACAACCGTGTCCGGTGAGGACCTGCGTCAGGCGGAAGGTGAGGACGCCATGCCGCCTCTCAAACCACTCCTCAAAGAGGGGACTTACCGCCGCAATCGTGGCGTGCCCAGCACTGGGTTGCATAATCGCTCTCTCCATGTCACCATGAGATCCCGCCGGAGCTCTGTCCGCTGTGCCGCGATTTCCCGCGGCAGCGGAGTTACGCCCCGGCGTTTGGCCTCCTCGCGCCACTCCCACATTTGCGCGAGGCCCACATTTGCGCGAGGGTGTTAGGTTATTTTCGTTATAATTGCATAAGTTGATAAAAATGCTATGCAATAGCTTTACCGCGGCAGTCTCCGAGTGCCACACGTTTTTTTTGAACGCGGTAATCTCCGGAATCGCCAGTCCACACATTATAAAATAAAAACAAATACTAAAGCGTCGCATTGTATGTTACATAAAATGCGACGAAACCATATACTAAATATGATTTTTTGGCCTTACTCTTGGTGTTCCGTGCGGTCTATCTGCCTTTGTTTTATAATTTGTTCGCCAGTCAGACTCGATTTTTTGATTTGCATTCTTGATAGTCCAATTAATGACGAATTATTTAAAATTACACTAGGACTCTTAGGAGTCAAGCATAAAGAAAAGAAGGAAAGCTAAGCGAAAACGGAGTAAGAGCTCGGCAGGCGATGCGGTTCGACGGGGTAAGTTGGGAGGAACAAGAAATGTCACGCGGACGAATCGCTTGAGAACCTTATGATTGAATGCCACTTCATCATCATCATCATTTCAGCCGAAAGACGACCACTGCTTGACATAGACCTCGCCCAAGCTCCATCACTTCGACCGGTTCTGTGCTTCCCGCATCCAACGGATTCCTGCGGCCTTCACAAGGTCAAGGACTTGCAACTCTATGTCTTCCGGTACGCGGTCGCCACTCCAGAACCTTTCGGCCCCATCGGCCATCTGTTCTGCGAGCAATGTGCCCTGCCCACTGCCACTTAAGTTTGCCACTTTACCTTTGTTATCCTGCGGATCTCTTCAATCCTGATTCAATCACGTAGGGAAACTCCAAGCATAGCCCTCTCCATTGCCCTTTGGGTGACTTTAAGCCTTCTAATAAGACCCATGTCACTTGCACGTTAAAACGATATGATATTTTGTAAACAGTTAGATACTTTCAACTTTAGTGAAGTTTCAATTTAGTAGGGATTGTTGTCAAAAGTGATGAAACTATACCAATGTTAGCCATACTGGGTATGTGAATGGATATGTAACCGTAATTATAGGATACACTATTATACAACTATGATCATCGTTACTTAATAATCTATCTCGCGAGATTATGAACTGCAAGCTGTCCATGTATGTTCAAAATCAAATGTAATTTATTCAAACTAGGCTGAGAGTCGGCACTTTTTGGACGTCAGAATTACATAAGACAGTCCCCCAAAACGCCCGCCTTTCACCACTCCCTAGTGCTTCCTAGTGTTTTATAATCTGTCCATGGCGAACTGAGATATTGTGAATAGCAGGCTTAGTACGAGCACCAATTTGCCGACAATGGTAGCAATAGCATCCTGAGAGTCGTGGCTGAGGACCCGAGAGCTCCTGTACTGAGGCATCTCATGCGGAATCATTGTCCGCATGAAATGCCTCGCAAGTACATGACTCGCCAACTTTTCTGTTGAAATTAAATAATAATATGTTACTAATCCTTACGACCTATAGATAAGAGATGGACTTCTAAAGTAACTACATGGGACGGTCCTCAGGGCAAACGGCGTGTCGGTAGACCGTTAACGCGCTGGGAGGACGACATTAGAAATGTCGCTGGACCGCACTGGATTTATGTCGCCAGAGACAGAGACAAATGGAAATCTTTGGAGGAGGCCTTCCCCTGAGAGGGGTCCATGCATATAAAAATAAAAATTAATGACTTGATAAAACTAAAAATAATAATAATTTACCTATTTTAAGATATCTTTTGATTATTCCAATTTTTATACCAGAAACATAATTTTATTATATCCGAATTGTTATTTTTTTTTCAACACACTTGCTCATAAAATGGCTCTAATTTCACCGCAATTAGGGACATAATGACACCTATTATCAAACTGTGACTTTTTCATTACTATTATTCACTAGTGAGTTATAGCTTTTTTTTAATTGGTTGAGTTGCTTTTTTCTTTAAAAGTTTCGATACAAAAAAGGTCGTACTCAATAGTACAAATAAATTTATATGCCTATTGCTTGCTCATTTCATGCAACTTCGTAATTAAATAGATAATTTCAACTTGTACGTTTTTAATAAATAAAACTTTCACTCAAATATAACTTTTGTTTTTTTCTGTAATAAAGAAAACTTTGAATTCCCCATTTTGTACGTGGCTAAAGCCCTATCCGCGAAAAGCAAAAAAAAAAAGAAACGTCATTCTTTTAGGCCACGTTCCGAGTTACAATAATATCGATTTGATCGCGCTCACACACGACGTCCCACGAATCGTCATAGATGACGTCATGACATGCGCCATCTTGTCAAAAATGACAGTTGTGCTGTTTTGTTTTAAGTCACATCAAATCTTTAGTTAATTTAGATTTATTTGAAATAGTGCTACTATCTAAGAAGAAAAAATGTGTGGTGTATACAAGTTTAATATGGTGAATATGTTTTAACGTTGAGTGAACACTTTTATCGCGATCACGAGCGTTCCGTATTAATGACAAAAATGAAAATGACGGTTCTTAGCTGTCAGAATCGTGATATCTAACTCGGAACGCAAAATATCGATGTGAGCGCTCACAGCGTTATTTTTCTAATTCGGAATGCGGCCTTAGTATAAGGCCGATCGCCATTGTTAGATGCGAGCGCATTGGAAAACTGATTACTTTTTCCCGCCATTGGCAAAAAAAAATCTAAACTCGTTTTCACTGTTGAAATTATAGTTATTTATTCATTAAAATGACTAAAAGTACTAGTTATGAAGACAATTACCTATGTATGTTGTACTTGTAACACCGCCCGATATAAGATGTGAAGCCCTTAACGTTATGGAAAGTTTACTAACTAAAAACTCCAAGGACAAAATGATTTTTTAGTATTATTTTCTTCACAAGTGTGTTGAAAAACGTCGTATTATACACGTGTCTCTTGATGATTACCGTCCTCGGCTCTCTTAAGAGCCTCGCCTGACGGCTCGGGTCTCAATGGCGCCTCAGCGGTAATCACCAACCTTATACACTTGTACCATAATGTACTATTATTTTAAGCTATTTTCTTTAAATCTTCTAAAGAATAATCAAGCATGTGATTTAAATTCATTATTGTAAAATTATTTTGTAAATGCATGGAATAAAAGGCTTTTTTATTTTTATTTATGTTACTAATCCTAGTCTATAAGTTGTAGTATCTAAGGTGTGTACTAACAAAATTGGTTCATTTGTTGTCCCGAATAAAACAATTTTATTTATTTATTTTGTTATTATTTATTGCCCTTTAAGCTATCTGATAAGACCCAGTGTGAGCGACCACGTTTCGGTTCCATCGGTCATCACTGGCAACACACACTGGTCAAAGACTTTCGTCTTGAGGCACTGCGCGGTATTTGGGACGAGAAGATAGTACACGAAGCCTCCCGAACGCTGCCGAGCCGAGTCGGATTCGACGATTGACCTCTTTCTCGAAGTTGGACCTTCCTAACGGGACAGTTTGTCCATTTAAGATCCACTGAGTATGGTATCTATAGTATGGTATATTTACACTAGCTTCCGCCGGCGGCGTCACCCGCGGTTTCGTCCGCGTGGAAGTCGGAAATTATCCCGCGGAAAAGTACTACCGGCATAAAAGTATCCTATGTGTTAATCTAGGTTATAATCTATCTATGTGCCAAATTTCATCCAAATCCATTTAGTAGTTTTTGCGTGGAAGAATAACAAACATCCATTCATCCATACATATAAACTTTCGCGTTTATAATATTATAGTAAGTTATTGAAAAGCTTCACATATCAATGAGCAAGAATAACTACTCAGTGGGTCTTAACTGGCAGAAAACGAGAAAGCGCAAGGCACAGCAGGAGATGGCGGGATGAGCTAGACTAATACTCATTAGAGCTTGAAAAGTAGAAAGAGGGAATCGACGCAATTGCCCTACAGTGGGACACTATAGGCTTATACTTTTTTTTTTTAAATGAAGCCTATGTTCCTAGGTTCGATTACCAGGACGTCCTAAGTTTTATTGGGTTTTTACATTAGGGGTTTCTCAGGTCGCCCAATCAGCAACCCAGCTTTATAAAATTCAAAAATAAGTCCAATTTACGTTACTGCGTGTTTGCTCTTCTTGTTCTTATTATTTATTTTATTTGATACACGCATCAATTAAAGAAATATTATTACAATATAATAACGACAGAAAACAAGTGCATAAATAATACCAAAAGAACATTTACTTTCTTATGAGTATTTAAATATTAACTAACAAATATGCGCATGGCACACACACAGTGCATTAAGTAGTTGATTATTCATTCATTTTGAATAAAAACTCTGAGTACCAAAGTTGTGTGACAATAGTTATTACAGGTTGCCCTAATGCGATAGTAAGTCTGTATACAAGATAAGTTTTTAACCAGTGCGCAAACTGTAACCATGAATTCATGGTTGCAGTTTGCGCACTGGTTAAAAACATATCCTGTATATATTACATAAAAAGGTAGGGTCACTTTTTCGTAGGTTACAGTACCATAGTACACGCGGGTGAGCGACTGACGCTCCCGCCAGGCGGTCCAGCCTCCCACACAATAAGTTGTAGAGTTTTATTTTTATAAATAGCATCTCGCAAGTCAACGTTGTCGTGTATGTGGGTGATTTAATAAATAAACTAAGCGACTATATGCTAACGGCAAGTCCTATGAGGTACGGATGTCGGGTTAAGGCGTCGCTGGGGTAGGGCTGCAAGGGACAGGCTGGTTCGGATTAAGCTGTTGTAAGAAAAGGTTGCCCTATATTTTATGTCACTAATTTTGCAATGTAATTTTGTCTTACTTTCGAATCAAACTGGTCGGCTGAGTTGTCAATGAAATAATATTCTTGTGCACTCAAGCTTGCTTTATAGTTGCTTCATTAACAGGAAAGTAATGCTCAAATTTCAGGCTTAATCCACATAAAAACATAAAAAAGATTAAGGGCAACCTAGGGGTTTATTTATCAACCTTGCTCACCTTACCTTATTCACCTTATTCACCATGAGATGTTTAAACGTCAAAACTGTATGGTTAAACAGTCGCTAATCTTAACTTTAAGCAACGTGTATAAATAAAGGGGTGAGTAATAAACCTTTATTTTTTATAATTTAACATATTTGTTACTGCAAATACCTACGTAAGTAAATATTTAAACTGTGACATCTTAAACAAACAAAAGTCCTTTGTCAGGACTATATCGTTTAAATGTTTATGTACTTCATTTGTCAACAAACAATCAAGGGGAGAAAGCCATCTGTATGACGTTAATTTGTTTAATATTTGCTATAAATAGGTAGATGTTACAATTTGTTCGTTTATTCTCTAGTGTGTTATTCAAGTGGAAAATGGGGGTGAATACTGTGACATTATTTTTAGTACTACTTGCGGTGAGTATTTTAATATAACTTTTCATATCTAATTAATAATATGAATTTTAAATAAAACTACAGTATGTTTCAAAACAATTAAATTCGTAATAAAAGATTTATTTTTAAATTTTAAAACCCCCGACTCAAACAAAAACCTTTGAAATTAAAAAAATAAAGTATTGGCCCTTTCAGTAATATACCTATGCAGTAGGCAAAGCGTCGTCGGGTCGGGGGTCAGCTAATGAAAACGCCAAACAGACGAGGCCCAGCAATAATGAGGCTAATGAATGTCTGCTATTGCAGAAGGGATAAGCTAGGTGCATGGTTCCAATTGGTCGTTTCCTCAAGAGATGAGATAGCAAGAAACTCCACGATTACTCTTTTAAAAATAATTGGCTTTTACTATGTTTTCAAATTACAGTGTTAGTAGGTATGGGAGGACAGGCCCGTCAACAAGTATCCGGTACTTAACAAAATGGAGATGGACAAAAAATTTAAACATCTGTGAGGCCTCGGCCAAGAACAAAAAAAGAACCAAGTTTGATATAATGTCAAGGAGAATTGCAAAAATTATAATTAACCTCATTTTTTTTGTTTGTTTTAGACATGTTACGACACACACGCAGTTTCAATCTTAAGTATGTGTTTATCATCAACTTTTAAAATATTGTCATTCATTTAATAAAATGTTTATGAAATTCTAACTAATATTTTTCTGTTGGTACAGATTTACTAGTGAATCTTTTGACGAGTAAGTATTTTTGCATTATGTTACTGAAAAATCGTGTTCTTATGCTACTTTGCCCCAAAGCTTATAATCGCATGCTACCTACTGTTAGCAAGAATGTTTGAGTTTAAAATTTAGATCACTTTACGTTCTCTAGAAGGTGCTACATTCGATTTGTTGTGACGTCATGGCCTATAACCAGCGTATTATCAAGACGTTTCCAACGTAACCTTATTTTTTCTTTTTTTTTTATGGGAAATCATCAAATGACTGCGCTCACTCTGGGCGGAGCGGGAGGGCGTGTCAGACTATTACTGACTAAAACCCACCCGTGTTCCTTCAGTTGCCTGTGTAGCAGGCATCGGCCCTAGCGGACCCCTACAGTTATTACTGACATCTCTTTGGGCGCGCGTGGAACACAACGCGTCCTCGACCCGGCCTAGTCCTTACCGGACAGCGATCTACCTATTGCTCGCCGTCCGCAAACCCGCGCCTACGACGGCCAGGACTCCGCTATGAACTCCCGACCGACGCCCAAGGCGTCTCCTGCGGCATCTAGGGGCCACGAGGGCACAATCGTCACCTCACCCTCACACTCTCTGCCTCCTTCGCGAGCATTACTTCTAGGCAGATGGAGGTGACGGCTTCCCAGGCATTTTCACCACGTACCATGGCCTGGACCAGAGCCAGACGCGGAAGATCGCCGCCGCAGATCATCTCTGCGAGGACACGGTGGTGCTCCACCCAGGCAGGGCAGACCTCTACCGTATGCTCCACCGTGTCCTCCAGGCGATCCACGCACTGGTGACACCCGGGCGTTTCCTCCCACCTTATCTGGAACAGGAACCTCCCCAAAACAGCCGTGTCCGGTGAGGACCTAGGTAAGGCGGAAGGTGAGGACGGCGTGGCGCCTCTCCAGCCACTCCTCAAAGAGGGGACTTACCGCCGCAATTGTGGTGTGCCCAGCACTGCGTTGTGACAATCGCACTTTCCATGACGCCATGACATCCCGCCGGAGCCCTCACCGCTGTGCCGTGATTTATCGCGGCAGCGGAGTTACGCCCCGACGTTTTGCCTCCTCGCGCCACTCCTACATATGCGTGAGGACTTCCAACATAACCACATTTGTTAAATTATATCTAATTAGTAGTTTAGAAGTAATGAGGGAACAGATGAACATCCATCTTTCCCATTTTTGTAACAAAACTTCAAAATGTATCCAGTTTCTTCGTTCATTAGATTCACTCATTTTGGCGAACTGAAAAACAGTTGAATACTTGCAGGAAATCGTTTTTTCTTTTTGTTTTGCTAATTTCATTTTACTAACGGTATCAAAACGGCTAGATACAAACTGTTCAGCCAAAGATATTTTACCACAACTTCATACTAAAAAAATACCAACACGCTTTTATCCGACATATATTAGAACATAAATTGTAGAACTTAGCACCTGTGTGATTTAGCACTAACTTACTGGGTTGGTTGATATTTGGTTAATTTGCTATTATTTTGGAATGGTTATGGTTTAGGTGTTGGTTTACGAACACTCATTTATTGATATGAAATTAAATGGTATTAAAAGAGTATATTGAATAATACAATTTATCCTAGTTTTAAATGGTAAATTTGAGCTAAAAATAGCACTAAGATGGTTTGATTTGGTATGGTTTGATTTGGTATGGTTTGAATTACGCGATTGGTAATCGGACACAAATTGACTGGTAATAGTTTCGATACACGCATTTATGGAAATGCATGCAGGAAAAAGTGCTTAGTTAGCTGTTCGGTCGCAAATATTGGGCCGAACATAAATTGTCATACAAATGTACCGGTCAAAAACATGACCCTCCCTTTTGCTTCGACGTAGTCAGGTAAAAAGAATAAAATTAATTCTTGTTAGAAATAAAAACGTTCACAAAAATATCTTTACGAGTCTCTTAGTTTGCGTGCTAAAAATATCGCTCAAAGTTGGAATATGCAGTATAACACGACCCGAATTACAAACACATAACATAAATAAAATAATTACTTATATATTATTCCATAATATTTCTCGATGGGGTATGCAGTGACCCATATTTCCCCAGTTATATTTAGAATTGAGCGTAACATATTTCATAATCTGGGCTGCTGTAAATGTTTTATTACAAAGTCAGTTATTTTTTATTGTGCTAGTGGATATACTTCTTTCTCCCGGGACAACAACTGGCATCCAGAAAAACCTAAATCTTACTATCACAGCAACAGCGAAGATGACAACAACCGAAAAACCATCGATATCTACAACCAACGACATTTTTTTTCAAATAAACAAACCTTTATAATTACAGATACACCAGAGCCATCTACTGCCGCTTCCACTACGACAGAGCCACCTACTACCGCTTCCACTACGATTGAGCCATCAACTTCAACTGAAAGTACACCAGAGCTATCTACTGCTGCTTCCACTACGACAGAGCCACCTACTACCGCTTCCACTACGATTGAGCCATCAAATTCAAGTGAAAATACACCAGAGCTATCTACTGCCGCTTCCACTACGACAGAGCCACCTACTACCGCTTCCACTACGATTGAGCCATCAACTTCAACTGAAAGTACACCAGAGCCATCTACTGCCGCTTCCACTACGACCGAGCCATCTACTGCCGCTTCCACTACGACAGAGCCACCTACTACCGCTTCCACTACGATTGAGCCATCAACTTCAACTGAAAGTACACCAGAGCTATCTACTGCCGCTTCCACTACGACAGAGCCACCTACTACCGCTTCCACTACGATTGAGCCATCAACTTCAACTGAAAGTACACCAGAGCTATCTACTGCCGCTTCCACTACGACAGAGCCATCTCTACCGCTTCCACTACTATAGAGCCATCACCTTCAACTTAAAGTACATCAGAGCTATTTTACTACCCTAAATGTTGCAGCACTACAATGACAACATGTCCAACAGTAACTACTACATCCAAATATAACATCACCACACCCAAATGTGTTAGCACAACAACGAAACCGTGTAAGTGTACGAAAACGTGTTCAATAGTAACTATAACAACTAAATGTGGCACCAGTACTACAACACCGTGTGCATCAGTAGCTACCATACCCAAATGTAATACCACCGCACGCAAATGTGGCAGCACTACGACACCGAGTCCAACAGTAACTACCACACCCAAATGTAATACCACCACACGCAAATGTGGCAGCACTACGACACTGTGTCCAACAGTAACTACCACACCCAAATGTAATACCACCACACGCAAATGTGGCAGCACTATGACACTGTGTCCAACAGTAACTACCACACCCAAATGTAATACCATCACTCCCAAATGTAGCAGTACTACCACGAGACATTGTAAGTGTTCGAAAAAAAAGCACATCAATATCTACAACAACAGTTTGTATATCAATCACTACAAAAAAGCCAAAACCATGTGGCCACAATAATCTTGTCACTAACACAATGTTAGTCTGATTGCACGATTCATGTTGTTCCGTCTAAATATTGTTTTGACGATGCAAATTTTTCTGTTGCTTATTTATTGTTTGTTACAAGCTAGAAAATGTAATTCTGTAAATTATGTAATATTTTTAGTATTATTCGGTTTTGGGATATATTTATGTTTCCATAATTGTTAATATTGATAAATGATAAATGATTTTATTTCTGTAAGTAGGTTTGCACAAACACTTTTACACGTCAATCATATTTTTTAAACTAGATGAGGTCGGCGTTTCCTATCTGACTACTCTGAGAAGAAAGGCCGAAATAAACTCAGAGGTCACAGTCTCTTTTAAAGTCCAGACATAATCTTGGTCAGATCATGTGAAGACCATGTGGATTGGTGTCTAAAATGGTCTTTTGAGGAAAGAACCACACAGATTGAGTGGACCTGTCTTTTGTTTATTATTCATGCTGATGTTTCCATTTATTTCGATTTTATTCTTTAATATTTTCGATGTTATTGAAACAGATAATGATTTTAGGTGTGTAACGAAATTTGGCTGCGTGTAACAAAGTTCATATATCAAATTAGTTATATATCCACAAACACAATGCATTGCGTAGTAACGTTATTATGGACGTAATTATGTTTGTGATTTCTTTACAACTGGAATTTTCATTGATCATTAAAATTGATTGGGTTGTTATTCATTTGTTTCATTTTATTCTTTACCTTATTATGCATGTACATCTTTCACAATCATTTTGACAGCTATGCAAAATCAGAAGAAAACTAACTTTAAGCTGACTGCACGTACTACACCATTACTGCCACACAATAAAGATCCAAGACCATAATGTGGTCACAGAAAACTCACAGTATCCTTAAAATATTTAAGTAAGTAAATTATTTAGTCATTGACTCCAAACTACCAGAATTCTGTTTTCATTTGCAAGTAACAAGAATAAGGCTTAAAGGTTGTCGTGTCTACCTATTTCTAACAAATGAAAGGGTAAAAACAGTCTAAACAATTGAATATAATAACAGGAAAAACAAAAATAGTGAAGTTGTAATTATAGGTACCTGCCTAAAAAAACGCACTCTAAGGAAGAGGTGAGGAAAGTAGTAGGTAAAACTTGATAATGGCGTCAGGCCAGGTCTGCGAAACAACATGTTCTTCATGTTGATCGAATATCTTCTTCTTTGATCCGATACTCTCAATCTCATCTACTCGGGCCCGAAATATTTGACAGCCCCCCTTCTGACATCCCTCTTTTTTATCCCAATCCTTTCTTTTTTTTCGTTTACTCTCCCAGCCATATATCATCTCACCTGCCGGTCTGGCCGTAGTCGGCCAAGACGTATCAAACCTCCTTGATAAAAAAAAGAGAGTGCATTTAAGAATCTTAACATAATAATTTAGAATTCCGTTATTTAGTAGACAACGTAATTAGGTAGAAAAAACCAAATTTAGGCTATCCAAATCGATTTAAAATTATTTTTAGTAAATACAATCCTAATGCAACCTTCCTTGAATAGACCGCATAGATAATTCAAAGAATGAGTAGACATCAGTTTGACACGTTTGGATTAAATGTCATAACAAGAATATTAATAAAGCCTAAAGCCTTAAAGCCTCGATCAACATCTCTCGAGGCTCTCGTTAGGCGGTTGGATCAAAGGCCTGATTCAGAAGGCAGTACTCCTCGATACGGCTCGCATCGTGAGGAGGTTCCTGTCTCTGGAGCCCTAACCACCGGTAGTTTGGACCCTGCTCCCGATACCGGTGGACCACTATTTTTTATATTTTTAAATGTTTTTGTTAATTTACTTTTATAAAAATATTTAAAAATGTAATTTATATGTATATTTAGCGGAATAAACATAAATATTAATAAGTGAAAATATAGAAAAATCTAATGTAAAATTAGGTAATTCTATATAGGCGAATCGTTTAAGAACGATTCGCATTCATCCACAGTATCAGTAATAAACAGATTCTATAAGGTACACCAATCGGTTTAAAAATAGATCATAGCACTGATTCCAAAATATACTGCCACAGGGAGTCAAAAATTATACTTGTAGCACGAAAAACTTTTAGGGAAGCATTTTACTGATTCGTTAAAGTTCGTTAAGTAAATTTTGGGAATGATTTGAAGAAAAAATCGACAGCCAGATTATTTTCTTTTACTAAGCCTTTTTTGTACTCAATACTCAATCATTTATTGCATTACACAATGTATATCACATACTACAATATAGTATAGGGTAATGTATATGCTTAGGTGGTAAGTAAAAATCTTCTGAAACAATCGCGGACCCTGTCGGGCACAGCAAAAGAAAAATTTGAAGGAAGAGGACTTATTTAGGTATACACGCAACTAACTTATTCTAAGTATTAGTGTAAGGTAACATTTTATTAATTATTAATATATTCTAAAAAAATACTATTCATTTATATAATCTTGTCAGTACTAGATGCTTGTCAATTAAATATTCATTTATGCTATAGTAACACTTATTTAGTAATAACTTTTTTAATGTAAATGTAAAAACAGCGATCTTTTCCTCATTTCTGAGTACCTCGGGTAGTTTGTTATACATTTTTATTGACATAACCAGTGGGCCAGATGAGTGCATTTTTAAACGGGATGTCGGTAGGTTTAATCGTGTTTTGGGTCGGAGTGTGTATCTTGCTTGTATGTCTTCTCGTTTTGTGGAAAAGTCTTGGTGTGTGTGTGCGAACTTACAGATTTCCAATATGTATATACAAGGGAGAGTTAGAATGTTTAGTTTTTTGAAATGGGGTTTGCAGCTATCCGTTTGTTCTAAATTAACTAAAATCCGAAGTAACTTTTTTTGAGTTGTGAACAGCGGTGCGTCTGTGCTATTTCCCCACATTAATACGCCATAGCTAAGCCATGCATGAGCATACGCATAGTAGGTGACGAGAGTGGTTTTCAAGTTTGTGGTCTTTTTTATTTCCCGAAAAGCGTACAAAAAATTGGAAAGCTTGGATTTTATTTTCTGTACGTGTGGTTTCCAATTGATATTTGAATCTATAGTTAAGCCTAATAGTGAGAATTCATTTATTGATTCTATTTTGTGATTACTGTAAGAAAAAATTACATAAAGAGGATTTTTTTGGTGGGGATGTAAAGTTATTAATTTAGTTTTGGCAAAATTGATTTCCAGATTATGTTCGTTCAACCAGGTGATTGTTTTATTGAATATACTATTAAGGGTATTATTTACTACTTAGTGGTTGGCTACCAAAAGTACCAGATGAAGATGAGTACCAATATTTTACATGGAGCGACTGCCTATCTGACTTCCACAACCCAGTTACTGGATAAATGATAAATAATTTTATTTCTGTTATTATTGACTGACTACTGTGAGAAGAAAGGCCGAAACAAACTTCTGAGTTTGTTTCGGCCTTTCTTCTCACAGTAGTCAGTTAAGAAACGCCGACCTCATCTAGTTTAAGAAAATATGATTGACGTGTAAAAGTGTTTGTACAAACCTAATAACAGAAATAAAATTATTTAAAATTATTGTGACCTCTGGGTCACAGCCTCAATTAAAGTCCAGGCATAATCTTTGTTAGATCATGTAAATATTAGGTCTTTACCTATGAAATTGCCGTTCTGCAGTACTGTCCATTTCAAATCAAAATAATTTTTGTTTGGCTAAGAATTCTAATTTCAAATTAATTTTATTTTAAAAACATGGATTTTTTTTTCTAAAAGTAGTCATTTCTGTATTGATTAGTGTTACATTTTCATCGCATTTCAATCTTTTTCGTCATCATGGATACGTTAAAAATTCGAGTAATTATGGAATATGAGTACCGTCGTGGCAGCAACGCGGCACGAGCGGCACGCAACATCAACGACGTTTACGGAGCTAACACTACAAACCAACGCACCACCTGTTATTGGTTTGCTCGCTTCCGTTCTGGAAATTTCGACCTGAAAAATGAACTTCGCGGTCGTCCGAAGACTTTGGTCGACAATGACGAATTAAAGGCGATTGTGGAAGCTGATGATACACAATCTACGGCTGAATTAGCAGCAGCTTTCGACGTTAGCGTCAAAACAATATTGGTCCATTTGCGTCAAATTGGCAAGGTAAAAAAGCTTGACAAATGGGTGCCCCACGAACTCAATGATCGCCAGCGCGAAGTACGCGTCCAGACGTGCCTTGCACTGCTCAACAGACACACAAATGAAGGAATTTTGAACCGCATTGTTACCTGCGATGAAAAATGGATTCTGTTTGATAACCGTAAGCGCTCAGCAAGTTGGTTGGATCCTGGTTCAGCACCTAAACAATGCCCTAAACGAAAACTTTCCCCTAGAAAAGTGATGGTCACTGTTTGGTGGTCTAGCGCCGGTGTGATTCATCACAGCTTCTTACCAAACGGGGTGAGCATTACTGCAGATGTGTACTGTGAAGAACTGAACACAATGATGGAGAAGCTGGCGCATCTCCAACCAGCATTGGTCAATCGCTCGTCTCCGCTGCTCCTGCACGACAACGCGCGACCTCATACTGCACAGCAGACGGTCTCCAAGTTGCAAGAACTGGGGTTGGAAGCTCTCCGTCATCCGCCCTACTCACCAGACCTTGCGCCTACAGACTACTACTTTTTCCAGAATTTGGATAACTTCTTGGCGGGAAAAAAATTTAATACCCGAGAGGCAGTACAAAATGCCTTTGAAGAATTTGTTGCCTCCCGTCCAGCTGATTTCTTTAAGAAGGGCATCAATAAACTGCCACTGCGATGGCAAAGATGCATTGATTGCATGGGTGATTACTTTGATTAATACAAATAAAAAATTCATGAAAAAAATTCGTTTAAATTTTTTCATACAAAACGGCAATTTCATAGGTAAAGACCTATTATCACGTGGATTGGTGTCTGAAATGGTCTTTTGAGAAAAGAAACACACAGATTGAGTGGACCTGTCCTTTCAGTGCATGCATTTATCAGTAATCTTACAGCTCAACCCAAAATTTGAGAACTCAACGATTTGACTAACATTACCTAAGAAGGGACATTTGGGTAGGCCGCATAAAGTACTCAAACTGCCAGATTAAGGCGATTAACACACGGCACCGCGCACCGCCGCGGTTGGCGGTGAAGCGGATCTCATGTCGCATTGATCTCTATTAAATCCGTCGGTGCCTAACACACGTACACCGCCTGACCGCGCGTTCGAGCGGTGCTCTCACCGCCACCGCCCCTCCGCGCGGCCGGCCGCGCTGAGGGGCGGTGCATCACACACGGGGCGCCGCATAACCGCGCGAATCATCGTGTGTGCCTCATCGTCGCAGCATCGTCTTGCCAGTGTCTGTGATCAAACTGGTCAAATCCGCGTTAAATCCAACCGCGCGGACCGGCGCGTAAACCGCCTTACCGCGCGGGGTACCGCTACGAAATCCGCTTTACCGCCACCGCCTTCCGCAGCGGCGCGCGGTTCCGTGTGTTAATCGCCTAACATTAAGAGCATTCATTCCATGCGGGCTGGCAACAACGCATTTATAGCAGTTTTTCGCGATTATTTAATTAAATACGAACAAAAGTAAACATGTTTTTCAGCCATGCACTAGATCATTGGTATTTTCTTGTTTGTATGCTATTTTTTTTGCAGTGATTTTGCTATTTAATTACAAAAATCGACATACCGTCAATTATTTTCTGTTTGCATTATTTAGTATGATTATATATTTTTATTAAAGAGTAAATGTTAAAAATAATCATAAACACAATATCTAGTGCTTGGCTGAAAAAAAATTGTACTTTTGTTTGTATTTAATAAAATAATCACGAAAAACTACTATAAATGCGTTGTTGCCAGCCCGCGTGGAATGAATGCTCTTAATAACTAATTGAGAAAGAGATCAATACTAAAATTTAAAAAAAATACAAAACATGACTGGGGCTTGTTTTGTATTTTAGTTTTTTTGTTTTTGTTTAGTACTGAAATAGGTCTATAAATTAGAGGGGTCTGATGTACTAACTGATTTAAACAAAGGTATTTATTTTACTATTCTTCATTTGGTCAGGAAACTCCCCACAGTCGATAAAATTATTAAATATAAGAGTTAAAGTAGGTGCTATAATGTCAATAATAGACTTAGCGACTCATAAAGAATTATCCCACAGATCTGCACTCTTTTTTACATTCAAAGTGTGGAAGGTTTTAATTATATCTCTACAGCTAATATGTTCAAAATGAAATTCTGAATCACAAATATTAACATTTTCCTAAAGCAAAGACTGAGCTACAGAAGGCGATGAGTTTCGAAATTTTGTAGTTGATTCGGGAATATCTGTAAAGTAATTTTCCGAAGCTGCGGCGACTCGCGAGTCTGATGTGATTATGTTGTCATTAATAGACAGGCTGTAGTCAGTATTTTGGTTACTAGACCTCCCCGATTCACTATTATTAATATTCCAAGTCATTTTAATTCCATTACTACTGTTTTTAATCTTTGTACTTAAGTAACGCGACTTAGTCATCCAATAAACTTTTTTAAATAATTTAGAATAATTTCTAACATATAAATGAAATTCTTCAGCAGTGTTTTACATAAGTCGTTTCATTGTACAGCTCATAAAGTCGTGTTCTACTTTTATGAATATAACTTTATTCCCAAGACACGTGTTTGGGCTACCATTGGTGTTAGCCCAAACACGTGTCTTGGGAATAAAGTTTTGTATGGGAGTTCTGCGCTACCTACTGGGCACGTTAATAATGGCACCGTATATAAAAAATATATATATTAATATAACTTATTTATAAGCGATAAAACTAAGTGAATTTAGTACAAGGACACTTCCATAAACAAGTGACATTGTTATCAACCAAAAGTACGTTCAAAGTGTATTTAGGTATATAAACAATATTTAAAACCTGCATGAACTGTAAATCGATTTGACTGGTGACGATACCATGCCATTGTGTCCAATTGTTATGAGTCATAATAAATTAAAGAAATATATTAAAATTAAGAAATTAATTAAATTAAATCTTTCCCTTAGAAAGAAACGTCTTATCCTATCAAAAAGTTTAAGTAGTTGTACTGTTGAGTTAGATGAATGTAGGGAAAAGTATGACATTGATACTAAGCTCTTATATAATGTTATTCTACAAAAGTAGCACTTGCTGAAGAATATTTTTGAGAAATATGAGACTTCACAGCAAGACCTAAGTCAGCGATTGATTGAGGCTGGGGAAATACTTGAATTGGTGAAGTGCAATGCTGAGAGGTATGAGTCTCTGACTGTCTCATGCACCTGTGCTTGACTTGTCTCCCCCGCTGTTGGTTCTTCCAGCAGAGCCCTGTGTTAATACGAAGAAAAATAATAAGTCTATATTTTTTTGTGACGAATTAGGTTCAGGCTTTGGATTTTTTTTACTTAATTACTTTAGCCACTGTTTCACCAATCATAGTTATCATAAAATAAGTTTTATACAAATGATTAAAATAATTGCAAACACCGATCTCAATAATTATTCTACAATGGCTTTGCTATTAGGTAATTAGTACTGGTATTACCAGAAAGGACATAGTGGATAGTGTAGACACCTTATTAAAATTAAAAATACTTACGGCAAAAGCAAATAGAAAATTACATCGAATTTATATTTTAAAGTGTTACGGCCGTCTTGTAATTTAGACAATTTACGGCAATTATCTTATTTTATTTACTATGGGACAATAAACAGCCATAATATAAAATGTTTACAAATAACAAAAATAAATATAGTTTTAACAATATTGCAGCCCACTACATTATCCGCATGTTAACAAAATTAAAATTAGGTAAAAAGTGCCACTAGAGTAGCATTACTCAGGTATATTATAGCAGAATACAAGTAAATGATTACTTAAAAAAAAATACAGTGCACTTAATTAATTAAGTACCTATTTGAAAAGGAAAGAGAGAAAAAATATACTAATTTTTGGACAAAATTTTAAACTCGGGATTTTTCCTGACAAATAAGAATTGAGATTAAGTATATAAAATGTAAAAAAAAAATAGGAATTAACAATACAATACAATACAACTCATAGTAGAAATAATTAAAACGGTTGAGATAAATTAAATTTAAAATAAATAACTCACACTATTTCTTTTTATCATTATAGAAATAACGTAGTAAATAGTATAGTATATTTCATTTCTGAGTATATGGTACACTATCGTCCGACCGCGGCTTCGCCCGCGTGGAAGTCGAACGTACGACTGGGATACAAGATTCTATGTGTTAATCTAGACAAATATTCACACATCCATCCATACAAACTTTCGCGTTTATAATATTAGTAAGTTATTAAAAAGCTTCACATATCAATGAGCAAGAATAACTACTCAGTTGGTCTTAACTGGCAGAAAACGAGAAAGCGCCAGGCACAGCAGGAGACGGCGGGATGAGCTAGACTAATTCTCATTAGAGCTTGAAAAGTAGAAAGAGGGAATCGACGCAATTGCCCTACAGTGGGACACTATAGGCTTATACTTTTTTTTATGAAGCCTATGTTCCTAGGTTCGATTCCCAGGACGTCCTAAGTCTTATTGGGTTTTTCCATTAGGGGTTTCTGAGGCCGCCCAATCAGCAACTCAGCTTTATAAAATTCAAAAATAATTCCAATTTACGTTACTGCGTGTTTGCTCTTCGTGTTCTTATTATTTATTTTATTTGATATACACATCAATCAAAGAAATATTATTACAATATAATAAGGACAGAAAGCAAGTGCATAATACCAAAAATACATTTACATTCTTACCAGTATTTAAATGTGAACTAAACAAATATGTGCATGGCACACACACAGTGCATTAAGTAGTTGATTATTCATTCATTTGGAGTAAAAACTCTGAGTACCAAAGTTGTGTGACAATAGTTATTACAGGTTACACTAATGCGATAGGTAAGTCTGTATATATCTATCTTTATATTATATACTAATATTTTAAAGAGGTAAAGTTTGTGAGGTTCTAGGGGGTAATCTCCGGATCCACTGAACCGATTTTGAAAATTGTTTTACCATTATACAGCCACGTTATTTGTGAGTATCGTGGGCTATATATATTGACCTGAAAAATGAAAAGACTTTCGTGGTAGTCGGATTTGCAAAGTAAATCGGAGAAAAAACGGTCGAATGAAAACGTTTCTAACGAACGATGAGAGTTATATGATTGAGTTCTAGGGAAACGTTGTAGAGCAACAAAAAAGTTAGCGACAGTTTATGTTTAACTTTCATTTTTAAGTCACAAAAAGTAGTTTTCATACTTTAAAAAAATTCTTTAGATCATGTTTATTGGTCATAATATCAACATTTATGAATTATTTTCAAAATAAATAAAAAGAACTTTGGGCAAAAATGTATGGAACCTGGTACCCGTTCCAACAGCTATGATTTTATATGACCGGAAAACTATTACATATATAAACACTAGTATGTATGGCGCTTGTCTCGATTTGTAGTCCGTTCGGAGATAATTGACTTCGAATTATTTTTCTGTTAGTTGTTACTGATGTCGAATTTACTGTTTGTGAGGGAGTATATCACTACTAAATATCACTTTTTAGGGGAAAATCATCATCCAAACCATGATTGTCATCTCAGTATACATTTATAAAAAATAAAAATAGTAAAATTATTTATTTATCTAACTAAACTTAATCATAAATATCTCTTACAATAACATCATTTAAAAACATTGCAGGAACAAGGAAACCCTCACTTCCAAATAATTGATATAATATGTGCACAGGTGCCTACAGCACATCTTCCCGTCAAACACGTGCGGTAGTGTTGTAAGATGACATCTTCTGTTGTGTGGTTACTATTTATCAGAATGTGTGAGTAGTACACTCTTGATCTTACGTGACGTGACTGAATACGTCCACGTAGAAGCCACGCATTTTCATTGATGCCATAATCGGGGAAGTCGTCGAGGGCATTTTCTCTATACACTTCAATATTATAGAGCCTGTTTTGCAAATGCTCTGCGCAGTATGATTTTGCCAGCTTTAATTGATAAGTGCCCAGAACCAGAATAATAATCTGATCTTCTGTCATTTGCGGGAAAAAATCTATTTCGCTCGCCTCTATTCTCTGAAAGTCAACTCTTCGACTATTTAGTCAATTTCTTTCCACGTAATTGTGTAGTAGATTAGGCGTATCTATTTTATCAGTGATCCTGTCTAGGTAGGCTTCAGCTCAATTGCTGTCAGTAATAGGTACGTGGAAGTGGTTTAAAAGCGCTGAAGCGATATTGAAATCACAAAATATGTATGGCAGTGTTTTATTAAAAACATTTTTGCCGCAAGAGCTTGAAATCGCGTTTGGATCTTCCATTGACCCCTTCCACGACCCATCGGCATATTGTTACGACCCGAGATTTATTCGCCTGTTCAACAGTCAGCTGTCTTTTATTTCTATCTTTTGTTAGTGGCACGGATTCGTATCTACACGCTTCGATATCACCTACGCACTCCATGGCGTAGTTTCACGCATA
Source organism: Polymixis flavicincta (assembly GCA_949987655.1). Taxonomy (NCBI): domain Eukaryota; kingdom Metazoa; phylum Arthropoda; class Insecta; order Lepidoptera; family Noctuidae; genus Polymixis; species Polymixis flavicincta. Next base: position 20,442,817 of record OX465182.1, read on the forward strand.
GGACATGCTCTCAAAGCCAAAAACCCAACCCTAGGCGCCTTCATTGATATAGAGGGCGCTTTCGACAAAACTAACTTCGCCAGCATCGAACAGGCACTTGCCACGCACGGTGTTGCGCGAACACTCATAGAATGGATTAATAACATGTTAAAACACCGTGCTATTCAGTTTACCGTGAACACCACCACACGAGGAATCGTGAGCAGAGGCTGCCCACAGGGTGGGGTGCTGTCACCACTACTGTGGAACTTAGTCGTTAATGAGCTCATCGTAGAGCTCAAGGCCAGCAGTCTTTACTCGGTAGGTTACGCGGACGATATAGCAATTCTGATTTCGGGGAAATTTGAGGGCATCTTATGTGATCTCATGAGAAAGGCCTTCAAAATAATCGAGAGTTGGTGCGCGAAGCACGAACTGTCGGTTAACCCCTCGAAAACAGAACTAATAATGTTCACCAACAAAAGAACTCTTGGACCCCAGAGGCTTCCAAAACTTTTCAACACAGAACTAACGCTTAAAGACGAAGTCAAGTACTTGGGGGTGATCCTTGACAGCAAACTGCTCTGGAACAAGCATCTTGACTACAAACTTAATAAAAGCACTATTGCACTCTACCAATGTAAAAAAATGTTAGGGAAAACATGGGGGCTTTCTCCGAAGATCACTCTGTGGTTATACAAATCGGTAATCAGGCCAATGTTGGCCTATGGCGCTCTGGTTTGGTGGACAAGGACCGAACTCTCGACCACCATTACCAGACTACAACGCTTCCAACGACTGGCCTGTTCAGCTACCACTGGCTGCATGAGAACCACCCCAACAGCAGCCATGGAGATAGCCCTTGAACTAACTCCCCTTGACCTGTACATACAGCAGGAGGCGGCGCTAGCTGCCATCAGGCTAATGCATCTAGGCATATGGGGCAAGTACCTTACCAGTCCACACGCTAAAATCCTGGACCGGGCGATTGAGTACCAGCCTCTCATCGCTGCCCCGTGTGATAGAACACCAAATCAACCTATGTTCAACAAAAACTATATCATACAAACAGTAGAGGAAGAAAGGTATCAGTCAGGAGCCAATGAAGTGCGCATCTACACTGACGGCTCAAAAACACAAGACGGTTCAGGTGCTGGTGTACACTCCCTTGACCTCAACATCAACCTTCACATTCCGCTAGGCACACACAGTTCGATCTTTCAATGTGAATGTGTTGCCTTAGCACAAGCCGCAACAGCAGTAAAGCGCTTAGGCATCCGGAACTACGCCATTAAATTCCTATCCGACAGCCTATCTGTGCTCAAAGCTTTGGAAAACAAACAAACTAACAACAAACTAATTTTTGAGTGCCATCTAGCCCTGGAGAGCTTATCGACGTCCAATCGTATTGCACTCCAGTGGATCAGAGGGCACAGTGGATCTTTAGGCAATGATGCCGCGGATGAACTTGCGAAGAGAGGCTCTGATATGAAAGTGCTAGGCCCGTACCCACTTCTCCCCCTGCCTTTCTCACAATTTCGTGAGTGGATTCGCCAAAGGTCGACCAAACTCCATAACAACAGATGGTCACGGGCAACAGACTGTAGACAGTCAAAATTGGCTTTACCGGTTGTACACCCGCGATTAACCAAAAAACTTCTCAGCCTGAGTAGAAATAACCTTAGAATAATAATAGGAACAATTACGGGCCATAACACACTTAACAAACACCTTTTTAACATAGGCGCCACAGACAGCCCGCTTTGCAGGGGCTGCCTTGACACCGAGGAATCAGCCGCCCACGTCATCCTGGAATGCGAGGCGAGTGAGGTCGCTCCGCGAAGCCTGTGAAGCTCCCAGGAAGCTTCTGTGCTTTTGGGCGGAGCTAGGCTGGCTCTGTTAGCCAGAATCCCCACGCACAACGGACCGAATGGGAGTCTACGTGCGGAGAAGGGAGTCCCGTCATCATCATCATCATCATCATCATCACCTAGGCTATCTCTAAACCCTCTGTCTAATATAAATGCATCATCTGTCTGCAGCAACCAATGTATTAGATCTTCCTCATTATTCATGATGTCGCTCATTATATTGGCGTCGGTTTTTGTTGCAGCATAGGGGGGGACCTTGACATCTCAAATGTAGCCATCCGTGCATACTATTAAAAATGGTTTTAGTAAGTTCTGAAACTTGTGCATACTATAGGACTGCCGCTGGAATAAAAAGTTGGAACTTTTGTTGATGTATATGTGTGTGCCATCGCATATTAATATTGGAATGTCATCACTTAAAACATGTTTTCGATATCTTCCACGATTAAAGCCTCGCCGACACATAACACAGTTGCGGTTGCGTTCCATTGTGATAGATTTTTTTTCTTTTTGGGTAGTAAATCATCAAATAAGTTCTCCCGCTCTGGGTGGAGCAGGAGGGCGTGTCAGACTTTTACTGACTAAAACCCAGCCGTGTTCCCTCAGTAGCCCGTATGCCAGGGGCTGTGGTATCTCTTTCGAACAAACCCGCACCCCTGGCAGGCATCGGCCCTTGCGGGCCCCATCACGTGTGTGCTGACATCTCTTTGAGGCGCGCGTGGTACACAACGCGTCGTCGACTTGGGCTTGGTCCTTACCGGACAGCGAGCTACCCATTACACGCCGTCCGCAAGCTCGAAATCGGCCTGGGATTCCCGACGCCCAGGGCGTCTCCATATCCTGCGGCCGCTAGGGTCGCGAGGGCGCATATGCTGCCTCTCACTCACGTGCGCCGCCTCCCTCTTCGCGAGCATCTTTGCTTCACTGAAGGAGGTAACGGCTACCCATGCACTCTCGCTCCGTACCATGGCCTGGACCAGGGCCGGACGCGAGAGATCGCCGCCGCCGATCGCCTCCACGAGGACACGGCGGTGCTCCGCCCAAGCCGGGCAGACCGCTACCGTGTGCTCCACCGTGTCCTCAGGGTCCATTGTGATAGTCCGATCAATGAGCAGTTTAAAAGTCCATAAATCAAGCCGAAGTTAACGTTTAAAACAGTAACAGTGTCCGTGAGCATGCCGAGGTTAATAAAACAGGACTAGATCTTCAAACTAGCCGAACTGTAAAGACGCAACGAAACAGTTTCGAGCAGAGGTACTGAACGACTGGCGTCGGCTACCGCGGCGCGAGCTGTCTTGTGACGAATCTAAGAGGGAGGGGAGGGGGTTTTCTTGCAATAGTAGCTTAGTATACTGAAGTAATAAAAATAGACTAAAATAGCAAAAAGTTTTTTTTACATATTCATAACGCGGTATCTCCGAACGGACTATGAATTCGTGAAAGTGGACATAATAAAAATTGTTTAAATGGTGACCTTTTCAACTATACAACAATTATTGCTGTTGGAGGTTGGTACCAAAACGTCCATTCTCCTTCACCCTCTCAAGTGTTAAAAACAAAGGACTTTTCCGGTTCACTGCATATAATTTGAACGAACGAAGAGATAATACGACATAGGTATGAAGCCGCGACCGTGTCGTAATGTATTGATAAAAATGTTTACGGCCCAACGAGTTGAGCACGGGTCAGTTAGTATTATTATAAAAATGTAGGGTGACTTTTTCGTAGGTTACAGTACCATGGCACATACGGCTGACCGACTGACCTCCCGCCAGGCAGTTCAGCCTCTCACACAACAAGTTGTAGGGTTTTATTTTTTAACCGACTTCAACAAAAGGAGGTTATATGTTCGACAGTGTGTATTTTTTTATGTATGTTCACCGATTTCTCCCCCATTTGTGGACCGATTCTCAAAATTATTTTTTTATTTGAAAGATTTATACTCTTGAGGTGGTACCATTGGCACCAAGTCAGGATCTGATGATGGAAACCCAGGGAAATCGAGGGCAACCCTCAAATTTTATAGGTATTAACAAATTGTTTCATATATTTTCTAAAGCTATTAAGACATTTGCGTAAGGTCATCATCATCTCATGACGCTGAGCTGATGAAGGAAGGTACAACTCTTTAACGGTTAGGAGTTAGGTGGAGGTTCGGGCATAACTCCTTCATATAAAGACCGATTTGCAAAATACTTTTTTAGTTCGGAAGGGGTTTATTCCTAACCGGTCCCATTTAAATTTCATATAGATCTGATGATGCGTTTCGGAGACAGACAACGGAACTCTTCGAAAAAAGACAGCAAATTAACCGCGATTGCTGCTATCGCATAAGTATGCATTGTTTTGACCCCAAGGATGATGAAATTTTGAATTGATGTGGGGTAGGTACTATAGCTAAAAGCTGAAAAATAAAAACTTTTTCCAAAAAAAATACAGCCGACTTCCAGAAAAACACTACAAAGTAAAAAATAACTTTAATTTCGGAAGGCTGTGACAAGAAATTAATAAAATGCATATCCGAAGTCACTGACTCCCGAAATTAAAGTTATTTTTCACTTTGTAGTGTTTTTCTGGAAGTCGGTTGTTTTTTTACATAAATGGCATTTCGCAAGTCAAAGTTGTCGTGTCTCTGGGTGCCTTAATAAATATACTAACATGCTAAGGTCATCTGCTATGAGGTACGAACCTCGAGTTAGGGCGTCGCTAGGGTAGGGCAGCAAGGGGCAGGCTGGTTCGGATTTTTTTTTTTCTTACAACAGCTTATGTTGTAAGAAAAAGTTGCCCTATTATTTTATGTCACCAATTTTGCAATGTAATCTTGTCTTAGTTTCTAATCAACCTAGTTGGCTGAGTTGTCAATGGAAAAATCTTGAGCACTCAAGCTGGCTTGATAGTTGCTTCATTAACAGGAAAATATTGGTCAAATTTAAGGCTTAACCCACATAAAAACGATTGAAAAAAGTTGACTTATAGAGCACACAACCTACGGGTTTATTTATAAAAGTTGATTAAGGTTATGAGATGTATAAGGGGAACCTAGTCGTGGGCTCGAACTCACTGATGGGCCACCAAAAACTACGCTGTCTCACCAGGCTTCGTGTCCGACAGAGGTAGTACCCGTGATGAGCAGTTAGTCTATACGCATAACATTATTGAGTGAGCTGCAGGTTTTTTTTTTGGTTCGGAAATCATCAAATAACTTCTCCCGCTCTGGGTGGAGCAGGAGGGCGTGTCAGACTTTTACTGACTAAAACCCACCCGTGTTTCCTCAGTAGCCCGTATGCCAGGAGCTGTGGTATATCTTTCGAACAAACCCGCACCCCTGACAGGCATCGGCCCTTGCGGGCCCCTTCGGTTTGTGCTGACATCTTTGAGGCGCGCGTGGTACACAACGCGCCGTCGACAGGATCAGTTATAGTAAAACAGGCGCGTAAAAAATTAAGAAACGTCCTGCGGAGGATCGGGTTTTCTGAAAAAAGTACTGCATAAATCAATAACCAATAAAGTTTATTGAACTTTGCGATAATTGAGCTTAGTCGTTACCGACTTAGTTTTCGAGATTTTACATTACTTAAACACGCCCAAAGTCAAAGGATAAATTAGCAAGAGAAACGAATCTTTGTTGGCTCCTAACTTTTTCATGGTTTTAATTTTGTTTCGGTACAGACAATATTAATAATAAGACAAAATTATACCATGTTTAATTTTTGATGTACATTGTCAAACAGTGGAGTAATACACTCCCGAAGTTTGTATGGGAAAAATGCGGACTAGGTTCACCTTAAGCGTCAAAACTGTATGGTTAAACAGTCGCTAAGCTTTACTTAACTTTAAGCAACGTATTTGAATAAAGGGGTGAGTAATAAACATTTATTTTTAATAATTTAACATATTTGTTGTTGCAAATACCTACGTAAGTAAATATTTAAATGAAAACTGTGACATCTTAAACAAACAAAGGTCCATTGTCAGGACTTTATTGTTAAAATGTTTATGTACTTCACTTGTCAAGAAATAATCAATGGGAGAAAGCCATCTGTATGACGTTAATTTGTTTAATATTTGTTATAAATAGGTAGATGTTACAATTTGTCCAATTATTCTTTAGTGTTATTCAAGTGGAAAATGGGGGTGAATACTGTGACATTATTTTTGGTACTGCTTGCGGTGAGTATTTTAACCTAACTATTTATATCTTACTAATAATATTAATTATAAATAAAATTATAGTATGAATATTAACAATAAAATTCGTAATTAAAGATAAATAAAAAACCGACTCAAACAGAAACCTCTAAACTAAAAGTAAAAAAAAAACATGTATTGGTCCTTAAAGTTTAATATAAGTTTTAGGCAAAGCGTCGTCGGGTCGGGGGACGGCTAATGAAAATGCCAAACAGACGAGGCCCAGTAATAATGAGGCTACTGAATGTCTGCTATTGTAGACGGGATAGGCTAGGTGCACGGTTCCAATTGGTCGTTTCCTATAGAGATGAGAAAGCAAGAAACTCCACGATTACTCTTTTAAAAATAATTGGCTTTTACTATGTTTTCAAATTACAGTGTTAGTAGGCATGTCCTATGCCTGTTAACAAGTACCAGGTAGGTACTTAACAACGTAGGAAATGGACAAAAAATCTAAACATCTGTGAGGCCTCGGTCAAGAACAACTAAAGAACCAAGTTTGATATAATGTCAACGGGAATATTAAAAATAAAAATGAAACTCATTTTTTGTATTGTTTGTTTTAGACATGTTACGTCACACAAGCAGTTCCAATCTTAGGTATGTATTTATTATCATCTTTTCAAACATTGTCATAAATTTAATAAGTAATGGTTATGAAATTCTAACTAGAATTTTTCTTTTGTTAAAGGTTTGTTAGTGGACCTTATGACAGGTGAGCATTTTTGCATTATGTTGCTGAAAAATCGTGGTTTTACGCTACTTTGCCCTAAAGCTTAAGATCGCAAATGTTCGAGTTTAAACTCGAACATTTACAACATCAAAAAAAAAAAAGAGAGTAAAGAGAGTTTTACGTCCTCTAGAGGTTGCTTCACATTCAATGTATTATGACGTCATAGTCTACATATAACCAGCGTACTATCAAGAAGTTTCCAACGTAACCTTATTTTTAAATTTTTTTTTGTGGGAAATCATCAAAAAAAAGCTTCTCTCACTCTGGGCATAGCGGGAGGGAGGTGTCAGACTTTTACTGACTAAAACCCACCGGTGTTTCTTCAGTTGCCTGTGCTAGGGCCACGGTAACTCTTCCGAACAAATCCGCAACCCTGGCAGGCATCGGCCTTAGTGGACCCCTTCAGTTATTGCTGACATCTCTTTGGCGCGCGTGGAATACAACGTGCCGTTGACCTGGACCTGGTCCTTATCGGACGGTGAGCAACCCATTGCTCACCATCCGCAAGCCCGCCCCTACGGTGGCCAGGAGTCCGCTATGAACTCTCGATGCCCAGGGCATCTCCAGCGACGGCTAGGGGAGCGAGGGCACAATCCTCGCCTCACCCTCATGCTCTTCGTCTCCTTCGCGAACATAACTGCTTCGCAGAAAGAGGTGACGGCTTCCCATGCACTTTCGCCCCGTATCATAACCGGACGACACGAAAGCGGGAGATCGCCGCCGCAGATCGCTTCCGCGAGGACATGGCGATGCTCCGCCCAAGCAGGATAGACCTCCATCGTATGCTCCACCATGTCTTCCAGGCGATCCATACAATGGTGACACCCGGGCGTTTCCTCCCAACTTAACTGGAACAGGAACCTCCTGAAACAACGGTGTCTGGTGAGGACCTAGGTAAGGCGGAAGGTGAGGACGCCGTAGTGCCTCTCCAGCCACTCTTCAAAGAGGGGACTTACCGTCGTAATTGTGACGCGCCCAGCACTGCGTTGCGAAAATCACACTTTCCTTGGCGCCTTGAAATTCCGCCGGAGCTCTGTCCGCTGTGCTGTGATTCCTCGTGGAAGCGTAGTTACGCCCCGACGTTTTGCCTCCTCGCTCCACTTCTACACATAAAATTTGTGCGAGAACTTCCAACGTTACCTCATTTGGCAAATTATAATAGTAGTTTAGAAATAATGAAGGAACAGTTGACCATCCATCTTTCCCTTTTTTGTAATAATACTTCAAAACGCATCCAATTTCTTCGTTCGTTAGATTCACTCATTTTGGCGAACTGAAAAACAATTGAAAACTGGCGGGATCGTTTTAAATTTTTATTTTGCCCATATAATTTTATTAACGGTATCAAAACAAATACAAACCGTACAGATAAATATATTTAACTTCAACTTCATACATAAAAAATATGAACACGCTTTTTATCCGAAATATATTGCTACATACATTGTCATACAAACATACCGGTCAAAAACATGACCTGACCCTCCTTTTTGCTGCTCCGTATTCTGGTCAAAATAATAATTTATACTTGTTAAAAACAAAAAAGTTGTCAAAAAATATTCACGAGTCACTTAGTTTGCATGCTTATAACAACACCGCTCAAACTAGGAATATGCAATATAGCACAATCCCAATTACACATAACATAAAAAACATAATTACATATTATTCCTCATTATTCCTCAATGGGTTAGGTGATCCACCCATATTTCCCCAGTTATATTTAGGGTCGAGCCTCACACATTTCAGAATCCGGGCTGCTGTAAATTTTTTATAACAAAGTCAGTTATTTTTTTAGTTCCAGTGGATATACTGCTTTCTTCCGGGACAACAACTGGCATCCAGACAAATCCAAATCTTAATATCACAACAACAGTGAAGATAACTACAACCGAAAAACCATCGAAATCTACTAAGCAACCAACGAAAAAACCAACTTCAATGAAAACAACCGTTATAACTACAAATACATCAGAGCCATCAACTGCCACTTCCACTATGACAGAGCCACCTACTACCGCTTTAACTACGACAGAGCCATCTAATGCCTGTTCCACTACGATTGAGCCATCATCTTCAAATGAAACTACATCAGAGCCATCTACTGACGCATTAACTACGACAGAGCCACCGTCTTCTTGTTCCACTACAACTGAGCCATTATCTTCAAATGAAACTACATCAGAGCCATCTACTGCTAATTCAACAACAACAGAGCCATCTACTACCTGTCCCACTACGGCTGAGCCATCATCTTCAAATGAAACTACATCAGAGCCATCTAATACCAATACGACAACAACAGAGCCATCTACTGATACATTAACTACGACAGAGCCATCGACTGCCTGTTCCAGTACGACTGAGACATCATCTTCAAATGAAACTACATCAGAGCCATCTACTGATGCATTAACTACGACAGAGCCATCGACTGCTTGTTCCACTACGACTGAGCCATCATCTTCAAATGAAACTACATCAGAGCCATCTACTACCAATACAACAACAACAGAGCCATCTACTACCAATTCCACTACGACAGAACCAACTATTACCTGTCCCACTACGTTTGAGCCATCATCATCAAATGAAACTACATCAGAGCCATCTACTGATGTATTTACTACGACAGAGCCATCGACTGCCTGTTCCACTACAACTGAGCCATCATCTTCAAACGAAACTACATCAGAGCCATCAACTACCAATACAACAACAACAGAGCCATCTACTACCAATTCTACTACGACAGAACCAACTATAACCTGTCCCACTACGACTGAGCCATCATCTTCAAATGAAACTACATCAGAGCCATCTACTACCAATACAACAACAACAGAGCCATCTACTACCAATTCCACTACGACAGAGCCAACTGTTACCTGTCCCACTACGATTGAGCCATCATCAGCAAATAAAACTACATCAGAGTCATCTACTACCAATACAACAACAACAGAGCCATCTCCTACCAATTCCACTACGACAGAACCAACTACTACCTGTCCCACTACGACTGAGCCATCATCTTCAAACGAAACTACATCAGAGCCATCTACTACCAATACAACAACAACAGAGCCATCTACTACCAATTCCACTACGACAGAACCAACTATTATCTGTCCCACTACGACTGAGCCATCATCTTCAAATGAAACTACTTCAGAGCCATCTACTGATGCATTAACTACGACAGAATCATCGACTGCCTCTTCCACTATGACTGAGCCATCATCTTCAAATGAAACTACATCAGAGACATCTACTGATGCATTAACTACGACAGAGCCATCGACTGCCTGTTCCACTACAACTGAGCCATCATCTTCAAATGAAACTACATCAGAGCCATCTACTGCCAATACAACAACAACAGAGCAATCTTCTACCAATTCCACTACGACAGAGCCAACTATTACCGGTCCCACTACGACTGAGCTATCATCTTCAAATGAAACAACATCAGAGCCATCTTCTGATGCATTAACTACGACAGAGCCATCGACTGCCTGTTCCACTACGACTGAGCCATCATCTTCAAATGAAACTACATCAGAGCCATCTACTACCAATACTACAATAACAGAGCCATATACTACCAATTCCACTACGACAGAGCCAACTATTACCTGTCCCACTAAGATTGAGCCATCATCATCAAATGAAACTACATCAGAGCCATCTACTGACACATTAACTACGACAGAGCCATCGAGTGCCTGCTCCACTACGAATGAGCCATCTACTATCTGTCCCACTACGACTGAGCCATCATCTTCAAATGAAACTATATCAGAGCCATCTACTACCAATACAACAACAACAGAGCCATCTACTGATGCATTAACTACGACAAAGCCATCGACTGCCTGTTCCACTACGACTGAGCCATCATCTTCAAACGAAACTACATCAGAGCCATCTACTACCAATACAACAACAACAGAGCCATCTACGACCAATTCCACTACGACAGAGCCAACTATTACCTGTCCCACTACGATTGAGCCATCATCATCAAATGAAACTACATCAGAGCCATCTACTACCAATACATCAACAACAGAGCCATCTACTACCAATTCCACTACGACAGAACCAACTATTACCTGTCCCACTACGACTGAGCCATCATCTTCAAACGAAACTACATCAGAGCCATCTACTACCAATACAACAACAACAGAGCCATCTACTACGAATTCCACTACAAAAGAACCAACAATTACCTGTCCCACTACGACTGAGCTATCATCTTCAAATGAAACTACATCAGAGCCATGTACTACCAATACAACAACAACAGAGCCATCTACTACCAATTCCACTACGACAGAACCAACTATTACCTGTCCCACTACGATTGAGCCATCATCTTCAAATGAAACTACATCAGAGCCATCTACTGACGCATTAACTACGACAGAGCCATCGAGTGCCTGCTCCACTACGACTGAGCCATCTACTATCTGTCCCACTACGACAGAGCCAACTATTACCTGTCCCATTACGATTGAGCCATCATCTTCAAATGAAACTACAGCAGAGCCATCTACTGATGCATTAACTACGACAGAGCCATCGACTGCCTGTTCCACTACGACTGAGCCATCATCTTCAAATGAAACTACATCAGAGCCATCTACTACCAATTCAACAACAGAGCCACCTATTACCAATTCCACTACGACAGAGCCAACTATTACCTGTCCCACTACGATTGAGCCAACTATTACTTGTCCCACTACGATTGAGCCATCATCATCAAATGAAACTACATCAGAGCCATCTGCTACCAATACAACAACAACAGAGCCATCTACTACCAATTCCACTACGAAAGAACAAACTATTGCCTGTCCCACTACGAGTGAGCCATCATCTTCAAATGAAACTACATCAGAGCCATCTGCTACCAATACAACAACAACAGAGCCATCTACTACCAATTCCACTACGACAGAACCAACTATTACCTGTCCCACTACGACTGAGCCATCATCTTCAAACGAAACTACATCAGAGCCATCTACTATCTGTCCCACTACGACAGAACCAACTATTACCTGTCCCACTACGACTGAGCCATCATCTTCAAACGAAACTACATCAGAGCCATCTACTACCAATACAACAACAACAGAGCCATCTACTACCAATCCCACTACGACAGAACCAACTATTACCTGTCCCACTACGACTGAGCCATCATCTTCAAATGAAACTACTTCAGAGCTATCTACTGATGCATTAACTACGACAGAGCCATCGACTGCCTGTTCCACTACGACTGAGCCATCATCTTCAAATGAAACTACATCAGAGCCATCTGCTACCAATACAACAACAACAGAGCCATCTACTACCAATTCCACTACGACAGAGCCAACTATTACCTATCCCACTACGATTGAGCCATCATCTTCAAATGAAACTACATCAGAGCCATCTACTGACGCATTAACTACGACAGAGCCATCGAGTGCCTGCTCCACTACGACTGAGCCATCTACTATCTGTCCCACTACGACAGAGCCAACTATGTCCTGTCCCATTACGATTGAGCCATCATCTTCAAATGAAACTACATCAGAGCCATCTACTGATGCATTAACTACGACAGGGCCATCGACTGCCTGTTCCACTACGACTGAGCCATCATCTTCAAACGAAACTACATCAGAGCCATCTACTACCAATACAACAACAACAGAGCCATCTACTACCAATTCCACTACGGAAGAACAAATTATTGCCTGTCCCACTACGATTGAGCCATCATCATCAAATGAAACTACATCAGAGCCATCTACTGATGTATTTACTACGACAGAGCCATCGACTGCCTGTTCCACTACGACTGAGCCATCATCTTCAAATGAAACTAAATCAGAGCCATCTACTGATGAATTAACTACGACAGAGCCATCGACTGCCTGTTCCACTACGACTGAGCCATCATCTTCAAATGAAACTACATCAGAGCCATTTACTACCAATTCCACTACGACAGAACCAACTATTACCTGTTCCACTACGACTGAGCCATCATCTTCAAATGAAACTACATCAGAGCCATCTACTACCAATACAACAACAGAGCCATCTACTACCAATTCCACTACGACAGAACCAACTATTACCTGTCCCACTACGACTGAGCCATCATCTTCAAATGAAACTACTTCAGAGCCGTCTACTGATGCATTAACTACGACAGAGCCATCGACTGCCTGTTCCACTACGACTGAGCCATCATCTTCAAATGATACTACATCAGAGCCATCTACTACCAATACAACAACAACAGAGCCATCTACTACCAATTCCACTACGACAGAACCAACTATTAGCTGTCCCACTACGATTGACCCATCAACATCAAATGAAACTACATCAGAGCCATCTACTACCAATACAACAACAACAGAGCCATCTACTACCAATTCCACTACGAAAGAACAAACTATTGCCTGTCCCACTACGACTGAGCCATCATCTTCAAATGAAACTACATCAGAGCCATCTGCTACCAATACAACAACAACAGAGCCATCTACTACCAATTCCACTACGACAGAACCAACTATTACCTGTCCCACTACGACTGAGCCATCATCTTCAAACGAAACTACATCAGAGCCATCTACTACCAATACAACAACAACAGAGCCATCTACTACCAATTCCACTACGGAAGAACAAATTATTGCCTGTCCCACTACGATTGAGCCATCATCATCAAATGAAACTACATCAGAGCCATCTACTGATGTATTTACTACGACAGAGCCATCGACTGCCTGTTCCACTACGACTGAGCCATCATCTTCAAATGAAACTAAATCAGAGCCATCTACTGATGTATTTACTACGACAGAGCCATCGACTGCCTGTTCCACTACGACTGAGCCATCATCTTCAAATGAAACTAAATCAGAGCCATCTACTGATGAATTAACTACGACAGAGCCATCGACTGCCTGTTCCACTACGACTGAGCCATCATCTTCAAATGAAACTACATCAGAGCCATTTACTACCAATTCCACTACGACAGAACCAACTATTACCTGTTCCACTACGACTGAGCCATCATCTTCAAATGAAACTACATCAGAGCCATCTACTACCAATACAACAACAGAGCCATCTACTACCAATTCCACTACGACAGAACCAACTATTACCTGTCCCACTACGACTGAGCCATCATCTTTAAATGAAACTACTTCAGAGCCGTCTACTGATGCATTAACTACGACAGAGCCATCGACTGCCTGTTCCACTACGACTGAGCCATCATCTTCAAATGATACTACATCAGAGCCATCTACTACCAATACAACAACAACAGAGCCATCTACTACCAATTCCACTACGACAGAACCAACTATTAGCTGTCCCACTACGATTGACCCATCAACATCAAATGAAACTACATCAGAGCCATCTACTACCAATACAACAACAACAGAGCCATCTACTACCAATTCCACTACGAAAGAACAAACTATTGCCTGTCCCACTACGACTGAGCCATCATCTTCAAATGAAACTACATCAGAGCCATCTGCTACCAATACAACAACAACAGAGCCATCTACTACCAATTCCACTACGACAGAACCAACTATTACCTGTCCCACTACGACTGAGCCATCATCTTCAAACGAAACTACATCAGAGCCATCTACTACCAATACAACAACAACAGAGCCATCTACTACCAATTCCACTACGGAAGAACAAATTATTGCCTGTCCCACTACGATTGAGCCATCATCATCAAATGAAACTACATCAGAGCCATCTACTCATGTATTTACTACGACAGAGCCATCGACTGCCTGTTCCACTACGACTGAGCCATCATCTTCAAATGAAACTAAATCAGAGCCATCTACTGATGAATTAACTACGACAGAGCCATCGACTGCCTGTTCCACTACGACTGAGCCATCATCTTCAAATGAAACTACATCAGAGCCATTTACTACCAATTCCACTACGACAGAACCAACTATTACCTGTTCCACTACGACTGAGCCATCATCTTCAAACGAAACTACATCAGAGCCATCTGCTACCAATACAACAACAACAGAGCCATCTACTACCAATTCCACTACGACAGAGCCAACTATTACCTGTCCCACTACGATTGAGCCATCATCATCAAATGAAACTACATCAGAGCCATCTACTGATGTATTTACTACGACAGAGCCATCGACTGCCTGTTCCACTACGACTGACCCATCAACATCAAATGAAACTACATCAGAGCCATCTACTACCAATACAACAACAACAGAGCCATCTACTACCAATTCCACTACGAAAGAACAAACTATTGCCTGTCCCACTACGACTGAGCCATCATCTTCAAATGAAACTACATCAGAGCCATCTGCTACCAATACAACAACAACAGAGCCATCTACTACCAATTCCACTACGACAGAGCCAACTATTACCTGTCCCACCACGATTGAGCCATCATCATCAAATGAAACTACATCAGAGCCATCTACTGATGTATTTACTACGACAGAGCCATCGACTGCCTGTTCCACTACGACTGACCCATCAACATCAAATGAAACTACATCAGAGCCATCTACTACCAATACAACAACAACAGAGCCATCTACTACCAATTCCACTACGAAAGAACAAACTATTGCCTGTCCCACTACGACTGAGCCATCATCTTCAAATGAAACTACATCAGAGCCATCTGCTACCAATACAACAACAACAGAGCCATCTACTACCAATTCCACTACGACAGAGCCAACTATTACCTGTCCCACTACGATTGAGCCATCATCATCAAATGAAACTACATCAGAGCCATCTACTGATGTATTTACTACGACAGAGCCATCGACTGCCTGTTCCACTACGATTGAACCATCATCATCAAATGAAACTACTTCAGAGCCATCTACTGATGCATTAACTACGACAGAGCCATCGAGTGCCTGCTCCACTACGACTGAGCCATCATCTTCAAATGAAACTACATCAGAGCCATCTACTGATGAATTAACTACGACAGAGCCATCGACTGCCTGTTCCACTACGACTGAGCCATCATCTTCAAATGAAACTATATCAGAGCCATCTACTACCAATACAACATTAACAGAGCCATCTACTACCAATTCCACTACGACAGAACCAACTATTACCTGTCCCACTACGATTGAGCCATCATCATCATCAAATGAAACGACATCAGAGCCATCTACTGATGTATTTACTACGACAGAGCCATCGACTGCCTTTTCCACTACGACTGAGCCATCATCTTCAAATGAAACTACATCAGAGCCATCTACTACCAATACAACAACAACAGAGCCATCTACTACCAATCCCACTACGACAGAACCAACTATTACCTGTCCCACTACGACTGAGCCATCATCTTCAAATGAAACTACATCAGAGCCATCTACTGATGCATTAACTACGACAGAGCCATCGACTGCCTGTTCCACTACGACTGAGCCATCATCTTCAAATGATACTACATCAGAGCCATCTACTACCAATACAACAACAACAGAGCCATCTACTACCAATTCCACTACGACAGAACCAACTATTAGCTGTCCCACTACGATTGAGCCATCATCATCAAATGATACTACATCAGAGCCATCTACTACCAATACAACAACAACAGAGCCATCGACTACCAATTCCACTACGACAGAACCAACTATTAGCTGTCCCACTACGATTGACCCATCATCATCAAATGAAACTACATCAGAGCCATCTACTGACGCATTAACTACGACAGAGCCATCGAGTGCCTGCTCCACTACGACTGAGCCGTCTACTACCTATTCCACTACGACAGAACCAACTATTACCTGTCCCACTACGACTGAGCCATCATCTTCAAATGAAACTACATCAGAGCCATCTACTACCAATACAACAACAACAGAGCCATCTACTACCAATTCCACTACGACAGAGCCAACTATTACTTGTCCCACTACGATTGAGCCATCATCATCAAATGAAACTACATCAGAGCCATCTACTGACGCATTAACTACGACAGAGCCATCGAGTGCCTGCTCCACTACGACTGATCCATCTACTACCAATTCCACTACGACAGAACCAACTATTACCTGTCCCACTACGACTGAGCCATCATCTTCAAATGAAACTACATCAGAGCCATCTACTGATGCATTAACTACGACAGAGCCATCGACTGCCTGTTCCACTACGACTGAGCTATCATCTTCAAATGAAACTACATCAGAGCCATCTACTGACGCATTAACTACGACAGAGCCATCGAGTGCCTGCTCCACTACGACTGAGCCATCTACTACCAATTCCACTACGACAGAACCAACTATTACCTGTCTCACTAGGACTGAGCCATCATCATCAAATGATACTACATCAGAGCCATCTACTGATGCATTAACTACGACAGAGCCATCGACTGCCTGTTCCACTACGACTGAGCCATCATCTTCAAATGAAACTACATCAGAGCCATCTACTACCAATACAACAACAGAGCCACCTATTACCAATTCCACTACGACAGAGCCAACTATTACCTGTCCCACTACGATTGAGCCAACGATTACTTGTCCCACTACGATTGAGCCATCATCATCAAATGAAACTACATCAGAGCCATCTACTACCAATACAACAACAAGAGAGCCATCTACTACCAATTCTACTACGACAGAATCATCTATTACCTGTCCCACTACTACTGAGCCATCATCATCAAATGAAACTACATCAGAGCCATCTACTGATGCATTAACTACGACAGAGCCATCGACTGCCTGTTCCACTACGACTGAGCCATCATCTTCAAATGAAACTACATCAGAGCCATCTACTACCAATACAACAACAACAGAGCCATCTACTACCAATTCCACTACGACAGAACCAACTATTACCTGTCCCACTACGACTGAGCCATCATCTTCAAATGAAACTACTTCAGAGCCATCTACTGATGCATTAACTACGACAGAGCCATCGACTGCCTGTTCCACTACGACTGAGCCATCATCTTCAAATGAAACTACATCAGAGCCATCTACTACCAATACAACAACAGAGCCATCTACTACCAATTCCACTACGACAGAGCCAACTATAACCTGTCCCACTACGATTGAGCCATCATCATCAAATGAAACTACATCAGAGCCATCTACTGACGCATTAACTACGACAGAGCCATCGAGTGCCTGCTCCACTACGACTGAGCCATCTACTACCAATTCCACTACGACAGAACCAACTATTACCTGTCCCACTACGACTGACCCATCATCTTCAAATCAAACTACATCAGAGCCATCTACTAATGCATTAACTACGACAGAGCCATCGACTGCCTGTTCCACTACGACTGAGCCATCATCTTCAAATGAAACTACATCAGAGCCATCTACTGACGCATTAACTACGACAGAGCCATCGAGTGCCTGCTCCACTACGACTGAGCCATCTACTATCTGTCCCACTACGACAGAGCCAACTATTACCTGTCCCATTACGACTGAGCCATCATCTTCAAATGAAACTACTTCAGAGCCATCTACTGATGCATTAACTACGACAGAGCCATCGACTGCCTGTTCCACTACGACTGAGCCATCATCTTCAAATGAAACTACATCAGAGCCATCTACTACCAATACAACAACAGAGCCATCTACTACCAATTCCACTACGACAGAGCCAACTATAACCTGTCCCACTACGATTGAGCCATCATCATCAAATGAAACTACATCAGAGCCATCTACTAACGCATTAACTACGACAGAGCCATCGAGTGCCTGCTCCACTACGACTGAGCCATCTACTACCAATTCCACTACGACAGAACCAACTATTACCTGTCCCACTACGACTGAGCCATCATCTTCAAATGAAACTACATCAGAGCCATCTACTACCAATACAACAACAACAGAGCCATCTACTACCAATTCCACTACGACAGAACCAACTATTACCTGTCCCACTACGACTGAGCCATCATCTTCAAATGAAACTACTTCAGAGCCATCTACTGATGCATTAACTACGACAGAGCCATCGACTGCCTGTTCCACTACGACTGAGCCATCATCTTCAAGTGAAACTACATCAGAGCCATCTACTACCAATACAACAACAGAGCCATCTACTACCAATTCCACTACGACAGAGCCAACTATAACCTGTCCCACTACGATTGAGCCATCATCATCAAATGAAACTACATCAGAGCCATCTACTGACGCATTAACTACGACAGAGCCATCGAGTGCCTGCTCCACTACGACTGAGCCATCTACTACCAATTCCACTACGACAGAACCAACTATTACCTGTCCCACTACGACTGACCCAT
The DNA here is from genome assembly GCA_949987655.1 of Polymixis flavicincta. Lineage (NCBI taxonomy): Eukaryota > Metazoa > Arthropoda > Insecta > Lepidoptera > Noctuidae > Polymixis > Polymixis flavicincta. Next base: position 20,462,021 of record OX465182.1, read on the forward strand.
CATCTTCAAATGAAACTACATCAGAGCCATCTACTAATGCATTAACTACGACAGAGCCATCGACTGCCTGTTCCACTACGACTGAGCCATCATCTTCAAATGAAACTACATCAGAGCCATCTACTGACGCATTAACTACGACAGAGCCATCGAGTGCCTGCTCCACTACGACTGAGCCATCTACTATCTGTCCCACTACGACAGAGCCAACTATTACCTGTCCCATTACGATTGTGCCATCATCTTCAAATGAAACTACATCAGAGCCATCTACTGATGCATTAACTACGACAGAGCCATCGACTGCCTGTTCCACTACGACTGAGCCATCATCTTCAAATGAAACTACATCAGAGCCATCTACTACCAATACAACAACAGAGCCACCTATTACCAATTCCACTACGACAGAGCCAACTATTACCTGTCCCACTACGATTGAGCCATCATCATCAAATGAAACTACATCAGAGCCATCTACTGACGCACTAACTACGACAGAGCCATCGAGTGCCTGCTCCACTACGACTGAGCCATCTACTATCTGTCCCACTATGACAGAGCCAACTATTACCTGTCCCATTACGATTGAGCCATCATCTTCAAATGAAACTACATCAGAGCCATCTACTACCAATACAACAACAACAGAGCCATCTAGTACCAATTCCACAACGACAAAACTAACTATTACCTGTCCCACTACGACTGAGCCATCATCTTCAAATGAAACTACATCAGAGCCAACTACTGCCAATACAACAACAACAGAGCCATCTTCTACCAATTCCAATACGATAGAGCCAACTATTACCTGTCCCACTACGATTGAGCCATCATCATCAAATGAAACTACATCAGAGCCATCTACTGATGCATTAACTACGACTGAGCCATCATCTTCAAATGAAACTACATCAGAGCCATCTACTACCAATACAATAACAACAGAGCCATCTACTACCAATTCCACTACGACAGAGCCATCTACTACCTGTCCCCCTACGACTGAGCCATCATCTTCAAATGAAACTACATCAGAGCCATCTACTGCCAATTCCACATTAACAGAGCCATCTACTGCCAGTTCCACTACGACAGAGCCATCTGCTGTCTGTTCCACTACGATTGAGCCATTATCTTTAACTGCTAACATTCTTAACTTGCCAGTAGGGCTACCATAAGATGGACTTGCGGCACTGGACGTTGCTTTGTTTTGGCACGGGTTTCGCCATTCTTATCTAATAAAACCATCCAGCGAACGAAAAGTATTATTACTGATTTAGGTAGTTAAGTAACCTGTTAAAAATGTAAAACAATAACTTGTTTGTTTGTATCTTAGTTTTTTTATCATAAGTTTTTATTGTAAGTTCAACATTTGTTCTCAAATTTGTGAAATCCTTATTATTATTATTTTTAAATCCTCTAATTACATATCTGCTAAGGCCCTTAGTCTACTATTGCAGAAATAGGCGGATACCTGACAGAGTAAATTATTTTATTAAGTATATAAAATAATGAATTTATATTTATATACGTAAATATGAATTCATTATTTAAATTAACTAAAGCCTGCTGGCACCACAAATTACTACGCATTTAGCGCGAAGAATGGACGGTGATTTTTCAATACGAAGTGACATTTCGTTTCTCCATTTTGACATCGCACCTTAGATATCCTTCTACAATCTGTTATTTTGTCTTTCGAATCTCATGAACTTTGTCTAGGTCTTTATAAATGTAGACTATTTCAGAAGAATATTTCTTCCCAAACTGTCAAAAACATACTGACAACAAACTTTATACTGGACGGCCAGAAATTATAAACGATTATCTACAAAATAATGATTGGTTTAGAACCCAGAACTGTGTTATTTAATAGAAAATCATAGCCATCTTCTCCTATTGTACATCATTTAGTAAATAGTCATGTGTATTCTTGCGTCGACAAATCGGTGCTCGTGCTAAGCCTGCTGGACGTCTTTTAAACACTACACATTTACTAGAGAATGGGCAGCAGCATTCTCTATGCAATGTACCGCCATACTGCGATCGCCAACCCACCTGCAAAGCGTGGTGGTTATGGCAAAGCCCCCAAAAAACGGGCGAGTTGGTCATGCTTTGGTGCTCCCAAAAGACTACTAAAATTAATTATTGTATTTAAAGGTGGTAACCGGGTGGTAACGCGGTCCCCGGTACCAAAAGCCCCACGACCCGCATTGGGATGCACTCTGTTGGATTGACTGCGATGACTGTTGAAGGTCCAGTGCGCGAAATAATGTCGCCACGATTTTATTAGTTCTATGTGGACGTGGACTTATGGCCGATTCCTAAAATTTACGGACTGATATTGTTTAAAATTAAGACTCTTGTATCTTTACGAATTATGATGCAAGAACCTCATAGCTTTATATAGTAGAGCTTCCCGTATCGACTCCTTAGAATGCAAACCTCGTGAGCATAAAAGAAGTAATTTTTCAGGAGGAAGAAATATATCCCGAATATGCGAGTGTTTTTGAGTTTCTCATTTAGTTTCATAGATGGCCTTATTAGTGTCAAATGAACATATAAGTGAGACCAGGATGTGCGTTGCGAGGTTTCCTTCCTAGACGCAATAAAATAAATTTGGACAAAAAGCATTACCGAGCTTCTGGGCGTCGGGAATCCCAGGCCGATTTCCGGCCACCGTAGGCATGGGCTTGCGGACGGCGAGTAATGGGTAGCTCGCTGTCCGGTAAGGACCAAGCCCAAGTCGACGGCGCGTTGTGTTCCACGCGCGCCTCAAAGAGATGTCAGCACAAAAAATGATGGGGCCCGCAAGGGCCGATGCCTGTCAGGGGTGCGGGTTCGTTTGAAAGAGATACCACAGCCCCTGGCATACGGGCTACTGAAGGAACACGGGTGGGTTTTAGTCAGTAAAAGTCTGACACGCCCTCCTGCTCCACCCAGAGCGGGAGAAGTTATTTGATGATTTCCCACCCAAAAAAAAAAAAAAAAAAAAAAAAAAAAAAAAAAAAAAAAAGGCGACAATATGAAAGTAGCTATCAGAGGTAAATTAGCTTACGAATTTGCTCAGTTTGGCAATAAAAAATTTCCATTGGTTAGCAAAACGATCCTTTTTGTTTAGAAACTGGGCATTAGTGAATAATAGTGCAATCACGTTTAAAGGTCGTATTGTAACAAATATGTTAAGTGAAAGTATTACTATTGTGACCATCGTTGTAAATAATATGACAGCAACTAACACAACAGATGTTGTTTTGTAATATGTAAGTATATGTTTTATTTGACATACGTATTATTAATTTATTTAATTGTTGTACCTACACAGGCGTTTCATTCATTACCTGTTTTTATTTACTCAGCATTCTCTTAGCCTTGATGAAGTATGTTGCCCTAAAAATGCAATTTATTTACATTATTTTATTGTGTTGTCTATACAGAATGAAATTTTTCGCCGTTTATTTAAAAAAAACCGGTCAAGTGCGAGTTGGACTCGCGCACCGAGGGTTCCGTACAAACCTGTGGGTATATAAGTAAAAGTTCAAAATTGTCAAAAATATTTTTTTTTATATGACGAAACTAAAAATTTACGGTTTTCGTAATTTTTCCTATATCTGTACTATAAGACGTGACTTCGTACAAAATTTCAAGATTCTAAGTTCATGGGAAGTACCCTGTAGGTTTTGATTCCCGTGCGAGTTTCGAAAATTTGCGGAATTTTGCGGCCTAAATGGCTGTATCTTTTGATTGCGTTGACTTAGAAGGTTGATTTTTCTACAGCTTCCAGGGACAGTAGAACTAAGTATCATATAGAAATTTCAGTTTGATACCTCCACGCGTTCCTGAGAAAAACGGTCTTGACAGACGGACGGACGGACGGACAACAAAGTGATCTTATAAGGGTTCCGTTTTTTCCTTTAGAGGTACGGAACCCTAAAAAAACTGCGATTTCTTGGAAAAGTGAAAAAGTTGTAGAGACCGCGAAGGTCACAATGTATGGAACATATTTGAAGACGTCTAGAATGCTGAAGTCATGGCTGCAGTTTACGCAATGATTAAAAATACATCTAGTATTTTGGTAAAAAGATTGAATGTGTAATAAATAAAAACACATTTTCTTGTAAAAAAAGATGATTTTGATCTCAATTTTAACGTTACTGTGTGTTATTTACGTACCTATATCATAATAACGACACGTTTTGACGACACGTTTGGCGCAGTGGTTAAGCGATTGACTGCTGCGCTGCGTGTCACGGGTTCGATTCCCGCACGGAACAAATATTTGTATGAGCTACAAGTAGTTGTTCCGGGTCTGGCTGTTTGTGTATGTGAGTTTAAATGTTTGTAAACGCACCCACAATACAGGAGAAATTCCTAGTGTGGAGCAAAGTTTAAAAAAAAAAAAAAAAAACATTTGAGTTTCGTGAAATCACGTTTCATTTGCAACTGTGCCCAAATTTCATTTTATTCATCATTCTTTATTGTTCACTTTAGTGAACCTACCGGTAAAACTCGATCTTTTTAGTGTCAATTAATGCTTAAATAAAACAGAAATAATGGAAGAAATAAATCTGAAGATACCTGACTGGCCCATGAGCAGAAAAAACCGATCCAACTTTATTCAAATAATTCAGACGACTAGCATAGGTAGAAATAATACATAAACATAACATCACGCCTTCTTTCCCAGAAGGGTTTGGTAGAGTATAAATGTAATGCATTAAATGCATTAATGCATTTAATAGGGGGCGAGCCTATTGCCATCAAACGGGGACAATTTCAGACTCCGGTCTACCTCGTTGGTCTAGTTGTCACAAGCGCTCTTGCTGAGCACATGCTCAGCGCTGCAGCTGCAACTGAGGATACGATTCCCAGTTCGGGCGAAGGGTTTTTCTATCTGGAGGTAGAAATAATTAAACTCTTAACATAATTGTCATCCTCGACTTGTATTTAATAAACGATATTGTTACGCGAATCCTCCTAATATTATATAAATGTGAAAGTTTGGATGGTTGTTTCTCAATTACGTTAAAACGGCTGAACGGATTTAGATAAAATTTGGCACACATATAGTATTATAACCTGGATTAATACTTCTTCTTCTTTAATCGGTCCCTCATTACTGAGGATCGTTGTCACAGAATGCTTCTATGCGAACAATCTGCCTCCATCGACTCCGGTCTGAAGTTGCCATCATCATCTGCTGAAATTTGCTGGATGAGGTTTCTTTGGTCAGTTAGCGACCGGCCCCGTGCTGTCTTTGCTTCGATATTGCCAACAATGACCAACTTTTCAAGGCTGCTATCTCCCCTTCGCATTATGTGGCCGAAGTAGCTCAAAATACGCTGAAGGCAAGTTGTAGACAATCGGGTCTTGATAGCGAGCTGAGATAGGACAGACACATTTGTGCGTTTGACTGTCCATGGTATTCGGAACAATCGCCTCCAGCACCACATTTCGAATGCGTCTATCCTCTGTCTTTCTCTTGCTCGGATTGTCCAGGTCTCAACTCCATAGAGGAAAATCGGGAAAACGATTGCCCTGATTTGATTAGGCCAAAGAATACTTTTTATCCCGGTTGTACTGTCTCGTGGGATAATTTCCGACTTCTACGCGGGCGATGCTGGTGACAAAAGCTAGTCACACTAATATTATAAATGTGAAAGTTTGGATGTTTGGTACAGTTTCACGCTAAAATGGCTAAACAGATTTGGATGAAATTTGGCATACAGATAGATTATAACCTAGATTAACACATTTCGACCACCACCCGGGCGAAGCCACTGCCAAAGGCTAATAATTTAATCAATACAATTTCCAGCTGTTCCATTCAACCGATGTTATCACTTTACACCACATGTAGTGTCTAAGTATTATCCTTCGTTCGAAAAATCAGTGGTAAGGGCTTCAATTTCATCAAGTAGGTACATAAATTAATTTACAATCGTCAAGCCGCCTAAATAGACACTATCTCGTTTATTTAGCGTTGTCGGCCCCTCTCAATTATAAGAGATCCATGACAAAGGAATAATACGTATTAATTTAATTCGAATGTATGGAGAGGTAGACAAGTGATCAGGGGAACAAAAGTAAGTTTAATTTGTTTTAATTTCTATGACTGTGCTTTGAAAAATAAGTTTAATGTTCATGCAATAAATAAGCAATGTTTTGAATTTATTTAGGCATAAGTTTTGGAATCGAATTTACAGAGTACAAAAAAATTGGGGTCGATCGATCAGGTTAAGCTAAGCTTGCCGCGGCTGTTCCTTGGATGGGTGACCATGTTAACATACCAAGACCCCTCCGTGCCTCGGAAAGCATCTTAAGCTGTTGGTCCCGTCTGTTAGTTGTGGATCTTTGCTAGTCGTTATGGGTCGTCAGAAGCCCGAAGGTCTGACAAGCAGTTTTGGGTCAACTGGGTTGTTGAGGTCAGATAGGCGTTCGCTCCATGTAAAATATTCTACTACCCCAGCATAGTTGCGAAAGACTAGGCGAAGTTCTAAACTCGAATTTAAAAAAAAATCTTTGTTCGACGCGAAATCCTTCCGGAAAAAAAAACACCATAAAATATTCAGCCCAAGATTTTGAAAGAAGAAAACTCCCCAAAGTTTCGGTTTACCATTCTGTAAATTGAACAAAATATCGGAAAGCAGTAAGGGAGGACTGTAAAGAGCATCCGTGGCTCCTGACTCCAAAACGGCCGACTTTGCCAAGTAAACACGTAAACTTTAGTGAAAAACTTTCGCGGAGGTGACGACTTTGAAACTTTGGGACCTGCGTTGTTTGTCTTTTACGAGCGAGTACAGAGTTCCTAGTGGCTGAACTGACTTGCTTAAAGTTTTGAGTCGAAAAACCGTTTAGGTTCTATTAATAAAATGAGATCGCTTTATCATGAAAAGGAAAGTACAAGAACAACATTATTTACTAGTAAAGATTACTTTTTTAACCGACTTCAAAAAGTAGAAGGTTATACTTATAAAGGCTTCTTAAAAATGTGTTTTACTAGCTATTGACAGCAGCTTCGCCCGCGTTATCATCAGCCTATAATGTTCCCACTGCTGGGACACAGACCTCCTCTCGGTGAGAGGGATTGGGCCGTAATCCACCACGCGGGCCCAGTGCGGGTTGGTAGATGTCACATGTCTTCGAATTTTTGTTGAATTTTTGTTCTAGGACATGCCGGTTTCCTCACGATGTTTTCCTTCACCGTTTTGAGAGCAGTGGTAATGAAATAATTAACACAAAGTAAAGCGCCTGGCTGGGTTCGAACTCACGACCTACAGCTCGTAAGTCGCGGCCGTTACCACTTGGCCACCACTGCTCTCGCCCGCGTGTAGGTCGGAAATTATTCTACGGGAACATACTACCAGGATGAAAAATATTCTTTATATTAATCCAGATTACAAGCTATCTGTGTGCCAAGTTTTTGCGTGATTGAGCAACAAACATCTAAATATCCAAACATACAAAGTTTCACATTTATAATATGTAATATGAAAGCAAAGAAAATAAATAAGAGCAATTTGGTTGCAGATGTAACTCTGCAGTTACATCGTGAACAGTTAAAATGACGCTGCAAAATTGTTCGTTTTGAACTGAGGGTGTTTCACTGTAATGCAAAGCGTTATAACAGAATATTAAGAAAGTAAGAAACATCGTTTATTCCGTTCTAACAAAACGCACATTACATAAAATACCCCCAATATGAGGCTTCTTGCCTCTCAGCAAGGAGCCTGATATTCAACCAAGTAAAATTTGTCACTTTGTCCCTTGCTTAATGTCAGGGCCAGGGACCAAAGACAATTAACATTGCGTAAATGTTACGACACTGGCTAGACAACAAACAAACAACAAGATACCGATTGCAGGGTGATGAGTGGTGTTTTTCCGGAAGGCGGTTGTTTTTTTTTGGAAAAAGTTTAATTTTTCACTTTTTAGCTTTAATATCTACCACCCCACACCAATTCGAAATTTCATCATCCTTGGGGTCAAAACAATGCATATTTATGCGATAGCAGCAATCGCCGTTGATTTTCTGTAATTTTTTGAAGAGTTCCGTTGTCTGTCTCCAAAGCGCATCATCAAATCTATAGATAAGAAATTAAAATGGGACCATTTCCCATAAACTGTTTTGGAACAAAAAAAGAATTTTGCAAATCCATCAAATGCTCGAACATACATAATAAAAACATGTTGAATTTATAACCTCCTTCTTTTTGAGGTCGGTTAAAAATGACTACTTTTGTAACAATGACAAAAATAGCTATGCCGTGCGTTGTGCCTGTGCAAGAACAGTTCGCTGCTCAGTGAGATGCTGTAAATTCGGACGAAATTATCGGTAACAGCGCTGATTTTCAGCAACCACCTCTCGTATGACGTCCCCCTGTGTGTCATAATAAATCGTATAAGTATAATTTTCTACAGAAACAAGGTGTTATTCTAGCTAAACATAGTACAAGTACTATATACGTTTACAGAACCTGAACCCCACATGAGGAATACACAACATTAATAAATATATTTACACACGAACCTATAGACAGTGACACGTGAACGAATCCGCCGCATACCTTGACGACTGGAGGTGGTGCGTAAACTACTGATATGTCGCATCATTACCTCGGTGATGCGCCGAGATTTTTTTCTACTCATTTCGTCCCTTCAAGGAAATGCGGCTTGTGTATTTATGAAAAAGTAAATGGATCTCCCCCACAAGATACGTCGGATTCTCTCAGCTGAAAGTCGTTTTTAGATAGAAAGCTACATTACGTTTATCGATATTATTATTACTTTTATGGTGATGTTCCTACATAAAACACTGAACGTCATGTTATCACAAAGTATGTCGATTGGTTAGACAATGAGCTGATAGGCTTTTCTTTTGTTGTTCCATTGGTGATCGGTTGGTATGATTAGCATCATAACAACAAACAAAATGTCGATCGCAAGGAATGTTTTGAGTGTGAATGTAGAAAGCTGTTACAGTAAGGAAAGAATATTTTATTCTTTACGAGTAGTCGCGCTCTTGCGTGACGCTCTTGCATGATTACTGAGATGAGAATTCAGAGTGACGTATGGAAGTTGAAGATATGCTGAACCGATCACCGGGAAAGAGCAAAATAGTGTAAAAACTATTTGAAACAAACCCGTAACAAAGACATTTTAATTAATTATCACTAAACATCATTTACCTCTTCAGATTAAAGAAGAAACAAAAACGAAATGCACAGATATCCAAAACACAAGTCTCTCTGCCTAATGAGACATTGAACCAAACGGTATCATGTCGAGCGTGCATCTGTTGACACTCAAACGTATCTAGTGAGCTGACGTCACTGATCCGCATCGCACATAATCCGACACGAGATTGACTGGTAGCCTCCCGGGCCTGTTTCCCAACCAAAACTTGCTGCTGATAATACTGTTTTGTGTTTTGCTTTACTACCTACTATTCTAGTTATATTTGCGTCGTAGTCTTTGGAATGTTTTCCAACATTATTTTTGTTTTTATGGCTATTTTTGTAACGGATACCTGCGCCTTCATGATTTCCTTTGACTTATTGCCCAGATCTCCTACCATAGGGCCCGGAAAAGTGGCAATCGCCTTTAAATCGTTTCTTATTTCAACAAAGACTTTCAGTATACATTTCGTTTGTTATAAACTTTTCCGTAGCTAAAGTTAATCTAATATATTTTTGACTTTTTCATCGTTGCGTTATCGCTGAGAGAGCGCTAAGAGCAGTGATGACCCAGCGGTATCAGCCTCAACTTTCAAGTCGAGTTCAAACCCATGAGGCACTTAATTTGTGTTTAAAACTTTATCACCACTGCTCTCAAAACGGTAAAGGAAAACATTGTAAAGAAACTGACACGTTCTAGAGCCAAAAATTTCGAAGACATGTGACATCTACTAACCCGCACTAGGCCCGCATGGTAGTTTACGGCTCAGTCCCTCTCACAGAGTGGAGACCTGTGTCCCAGCAGTGGGAACGTTATCAGATTGATTATGTTGCTATCGCTGATAGACTGATACTTTGGCTAAGTCCTCTTGATACCCTCTCTTAGAAGGCGTAACTTCCATCTCGTTATTTTGAAATTGTTCACTGAGCTAACTTTGACTTTCATTCTTAAAGAAAGAAAGAAAATTGCGTTTATTGGCATTATATCGGTAGTAAAAACCTTAAATTATTTAAAAGGAAAAAAAAAACATAAAACAATGACCTCAACAATGTTAATAACGCCAAAAGGGCTTCAGCTCAGTATATTGTCAGATGGCAACACAGTATACACCACCTGACGCTGATTTTCAGCTGGAACCCACGAGTACCATACGCTAGAATAATAAAATAAAGACATAGTGAAGTGTGTGTCCGTAATAAATTAATAATATAATAAGAAAGTAAAATAAATAAAATAAAATAAAATGTTGTGGCATACATGTGCGTGTATGTGTGTTTTTTGTGACTAATGAAAAATGAATTAATACCTTACTTACATTAAATAGGAAATCTTTAAGTAGAAACTTAGAAAGCACCTGCCTAGCTATTTGGCAAAAAACGTTTGACTACGTTGTTCTTCTTAACTACGAAACAGATTTACATGCTGTTTTCATTTTTGATCTTTTTTTTCAATTAGTGTAAAGACAACAACTACTGACGAATAAGAAACTACTACGAAACTTCTTCAACTTCGTGTTACTCTATGATTCAGGGTGATTCGATGTTCACCATCAGACATGTCGAGGAAGCTAACATCACATCTCCATTTTACCCATATCACAATTAATCCGACGTGCAATTGACTTGTGGCCTCTCAGGTCTCTTCCAAGATGACACTAGCTGATGACAATACTGGTGCCGATTCTGTTGGACACCGAACTAAACTAACTAAACTATAACTAAAATTCCTTACTTTTTACTATGAGAATCTAAACGCTATTCTGCAAAAAAATATCTCTAAATTTAAAAACTATTTTGACACAACTAAAATCGAATTTGACAATCGCGACTCGCACGTGGTATGTTTTGGCTTCGCAACGTGGTACTTGTTTGCCCTACCCCGTGTTTTTTTTTAGAGCCAGCAGCGCGCCGGGTTCGGCAGCCTCGACGTGATTTATTAAGGAATTTTTAATTTTTTCATGGAAAATATGAAAAATTATTATCCACATATTGAGTTTTAGAGGTGTTTTGGGGTTTCCTAAAGGGGGTCGAAATTTTCATTATTTTTGCGATAGGACACACCGTTTTCGAGATATAAGCAAAAGAAAAGAAAAAAAAATACAGTACTATTTTTGCACCAGAAGTCGAGGTGTCGGTGTGAATCTTAGTTCTTGACAACTAATTTTATTCCACACCTATTTAATCGCGATTAAAAATAGTCAGATTTAGTTAGACAACCAAAATTTTAGGTTGAATAGAATAATGAAATTGACAACAACAGAATAGCAAAATTACCATTTTCACTAAACTAATAATTCAGTGCAATCTTAGTGCTGTCAAACTAAGATATAGTTAAGTTGTGTCACTTTAGTCAATTTCAGAATAGGAAATCGTCGTTTGACAGGAATAAACTAAATTTTGGTGATTTTTAGTCTAGTTTAGAGAATTTTGTGACAACAGAATCGGCACCACTGTTTGGTTTTGCTTTGGTCTATAATGAAAGTAATGATCACTATTACTGCCATTTCATATTTTATCTTGCTTTCTCCACAGTGGTTGACATAAAAACATCATTAATCTTCTTATTGCTATTTTCAACGTTTTTCATTAATCCAATTTTTATACTGACCTTGAATTTTTTTTTCCATTTTAGCAAGCTGACTTCACATTTTCCCATCCCATGTAATCTGACAAGCAACTGAGTGACCGCCACTCAAGCCTATTCACTCAATAGTAAATATTTTCTAAAAAAAAGAAAATAGATTTGATACTACGCACTATACTAAGTACCAATTTTTGCCAGTGGCTTTGTCCGTGTAGTGCTTGAAAAATGTCCTATGGGAACGTACTGGTGGAATAAAAAGTATCTTATGTGTTGATCCAGGCCACGGAGTTAAGAAAGAAGATCCAGGCTATAAACTATATGTGTCCCAAACATCCAAAAGCAGTTTATGCATGAAATATTAACAAACATCCATCCTTTCAATGAGAGCAGTGGTGGCCCAGTGGTAACGGCCGCGACTTACGAGTTGTAGGTAGTGCGTTCGAACCCAGCCAGGCGCATTACTTTGTGTAAATAATTTCATCACCACTGCTCTCAAACGGTGAAGGAAAACATCGTGAGGAAACCGGCATGTCCTAGAATCAAAAAATCGAAAACATGTGACATCTACCAACCCGCACTGGGCCCGCGTGGTAGATTACGGCCCACTCCCTCTCATGGAGAGGAGGCCTGTGTCCCAGCAGTGGGAACGTTTATAGGCTGAGTATGTATGTATGTATCCATCCATTCATCCATCCTCACAAACATTCACATTTATAATATTAGTAGGATTAGTAGGATAAAAAAGTACGATACAAAGTACGATAGGATAGTAGTAATTTTACATTTTTATTTCGTCAGCACAATTAACATTACAGTACAACACAAAGACCCTCTTAAACGAAATGAATTCTGTTTCTCATTTAACTCCCTGAATAAACCATGTAATTCAGCACAATACAGCGATAAACTTACATGAAAAACAAAAGCCGCTGCTTAATTTTTCAAAAAAACAAGATGGAAATGCGTAAAAACAGGGAAATTACAAAGTGGCTATTTGCCTCCACAGAGCCAGAGAAAATCGTATTTCAGAATATAATATAAACTAGCTCTCTTTACGGCCGATTTTAATGCCGGTTGTAAATATTAATTTGTTGCCGAAAGTTCAATAATTCTGTTAACGTCCGCTTTTGATAGGAGAGTACTTGCTGTTCCGACGGGAAAACAATTTTAACTTCATTTAATTTTACTTGATTGGATAAAACTTTAGCAGTCTAAGGATTTTGTTCATAAATTAATGAACTAGTTTTTTTTTAATTTGGCTAATGGTTGGGAGCTGCTAACAAAGTTACTTGTTACCTACCTTAAAATACATTTGGAAATAGATGAGCCTCGGCAGAAGAAACATAAGGCTATTTTAACATATTTCAACAGCACCTTTCGATGGCTATAGACACAGTCCTTATTGCTCCATCGACATAATAGGGGTCATTGTCGTACGAATCTATGACTACAAGTACTTGAAATAACAAGATCATTTTCGATACCACCATACATAAGAAATTTAATAAATACTAAGCTATTATTTTTCCGTGTGGTACCGGACGTAAAGAATAGCACCATCCCATTTCTCCCCGTGGGTGTCGTAGAAGCTGACTAAGGGATTTACTAGAGAATAGGTAGCAGTGTTCTCTATGCATTTTACCACCATACTGCGATCGTCAACCCGCCTGCCAAATGATTATGGCAAACCACACCCATTTTTTTTTTGGGTGCTGCCCATGGCCAGCTGTGAACGTCTATCGGCTAAAATGATGATGATGATGATTGTCCTACTGCAAAAGCAAAGGTCTCTTCTCATACAAATGAGGAATGAGTACTCAAGCATAAATCACCACGCTATTATTTTCTGATTTCGTCACGATGTTTTCCTTCACCGATTTCAGTGATGTCCATTATAATCTTAGAAAGTAAATTTAAAAGTCACTATGGTACTTGCCCGGATTTTAACGCACAACCTTTTGCATGAAAACCGAGGACATGAATACAAAAATCTCATATTTACTGGGTTTTTCAATGAGACCAGCACCCAGCACGCTTCCAACGAAAATAACTTAGTGCAAAATCCGGAAAGCTTCATTCAGAGAGTTCAAAGTAATATTCAACAGGTGTCTTTGTCTTATTTTGTCTCCTCAGATAAATTACTTCACGCAATAGCAATTCTGAAATTTGCCGGCGCCTTGAAAGTGGCGTCCCAGACCGTTGTGTTGATTTAGGTACTCTAAAGGTGTCTCGAATGAAGCTGTAGGAGTATCTGAAATATTCCTAGCATGTTTTGTGTTGAAAAACGTTTAGACGTGACTTGTAGTGAAAAGTAAGATAAGAAAATCGAAGGTTGAATAATGGGAGAAAAGGTTTATAGAACAAAATAAGGAAATCTTTTTTTGGTTTCCTCAAATGGAAAAAACGGTACCCTTATAGGATGACTTCGTTGTCTGTCCGTCTGTCTGTTTATAGATCTTTTTTCTGAGGACCGTGTTAAGGGATCAACTTGAAATTAATATCAAATACGTAGCAACAGCGCTAAGTGAACCAATAAATGTCAGAAGACTCAAACGACAACATACATCTAAAATTAAAATTAAAACATTTTCAATAAGAGACAGCTTCCTCAATGGAGTAACAGTGCTCTCCTGTCAATACTCCTACAACAAATCAAGGGCATGTCAAGCCGATCGCAAGATGGTACAGAGGCCAGCACATCAAGCTACCCCAATCTGTCAAATTTATTTGATAGTTTTTCAACTTTATAACAATGGTTTATGGTTCATGTTCAATTGGGAAAATTTGACAGTTAGGGATAACTTGACCTGCTGCTGTCTGTACTTGGAAAAAAATAATAATTCCGCAAATGTCCCGCTCTGCAAAAAATAAAAATATGGTCACGTTAGATATGAGTCCCATGAAGAAAATTCTGAATGGTCTGAAAAGTCTGCTGGTATGTACAACACCCTTAAGACGACTACAAGACCTAATGTGGCCTTGAAAAACGCACGCACACATTTACATAATCGACGTGTATGCCATCTAACGACGACGGCCATAACAAGTATCACACAAACCCAATACGAAGTTCAGCACCAGCGGTAAAGGGAGATTACGTTGCCGCGCCATCTATTAGAATATTCGGGAGTATTCTAATAAATGGCGCGGCAACGGCGCGCAAGTAGTGCTTATGTCTAAGGTATAAAAGTCATAATCGGTTGAATGGACTGTAAAAATGCTTGTGTACTTAAATGTTTTATTTCAAATGGAGTTTATAAACCTAACATTCATACATTATAATTCCTATTAATTAAAAACAAAATCAATAAATTAAAGTCTTACATATTGGAAATAACTTCTGTGTTGATTTTATCAACTTTCTTGCTCATAAAGAAAACAATTAAATTTTCAATGTTTTTTCTAGTTATCTATAAAAGTAACTATTTAATAAATACTTACAAAAATACAAGACTCATAATAGGACTAACAAAAACACACATAGTCACAGGGGCTATGTGAAGAAATGTCATAGAAAAATTGTGATCCCATGCCTCAGTGACTCCATCTAGCATAATATAGCAAAATTAGATCGGTTATGAAGAACTTCTAAACTAATATTGTATAAATATATCTAAATATAGTAGTTCTTTAAATAAAAAAGAAAAAATTATAAAGATATGTCCTGGGATTCGAACCCGAGCACTCTTCATTGCAAGTCTAGACTTATACCTATACGCTAATACGCTACTGTAACAGCTAAACGGAATGTTGAAAAAACGGATGGTATGCGAACTGTCTGTACAGTCAGTCCGTAAAGATTACGACATTTCCAAATTCTATATACATATATACCTAACATTCATACATAATTATAATTCCTATTTATTATAAACAAAATTCGTTTCCTCCAAGCCTGAGCTGTTGAGAGAGATCGAGAGTTTCTATGGACAGTTATACACGTCAACAAGCAACCCCGTTACGGATCTGGCAAACGACCCAAGAGCCAGATTGACCCGACACTACACCGAAGATATCCCGGACGTTACCTTGTACGAGATTAGGATGGCTCTGAAGCAGCTAAAAAACAACAAGGCGCCGGGGTGATGACGGAATCACGGCCGAACTCCTGAGGGCCGGCGGAAAACCCGTTCTTAAGGCCCTCCAGAAGCTGTTTGATTCCGTCATACTCGAGGGCAAAACGCCACAGGCATGGAACAGAGGTGTGGTGGTACTTTTCTTTAAGAAGGGTGATAATACTCTTCTTAAGAATTATAGGCCCATCTCACTTCTGAGCCATGTCTACAAGCTGTTTTCAAGAGTCATCACGAACCGTCTCGCGCGCAGGTTTGACGACTTTCAGCCTCCCGAACAAGCCGGATTCCGTAAAGGCTTTAGCACCGTAGACCACATACATACGCTGCGGCAGGTTATACAGAAGACCGAAGAGTATAACCTGCCTCTCTGCTTAGCGTTTGTGGACTACGAAAAAGCCTTCGATTCGATCGAGACATGGGCTGTACTGCAGTCTCTTCAACGGTGCCAGATCGACTATCGATACATCTAGGTGCTGAAGTGTCTGTATGAAAACGCCACTATGTCAGTCCGACTCCAGGACCGGACTTCGAAACCTATCCTTCTGCAGCGAGGTGTGAGACAGGGAGATGTTATCTCTCCGAAACTGTTCACCGCTGCACTGGAGGATGGCTTCAAGGTTCTGGACTGGAAAGGGGCTGGCATCAGCATTAATGGCGAGTACATCACTCACCTTCGGTTTGCCGATGACATAGTCGTCATGGCTGAGACCATGGAGGACCTCAGTGCAATGCTCGATGACCTCAGTAGAGCTTCCGAAAGAGTGGGTCTTAAAATGAACATGGAGAAGACAAAGGTCATGACAAATGTCGAATGCCCATGTAATACCCACTCCCATGACGATCGGAGGCGCTACACTCGAAGTTGTGGCCGAGTACGTTTACCTAGGACAGACTGTCCAGTTAGGTAAGTCCAACTTCGAGAAAGAGGTCAATCGTCGAATCCGACTCGGCTGGGCAGCGTTCGGGAGGCTTCGCAATATCTTCTCGTCGCAAATACCACAGTGTCTCAAGACGAAAGTCTTTGACCAGTGTGTGTTGCCAGTGATGACCTATGGTACAGAGACGTGGTCGCTCACAATGGGCCTTATCAGAAGGCTTAAAGTCACCCAAAGGGCAATGGAGAGGGCTATGCTCGGAGTTTCCCTACGCGATCGAATCAGAAATGAAGAGATCCGCAGGAGAACCAAGGTAACCGACATAGCCCGAAGAATTGCCAAACTTAAGTGGCAGTGGGCAGGGCACATTGCTCGCAGAACAGATGGCCGATGGAGCCGAAAGGTTCTGGAGTGGCGACCGCGTACCGGAAGACGTAGAGTAGGAAGGCCTCCCACAAGGTGGACCGATGACCTTGCGAAGACCGCGGGTATCCGCTGGATGTGGGAAGCACAAGACCGGTCGAAGTTGAGGAGCTTGGGGGAGGCCTATGTCCAGCAGTGGACGTCTTTCGGCTGATATGATGATGATGATGATGATAAACAAAATCAATAAATTAAAGTCTTACACATTGGAAATAACTTCTGTGTTGATATTTTCAACTTTCTTGCTCCTTTATAAAACAATTAAATTTTAATGTTTTTTCTAGTTATCTATAAAAGTATTTAATAAATATATCTAAATATAGTAGTACTGTAAATAAAAAAGAAAAAATTATATCAATATGTCGGATTCGAACCCGAGCACTCTTCTTTGCAAGTCTAGACTTGTACCTAATACGCTACTGTAACAGCTAAGCGCAATATTGAAAAAACGTATGGTATGCGAACTGTCTGTGCAGTCAGTTCGTAAAGGTTACGACATTTCCAAATTCATAAATATCTTGATAAAAAAATTTGTAATAATAAAACGCTCTCACCTTTTATTATGGTTCATATTATTATGTTCGGCATTTGATTTATATGAACGTTTTTTACTTCTCGTAACGGGTTTAACTTTATTTCCCATTTATTTACAAATGATAATGATTAAAAACTAAGTACAAGGTTTATTACGCTATTGAACTAAAAGTATTTTATAATTATAAGAAAGAAGAATTTTTAAGGAAAGAATATAAGAATCAAATAGTTTAAAAAAGTCTACGAAAACAGTAAACAACCTCAGCGGAAATAATGCGGCGAAAAGCGCGACACGTCCTACTAGCATCAGGCATCGGCCGGCACTGTCGGTACACGGGCGTTTACGCACACATGTATACGTATTTTGTTCGAAAATAGGAAAATGCGATTTACAAAAAATCTATTGATCGGACTAAAAAATTGAAACACTATTATGCTAGTATTTTGCTTGTAGAATAATCTGACAAAAAATCAGAATGATTGCAATATTATTAGTATGGTTATTAATCGTTAAAAGAAATTTTAGAGGCAACTTTGTGATTTTTTTCTATTGTATGAAATTAGTTGTATTATGTTTTCAACACACTATCTAACTAGCATATATCCTGAAGATTATCATATATTTTTCTGATTTTGTTTACTGCAGTGGATCATAATCTTTTAGGCATTATAAAACCTGCGTTTAGCTCACCTAAGCCCCTTAAACTTGGCAGGTCTTTGAAAACGAACCCTGTATTACAAAGACAAAAGATTTGATTTTTAGTATGTTTGTTTTTTATGCTATCAAGCTAAAACGGCTGAACGGATTTGTATGGAATTCGGCACGTGAGTAGACCATGGTAGAATGAGATAGGCTACTTGTCATCCTGGATTGCAGACGAAGTCGCAAACAATAGTTAGTAATAAGGTGTCTTGTGAGCTTTAATACGGACTTTGTTTGCTTTTGCTCTGTGTTCGATTTCCTCCTTATCTGGAACCGGCTTTTTTACGCGATTACGATATGAGTCATATCGCAATCGCGAAAAAAGCAACCGTTCCATTCATATGCGTCGCGTGTGTATTGAAGTTTCCATTTTAGTTTGGACGGTTTTTTTTTTGTTGTTGTTCATTTTGTTTAGTTTATAAAACTTCAGTTGATTGCAGAGCACCGGGAGACGCTCGGCAGCGCCGGGAGTAGAAGCCCTGGAAGGACATAACTGATTTCATAGGTAATATTCTTCAGAAAGGTCAGGTACGACTACTCTCAAGAGGCGTGCGTGTACGACCAGTGGGGTACATTTTGACAATTCAACAACAGTCTTTGCGTTATTTACGTTGCTGAGAAGACAAATTTTCCGAACATATAAAGCAATGGATTAGCAATATACTTCAAATGATTCAGATTATGGTTGATTATGTGTATGCCATTAGTGTGCCGTAACTAAATAAAGCTAAAGGAGTAGGTAAGATCGTAGCAGAATGGCGTTCCGTAGTTTATTGAACGGGAAGAACGCGTGAGTTAATGTATTTAAAAAGTTACTTAAATTGGTAAAACAATAAACAAACACTGAATACAATCACATGAAAAGTGGTTCACGAGTGGTTGACTCTCCCAAACATTGCAACCGCGAAACAAATAAAGTGGTCTTATTGAGGGAGGAGTTAAAACCGAACCAAATATTGATTTGGAATAACTTTGGGAATATTACGGGCTTTATTACTATTTATAGATAAACTTGTAAGGTGGTCCTTTCTTGGTTGGTTGTTTTATTATGTGAATTGAATTTCATCACCACTGCTCTCAAAACGGTGAAGGAACACATCGTGAGGTAACCGGCATGTCCTAAAACTAAACATTCCCAGACATCTGTCATCTGCCAATGCGTACTGGGCCCGTGTGGTGGATTAAGTTCCACTCTCTCTTTTTTTATTTTTTATTTATTTATTTAGGTTGGCCAACAATTGTTTACATAATGCATTAAAATAATTTAACTAATGTTACCTACGTTCACAAGTGCAACAATTACTTATAGGCTAACACAATATGTACAATTTATGGTTTTTACTTAATAAACATAACGAAAAAGGATATTTACAATAAAATTAAATTAAAAGAATCTTTTGGTAATCATGCGTAACAATAACAATTTAAATTAAATAATTGGGCAAAACTAGAATTGATAACAATAAAAAACAAATAATAATAAAACTGTTGCCGAGATGAGGCCTGTGTCCCAGCTGTGGACACATTATAGGCTGCTTATGTTATGTTAAAGCAAAGCAAAAAACATTTCCAGTACCTACTGTACACACAGTACCTATAGGTATACATCCACCCATCTAATCAGATTCAACTGGATTGCAACTTTATTTTCCAGACTTGTTGTACAAATTCAACGGAGGAAATTTTCTTTTCATGTAATTTGCACAAGCTTCGGGATAACTAGAAAAGTTCTCTACAAGAAAAAATATAAAATAAAAAGGTCGTCTACGAACGAGACGGATAAGGGCAAGTATTAACACCAAACGTAATGGGAGAATGTCAATGTAAACCAGCCCTTACAGTAATTGTAGAGGTTGTACAGCAGATTGAGAATTCAAAAAATATACAGGTTGTTTGGCAGAACGTTGAACATACGAAAATGGTGGATAGGTGGGGGGGGGGGGGGTCATCTGCCACTTACTCAGCCCTAATTTATGTGGATATTCTTTTTTTTTTTTGCTTTCTTTTAGTTTCATCTCTTTCTTAACTTTAAAGTGTAATTTTTATTAAAATCTTTAATGTAGATTCTTATAAAATTATTGCTTTATTCAGATGTTAGCTAGAAAAAAAGTTATGAGTCCTCAAACTTACAGAAAGATGTAAAAAATAATTAAATCATATTTTAACTTGCATTAAAAAAAAATATCCAGGGGGCCATGGCCAAATAAATTAGGGCTGAGTAAGTAGCAGATGACCCCACCTATCCACCATTTTCGTATGTTCAACGTTCTGCCAAACAGCCTGTATAAGTGCCATAGTAAATTTTGGGTTGTAAGAACAGTGGAGGGACGGAGGATCATGAAATGGGAGGCTGGCAGACATGATTAGGTATTATGTATGATTGTTTGGATATTTTTGAATTACTCTGTAAAAAAGAAGGGAGGTCCCCAGTTCGGGTAAAGTATAAAATCAAAATCAAAAATCATTTATTCAAATTAGGCTGAGAATCGGCACTTTTCGAACTTCAAAATTACATAAGACAGTCCCCCAAGACGCCCGCCCTCTTCACTTTCTTCTATACTTGGGTTTATCCAAAAGGAATTTATTTGTAACAGCCCGAAGTCAGGATTTGTGTCCGGTTGATGACAATAGGCTCGCCCCCCATTACATGGGACTTTATCTTAACTAGCGAAATGTGGGTGTTACTATGGTACACCCTGCCTAACCCAGGGGTACGGGTTGTTCCAGGGGTGCGGGTTGTTCCAGGGGTGCGGGTTGTTCGAAAGAGATACCGCCGCCCCTGGCACACAGGCTACTGAGGGAACACGGGTGGGTTTTAGTTAGTAAAAGTCTGACACGCCCTCCTGCTCAACCTAGAGCGGGAGAAATTATTTGATGATTTCCCAGCAAAAAAAAAGCCCCTCGGGAATTACAGGCGTGATATTATGTTGTGTGTACTCTGTTACCTTGCTTCTTGTAGAGTGTACCTTTTGGTATTCTTTTTTTTTTCTGCTGTATTCTGTATATTTTATATGCTGTATAATTATATTTACTTATTCATGTGCTGAAATCGAAACTTGCTTGGGAATATGATTTTCTACCTGCAATAAGAAATTAAATTGTCAAGATGTATGTGTGAGACGAATGGAGACGAAGCAAAAGAATCGTATGCAACGTTCGAAATATTTAGATTTTCCTTACTACGACGACACGCGTTTACCGACCGCGACGTTCGCACGAACGTAAAAATATCGCGGCGAGATTTCATCAAGCAGTGAATTTTCAACTCTCGGTATTGAGCCGAGAGTTGAGACTCAAGCAGAGTGTATGCCAGCGCGTAGAAATAACATAATGATGGATTTTAGACTCTCGACGCGAGGCAGAGCATTGAAAATCTAGTGTACGAAAAAAATCACCGCGGTAAAAAAAATGGCACATGCTACCTGGGCTAAGACGCGTGATCATGCGTGTTTAAAACAAATCTAATTTTATTTCGTACTTAAATTATAAATGCGAAAATCGTGCCTGTTCTTTACTTTTTCTATCTTTTCACGCATTAGACTGAAAGGATTTCGGCTTAAGATATAAGATACCGAAAGTCTGACAACCAGTCTTATCAAGGGGTACGTATTACCCAGTAATTGGATTGTGGAGGTCAGATAAGCAGTCATTCCATGTAAAATACTGGTATTCAGCTGCATCCGGTTAGACTGGAAGCCGACCCCAATATCATTGGGAAAGGGCTAGGCAGATAATGATGTAGGATACTTTTTTTCCGGTAGTACAGTCACCAAAATATATAAGTAACGAGGGTCGTCGCATTCAAAGAACGAAAATAAACAGTTGCATACAGGATAAGTTTTTATCCAGTGCGTCCATACATTTTGACCGAGTAGGTATTGCATTTTTCTATGAAACAGCAGTTTTTTTTTGGAAAATCGACGAAAAATTTCTGCGCTGGGGGGTCTAGAATGATATGCTGATTTCATGGTTAAAGTTTGCGCACTGGATAAAAACTTTTCCTGTATAGTTGAAAATTAATGTGAAACGAACTGTTTGTTTTCTATTAATTCAAACACAATCCTTCCATACATACGCAGTGAAAATATTGTTTAGTTTTAATTTTAATATTTTTGACTCAGTTTTTAGTCTTTTAGTTTTGCTTCTCTGTGGATTTTGTGAAGGTGGGCGTTAATGACTGCGACACAGTATTATACTAACGCAGTTGTTATCGAACACAGAGTTTCTGTAAACTGAGTTTTTGTTGTCAATAAATTAGTTTACATTATTTTAATTAAATTACATTTTATTAGAAAACATCATAAGTCATTTATTCATTTTTTTAACATAGGTATTTACAATAATGATGATATAAAGATAATGTAGAGTGCTATATGTTATGCCAGAGGGCGTACAAATGTTTGCAGATAGTAAAAAATTAAATTATCAAGCCAGCAAGTCTCAATGATTAAATAAAATACAAAAAGTTTCCATCGGTTTCTTACTAAAGTTCATCTATATCCGACGTCCCTGGTTAGGTTACTCTTTTCGTGACTGTACGTTCCCGTTCGGATACATTCCGATAAAATCCTGAAAGTTTCAAATAAATAGAACTTTATTTTCTTTTCCTTCCTGTATGTTTTCCATTTTCTTTCTTCAAGAACAAACAGTGCAACAGAGCATAATTCAACCGATAGTTTCCATATAACCTCAATATCGTTAGTAACACAATCACGGCTCACTAGACAGGCCGTAGTCCTGAATCTTGTTCCCAGTCAATATTTTACGTGGGTGCAACGGACCGGTGTGGTTTGTTCCGCTACCAACTTCTGAACTAACTTCGCGAGTTTTCTGTAGAACTTTACTTACTCGTAAGGTCTTCAGAGGTAATTGATTGTCTTTGAATAAGTATTTTAGTTGGTTTTATCTTCTTTTCGGTGAAGGGGGAAAACGCTAGGGCAGCCCGAACAGTTAAACTTTCTTGCGATTTATGGAATTTTCAGGTCAGTTCCATGTTATTTGTTGAACAAATATGATTCGCGACGGTAATATGTAGGTATACCCATGCCTTAATCAGCAGATAATTTTCCAATTACTGGAAAACAGGCCTTCTCTCTATAAGTGGGCATTATCTAACCCTCAGGCCCAATACGTACAGGCGGATGTCACAATCAGTTCTTCGATATTTTTTTAAATTCTAAGACATGCCGGTTTCCTCAAGAAGTTTTCCTTCACTGTTTTAAGAGCAGTGGTGATGGTTCGAATCCACTGATCGTCTAACAGCAACATAATTGGTTCCGTGTGGTGCCGGACGTAAAAGAATAGCACCATCCCATTTTTTCCCGTGGGTGTCGTAGAAGGCGACTAAGGGACTTACTAGAGAATGGGCAGCAGCGTTCTCTATGCATTTTACCACCATACTGCGATCGCCAACCCGCCTGCCAAGCATGGTGATTATGGCAAAACCCCGCTTTTGGGGGAGACCTATGTCCAGCGGTGGACATAGGTCTCCCCCAAAGGGGTTTGATTCCATTGAATTACTTTTTAATATAATATTCAACATACAGCCTGACTTGTTTCTATCTTACACGCATATTTTTTTAGATTTAATAACCAAGCACGTTATCAGAACTTTCAAAGTTACCATTATAATAGACAATATTATTCAGAAATGAATCCAATATCAAAAAGTGGACTCACTAAGTGAGTACAAAGCGGAATATAGCATCCCAACGGATGAATAGACTCGACAAGTTTCATATTATTCTCTGTCGCAATATAAGGGCTCCATATTTCTTCTGCTAAGGTCAAGCACCTAAACAATATTAATCTATACTTTCTACTAATATTATAAAGAGGAAAGATTTGATTGTTTGTTTGCATTGAAGCTCCGAAATTACTGAACCGATTTGAAAAGTTATATCACTGTAGAGAAGCTACACTATCCCTGGGTGACAGGCTATATTAATTTGTCCCCGTATCTATTACCACGGGAAAGGGAACTACGCGGATGAAACCGCGGAGCGCTGCTAGTTGTAATATGAAATATGATGACGCAATATTACTTGCCCTACCTCCTGAGTTTGATTTGTTATTATCTAGTGAAAATTTGTGATAATAGTGTAGACACAGACACATCGAAACCTACACTAAATAAAATGTGGATCTCTGTTATTTTCTAAACATTTCTTTAAAATTCGAATGGCATCATAATCGGCTAAGAAATGGTTTACGATCACAAACGGAAACACTATGTCATTTTGGGAAACCCCAGTCATATTGATTTTGTTGGGAATTCCCGAACCGGAGTCACGCGACCTTTCACGTTAGGCTAAAGAGACTAATTGAAACTTCGATAATATACTTTAGGTTCCAGTTATCATAATCATCTACGTAGCCTTTCCCAAATTTCGTTGGGTTCGGCTTCCAGTCTATCCAGAGGCAGCTGAATACCAGTATTTAACATGGAGCGACTGCCTATCTGACCTTCACAACTCAGTTACTGGGTAAAACGATTCCCCTAGGTAAGACTGGTTGTCGGACTTTCGGGCTGATGACGACCCGTAACGACTGTCAAAGATCCACGACAGCCGGGACCAACGTCTTAACGTGCTTTCCGAGGCACGAAGGGGTCTTGGTATGTAAGACCCATCCACATAAAGGACCAGCCACAGCAAGTGTGATTTAACTTGCTGGATCGACCCGTGTGGCTGTTATTACTTGGTATCAAGCCCACAAGCTTAAGGCTGCCCTCTCAAAAAATGGTTGAAAACAGCATGCAGATGAAACCACTTTTCGTCGGCATTTACAAAGAAATTACATTCGAAAAAACTAGTTAGTAATCTACATAATATGATACGTCATTTGGTTTAGGCATAACTTTTCTATGGGTATAAAATAATAAGAAAAAAAAAACACCAAATCACCTCCAAATCGTTGAGATGAAACCATTTTACTCCTTCATTTTTTAACAAAAGAGGTAAAAAAAAAAATCTGCTGTTTTGCAATACAAAGGAAAATGATTTGGTTTTGTAACTTTTTACAAATGTGCATTATTTTTGTTAAAATAAATTAAAATGCGACCGATTAAAGACTGCACGGCTACCATCACCGCGCACTCGCCCACAAATTTAGTGCGCCCGAATGCTGAATGTCGTTGGCGTGTATACAAGCCTTAAGGATCCAGTGTGCCATTGAAAAAATCAATGTTCGAAAAATATGAAAATTTATACAGATTTTGTACCTATACTTTTACTTCAATTCTTTCAGCTTATCAGAGGAAATTGTTCGCGACGATGCGTCACTATATAGCTTAATAGTTTGTTTTTTGACATTAATTTAAAATCATAAAGATAAGTGATAGTTATACCAATAAACAGTGGTGATAAGTGCCTACTATAAGAAAACCGTAAGTACCACCCTTTCAGACCTCATTTAAGTGGGCTGTATAGCCGTAATTTATAGTCTCAAGTACGTCCAGGTAACCTAGAACCGATACCTAGCCCTGGGCGTAACTTCCCTTAACGTAAACTTAAGATAAACCCACTTAATTGAGCTCTGAAAGTCGTGTTGCTTTAGCTAAGTAATTTTTAAGTTTTGAGTTCTGCTAGCCATCTTTCAGGGCGCGTCACGTCCTGAAAATCAAATGTGTAACGTTTTAAATATTAGATTGTTTTGGGTCTGTAAACCACCCTGAGGTATCTGTAACCAGAATTGAAATAAGTTCAGTAGTTTTCAAGAAAATCAACTTTTAAAATATTTTTATTGGTAACATTTTTCATAATTTTTCGGGTTTTCTTGAAATAATCTTTCAGTGCGGGAAGATATAGTGCATACAGATATCTCAGGGGACGGGAAATTTCAGGGGGAATACAGGAATATATAACATGCCATATGTACAGTAATTTAATAATGTGTTGTAAGCAATATTCCATTGTAACGATAGTCAAAAATAGAATAAATAAAAGTTAAAACAGGAAGCAATTTGCGGCCCTCGTTACGGTAAAGTTTCGAGGCACCTTAGAAAATATAGAATCACATCAAATTGTAGTCATCGGCAAGATATATTTGTTATTTTAAACTTAAATTAATTAACATGTAGTACGAGTAAAAGTTCTAAATTGCTTCCTGAAGATTAAATCAAAATGTGTGTTATTTAATCAGGTAAAGTACCCCTTCACAGAGGTGTCTCAGAAACAACCCCTTCCTAGACGAAAGTCTGGAACCCGTTTCTTTGTCAGTCGTCAAAACGTTGGTAACGTCGTGAAGAACGGAAGATAGTAGCCGCCCCTGAAGATATCTGGAACCTATAGGTGCAGGACGTCAGCGCCGCGTGGACTGGGAGACCTACATACACACCGGGATAAAACCTGGATAGGAATACACCCTCCCTACACACCCTTCGTGTCCAAGCGATCACGCCCGTCCGGTACAGAAATCATTCACGATTTCTCTAATAAGCCAACATAATTATGTTTTTTTATTATAGGAGTAATTGTACGACTAGTTTAAAAGATCTCCCCCTAAAATTATCGAACAAGTGAGCAATGTTTTGTTCACTATACAGGATAAGTTTTTAACCAGCGCGCAAACTGGAACCATGAATTCAGTATATCATCGACCCCCTAGCGCAGAAATATTTCGTCGGTTATACGAAAAAAATCAGCTGTAAAACGCATCCTGTATGTATGTAGATCCTATCAATCAGATCTTACTAAGCCATAACCAAATCTTAGCACCAGACGCAGCTTTCACACAAACTCAAGCGACACACGAATTAAAAGATAACCATTTTGAATTTTCAATCCAAAACCTCCTGAGGGGCTGAGTTAGGGGCGATAGATACATGAGAGGGCTCAGCCGTCGGGTATGACGCGTCTATCTGATACATAACAATGAGAGCCTTTCTGTTCAAGACTTGACTTCGTTTTACGATGTTTGATGGGCTAAAATGGCGCTCGTTACTTGGGAATTTTTAGAATTGTTCATAAAAGCACACTAATCTATCAACGACTACTTAAGGTGAAACAAGTCCACATTTTTTCCATACAAACTTCGGGAGGGTTTTACTCCACTGTTTAACAATGTTGTACATCAAAAATTAAACGTGGTATGGTTTTGTCTCATTATAATAATGTCGGTATGGAAACATAATACTAAAAATTAAAAGCCATTAAAAAGTTATGAGTCAACACAGATTCGTTTTTCTTGATAATTTAACGTAACTTTGGACATGTTTAAGTAATAAAAGAAGTGTGAAATCTCCAAAACTAAGTCGGTACCGACAAAGCTCAATTATCGAAAAGTTCAATAAATTTAATTGGTCATTGATTTATGCAGTGTTTTTTTCCAAAAACCCGATCTTCCAAAAGACTTTTCTTAATTTTTTACGCGCCTGTTTTACTATAACTGATCCTGCAGCTCACTCAATAATGTTGTGCGTGTAGACTGTCGTTTAACTGCTCATCACGGGTACTACCTCTGTCGGACTCGAAGCCTGGTGAGACAGCGTGCTTTTTAGCCAGGCCCACCAGTGAGTTCGAGCCCGCGACTAGTGTACCCTTAAACGATAAGAATAGTTTCGTAGCTGTGATTAACTCAAGACAATGTGACATGACAGGTCATATCTTTATTAACATAATTGTTTGTTTTTATATGACAGTATGCATTCATTTTTATTTTCATTTACTTAGTGTTGACATAATCTACATTTTTTTTTAATAATGAGTAAATTGCAAGACGTAGTTAGGTAGCGACCTCGAAAATTGATCTATTATATCTAAAAATATTTTAATTTAATGTTTTGTAACGTTAATTGCGTACCTACCATTGTATAGAACCAAGTTTTTTAACATAACAGACAGCTGTGTTGCTTGGGAGTTTGTTGCGCCGCTTCTTCTTCCTAGCTAAAGCACTAGGAAGTGGTGAAGGGCGGGCGTATTCCGGGGGACTGTCTTTTGTAATTTTTGACGTTCAAAAAGTACTGACACCAGCCTAATTTCAATAAATGACTTTTGATTTTTTAGATTTTTGATTTTGAATATTATTATTATGTAATACAAAGTAAGCACGATTGTCTTATGGAAATATATATAAAATAATGAAAAGATGATATTTATAAAATATTGAGATGTCTGCTATTATTCACTCAATGGTAGGTATTAACAGTACGACAGCAATAATATAATAAAGAAGATCACGAAAAGCCCAATGATAATTACGTTTCCTTATTATGTTGCATCATTAACATCACGCCTGTATTTCAAAGGATTATTTACAGGTGTATACTAGTATTGTAGTAACACTCACATTCCGCCAGATATGTTGTTATGTTGAAGATCTAATTAATTTTACTTATTTTGCCACACATACGTACGAAATATTAATATGTGACATCCTGCATGCTTAATTTACAAGTATACACATGTTTTGACAAATACAATTATAACACGCTTTTTATTAGCTTCACCTGTATGTATGTTTGCAACCGACTTCTTTGGGCGCGATTTTGACCCACTTTGAACGGCCAGATTACGTTCAAACTTTGTAGATTTATCGAAGACCGATGACAATACTCTAATTTGATAACATTATACCATTTTTCAATTTGCAAAATAAGATTTTTGTTAATTTAAGTCGATAAGGTAAGAAACTAATTTTTTTTTTATAATTTTTCTCTACAGTCGATAAGACAGGACTTGATGTTAATTTTAATTTCCAATAATTATCTTTAGCCGATTTCTCAAATATTGACAAATTTTCGAATACTAAGGAGAATTTAAAAAAAATATTCTACAAAACAAATAATAGTTTAAAAAACTAAAAAATCACGTTTTATAAATAAACCAAACTAAAAAGTAGAAAATAAATAATAGTTTAAAAAGCGTGTCTTTAAGTTTTTAAACTATTATTTTTATCTTTATCTTTATCCTTATTCTATCTTACGTTTCACATCAGAACAATGAACATTAACTAAACCCCCAAGCAGCATTTTAGCGCTCCGTAATAAAACCTGTAGTTAAACTTATCGCTCCCTGCCGTAATTTGAAAATGGCTCAATTCGAGCAATTGATCAGTTTCGCGATACAATCGCAGATTCTAATGATATAATCGAAAGTTTTAGTGAGCCGACTCGAAGATCTTAGTGAGCTGACTCGAAAATCTTAGTGATTCGAGTCATTTCTCAGTGATCCCACAAAGCCTTGGCGAACTCGATTAATGGCTGGATATTTGTCTCTCGATTTTATAGAAGGGTAATTTAAGAGGTACTTTTGAAAGGATTTAAGAGCGTTCTGACGTATTGAATTACTATTCGTATTGATTTTAAAATATTGGTTTTGAGGGGAATGCTTAGAAATGTGCGGTAATTCTGTGAAGGTAATTGAAGAGTTGAATGGATGATTATTTATAGGAGAGAATTAGAGTCGAAAGGTTGGTTTCAATTACAACTTTATTCTAAAAAATTATTCGCACTCACTAGATAAGAGAATAAGAAATACCTCTACAGATCTTGAAATTGTAGGTATTCAAATCTTCAGCACAATAATTATATGTCAGTATCTACAGGAGAAAATTAAATTAACTAGTAAAACATCACAAATAAATTATATGTTTATAAATCCATACTCATTTTTGTTAAATGATAAAACAAATGAGTTGACATTCACACCCCTCCTGTCTTTGAAGTTTTGCCTGATCATTTATTTTGAGTCAGTATTTTCCTATAGATATTTAGTTCGAGAACTTGTTTCTACTGAATGCGATATTTCAAGGAAAAACACGGTGAGATTTTTAAGTAGCTTGCTATGTTCACGGTGTATCATAGTTAGCTGAAACCTGGCACTGTTCCACAGTTCCACATTCAGTTGCCTACTTCGCTTTTATTTCTCTCAGTCCTGGCAATTTACAGGTACCAGCTACATAGGTAGAGATATAGAAATATAATATAGAGTATTTTTACGGGTCTCGGAAGGTTTCTTTTGTAAGTGCCTCCGTCACATTAATAATTGGATAACGAATTCAACTAACTTTCAGTGTTGTCATAATAATGGATAATAAAAGTGAACCGGTAAAAATAAAAGGCTTTCTAATGGTAACAAGTCAGAAGCTATCGACATGGAAAAAAAGCCCATTTCATTGAGTCCGCCTCTGTACATTTGGGTGCATCAGCACATTTAACCAATCAAGAGCTGACAGTGTCAATATTCCACAGAAAATAATGACACTGATGGCTGTTTGATTGTTTGAACCACTGATAGTGGTTTATATGCTGATCGCGTTCAGTTTGATTGGTGAGATTTGCTCTAAATAGTATGTGACATCAGCCTATAATGTTCCCAATGCTGGGACACAGGCCTCCTCTCGGTGAGAGGTATTGGGCCATAATCCACCACGCTGGCCCAGTGCGGGTTGGTAGATGTCACATGTCTTCGAATTTTTGGTTCTAGGACATGCCGGTTTCCTCACGATGTTTTCCTTCACCGTTTTGAGAGCAGTGGTGATGAAATAATTTACACAAAGTAAAGCGCCTGGCTGGGTTCGAACTCACGACCTACAACTCGTAAGTCGCGGCCGCCGTTACCACTTGGCCACCACTGCTCTCTCTAAATAGTATAAATAAGTACATAATGTTTATTTTCTCAAATGTACAACGTAAGCTTACATGACTTAAGAGAATTAAGAATATAAGAAAAAATGGAATACATGACATTTAAGGTATTTTGTAACTATTAAATTTTGATATTATAAACTTCACAGACGTATTATTTATCGATATTGCATAATGATAAAACGAAAAACACCGTTACTACAGTATCAAGTTTAACCAACCATGACGTTCAACTTCTATTAGGCCTCTTGCAACAAAAACCTAGTTACGTGAATAAACTTGCTTATCTCTTAACATTTTTTTTCCTATTTGTATATCCGTTAAAAACGGTATCCCTTATTGAATTTCCATATTCGCATTGCAATCGCTAAATCTTTATTTCTTTCGTGCGTGCGTAAAAGGGTGATTCAAAAATTCAATACAGAAACGGGTTGAGATGTAAGGTTGTTGTAATAGATAGGTACTTTCGTGGACTAGGCCAATATGATTTGCAGGAATATTTTTTCCCTGCAGACGTATCGATCAACTAGATAAAAATAAACTGGATAAGCTTTTTCTGCAGGAAGCCTTCTTGTCACAGTCACGGCATGCAGCTGCCGGCTATTTATCTTCTGTGTTCGTAAGTACCATCCCATCCCATTTCTTCCTATGGGTGTCGTAGAAGTCGACCAAGGGACTTAGTAGAGAATGGGCAGCAGCGTTCTCTATGCATTTGACCACCATACTGCGATCACCAACCCACCTGTCAAGCTTGGCGATTATGGCAAATCCCCCCTTTTGAGGAGACTTATGTCCAGCAGTGGACGTTTTTCGGCTGATATGATGATGATGATGACGTATAAATCTGTAGTGGTTTCATGTTTTTAATATGATCTTATCTTTTTTTGGATGCGCGTGTTTCTGTGACAAATAAATCTATTTTTCTTTATTTTTCTGTATTGGTTATGTTCTCCAAAAAAATTGGGTGCCTAGTACTCGCAACCAGCGTGCGTGTATCATCATTTCAGCCGAAAGACGTCCACTGCTGGACATAGGCCTCCCCCAGGCTCCTCCATTTCGACCGGTCTTGTGTTTCTCACATCCAGCGGATACCCGCGGCCTTCACAAGGTCATCGGTCCACCTTGTGGGAGGCCTTCCCACTCTACGTCTTTCGGTACGCGGTCGCCACTCCAGAACCTTTCGGCCCCATCGGCCATCTGTTCTGCGAGCCTGCGAGCCAGATGTATGAACGTAAATGAGGCAAAAGTACCTATTATACAAGGATTGTAAGAGGTGGCGTTCTGTACTTTCTGTCTGCCCCGGTCGGAAGAAGGCGTGAGTTTATGTAGGTATGTACGAGAGGTGTTCAATAAAAGGTAATAATGGCATATTTAAACTCCTTGAACAACAAAAAAATAATACTGGCAGGTAAAGCCCAGACATTTGATAAAATAAAAAAATATTGATGTTCTTTTCTTATTTTAAAAATAGAAGTCGTTTGTTTTCATCGTGTCGGAGCGTGGTACGCAAAATGGATAAAATAGAAATTCACGCCGTAATAAAATATCTCAGACTGAAAAAATTAACTACTGAGCAAGTAAATTTAGACTTGAAAGGAACCTTAGGGGTTAATGCTCCTCCATATTCTACGGTTGCGCGGTGGTATGTCGAGTTTAAGAGAGGCAGAACTTTAACTTAAGACAACCCGCGCTCGGGACGCCCTACGATGGAAACCTATGATGAAAAAATTGAAAAAATTGTTTTGGCAGATCGTCGTGTTACAAGATGCTGGATTTCAATTGATGGAACATCCTCCATACTCACCTGACCTTGCACCTAGTGATTTCTACCTGTTTCCGCGGTTAAAAGAACAACTGATAGGTCTCAAATATGGCAATGATGAGGAAGTGATTGCCGCCGTACATGATTTTTTAAGCGATCTAGATGAAGATTTTTTCAAGAAAGGAATCTTAGGATTAGAAAAACGATATACCAAGTGTATAAAACTTAAAGGTGATTATGTCGAAAAATAAAATAACAATCATATAACAATAAATAATATATAACTGCTTCGTACTCATTATCACTTTTTATTGAATACCCTTGTGTATGTAAGTTCACAGACAGACAGAGCCTACTTTTGCATTTGTAATATTTAAATCGAAAACAGGTCATGTCAGTTCATTAAATAACCCAACACCCTTATTGCGTGAATAATATTGCTAATATTTGCTTCATATGTTAAAAGGTACTCTTACACGGGTAATTTTGCCGCAGGAAATCGCGGCACAGCGGACAGAGCTCCGGCGGGATCTCATGGTGACATGGAGAGAGCGATTGTCGCAACCCAGTGCTGGGCACGC
Source organism: Polymixis flavicincta (assembly GCA_949987655.1). Classification (NCBI taxonomy): domain Eukaryota; kingdom Metazoa; phylum Arthropoda; class Insecta; order Lepidoptera; family Noctuidae; genus Polymixis; species Polymixis flavicincta. Next base: position 20,495,327 of record OX465182.1, read on the forward strand.
CACGATTGCGGCGGTAAGTCCCCTCTTTGAGGAGTGGCTTGAGAGGTGGCATGGCGTCCTCACCTTCCGCCTGACGCAGGTCCTCACCGGACACGGTTGTTTCGGGAGGTTCCTGTTTCGGATAGGGCGGGCGGAAACGCCCGGGTGTTTCCACTGCTAAGATCGCCCTGAGGACACGGTGGAGCACACGGTGGCGGTCTGCCCAGCTTGGGTGGAGCACCGCCGTGTCCTCGTGGAGGCGATCGGCGGCGGCGATCTCTCGCGTCCGGCCCTGGTCCAGGCCATGGTACGAAGCGAGAGGGCATGGGGAGCCGTCACCTCCTTCAGCGAAGCAGTGATGCTCGCGAAGAGGGAGGCGGCGCACGTGAGGGAGAGGCAGCATATGCGCCCTCGCGACCCTAGCCGACGCAGGATACGGAGACGCCCTGGGCGTCGGGAATCCCAGGCCGATTTCCGGCCACCGTAGGCATGGGCTTGCGGACGGCGAGTAATGGGTAGCTCGCTGTCCGGTAAGGACCAAGCCCAAGTCGACGGCGCGTTGTGTTCCACGCGCGCCTCAAAGAGATGTCAGCACAAAAATGATGGGGCCTGCAAGAGCCAATGCCTGTCAGGGGTGCGGGTTCGTTTGAAAGAGATACCACAGCCCCTGGCATACGGGCTAATGAAGGAACACGGGTGGGTCTTAGTCAGTAAAAGTCTGACACGCCTTCCTGCTCCACCCAGAGCGGGAGAAGTTATTTGATGATTTCCCACCCAAAAAAAAAACACGGGCAATTTCTTGAGCAACTATTGCTCGGCAACATTAATGGATCAATCGAGATCAATTAAGTGGAGCAATCTGGAGCAACAACAATAAATTGCGGATATGTTTCGGCAATATTGCTTCTGATTGCTCCATATATATTTCATGAGTACATATTCATTATAGGTATATATTCCAATCGGTTTGGATTTTTTTGTCAATTTTCTTTATATCTCGTTTGTACGTAAAACTACGTCTCGTTTTTGCGAGTGGAACCGGCCGGCGGCGGAGACGGTGGGAGGGCGAAAACTTAGTTTTTTAAATTGCTCCAAATTGCATGATATTGTGTGGCCGTATCTCTGGCAACGGGTTGCTAGATTTTGCCACTGCCCTAAATTGCTGGATGTAGTCGTGACGTCATAGTTGACGAGAATTGACCAGCACCCTAATTGCGTAACTCACGATTGATCATAATTGGTTTGGGCACGCCACGATTGCGGCGGTAAGTCCCCTCTTTGAGGAGTGGTTCGAGAGGCGGCATGGCGTCCTCACCTTCCGCCTGACGCAGGTCCTCACCGGACACGGTTGTTTCGGGAGGTTCCTGTTTCGGATAGGGCGGGAGGAAACGCCCGGGTGTTTCCACTGCGAAGATCGCCCTGAGGACACGGTGGAGCACACGGTGGCGGTCTGCCCTGCTTGGGCGGAGCACCGCCGTGTCCTCGTGGAGGCGATCGGCGGCGGCGATCTCTCGCGTCCGGCCCTGGTCCAGGCCATGGTACGGAGCGAGAGGGCATGGGGAGCCGTCACCTCCTTCAGCGAAGCAGTGATGCTCGCGAAGAGGGAGGCGGCGCACGTGAGGCAGCATATGCGCCCTCGCGACCCCAGCCGCCGCAGGATACGGAGACGCCCTGGGCGTCGGGAATCCCAGGCCGATTTCCGGCCACCGTAGGCATGGGCTTGCGGACGGCGAGTAATGGGTAGCTCGCTGTCCGATAAGGACCAAGCCCAAATCGACGGCGCGTTGTGTTCCACGCGCGCCTCAAAGAGATGTCAGCACAAAAAGTGATGGGACCCGCAAGGGTCGATGCCTGCCAGGGGTGCGGGTTTGTTCGAAAGAGACACCACAGCCCCTGGCTTAAGGGCTACTGAAGGAACTCGGGTGGGTTTTAGTCAGTAAAAGTCTGACACGCCCTCCTGCTCCACCCAGAGCGGGAGAAGTTATTTGATGATTTCCCACCAAAAAAAAAAAAAAAAAAACATCATTGGTTTCGTCTTCACAGTTAAACAATATTCATTGCATTATTTATGTTGTCGAACAGACACATTTTTCGAACATATGAAGCAATGGTTTAACAATCCGTTTCAAAACGATACAGATTATGATGAATCGTGAGTTACGCAATTAGGGTGCTGGATGGAGTAATTTTAGTTGGTAACGGCCGCGACTTACGAGTTGTAGGTCGTGAGATCGAACCCAGACAGGCGGTTTATTTTGTGTAAATTATTTCATCACTACTGCTCTCAAACGGTGAAGGAAAACATCGTGAGGAAACCGGCATGTCCTAGAACCAAAAAATTCGAAGACATGTGACATCTACCAACCCGCACTGGGCCCGCGTGGTGGATTACGGCCCAATCCTTCTCACCGAGAGGAGGCCTGTGTCCCAGCAGTGGGAACATTATAGGCTGATGATGATGATGATGACTCTTCTGATCCCTGCTACTTTCAACTACCGGGACACATTGTTGCATACCTACTTTTTCACCTTTTACGACATAATAAAGGTGGACAAAGAAAGTTAAAATTTTGTTAGTTTGCTAGTTATAGCTCAACCGGCAGAACAACATAATCGGCTTAAAATAACTTCATCATCAGATTTCCTGGGTTGTTCCAACAAAGGTGGGTAATTGGAAAATAGCTGGTAGCCGTGTATCGGTTTAATTCGCCAAGTCGGCCAATTTCCGCGGCTCGGCGCTTCACTTCCGTTGTGCTCGGCGGGGCTTGTTTAAAAGTTATGAGGGGTGAGCGAGTTTAAAAATGCTGATTGGAGCATTACGTTAACTTCGTTCATCGTCATCAACCAATAACAATCACAGTCAGTCAGATAGGGGATGGGGCCCCGGGTACACGCTTTTGTGCTTGAACCCAGTGCCCCAGAAGGGGGCTGTCCAGCTTGTGGCTGAGCACGTTCAGGATGATGTTGGCGCTCCCACGCGTGCGGAACATGAGCGACGCGATACGGCGCCACAGCACAGTGTGAAAGCCATCTGTGTGCGAGTGCGCCAAAATCGCAGACGCACTACAACAACAAAAATGGGAACATAATGTGCTTTACAAATGAAAATATGTCAATTTATCATTTTGTTGAAGGTTGAAACTTTGTAGTACTGGATGGCAGCTACACTACCTGTTACCAGCGATTCAATATGATTTTGACCGCGTATGTTTATGTTTTCTATGCCCTGGCTGGAGGCTTTTAGATTCCTAAAAACCTTCACAGGAAAGTCCGGTTGAGCAGTCACGGCCTCTCAAGGTCAACTGCGAGATGCCATTCACAAAAAAAAAAAAAAAAAAAAATTATGTTTTCTATGAAACAGATTTGTTTGACAAACGACTAAAAGAGATATCTAGAATCATGTGATGAATTGATGGTTTCATTTGGCGCGTCGATTACCCCGAGACCCTGTTTACGAGAACAATAGCGTCACAGCATAAATTATTATTTTAATGTGCAATCCACAAAATCGCTACTCTCTCATAACTTACAACGACCAGCCGCTGACGGGCTCGCAAGAAATTGAAGCCCCCGCCCACCCGTTTCGGACGGATATGCCGCTAACTACGTGTAACTTTCGACCAATTCCTAATGTCTGACGTGAGGCCACGTTTACGTTGAGACACAAATTGCTTAGTTGGTCCTGAAATCCAGTGTTGATTCGTTACAATGAAATCGTAAAATAAATGGATAAAATAATGTTATGACTAACTTATATCTTTACTTGGTTACATGGTCTTCTCATGATCTGAACAAGATTATGTCTGGTTTTAAAGAGACTGTGACCGACAGAATTGGCTTCGGCTTTTTTAACTGACTTCCAAAAAAAAGAAGGAGGTTATAATGTTCCACAGAACGTATTTTTTTTATGTATGCTCCTCGATTTCTCCCCCATTTGTAGACCGATTTTCAAAATTCTTTTTTTATTTGATAGAGTATACTCCTGAGGTGGTCCCATTGGCATCAAGTCAGGATCTGATCATGGAATCCCAGGGAAATCGAGAGCAACCCTCAAATCTTATAGGTATTAATAATGTTTATCCTGTGTTTTCTAATGCTATTGAGACATTTGCGTATGGTCATCATCATCTCATGAGGCTGACCTGATTATGGAAGGTACAACTCTTTAACTTAGGAGTTAGGTGCAGATTCGGGCATAACTCCGTCATACTTATATAGATCGATTTGCAAAATTCTTTTTTTAGAATGGTTTTATTTCGAAATGGTCCCATTTAAATTTCATATAGATCTGATGATGAGTTTCGGACACAGACAACGGAACTCTTTAAAAAATGACAGCAAATCAACCGCGATTGCTGCTATCGCATAAATATGCATTGTTTTGACCCCAAGGATGATGAATTGGTGTAGAGTGGGTAGGTACTATAACTAAAAAGTGAAAAAAAAACAACCGACTTCCAAAAAACACTAGAAAGTAAAAAATAACTTTAATTTCGGAAGTCGGTGACTTTGGATATGTATTTCATTAATTTCTTGTCACCGCCTTCCGAAATTAAAGTTATTTTTCACTTTCTAGTGTTTTTTGGAAGTCGGTTGTTTTTTTTTTCTCAGAGTAGTTCAGATAGGAAACGCTGACCTCATCTAGTTTTAAAAACATGATGTGACAAGTAAAAGTGTTTGTACAAACCTAATTATAGAAACAAAATAATTTCGAATTTCGAATTGAAACGACTTAATAAGGCGTAATCTCCAAAGGAAAGTTGGTGAAGGCGTGCCCATTTTAGAATCAGAAAACATTATGTTGCTTATACAAACATTTAACGAATATACTCGTAATTTACCATTGTATGATAATACTTCTGCCTATTCTCTAGTAAGTCCCTTAGTCGCCTTCTACGACACCCACGAGAAGAAATGGGATGGTGTTATTTTTTTACGTCCAGCAACACACAGAAAAAAGTAAAGTTTTAAATAATGAAGTACCGTACGAGTGCTTTGAATTTCAATTCTCTAGTATCATTTCACACTCATGAAATTAACATACAAACCAAAAAAACATAGGTAAATTAAATAGGTACCTAAAATATGTTAGCTTGTTTTTGGTAACCCTACTTATTAAATCGACTAATACGTCTATTTCACTCAATTGATTATTCATTCATCATGACATGACATACACTGTCATTCGGAGACCACTGTCAGATGACCTTTTTGTTCGAGACGCTCTGCAGGCCTAGACAAAACACATTTCTGTTAGCGTTCATGCCAAACGCTACGCCAAAATGTATGGGAATGACATTACCTGCGGAAAGTACACGACGTAACCTTTCTCTAGGCCCTGAGCAGTGAACACACAGTATCAGCAAGCCTAACAATCTTAGCGAGTAAGTACAGATCTTATGTTTTTGGTGAAATCTGAGTGTTTTACAAATTACTAATTGTGTAAAAGGAATTAAATATGCTTGTGTTTGAATAATGTGTTTGGTTTTATATTGCGAACTCCTTTATTTCTGATCCGTAGCTTACAATCAGGTTTCCTTCAAATGCAACGCTTCAACGCAAATGAAGCATTTAACCCGTCATTAGTCATTTCTATCCGCAACATTTAAAATATCAAAACCGCATTCAATGAAACGTACAAGAACAAAACACCCTAATTCAGGGTACATTCAGTCCAAAATGACGTGAAAATTTCCGTCTTCATAACTTGTAGGCCGCAACCGAAGTATGAAAGGCTATAAAAGAAACACAGAGATCGCTTGCGCCACAAAGAAATAATAACTACAGAAGGTCGGGTCAATACAAGAAACATAAACAGACGTTCGCACTCATAGACGTGGGGGCAAAACGTAACAAAATTCAGACGACAAAATTTTGGTAACTTAAATGGTTGGCAGAACTCAGTCGTTTGAATTCAGTCATGTTTTCGCCTGATCTCTCTACAGACATGTCGGATTGCTGTCCCATCGGACTATGATAGTGAAGGAAGAGAGAGGGTCTGCGCACAGAATTGTGCACTACAAGTGATATGTCCTGCGTGTGCGGCTAGTTATCGCTGAGAATGGAGGGAAATTTTGAAATTGGAACGTCCCTATTTTTACTTTTAAATAATCTTATTTTCAAAATAGATTATAACTGGCCAGTCTCTCATACATAAAAACTTTTTTTCGCAATACTTTCTGAGTGGCCTGGTATTAAGTCAGAGTGTGAGTTAAATGAATGACTAGGATATGCCGAATGCTCACGATGTTTTTCTTCATCGATTTGAAAGCAGTGCTGATGAAATAATTTACACAAAGTAAAGCGCCTGTCTCGGTTCGAGGTTACGAACTACAACACGTAACTCGCCAGCATTTACCATTAGGCCACCAATGCTCTTCAAATTCGTTCTGGAGCCCTACTATTATTTAGATGACTCTTCATCATCACCAACCTTGCTTTTTCCCAACTATGTTGGGGTCGGCTTCAGTCTAACCGGAAGCAGCTGAATACCTGTATTTTTAGGGAGCAACTGCCTATCTGACCTCCACAACTCAGTAACTGGGTATCACGATACCTCTTGGTAAGACTGGTTGTCAGACTTTTGGGCTACTGATGACCCGTAACGACTGTCAAAGATCCACGAATGACAGCTGGGACCAACAGCTTTTATTTTGACGACTAAACAAATGGAATAAGCCCATTTGCAAGCGCGACTAACATTCGTTTGACAACTCCGTACGTTCGCGTATATATGTGTGAGTGTGCGTTTTTTTTAATGGAGTTTGCCTTTTGTAGCTTTCTATTCCATGACACAGAGGTCGCTAGAGTCCCCGAGGCCTGTGTTTATTCATGTCTCTCAACAAGCGGTGACTGATGGAAAGTTCGCTCTTTATGTTCCAAAGGTGCTTGGAGATTGCTATGTACTTGCGCTTTTTTATTTCTATAGTTCGCTTTAGTGGGTTGTGTTTTATTTTTCAACTTGAATCGAGAGGAAAGAACAGTATTTATGTAAATTCTGAATCTATCACTTAAAATATCGAAGTGCCTGTAGGTAAATTAGCAACTCACCGAGTGCTTCTATTTGCTTTGAATATCTCGGGCACAAGATTATCTGTTCTTTTAATAAAAATGGCCTTTTGTTACTTGATCGTTTTATTATTGCACGTCTTACTTGTTGCTCGAATACAACACATCACAATGCTTCATTATTTCAATTCTATGCAATCTTTCCTTTTTCATAAATTTCTTCCAAAGCTGTACATCAAATACAACTACAGTCTATTCACACTTATTTTTCATGTAACAGCAACCTTCTTGAAACGAGAATAAGTGAAACAAATGTATCGTCTGGGCACGCCACGATTGCGGCGGTAAATCCCCTCTTTGAGGAGTGGATTGAGAGGCGCCACGGCGTCCTCACCTTCCGCCTGACGCAGGTCCTCACCGGACACGGGTGTTTCGGGAGTTTCCTGTTTCGCCTAAGACGAGAGGAAACGCCCGGGTGGTTTCATTGGGTAGATCGCCCTGAGGACACGGTGGAGCATACGGTGAACACACCGCCCCGTGTCCTCATGGAGGCGATCGGATCACCAGAATTAGCTTACCTACTGACAGGTCATATGAGTTACTCCATATCATTGTTTATTTTATTTGACTGTATAAACCATTTCTTTCCATTTTTTTTTTAACTTTAATGAAATTTTCGTTTTTTGTTGAATACTTAGGTACCTATTATTGTATAGAATCAAGTTCTTCCAACTTAACAGACAGCTGTGCTGCTGGGGGTGTTGCGCCACTTCTTCTTCCCAGCTAAAGCACTAGGAAGTGGTGAAGGGTGGGCGTTTTGGGGGACTGTCTTATGTAATTTTGACGTACAAAAAGTGCTGACTCTCAGCCTAGTTTGAATAAATGATTTTTGATTTTGGCAACGGGGATCTCTCGCGTCTGGCCCTGGTCCAGGCCATGGTACGGAGCGAGAGTGCAGGAGCGATACGATGATTGGACCTTCTTAACTCTTTAAACATCTGCCAACATCCAGACCGAACTGTGGTAAACCAATGAAATCAATCTACGTATCTAGCCTTTAGCAACCAACGGCTTCAGGTGCTATCCGAGGCACGGAGGGATCGCAATGATATGTGTAATGAACTCATCCACGAACCAACCGCGGCAAGTGTAACTTAATATTTAGATATGCGGCTGTAATTATTTAGCCACAAACCTGATAATTGTGGAACATTCCGTCTTATTTATATGTATTTGTAGCAACAAACCTAGGTATTTACAGAAACCTTGCAAAGATTGTTGTAACCACTAATTACCTAAATGTTACATATACGGGGAGATTTACACTCTAGATTACTTACAACATTTAATACATGGCATGTGGATGTTAAAATACTGGATAAGTACCTATACTTAGCTTGAATTAAAAGATAGAATAGCATCATAATATCTTTGGCCTGGCAAGTGGCAATTAGTAAGATTTGCTTGAAGTAGTGGTTGGTCGTATAACAATCGCAGGGTTTTACATTAATTCATCAGCTAGCAAGGTTTGATCTTCTATATGTCACCAGAAAAGATAAGTGACCAGGGCCTAGAGACAAAATACATTTCTGTTAGCGTTCACGTCAAACGCTACGCCAAAATGTATGGGAATGACATTACTTGCGGAAAGGTTACTTCGTGTCCTTTCCGCAGGTAATGTCATTTCTATACATTTTGGCGTAGCATTTGGCGTGAACGCTAACAGAAATTTGTTTTGTCTAGGCCTGCTTGAAGGCCGATATTGTTGAAGTTTCGTAAGAAACCGATAGATATTGTCGTAAGAAATTTAATTTGATAAATGAACTGTTTGTTCATTTTGTTCGAAAACATAGGTACACCGGTTTTTTACTCAACAATTTCCGACGACCTTAGTTACTCATTGATTTCGTAACATCATGATGACCGTAACATCGGGGACAGTAGCGGTTGACCACTTTTCAACCTTATTGCTCGAGGCATAGGGGTTTTTTTTTTTTTTTTTGGGTGGGAATTCATCAAATGACTTCTCCTGCTGAGTAGAGCAGGAGGGCGTGTCAGACTTTTACTGACTAAAACCCACCCGTGTTCCCGTCTACCACTTTTCGGCCGCAGGGGATAGGGAGAGCGGCTGACGCTATACCGACACTCCTCTTCCCCTGCGGCCCCACTGCGTCCGCCATCAAACGGTGGCGGCCCCGTCCAGGCCACGGAAGGGAAGAGCGCTGCTCAGAAGCACCGGCACTCCTCCTCTACCGCAGCCCGTAACCCTCAGCCGCGATGCCTCCCATTCGACATCGCGGCCCACCTCAGTTGCGGTGCACCTCACCGCAACCCACTTTCGGCCGCTACGTCGTCGGCTTTGAGGCAAAAGCCCTGACGAGCGGCCCCACCTTTGGGTTCCTCTTGGCTTCACCGTGGCCGGAATCCACGGTTACTGAGCCCCCCCGCAATGACAATGCGGGAACCCACTCGGGGGGGGAGGCATAGGGGTGAAAAGTGATCCACCGCTATTGTCCATGTTTGTACCTACAGTCAAACTAAAATGATGACACCCTCCGTAAATCTGCGTGCATTTCATACATACATAATACTTTGACGCCTTCTTTCTATGGGTATAGGCAAAAACTACAGACCGTCGTCACCAGCTACGATCTTTATATACATGTCGCAGCCATCTGCTTAAATTAGCCAGCCAATTGGATGCCTAGGCCGATAGTTAATTGAACTAGACTCATTCAACGCTTAACAACTTGGCGTATTGAAAGTCGGCACTTCAAAGTGCCGAAAAGCGATTCAAATTTAGTTCAGTTTGTCCACTGCGGCGCTAGTAGTCACCAAAACAAATATGGCGTCACGTCAATAGTGCAAACTGTGAAGGTTATTTTTCGTTCTTGTATAAAATTTTAAGTGAAATTATTTAATTAAAAACATATTTATTACTAGTTCATCATCATCATCATAATTTCAGCCGGAAGACGTACACTGCTGGACATAGGCCTCCCCCAATTTGGGGGGTTTGCCATAATCGCCACGCTTGGCAGGCGGGTTGGCGATCGCAGTATGGCGGTAAAATGTATAGAGAACGCTGCTGCCTATTCACTAGTAAGTCCCTTAGTCGCCTCCTACGACACCCACGGGAAGAGATGGGATGATGCTATTCTTTACGTCCGGCACCACACGGTACTACTAGTTACTAAGTGTTAAGTATTAGTAAAAAGTAGTCGTGCATAATTTGTGAACTCATTGTCACCACAAATTCATCAATATCCAATTTAACTAAATGACTACACGACGTTCAGCTATCAGGTTAAACGTTGCGCTCAATGAATTGGCTAGTTGTCTTTAAGCTATTTAATTGGATGTAATAAACGGCCTAGGCGTCCAATTAGCTGGCTAATTTAACCAGATGGCTACAAAATACATACTCCTTTTGCGTCGATAACTACAAACCTGACCTTTTGGAGAACATCACCAATGAGGTCACTATATGTCCTCGTAGAACACTGACAAAGATTCATAGATGTGATTTGAATATACCTAAAGAAACTATAAATTGATAGTCAATTTGCTTAAAAAAATAATTCCATATAGTTACTAACAAGCCAAAAAAAAATCACGGCATTTCAACTTCTCAACTGCCATTTGAAACATTTAATATATCTGATTTGGACAGAAACACATAACACGATGATAAATGCTGAGCTACACGAAACCTTTTAAAAGTTGGGCGTGAAAAATCACCGGTCTCGCGGCGGTGGGTGTCGTGGCTAATTTGTGGACGTCGATCACATCGGGGGCATTCGGATGTAGGACGAATGGAATTGGACGGTCCTAAATTAGTGTCGGTAGTAAAAAAGTGTGGAAATCGGCGTAGTTGTAACTAGTTAGTAGGTACACGTTGGGACGTAAAAATATCGCGGCGGATTTTTGTCGCAGATTGGCATCGCAATGCACTGTTGGCAACAACATAAAATAATATATTTTTGGTAATATTCAAATATCATTACTTGGCAATAATATTGTAATATTTTGTAGTGGCAACACACTTCCTCTCCCCTTAGCCAACTTACAACTGACTTGCACGGTCACGTATTTTTTCCTCTCATTAATTATTAATTTATAATATAAGATGGTCGGTTGTGTACCCATTGCTGTACAGTAAATAGTGTGCAAATAAAGTGTCTTTACATTTGAAGATTCCTCCTGGTACGCAGCCCAAAAATTATTCCTGGCGGGGCATAGTAGGTCGCGTCTTCGCCTTCTTAGGCCCGTATTATAGAACGTCACTCAATACTTAAAACTAGCTTCAAGCGATTTGATTAGTTGAAATTAGTTTTAAGTAATGCTTGAGTATTGAGTGACGTTCTGTAGTACGGGACTTAGTGCCGAGACTTGAAAATCGAATAGGGTGTAGTTTTGATGCAACACGGGATGCTCTCTGTAGGATTGTCAATGCTTGGTTCAACATCGAGAGATGACAATCCATTGGCGCGATAAATTCCCGCCGCGATAGTTATACGTGTCCGTATGAATGTGGTCTTAAGATTGAGCTTGCTGTAAAGGTTTACCTTCAAATCAAATCAAAATATTTTATTTCACATAAACCTGCATGGGCACTTAAGAAACGTCAGAAGCTAGGTGCACGGTTCCAAATTGTCGCTTCTTATGGAGAAGAACCGGCAAGAAACTCCACGGTTACTCTTTTAAAAATAATTGCTTTAAGAATGTTTTCAAATTACAGTGATAACAGGTATGGGAGGACAGTGCAGGCCTGTCAATAAGTACCTGGTACTTAGAGGAATGAAAATACAGAATAGAAAATCGTCTACAAATCTAGTCTGTAAGGCCTACAACGTTCTCTCATTCACAATATGTAAAATAATCTACATAAATAAAATTTCCATGACAAACACAACAAATAGTCGATATTAAAATTGATGTATAATGTCAAATAATAACGAGAATATGTCAGACATTGTAAAATTAAAAATAATAAAAGAAAACATTGTAATTGGGGAGCATTTCATAGACTTTTACATATTATGCTGTTAATGAGGTACCAGGGAAGCCACATGTGCAGAAGGAATTAATTCCAAACTTCCCTGTCTTCAATGTAGTCTTTTATATTATAATATGCTTTTTTGATAAGGACACGTTCGATGTGACCTTATATCCTGGCTTCAAGTTTGTTTTACACATTTTTACTACAGTGATAGTTTTAGTTAGCCATACCTACCTAGTTGAAATGTAAATATCGACTGAGCTTTTTTTTAGAAACGACAACTTGTGACGATATTTGTTTATTTAATACTTTAAGAATACAAATTTACAGATGCCACAGGCATTTTCAACCTGTCAACGTTCGATCGAATCGAAAACATCCAACGGTTGGTTACTTATTTATTTTGGTGACTGTACAGAGGCCAGCACATCAAGCTACCCCAATCTGTCAAATAGGAGGCCGGACTCTGGATTTTTGTACGGTTGATGGCCATAGGCTATTCAAGGAACAAAATGTGGGTGTACTGTAGGTCTACTTCTGCCTTCGGGGAAACAAGGCGTGATATTGTGTTATGTTTTCGATATTGAAATGGCTAGTTGATTAATTTGTAATCGTTTAATGTAAACATTTATATCGTCAAATCTAAAAGAATCACCTCTTCTTTCCCCCAAAATAAAAATCATAAATTCATTTACTGACGGACCGCCTGGTTCTAGAAGCATGCATTTTGTGTGTAGTGAATGGACTTTTATGTAGACATTTTTAAGATGTAGGATAGTGTTTAGTTCATTGTTTTTATCTATATCGTAAGATTTAGCCACCGTTACCCATGCAAGCGCCCAAAAACGTTTTTAACTAGCTACATTATTACAAATGAATGAAATTGTTGGCTTTCCTCCACAACATTATGCATATTTGATACTCATAAATATTTCGGAAGAAATTCTATAAATTATAGTGAAAAACAATATCAAAATCCGTTTCATGGTTTAGGAGTAAACGGAGAAACAGAAAGTACCTATTTAGAGAAGACAAGTGACCATCAAGGAAGGATTAAAATACATTCTCTAAACCTTCAAGTGTCAAGTAATTAAATAAATTTTCTATTGTTATCAGACTCAATGAGTCTGCCTAACAGCCGAGGAGATGGTAGTGAAATATGGGATAAAAGTTTGTATGAAAATTTGTCATTTTTGGCTATGAGAAATGCGCAAAGCCCATGGGGCTCACGGGTTGTGTTCAACCTAAAAGTTCACACATGTTCCTTGCCTACTGTCATAGAATTACCTACAAAACAAAACACAACTTTTACTACCGAGAACCACAAAATAAACTGTAGTTCCAGAATTTACATAAAGGCCGACATAATTACAATTAATCCCTTGAGGACAAACAAAAAAGCCACGACAGTGTTCCAGTGGTTTGAAACAAGAGTATCTGATTTTATATGGGTGATCACTGGCTATTGAAGCCACGTTAAGAAACTTTTGATTGAAAGAAGGGATAGAAAAGGATGTAGCTATAATATTCAAAGGGAAAGCGCCAGGTAGGTAGGAATGTACCTACCTCGGCAGCAATTTTTTTTTTTCAAAGCTCTCTGTTTGAGTTGCCCTGCAAATTGCAAGGAACGTAAGACAATTTGAATTTCGCGGGCTATTTTTTTTTTTTTAATAATTTAATGATTAATTTAGTGTGCAATTATGGTATGGAATGTTTATGAAAACTTCATAGACGGGTAAAGAGTTTGATTATAACCTAAGTAAAAATAGGCCCATGCCAAATCAACCTATAATGTTCCCACTGCTGGGACACGGAACTCCTCTCGGTGAGAGTGAGTCGACAGCAATCCACAATGCGGGCACAGTGCAGGTTGCTAGTGAGTGTGTATGTCACATGACTTCCTGAAAATGTTTAAAAGGAAAAGTCTTAACGATATGATGATTACAAAGAAAGAAATGAATCTACTTATCCCGGTTGCAACTACCTTCAAAGTTTATAAATATGAGGTGAAAAGTGAAAAGGTGCCTAAAACGTAATAAATATGTTATAACTTAACTAAGCCTAAAAGCTTAAGCACTTAACTTTGAGATTTTGAATTGAATTTTAAAGTCGAATAAAGCAAGTCTGGACTTTGCTCGAGAGCTTAAGATTATACAATTAAATTCAATGTGGAGATGTTAATTACTTTTGTAACATAGTTTATTTTAGTCACTGTTATAAAGTTAGCTAAATACTTGTATTTTGTGATCTTGAAACTGATATGGAGTAAGTGATTTATTCTTCGTTCGTCCTGAAGTTTTGTCCCACATTCTAAAAAAATCTTAGTTTGTCCCATGTCACTATTGAAGTTGTGCTTCGTCCCAAATTACAAGTACTTTAAAGGTACTATAAAAATTTGAGAGGTGTCAAGAGACACTCGGATGGAACGAAGTTCCTTTTTGGTCTTAATTTTTTCCGTATAGCCCCCTTTCAGAACGCGCGATAAGGAACTTCGCGTTTTCAGGGTTTTAAAGCCCATCATCATCATCGTCATCGTCGTCATCTTCGTCATCGTCGTCACCATCATCACCATCGTCACCATCGTTATTGCTTTCTATAAGAGAGAGAGAGAGAGAAAGAGAGAGAGACAGACAGAGAAACATGCGCACGCCGCACGGCTTACAATAGCTTACTATAGCAAAAAGTGTCATTACAACTTTTCGTATGACTTTTTCCGTTATTTGAAATTGTTTAAACAATAATTCAATAATTAGGTAGGTTAAAATCGTGGAAGATGACGTTCTTTAGATGCTATAACCACTCTCCATGGGGAATATGGCGTGAGTTTATGTACATACCTACCTAAGTCATCATTTGCCTAGCTTTTTCCCAACTATGTTGATCACCCATCCAGAGATCAACCGCGGCAAGCGTAGCTGTACCTAATCGATCGACCCGTGTGTTTGTTAATTTTTAGCCACGAGCCTGAGTATGTAAATACTAATATTTCTTACAATTATTGACCAGTTTTCGACAGAGGCTAATGCTAAAACACTTACAAAATTTAAATACTGGCCGACTACTTGTAGCTTATTTATACTCTTAAAAAAAAAAAAGATTAAAGTTAGCAATGCCAACTGAACAGGATAAAGTCATCGCTTTAACTTTCGTAACTACTTCCAAAACTTAAAATCTTGACTCAGAGAATGTACCTAATGCAAACAAAAGTCAAAACAATATCAATAATGTGGAGCTACTCACAAAAGAAGAAATCACTTTAACTCCTTAATCCGGACTCGACTATGCAAACACAAATACAATAACGTCTAAACTAGGCCGAAACCAAAGTTACCAAGAACAAAAACTAAGTAAATAAAGCCTTAAGAAGTAAACAGCCTTTGAAAAAGACAATCCAAGTTTGACGTCGAAAACTTTTTTAATATTCGGTACGCTCAATGTGATCTCGACCCTAAAAATTCCCCACTCGTAAGGGGGCTCCTCAAATGTAATTTTGCATGAAAGAAATGACAAAGTTCCTACAAACTTAGCGGACATCTTTCAATCTCTCGATTAAAATGGGGTGGTTTTAATGAGTTTTTATTTGGTTATAATAGATTTATGTGCCATTTGTGAGTTTTCTTAGAGCAAACTTTAAGACCTTATAATTACCATGGAAACTAATGAGTGTTCTTGTACATACGCCAGCACATCAAGCTACCCCCAAACTGTCAAATTTTCCTAATTGAACATGAACCTTATGCTTTAGTGATAATGTTGAAAATCTGTCAAAGAAATTTGACAGGTTGGTGTAGCTTGATGTGCTTTTTTTTAGGTGGTAAATCATCAAATAACTTCTCCCGCTCTGGGTGGAGCAGGAGGGCTTGTCAGACTTTTACTGACTAAAACCCACCAGTGTTCCCAGAGTAGCCCGTATGGCAGGGGCTGTGGTACCTCTTTCGAACAAACCCGCACCCCTGGCAGGCATCGGCCCTTGCAGGCCCCATCATTTTTGTGCTGACATCTCTTTGAGGCGCGCGTGGAACACAACGCGCCGTCGACTTGGGCTTGGTCCTTTCCGGACAGCGAGCTACCCGTTACTCGCTGTCCGCAAGCTCATGCCTACGGTGGCCGGAAATCGGCCTGGGATTCCCGACGCCCAGGGCGTCTCCGTATCCTTAGCTTGATGTGCTGGCGTCTGTACTATTACTGTTTTAGAATGAGCACAGTCATCTGCCTAGCCTTTTCCCTACTATGTTGGAGTCGGCTTCCAGTCTAACCAAATGCAACTGTGTACCAGTCTTTTAGATGGAGCGACTGCCTATCTGACCTCCACAACCCAGTTACTGGGTTATATGATACCCCTTTTCAGACTTTCCGACTCGTAACGACTGTCGAAGATCCACAAAGGACAGCCGGGACCAACGGTTTAACGAGTTTAGAATGAGAACAACATAAAAAAAAAATTGTCTGATTTTGGAATTTTTCTATTAATTGTTGTCACAATTAACACTGTCTCCCCCCCAGTGGGTTCCCGCATTTTCGTTGCGGGGGGCAGGGACAGTAGCCGTGGTCACCCTCCCATGGCGAAGCGAAGAGGAACCCCAAAATGGGGCCGCTTGTCAGGGCTTTTGCCGCCAAGCCGACGACGTATCGACCAAAAAGTAGGTTGCGGTAAGGTGCATCGCAACTGAGGCGGGCCGCGATGTCGAATGGGAGGCATCGCGGCTGAGGGTTACAGGGTGCGGCGGAGAAGGAGTGCCGGTACTTCTGAGTAGCGCTCTTCCCTTCCGTGGCCTGGACGGGGCCGCCACCGTTTGATGGCGGACGCGGTGGGGCCACAGGGAAGGAGGAGTGTCGGTATAGCGTTGGCCGCTCTCCCTATCCCCTGCGGCCAAAAAGTGGTAGGCGGCGGGGCCACTGTGCTGACCCGTCGCAGGGTGCCAGGCAAGGAGTTGTCTGGGGCCCTGATGCTATTTGGTTCCTGGGGTGGTCACGGCGTGCCATGTGTCCTGGTGCGCCGGTGATAGGGGTTATTCCCCTCCGAGGAGGTTCCGGTGACGGACACCCGCGGCGGGTTCGCGGATGGCTTGCGCGTTTCCGTGTTCCCGCCTCAAGCGGCACTGACACCGTAAAGTTTTAGTGGGTTACATTCCCACATAACTGCGCTATCTTCCCGGAGTAGCGCAGTAGGCATTTCTCCATGCGGTGGGTGCGGGTTGTTCGAAAGAGATACCGTCGCCCCTGGCACACAGGCAACTGAGGGAACACGGGTGAGTCAGTAAAAGTCTGACACGCCCTCTTGCCCCACCCAGAGCGGGAGAAGTTATTTGATGATTTCCCACCTTCAAAAAAAAAAAAGAACTATTGACACTGTTTAGTTAGCATTAAAATCTATTTGTGTATCAATATCCTCCAATCTATTTTTAAAGGCAAACATCCATTTCCAATCTTATCCCACTTGTGTCCTTTCACGTCTCATTACTTCGTCCCCAAACTTACAAACCTTAATCCCCCAATCAACATGAAACTACGGCTCAAAAGTCCCCTAAATACGGCTCAAGAATGATTCGGACGAAAAAAAGTCATAATTCCACTCATTACGAAGAGGGATCGGCTATTGTGAATGGGGGGAATGGGGGATATAATCCGGGGAACACAATGCTTGTAAATGAAGGCAGCTCTTCCGGACCGAATTAGGGCCGTATGCTTTTCTCCCCTCTGCAAAATTCACGTGTCGTGAAAATTTGAGGCTGTAAAAAGGTTTTTATTTTTCCTCTTTTTACGAAAAAGGTTGGTTTAATTAATATGTTATATTGGATTCCGTGTTGTGTTTTGTATGGGAATGTGAATATGGGACTTTAATGTCGAGAATACAGAGGGTTGGTTTTATGAGTTTAAAATAACATGATATTTGTGTTTCAACACAAAGATTAGATATTATATTCCTCGAAGGGTTAGACTGAGGTAACCACATATATAGTACACATAATAGCATAACAAGTTACACATTTCCAGTTTTAGCTGACCTTGCATTGTATAGGCTTTTCGTACAGTGATGAGTCAGCTTATGCTGGTATTTGGCTTGATATAATAATTATGTCATCGTACCTACACCCGCATGTATGAACACCTTGAATGAGTCTGGAGTAAACCGTCATAATTTTAATATAAGTAACCAAAATAGAGAGCAGTGGTAGCCAAGTGGTAACGGCCGCGACTTACGAGTTGTATAGGTCGTAGGTTCGAACCCAGACAGGCGCTTTACTTTTGTGTAAATTATTTCATCACGACTGCTCTCAAAACGGTGAAGGAAAACATCGTGAGGAAACCGGCATGTCCTAGAACAAAAAAATCGAAGACATGTGACATCTACCAACCAGCACTGGGCTCGCGTGGTGGATTAGGGCCCAATCCCTCTCACCGAGAGGAGGCTTGTATCCCAGCAGTGGGAACATTATAGGATGATGATGAATGAATTAACCAAAATAAGTCAACACGGAAACCAACAAACGACATCGGAAGACCAAAACCATTCTAGCAACGCCCCAACTCAAAAACCAGCAAATTTGAAAATTCCACAAAAGTCGTGGCATGTTTTGATTAAAAAATATAATATTAATACACTTGTTGTATTCAGATTCTCATGCTGCAGACGACGGCTATGCATGCAAATTGAGAGTCACACGGGAACAAGACTAACGACATGCAATGAATGTAAATGTGACGCTGTCTCGGAGGAAGCAGGCTCTTATGACGCCCAAAATTATTATTTGCATGATTAATGTTTTGGAAGCAATAATGTGAATGATGCTGAGAGAATATTACGAGTGAATGATCTGAGCTTTATTGAAAAACGCGATGGCGTCACATCAAAGTGACGTAGATAATATTAGAAATGCTCCATAACACGTGTGTTAAAGTACGTGACTTACGTTTTACCGTCTTAAGTTCCTGTCACTTTTGAGTCGATATGTCAAACAGTATTAGAACGTTGTAAAGAAACTAATTGAGAACAGCTTAGAAACGTGAACATAAATTGGATGATGTTGATGATGATGAGGATGTCAATAGAATTTAGCTTCTATCTACACATAAATAGGCTTCTTTAAATGGATTTTCCTAACAACGCCTCTCCACTTACGGTCCAATTAAAACTAAGATAATAACACGAGACATTTCGAAAAGTCGAAAAGTTCTAGATGTATTGTGTTTCTATAAGAGATCTCCAACTTCGTGTTCCTAACACTCTCAATGAGAACAGTCTTTAAAGAAGTTTCGCGTAAAGTCAACCAGAGAATTCGGCGCCATTTTGAGAGTTCACTAATATTGTCAGACAGTCACTATTGGGCGTTGTAACTGGTTCCGCTGCCAAATTACCGAAGTTAACTCGAGCTTTAGTACTTGAAGTATTATCTTCGGAAGAGTCCAACTCTTGGGGGAAAAAATCTAGGAGTATAGAATTAATTTAATTACAGTCTTCGTTTGCCAAAGCTGGGTCCAGAATTATGTCTGTAAGTATAGTTAGGTAAATAGTAGTCTTATACGACTCTTTGCTTTTTACCTCAACCCCTCTGAACTGGCTAACCATTTTCAATTTAAAATAATACCCCAAACAGCGCATCTGGAAGCCTTATCAAAATAATCCGGCTAGAAACTCGCAAATTCTATAAAGGGGGAGCCTTTCTTTGGTTGTAAAACCAAACTGCGGTCACCAACATCAATAAACCTTTCAAGTAAATGTTTACGCGTGGCCGCGTCCGCTTCGAACTTTCGCTTCTTTAAATAAAATGGGCCCCACGAAAGATGAGGGTAGCTCTGCTGTGATCCGGGAACTGGTATCCGGCATTAATTTACGCGATAAGTCCTTTAATTTGACCGCAAAAATGTGTGCTTAGGTGAAGCGCGTATTTGTTGATTATTTGAAAATTAATACCTATGGAATTAGGACGTTCTACTTTTGCGAGCATATTTTTTGTTGAAAATTAAAAGAGAGCATGCCAAAAAAAATACAGATTTTTATTAATTTATCATTTGTGACATTTCTGAATCAGATATTTACTTTTAGTTAAGACACAACTTTTGCGAAACGAACAAGCAAAAGTACGTTCTTTATTTATTTAAAAAACGGCTTGTTAGAACGAAAAATGCGTTTATTGGTAGTATATCGATAGTAAAAAAACTTAAACTTTACAAAGCGAAAAAAAACAGAAAACTAATAGTAATGTCGATTAGCACAAATATACTCACCCGAATCGGGGGATCGACACTTTAAAATAAATGAAGCAATAACTAGCATAAACACACAACAACACAACATGCAATAAAGTGTATACAGTTCAAAATGTTGCCGATTACCTAGTATGTATTACAGGAGTTGACAATTCGCCCATGAATAAATTAACTTCGAACGAGTACATTATAGTACAGACGCCAGCAGGTCAACCTATCCCAAACTGTCAAATTTTCCCAATCGAACATGAACCTTATTCCTTTGTTATAAAGTTCAAAAAATATCAAAGAAGTTTGACAGATTGGGGTAGCTTGATGTGCTGGCCTCTGTACATAAAGAAACGAATATATTTAATTATTATTTAAAAGAAAAGTATCAATTCGTCCGATTTGGGCGAGTAAATTCGTGCGAATCAACTAGAAGGTAAACAAAACAAATGTGTTTAAATTATTCATCAAATAGAAATTGCCATTGCTCCATTCCTACTGCACATCACAGAGCCCAAAGGCCTAGTGTATAAAGAGCTGTCAAACTTTGTCTGTCCCCGGTTTGTGAGACCCACAGTAAAAAGTACCCCCTGGACATGCTTGGCTTCATTTTATGACGAAAAAAATGACCGACGACATTTTCCTAGGCATTGATTGTAAGATGGTGAAAACATTTGTTCATTAAACGCTCGGCTCGTCCCACTGAGGTCGATATTTGTTCGCCCCTTTGATGTTTGCTTGGGACATCCATAAGACGGTTGGTGGCTCAAAAAGGTCCGTATTTGATCGCTTATAAAATTTATTGCTGCTACTTAGGGTTGGCAAGTGGCCGTTATGAAAAATCATTTTAGGGTCACGGTTGGTTTGAGTTTTTGAATGGTTAGGTTATATTATGGGAGGCGAGGTTTCTTTGCTTTGCCGTGCAGTTTTTTTCAAGAACAGTCATTGAGTGACACAATTGTTTTGTACTCTCGTAGCAAACTACACTGACGCCGCTAGGGAGGTCGGCGCGCAGCACCCAGTCGTACCCGATGTCCCACAGATGCGGCCCCAGGACCGATCCCTGTGGGACACCGCACGACATCTCTCGCCGGTTCCACTCTCCGAGGTGACCGGGGTAGATGACGGCCCTGTCCGTCAAATAGGCCTCGACCACACGACAGAGGTAGGTCGGCATCCGGTGATACCGGAGTGCCTCCCTTATGCAACTCCAGGGCAGGGTGTTGAAGGCATTGGCGATGTCTAATGACACCGCCAAGACAACCCTACCCCGGGCCACAGCATCCCCCGTCGTGAGGGCTCGCACGCGCATGATGGCGTCCACCGTGGAGCGCCCCCTGCGGAAACCAAACTGGCTCTCCGCCAAATCCGGCCCCACCCGCACCAGCCGCCCGACGAGGCGGTCTGCAATTACTCTCTCAAAGAGCTTGCCCACCTCGTCGAGCAGCACAATGGGCCGGTACGCGGACGGAGAGTCCGCTGGGCGCCCCGGCTTCTTAATGAGGACCAGTTTTCCCGTCTTCCAACGAAGCGGAAACTGGCCCTCCTCCAAGCATGCGCTTAGGAGCCCTCTTAGTCGAGGCCCGAGAGCCTGCAAGGCCAGGACCCAGGCTTTGCCGGGCAAGCCGTCGGGTCCTGGGGCGGTATTCTTGGCACTCAGCCTACGTACCGCCACTCTCAGGTCTACCTCGGTCACCTCTGGAGAGTCGTCGTCGTCGTCGGTGTGGTCCGCATCGGGCACCGCAGGAGGCGGAGCCATAGGCGGGGGAGCGTGCTCCCCTCGCGAGGGGAACAGAGCGCTCACCACGTCCTGCACGAGCTGGGGCCGGAGACTCTGCGTCAGCGGGGGAGCCCACGGGCGGATCTTGTCCCGCACCGTTTTGTAGGGGCGTCCGTAGGGGTATGGTTAGTTTAAGTATATATACAAACACTTTAGCTTTATAATATTAAATCAAGAATAGATATCCCTGTAGATCTATACCTACATGCATGTGATGTGCTTTCATGGTACTGTGTAGTTAGATTGTCTTCATAGTTGATGAAGCATGCTCGACTGCAGTGCAAGCGTCGTTAGCCACAAGCAACAGTACCTACTACAATAGTAGACAAAGTGCTAGAACCATGTAATTTACTTATGTCGTGTTTTCTCAGTGAGAGAGCAATTTCTTTAAGAACCTAAGAACACCACAGAAGCCTTGTATTTTCACAATCTCAAATAGAAATTACAGCTTCGTCTTTCGATGAGGTCATAGCTAAAGACACGTCAATCATATTTTTTTAAACTAGATGAGGTCGGCGTTTGCTATCTGACTATTCTGAGAAGAAAGGCTGAAACAAACTCAGAGGTCACAGTCTCTTTTGAAGTCTAGACATAATATTGGTAAGTTCATGTGAAGGCCGTGTATACTGAAGTCGGAAATGGTCTTTGAAGAGGGAACCACACAGATTGAGTGGATTAGTCTAGTCAGTGTACGCATTTATCAATAATCGTGCAGTTCAACTCAGAATTTAAATAACGAAGGAGCATTTTAGTGAGGCCGCATAAAGAACTCAAACTGCCAGATACATCATCATTTCAGCCCACCCCTGAGCTCCGCCACGTCGACCGGTTCTGTACCAGATTACCAAAAACTAAGTGAAAAAAAGAGAAACAGAAATATGACCTACATAGTGCTCACATTCACAATAATTAAAATCATATTTCTCAAAGTAAATATTCACTTCAAACAAGAGATGGCAGCGCATCTTCAACCGCGGTAAGCGTAGCTTAGCGTGGCTACTATTACGTAGCCACGAGCCCCTTTTTTATGTACTTAGATACCAAAATAATGGTTCTGGTATCTAAGTACCTACAGAGAAAAACTCCAAAATATTGATGCAGGGTCCTTATACCTTTTGCCATAATTCACACTTGATGAATTTCTATTGCCAAGCGACTGTCGATCTACCCTGAATTTGTAGAATTTAATGCCAACAAAAGAGTCGAGGTTTCGTTCATAAACTTCGGGCATTTGTTAGACATGCCTTATTTTATAGATTTGGAACTCACAAAGGAACGTTCCTAAGTTATGTATGGGAGTTGGAAGCTCTCGGGATTTATTCCTTCGACGGAATTCTTTGGATCCGCCAGAGGGAATTAGGTGACACTAATTTCTGGAATTCGTTTTAGAACAATGTTGGTATGTAATAATTGGTTTTGTGACTGTGTTATTTTTTGGAGGAAGTTGTTATATTATTTGTTAGGACAATAGGTTTTTTTTTTGTTAATTTATATCATCATCTGCCTAGCCTTTTCCCAACTATGTTGGGGTCGGCATCCAGTCTAACCGGATGCAGCTGAATACCAGTATTTTACATGGAGCGACTGCCTATCTGAACTCCACAACCCAGTTACTGGGTAATACGATACTCCTAGGTAAGACTGGTTGTCACACTTTCGGGCTTCTTACGACCCGTAACGACTGTCAAAGATCCACAAATGACAGCCGGTACCAACGGCTTAACGTGCTTTCCGAGGCACGGAGGGCTCTTGGTATGTAAAGATGGTCACCCATCCACGGACAAACCGCGGCAAGCGTAGCTTAACCTGGCCGACCGACCCGTGCAGCTATTGTTATTTAGCCACATAGATACATTTAGTTTGTTAATTTAAATATAGATAACTTATACACTCTACATCTAAGAACATGTTTAGATGTTTGTTACTCAATCACGCAAAAACGGCTAAGCGGGTTGGGATGAAATTTAGCACACATATGGTTTATAACCTGGATTAACGCAAACAATACTTTTTTATCCCGGTGGTACGTTTCCGTGCAATAATTTCCGACCTCCACGTGGGCGAAGCCGGGTTATAAGTGGACAGTTTAGGCCTGAAAACAAGGCACCTACACCAAAACACAAAATTTCCAAGACAATCATCACAACAATGAAATGGCCACACTCAAGAAAGCTGTTATTAGCCATTAATGGACCTAGAGAAAAAAAACTTCCCACCTACCCTTTCTCCTCAATAAAACAATTTATTTCACCCCAAATTGGACCATTCAAAATTAATAGTCTCACAGATGGAACACGCGAAACAATCTTCAGATAGTCTAGTATCTCAGAAAAGATAGGATCAGAAGGTCAGGTCCATAGAACGAGCGAAACAACACGCACACATAGATTCATGGCCATCAAAGACGACTTTAAACTACTAACCTACATTAAACTTTTCCAAAAAGTAAAATAAACTGACTTCCAGAAAAAACACTATAAAGTGAAAATTTACTTTAATTTCGGAAGTCGGTGACTGGATATGTAGGTATGTATTTTAATTTTTTGCCACCGTTTCACGTTGTCACGCCGACAGGGAGTAGTAATAGGTTAGGTTAGAATTGCGACCAACCGCGTTCTACTTCCATGTTACTGGCAGTTACTTGACTATTTAGTAACAGCGCAAGAATGAGCCTTGCCGGCGAAGAGTCCGGTCGGCAAAGTGTCCTGTCGGCGAAGAGTCCCGTCGAAGTAAAGTCTTGTCGGTGTTCAGTCTGTCGGTAGTGTCTGTCGGCATTTAGTCGTACACTCACTACTAGGCTATATTAGTACCTGCCAGGGGTGCGGGTTCGTTCGAAAGAGACACCACAGCCCCTGGCATACGGGCTACTGAAGGAACACGGGTGGGTTTAGCTCCACCCAGAGCGGGAGAAGTTATTTGATGATTTCTCAACAAAAAAAAAAAAAAAAAGGCTCTATTAGTAAAAAAAGGTAATACAAAAACTGAATTCATTTATCTGTTGCACTCACCTGAAGTACCGGGTACTTGCACATGTACATGTACTTATCCAGGGCACTATAATGGTGCAAAAAGGTTAATCACTTCAGAATTCCATTGACGCTCCCATGCGCTCTGCGCATCATAGACGCAATCCTTTTACGCAGTATGGAAACCATCTGTGTGAGCTTCGGAAAACATCCCTGATGCACTGCAGTAACGTGGAAGCCCCAACAACAATCTGAAGGCATTATTATACTGAACTCGAAGGGCACTGTATGCCCTCTGCGTATTTCGAACCCACAGAGTACACGTGTACGAAGATTGCCAAAAAGCCTTAAAGAGACACTTGCAGATGCTTGTAATTTGCAAAAATGTATGGAATATGCTTGCATGCCATTTTGAAATTCACCAATCAAAAGTTACATAACATTACGCTTGCATTCCCCGAAAGTTTAGGTAGCATAACATCTACTCGTAAATTTCGCCAGTTATGTTAATGTCTCTTTATCTGAGAAATTCTTCAAGAAAAAATCAAATAACACTTTGGCAGACCTGGGAATCGAGCTCAGGACCTTTTGTTCAGCAGTAGCGCTTGCAAGCGCTAGACCAACGAGGCAGTCAGTAGTTGTTATAGCATACGTTTTCCAAATAAAATAAAATTAAAATAATGACAATACAAGCTATTTGCATAAGAAACATTTTAAAAGACCATCGGGAGTGTCTTACCCATTCTTCTCCATACAAAACTACTTTTGGCAGGGGAAACTAGAATCAATGTTTTTTTTTGTAAGCATCTATGGTCAAAAGTGTCTTGTATGTGCCAATCCTACTAATCTACTAATATTGTAAATGTGAATATTTGGATGTTTAGATGTTTGGAGGTTTGTAACTCAATCCGATTTGAGTGACATGTAGTACACAGATAATTTATAACCTAGATTAACACATGGAATAGTTTGAGTCATTCTCAGGAGACTCATTGTTTGGTTGACTTCGGTGTCATTTTTGTTATCTAATTTAGGCATGAAATATCAAATCTAGAGTTAACACTCTACTACTAACATGCTTTAACTTAACTCTAGATTTGATATTTCATGTTAAAAAGGCCTAAATTAGGCCCAAATAATGAGTCTCCTGAGAATGACCCGTTTTTATCCCGGTAGTTCGTTCTCGCGGGATGATTTTTGAGTTCCGCAAAAGCGAAGCCGCTGGCACAAGCTACTTTGAAATAAATGATTGGACTTTGAGGGGCTTGTGGCTAAATAACAATAGCTGCACGGGTCGATCGGCCAGGTTAAGCTACGCTTGCCGCGGTTGGTCCATGGATGGGTGACCACCTTTACATACCAAGACTCCTCCGTGCCTCGGAAAGCACGTTAAGCCGTTGGTCCCGGCTGTCATTTATAGATCTTTGACAGTCGTTATGGGTCGTCAGAAGCCCGAAAGTCTGACAACCAGTCTTACCAAGGGGTATCGTATTACCCAGTAACAGAGTTGTGGAGGTCAGATAGGCAGTCGCTCCATGTAAAATACTGGTATTAGCTGCATCCGGTTAGACTGGAAGCCGACCCCAACATAGTTGGGAAAAGGCTAGGCAGATGATGATGATGATTGGACTTTGACTTACGTTTGTGCATGTTTCAGGCATCAACATTTTTTAGTTGAAAAATGTAAAACAAATTGCGTGTCACGAGTGCGCCTGCACTCACTGTAAGTGGAGTGCGTCTATATGTGCGTGCGCTTTCCATCACTGTATGGAGTTGAACTTCTGCACCTACCTATCTAGCCTGTGCTATTGCTATGCTCAATTATTCACTCATTATTCAACAGGTCTCAATGGAAACTAAGTACTCAGTTAATTACGAAAAGGCTTCATTATAAAAGATGTTACTACGTTCAAAAGCTTAATTCGAGACCTAGATGGGTACTATTGTGGCCTAAATTGTTGTAATAACGTGTCATCATTCCAATGCTTTTGTAAGAATAGCCTTTCAACATTGTATTTTCTGCAAATACAGTACTGAGTTAATTGAAAGTTTTAATTTGTTCCAATACACAATTAGACGTCCGTCTTGTTAGATTCAATGGCTAGACACTGATTTATAGTGAGACAGACATTTCAATGGTTTCGAAATTGAGACGATAAGATAGCTACAGTTGGCGGATGACGTCATTACTTGGTATCCCAAGCAATGTGAAAAGTCTTATAACAGCAGCCGCACTATGGTCGTGTACCTACCGGGTCTTATCCAGTTAAGGTACGCTTGCTGGGTTTTTTTTTTTTTTTTTTTTTTTTTTTTTCGGGTGGGAAATCATCAAATGACTTCTCCTGCTGAGTAGAGCAGGAGGGCGTGTCAGACTTTTACTGACTAAAACCCACCCGTGTTCCCTCAGTAGCCCGTATGCCAGGGGCCGTGGTATCTCTTTCGAACAAACCCGCACCCCTGGCAGGCATCGGCCCTTGCGGACCCCACCTGTGGTTGCTGACATCTTTGACGGCGCGCGTGTGGAACACAACGCGCCGTCCCGTCTACCACTTTTCGGCCGCAGAGGATAGGGAGAGCGGCCAACGCTATACCGACACTCCTCTTCCCCTGCGGCCCCACCGCGTCCGCCATCAAACGGTGGCGGCCCCGTCCAGGCCACGGAAGGGAAGAGCGCTGCTCAGAAGCACCGGCACTCCTCCTCTACCGCAGCCCGTAACCCTCAGCCGCGATGCCTCCCATTCGACATCGCGGCCCACCTCAGTTGCGGTGCACCTCACCGCAACCTACTTTTTGGCCGCTACGTCAATGGCTTGAAGGCAAAAGCCCTGACGAGCGGCCCCACCGTTGGGTTCCTCTTGGCTTCACCGTGGATGGGAGACCACGGTTACTAAGCCCCCCCGCAACGACAATGCGGGAACCCACTCGGGGGGGACGCTTGCTGGGTTGGTCCGTGGATGTGTGACCATCTTTGCATACCAAGTCCTCCATGCTTCGGAAAGCCGTTGGCCCCAGCGGTCGTTGGTAGATCTTTGACAGTCGTAACGGGTCGTCAGAACTCCGAAAGTCTGCCAACCACACTTACCAAGGGGTACAGTATTAACCAGTTACTGGGTTGTGGTGGCCACATGGTCATTCGCTTCATGTAAAATACCGTTTTTTTTTTGAAGGTGCAAAATCATTGAGTAATTTTTCCCGCTCTGGGTGGAGCAGAAGGGCGTGTCAGACTTTTACTGACTAAAACCAACCCGTGTTTCCTCAGTAGCCTGTTTGCCGGGGGCCACGGTATCTCTATTCGAACAACCTGCACCCCTGGTAGAGCTGCATGGTTAGACTGGAAGCCAACCCCAAGATAGTTGAGAAAAGGCTAGGCAGATTGATTGATCACGCCTGTATTTATAACGTAACTTCTAAGCCAACGCAATCAAAAGATACAGCCGTTTATGCTCGCAAGGGAATCAAAACCTACAGGGTATTTCCCGTGATCCCAGAATCTTCAAATTTGGTACGAAGCAACGTCTTATAGCACAGATAAAGGAAAAATTGCAAAAAGCATACATTTTTAGTTACATCATAAAATAAAAATAATTTTAATAATTTTAACGGAACCTTCGGTGCGCGAGAGCGACTCGCACCCGATTTTTTATTTTTATTTGACCGGTGTAATGTTGGGCACGTCATAATTGCGGCGGTAAGTCCCCTCTTTGAGGAGTAGATTCAGAGGCGCCACCGCGTCTTCGCCTTCTGCCTGACACAGGTCCTCACCGGACACGGTTGTTTCGTTTCCTGTTTCAGATAAGGCGGGAAAACGCCCGGGTGTTACCACTGCGTAGATCGCCCGGAGGACACAGGGGAGGTCTGCCTGGCTTAGGCGGAGCACCACTGTGTCTTCGCAGAGGCAATCGGCGACGGCGATCTCTCGCGTTCACCCCTGGTCCAGGCCATGGCATGGAGCAATAGTGCATGGGAAGTTGTCACCTCTTTCTGTGAAGCAGTAATGCTCGCAAAGAGGGAGGCGCCGCACGTGAGGGGGAGGCAATCTATGCGCCCTCACGGCCCTAGTTGCCGCAGGAGACGCCCTGGGCATCGGGAATCCCAGGCTGATTCCCGACCACCGTAGGCGCGGACTTGCGAACAGCGAGTGAGGGGTAGCTCGCTATCCGGTAAGGACCAAGCCGGGGTCGACGACACGTTGTGTTCCACGCGCCCCTCAACGAGATGTCAGTATCAACTGATGGGATCCCTAAGGGCCGATGCCTGCCAGGTGTGCGCGTTGTCCGAAAGAAATGCCGTGGCCCCTGGCACACAGGCAACTGAAGGAACACGGTCAGGTTTTAGTCAGTAAAAGTCTGACACGGCCTCCCGCTCCACCCAGAGCGGGAGAAGTTATTTGATGATTTCCCACACTCAAAAAAACAAAACCGGTGTAATGTTAGGATCATGTCAAACTCCTATACTTAGGTTAATAGCAAAACATAAATTAATTAAATTGTAACAATATTAGCATCTGGGACTATAAAACGAACTTTACTTCATTACTAATGTCTTTCCTTAACTTGTACTCACACATATAGCATAACCATAATCAGCCTACAATGTTCCCACTGCTGGGACACAGGCCTCTTCTCTGTGAGAGGGAGTGGGCTGTTATCCACCACGCAGGTCCAGTGCGGGTTAGTCGATGTCACATGTCTGTGTTCGAATTTTGGTTCTAGGACATGCCGGTTTCCTCACGATGCTTTCCTTCACCGTTTTGAGAGCAGTGGTGATGAAATAATTTACACAAAGTTAAGCACAGGTTCGAATATACGACCTACAACTCGTAAGTCGTGGCCATTACCACCATCACTGGTCCCCGTATATTCAGACATATTCGTCAAAAAAAAAGAAAGTTTAAAAAGAATTCTATCTTAAACAAATACACCAATCTGATCAATACGACGTTACGTTACAAAGATCAACAAATTAATATTCAGCCAATGAATTTATTCAGTGAGTCCCCGGTTGATTCGGAATCCAATTTTAGGTTATTTAAATAGTCCTCCCTGAGGAGTGGGTACAAAATTAGAGGAGACGTTTGCACGTTTTCCTGGAGCGTGCTTAAATACGTAGGCAAATGTAATTACTTTTAGATGTTAGGGCTACCAGGGTCGTGCGTGGAACTGATCTTTGTATTTTTTTGCAACTGCCTGACGATTTCTATCCTAGATTTTCTTTTTTCTTATGTTTAGGTGAAGTACTGCGAGAGTGGACTGAGAGGCTTATTGTAGCTAAGTAAAAATACCCACACGGTTCCATTGGGCTGGTTACGCTTGCCGTGGTTAGTCTGTGAATGGATGACCATCTTTACATACCAAGTCTGCTCTGTGTCTTAGAAAGCACGTTAAGCCGTTGGTCCCGGCTAGCTGTCATTCCTGGATTTTGGACTTGCGTTACAGTTATCAGATGCCCGAAAGGGTCGTCTGCATGTAAAATACTAGTAAATTCACCTGCATCCAGGTAGACTGGAAGCTGACCACATCACAGTTGAGAAAAAGCTGGGCAGATGATGACAACTTTTTGGGTTAAACGATCTACTCGTATGATGGCTGGTCTCAGATGTAGCTAAAACAGTAACATATCAGCAATTCATGCTCTCTTTCTCACTCCCGGTTCAGGATAGTATCCCATTCGAATAATTTTTTCGATTTTGAAATGCTATCTAGTGTTTTTTTTAATTTCAGCTGGCAACCCTGAACGTCAGCAAAGCGAAGATGTCGCCCTCTATGAATTACTCCCTTCATTTAATCAGTCAAAGTCTGAGATTTGTACAGTACGCATTTTGTGTGTTACGTTTCTACACATTATTTTATGTTCTTTGAAAGACAATAGGGACGTCGAAACATCTTCTTTATATTTTTTCTTTGATTAAAGTATCTTGTCCTTGATTTTACTACAAAGGTGCGGTGTACCGACATTTTTTTTTTCAGATTTTATTTAAACGTACGAGAGAAAATAAGTTTCTTTTTAACCAGCGCGCAATAAACTTTATCCATGAATTCAGCATATCATTCTAGACCCCCAGTGCAAAAATATTTCGCCAGTTATACAAAAAAAAAAACAGCTGTTTCATAGAAAAGTGCAGTATTTACGCCGTCGTTTCTTTTTTTCTTCCATCTTAGTGACCCCAATTTTTATACCCCAATAGAATATTGAGTACCTTACAAAAATAATACACAATTAGCTGTAATTACCTAATAACTACAAACAAAAAATAATAATCCACTTTTACCATGCATCAGCTGTGTAGCTTGACCCCGGGGTCAAGCGCCTAACAGCTGATAGCGCGCGTGCGAATCGTCATCATCATCATCATTTCAGCCGAAAGACGTCCACTGCTGGACATAGGCCTCCCCCAGGCTCCTCCACTTCGACCGGTCTTGTGCTTCCCACATCCAGCGGATACCTGCGGCCTTCACAAGGTCATCGGTCCACCTTGTGGGGGCCTACCCACTCTACGTCTTCCGGTGCGCGGTCGTCACTCCAGAACCTTTCCGCCCCATCGGCCATGTCTTTTGCGAGCAATGTGCCCTGCCCACTGCCTCTTAAGTTTGCCAATTCTTTGGGCTATGTCGGTTGCCTTGGTTCTCCTGCGGATCTCTTCATTTCTGATTCGATCACGTAGGGAAATTCCAAGCATAGCCCTTTCCATTGCCCTATGGTGACTTTAAGCCGTCTGATAAGGCCCATTGTGAGCGACCACGTCTCAGTACCATAGGTCATCACTGGCAACACGCACTGGTCAAAGACTTTCGTCTTGAGACACTGTGATATTTGGGACGAGAAGATATAGCGAAGCCTCCCGAACGCTGCTCAACCGAGTCACATTCGACGATTGACCTCTTTCTCGAAGTTGGACTTACAGAACTGGACAGTTTGTCCTAGGTAAACGTACTCGTCCACAACTTCGAGTGTAGCGCCTCCGATCGTCATGGGGGTGGATGTTACATGGGCATTCGACATGACCTTTGTCTTTTCCATGTTCATTTTAAGACCCACTCTTTCGGAAGCTCTACTGAGGTCATCGAGCATTGCACTGAGTGCGAATCGTACGTTGGTTAAATTAATGACAAAAGAATAATGCAGGTCAAAGGGGATTATTTTGTTTTTGTTTGTAGGTAACTAAATTAAATTACAGCTGATAGTGTATTATTCTTGTTAGGTACTCAATATTATATTGGGATGATGGGAACATGTGCTAGTTAAATAAAATAAAAAATCGTTTCTTTGTGAAAGTTGTTTGTTATGTTGAGTACAATCATGTGTTTAAATATCGGTCACTAATTACCAGTCACCCTATATTTAAATTTTTATGAGTGAACGTCGACTTATGACGAATTTATTTCAAAACGAGACCTACCTGTAGCTATATTGTCTTAACAATTTGGAATATTATTAAGAAAAATACGTATACTTTCTCTTCTTCAGGAGAAGTGTCACCAATTTCGTATAAAGTGAAGGTCGGACACATAAGTAGGTACCTCGGTGGTCTTCTCACAATCAAAAACACGTACAAATATTATTTACCTCGAAGGACAAGGATATTGTAACATTTAATTTTGTATCATCAGTCTGATCCAGCCCGTCACTCCTAGCGACACCCTGAGCCAAGGTCCATATGCCACAGAGGGTGCTCTTAGCGTGTAGTTGCTTAGAAGTTTATGAGCCTTGGAGGCCTTCATTTATTGTGACAGCCACAAGTAGGTAAGTCCGGTTAAGCAGCCGCCAACCTCCTCGGTTGACATGCGAAATGCCAATTTAAAAAAATTAACTTTATATCAGAGCTGTCGAAAGGTCAAGACAGAGTAGGCTTTTGAATTAAAAAAAAAATAAGCTCTAAAATAATATTTGAGAAGCCAATACATCTTACTTAAATTGTGCTAATATCTAGCTGAAAATATTTGCAAACACTTTTTATTTATGTCACAAAGTCTACAAATAAGAAGATTAGTATTTAGGAGAACAGAAAAAAGTGCTGGATTCTTGTTATTTATGTTATTAGAGCTGTAGATAAAAAGAAAAATGTTTAATATTTATTTTAAAAACATGACTGAAATGAAGATTATTTTTCAAGAGATGTTTGTTCAATAATGCGTTAAGCTAGTTTTAATTGGGTACCTATGGAAAGTCTGAAAATATATTATAACAGAGTTTATTTTCGCATTTTCATCCCAATGAAAAGAGGTATTTGTTATCAATTGAAATAGATTCAACATTTATCATTCATAACTATGAACAATCACCAAAAGAGGTGAGTAACCAGGGTCGTCGGCTATAGAAGTTTAGTAAGAAACCGATGGATGTTTTTGAGTTAAAATTTAATTTGATACATGATAAACTGCAGCCTTGTGTAACCCACGATTAATCATAATCGATTGCTTTACCATTGCTTCATATGTTCGAAAAATTTATCTGCTCAACAACGTAAATAACGCAATGAATACTGTTGAACTGTCAAATTGAAACAAATTATGATTAATCGTGAGTTACGCAATTAGGGTGCTGATTCTGGTTGAACAATCTTTATTCTCGTACTTGGCAAAATGAAAAAGGCAGAACTACAAATAAAATGGCCGCAAAATAAAGCGCTTAAAGCGACACTTATCCTTGAATTATAATCCGTAAGGTCGGTACTCGCTGATTTGTGGCTCTCGTTTGACCTCAAACGTCTTTTGTTAATGGATGATATTTTTTGTTTATTGTCGCCTGTTCTTGACAAAATGAGTCCGAGATTTCTGAATTATTATTTTTGTCTAAAAGTCTTTTAAACTTATGTGGGTTCTTTATTGTGTGGTAGAAAGAAATTAGAAATTAATATCAAAAGTTAATAATTTCCACAGTAAAAAAGGCGATATTTTTTATAAGTTAAAATAAAAAAATGGCCTACAAAAGAGTAGGTACAGACGCCAGCACGTCAAGCTTCGCCAAACTGTCAAATTTTCCCAATTGAATACGCATCTTATGCTTATGGATTAAAGTTGAAAATCTATCAAAGAAATTCAACAGATTGGTATAGCTTGATGTGCTGGCGTCTGTACATTGTATTCGCAACTACCCCTTTACAAACATAATGCAGATATCAATAGGAATCACTTTCATTTTGACAGTTGTACAATTTTCATGGCGTTGTTTGTTTTTCTATTTTTTATTTGCTATGCAAATTTTGTCGAACATATGAAAGATGTATGGTGCCGGATGTAAAGAATAGTACCATCCCATTTCATCCCGTGGGTGTCGTAGAAGGCGAGTAAGGGACTTACCAGCGAATGGGCAGCAGTGTTTTCTATGTATTTTACCACCGTACTGCGATCGCCAACCCGCCCGCCAAGCGTGGAGATTATGGGGGACCTATGTCCAGCAGTGGATGTCTTTTGGTTGAAATGATGATGATGAAAGATTGGATTAGCAATAAATAAGTGAGATAATGATTCAGATTCTGATTCAAACTCAAACTCAAATAAACCAATTACAGGCACTTTTGAATTGTCAAGGTCGGTGAGTTAGAAAGATGAAGCTAGTTGCCCATTCCAAAGCGTAGGTACCTATGGAGAAGAACGGGCAAGAAACTCCATGGACACTCTTTTAAAATCATGATTTTGTTACAAAAAGTTGGTTACATCATTATGTTGAAATTGTCAATGTGAGAACGATGTAAAAAGTGCACAGCGTCACACGCGTCCGCAATTAGAACAAAGATAAAAAACAATTCAGAAATTAAAATAAGCCGTGGGAGCTAAGATATGACCAGTCCCTACTGACGGCGCCCGTTCACGGACATGACGTATGCATCAGCACCATTCAGCTCAACCATTTTGAAGGGAACTTAATGATCCAACACACACGCCACCACCAGCGAGACATTTGAGTGAGCATGACATACTCTCAGCTGCCAGGGCACATTCAAGTCAATGAAAGACGTACCCTGTAAATGTTTGCTTTATAGTAGGAACATAGTGCTCACACATATGCTATGCAATTATGCAATACTACAATTTGAATTTATACAATGCAAAGATATCTAGCTTTTACAGTCTTCAGCAGCTCGAACAATGTTTTCAAATGTTATTCAATTTAGTTTAAGCTACCTTGTGGAGCAGGACAAGCAGCGTTTAGCCAAGCATTTTTGTCAGCGATGTAATCCCCTAACTCATAATAAGCATGGCTGCATAGTGTGCGTTTTATACAAGATTTCAATTTCGATACATTCGGTTCGAGTATGTGGGGAGGTATTTTATTGTAACATTTTAAACAGTACCCCATGAAGGATGAGTCTACTTTAGCCAGTCTGAAGCCTGGTTGAACCAATTGGTGCCTATTTCTCGTTCTAATGGTGTGTCTTTCACCTCGTTTACTGAAAAGATTTAAATTTTTCCTAACGTACATGATGTTCTCATAAATATATTTACAAGGTACCGTCATGATATTAATAACTTTGAACAGTTTCCTTAGAGAATCCCGCGTACGGAGGCCATATATTGCTCTAATGGCTCTTTTCTGCAGAATAAAAATAGACTCGATCTCTGCAGCCCGTCCCCATAGTAAAATACCGTATGACATGATACTATGAAAGTAACTGAAATAGACTAGCCTAGCGGTTTCTACATTAGTGAATTGGCGGATTTTTCTTACAGCATATGCTGCTGAACTTAGCCGTCCTGCAAGAGCTGTTAAATGAGGACTCCACTGTAGTTTAGAGTCGAGCGTGATCCCTAGGAAAACAGTTTTATCGACGAATTCTAGTTTCTCTTTATTCAATACTACGTCACAATCAGTACTTTTAACATTTGGTAAAGCAAATCTTATGCATTTAGTTTTTTTCCCATTTAACACTAAATTATTAGCAGTGAACCAATTTTGTACCAGCAGTAGGGCATTATTTACGTCGTCAAGATTTGATGCACGTCTATTTATTTTAAAAATTAAGGATGTATCGTCAGCAAATAACACCATTTGTGGTTGGTTTTTTAATAAATGGGGTAGATCATTAATATATAGGTACTAAAAAGAGGAAAGGACCTAATTAATAGTGTGTTATGCAATTACGATGCAGAAAACCAACAAAGGAACACCCGAACCAGGATACCATGGCCCCTGGCACACAGGCAACTAAAGGAACACGGGTGGGTTTTAGTCAGTAAAAGTCTGACACGCCGTCCCGCTCCACCCAGAGCCGGAGAAGTTATTTGATGATTTCCCACGCAAAAAACATAAAAATCGTAGAAACGATCTCTTGATATCTGTAGAATTTAGGCTCGCAGTCAGCACGTCAAAAATGTGAGGTTAACATGTACCTAGCCTTATCCCAACTAAGTTGGAATTGGCTTCCAGTCTAACCAGATGCACCTGAATACCAGCATTTTACATGGAGGGACTGCCTCTCTGGCCTCCACTACCCAGTTACTGGATAAAACCATTGGCATATTGCCATTTGTAAAACTGGTCGTCACACTTTCGGGCGTCTGACGACCCGTAACGACTGCCAAAGAATCACGAATGACAGCCAGGACCTACCTCGAGGCACGGAGGGTTCTCAGCATGCAAAGATGGTCACCCATCCACGGGCCAAACGCGGCAAGCGTAGCTTAACCTGATCAAACAAATTGTGCAGCTTTTATTACTTCTCTTGCGCAAACAGAAGTTCTAAAAATCTCAATATGAATACATATTGGTCGAAATAAAAACGCTTATTAATTGAAAAAGACAATGACTTCCTTCCTAAAAGAAAATGACATCGAATATTAATAAAGGAAGCAAAAATATGTATCGAAAAACGTTAATGTCATATCCGAGCGACACCGAGACCTAAAGTTATTAATTACGACAAAGGATCTTTGATCTTCCAAATTGATTTCATCGTCTCTTCATTAGAATTTTTAGGACGCCGTGAAAAATTCGATGAAACCCCTAAAATGTAAGAGCCTCTTGATTTAAGCTCAGCTATTGTATCGATTTATACAGTAAAAGATATCACGATATTTAATAGTCATTTATACCTGCGATATTTTAAAATTTAAGGCAAAGGTAGAGAGATGCCTTTGCTCAGCAATGATACATTGCAATAGGCAAGCTAAAATAAATCAAAATCAAAAGTCATTTATTCAAACTTGACAGAGAGTCAGCACTTTTTGAACGTCATAATTACATAAGACAGTCCCCCAAAACGCCCGCCCTTCACTAATTGCCAGATAATCGGATATTTGATCAAAAGTTGACTAAGACAGAAGTCTACTAAAATAAAAGAATAGAAAAGGTGTGAAACAACTCAATAAATTGGCCGCTCAACTCACAATACCGTAAAACGGGGTGAATAGAGACTGCAGGGGTGAATCGAAACGAAACTTTAAAGTGGATTTTAATCTTGAAATTAGATAGTTTGTAGCCAAAAAGGACCCTAATGTGTTTACTGTTTTATAATTAACGATTAAGTGCCTTTGTTGGCAGAAAATGATGATAATTTCAACAGTAAAATACACTTTAAAGTTTCGTTTCGATTCACCCCTGCAGTCTCTATTCACCCGTTTTACTGTACCAACTTGTGTCAGCAGACTTAAAAGACGCAACATCCTACAATTGGATAACTTGCCGAGAGCTGCGTTATTCATATGAGAGTTGCTCCTGATGAGGAATAACTCTTCCCTGCTAGACCTTCCTACAAATCAAATCAAACAATCAGTTTTTTAAAACTAATTGCAAGATAATCAAATCAAGAAAAATACATGGAAGAGGTGTGTTTAAAACATAATATTTAGGTATACTCGTAAGTTTCATAAGTTCCCATTATGTGAGGTAAAAGAAGAGGCCTGAATCCAGCAGTGGGAATATTATAAGCCGCTTATGTATGTAGTTTTATACCAACAACAGCTTAACCTTGTCCATTTTTGAACTAGCCCTTATCAGAAGTCGTCTCAACTAGAACAGCCATTATTGCAATAAGAAGAAATAAGGTGACACTACCAAAATAGATATCTACGAAGTTCTACGATCTACGTCTTCATAAATAGTCAGATTTCCCAAAATCTCGAGATACTTTTGAAGTCACAGTAATTTTAAACACCGCACCCAAGGATTGAAAATCTAAAATTCATTCAAAAACTTTAAACTTGAACCTTCTCAAACGGCACCACGCCAAGTGTTTGTAAGTCACTAACTTCAGTAAGTTCGTGTGAATAATGCACTCAGCTGATTGCACTATCTAGTGTAATATTCAGTGGTACATCACCCTTACAAATGTCTCCTAATTCCGGTAGTTGGTTTGGGGTGCATTCCTAATGCCGTGCTTTTTGTAAGTCACTTTTGGGAGTTACGAAAGGGTACAATAATGATCAGTCTTCGCTAAGCAATACATAATATTAATATTGAATGCAAACGTAGTCAATTTGTTTTTTTAATTAACATTTTCCAATATAACTGGGTTGTGGAGGTCAGATAAGCAGTTGCTCCAAATAAAATACTGATATTCAGCTGCATCTAGTTAGACTGGAAACTGACCTCAAAAATATTTGGCAAAAAGCTAAGCAGATGATGACGATGATGATGTATTTCTGTGTTTAAAAAAAAAAAAACATTTGAAGAGGTGTTATTAGAAATAATAATGTTCCTATCTCCAACTTATTTGCGTTTAGTCCACTCTCAGCCCCTCGACTCTTAATATATAATGTGTCCACTGGACCCCTGACTATAGTTTATTCTTGACCCTTGGGGGTCGAGAGTGAATTTTATTTTCCAGCCAAGTTTTAGTTTCCTTTCGACCCCCAAAGTAGTCTGTACCTTACTGTACCAAATATTAATTTTAGGACTTACCGAACTAGGGGTCGAAAGTGGACAAGGCATACCTGTCCTTTTGTCTGAAAGTTCAGTCTCACCCCCTGGAGGTTGAGTGTAAACTATGTTTAAGCTTTGAGAGGAAACAAATTTACAAATATTTTTTTAGGGGTCGAGGGGCCGAGTGTGGACTAAATGGTTATTTGATGTGCCCGGCACTGTAGGTAATAACAAATTTAAATGGGTATGTTTTTCATATGTTCTCCTCCACATTGTGTATGGAAAACATTAATTTCAAAAAGTGATTGTTTTGACTTATAAAATAAACTCTTTGCTTTCTTATTTTAAATATGCACCTTCATTGCTTTTTTTTAAGAAAAGTTTCCTTAGCGGTAGTACCTTCTCCACTCTTACCACGTCCACGTTGAAGATAACGTGAGTCACGTGTTCATGTGGCAGCCATAAACGAAGGTAAGGGGGCACTAAAATAAATATAAATATTTTAACTCACGGGGGCTTTCAGATTTCCTCCTTGGATAAATGAGAGAGTTTTTTATGAAGTCGATTATTTCTACAATCGATTGTTAAATAATACCCAACTAGATTATTTGTCTGAGTGACTCTAGTTGGTATGCTATTCGTAGATAATATTATATACTATTATTTTTTTATTGAAGTTGATTGTTTTCATTCCATTAAGGGGAGAAAAAAAAAGGATATTAACAGCAAAAAAAAAAAAAAACATCCGATCCCCAGAGAAAGACTTCAAAGAGCAAAATAGCTTTAATTTTATATTTTCGTTTTTTGTCACCGAATCAGAAACTGTCTAAGCAAAGTTAATACAATTTACATGTAACAAGCCTTGAATACGTACCCAATCCATTAAAAAAACAAATTTATTCATATTACTTTATTGTCACAGATATCCCGAAAATCACACGCTAAACAAAAAACATAAAAACAGTCGAATTGAGAACGATTATTTGATGTCGGTACAACACTAAATAATGCTAATAGGGCTCAAAATTAAATCCACATGTTTATTGGAATTTATAATATTTAAACACTCCTACCACACTTTTGCTTTCACAATCTAAATTGACCACAATAAACTCCAACCACAACCGCAACCGCTACAACCAAAAACAAAACAAAAATAATCCTCAACTTTATACGACGCAACATTTTCAAATAACTCGTTTAATAAAAATAACGAAACTTTAGTAGTACGCAAACAGAACTGGGACCCGAGCTTCGGAACTTTAAAAATCTTATTCGGAATATACGCTCATGTTATGCGGTGCAATAAACATAGCTTAGGTTGAAACTTCCCGGGCCAGTACCGTTGTTTCGTCGACATTAACAACAATTCTGAGAGCGCTAACATGCTGGCTATAACCGTAAAGATCTCAGCACAACATGGGTTTATTTTAGCTGCAGACTTCTTTGTTGCTGTTCCCCCGGATGCTGGAAATACGAGTCTAAATTATTGTTTAAATGTTGAGGAAGAGGCCGTGGTTTTTCACTATCATTAATGTTCCCTACTAGCTTTTGCCAGCAGTTTCGCCCGTGTAGGGGTCGGAAATTAGCTCACGAAAACGTACCATTGGATAAATTAACAATAGATTAAAAAATCTAAAAAACACCCTTTAAAAACCAAAACTAAAGAACTCGGTTAAAAAGCAGAAAATAATTTCAAAGAAGCGTGGGGTGCTTTTTGAGGTATTTTTATAATAATATGAAGCACCCCACGCTTTTATGAAATTATTTTCTGCTTTTTAGTTTGGTTTTCAAAGCGTGTTTTTAAGTTTTTTTTTATCTGTTATGTAATTTCTATTATTTAGTTCAGTTAACTACAAAAGCGTGATTTTTGAATTGTCATCGGTCCTCGATAAGTCTACAAAGTTTAAATGATATCCGACCGTTTGAAGTGGGTCAAAATCAAGTCCAAAGGAGTCGGTTACAAACAACCAAACAAACATACCAGATGAACCTAATAACAAAAAAAGCGTGTTAAAAAGTTGATGGACGCTGCTGCAAGTGCTAAGCTCGTTACAAAATTCTGGGCTAGCTGTATATAGATTGCTATTGACACGCTAAGACGAAGAAAAGTATCCTATGTGCTGATCCAGGTCCGTGTGCCAAATTTCATCCTAATCCGTTCGGCTGTTCTTGCGTGATTGTGTTACAAACATCCAAACATCTAAGCATACAAACTTTCCTATTTATAACATCAGTAGGATAGTAGGATAAGTATGTCTCGTAGGTCTAGATTGGCTGCAAGCGACTGCTTAGAAACCTAGATCCGGCGATCTAGGTTTCTATTTCTAGGTCAGTGCTACCGGTTGTTTTTTTTTTTTTCATCAAGAATTCCTTAGCCCAAGTTAGTGGGTGTTAGAACATGGTTGATGGCAATAGGTTCGCCCTCTATTATTATTGTGATATTTAAACATAATTAGGGCTACGTGAGTGTATTACATTACACCTCTGCTTACCGTCTAGGGGCATACATGCGTAAAGTTACGTTATCAAAACGCAACAACATTTTTTCAAGTCAAACAGACTCCACCACGCTTAGCAAAGAAACTCCTTTGAAGGAACGAAAATAGAGCCCTCTTCTTTTGAAAACTAAAACACGGGGATGTAGATTGGCAAAGCAAAAACATTGTTCGAGACATAATAAGGGAAGTACAATGTAAACTTACACACTGTTTATACTACTTGGTAGTAACTTGTAACTTAGTCAAAGTACACTGAACATTAGGCAGTGGAATATTAAGTCTTCTATATGATATCGGGATAGTTGGAGACGGAATACGCAATGTATTGTTAGGTCAGTGATTAAAAGTCGGAGTTAGTTCATAAATTAGTTCAAGCCCGTACCTATAACTTATGATACTTATGTAAGCACTTACAAATGCACTGAATACGAATGAAGTATTTCGGTGAAAAGGGCAGCATTTGTATTGACAAAGTTCAATGCTAGTGATAACGGCCTCGACTTATAAGTTGCTGTAGGTCGTAATTTCGAACCAAGATGCCAGCTTTGCTTTGCAGAAGGAAAAACATCGTGAGGAAATCGATATGTTCTAGAACCAAAAAATCGGAGGCATGTGGCATCTACCAACCCGCAATGACCCGCGTGGTGGATTACGTCTAACTCTTTCTCAAAGAGGGGAAGCCTGTGTCCCGGAGGTGAACATTATATGCTAATTATGAATCACATAGGCCTCCCCCAGGCTCCTCCACTTCGACCGGTCTTGTGCTTCCCACACCCAGCGGATACCCGCGGCCTTCACAAGGTCATCGGTCTACCTGAGGCCTTATCACTCTACGTTTTCCGGTACGCGGTCGCCACTCCAGAACCTTTTGGCCCCATCGGCTATCTGTTCTGCGAGCAATGTGCCCTGCCCACTGCCACTTAAGTTTGGCAATTCTTCGGGCCAGTGTGTGTTGCCAGTGATAGTTAAGATGGGCGTGCCTCAAGGTTCAATTCTTGGCCCTTTTTTATTTCTAGTTTATATTAATGACCTTCCTTACCTGATGGCTAACTTCTCGGATATAATTTTATTCGCTGATGACACTTCTCTTATTTTTAGAATAGATAGAAAAGATACAGATGTCTTACATGTCAATGATAGTCTAGCTGTTCTTTCGAAATGGTTTGCCGCTAATAATCTTTTACTCAATGCGAACAAAACTAAATGTCTTAAGTTCTCGTTACCAAATGTACCCCAAGTAGGTCTAAACTTAAAACTTGATGGGAAGAAACTAGATGCTATTTCGGAAACTGTATTTTTGGGAATTACTTTAGATTCAAAATTGCAATGGGGTGCTCACATTAGAGCTCTTTCAAGTAGATTAAGCTCAGCTGCTTACGCAGTAAGAAAGATAAGGCAGTTGACGGATGTAGTCACAGCTAGGTTAGTTTACTTTGCTTATTTTCACAGTATTATGTCTTATGGCGTTCTGTTGTGGGGATCGGCAGCTGACGTAGATTCAATTTTCATTTTACAAAAGAGGGCAATCCGCGCAATCTATAAAATGGGGCCTCGCGAGTCTCTTAGAAACAAATTCAGCGAAATTGATATTCTAACTCTGCCGTCTCTTTATATCCTAGAAAATATCTTGTACGTTCGCAAAAACTTAGGCCTTTTCAAAAAACGATGTGATTTCCATAATCTGAATACACGTAGTAAAGATGAAATTGTGATTCCAAAATTTAGATTGACTAAAACTAGCAAGTCATTTCTAATAAACAGTATCCGCTTCTATAACAAGTTGCCAAAGTCAGTTACAGAACTTAGCGATGGAAAGTTTAAAACGCACATCAAACATATCCTTATCAAAAAAGCATATTATAAGATAAAAGACTACGTTGAAGACAGGGAAGTTTGGCATTAATTCCTTCTGCACATGTGGCTTCCCTGGTACCTCATTAACAGCATATCTATGTGAAAGTCTATTAACTGCTCTCAATGTTCTTTTTATTTTTAGAATGCTGACATATTCTCGTCATTATTTGACATTATACATCAATTTTAATATCAACTATTTTTTAGTGATTGTCATGTTAATCATGTCACTATGTTTAATTAGGTTCATTTTATTTATGTAGATTATTTTACATATTGTGAATGGGAGAACGTTGTAGGCCTTACAGACTGTAGATTTGTAGACGATTTTCTATTCTGGATTCGTCTAAGTACCTGGTACTTATTTACAGGCCTGCACTGTCCTCCCATACATTTTTTTACCTGAAAACATTGTTAAAGCCAATCATTTTTAAAAGAGTAACCGTGGAGTTTCTTGCCGGCTCTTCTCCATAGGAAACAACATTTTGGAACCGTGCACCTAGCTTCTGACGTTTCATAAGTGCCCATGCAGGTTTATATGAAATAAAAATATTTTGATTTTGATTTTGATTTTGATTTTGATGACCTATGGTACAGAGACGTGGTCGCTCACAATGGGCTTTATCAGAAGGCTTAAAGTCACACAAAGGGCAATGGAGAGGGCTATGCTCAGAGTTTCCCTACGCGATCGAATCAGAAATGAAGAGATCCGCAGGAGAACCAAGGCAACCGACATAGCCCGAAGAATTATGAATGATGACATGCAAAAGCCACATCTTGGTCGTGAATGAGAAACTGTTGTAGGTCCTGCAGACTGTAGATTTGTAGACAATTTTCTATTCTTTATTTTCATTCCTCTAAGTACCTTTGACAGGCCTGCACTGTCCTCCCATACCTATTATCACTGTAATTTTAAAACATTGTAAAAGCGAATTATTTTTAAAAGAGTAACCGTGGAGTTTCTTGCCGGCTCTTCTCCATAGGAAGCGAAAAATTGGAACCGTGCACCTAGCTTCTGACGTTTCAAAGTGCCCATGCAGGTTTCTGTGAAATAAAATATTTTGATTTGATTTGACTTGATTCGTCGACATTGGCAACATCTTCATCGTTAGTTAATCTACTTATTATGAAGACAAGATGCTCATTTACCTAATGCTTTGGTAGATACCAGCTGAACTTTCATTTTTCAATGTGCCTCTTCGTCATTTTGCTGGCACTAAAGTTTGCATAAAAATCTATTATCTTAAATCATGCAATCTATCACTTTCTCCGACTAAAATATCTTTTCCATTTCGGGAGTTCTCCTTATTACTAACTATCAATTCGTACTGAGTACTGGTAAAGGTTCCCGCAGGCAGGTGCGACGCGATTCTGATAAAAAATATTCTAAGCACTAGAGTTGGATTATTAGTCGAACTCGCCTGAATAGCTGAAACGACACTTTTGAATAGTATGTTAACTTCTGTAGGTCATTCGGACGAAGTTACTTCATTTGTGGGCGTTTCTACAATTCCAGAAATACTTACTAGGCAATTGGCACTTTTGGATTTTTTTTAGAATTCTTATAGTTTGGAAAGAAAATATTTTTCTTACCAGATAATAGGATAAAATCGAACTTACGTTATTAATTTATAAGGGCGAATAAGATCGTGCGAATCAACTAATAGCCCTAGAGTCAAGTCGCGCCTGTTAGCGGGGTCCTTAAAAGCAATTTTCAAATGTCGAAAATCCAAGTTTTCGCACATTTGCTTGAAAAGCTGAAGACAGCGCGGATTTATGGTTTTAAAACCTTTCTAGAAAATAAAATTTCGATTTGTGAGAATGTCATC
The DNA here is from genome assembly GCA_949987655.1 of Polymixis flavicincta. NCBI lineage: Eukaryota > Metazoa > Arthropoda > Insecta > Lepidoptera > Noctuidae > Polymixis > Polymixis flavicincta. The sequence goes on from OX465182.1 coordinate 20,540,239, forward strand.
TGGAATAAAAATATCTTGAAACTGTCGAGCTTAGCACTATGGGTAACTTGTTTAACAGTTGAATTATTTAATGCAATTGCTTTATCGTCTTCTGTTAAGATCATAGGAAAAGTTGTATTCGTTTTGAATGGAAATGGTGCTAATTAAAAACTTCTGCCTCAGTGTTTTCTATGTTTCATTAATGTGCTTGTATAAAGGGAGTCGTCGCGTCATCTGCTTTTTTGTTTGGCCTAAGAGGTAATCACACTTCTTCTTTACGTGTATCGACGGCAAATTTATAAAAAAAAAATGGGCCCAAAATCCAGCTGCCCGAACTCCACTGACTAACGCAGTCATAAGATCATCAAATGCACAGGTGACAGCATGCAGCGCAGGATTGTAGGTGGGCTATTGTCTGTGATGAAGTGCCGCACATGCACTTGAGACCTGAGCCGTCCGTGAAGCCTCATCTGTGGAAATTGTCTTTGCTCCGACCGACTTGGATTCAAAGTCTATTTAGAGATTTCCAAGTCAGCCATGGTAACGCGTGCCTAGTAAAAAGTACGGTAAGGCGTGCGGGCCAAAACAGAATGCTCAGAAACGGTTGGATAAAATTGTCGGGGGTTTATTAATACAGCTCTTGCCCTAGATTATATCTTGCTGTGGAAGCGTTACTAAAGCTGGACAGGCCAATTAACCCTAAAAAACATGTCAGCACATGTAGTTGTGCATTGGGTGACGTGAGACAGCTTGTAGCTTCGCACACTGTACAAGTCGATGAAGGTACAAGTGTAATAAAAAAAACATATTTCAAGTATACACTGAGCCCCGTTGGTACTCCATTGCGGAAGGCCTCACCATAATGTGATACAACACAAGCTAATTTCCATTTCAATGCAGAGACCACACACCCATTAAAATGATACCCTTACAAAAACAAAACCACCTTTTTAGAAACCCCTATATTACCTCCATTAATTCGTAAACCATGTAACCATAAAAATTACCAACAACGTGGCTTTGCTGGTCACGTTGGGCATTCTGAATGGGCCCAATTAGAGTAGTCCCCTGAAAGGGCTCGACCACAGAATAAATACGTACAGAAGGTCAACTACATTGAACGAGCGATAACGCATGCAGAGATTTAGTAAAGTAAAAAAAATAAAAAAATATCTAAATAAATTTATGTTTGTGAATAAATAAATAAATTGTTATTTATACTGAATTACTGAATTTAAATGTTAAGCATCTTATAGTTAATTTTCACGTGCATCAAATTATTTTCGAGTAACTATTATACATATACTATGCTATGCACTTACCTATCCTTCTATAATTTAGAATGAAAATGCTAGTTCAACAACGTGACATATGCCAGTTATGTGTGAATGGATACGGGTCCATTCACCAGAACCCCGAAAATCTGACAACCAGTCTTAACAAGGGGTATCGTATTACCCAGTAACTGGACTTGTGGAGGTCAGATGAGCAGTCCCTCCATGTAAAATACAGGTATTCAGTTGCATCCGGTTAGGCTGGAAACCAACCCCAACATAGTTGGGAAAAGGCTAGACAGATGATGCTGATAATATTTGAAATTATAGCACGTGTGCATGTATGGGTGCGTTTTCAGGCGGCTTATAGAGCCGGCCTTCTGAACCTTTCTATTCTTTTCTCTCACCGTAAGCATTTGTTCCGTTTCGCCGGCCAATTAACGAGCCACGTGGTGATACATTATGCACTGAGAAAGATGGCATCCTACGCCTCGTGATCACTGAATTTGGGTCGTACACGTTCACGGAAATAGAACCTTTGAAGCCTTTTTTGTGTTGGTGAATGAAAGAAATGTGCCTGATGTTAACTATCTCATGTGGGTTAATTATGTTGATGAAGTGTTTTCTGTTTTCTGTAGAAGACGGTTTTGATGTTTACTCGAGTTAATAATATGGAGAATTATGTATATTTTCATTAGTAGCTAGAAGGGTGGCTGGGACGTCGATGTGCAGCCTGTTACCAATAAAAACAAAAAAAAAATGTTGTCATCATTTTGACCACGTAGATAAGGGACATTTCTATGAAACAGTAGATATTTTTTTTGATAACCATATACATACATTTCATCACTTATTACCATTGCATTTCCTAATCGAACTGCTCTATAATTGACCACAACGGCGATGGAAGTCTTCTTGACGAAAATTGAATCTGCTGTATAATCCGAAACCGAATTTTCATACACGCCACGTAAAAGCAAATGAAGTACGGCCTGTCGCCCATCAACGTGTTCCACGGGAAAGTGGGTCAACGCAAAAAATACATCCCAAACTCAACGCGTCAAATTGAAAAAGTTACACAAATTATACCACATCGCCGTCCTTGAATTAGTTCCAATAACTTTTTTTTCCAAAAATTCCACTGGAACGTGTCGAAATTGGTAAAAATGGAGCCTGAACATGGAGTAGCAAGGAATGGAGAGCTAATGTGCTGGTGATAGCCAAGTTTGACATGAGCAATGGATTTTTCAAACATTGTATATCGCAGAAATGCCACAGCAGATTAATTATTGATTTCTACATATGGAGCGTGACTTCAAAATTTATATAGTACCTACCTAACCTAGGTAAAGCTCGTATTCAAGTGCATCAATTCGTTCGCATAGATCTGCTTAGCAGTAGCTAAGCTAAAATATCCTAGTGGCATTTTATCGCGTATTGAATTTTAAACTTTCGGTGTTGAACTAAACATTGAGAATTCAACAGAGTGCGTCCCAGCGCTTCAATTAAACACACTGTTCTTAAATTTTCAACTTTCAAGTGCGTTGAACATACAGTGGGCATAAAGATCCCTTTGCGATATTTTTACGTTCATACGAACGTAGAAATTATGTGACGAAAATATTACTTAATAAATAAATTTTCGAAACGATGGTTAGCACTCCATTTCGATCATTCCGTGATCCTAAAATTTGCTCGATTGCTCTCGTCTTTGGCAAGAGAATATTACCCTCACATTTCATCTTCGATTGTTTGGGAGTCGCTTGAGAAAATTCGTTTGAGTGTATTGCTTTGAAAAATATTTGTTTTGTGTTGGAACCATGCTGTATTGTTGTGTATTGGCGCCTTCAAGGTCGAATATATTAGTTTTTTAACCCGCAGTTATTTGGGAACGCTGTTGCTTGATTGTTCTCGTACCTTCTTATTTTGGGTACAAAAGAGTTGGTGTGTATAGCTGCTTACAATTTTGTATCAGTTACCTACTATACACACCGATTATTGATTGGTCCTAGTTGACCCCCAACTAAAAACCAACGTACTCATATCAAGACATATGTTTATTGGTCAGGGTATTCAAATTAAATTAGCTAGAGAAACTCGAAAGACGAGGTAGTCATTGATACCTAAATGTGATAAAAACAAAAAGATCGACTTCAGTTAGTGTAGTTGAAGCATCTGTTTTTTTTTTGTGTATACTTTTAAGAAGTCATCGTCGTCATCAGCCTATAGCAGTCCACTGCTGGACATAGCAATCCAATTGCACGCCACTCAGCTCAATTCTCGGCAACTCTCATCCAGTTGCTACCAGTAACCCTGCGAAGATCGTCACTCCACCTAGCCTGAGGACGTCCTACCTTACGTTTGCCAATTCTCGGTCTCCACTCAAGAACACGTCTACCCCAACGGTCATCAGTTCTACGGCTAATGTGGCCGGCCCATTGCCACTTCAGCTTGCTAATTCGAAAATATTCAGAAGTATCGATATATACACCCGGTAAAACAAAAAGAGAGAGATTTCGTCAACTCATACTTCAAGTAATGTTAATCCCAGCAGTAGTTGATCTCCCAAAAAAGACATGAGAAGTTTTGATTCTTATTTTACCGTGTTTAGTAGATACCGATACCCATCTTTAATTTGACCTTGACCATATTGATTAGTAAATAAAGATTCTATGAGGAAGTCTGATCATAAGAATGTAGTTTGTCATCGAAAGAAGAACTCAACGAAAATTCTGAATGACATAAAAAAACGTATATCATTCACGAAGCCGTTTGATCTTCGAAAGTTCAAAAAGCCTTTGGGACAAGCCAAATACTAATGACTCGACTTTAGAGAGAACCTAACGAGTTTGAGCTCAGACTTCAGATTTGTCCGCAAAAACGAGAAACTTTTTAGCACAGCTGACAGATGTAATGGCCCCTTGAAACTCCTCATCTGTGGTATAAAGTAGGCTGAAGAACACAACAAGTCTTTAAGGGCTTTAGAGATCCAGCCCTTCTCTTAATCGTGCATAAGGGGCCTTGTGTCTAAAGTGTCGTGAGAGCCCTCAAAGCCCTAACGTGTAAAAGTTGCAATACACTTAATGATGCTACGATTATGGTATAATATAAAAAAGATGGCTAAATAATAACACCTGCATGGGTTGATCAGTCAGGTTAAGCTACGCTTGTCGTGGTTGGTTCGTAGATGGGTCACCATCTTTACATGCGCTGGGGTTCTGCATAATGCAGAGCGATAGCCGTTTTGCCTGGATGTGACGCATGTTTCCCTCAACCTTTTCTTATCTTTGTATTCCTGTTCTTTTTGCGTCAAGTTTACCACAATTATACGTATTTTCTTTCTTTCTTTTCCTTCTATTAAGCCGTACTCCCCAGCTGTCAGTGCGGGTTGGTAGATGTCATATGTTTTCGGATTTTTGGTTCTAGGACATGTCCTTTTGTGGTGATGATACAATTTACACAAAGCTCCTGTCAGGGTTCGAACATACGACCTACAACTTGTAAGTGGCGGCCGTTTCCACTGGGCCACCACTAATCTCCATGGCTGCTATGCCACAAAAAAATTAATTGCAGCGTGTTATCAGGCTTTACTGTGCTCCTTAAGATCTTTCACTTTTGTTGGATTCATTGTTTCTTCCTCGATTCATAGATTTTTACTTGGAACAATCTGCCGTTATGGAGACAATAATAATAATTATTAGCTTGAGCAAAACTTTGCTTGTATTTTTTAGTCAATAATAGTATTTGGAATCCATTACCTGTTTCGGACGACGTATGTTAGTTACATGATAGAAACTGAAATGAAAATTGATATATAGGATGGCAGGGACGCACAACCTGTTACCGTGGTTTGAGTTCATGATTTTGAACACCAATGTTGATTTTTTTTTATGAATTATTAAAAAATTGCTCTACAGCACATTTGGCCACGCAGGAATTGCACCAAAAAGCTGATTTTTATTTTTGTTTACTGACGAATAATTGCTACGCTTGTGGGTCTAGAACCATGTGCTGAATTCGTGATTTCACTTTGCGCGTCGCTGTTTTTCCTTATAATTACTTCGTAATATCTACTATCTGAATTTCGGATATAATTCTTACTAACCAACTGTGCTTCAACGAAAATTGTTTGCGTCAGCAAAAAGTTGGAAACCTCGGATAGCTCACAGCGGTTGATGACGAAACACTAACAAAGCCTATCACAAGTTTATTGTTAGACAGATCCCAGGGGTCCCATTGTACAGGGCCGTATCAAATGCACTGCTAGCTGAAACGGTGGGGTGAAACCAATGAGTAAAAAAAAAGAATACACGTTGATGGATATGACAGAGTTTAATTGAGCAAGGTTTTTTCATCCGGAAACCTGGTCAACTTATTTTATGATTTTTGAGTTGTTAATTTATTATGAAAGGAAAACAAGGTGTGATAAAAATACTAGCTTCTGACAGCGACTGCATTTACGTGAAGTTTGTGGTTTCCCCGACCCACCCCGTCGCATCGCAACGCCTGCCTGCGGCATAACTTCGTGTTCGCTCAGTGTTCTTTTTGTCTTTTTTCTTATTGCTTGGTCCCTTAAAGACGGAGAACTGAAAGGTAGCGTTTTGCAGTTTTTGCCTACCACCAAGAAAAGAACGCGTGAGTTTATGTGTGAATGACGTCTGGATTATGAACTAGGTATCATTTTAAGTTAAGAGTAACGGTGGAGTTTCTTGCCCTTTCTTCTCCATACGAAACTACATTTTGGAATGGGCGACTAGAATCAATTCTGTTTTAATGTAAATGTTGACGTTCAAAAGTGCCTTTTAAGTGCCTATTTGTAATAAATGCTTTGACTTTATCTTAATACGTAAAACAGAGAGAAAAGCTCTCAAAACAATTTATAAACAAACATAGGTATTTCTCTTTCCTATTCGTAATTGCTTTCAAGCCTGAAAAAATCTGTCGCATATTGAAGCATTATTACTTTTGATGAAAGCAATTATAAGACGGATTTCCAAATAAAAATAATGCAGATCAAATAATACAATACAAAAATAAATTGCTGATTCTCGTCACAATAATATTTACAATATGGAAATTCGTTGCCTATTTCCAACAAATTGGAATAAAAACATTTTAACAATTTGCAAACAATTAGCACCTGGGTTTGATGAGTGTCAAAATGGAAAGCTTTTTGATTAAAATGTTTGTTTAAAAAAAGCTGAATATAGTTTTTGATTATAATAGAATAAACGAGGCATATCTAATCATTTGCCTTATGGTGTATTAAAATCATCATCTTCATCATTTCAACCGAGAGACGTCCACTGCTAGATATAGGCCTCCCCCAAACACCGCCACTTCGACCGGTTCTGTGCTTCCAGCATCCAGCAGATTCCTGCGGCCTTCACCAGGTCATCAGTCCATCTTATGGGAGGCCTTTCTACGCTACCTATTCCAAGTACGCGGTTTCCCCCCCGAGTGGGTTCCCGCATTGTCGTTGCGGGGGGGCTTAGTAACCGTGGTCTCCCATCCACGGTGAAGCCAAGAGGAACCCAACGGTGGGGCCGCTCGTCAGGGCTTTTGCCTTCAAGCCATTGACGTAGCGGCCAAAAAGTAGGTTGCGGTGAGGTGCACCGCAACTGAGGTGGGCCGCGATGTCGAATGGGAGGCATCGCGGCTGAGGGTTACAGGCTGCGGTAGAGGAGGAGTGCCGGTGCTTCTTCGTGGCCTGGACGGGGCCGCCACCGTTTGATGGCGGACGCAGTGGGGCCGCAGGGGAAGAGAAGTGTCGGTATAGCGTCAGCCGCTCTCCCTATCCTCTGCGGCCGAAAAGTGGTAGACGGGACGGCGCGTTGTGTTCCTCACGCGCGCCGTCAAAGATGTCAGCAACCACTGGTGGGGTCCGCAAGGGCCGATGCCTGCCAGGGGTGCGGGTTTGTTCGAAAGAGATACCACGGCCCCTGGCATACGGGCTACTGAGGGAACACGGGTGGGTTTTAGTCAGTAAAAGTCTGACACGCCCTCCTGCTCTACTCAGCAGGAGAAGTCATTTGATGATTTCCCACCAAAAAAAAAAAAAAAAAAAAGTACGCGGTTTCGGTCACGGTCGTTGTACGAGTATTCAAATGTTGTAGACTAATAGGCACTAATCTTGTATCATTTTATTTAAATCGAAAAATCGTGCAGAATAAACAATGTTATTTTTTTTTTTCATTTAAGTACAGAAGCATCTGCTACTTTGATCCATGATAACTTGCACAGAAAAATAACACACCTAATCCGGCCCTGTATTCACGTCAAGGGAACTTTAAGCACTATCTCAAGAACAGTCCCAATTTATATTAAAGGAACCAACAGGGATCTCTTGTTGATTTGATTACGAGCGATTAATTTAAGGGAGTCCATTGGACCTCAAGTATTATAAGCAATAGAACAAAGCTCGACTTAATTAATTCTTCTTCCATTTTCCTTCTCGTTTTGATTACTTCGTTTGTTTTTGATAGTCGGTGCTGAGTTGTTAATATTATATTTTTGGATTAGAAAGGGAAGGATTTTTATCCGTTTTTGTCTAAATGTTCAAGGCGAAAATGTTTTCTTTTGATTTTTTCTAGTCAACTTAATCAAATTATAAAAACACAGGCGCTTTACTTTGTGTAAATTAGATAATCACCACTGCTGTCATAACATCGTGAGGAAACCGGCATGTCCTAGAAACAAAAATTTTGAAAACATGTGACGTATATACCAATTCGCATCGGGCCCGCGTCGTGGATTACGGCCGGTTCCCTCTCCTCAAAAAAAAGGCCTGAGTCCTAGCAGAGTGGGAAAACTATAGGTTGATTATGGAATATAATATTTACATTTCGTTGCGATTTTTATGGATGAAACGACAAAACTCTCGCATTTATTTTGTTCTAGTTAAAGATCTAAAACAAAACAGTTGAAGGTTAATCACGAAGACCTCTCAGAAACTTGTAACATGTCAAGGCTAGGACAAAAATATTTCAGGAAGATATAGCGGAGCCAAGGGACATGTGACCTTAAGACTTACCTACGGATTAAATGGGTTAAGGTCAAGGGACTTTTTCATGGGAACTATAGTCCCACTAATGCAACATATATGTCGACCCGTCTCATTTCCGTGACGCCTTTTAAGGCCACGAGCACAGTGGCGAATGTGGGGTAAGCGTGCACGCTAAGTGCACACGTTGTGAATTGTAGCGGGTTTCGTCGACGCGTTTAGGGACACACTACTAATGTAGAGCTAGCGTCAGTTATGTGTTGTTTGAAAAACGTCGCTTTGCCACATATACTGTATGTACTGTGAAAACCTGAAGGTCTCCACACCGAGATCTAATAATAAAAACACCTATTCTTTAAATTGACACTTCTTTTTTTCCATGCTTCGTGTTCTAAACAAAAAACCTATGCTAAATATTTGAAGGTTTATTCTAAATCAGCTCGACAGTTCGAATGTGATTAAAGTTAATTTATAGCCGGCGGATGCAACGTAAGGTCGTCTCCTTTTCGGGACCTATGTGTGAAAATATTAGATAATTGACGGACTCATGTGGTTTTTCCATAATTCATCCTCAAGTGGTTTAAGGCATTTATTTCTCAAAAGATTAGGTACATTAATCACTTACAGTTAAAGTACAATAATAAGTAAACAAAATAACCAATTAGCGTTTTAGTAGGGTAGATGATAAAAATGTTAGTGGAGATTGTGTATAGTGAGTGCTCGCATCATATCTCAAGAATAGTAAAATTACGGTTTCAGACTGAAAATTTACGCATTAACGTATATTTTGTGATATCGAGTGCTGTTATATAACATGCTACACCATCATCATCATCATTTCAACCGAAACACGTCCACCGCTGGACATAAGCCTCCCCCAAGCTCCGCCACTTCGACCAGTTCTGTTCTTCCTGCATCCATCGGATTCCTGTGGCCTTCACAAGATTATTGGTCCACCTTGTGGGGGAAGTCTTCTAGCTCTACGTCTTCCGGTACTCGGTCGCTACTCCAGAAACTTTCAGCCCCATCTGCCATCTGTTCTGCGAGCAATGTGCCCTGCCCACTGCCACTTTAGTTTGGCAATTCTTCGGGCTCTGCTCGGTTGCCTTGGTTCTCCAGCGGATCTCTTCATTCCTGATTTGATCACGGAAACACAACCAACACAAATAAATTGAGATACCTACGCAAGAGCAGGAAGATGAAGATGAAGTGCTGTTACGTTCAAAAGTTCCTTTCACCTCATTAATTCACCAACTGCATGCAATCACTCGATCAAACAATGTGACGTCAAAAACACTCCGCTATAGTAAAATCCGAATCCCCCAGAGCCTACAATTTGCACTAATATAATGAACCGTCGTGTCCCACTTTAAATCCCCTTTTTAAAGCGACATGGGAGTCGTCATACAAATCTGTCGACAGCGTGAAATCATTCGCGGAACCCCATACAATACGATGGTATAGTGAGTAGAAGTTTCACGATTGTAAAACTTGAGTTTTATTTAATATTGTGGGCATAAAATAATTCTGGCAGATTTTTTTTAATTTTGACCAAAAAATAAAAAAAATAACTTGTGGAAAAATGTCACATAAAATAAAATTTCAAAATCCTACTGTTCCGTGGCCCTTACTTTTCAATTTGGAAGCTCTCAAAATAAAAACCTTTTTAACCACTTATGTTTTAGAATGTTATCGAAAGAAATTCAAATATTAAGGCTTGATACACGACAAGGACCTTCAGCATTTGGGCGCACTAAATTTGTGGGCGAGTGCGGATGTAGCCGTGCATTCTTTAATCGGTCGCATTTTTATTTATATATATATCATTTTCCTTTGTATTGCAAAGCAGTAGACATTTTTTTTTTACTCTTTTTTTTATAAAATGGTTTCACCTCAACGATTTGGAGGTGATTTGGTGTTTTTTTTTTTCTTATTATTTGATACCCATAGAAAAGTGATGCCTAAACCAAATGACGTATCATATTATGTAGATTATTAACAATTTTTTTCAAATGTATATTATGGCGAAAAGTGGTTTCATCTGCATGCTGTTTTCAACCATGTTTTGAGAGGGCAGCCTTAAATGTTGTTCACGCCGACTAGAAAATAGTTGAGAAAAGGCCAGGCAGATAATAAGAAGTTGTCGACCATATGCTCCCCAAGAGTAGGTTTGACTATTATTTATTTCATTAACGATTTTTACGAAGTACCTACCAACACCAAACGACCACTCCGACTACTTTTTCGACTCGGAGAAGACTAGGAGAGCAATCCAAATTCACGAATTTAAGTTCAGTTGTGAAATATGTACAACAAAACATTTTGGTATGAATACAGAGGAATAAATACCAGTGCGCAGACTGTAACCAAGAATTCAGCATAATTATGAGTCTAGACCCTGTAACGTAGAAATTTTTCGTCGGTTACAAAAAAAAAATTGCCTGTCCATACATTTTGACCGCGGAGGTATTGTACTTTTCAATCAAACAGAAGATTTTTTTACCTGTATATAACAGTTTAGTATAATTTCATAAGCTGTTATGCAAATTATCACTCTAGTTGTATTATTAAAACTTTTATCTCTGCACAAAGCTCTAATTACCACATCTCCATACAACTTGTTCTTCTGAATTTCTTCAAATACGTCCTGAACTCAACTTCATTAGTTAATTGGCTAACAATCGTGACTGGCACATGCCTATTAAGTTAATTGAAAGTCATTTACAAGAGAGTAAAATTGTGCGCAAGTACTTACTAATGAAGGGTGTTCATTTTTAACTGGGTGTCTGGTAAGTTGGTCATTTTGTAAGATGGGTTGATTGGTGCACATTGTACCAGCAACAGGCCGGATTTTTCATTGTAATATTTTTCTGTATTCTAATTTATGTTTCAAAATTAAAAGTCATTCATTAATTCAACCTAGGCTGGGAGTCAGAACTTTTTGAACGTCATAATTACTTAAGACAGTCCCCCAAAACGCTCGCCCTTACGACTTCCTAGTGTTTTAGCTGGGAAGAAGAAGTGGCGCAATAAACTTCCTAGCAGGTTTATGTGAAACCGCGGAGCGCTGCTAGTTATTATAATAAAACTAGCAGCGCTCCGCGGTTTCACCCACGCAGTTCTCGTTCCCGTGGGAATACGGGGATAAAATATAGCCTATGTCACCCGGAGATAGTGTAGCTTACCAACAGCGAAAGAATTTTTCAAATCGGTTTATCAGTTTCGGAGCCTATTCAATGCAAACAAACAAACAATAAAATCTTTCCTCTTTATGTCATCCTGGAATGCGAGGCCGTGGCTTCTCAACGTGAAGAAATCCTCGGAACAGTGAGGTTGCTCCGCGAAGCCTGTGAAGCTCCCAGGAAGCTTCTGTGCTTTTGGGCGGAGCTAGGCTGGCTATGTTAGCCAGTATCCCCACGCACAACGGACCGAATGGGAGTCTACGTGCGGAAAAGGGATTCCCACCATCATCTTCATCGTCATCATCAATATTAGTATAGATAATTGAATTGCTTAAAGTACGTAATCTTCTTCTTCTCTCCTAATTTTGATGTGCCCCGACAGGGTCCTGATCTCACTGTTTATACCATCTATTTAAAACCTATTATGGAATGCAATAAAGAATTGAGTATTGAGTACCTATTCTAAAAACAACGTTCAAAAACAAAAGAATTCAACGACATGTTAATAAAAAAGCGAATATCAGAAATACATCGAATATTCTAGTGTTCTAGATTCCAATATTGAAAATGGATATCATATTATTCTAATAGAATTCCTCTGGCGTAGAAGAATAAATCAATAATAGTCTTCATTGTAAATATCGAAAGTTATTTTAGTGATGAAATCTGATAGCAAGGTTTTAATTCAATTGAAATGCAGTGTTTTTGGTATTCAAAGTTGATAGCACTGAGTATAAATTTTCCAAGATCTTATTGCAATTCAATAGGCATTTGGCTAGATCAATGATGTTAAGGGGATGGATATATTATTCTGTATTTTAACTACAATAATAAATAATAAAAAACTTTATTGACACAGAAAAAACACACTTTACAAATATCTTAAACTAAACAAATCTTCTTTAAAAATCAGTATTACAATATTAAAACAGTGAACTGCGTGTTTACATTTCTAAATAACTTATTTAAATAATGTCATTATTTAAATATTAATTACTTTATTTCACCGTTATTATTTGTGTTGGAAAATAAAGAAAATTCTTGACAATTCGAAATTGTCTGTCTTGACGATTAAATTTGGTATAATTGAAATAAATGCTATGAGTTAGAATAAATAAAGTTCATCATTAGCTTTGGACGCTTTTTAAATTTCCTTATAAACTATTTTAACTACGCAACCAGTAACGCAAAAGATACCTTACGTTTGTATTTAATAATTTATTTATTTATTTGGAAACTCAACAGCTTATAATTAATTTACATGAGTATGAATGTGAATGTTCACCTCAATATCAATGAACAGCTCGATGCAATTTCGTCAAAGTTACTAGCAGCTAACAGTTTGCTTACACTGCTCAGTGATAGTGAGATGATGACAATTATCTCCAGAGTTCCGCGGCATTTATAAACTTATGTTAACTATAAAGTATAATTATTAATTTAAATTATAATTATATAAATTACTAGAAAGAAAACATCTACACAAGTACAACTATCAACACTAGCTAAAGTGTGACATGTGTCTTGACACATTGTTCACATTACATGACAGTTACAAATTATGTACCTAAATACTATGGCTATATTATTAATGTCGTCACTTTTATAATATCTACTTTATTTCATTATTTTAGCTGTCCCGCTATTTGTTCCAAATACAAAATAATGTTCAGAATAGTTAATGCTTGTCTGTGGAAAAAAATCCTCTTATGATTTTTTTTTTTTTATGTAGCGTGAGCATTCGAGCAGTTATTGAATGAAAGGCTTGCTGCAGGCTTCATTTTTAATTAAACGAACTAAACTGTATTTCCGGGATATCAACCACTTTTTTTTATTATTTAGCTTCACTATCATTATGGTATTTGTGACTAATGAATAAGTGCAGTGTTAATTAAATATTTTCTTTTTTAATCATTCTGCGTGGTAATTGCGTATCTCGCTATCAATAGCAATAGGTTTTTATTAACAGTTCAACAACATTCATTGCGTTATTTACGTTGTTGAGCAGACGATTTTCGAACATATGTGCAGCGATAGATTGGCAATATCTTTCAAAATCATTCAGATTACTATGCATAGTAGTGTGTACACGATTAGGTTATTATCAACAAAGTGTCTCACATACATAACCAGCCATAAATATGTTCTTATTTTTTTTATTTGTTATAAATACTGTATTATACTTTCATACTTGAGAATGCATGTAATAAAAACCTGTTATACACATAAGTTCATTTTTATTTATTTTTAGATAGATAGATTAATAGGTATTGATTTTACTCCTAACAACATATGAAAATCAATTAACACAACGTATCATTATCTTAACCATGTATTTATTTCTAAACCATATATTGTTCAGGTTTTTATTGGAACTCCCCCTTAATGAACCTTCATACTTTATCCACACTCGGTTTCACTTAGCGGCAGGTAAAGATTTGTTCATTATATATTCATTATCCGCCAGGGGGCGCCACCGCGTCTCCTCTGAATTCATACAGGCCTATTTATCACTTACGGATAAATGAGCATTTGGGTGTTTCGTAGTTCGCTGGTTTCCCTCCCTATGTTGGTAGCGCGGGAGCTGGGTTGTCGTTTTAGGTTCAATCAAATGAAATCATTTTTAATTTAGGTATATATACACCTGATATAAATAACATCAGATAACAAATTAATTATACATGAATTAGAAATTATCACAAAACAAAGCATTAAACAAGGCGTCATTTTAGCCGGAATATTAATTGCCATTTTCGAAGAAATGTTTTAAACCGCGTATCGGTCTTCAATACGTTAAGCTATTTCAAAACCGTTTATTTAAATTACACGTCGATCCCGTCTGAAGTTACTACGACAACTCTTCATCATTTTAGTGTTTCGACGATGAAAAATGTTACATAATGGGCCGCAATATTTAAGCGTGGCATGAGGTCAAAGAGTTTTATAAAATAAGCCCACTGGCTTTTTGAAAGTTTATTTCATACCAGAGGGTTACACACAATGTTATGGACATAAGAGGATTAATATCTATGTACCTATAAACGTCTAGTTTGAGTCGTATTGTCAGCTTTTATAACACGTGTAAAGTCTTATGCTTTTGTGTTCAGATTTACATTAATGAAACCAGAAAATCGTAAACAAAAAATATAGGTATCTTTGTAACAAACAGATCTTTTCCGAATGGCTTGAAGATTTTCTGGAAATCAGTTGTTTAGTTTACTTTCTAAATAATGTTATAAGATATTAACTTTCTTTTATTGAAAGGATGTTGTGGTGGTTCGGTGGTCGTCGCGATGGCTTGATGATTAAGGACTCGCCTCTCATGCACCAGAATGTGGATTAAAATCTGGGCAAGTACCAATAAGACTTTTTGAAGTCATATGAACGTGATGTCCAAGATAAAGCCAGAAAGGTTTTATCTTGGACATCACTGATAGCGGTGAAAACTGGACTTATGTTAATATAAATTAACATCGCCAATCTAACGAACAATCGATGACCTTCAAAAGGCGGCTAGGAGAGACTGGATGTGGAAGGCGGAGGACAGGGTGTTATGGCGCATCCTGGGCGTGGCGTATGTCCAGCAGTGGACTGCGATGGGCTGAGTTGATTGATTGATAGATCGCCAACCCCGTCTTGAGCTAGCGTGGTGATGAACGCTCAGGTCATTTCTACATGAGAAGATGCCTTTACTGTGTAGTGGGGCAATAACAGGTTTATTAGTGACATGACTGTTTTTTTTTTATGTTAATTACTATGTTTTGTTGGTCTAATGGCGTGTGCTAGCTGACAAATGGCAATTAATTTAATTTTATGTTTTGTGTTTAATTGCTTACCTATTATTGTACATAATCAAGTTCTTCTAACTTAACAGACAGCTGTGCTGCTGGGGAGTTTGTTGCGCCACTTCTTGTTCCCAGCTAAAGCACTAAGAAGTGGTGAAGGGCGGGCAATTTTGGGGGACTGTCTTATGTAATTTTGACGTTCAAAAAGTGATTACTCTCAGCCTAGTTCGAATAAATGACTTTTTAATCAGTTAAATATCAATCACACATTTCCATTCCATGCTCCCGCACTACCGCTGCGAGTACAACATCTATCAACGTGCGGTGTGTGCTGCATGCCATCAGTCAACGCGGCCCGATCTGAAACTAGATAACGCAGATATATTGAGATGTACACAGCTATGATACTGCGTAGACCGCTGCATAGGATTTTACATTTAGTCAGGTTATTTTATGACACGTTAGAAGATTAGGCTGGTTTTAATCCTGCTTTAATGATTATTCTATGCCAATAGATTATTTATATAACTAATACTTTAAGCATACAAATGTACAGAAGCGGAATTAATGCCATGGGCATTTTCTACCAGTCGACCTTTGGGTGATGTAGAGACAAACAATGGTAGGTGCAATAAATTAGAGGAAAAAATGCATAAACCTATTTAAACTATGAATATAATATATGTACCTAACTGTATATAAATATAAGCACAAAAAAATATATGTAAATAAATGGATTTACTAAAAACAAATGAGACAAACAATGACAAAACATTACCGTTGTAATGATACTGCTTCTTGCGAATGTGCTCGCGAACTTTAACTTTGAAGGGCTATTAGGTAGGTATATCTATTTGTCTCGACTTTGTTTTAGATGTAAAATTTCCTAGGAATAGGCAGGTACCCAGAATCAAAGTTTTCCTTGAAAACCGTGACATTATTCTGTAATCGATGAAAAATGGAAAGCCACATGGGGGAAGCGCCAGTGTGGCTCGCGAAATTCCAACTTTCTCAGGTTTTTTTTGCTATTTCAGCTCAATATTAGGCTATATATTGAAAAGAATATGATTCACGTCCATGACACGTAATGTATTTACTGAATTAGAATCATTAAAATCATCTCAATACAACCCCCTACGTTCGTTTAATCCCAGTAAATTACGATTTCATACAAAAGTCATTCAAAGGGATTCAATGAATTTTAAAACCGCATGTTTGTAACGATTGCGAATCATGTTAATCAACAAACAACCGGGCACTGACCTACAAATTGCAACAAATGAAAGGAAATTCATCTCAGCGCATCCTCCTTTTTTTTTAGATATGAAATCATCAAATAACTTCTTCCGCTCTGGGTGGAGCAGGAGGGCGTATCAGACTTTTACTAACTAAAACTCGGGCGGCAGTATCTCTTTCGAACAACCCGCATCCCCGGCAAGCATCGGTCCTTGCGGGCATAAGTTTGTGCTGACATCTCTTTAAGGCGCGCGTGAAACACAACGCGCCGTCAACCCGGGCTTGGTCCTTACCGGACAGCGAGCTACCCATTACTCGCCATCCGCAAGCCCACGCCTACAGTGGCCGGGAATCAGCCTAGGATTCCCGACGCCCAGGGCGTCATCTGCGGCGACTAAGGCCGTGAGAGGGCACATATACTGCCTCTCCCTCGCATGCGCCGCCTCCCTCTTCGCGAGCATCACTGCTTCGTAGAAGGAGGTGACGGCTACCCATGCACTAGCTCTCGCTCCGTACCATGGCCTGGACCAGGGCCGGACGTGAGAGATCGCCGCCGCCACCGATCGCCTCCACAAGGACACGGCGGTGCTCTGCCCAAGCCGGGCAGACCTCCACCGTATGCTCCACCTTGTCCTCAGGGCGATCTTCGCAGCGCGTCCTCCTTTAGGTGAATCTAGTCCACATTTTCCCCATACAAACTTCGGGAGTGTATTACTCCACTGATCGGCAATTTACATCAAAAATTAAACAAGGTATGGTTCTGTCTCATTATTAATATTGTCTGTAAAGAAACCGAATACTAAAATCAAAAGTCATTAAAAAATTTGGAGCCAAAAGAGTTTCGTATTTTCTTACTAATTTAACCTAACGTTGAGCGTGTTTAAGTAATAAAAGAAGTGTGAAATCTCCAAAACTAAGTCAGTACAGACAAAGCTCAAATATCAAAAAGTTCAATAAACTTTATTAGTCATTGATTTATGCAGTGGTTTTTTCACTGTCCTGCATCTCACTCAATTACTTGGTGCGGATAGACTAGCGTCTAACAGCTCATCACTGATACTACCTCTGTCGGACACGATGCCTGGTGAGACAGCGTGCTTTTTAGCCAGGCCCACCAGTGAGTTCGAGCCCGCGATTGGATTCCCCATAAGTCACTCTTTTGGGCTGAATTCATCCCCTGATTAGAGATTTCTTGGACGTTATTAAGGGCAAACTGTTGCCATTAACCTACATTATAGCTGACGAACTAGCCAAAGACAAATCATGATGAGTATTTAAACATACGTAAGTGTTTTGTTATGTCTTGTAGTTACTTGTACCTATGTGGTTTTATATTGCTATGCCAACGTCCTTTAAAAATATAAATAATTCTACTGCTTTTCACGTCGACCGTTATTTCTGAATACAGGTTAGATTATTATTTATTAACATAAATGAGACTATCACGTGCGGCTGGGTCTAGAAACTATTATAAGTGGTATATTCGGAGTTAGCCTGTTGTTCGCTCTTTGTTCTATATTTCTATTATTTGCTTCATTTGTTTCTCTTTACTTTCATTTTGATAATTATTTTTGAACATGCTATAAAACAAATATTGTGTGTCGTTAATATTCATTTTTATATGTCTATGTCCTTCTCAAACGAAGTATGTCCAAAAGATCCGGAGATTAGTCAGAACAAACAATTAGACAGAGGAACAAAATTTTTCTTTTTTGTTATAATTACCTACCGTAATATATCTTCATATACATTTAGGAAAAAGCTAGTAGGTATTTTAACTTTACAAATACTTACACACTACATTTTATTTATTTGTATACAGGAAAAGTTTTTATCCAGTGCGCAAATTTAAACCAAGAATTCAGCATATCATTCTAGAACCCCTAGCGCAGAAATTTTTCGCCGGTTATAAAAAAGAAAACAGCTGTTCCATACATTTTGACCACGTAGGTATTGCACTTTTCTATGAAACAGCTGTTTTTTTTTTTGTATAACCGGCGAAAAATTCCTGCGCTAGGGGTTCCAGAATGATATGCTGAATTCATGGTTACAATTTGCGCACTGGATAAAAACTTACCCTGTATGTAGATATTTTGATTTTAAATAGTTAAAATAATATGTTTAGGTGTTCCTTTTCGGTGTTTACTGAGAGCCCTGTCGGAACATAACCTTAGCTTGGGTGTCAAAAAACCTACAGTTTATAAGACAAAAATCATGTTATGCCAAGCGTTAAATCTAAAATTGTTAAACTGTAAATAAACATTTATTTATTTTCATGACTCATCGATAACCGAACCACACTTGACAACTCATGCCCGTATATGAAGTGTTCCAGAGGTAACGATTAGGAATACAAGTACAACAGACCCAATGAGAAATTACTTCTCCCAGCAAAGTTCCACTTTAGCTCTGCGGGTTATAACAAACAACTGTTTAAAATATTTTACCACATTGTTACCTACGTCGCCCAAAAGGTCATAGAACCGTTGTTATTGTTACATAGTTAATAATTTAATCCATCAAATTAGGACTAACTTTTAGTACATTTTAAAGCAACAATGTCTGAAACAATAGCAGAATTTACTTAATTCTCCGACTTCAAACATTTTGGAGAGCAACGCCCAATGAAAATGCCTGAATTTCATAAAATACAAAGTTCAGTGACCTCTCTCCACGTTTGTACGCGCCTGATAATTTTGAATTTCTCGTTCGTTTTTATTTAATTTATTCAAGAGCTGCGTTTTAATCGTTTGTATTGTTATGTGAACAAACTTCTGCAACATTTTCAGTTTTTTTTTTTTTTTTTGTTTTGTCTATTCATATAAACTTACTACTTCGTGTTTAAACTACATGTATAACTAGCTGTGCCCGCGGCTCGGCCCGTGCGGATTATCCCACGGGAACGTGATCTTGGCTTACATCAGCCATCTGTCAGGGAAAATGCTGCTAAATTGGTCCTGCCATTTCTGAACCGGAACAAATAGAAAGCTTTTTTTAACCGACTTCAAAAAGAAGGAGGTTATCAATTCGACATGTTTTTTTTTTTTATGTATGTTCGGGCATAACTCCGTCGTATATAGACGGATTTGCAAATTTTTTGAAAGAGGTTTATTCCGAAATGGTCCCATTAAAATTTCATATAGATCTGATGATGCGTTTCGGAGACAGACAACGGAACTCTTCAAAAAATTACAGCAAATCAACCGCGAATGTTGCTATCGCATAAATATGCATTGTTTTGACCCCAAGGATGATGAAATTTCGAAATAGTGTGGGGTAGGTAACTAAAAAGTGAAAAATAAAAACTTTTTCAAATAAATTACAACCGACTTCCAAAAACGACACTACAAAGTTCAAAATAACTTTAATTTCGGAAGTGGGTGACTTTGGATGAGTATTTTAATTATTTGTCACCGCCTTCCGAAATTAAAGTTTTTTGTTAGTAGAACCTACCGTATGATAAATAACTCACTTTAAATATCCTATGCTAGTAGGAATAATAAGGTTTGGTTTTTTTTTAATAATTTTATCCTTTCGCCGGTTACAGAGTCCATATCATTTTTGTACGTTTGTTACATCTTCATTACAATGTGGAATGCAATAAATGATTATGAATTTAGATAAATTACATGCTTGCTTATACTCTAAAAGCCTTAAGTAGGTGCCAACCAAAATGGTGCGACCCTTACTTAATATTTAAACAAATAAAGCGCTTTAATCGCTGTAGAACACAGCGGTTGTTTTTCCCTATCAATATTCACCCTTTAAATCCTATCGTCACCCACTTCTACGTGCGATTACCCATCCCTCGGGTAATTTACTACCTCTTTGGTAACAACCCTAGCGATTTAACGCGTTCCGTGACGTCATTTGTCATAATTAAAATTTATTATTCCTCCTTTCTGGGCTGTACTGTTATTAATTACGTATAAATTATGATTTAAAGTGCTTTACAGCGCGTGTTGATTGTTTTGTGGAACTACGCTCTTAATAAACAACGTTAAAGATACTGCAAACTAAATTAAATACTGAGGGGATGTTTTGCAAGCAGATTTTGTTATTATTTTGTTGGGAATCCTAGGGGTATAAATTACACTAGCATCGCTATGCGGTTTCACCCGCATAGTTCCCGTTCCTGTGGGAATACGGGGATAAAATATAGCCTATGTCACCCGAGGTTATGTAGCTTCCCAACAGTGAAATATTTTTTCAAATCGGTTTAGTAGTTTCGGAGCCTATTCAATGCGAACAAACAATCAAATCTTTGCTCTTTATAATATTAGGAGATTATGGTACAGATATATTATTATTATTAGTATAGATGATCAACACCTGTCTAGCCTTTTGCCAACAATGCTAGGGTCAGCTTCTAGTCTAACCAGACAGCTAAATAGCAGTATTATACATGGAGCGTCTGCTTATCTGACCTCCACAACCCTGTTAATGGATAGCAATATACTCTTGGTAAGACTGCAACGACTGCCAATGGCACGGCTACGAATGGCAGCCGGTACGGCGGTATGTTTTTTTTTTTGTGCACGAATAAGAAATTCTTAACTCAGAGCTACAAATCATAATGCCACACAAGAACGTGCCAAACCTACTTACGGAAATGCCCGGGTGTTTCCACTGCGAAGATCGCCCTGAGGACACGGTGGAGCACACGATGGCAGTCTGCCCGGCTTGGGTGGAGCACCGCCGTGTCCTCGTGGAGGCGATCGGCGGCGGCGATCTCTCGCGTCCGGCCCTGGTCCAGGCCATGGTACGGAGCGAGAGGGCATGGGTAGCCGTCACCTCCTTCAGCGAAGCAGTGATGCTCGCGAAGAGGGAGGCGGTGCACGTGAGGGAGAGGCAGTCTTTGCGCCCTCGCGACCCTAGCCGCCGCAGGATACGGAGACGCCCTGGGCGTCGGGAATCCCAGGCCGATTTCCGGACACCGTAGGCATGAGCTTGCGGATGGCAAGTAATGGGTAGCTCGCTGTCCGGTAAGGACCATGCCCGCAAGGGCCAATGCCTGCCAGGGGTGCGGGTTTGTTCGAAAGAGATACCACAGCCCCTGGCATACTACGGGCTACTGAAGGAACACGGGTGGGTTTTAGTCAGTAAAAGTCTGACACGCCCTCCTGCTCCACCCAGAGCGGGAGAAGTGATTTGATGACTTCCCACCCAAAAAAGAAACTTACATTTATTTTCAAATGTCCCTGACATTTACACCTAGAAATAAAACATTAAAAGCTCGCCTAATTCGTCGCTGTACCTAAGGTGGCTACAGTAAGATTTCTGAATATTTCGCAAACCTCTGAAACTTTCCTAACGATGCCTCTATGAATAACTGAGAACGGTCACACAAATCCCCATTGATTTCACACGCGCGTCTACCAATTTTTATTCCCTCTGACAACCGCCAGAAAATCTCGACTTCATCATTAACTGTAATCAAGCGATATTAGACTGTATCTTCTTGGCTCTACAATCTATTTCTGCAGATCTGTATGGAGCAAAATCTCAGGTGTTTACGGTGAAAAGAAATGATAACGAACTGCTTTCAGGTTCTCGTATAGATGTCATCTCTGAGGAAGAATTAAAACTGTTTTGGTATGCTGTGGTATTTCAACTTGCATTTCACTGCGAGAACGACACAAAGATTTTGATTAGCCAACTACATACGTGCTGTGGCAACTGATTGGGGGGAACTGGTTACAATGGTGGACAGACAATGACTAAATAACGTCACTTAAAATTAGTGGGCTATTGAAGTCTGGGAGCCCTATGAGTAGCCTATACCTACGATTGTAGATCACTTGGAGCTTTGTGCCGGTTGATGCATAATTATGAATAGAATCTATGGTATATCATTACGTCTGCATCTGAAATGCACAGTGAATGGGAGCCTATCAGACTGATATAGACGCACTTTACTAAACTATGCATACTTACAAATATATTTTATTATTGTTACCAAAACATTCATCTAATTTACAAACACTTAAGCTGATCAGTATTATAAGCAGCAAGCAAGTTTTCGACTTTATTTCTTGCATACTTGGCATGGTTATTGTGTGGCTTTCAACAAGACCTTTTTGGCTGTCTCCTCAAATCATTGACGTACTCTTTTACCGTGCAACCAGCCCTTACTGTAACTGTGCGTCAAAATCATCTCGCTACCTCTTTCTTTCAATGTTTTCTTTATGCATTGAAAAAGCCTGTCATTACTCAATGATAAATGACTAACTACTACATTGCATACGTCATACGAAGATCAAAAGCTATAATCAATGTATGACGTAAAAGGCGACCTAAGGGACTTACTAGACAATACAATGGGCAGCAGCGTTCTCGATGTATTTTACCACCATACTGCGATCGCTGACTCGCCTGGGCTTCAAGCGTGGCGATTATGGCAACACATAACAACATAATTAGCCTATTACGATCGCACTGCTGGCCTGGGACACAAGTCTCCTCTCGGGGCTCGGTGAGAGGGAGCGGGCCGTTATCCACGACGCGGGCTCAGTGCGGGTTCGTATTATGGAAAAAAATTTGGTAAAATTTTGATGAACATGTGTCATCACACATGTTCCGTGTGGTGTCGGACGTAAAAGAATAGCACCATCCCATTTCTTCCCGTGGGTGTCGTAAAACGCGACTAAGCGACTTACTAGAGAATGGGCAGCAGCGTTCTTATGCATTTTACCACCATACTGCGATCGTTAACCCGCCTGCCAAGCGTGGCAATTATGGCAACCTCCCCCCCTACCCTTGAGGGAGGCCTATATCCAGTCGTCTTTCGGCAGAAATGATGACGACATATCAAGATAATATAATTACCAGTATTATGGTATTTCCTTGTTGACATTCAGATTTTAATTGAACGATTACACAATCAGTATTAAAATCGCTACATGATGGAATGATCAATCAACTGCAGACGATGCCATTTTCAGTTGATCAATTACAGTCAATGAAACAGAATGAATTCCCTAATAAAACGGGATGAAATCGCTATCGTAATGATAATGTATTTATAAGCCATTGTTGCTCTTTACATGGTAAACAAATACTGTGTGAATGATGATATGGTAAGAAAGGGTATCACGACTGAGATGACGACTAACAAAGAAGTGTGGAAGGAAATTACTGTTTTGCCAACCCCCGAATAAATTGGACATGGTAATCAAATACTTTGTAAGAAAATTATGTCAAAAAACTAAGACCTTGCTACTAAAAAACCAAGCTCTATAAAGTATAAACCAAGAAAATATTTTCATCTAAAAGCTACTTTGTCCTGACGCTTATGATCGCTTTCAACTGATATAATGTATACAACAACCACGGCATTCTGAAAGCCGTGGTTGATTTTGATCACATAAATAGCAGGGGGTTTATTGTAGACTTTCATTGTAATGTTAAAAAATGTTCAAGATATCGTCTTCCTTAACAAAACAGCTTTTTTTTCTGTACGGTGCTTTTATTTTTGGGATCGATATGAACGATGTCCATTATACTGATGACAGACTTCACCCGTTGACGTCATCACGTCGACGTCACGTCGCTCAATCTACAGCTATTCAGAACTTAGCATGCCCACAATCATCAGTGGCCTAAAAAACTAAAACGCAAAACAAAGCGACACTTATAAAGGCTCTAAAATCATTGTTCAAAATAAGAAATCCTCAAAAATCCGTCAAAGACGCATTACCATACAAAGGGAAAGTTTTGTTCTGTGACGTCATAAATCTTGCCGGGCCGACAGAACTCCAGGTGCTGTCTGCGTGAATACAAATGATAATGAACACGAATCGCTGGGGAAGGACAACGGACTCGAGGAGCAACGGGAGGTGGCCTTGTTTACGGATAACCGTGGGTATAGGCGCGATTGTCATCCGGTTTGAAAATTGAGTGACAAAAGTGAGATTAAATAAAATTGTGATTATAAATTATACCGAAACGTACATGTCGAAACGTTGCAATTCCAATTATTGCACTTTTTTTACATAAAAATTGGATTTATTTCCTTCTATCCTTATTAAGATTTCATAAATGTCTGTATGATTTATGAAAATATTGACCAAACTATATTCTACTTCAATGTAGGTATAACCACACAACGTTCGTATTACAATTTGTGCGATTTTGACAAGACACTATTGATAACTAATTAGTTTTTATTATAATATACACAAATCAAGAGTGATCATTGTTTAAAAAACTAAAAACACCAATTGAAATGAACGCGATCAGTCATGTCAGTGTCATTATTCCATAGAAAAACGTGGTTTATTACAGCTTCATTGGTGAAATTCGCTCTCAGTGTGCATTCCACCAATAAAACTAAATGCTGGCAGTGTCAATATGTCACAACAATTTTGACACTGACAGCTCTTGAAAACGTTCAGTTTCATTATTGAAATCGGTAACGTTTTACTCGTAGATAGTAAATGGAGCTTCCTAAAGCACACATCAATATGACCGCAAAACTAATGGTTGAACTTTGCCAAAAATGATCCATTTGAGAAGCTATTCATGAACCGATCATGAAAGCTGATAACTGTGACGTTTCTCAGTTTTACTGTTGACCTATTTAGTCTATTTACTGTAGTCGTTGAAAGGGTTTATTAATTTAATAATTATGACTCGTATGACAAGGATACAGCATTATTGGCGAGCCAATGAACAATCATTCAGTGACGTGTAATTTTTGGTAGTATACGTATGATGAATTACAGCGTGTACTAGAATATGAAATCAATATACCAATGTGTGGAACCGTGTCCTCTCAAAAGGTCTAAGGCTTAGTTTTCCTCCTGCAAAACACTACGCCGAATTCACATTATGAAACTGTTTGTACAAACTAAGCTATTGATTGACAGTTTCACGTGTAAATAAATAATTATATTATAGATAATACAATTTTATTATTGTGTACCTAAATGAAGATAATTATAGGATAATTATTGTAATTATTAATTACCAAATTACAAAATTCGCCTTTGAGCCCGATTTACACTGTGATTTAATAACCTGTGGGAAACCATAATGTTGAAGCACTTATAAAAGTGGCACCATCTAAAAAATGTTTAGACGATGGAAATCATATGTCATTTCAATTTTACGGCAGGCCACTAGCAAAAAACTTTCACTTCACACTTCAGCACAGTACAGTCCCATGTATAGGACATGGGACTGTACTGTGCTGAAGTGTATAGAAATACTACGGCTAGATGTGTCATTCAATTAGTCGTTCATGTATCTTCTGGGGTATACTACGATCTCGCCAAGTCCCCTCTTTGAGGAGTGGATTGAGAGGCAACACAGCGTCCCCACCTTCCGCCTGACGCAGGTTGTCACCAGACACGGTTGTTTCGGGAGGTTCCTGTTTCGTATAAGGCGAGAGGAAACGCCCGGGTATTTCCGCTGTGTAGATCGCCCTGCTGACACTGTGAAGCATACGGTGGAGGTCTGTCCGGCTTGGGCAGAATACCGCTGTGTTCTCGTGGAGGCGATCGGCGGCGGCGATCTCTCGCATCCGGCCCTGGTTCAGGCCATGGTACGGGGCGAGAGTGCATGGGTAGCCGACACCTCCTCCTGCGAAGCAGTGATGCTCGCGAAGATGGAGGCGGCGCACGTGAGGGCAGTATATGCACCCTTACGGCTCTAGTCGCCGCGCCGTAGGAGACGCCCTGAGCGTTGGGAATCCCAGGCTGATTCCCAGCTATCGTAGGTGCGGGCTTGCGGACGGCGAGTAACTAACGGGTAGCTCACTGTCCGGTAAGGACCAAACCCGGGTCGAAGGCGTGTTGTGTTCCACGCGCGCCTGAAAGAGATATCAGCACCAACTGGTGGGGTCCGCAAGAGCCGATGCCTGCCAGGGTTGCGGGTTGTTCGAAAGAGATACCGTGGCCCCTGGCACACAGGTAACTGAAGGAACCCACCCAGGTTTTAGTCAGTAAAAGTCTGATACGCCCTCCTACTCCACCCAGAGCGGGAGAAGTTATTTGATGATTTCCCAAACTCAAAAAAATAATGATTATGTTCTGTAAAAAAGACCAGAATGTGCAATACATTTTCACAAGTTTCCGAGGCGAAATGTGAGTGGAAATGCAGGGTGGTGACGTGAAGGACATTAATTATAGTCGTTACTTGTGTCCTTCAAGGGCGCCCACTTGATGTTCTTCGGATAGGTCAGAAACGTAGTACTGGCAATCGGCGTACGTGTATGACTAGTCGACACACAACGGCGTACGTATATGACTAGTCATACACGTACGCCGTAGTTTACGTTCATACATCTAGATGTCTGAACGTAAACAAAGCAGAAGGAATTTGTAAGGATCGTAGCAGATGTTCTGTCATTCGATGTGTGTTTCTGTAGTTTCTGCAACAAACATACATATACTCACGTCTTCTTTCCATGGGTAGCGCCATAGGAAAAAAGCTATGTCAAAGTTATCTCGTGTCGCCATAACTTAATAACACCCATGTTTTAAACAAATCGTATCCTATTTCATTTTGCAAACATTAATTTAATGTCACATGAACTACAAACACGAAAACAATAGTCAATAAACAACTATATATGACAGACAAACGTGCAGGTAAGTCCGGAAAGGGGAAGCCAACTTATCTTTACAACCAACTATGCTATCTCTAACTCTTATTTCGGAAGATATAAAGATGGAAATCAGATTCGATGGACGCATTGAATAAAGTTGTTTATTTAAAGGTACGTAAGCCGCTTTTGATTTGTGGGCAAGAATGACACAACGTTGTTTATGATTTCCTTAGGAATAAAGAATAATGTTATCCACATTGAAATGTAAAGAGTTTTAATGTTTTTGTTTTTAAAGGACACCTGTTCCTGCTACAGTGTTTATGAGGGTTGTTGAATGTATGTTAGATATTTTATGTGTTCTTAAATGATTTTGATATAAGGCGGTGGAAGAAATTTAAAGATGCAGCAAGAACCTATGTCACAGTGTCCGGATACTGTATGTTCCAAGATAATTTTTCGATATTATTCATTTGATATTAACAGATTTCGTGTGTGATACTTGGTTACAAGTAAGGAATCGTTAAGTGGTCATTGTGAATCCAGGCTCTGCTAAAGAAATATCAAATCTTAAAATTTTAATCACAAAATAAACGAGTCTTGTTTTCTATTATCTACTAAATCCCTTTCTTGTCCTGGGTTGTCCTAGATTTCCTGCATACTTGGAGCGCATGAAATTCAGAGATTAGGCGGCGAAACGACAATCTCTTCATTACAGCATGAATTAATATTTGCTCATGTAAATGTTCATTAGTCCTTCATATTATGCTCGTAGTTAGCTAAATATTTGATGTTTTATTAAGGAGTGATAGAGTGCTTATATATATAATAATTATCCCTATTGGTATAATGCTAAGGGTCTGGCAAACCTTTTCTGAAATGGTCCTCAATACTCTATTGACGCTTAAACAGTTTTTAAACTGAACCCAAATTAGATCTATTTTTGCAAATGTGTTTTTGATTGTACGATAATTTTATATAAATAACAATTATATGCCTTTATCAATTGAGAAGTTTCTTAAATGCGGATTTTATGTTTATCGAGACGCAGATTTTATTAAAATTGACATTATTAGTATCATAAATATGCAGTAGGATCTTGAGGTTTTCTGAATCTAATTTGCAAGGAATCATCTCTCCCAATAGGCAACATTTTTTTTTAACTCTATTTTATTTTATTTATACTAATATTATAAAGAGGAAAGATTTGATTGTTTGTTTGTTTCCATTGAGTACACTCCGAAACTACCGAACCGATTTGAAAAATTATTTCACTGTTGGGAAGCTATCATCCCCGGGAACGGGAACTACGCGGGTGAAACCGCGATACACTGCTAGTATCTTATATGTATGTAATTCAACTAACGAAATCTTGTACGTTTTATTCATTACACTGCTAGGCTAGTGCTGTACACTTCTGTAAGAGTGACTAATTGACTAATTCACAATTCCAAAAACTGTGTGTGATTTTTGTATATAAATGTCTTAGTGAATAAGTCATTGAATTGCCTCATTAATAATTAAAAAAAACACCTTTTTAAAAACTTCTGTCTGACCATACAGTATTCGAAATTCAAAACAAAACAAAATGGAATGTCACAAAAAGTTATGAATATCGTCTCAAAAACAGAAACAAGTGAATGTTTCGAACTAGGACATTCTGTAGGTACTCGGTTACAAAACGGATCGAATGGTGACAGCGATCAAACAATCAGTGGCTGGGAATTGATCCGTTATTAGTGGGAAGTATGTGAGTTTACTGAGTGGACCAGTTGCTTGAGTTTTATTTGAAAATTAGTCCTTATGAATTGATTGATACGTCTTAATTTCGAATGTAGGATTATTACATAATTTATCATCATCACGCCTGTATTCCCCGAAGGGTTGATGCATCTATTCATAGTAAACCACATTTCACCAGTTCTGTTAAGTCCCATGTAATAAATAGGACGCGAGATTTTTGCCATTAACGTGGCCATTAATCTGGACTCCGAGGTGCTATTGAGAAATTCCTGTTGAACCCAAGACCTCATGCTCACCAGCAGCGCTTGCGACCGCTAGACCAACGCGGATCTGTTAATTACTACACGTATTACCTCAAGATCGTATTTTACTTCCATAAAGACCGCTGCGACACCAAGGTCTCCTAATGCATTGATACTAAGTAAGACAAAGTTTAGCTGTGGTGATAGTCAGACAGCCCCGACTGAAGAGTTCATTTTTCGAACCCAAGCAGGCGTTTTACTTTATGTAAATAAATTCATCAATACTGCTCTCAAAACGGTAAATGAAAACATCAAGAGGAAACCGGCATGTCCTAGAAAAAAAATTCGAAGACATGCGATATCTACCAACTCGCACGGGGCCCGCGTGGTTATTTACAGCCCAGAGGAGGCCTGTGTCCCAGTAGTGGGAACATTGAAGGCTAATATTGCTATGCTTATGCTTAAGACAGTAAGATATGTGTCCACTAGCTTTTGCCCACGGAGGTCGAAAAGTATCCCACGGGAACGTAATATTACCGGGATAAAAAATATCATACGTATTAATCTAGGCTATAAACTATCTATGTGCCAAATATCATCCAAAACCGTTACGCCGATTTTACGCGATTGAGTAACAAACATCCAATAATCTAAACATACATACTTAATGTTACAGTAAGTATGATTATTGCACTGCGTATAAACCAATTTTGATAGAATACTTATAGAAGATAATAGGACAATAGTACCCTTTCTTTTATGAAACATACTATAATCTGTCACAATATATCCCTTTGTCATTTTCGACTGAGAAAACAAATTGTGTCACGTTTGAGATTACTAACATTACATCACGAATTTCCAGACAAGCACTAGTGCGACATGACTACAAAACACCCCAGACATATAAATTCCAATTTTACAGCCCTTCAATCTTCAATTTTACAGTAACTGGGCGTAAATATGGAATATAAAGTTTTATTTGACATTCGGCTTTGTAAAATTATCACTCGTGTCGTTCATTCGTTTCTCTTTTCAAAACTTGATGCTCGTCACTCAAACTCTAGTGACATTCTCTTTTCAAAATGTGATGTTCCATTCTGTGTGCTCGTATATAACGTCTGGGTAGCTACTTCACCTAAAACGTTGCAGTGCTAAGATTTTTTTTTTTACTAGTTACTTCGTGGGTTTAGAGTGGTTGCAAGCATGAATCCTTGGTTCGATTACTGTTGTTGTCAAAGCGGTAAAAAGCCGCAGCAAGGACGACCTCCAAAAGTTGGGGCTTCAGATTTCCGATGCGTATACAGCGTCTCTCCTTGGACCATAGCTCATCATCCATCAAGCCCCACTTGCCCTGTCACTTGCTCACGCGAGGCACTAATGACTGCATCAGCAAACGGTATTCGCGTTGCTGAATTTTGAACTGACCAATAAAAAAACTGTTATTTACATTATATTTTGCATTACATTTTTGCCATAGACACGCTAAGAAGCGTTATATAATGGTTTTTTCGTTACAAACTTCTCGGTGTTATGTATGTACGCAACTATTTATATTAATGGATGTTCCCATTAGCTTGTGGCTTGTGGCTCCACCGACTACGCTTGCAGCGGTTGGTCCGTGGATTGGTGACAATATTTACATACCTAGCCTTCCCCGTGTCTCGGAAAGTCCGTAAAGTCGACCCGTAACGACTGTCAAAGATCCACGAATGACTGAACGCTGATAGTCTGACCACCAGTCTTAACAAGGGGTATCGTATTACCCAGTAACTAGGTTGTGGAGGTCAGATAGAACTACCAGAAAATTCTCATTAGCAGCTCAGAATCTGGTTTTGTGCGGTTAATGGCAAGAGACTGGCCCGTATTGCATGGGACTTAAACATAAAATACCTCGAGTTTTTTTGTTTGACGTTTGCTAAAAATGAAACCCAGCTAGATCGATTTTTCGCCCCCGAAACCCCCTGCATACTAAATTTCATGAAAATCTTTCGAGCCGTTTCCGAGTTTAAATACACAATAATTGCTCGTTAAAAGGTATTAGAAGTGTGTACTATACAGGAAAAGTTTTTATCCAGTGCGCAAATTTTAACCATGAATTCAGCATATCATTCTAGGCTCCCTCCCTAGCGTAGAAATTTTTCGCCGGTGATACAAAAAAAAAAAAAAAACAGCTGTTTCATAGAAAAGTGCAATACCTACGCGGTCCAAATGTATGGAATAGCTGAGTTTTTTTTGTATAACCGGTGGTTATGTGCACTGGATAAAAACTTATCCTGTATGTAGGTACATCTCTATCTAATCCTTTGGGAAATACAGATCTGATGTCAGTTTGTATACCCTCAACATTCCATAGAATATTCCATTCCAACAATGTTAGAATTAGAACCGCACTATCTATAATAAGCCGTTCACCTGCCATCTCATATCAGCGAACCGCCTTATGTTTGATAAGGGATTTTCCCAAAATTAATCAGTCTCACGTCTGGGGTACATAACAGTAACCCAATTATATGGGCCCCCTTTGTACACGTCATCAGCATTCAATGACTGTCGGAAACACTGGCATTGTATTTAGTAGACTTAAAGGAAGGTGTGTAAATATTGTTTGCTTTTTAATGACGAAATTTTTAACAGAAAGATGGATAAAAGGACCAAAAAGGGAGTAAATTTAAAAAATCTAAATATCTACGTCGGGATTTTTTATTCTTAAGCCCCTTTATTTGTAAACGTTGCTTAAAGTTAAGTAATGATTAGCGACTGTTTAACTATACATTTTTAACGTTTAAACATCTCATAATTTTAATCAACGTTTATGAATAGACCCCTTTATTTGTTTTTTTTTTTTTGCAAGTGAAATTCTTTTTCCCGTTATTAAGACTGATTATACGATTATATAAGAATGTTAGCAATGCTTTTAAAAGATTTGACATGTGTGAGTATGGTTGCTAACCAACATTAAATCGTTAAAGGTCCTAAATGGTAATTCAAAATTAAAAATTATTAGCGAAACCTAAGGATGACTTTCAAAGACATTCAATGATATATTTCGTCGACCTTCATGTTTTTTTTCTTTTACACAATATGGCGTCTGGCTGCCGCCATATTGAATTTTGATTACTCTCATGTCTTTAGTGACTCGCAAGATTATGATAAATCGATTACGTAAAAATCATCAATATTAGTCCTCGCGTTTAATCTCTAGAGTGCCACAAAGGAAAAAAACAGTCACATACATAGGCTGATAATAAACACATTATTCCTCTTTTGCATTCAAGTCGGGTAAAAAGTACATATCCTAAGATGTCCCAACTCAGGTCATATTCTATCCATGGCCTAAAAAGGACATTGGGCATAACAGACAAACAGAGTTGCATTCGCATTTCAATAATATTAGGTCTTTACCTATGAAATTGCCGTTCTGCAGTACTGGCCATTTCAAATCAAAATAATTTTTGTTTGGCTAAGAATTCTAATTTCAAATTAATTTTATTTTAAAAACATGTTTTTTTTTTCTAAAAGTAGTCATTTCTTTATTGATTAGTGTTACATTTTCATCGCATTTCAATCTTTTTCGTCATCATGGATACGTTAAAAATTCGAGTAATTATGGAATATGAGTACCGTCGTGGCAGCAACGCGGCACAAGCGGCACGCAACATCAACGACGTTTACGGAGCTAACACTACAAACCAACGCACCACCTGTTATTGGTTTGCTCGCTTCCGTTCTGGAAATTTCGACCTGAAAAATGAACCTCGCGGTCGTCCGAAGACTTTGGTCGACAATGACGAATTAAAGGCGATTGTGGAAGCTGATGATACACAATCTACGGCTGAATTAGCAGCAGCTTTCGACGTTAGCGTCAAAACAATATTGGTCCATTTGCGTCAAATTGGCAAGGTAAAAAAGCTTGACAAATGGGTGCCCCACGAACTCAATGATCGCCAGCGCGAAGTACGCGTCGAGACGTGCCTTGCACTGCTCAACAGACACACAAATGAAGGGATTTTGAACCGCATTGTTACCTGCGATGAAAAATGGATTCTGTTTGATAACCGTAAGCGCTCAGCAAGTTGGTTGGATCCTGGTTCAGCACCTAAACAATGCCCTAAACGAAAACTTACCCCTAGAAAAGTGATGGTCACTGTTTGGTGGTCTAGCGCCGGTGTGATTCATCACAGCTTCTTACCAAACGGGGTGAGCATTACTGCAGATGTGTACTGTGAAGAACTGAACACAATGATGGAGAAGCTGGCGCATCTCCAACCAGCATTGGTCAATCGCTCGTCTCCGCTGCTCCTGCACGACAACGCGCGACCTCATACTGCACAGCAGACGGTCTCCAAGTTGCAAGAACTGGGGTTGGAAGCTCTCCGTCATCCGCCCTACTCACCAGACCTTGCGCCTACAGACTACTACTTTTTCCAGAATTTGGATAACTTCTTGGCGGGAAAAAAATTTAATACCCGAGAGGCAGTACAAAATGCCTTTGAAGAATTTGTTGCCTCCCGTCCAGCTGATTTCTTTAAGAAGGGCATCAATAAACTGCCACTGTGATGGCAAAGATGCATTGATTGCATGGGTGATTACTTCGATTAATACAAATAAAAAATTCATGAAAAAAATTCGTTTAAATTTTTTCATACAAAACGGCAATTTCATAGGTAAAGACCTATTATTAATACGGATGGGTAGCAAATATATAGTTCCACAGACAACATATTCGTCTCTGCCATATAATTCATACCACTCACTTACCCCTAAGATTGCTCCCTTCCGCAATGTTATTGCATTAGGTTGTGCCCCTCAAATGGCCCGTAGATAACACCCCCACGTATTTGTAAGAGGATTTGCATTTCTTATCTGTGACGTATCCTGTGACATGCAAAGCTCTTATGGCTGCGACACACGATGGTGATATTAAAGTTTCCACTGCTGCTTTTGAGTGGAAAGGGTTTTTTAAAGATGTTGGAAAGTCGTCAATGGACGTCGAAATGTGTGTGCGAGATTAGTTATGTTAATCTTAACCTGTCTGTTTGTTCCTTTGTTGTGTTATGGTGGTGAAATGGATTGTTGTTCTAATCTATAGTGTGTACTTTTCTACATATATTGGTATGAAAATCCATCGTGGTGTAGTGTTCGAAATTCGAGTCGGAACAGCCGAGTAAAGCCTGAGTTAAATGTATGATGACAGGTTCGGGTCGATTGGGACTGTTTCTTGTGCAGAAATGCACAACAATATCGCAATGATACAAGCAGAAGATTTTAGAGAAACAAACTAAATAAAAGCAGGCCTTTGAACTATAGTTGCATAATCAGCTTACAATTTTCCCACTGCTGGGACACTGGCCTACCCTCTGGGAGAGTTAGTGTGGCCACCATCTGGTTGTCACATGTCTTGCAATTTGATTTCTAGGACATACCGGTTTCCTCACGATGTTTTCCTTGGGTCACCACTGCTCTGCACTATAGTTATAAGGAAATACAATATGTCTCTAATTCAACACAAACGGAGTCGCTAGGCTAATACCCTGTCCCGTTTGAAGCGCACGAATAAAGTAGGGGGAAATTATGAAAGGAAATAAGATTACCTTCCGCTCACTATCAATAATTTATCAGTTTCCTACAGGGGCGACGCATGGGTTCCGTAGTGTTTCCTTATAGAGTGAGGAAAACGGTTGTAGGTAGTATAGTCTGTTCCAGAAGTGTGTAAAGGAAATGTAAACAAAAGCATCAGAAACCATACCGTACGATGCCAATAGGTATGTAGTCCCACTTTCAAATTTAGTGCTTTGTGTTTATTATTTGCTACTGCTATTATACCTACCCATTTCACTACACTAGAAGACCTTTTTTTTGTTATTTTTGTTGACACAAAATACATCTGACGACCGCTGTCGCGCGGTAATGGGGGCGGACAACTGCCGAAAGAGACACAAAGATAAAAATATGTGAAGCATGCAACAATCGAAATTGTAGCACCTTGCATGCTTCACATCTTTTTATCTTTTCGCCTTTTGGTTAGGTTCGTGGATAAAACTTTCTAAATATAGATGAATATTTTACTAATTCCTTTTAATGACTAATAAAGGGTCCCCTAAACGATCAATTGCCCTGAATTGTAATTATAGTAACATTTTCAACCGCGTCAATTGCATTTGTTAGACGATCAATGTGTATCAATCACGTAAAAATGTACAATTGCGATTGATCGTTTCAGGAACCCTTAAAAACTTAACTTGAATCGGTTTATTTTATCAGGGGGCCTAAAAACGCCACATTTAGCGATTTCTCTAAAACCTATTTACTTCCTGAATTCCCCTATGATTCTGCAATTTGACATTTTACTATAAAGCAATATTATTTGGTGACCATTTTACGAATTTCAATACGAAACTGTCAAATAGACGAATTGCGTGCTGTCTACGCAAATAATATTATGAATTGTCAGTTTGTGACCATTTTACGATTTTAAATATGATTCTTAATATTATCCTAATATGATTCTGCCAGAGTGGCCTTTTTAGACGCCCTGATACTTTTAAATTTGGAACAGACAGTAAAACAACGTGTGTGTGCATTCATTGACTGATACTGGCTGTAATAAAATTTTACCAAAAAGTTTTTGTGTCTAGGCCATAAATAAATGAAGCTCGTAGGTTTCCATGGCCATGTAGTAAATATTGTTCCCAAAAACACAACAGATACTGGCCATAAAAAAGGAATTTTAAACGTTGCAACTTCAGTTCTGTCCCATTCTGAATTCTAAATAAAAAACAGCTGACAGGTTATTGGGTCGACATTTTGTGCGTTTAAAAATAGCGGAACCAGAATCTCGGATTCCAACCGTTTGACTTATTTTTTGTTTATTTCTGTATAAGTACTTAAGCTATTTAAGAGTGGCAATTAAAAAGAATTTGATATACTTATAACACGCCGATAAGAATTGCTATTAATCTGCCAAATTGAATGACGATCGGTTTAGCTGTTTAGATGTAAAAGCGTAACAGACAGACAGAGACAGAAAGACAGACAGAGTTACTTTCGCAGTTGTAATATTAAGTAGGGATTTTGTTATGAAAAACATATAAATTAAACATTTAAAGCGTAGGTAGTACTTATGTCCCAATTTTTACGAAATACACCACCACTGATAATAACTATTAGTAGGCAGTAGGGAATGCAAACCGGTTTCACCGCATATTGGCATGTTTGAAATGATAAAAAAACCCGAGTTTTTTTTTCAGATTTATATGGTATCCAGTAATATTCCACGTGGTATATTTGACTCAAAACATGAATATTTCATCGAAATTACACTATCAGGGGCCTAAGTCTACTAATTTATAAACGTCACAATGGTCTCTCAATGGTAAGTTTTTGACAGATTTGCCATACAAAAACTGTCAAAAACACACCATTGAGAGACCATTGTAACGTTTATAAATTAGTAGACTTAGGCCCCAGAACTGCTGTCATGGCGGCTCGAGTGATATCATACTGTTTTCTGTCAAATGCGCTTTATTCCAGTGTTCTCTGCACAGAAATTCATTAATACGTCACTTATATCGGAATATTATGAAATTCGGTAGACTGAGGGCTGATTTTTCAATAGTCAGATAACTTTTATCTGAGGAATAAATATTGCGGTTTGATAACTTTTGTATAGAAAATATTATGCCAAACTGTCAGATTTATTCTTCAAATTAAAGTTATCCGACTGTTAAAAAAATCAATTAACAAGGTTTATTATATTGAATAACAAAATACAAACGAGACAAACTTTGACACTTTAGAAAATTTCCATTTTAAAATTTTTGTGCTAGAGGGTCGCACTACCAACCAGTGTTGTAACTTTCGAGACCATTATTTACGTACGTTTATTGGTAAAGCAAAATAAACTTATCCATCTTATTGCAAAACGTGAGCTAACTTTAGCTCTGAGGCATTTTTTGCGTTACTAACTTTATTTCGATTTGGGTAAAGTTCTTAATAAAAAAATGACAAATTATCATCGGACTACTCGTACCTAAGTTTTTAGTTTAGCAAAAAAGTTTGTTCGGGTCTTGTTTCAAAAACAGGCTCGATGCTTTAAAATTTAAACCGTATCTGCCTAAAGAAAACCCGCGTTTAATAATAAGACCGTTTAAATAAGTTTATTTGTATTTCGGTTGAAAGAATTTAGTCTCATAAAGAGCACAAACAGTTCACTTAAAATGTCAAAAATACAATTAAGTCATACAGTTTAAAAGTATATAATGACTCCGTGAGTCGACAAACGGAAAACAGAGTATTTAATAATATGACTTAAATTCTATGCAAAATGTTTTTCTACCTGGTACCTGAACATACATTTTTAATATTTTAAACATGAAACAAAGGCTTAATCATAAAAACAATCATCTAAAAAACACGTCTATTTTGTTTCTCCAATTCTTAAAATCCGCGAATGATTTGTATTGCATCGATGCTGCATCCTGTTAGTAATAGCATCCTCAACTAAAGACTACAGCGTAAAGATAACGATCCATGTATTGGAATCTTTCCTTTCTTAATTCATTCCGATAATACTTGCCATTGAACTAACATTGATTCATCCGTTTGGTGCTGTGACCAGGATTTTGGTCGGAATGAGATTTCTGAAAATTCTATACTTGAACGTTTTAGACTGCCTCGTTGACCCAGTGGTTTTAAGTCCTCGGTTCGATCCCCAAGCCCAGCAAAGTCTCATTGCGCTTTTCATTGGGACTTCGATAGCAGCCTGGATTCTGGCTAACTGCCCGGTTGATGACTTTATCTCGTCCTCTATATCCTAGAACGAAAATATATACCTGGGCCTGAATTCACTATGACCACTTAAGGATTCCTTACTCGTAACCACGTCAATCACACACGAAATCTGCTAACATCGTATTAATGACATCGATTGTCTTGGAACATGCAGAATATGACAGTTTCGACTTTACCGTTATATTGGTTTAAAAAAAACACGATATTGTCGTAGTTTGAACATCGTAAGATTCCGCGGGGAATCATTATAACCATAGAGAATTGGGGCTCTGGCGTAATGTGGTCGTATTTATTTTACACACCTCTGCCTAAATCGATGTCCACACAGACTTAATAAAATCGCTGCGGGAGTTTAACTTGCACTGGATTTTCAACTCTCAAGTGCTAGACTGAGCATTGAAAATCCCACAGAGTGCAGCGCGAGTGAGTGTCAGCTCGTCGAAAAAATACAGAAGGTATTTGATTTTCAACTTTCGGCGCTGAAGCAGTACGTCCAATGGGAACGTGGGCTTATATTACTCGACTTGATATTAAGTTACGTTCATCATCATCATCAGCCTATAATGTTCCCACTACTGGGACACAGGCCTCCTCTCGGTGAGAGAGATTGGGCCGTAATCCACCACGCGGGCCCAGTGCGGGTTGGTAGATGTCACATGTCTTCGAATTTTTTGGTTCTAGGACATGCCGGTTTCCTCACGATGTTTTCCTTCACCGTTTTGAGAGCAGTGGTGATGAAAATAATTTACACAAAGTAAAGCGCCTGGCGGGGTTCGAACTCACGACCTACAACTCGTAAGTCGCGGCCGTTACCACTTGGCCACCACTGCTCTTAAGTTACGTTAATTATTAATTCAATATTTTCCTTATTGTTATGGACGACATCAGTACTCTTACACACGGCTACACATCAAGCTATATATTTCCATTATAAGCTGATCTCGCATTGAATAGAATTTCCGTACAGTGCGAGATCAGTGTAAACTGGAAATTATAGCTTGATGTGTAGCCGTGTGTAGACTCTGACTTTATACGAAGAAAATCCCAAAAACGACATGCCAAGACATCTCCACCCTCCAACTCCTGACAATTTCTGCGAAGTTTCGTCATGTATCTGCTCAGCGGAAGTTTTCATTCTGGGCCCGGGCCATGAATAACGTTCGATGTTCGATCGACCACAGGAAGTGGCTTCCGGTCCTGTATCGCCCCTTATCTTTTTGCATTCAACACCGGCGAACTTTTGATCGTCGCGAAATTTAAAAGTCGTGAGCGATTTTGTGGTTCTTTGTTGGTTTTTATTTTTGTGTACACAAAAGCTTTAGTTGTGACTGAAAAGATGCATGCAAGCATGTTGGAAAATTCTGAAGCATTTTTCTTGTATTGAACCTTGTTGATTGAAATTGCGTTTGTGGTTTGTATGAAGATAACACAAATGTCAGGAGCATCAGTATTCATATTTAGACCGCGAATTGGCCTAGTGTACATAAAATAATCAACTTATAATGTTCCCACTGCTGGGACGCAGGCCTCATCTCTGGGAGTGGGAGTGGGCTGTGGGTCAGAGCGGGTTGGTAGATATCACAATATGTCTTAATTTTTTTGGTTTTAGACATGTTGGTGTCCTTACGATGTTTTCCTTCCCCATTTTGAGAACAATAGCGATGCAATAATTGACAGATTTTGTCGGTTATACAAAAAAAAAAATACAAACAAATGGTATGCTGAATTCATGGTTACAGTTTGCGCACTGGTTAAAACTTATCTTGTATAGGTACCTCTGATATGCTGTCTGCTGTACCTGCTACATAGTGTTTCAAGATGGTAGTATCTATCTACCACAAAGTATAAGACAAAATATCATTGACAAGTGCAGAATAATCCACTTCGAACCATGGTATCTCTCTGTTAAAAAAATTGAGCCTTATTAACAAAACGTCATCGCACATTTCCGATCACTTCCAATTTATCTACCCATTAATCATGTCATCATCCAAATCCAATTTCTTTTAATCCTCATCCCAAAACAAAAGCGCAAACCCTTTGCAAAGCTAATTTATTCACAATTCCGAACGACACGACATTCGATACAAGGGATCTTTTGTAAAACTCCTGACACTGGCGCTAACGTAGGAAATTAAAGATTCTATCTGCGTAACGAACTCTTCTTCGAAATAGTATTAAACAGAACAAAACTTGGAATTCCGACCTTCACTGGAAAACCAACTCTCTATCTGTCTGGTACAGAGTTGGAATTTCAGTGTAAAAGATTGCATAAATTGTTTGAATGCGTTTGCTAGTAAAAAGTTGGACAGAGCTATTAGTGCTGCCTACTCACCTAGATTAAGACTTTATTTCCTGATGAGAAGTGGTGCTCTTTCATATAGTTTTGATTTTATGAATATAGGACGTGACGTTTTTATCTTGTTGGATGAACGTACTTGGTATCAAAAAGTTTCGGGAGATTGTTATCTTTTTGTTTGCAAGGTCTTTTGGACTTTTGTTTTCAATCGTCACAGACACCAATGAGTACCCACCCAGTGTATACCCTAGGCATACCCGACAACGCTACAACCTTCCTCCAGGTGAGTAACAAGAAGACACTGGCCGCCGTCGGACCGCGCTCGTGCCGCTGAGCTTTGTACCTTTAAATTTATCGCTAAATAATAATCACTCCAATCCAGGCCGTCCCCAGCGTCTTCCAGCAACGCCCGAAGCCGCGGTCCGGCCCTTAGCGTGTAGTCACTTACTTTTTTTTTTTTTAAGCCCTGAATGGAGGCCTTATTTTACTGAGCAGCCACAAGCAAGTCCAGTTAAGCAGCCGACAACCTACAATATATTTTTTGGTTATGACATCTCGCATGTCACACAATACGTCCATTTCTCATGTCATAGGCATTTCATACAACTGTCAAAATATGACAGTGATGCGTCTTTAAAATTCCACTCTCAAATCTCGTCCAATTATAGAATCCTGAGCAGGTTGACTTCAAATACATCTATCTAACTTAATCTAGATAGCCTGTATTGCCCAACTGCAGTCCTTATGCTGATCCCTTCCTTTTCTACTCAGTTCTGTCTTTTAATAGTACTGGCCAGTCCTTTGTCTCGACCTCCCGCGATGGCCACAATCGAGAATCAAAAATATTCCATAATATGTGTTCAAATCTTTACAAAAAAGTCACACTTCAACCCTCACGATCAACATTTCAAGAAACTCCACCTTTATAACTTCAATCAAACAAATATCTTTGAATCAGACATCGTTCGTTGAACAGTCTCAGATATGAAGTGACTCACTTCAACGCTGACTAACTGAATTGGTTCTATCTATCACTTATCTAGACTTCACGCTCTATTACCTATAAGATATGAACTGAGCTGGGGATCAATCTTTGATAGATAGGTGCTCACACTGTTCTAACTTCTAGAAATCTAGAGTATCTATATATTCGTGAGGTTGTTAAATTTTGGTGGTGATAAATGATTTTATTTCTGTAATTAGGTTTGTACAAAGACTTTTACACGTCAATCATATTTTAAAAAACTAGATGATTCATTACAGAGTAGTCAGATATGAATCTGACTACTCTGTGTAGAAATGCTGAAACAAACGTAGAGGTCAAGGTATATTTTAAAGTTCGAAGATAATCTTGGAAGAGTCCCGTGAAGACTATGTAGATTGGTCTTTGGTTTTTTGAACAGTTTTTTTGAGGAAAGAACCAAATAGATTGAGTGGACCCATCCAGTCAGTGCACGCATTTGTCAGTATTAAAAAGAGTGTCCATGGAGTTTCTTGCCCGTTCTTCTCCATAGGTACCTACGCTTTGGAATGGGCAACTAGCTTCATCTCTCTAACTCACTGATCTTGACAATTCAAAAGCGCCTGTAATTGGTTTATTTGAAATAAATGCTTTGAGTTTGAGTTTAATTAGGTGGTATCATCAAATCAAATTCAAAAGTTCATCAACTTGTATTTTTCTATTTGATTCTGTACTTTGTCAATGCTTCTATTGAGTAAGTCAAGAGAAATTAATTGTTAAAGACACGTGATTTCAATTTATCGTGTTAAAGCATTTTTTTTTACAACTATTTTAGATTGACAGTGAGTCATCATCATCAGCCTATAATGTTCCCACTGCTGGGACACAGGCCTCCTCTCGGTGAGAGGTATTGGGCCGTAATCCACCACGCGGGCCCAGTGCGGGTTGGTAGATGTCACATGTCTTCGAATTTTTGTTCTAGGACATGCCGGTTTCCTCACGATGTTTTCCTTCACCGTTTTGAGAGCAGTGGTAATGAAATAATTTACACAAAGTAAAGCCCCTGCCTGGGTTCGAATCTATGACTCGTAAGTCCGGGCCATTACCACTGCGCCACCACTGCTCTCACCAGATTGACAGTTATGATTTAATATACCCGACATTTAAGTTGGTAGGTAATTTTCTTAACAATAATTATCATTACCCCTGAAGTACCTTACGAAAACATTGCTCACTTTTGAACTTTTAAACATAGTTAATTCTCGAATTACCAACTGAAGCTGTATTTATCTCTACTTGTGTAATAACGTTTTTGATGCGTCATTGTGACATATCCATATTTTCACCGCATAATTAAATATAAAGTCTAAATATGTTCAAAGTCTTCTAAGGCTGACTGCAAGTCTTGACTCAGTGTCATAAATTGATCTACTGCATCAAGCATAACATAATTTCTCTCGAAAATAATTACTTACTAAACGTTTTTACGTTAAGTGCTATGAAATGAAACGCTTTATGCATATCCTCTCAGATTATACATCATATTTTACATGACCTATTCTTTGAACGCCCAGTATATTAAATTCTTTGTCCTAATTTTCTGCTGAAAACCTCTCAGTATTGCTAGAGAAAGAAATGCTGTTGCAAAAATTGCAAACAAGACTTAGGTCTTCTTCGCTTTGTGTCGATGGTTCTTTGGTTGATTAAAGGAACGAAGTTCTTTAACTCTGCTTTCGGTAGGAGCAGGTAGATAGTAGAAATAGTCACAAATGTTCGGTATGCCGCCCACAACCCCAAACGTAACATCCATGTGCAACAGTAATTGCACAACCAAGAAATTCATGCGGAGCAAGTTGCGGGCAGAATTTGTTTATTTAAATTCTTTCTCTAACT
Organism: Polymixis flavicincta; assembly: GCA_949987655.1. Lineage (NCBI taxonomy): Eukaryota > Metazoa > Arthropoda > Insecta > Lepidoptera > Noctuidae > Polymixis > Polymixis flavicincta. The sequence goes on from OX465182.1 coordinate 20,583,178, forward strand.
AAAACGATTTAAAAACGACTACAGAAGTTAAAGAAATGTGCACAAAATAGAAAATATAAAGATAAGATAAAATTTTAACAACAACACTTTCATAAATCTCTCTCGCAGTACTTCCGATAACATCTTCGTCCAATCATCCGCCGACAGATTGTTTGTCGGGTTAGTGTCCAAGAGATCGTTAAGTATGGTCAGAGTACCTACGAGAATCTAGTACCTATTATTATAACCTTGTTACGTACTGAGGCCAGCACATCAAGCTACCCCAAAGTGTCAAATTTTGATAGTTTTTCAACTTTAATACAAAAGCATAAGGTTCATTTTCAATTGGGAAAGTTTGACAGTTTGGGATAGCTTGATGTGCTGGCGTCTGTACCATCATCATCACAGGTAGGAATATCAAATATCATATTTTTTCCCTGATCCACGAACGGTAAGAAACTCAGATAGTTATACTCTCTCCTAAAGATTACAAACTTCTCAAGCTACCCTCATTAAACCTTCCGCTCAATTTCTATACCATACATATGCAAAAACTTTCCATATAAAGAACGCCAACAAATTTCCTTCAACGCATAAACGGCTGGAAAAAACGTAACAAAATACGTTACGTTTTATTCCACGGAGTAAAAAGCCTATTAAAAGTTGGAAGGCTAATGTTGTGTTAGAATGGGGCAATTATCCTTCACAAATGAAGATACTTTTTTTAAAGCGGCATTTTCATTTTATAAGAATGAGTGTAATTCACATCATGAAGCCGTGTCGCTCAGGTAGCTTCGTTTGTTAAAAATGTAAAAAGTTTTTAGAATGTAGGTACCTACTAAGGAGTAGGAGGAAGATTGTTTTGTTTTCTTTTTCTTTCGGGGGCTTTTGGCCTTTTCCTTGAAGGTAAATTTGTTAGAGTTTTTGGACAATGTTTGTCGATTCAAGCTCAACCAGCTGCTTTAATTTTTTACATCAGACGTTTATTTATAAACGTTCCATCATCATCGTCATCATCATTTCAGCCGGAAAACGTCCACTGCTGGACATAGGCCTCTCCAAATTCGGGAGGGCTTACCATAATCGCCACGCTTAGCAGGCGGGTTGGCGATCGCAGTATAGTGGTAAAATGCATACTGAACGCTGCTGCCCATTCTCTAGTAAATCCCTTACGACACCCACGGGAAGAAATGGGAAAAAAAAACGTAAACGTTCCTTATAGTAAAGTAATGATCAGCGACTGTTTAACCATACATTTTCAACGTCTCTTAACTTTAAGCAATAATTATAAGTTATTGGGGTAGGTGTCTAATCTCTTAATTAGGTATCGAACAGAAACCTAAGAGCTCCGAAAGTAAAATTAACATTTGAAAAACGGCAATACTATGATACAATATCACGCTTAATTTCCGGGAAGGGTAGGGCAGGAGTGTAGGTACCTTATAGTACACATTTCGCCAGTTATGTTCAAGTCCCATGTGATAGGGGGCGAACCTATTGTCGTCAACCAGGGACAAATCCAGAGTCTACTGCTGAGAAAATTCAGAGAGAAAAACCTAATAATACTTTGCCCAACCTGGGGATCGAACTCAGGACGTCATGCTCAGCAGGTAGCGCTTGTGACCACTACAACAACGAGGCAGTCGGCCGACGGCACTACCATTCAGGGTAATATTATTACAACTCATTTATTTAGTGGAGGACTGAAAATTATAGTCTTCTGAAGGAAAACATCATGAGGAAATCTCTATTCTATTCTGTATCTAGTTTATTATATTAAAAGTAATTACCAAATAAGTACCTACCTTAGCGAAAATGTTGCGTACCGGTGGACCGGGGTTACATTGATTCGCGGGATGAGTTTGATCAAAAATTCCATTAACTTCCATTCATATTAAATCGCTAATTGCGTCAAATGTAACGCAACATGGTAGTTTTTTTTTCTAGCTAAGCAACACTGAAGAACTGTAAAATTGTTTCCTGAGGAATTCACTAACAATTTTAATTTAACAAGTTAATTATGACCAGGAGGGGCCAGTTGATGATTTCCCACCCAAATAAAAGGCTGGTACTATTACTTACCGCTTGAGATATAAATAATATATGAAAAACAGGTAACAACTTTGCCCACTTACCTAAGAAGCAGTGACCTATTTTCTAAAGATTCAACTCTTATTTTCTTATTTCTATCTTTCGTTCAAAGTGCATTCATGCCCTGATTCTTTTGTGGAGAGAAAATTATTCCATTTGTTATTTTATGAGCATTGATGTGAGAACTTCTTCCAGGTAAGTAGGTATAAATTTAGGTCAATGAAAAGGGATTTAAATTTGAACTTATATCTACAATTTTTTTTTTTTGAAGGCAGGTCAAAGAACAGCCGGATACAGACAGATAGACAAAAAAAGTATATTTTGTTTTTATAAGTAGGTATCGTATGCACTTTCATAAGTACTTAGTCCAATTTAGTTCACTTTGTTCACTTCAATTTTATTGACGTGTAAGTTGTAGATATAGATGATAATGGCTAGGAAGGAACCGAACTCAGGGAGGCCTACTCCCTAAGCACGAAGTTCTTAGTTTCGACCGAAGTTACCGGTGTAACCTACTTCGTATCACTTCCCGACATAATATTAGTTCGGGGCCCGAACTAAGATGACACCGCAATTTAACAGCTGTCCATATTCCCGGTGTGTGTTTACCCATCGGAAGAAATTAATTAATCAAGTGTAGGATTTACTTCGATGATTCGAACTACTTTCGGTCGGGCCCGTATCTTTATTGACGGTGTTTTAAAGTTAGCCCCCTGAGGTGGCTGCTAAAGCTATAGGATTTACTCTTCACTCCATATCAATCAGGCATATACATGGACGATTTTGAGAGGGCCTTACTGTTATATGATTCTGAAATCTATGAATGCAGTTGCAGTAGTAATACTCAAAAGTTACGCACATTGTTCTTCGGTACCATGTGGTGCCGGACGTAAAGAATAGCGTCATCCCATCTCTTCCCGTGGGTGTCGTAGGAGGTGACTAAGGCACTTACTAGAGAATGGGCAGCAGCGTTCTCTATGCATTTTATCACCATACTGCGACCGCCAACCCGCCTGCCAAGCGTGGCGATTATGGCAAGCCCACCCAAATTGGGAGAGGCCTATGTTCAGCAGTGGACGTCTTCCGGCTGAAATGATGATGATGATGATGATGAAGAACGTTTTCCTTTAGCTACAAAGGCTACGACACCGACCTAACCTTACTGCCCTGTGTCAAAAATCCATCCTGTACACTCGGTATACAGCAATAATTAGAATTCACCAATCGACATGAAAACTTTGCTCGTAATCATTTCTTCTTTATCTTTGCAGAAGACCAAATTCTAGGTACCAATATCCCCAGTGTTGTGAAGACTTTTTCGGTTCATCTCTCTTGACTGTAGCTGCTAAACGATCATTATATTTTCATCCTCTGCCTAGCCTTTTCTCAACTATGTAGGGTTCGGTTTCCAGTCTAACCGGATGCAGCTGAGTACTAGTATTTTACATGGAGGGACTGCCTAAACTTACTGACTGAAAACTTACTAAACAATATCCGCACAAAAGGACTGCTACCGAATGCTGTTGTTTATTTCGAGAACGAAGCTTCCCTGAATAAAAACAGCGACTTTATTTTACGAGAGCTTGCTACAGTTGCTACAGAAAAATGCAGCCTCTAAACCCGAGTCCATAAGTCAAGAGATTGACCTATTTAAACCCGCCATCTTTTCTCCCGTCAAAGGTTGCAATAAAAATGAAACAAGTCTCTTTTATTCAAGATGTTTTATTACTGAAATCAGAATAATTTACATTGTAAAAAATACACATACTCCGATTATTACGCTAAGGTTAACACTTTTAGCTTTTTTGGCTCTATTTTACAGTTATACTATAGCTTTCTTTAGTAACTAGATGTTTCGACAACTTTTTCTTTGTCTAATTTAAGATCAATTCACACATGAACTAGTTTAGTACAAGGTTTCGAAATATTGAGCAAAAGTAAAAAAAAAAACATCGGATCGCTTGTGGAGTCAAGTTTATCTAGGTTTTTTTTTTTAATATTTAGTGTGAATTGATCTTCGAGAAACTTCAGTTAATTCAAAATTAAGTCTAACTTAGTTCTTTGGCATTTAAAGCAAATTGCTAAAGAGTTTCTATAAAGTGAACCTCCACTATTTTGGTGTAACAAAAATGCTATTGCAATCGCATTTTATGAAGAAAAGCGGAGCGAAATAGTCTTCATCCATCTTTTCCCGTACATTGTGAAAATGGGAAAATAAATCTAAGTATTTCGTACATTTTTGTCCGCTCCACTTCTATGAATGGCACTATACAACATCTACCAAGCACTGTAATTGCAATGTTTATTTTATTAAAATTAATTACAATCTCAAATGAAATTCATAGTCTCACAGAAGGCTTTGTGATTATCTATTATAAACTTACCTAAGTACAGACTTACTTTAATACTTATTAGCTGATAAAAATAAGCAAACTCCTTTTCGCAGTGCCAAGTAGTTTGTTCATTTTTATTTCTCATTAAAAGTTTTTACACTTATTTGTATGAAAAATAAAAGCTGCATCTTTGGATCCATTTTACACTAAAATAATTGCTACACTTTTATTGAATTACTGTCACAAATTTAAACACTTAAGTAAACGATATGTATTTTTTCTATTATTAACTCCCAAAATATTGTCAGGGATCTATGAGTAGAAATATTGAAAAAGGTTATGGAAAATTGTTAATAAATTAAAATTATAAATCTATTATTTTCTTTATTTATCTTCAATAGTATAAGACACGACATCATTTTGTACTAGAGCAAAAATCTGTAATAATTAATTTATACTTTTTTTTAAATAATTCTGTAATATGATTCTAAGAAATTGGAAAGCGTCATTCTAAAGTATTTTGGAAGAAAAATTTGATTGTAATTTTTCAGAACTGGCAGAAGCATTTTTTTTTTTTTAATAATTCAGTTACGATGTAACGCCACGTGACTTTCCTTATAAATCCTAAATCTTAATCACCCTTAACAATTAATTGACCAACAAACAAAACCGAAAGAAGCTTAATTAGGTACAGCGTTAATGAACCGAATACTATCTATTATTTTCCAACATTGACAGTCATCTCTTACTATTTTTATTTTATACAACATTTTTATTTTATTTTTACACGCCACGCCACTTTACATCCGAAAATAAATTGAAATGCTAAATGATTAAATGGAATCGAAACAAAATTAAACTTGGACGGACAGACACAGATGCTAAATAATAAACAGTCATCATAAATAGTTAAAAGGAAAGTTTACAAATGTATTAGAATCTGGCCACTAATTAAAAATAATTGTGCCTTATTTATATTACCGACCTCATGCTTTGGAGCCAAGTTTTTGTCTATCATTTGCCTTGTGGAGCCAGCAAGATGTATATAAGAAAATGTTAATAACTTTAGAATTAGAAGTCATTATTTCGTTCTCTGAAAGATAGTAGATTGTTTTTACAACAAATGAAATATAAATTCAAGTAATTAAAAAACTAACTCCAAACCATGGCAGCAATAAAAAAAAAACGAATTCGAAAACTGAATAATTCAAAATACGAATTACGTGAGATTGTTTCGCCAGTCCTCGCGCGTCTGCTGCGCCGTGCAATTGGTGGCGCACCAGCGCGACAGTGCGGTGGGTGGGCAGGGTGCGCCGCCGGGCCGCTGGCGGCGAATTATTCGGCGCGTGCGCATCGCTGAGCCCACGCAGCCACCGTCACTGCGGCATGGGCTCCATTCACTCCATTCTGATACCCGGCAGTCTAGCAGTCCTGTGGAAAATGCATTTAATGAGACTTTCTGCTTTACTAGCGCCGAAACAGGAGAAGAAGTTATGATCAAAGCTTGCCGCCAGTACATCTAAGTACACAAGCTTTGACATATTTCTCAAAATGCCATAATTGGGAAAAATATGATAACGTCCCTGTAATAAGAGTAAGACGAAAGTCTTGCGTATGTCTTTATATCCATTAACGCAGTAAGAATATTTTATGAAGAAGGCAAGTAATTCATGCCTCTTTGTGGATTACAAATGGCTGTAAGTACGAGAAAGCGACCTCTGCCATCTTTCAGATGTTTAATGATCTGAAAGCACACCGAAACTCTCTGGGTTAGTACGAAAAATATACGATATTAAGTCAATGAGAGCCTGGATTTGGGGAGGCAATGACCTGGGTTTAGCTGAGGTCGACTTAAGATGCGTATGTTTAATACCGACCTTCCTACTTTCATTCTCTTTTATGTTTCTCGCAGAAGCTTTTACGGGGACATAGAGAATGTTAGGCCAACATTACTTTTGCTAATTGTGTCCAAAGACCAAAGTTAATTAACTTGACGATATAAAATTGTCTGACGAGAAATTCTGAGTAGTTAAGGTGCTCTTACACGGGCAATTTTTAAGCAATTATTGCTCGGCAACACTAATGGATCAATCTGGATCAATTAAGTGGAGCAATCTGGAGCAACAACAATAAATTGCCGATGTATTTCGGCAACATTGCTTCTGATTGTTCTATATATTTTATGAGCTGCCGAACATCCAATCGGTTTGCAAATTTTTAGTCAATTTTCTTTCTATCGTCTCGTTTCTACGCCTAACGAAATCTCGTTTTTGCGAGAGAAACCGGCCGGCGGCAGAGGCGGCGAGGAGGCGCATTGCCTAGTTTTTTTTAATTGCTCCATATTGCTCCTTATTGTGTGGCCGTATCTCTGGCAACAGGTTGCTATATGTTGCCATTGCCCTAAATTTCTGGATTTAGTCGTGACGTCATAGTTAACGATAACTGCCCAAGATGGAGCAATTTTAGTTGCTCGTGTAAGCGCACCTTTAAGTGCATAAAATAGACAAAGGCAATTTTAGTAACTATGTTATAACCAATAAAGTTTATTTATCATTCAAAACCATAGGTAGGTATTTACAGCCTTCTGCCCGTGACTTTGTCTACGTGAAATTTATTGTTTGAACATAAAATATATCCTATAGCAGCACTTTAGGGCGTGGCGTTTCGTAGCGTGGTCCGAAATAGCCTACGGGTAACCTTCTTCAAGAATTGGTCTATCAAGAGCAAAAAGGTGTTTTCAAATCCGACTGGTATCCAGAGAACCTCTTCCTACATACAAAAAAACACATACCTCTTTATAATATTAATATTATAAAGAGGTATGTGTTTAATATTAAAATGTGATAATATTAGTATTATTATCACATTTGAATAAAAATAGTAGTAAGTATAACAATCTCGTGTTCTAGTCCCGCCACGAATCCTTTGGTTTCTGGCACCCAATTGTCAAAATAAGCGTGTCAACCACGTTCAAAGGTATAAACCCCAGAACCTATAAATCTTCTATAATTTTTTGTCATCAAAAAGCGGTCTATCTTTCTGTTTGGGTGATGATGACAGATTGCTGTGATGGTGTCATTTTAATTGCAAAGATTCCGTAGAATCATTTCAATAAAATAAAGTGACTAAGACTCACTAGCTCTTTTCCGCTTCCTCCGCTCAGCCGGGTCGGTGTTGTCAGCACGCAGCTTACGTCGTCGCCTGGCTCGGTATCTACGGGCTAGACTTCTTAGAGCTGATCTCTCACTAGCTGCAGGTCCCGAAGTCGGGAGCTCGTTAGCCGAACGAGGCTCTTCGGTCGTACTCGATGTCGTGTTCGTTCTACGGGAAAAGTGCAATTAGATTTTTCCGAAGCTTTTGAAGAGGCGTTCTTAGAAATGTGATGTCTTGGGAAGTGATGGTCAAGAGTTGATGTAGTAACCATTCAGTTTCGAATATCACTTTGTACTCTATTGACTTGTAACCAAGATAAATGACGTAACTAATAATATACTTTAGGATTGTGTACTAACCGAAAATGACTGTCGCGCAAATACGCTTTTACGCGATCGTTAAATGAAATTTGACGTAAAAAAATTACTAGATTGAACACTCGAGTACGTCATATTCATAATATAAACAAGCACGACAATTGCGTTACCGCGTGACAGTCGCTTTTGATTAAGACTTGGTCATATCGCGTTAATACTTCCTATACCTATTTTGAGCTTACCCATAAAAAAATTAATTTAGGAAAGATGCCAAATGAATTAGAGAAATAAAATACAATAGACGTTTTATGTAAAGCTAACAAATGCATTATAAAATAAATATTCAAATGTTTAACATCGAACTCCATTATGGATGCAAATAGAACAAATTGAGCTGCATCCCGTCGCTGTGCTCAAATTGCTCGATTATTCTAGTTGCGGTTAGTAAAAACTTATTGCAAACTTCGGCTGCCAGTATTTCTATACAAAAACTTTATTGTTGCCATGTTAGAAATTATATCAATTTAATATTAGAATCAAATATTTAATTGTTGTAAGTACCTAGATATATTAATACACTTTTGCACGTCAATGTTTTGTTGGTGAATATTTTAAAACTAAATGGCGCTGGCATTGCCTAGGTGACTGATCCCTGAGAACAAATGCCGAAACAAACACAGAGGTCAAGGTCTCTTTTCTAAAGTAAAGTCTAAACATAATATTATTATGATTTTGTGTGAGACTAACAATGCAGGGACATTAATTGAAGAAAGAGCCATTGCAGCTTTGAGCTGACCTATCCGCACAGATCGATGGATGCATCATTCATCGTGTAGCTCAACAACCCGTCACAAGACGCTACCAGATCTGCAGAACATTTGCATAGGCCGTAGGTAAACAAAATACTCAAAACTACAAGACAGTTATGAAGTCATGTATTTAATCTACCCTGCATGGTTCTCATAAATAAAACCAGATAACGGTGATGTTACGATAACATTTGGTAACGAGGACTCTGATGCATTAAAATATATCTGCGAAAGTCAGGTCGCGTCTGTGAGCCTATACGCATGTCATACTTTTTTTTGCCTTATCGTTTTGCACCACAGTTTATCCATAAACGTTAAATACTGTGGCGAAGCTATCAAAGCCCAATCCAAAAAAATATACATACAACGACATTTTAGTTCCAGACTTCCCAAAGAAACTTAATTAATTGAGGAATTACAATTTGATTGCAAGATGTCTTCGAGTTGCGACTTGAAGACATCTTTTACATGAACGAAAAGCGATAACGCAAGAAAAAGTATTAAAAGCGTATAGGTTCTCGAAAACAGGCGCGAGGAGACTCTCGAAGAACAATTTCTATGAAAATGCCCTGTCACGTCACGCCTGTCTGCAGGAGCTGTATTGTGTATCGTGAAGAAATCAAAGCAGTAAACTTCACTCTACAAAAGACGGATGTACACTGAAATTACCGTGAATTATTTCTACTATTATTAGGTACAGGTATTTTTATTGAAGACTATGTAGACTGTACTTTGGCGACCATGCATAAGGATATTTTTAGGATAAAATTAAATATAGACTTACATGGAATAATATGAGTAAGCAGAATCTGGCGTGGTCATAGATCCTTCGGAGTATATCCGGGGCGCCTGCTCAGCTCTCTCCACTTCTTCTGCAATGGACAGTGCCCTGTTGCCGTCCAGTACATCTATATTGTTGTGGTTCATCTTGTCCAGTTGCAGAACGTCGTATCTCTTTTCGTCAGTGTTGCGGTGGAATACTTCTGAGACTTCATATTCGCGTAGCTGTTGGATGATTAATAAAATAATATATTGTAAAACAAATGCTTCAAAACTTGATTCAGGATCGTTTTATTAACCGACTTAAAAAAGAAGGAGGTTATCAATTCGACATGTTTTTTTTTTTTTTTTTTAATGTAAATTTCGGGCATAACTCCGTCGTATATAGACGGATTTGCAAAATTATTTATTTGTTCGAAAGGGGTTTGTTCCGAAATGGTCCGAAATGGTGGATATAAATTTCTTAAAGATCTGATGATGCGTTTTGGAGACAGACAACGGAACTCTTCAAAACTTTACAGCAAATCAACCGCGAATGCAGCTATCGCATAAATATGCATTGTTTTGACCCTGAAGATGATGAAATTTCGAATTGGTATGGCGTAGGTAACTAAAAAGTGAAAAATAAAAACTTTTTTCAAAAAAATATCAACCGACTTCCAAAAAAAACACTACAAAGTGCAAAATAACTTTAATTTCAGAAGGCGGTGACAAAGAATTAAAATACCTACACGTCCAAAGTCACCGACTTCCGAAATTAAAGTTATTTTGCACTTTGTAGTGTTTTTTTGGAAGTCGGTTGATATTTTTTTGAAAAAAGTTTTTTTTACGAAAAGTTCGTAACTGTATTGAATAGAAAGCTCACTAGTTAAAAATTATGAACTTGAGAATATATATTACTAAGGTTGTGAATATTGTTTAATTTTCGGTTTTGATTAAACAACAAAGTTATATCAGAAATTCTTAAAATAAATACTTCTTACATTCAAATTAATTTTAGTTTGCAGAACATTGAAATACAATAACTATATTGAATTAAAAACGTTGATCTAAAAGTGAATAAAGTTTGAGCTTCTTCATAATTTTCTAAAATTTCGTTATGATATATTTTAAAAACTGAGAATTTTTTGTTTAAAAATTGTAAGAGAAAGAGCAAATATTATATTCTATAACTATTATAAATTTAGAAATAGCCTAGAAAACAGTGAGTTAGCAAAATTATAGCCATAAGTTTCAGTGCAATGGAAACACAAGACAAAACTATACCTTGATAAACTGGAAGGTAGCGATCGGCGGTAGCCTCCTCAGGTGCGGATAGAAGAAGGATCCAGCTGGATGCGACGGATATTTGGACGTGATGCGGTATGCCACTCCTTGCGGGGCAGTCGGCCAGTTGGGGGCGGTGAACGTGAAACCGTTGTCAGTGCCAGCATCTAGTGGGTCTACCTGTGAATGGAATAATTTGATGAGGAATGTTGCCCTAATGAATATCGTACCCACTTCTATTTTAAGTATTATGAAATTATTTTGAAATCGCTGAACATTATAGAGTTCAAGTGTTTCCAACATTTTGGCTAACCTGCCTACAGATCTAAACAAGTTTTCCCAACTTAATTCTGATGGACAGTTTATTATCATTCCGAAGTTTATGTTCAGGACTTTTATTTGAAGGCTAGGGTTAGAAATAATCCTAAGAAGGATTAAACCGCTTAGTAAGCACTTTACTTAGTTACTAGTTTAAAGCATATGGTTGGTGGATCACTAAATTAGGTGGTCGTGTGGTTGAAACTATATTTATATAAAAGGGTGAGATCCATTTATATAAATTTATTTTAATAAAATAAAATAAATTTATCCGTTCCATATTGTAAAAACGATGTTACAAAAACATGAATCCTGTAAGGGCAAAAGCATAAAATTAAGATTCCAAAAAACAAAATTAAAACTACTACTAATATAAATTTAAAATATTTAAATGAATCTAAAAAAAAATACAGTGTGTCTGTAGTTTTTATAGTGTACTATTAAATGATATGAAACAAGTTATTTAGAAGTTCTCATTTAGTTATTCGTTGTTTTATAATAGCATTTAGATAATTACCTATACAGTTTCGCCTTACTTCCTGCAAATATAGTAGTAATTTTTCCTCATTTAAAACCTCTTTTCCATACTTACCTCAATTGTGATGCTGTCAAGCCAGTTCCCATCCACACAAAGGTCGAAGCTGTCCACTCCGATGAACCAATCAGGAGACGGGATCATCCGAGCCATTACCGACACCTGCGACAAAATATTGCAGTTGAAATTACAACGACAACAAAAAACAATAATTGCTTGCAATATAGGTCATGCTATGTCTCCCTCTAAAGGTTGGAGATAAAGGGAGATGGAAAGAGATCCGTGTGCTGTGTATCCTTTCGTTTACATGTGTCATAAATTCTATGATTGATGCTGATCACGTTGTTTCGATTATTACTGCTGATTTAAATATTGGATGTTATTTTATATCTGTGAATAACGTCGTTTAGCTATCGACTTTGAGTTTTATAGCGTAAATTGTTTGCCCGACCCCTAAAGTGGTCACCGAAAGTGGTCACATCACTTGATAATCGGCCCCTGTTTTGTAGAAATATTCTAGATAAAACAAAATTCGGAAAGTATTTGGTTTTGGTACGGAATTTTGACGTTATTGTACTAAGACGCAGATAATAAATTGGCTTAAAATGTGACTTGGTGTATGTTACATTCACCAAAACAGATAAGTAGGTAACCAGGAGCGTAGGATACAATTGAGATTAAATTGATAAATGAACTGTTTCATTGTCTTCATCATATTTCAGCCGAAAGACGTCCACTGCTGGACATAAGCTTCCCCCAACAATGCCCCTTCGCCCGGTTCTGTCTTTCTGATATCCATCGGGTTCTTACGGCCTTCATCAGGTCATGGGTCCACCTTGTGGGAGGCCTTCCAACGAACCCATCGGCCATCTGTTCTTCAAGCAGTGTACAACTTCTAGAAAGAGGTAAATCGGCGAATCCGACTCGGCTGGGCACCGGTCGGGAAGCTACGCAATATCTTCTCGTCACACATACCGCAGTATCGGTAAGGACGTACATAGGTAAGTGTTTGACCAGTGCGTGTTGCCAGTGATGACATATGGTACTGAAATTTACGTAGCAGTGAGCCACTTAAGTTTCGCAATTCTTCAGGCTATGCCGGTTACCTTGTTGCTTCTACGGATCTCTTCATTTCTGATTCAATCGCATAAGGAGCGAACGATCATGCATAGTTTGCTTTATATTAATTCAATTTTATCATTGAAAAACATCCATTGGTCTCTTATTAAACTTTAAAAATATCCAATCACCCTGGTAACCTATCTCTTTTGGTGACTATACCTAGATAACCTACATCTAGGTATAGTCACCAAAAGAGATAGGCTGTGATCAACAGCAAATTAAATTCAACACACCCATATAGAAAGAAAAAGTATTTATTGTGACTAGCACAGGAAGATCACTTACTATAATAAACACAGACAATAACAAATTTCTTGAAAGTAAAAAAATTAAACAGAAAATACGCACGAGCCCCCAAAAGGCTCCTACCTCAGCATGACGCTGCGACATTTAAAAAGTGTCGCAGCGTTGGTATTCTGATAAAGCACGAGCGATGTGGTGTCACGGGCAGTATAATATAGCAAATCACCATTCTCACAAAAAAAAAAACTGCCTCAACATTATTCTCCCTAACAAATAACATAAAAAAATTAAACTTAACAGGGACAAATGAAATAACGAGAAGTAAATTGTAGAATGCGGCCATTACAGTCAAGCTGTTAGGTAAAGGGTAACAGAGCAATTAGTTCAATGCGCAGCGAGCCAGTGAGACGTTTTCTGTCAACAGCTACCAGGCTACACTGCCGTCATAATGAAAAAAGGCACAACTAACATTTTATAAATATGGAGAAAATCGACTTTAAAGTTTTTATTGGTTTTTGGCGAAAAATATTGACTTACACATTATTTTTCGAAAATAGATGAATTAAAATAAATTCATTATCACGATTCTTATACAACTAAATGAAATGTAAGTTATTATTTTATTACTATTTATTAAATAATCAACATTTTCCCTTTCAAAGTGACATAAAAAATTAACTAAAGTTATTAATATTACGAATAAAGGGCATAACTAACCAATTGCGACTATTCATTCTGACATTTTGGGAAAAAATATGAAATATTACGATGAAAAGGCATATTTATTAAAATGTGCCTTTTCATTTTAATAATTATACAAAAAGAAACAGGTAATAAAACAATTAGGAAATAATTATAATTTTTTTATTTTGAAAAGGTAACAAAAATTATCGTCTAACAACTTTAAAAAATTTACATTAGTTAACTGAAATTACCAGTCTTCAAGAAACTTATTTGTTTTTTTTTTTAAATCATAGTCAGGTTATTAAATCAACTTCTAAAAGTCTTATAATAATGTTTGTTAAATATGGCACTTTTAAGGTTATCACAATTACAATCATTCTGGCCATGCCCTACAAACAACATTAAAATTATCAAAATAGGAATAAACACAAACTAATTCAAAAATTAAAGGAAAACCTTCATCAAGGAACTTAGGCATTAGTTTCTTTTTTTTTTATAAAAAAAGGATATTTAATCAGCTACTAGTAGAAGTTTTATAATAATGTTTTAACATTTTTAAGGTTATCACCTTTTTGAACAATTCTAGCCATGTCCTTTGAACAACATTAAAATTATCAAAATAAGAATAAACAAAAAAAAAAAAACTATTTGAAAAATAAAATCCTTAGGTACATTATTATGTTATGTAATTAGGTAAGTTATCACAATCATCAAGGCACTTATAACTAGAACTTCAGTCAAAATGAGTAAATTAATAAAACAATCAGTCTTCATAAACATGAGTTAGATCAGCTGAGCGGTCATTTACGGGTAAGCTTTCCCAAAAATGCCTTCGATTAGCAGGCATAAGTGGTCCAATGTTTAGTGAGTATAGCGGATTTCCTTTCACTCGTAATGCCCCTCGGAGTAAGTTTTTGGCGTGGTACTGGAATACCTTGTTTAAGATCTTTTAACCTAAGGAAATCTAATTCAAAATACTCATCAGTGCCATGGCTATTTTTGCAAAATAATAAATGGAATCCCCTGCAAAAATTAGCCTCGGCAATACCATTCAAATAAGCTCGAGGGTTGGAATTTTTCAATTTGAATGTTGAGGAGCAGTCTTCAAAATCAAAAAAATCTTGAATAATCATCTTCTTTACTATTGTGCGAGAGCCAGTATCAGATACAGCTTTGCAGAAATCCTCAAAGTCGTATACACGTTTTTTTGTTTTAAGCAATGAATGTATGACCAACTTCTAAATACCGCAAAGTAATACTTTCAAAACTAACTTCGGCAGAGTTTATCAGATATATCAAATAAGAATAAAGCATCCAATTTTTATTTTGTGCTGCACAGTTATCAAGCCACAAAATTACGTGCTTTAGGTCTCGGTTTTCTATAAAAAAAGCCCTGAAGAAACTTACAATGTCCTCTTTTTTTCTGCCAGACGTTCCTTCGTGCCATAAAACGGCAAAAGTGTGACCAACTTCGTGTATTTTTTTGTCTCCTAACGGCACAAAACTCTGGTTGAAAACAATAAGCCGCGGGCAGAACATCACGGTTTTGAATTCATCCATACGGGGTAACATAATAACTTTTTCCAGGTCTACAGCAAAAATAACAGTATCAGCATTATTCTTTTTCTGAGTCTGGTTATCAGCGTCTTCTTCATACTTCTTACGAGCTAAAATATACTTTTCGTGATGTTCTTCATAACTTTTACATGCTTGACAACCCCTGTGCCTAATTTCTGAGTTAGGGTTATGAATTGTAAATTTTTAGGGTTCCGTACCTCTAAAGGAAAAAACGGAACCCTTATAAGATCACTTTGTTGTCCGTCCGTCCGTCCGTCCGTCTGTCAAGACCGTTTTTCTCAGGAACGCGTGGAGGTATCAAACTGAAATTTCTATATGATACTTAGTTCTACTGTCCCTGGAAGCTGTAGAAAAATCAACCTTCTAAGTCAACGCAATCAAAAGATACAGCCATTTAGGCCGCAAAATTCCGCAAATTTTCGAAACTCGCACGGGAATCAAAACCTACAGGGTACTTCCCGTGAACTTAGAATCTTGAAATTTTGTACGAAGTCACGTCTTATAGTACAGATATAGGAAAAATTACGAAAACCGTAAATTTTTAGTTTCGTCATATACAACAAAATATTTTTGACAATTTTGAACTTTTACTTATATACCCACAGGTTTGTACGGAACCCTCGGTGCGCGAGTCCAACTCGCACTTGACCGGTTTTTTTCACATTGCTCACACTCTTCGTGGCCTAATTTGGCAAATGAGATATTAAGTTCCTTTACAAGTTTTCTGTAAAAACCGTACGATACTTTCGTTTCAGGCGCATTTTCACAGTAGTGGTCATACATGATTCGAATACTGAGATCAGAAGGCAAATATTTTTTGTTAGGGGCATGTTCTCGCCTGTAATGAGACACAGCAGGACGGAATGACATTATATGCTCAATGATTTTAGTATTATCTATTTTCCTAATTGGATTTGGATTGTGTCCGCGGCCATCAATGAGTGATTCTGGGTACAATGTTTTATTCTTATTATCAAGAACATTTCTTACAGCCTTACAATTATTTTGGTTATAGCCTAGGCCACGTATAAAAGGCACAACTGGTTATTTGTGCCTTTTATACGTAAATTAATTGAGCCATGCATGGATCATTAATTAAGTAGACAGGGCACATCTGGCATTTGAGCCTTTTCTTTATGTTATGTTGTAGGTGTGCCTTTTCAAAGTAGTTTTTAGTAAAAATCTGTATGAAGTAATAGTCACATCTACGTATTTGTGCCTTTTCAATATAATGGTAAATAAATGTGCCTTTTCATTCTATAAAACATGAATATTAGTCTCATTTGTGCCTTTTGAGCCTACTGTATCTCCGAATTCCTTGAAGATAAAATTCTATAAAAAATTGAGTAGATGTGCCTTTTTTTTCTGATTCTAAATATGTATATAACTCAATTTTGCCAAAAATGTTAGTTGTGCCCTTTTTTCTTACGACGGCAGTACAGTTGCTCATGGTTGGTTTGTGAAGAAATTCTTAGTTAACTTGAGAATTGTAGTCATAAAATAGAGGCAGCTTTTACTCCATGTTGGAGGAGAGTTTTCGTATTGTTGCTGTGAAGATGTTTAGGGAATTTAAACGAGTTCTATTGGTAAATGAAATGTAGGTGGGTTTTACGTTTTCTAGTATTGAAATGAAATGTGTATTTAAGTAAGTAGGTAGATCTTTTGTAAGATACTTTTACACGTCAATATTTTAAAACTAGACTGAGAAGAAATGCCAAAACAAACTCCGAGGATGACCTCTGAGTTAGTTTCGGCATTTCGTCTTTATTTATTTTTTAAATTTCATTTTATTGATTGTTATCAAAGTATGAAAAGACGGGTGCAGTTTTTTCTATTTCTTTATGAAAGTTCATTTTTAAGTTTTTTTTTTTTAATTCGGGGTAGCTTGACTATGGTTTCTGAATAGCACAAAACTCTTTCCCATAAACTATTCAAGCGGTAAAAGTCGCATTTCAACCGACATTTTCTTTTTATTGAATTTAAAAATAAATCTAGAAAAAATAAATAGAAATCTCGTTATTTCAAACTTGACAAACTATGCATGAGTCGGGTCAAAGTAAGTTTCGGTATCTAAAATTTATTAAAATTTAAGAAAAAATTGACGACATTTTTTGCGCGGTCATCAACCGCAGTTTGCATAATCAATTAAAACATCACTTCAAAAATCTGTTCATTAGTATTTACTTCACAGTTGTATCAATTATCAGAACACGATAAAACAGATTTCCTGAACATACTTCAAGTATCAACTCGTATCAGAGGACGTTAACCCCCCCAAAAAAAAACACCTTTTTTTATTTTATCATGTTTTGATGCCAATCCAATACCCATCTCTTCTGCAGAGTTACACTATTTAATTTGATATTTTGCTCACGTAAATTTTCATCAAAAAAAAATCTCATCAATGTTAAACTAACGAAGTAGAGCAAACTTCGACAGAAATAAGGTCAAACTGCTTCAGGTGCTCGTTACTCTAAAAATATACTTTCTCATAAAAAATAGAACGAGCCGATAATGAAGGTGTTACAGAAAAATAATAGATTTTAAAAGAACCGCGTGCTTTTAATTAATGAGCCTTCTTAAGGTGTGTGTGACTTGCGAGTTTCTGCTCTATGCCTTGTTCAGATTGTGATATTTTGTGTACGTTTTTGACACATCATTTCAGCAACTATTCAGGCTTTCATAGATCCAGGATCCAGTTGACATTAATAGGGTCTTTATATCGTAGCAGTAAGAGTAATTTTCGTATTGCATGTGTTACCCTGATGTATGGTTGAATGTTCTAAAGAATGTTAAGAATCACAAGTAAAGGCCTTAATCTACCGATTAGCTAAATACCGTGACAAGAGAGTCAATTGTTAGACAACATCTTTATGAGCGATTAAAGTCTGCTTATTATTATCAAAGTCAATCTGCCTAGCCTTTTCGAATTATATATGTATATTGGGGTCGGCTTCTAATCTAACCTTATGCAGCGTAATACCAGTGCTTTACATGGAGCGACTGCCCATCTGACCTCGGTAATAAGGTTCCCTTTTGGTAAGACTGGTTGCCATACTTTCGGGCTTCTGACTACCAGTAACGACTGAAAGATTCACAAATGACAGCCGAGACCAACGGTTTAACGTGCTTTCTGAGGAATGGGAGGATTCGATATGTAAAGATGGTCACCCATCTACGGACCAACCGCACCAAACATAGTTTATCCTGATCCATCGCCTCGTGTAGCTATTATTACTTAGTCAGGTGTCTAGGGGTCACCCTCATCAGGTCAGTTACAGCAAACATAATCTAAAACTACTAAACATTTCAAACATGCCTATTAAAAATATTATGAGTTGTGAGTAAAAAATCTTCATCACCCCAGTGCTTCTCTTTTAAGAATGAATTTTACCATTTCAAGAAGAACAAAAAAGCAATACATGAACGAAACTTTAATAACTATAACCTCTACTGCCGCTTATAACTTCATACAGTAATAACTGTTCCACTATTATACTTTGCTTCAGTATATACTACTTGCGCTAGTACTGGCGCGGTTTGAACTAGCACGAGTGACGTAATTATCTTATGTACTACGACGACATTAATTTCCTTAATCATGTAATTTCATTAGTGTTAGGTATGTTGAGTTTATTTCACATCACAGCATAGCACAGTGCCATTTCACCAACTTACTTACACCAGACAACACACGCACCTACACCTATATAGCACACTTAAATCTGCAGTTAGTTTATTCTAATTACCAATTTGCTCCTACTTTTTCATGTATCCTTTTACTACCTTAGCTTTTTCTAGCAAACATCGACTGACATACATTGTTTATACGCTGACTTATTTTAAGCGGAAGGCCCTGCCCCCTGTGATACAGTTTTATTTTTTAACTACTTCAGGGAGTTAAATTATCGCAGACGATATAAAACCTTATTCGTATTAAAGAATAAAGATACAAACCGCGTCAATCGGGTGGTTCCTTAAGGAACCACCGGGATGTTAGCGATACTACAGGAGCCAACAGAATGTTGACGAGGAAGTAGATCTTTTTAAATACACTTTCATATAAAATCTACTTACGTACAACATAAGATAAACAGTGCATTGCATTTTCATAAAGTTAAGTACTGTATTGAGTTAGCGTCCTTTCACGACAAGAACGTCGCCGTAATTGAACTTCTTTCGCCAGAATCTTTGCTTGCTTTGGATTTGAATTGTCAAGTACTACCTATACCGTCCATTATCCCTATACTCTTCCTAACATCTTTTTTTGGTACCCTCTACAGGGTGTAACAGAAACCCTATTGATATCCTTAAGCACTAAAAATACCAGCAGGCTTAGCATGACGCGAATAGACAGTGCTTTTTCAATATAAAGTGACATTTCGTTGCTCCATGACATCGCACCGTAGATATCCTTCCAAAATCTGTCATTTTGTCTTTCGTTTCAACGATCTTTGTCTAGGTCCTTATAAATGTAGACTATTTCAGAAGAATATTTCTTCCCAAACTGTCAAAATCTCACCGACAGCAAACTTTCTACTCGACGGCCGCAAAGTATATACGATTATCTACAAAATCATGATTCGTTTAGAACGCATGACTATGATAATTAATAGAAAAACGTAGCTATCTTCTCCTATTGTACATTGTATAATGATGTACAATATGAGAAGATAGCTACGTTTTTCTATTAACTAAATGTCTAAACAGTCATGTCTATTTTTCCGTCGACAAATCGGTGCTCGTGTTAAGCCTGCAGTCGGTATAGAATCACTATACATCCTATCTACAATATTGATCGCAATGAAAACCATATGATAATTCAAATATTCTGGAGGTTATCCATAGTAGGTCTGCACTACGAGTATTTAATTAAATGCTTGTCCATACAGGCGGTTTTAATACTTTAATAAAGCTTAAACATCCGACCAATCGTGCAACCCTCCATTAATTAACACACAACAGTTACCTCAAACAAATTCATTCGAAAATCGATTCCCACTCATACCGATTAACGAGTAAAGAATCGAAATTAGGTTTAACTGGCAGAACAACAAACGCGATTCTCGATTCGATAAAACTCCCCTTTATTACGGCATCGAATCGGTTCTTTTATTTGTCCGTATCGTAATTGGTGTTTGCTTTGGAAGCATTAATTAGTGATGAAATACGATATTTTTGGGCATTGTTTGTTGGGGTGGGCTGTGAGTGCAATTCCACTAGTGCAAATAGGTTTGCCCGTTTATATTGTGACGTACAGTTCTTGAAGGGTGACACATGTCATCGTTCATCGCTCGTGACATGTCATGTTTGTTGACGACATGTCATTTGAATTTCCGCATTTTTATTCGTTTCTGTGATGTGCATTGTTGACTAGTACAAAGACAGTAGGAGTGATTTCAGTCACCAATCGACTTGGTATTCACATGATTGGACCCAAATGTTTGTCATTATTTGTCTAATCGTTGAACTCCTTAAGTTCTGAATTGTGCTGCACGATTACCCACATGCGTGCACTGAACGGACAAGTTCACTCAATCTGTGTGGTTCTTTCCTCAAAAGATAATTTCAGACACCAATCTACATGGTCTTCACAACGTTTTTTTTTTTTTTTTTTTTTTTTTTTTTTTTTTTTTTTGGGTGGGAAATCATCAAATAACTTCTCCCGCTCTGGGTGGAGCAGGAGGGCGTGTCAGACTTTTACTGACTAAAACCCACCCGTGTTCCTTCAGTAGCCCTTAAGCCAGGGGCTGTGGTGTCTCTTTCGAACAAACCCGCACCCCTGGCAGGCATCGACCCTTGCGGGTCCCATCACTGTTTGTGCTGACATCTCTTTGAGGCGCGCGTGGAACACAACGCGCCGTCGACTTGGGCTTGGTCCTTACCGGACAGCGAGCTACCCATTACTCGCCGTCCGCAAGCCCATGCCTACGGCGGCCGGAAATCGGCCTGGGATTCCCGACGCCCAGGGCGTCTCCGTATCCTGCGGCGGCTGGGGTCGCGAGGGCGCATATGCTGCCTCTCCCTCACGTGCGCCGCCTCCCTCTTCGCGAGCATCACTGCTTCGCTGAAGGAGGTGACGGCTCCCCATGCCCTCTCGCTCCGTACCATGGCCTGGACCAGGGCCGGACGCGAGAGATCGCCGCCGCCGATCGCCTCCACGAGGACACGGCGGTGCTCCGCCCAAGCAGGGCAGACCGCCACCGTGTGCTCCACCGTGTCCTCAGGGCGATCTTCGCAGTGGAAACACCTAGGCGTTTCCTCCCGCCCTATCCGAAACAGGAACCTCCCGAAACAACCATGTCCGGTGAGGACCTGCGTCAGGCGGAAGGTGAGGACGCCATGCCGCCTCTCAAACCACTCCTCAAAGAGGGGACTTACCGCCGCAATCGTGGCGTGCCCAGATCTCGTGCATGCTTGATTTGTTTATTTAAACGTGAAATAATAGGAATAAAGAAGAAACACCCAATGATTACAATATTGACAAGTAATAATATCCTAGATTTCGTAGTTTATTGCTACACCAAAATGCAAACGTAACTATTTACGTTTGCATTAATCTGAACTGCAAAAATCAGTCTCCCGCAACTACCACGTAAACCAAACACAGTGAGGAAAATCATTTAATTTCTTGCAAACTGAAAACCATTCATCATTCGCTGAATAATATAATATTGTATAAATATTATGACACTAATTGCTTAAGCTGTTCGAAATCTCCACATTTAAATAAATCTCCATTCAAAAGTCCCGTGTCCAGTGGAATAAAACGTGGATGTAACTGCGCCCTTATCACAAAATTGCGCTGTCCATTGCCGATTTTAATTGCAAAATTATTGAGGCCTCATCTTTATTGCATTCGATTACGATTGCAGTCAGACCACGAAAATAATGGCGCTAATAAAATCAGACAATTTGCTGTGATACATTTATTTATATTTGTGTGTCAAATTGTTTCGATAAACCCGATACTTAATTGGTTTGGGGCATAAATATTAAATTTAAAACGTTGTAAAGCGTAATGATGCTGTTATTATTGGTATACATGTTCGTGAGAAATTCATTTCAATAGCCATATTGTAGGTACGGAACAGGCGGATTGTGGTAGAAGATTTTATCGACGGTTTCCCGAATAAAGTCCCATTATTCCAATAACGGTATTGGAATGTCAGGAACGAGTACATATAAACACGCGAGCATTCAAAATGACATTCAGATTCGTTGTACGGTAAAACTAAAAGGAACATGATGTATGGATTTAGTTTGGACGAATTCCCCGCAGGGAAATATGGGAATTGGAATAGTCTATTTTACTGTGGAAATAGTTACCTACGTGTTTTACTAAAGTCTTCTAATAGTTCATGGACCTTTTATACTTGATCAATTAAGCCACACAGTAATACAGTATAGGGTCATCTTTTCATTAGTTTCTGTCATAAATGTAATTTATGTTAATCAAGAGGAGTTTGTGGTAAGGTTAAGCTACGCTTGCCGCGGTTGGTCAGTGGATGGGTAACCATCTGTACATACCAAGACCATTCCGTGCCACGTAAAGCACGCTATTGTTCTCAGCTGCGCGAAAGTCTGATAACCAGTCTTATCAAAGGGTATCGTTACCCAGTAACAGGGTTGTGGAGGTTGAATAGGCAGTTGCTCCATATAAAATAGTTTAGTCACACCAACGCGCACCTCTACGACGTTTAACGAAAAATTATTAAATGCTTTTTTCAGAATTAGATTGATTTTCTTTGTCAACTAACAAAATTCACATTGATCTACTTAAAATGATCGAAAAAACAGAAGCTTAACCGTATTATCAATTATGTTTATAAATGTATTAAAAGAATAATATTTATTAATTTTAATGATTAATTAGTAGTGTTGTATGCACGGCTACACATTATTTCCAGTTTACGCTGATCTCGCGCTGTACGGAAATCCTATACAATGCGAGATCAGCTTACACTGGTTTTTTTAGCTTGATGTGTAGCCGTTTGTACTAGTGCTCTTTCCTTTCAATTGGAATATGTAACATGTGGATAACGTAGTTAGTTACGCACTGATAAACCTAGATTATAAGCTATTGTTAGCCATGTACTCGTATAGTGTGTAATTGTTGGTTTTCCCTAATTAATAAAATGAATATAAAAATACTAGTATTCAGCTGCATCTAGTTTGACTAGAAATCAACCCTAATATAGTTGGGAAATGGACTAGGCAGATGATAATTATCATTTATGTTAATCGTCTTGTGGTTACACGTTACAATACATCCTGCTGCACCCTCAAACTTTTCTTTCTTACACCACGTCACACGTCACTAGCCAATCCTACAGCTTAAATAAATAAATAAATCATTTATTTCAAGTAACATGGACTCATATTAAAATAGGACAAGAACACGGTCACATTTAACATTATTCAAAAATTACAATATTCAATTATTACATGCAATTACAATTAAAATTTATACATTAAAAATTAAAATATACAAAAATAAAATAAGAATAACAAAATAGCATTATGAATTAAATTTGTATGTTTCAACCTCGCATTTTGTATGTTTCGCGTGCTACGTGTCGTTCCAAACAGTGAGTCACGATAACACAATCGAGCCTTTCTGCAAGCGCGGTTAGCAAGCTGTTGGGGCTCCCCCGCACGCGCCGCATCAGCGAGGTGCTACGCTTGCGCATTGTTAATGCTAAGCTAATGAACCTTAATGACGTCACTAATGCTAATTGCTAATTAGTGGGTGCTAATTCATGTCATCGAGCGTCGCCTTTGCACGTATGAATTAGGGCGATGTTTGTTTAAAGGCCAAAATATAAATAGAACCTTTTCACACTTTCTCCGTCTTGTCTTTATTTTGTTTTGAAGACTAAACTTCATCATCATACAGCTGAATATAAATTACTAGTTTTTGCCAGCGGCTTTGCCCACATGGATGTCGGAAACGATCCCACGGGGAGGTACTATCGGGATAAAACTGTCTGTGTGCCAAATTTTATCCAAATCCGTTTGGTCGTTTTTGCGTGAAAGAGTAGCAAACATTCATCCTTACAAACTTTCACATTTATCATATTAATAGGATAAATTATTTTATTTCTTTAAGTAGTTTTGTACAAACAGTTTTACACGTCAACCATATTTTAAAAACTAGATGAGCTCGGCGTTTCCCATCTGACTACTCTGACAAGAAAGACAGAAACAAAGTGAGATGCCACAGTCTTTTTTTCATATGAAGATCATGTAGATTGATATTTGAAATGATCTTTTGAGGACAGAACCAAACATATTAAGTAGACCTATCCATTCGGTGCACGCATTTGTCACGCAATCATGCAGCTCAACTCAAAAGTTAAGGAGCTCAACATACAATACAGGCCCCACTCGAGCATTGGCTAAAAGACACTGTTCTACCACACCCACGGATGCCCGCGACCTTCACCAAGTCATCGGTTCACCTTATGCAAAGTTCAGCCCCATCAGCTATTCGTTCCATTGTAGTTGTAGGATATAGGTAGAAAAAAGGTATAAATGGTAACTTACCCTAGAATGATTTCCATCAACAAAGAAGTCAGCTTCCGTTCTTCCCGCGCCCTGCCCAACCGCGGGTCCGCCGAACACGTCGAGCGTTCCCGGAGCTGATCCGAGTGCGTCCGAACGACCAGACTCGGCGAACTGACGGATTGGTGCCGGAACTCGACGACCCAGTCGGAAGAGCACGTACGATCGGTCGTGGGATACACCTGGGGTCAAAAGAAAGTAAGGGTTACTATTTTGACAATTTTGTAAGGGAAGTTTAACGGAACTTATTTTTGATTGGCTCGTTGGTTTAGCTAGAGGTTGCACGCGCTGCAGTTTTTAAATGCTGGCTGCAAATAATAATAATAATAAATAATTTAACACCGATTGTACTTATTCCTACTGCTAGTTAACATAAAAGAGCTGGCCGCCGCAAAGACACCTGTCAATATTGTGGTGTCTTACGATTTCCACGCGAACAAAGTAGCGGGCACACAGAAGCTAGTATTTACCTAAAGTAAATACAAATTCAATATTTACGACAAATGATTAGATTAGAATATCCGAGAATAAATAAGAAGGGTCTTTAAATTACTTCCTATATGTACTTAGGTATTAGCAACAATTAATTCAATAATATAATTACACCCATTTTTTAAAAGTGTCTTAATTAGATTCAAGAGGGCTAATAAACCGCTAAAAACACTTTTTTTTTATTTATTTAATCGATTAGTGCCTTAATAATGCATTTAAATTTAACACTTTCTTTCGCGCGTCATTTCACGAAAACGCTGCCGCTGGACGCAGTGGACGCCATATTGCTCCGTGGGTACGTATAACTTCAGTTTGCTATTCTATACAAATGCGCAGATATTTTGTAAGATAATAGTTTATAATAAAGATAAAAATAAATTTTTACTTATCGTTGGTTCCTGAATGCAAAATATTAATTAAATAAAAATTACGTTGGTTAAAAAAAAAAAGTACAAAGTTGCTCAGTTGATATGCGGAATGACGTAATAACATGGCGGCTACCAAATGGTGTTCAAAAACAGATTTAAAAAACTGAAGTCTCGAAATTGTATTTTAAAATTTGTTATTTCATGAACTAAAACTAACATTTTCCGACTGCATTTTTCCTGAGCCATCTCAATGATATATTTTTAGAATTTTTCTCATATGGAGTAAAATACCCTATTGATTAAATTGTAAATAAAAGTTATTGAGTGATAAGTCCAAAATTGATTTATTTCTTTTTAATATTAGACTTTGACTGACATACCTAATAAATGAAAAACTTTATTATTACGTATGTATTTCAAGCAAGTATTATCTTTCTAACATTTCAGTTCCACGAAAAGCTATGAGGTTGACGATAATCCTTGAAGTTTCATGGAAATACAAAGTCAATAGGGTCGACACCCACGCTCGTGGAAAATATTATGATTTAGTTCAAGTTCAGCCAAATAAACGGTTTTAAAACTGTCTGAAATGGGAATTATTTTGATGAAATAGTACACCAAACGGGTCAATCCACCTTCTATCTGACAAATGCCTGCACTGAATGGACAGGTCCACTCAATCTGTGTGGCGCTGCCCTCTAAATACCATTTCAGATACCAATCTACTAGGTCACATGATCTGACCCAGATTATGTCTGGACTTCAAAACTGACTGTGACCTCTGAGTTTCTTCGCGGAGTAGTCAGATAGGAAACTCTGACCTTATCTAGTTTAAAAAAAAAAAAATTATAAGGTAAAAGTGTTTGTACAAACGGGAACGGAAACTACGCAGGTGAAACCGCGGAGTGCTGCTAGTCTTCAATATTTTAGATCATTTTTGTATAAACAGGGACAGACATTTTTTTGTTGATCCACTTAATAAAGGTTAGGTCTAGATGCATAAAGTTTAGCTAGAGTTCCTTTTTAACGAAAGTAAGCACTAGAGAGGAATATTTGGAATTTCATCCCTTAAAGGGTATAATAGTTTGTATGGAATTTAATAATTTTTGCCTATGAAAAAGCCCATTGGGCGGGCTTATCTATACTAAAAAAAACTAAACAAAAAAAAAATGCTCGTGTTCTGATTCAACAAACTCAACTTCACTGTATGACGTTGAAAATTCTCTCAGATGGTGATGATTTAAATGACTATTTAAAAAAAACAACTATAGGTTAACGACTTCATGTAACTTAAAAGTACAAACAGTGATGGTCCGCAAACGGTAGATATTGTTGTATCTTGGTGCCAAAAACGAAAGGGCATCAAAAAAGTTAAATTATTATAATCGAGAGTGAATTCAGACAGTCCTACCAGGCGTGATAAGTACCGTATAGATTTCTGAACAAGATAGTAAAAACAAGGAATTTAAGACATTTTTAGGATCAACGACCGCATGCTACGTACTTAGTTACTTGAATTAATATCAGTTAAAAAGGAACGTATATTTTTATGTACACCGTACGTTGTGAGTATCATGTAGGTATGTTAAACACGAAGAAAAAAAAAACTAAAGTGATTTTGTAAGTCGTACAAAAGAAATTATAAAAGCATTTTGTTTTATTATGTCCCATCACGTCTGTAGAAAATTGCTTGCTCATTTAATTTAACCTTGTTTATACTTAAAAATACACAATTACCCCCTAGTACCTGCAACACTTAATAACTTCAAAAATATTCTATTCTTAAGGAAAAACAAACAAAAAAAAAACACGTCTATAGAAGCATCAAAATTAAGAGTACAAAACCTAAAATTAAAAATGTATTTACAAAATATTCGCGATTGCCTTCCTTTTACGGAACGGTTATATTTAATGAACTCTTATTAAATCTTGGACAAACTGCGAAGGGCTGCAAAAAAAAAAGGGTAACAAATTACTTTGCAAACAGCTCCTTGTAAAAATATTGTAGAGAAGTTGTTCTCAAGTCATCGTTAAGAACTTGACTCAACGTTATTAGGGTATCGCAGATGAAATTGAAAAACTCATCGCTTATAGGATTCTTTTGATAGTCATCTGTCATTTGTGATTGGTCATGATTGTTTGTTTTTTTCAGAAATTGATAAGCTCAATCAATCTAGTCTTGTGTAGTTCGTGAACGATGAAAGAATAGGAACCGTTTCTTTGTACTGTACTAAAAGAAACGTCTCCGAATACTGACTTGTAATCGGTCTATTAGTTCTAATAGCTCCTCGTACATTTATAAAGAGCCCTAACGAATGACCGAACGAGAACGAGAATGACAACGACTGATTTGACGGATACGATTTCAATGAGACTTTTTTGCTCTGTGATTTAGGGAAGTACTAACTGAGAGCGAAGACCGAACAGAGCTATTAGAACTAATAGAATGAACTAGTTGACTGACCGAAATGAACTAGTACGGAGCGATCTCAAAAATTACCAAGCAGGCACAAAACTAAATCAATCTGCCTATAGCCTTTCCAAGTATGTTGGACTCGGCTTCCAGTTTAACTGGATGAAGCTGAATACCAGTTTTTACATAGAGCAACGGGCTATTTGATCTTCAAACCCCAGTTACTTGGTAACACGATATCTCTTGGTAAGACTGGTTGGCAGACTTGGGCTTTTGCGTACCCGTAAACACTGTAAAAATCTACGAGTGGCAGCCGGGACCAACGGATTATCGTTATATCCGAAGCACGGATGGGTCTAGATATGTAGTCTCGGCAAGCGTAACTTTACCTTCGAATGTCCCGTGTGTTTCTTATTATTTAGCCACCACAAAAACAGATATTATAAAACGTTTAGGCGTTGGATTTTTCTTTTGAGAAACTGGCTGAATCAACCATGTTAAATGTTTTTTTTTAAATCTACGTCTTATTTCTCGCGATTTTTTTTAACTGTATTTCGTCTTGATAGATTACTCTATTTATCGAGTTAAAGTTAAGTCAATTAATTAATGTTGCTAATGAAACAGGTCCCCATCGGTATGTACACTCAGGAGAATAAATAGAGAAACGACATATAGGTAACTGACTCACGTCATATTAAAGCTACAAAAGTAAGCTATGATATTCAAATTTTTGTGCGAGGAACAATTAATTATAATTTACGTCTAATACCTTAACATTCTGGATTCTCCTGAATGTCATAACTTAAATTAAAGTGAAACAACTGTCTTGTTCTTTGGCTAAGATAACATAATTAATTTGAAATAGTTGAGGCTAATATCTCATAGTAGTTGAGATAGTGCGAGCGATACCTAATTAATTAAACAGTTGTCTTGACACTCTAATTATGAAAAGTTAATAATGATCAACATCAGAGGTAAATTATTCTACTTACTTAGAGCCTTTCCTGACGTGATATGTATTAAACTTGCAAAAATGTTGGAGAAATTTAACTGTCAGAACTTGTGTCATTCTTATCTGACTCATCCAATACCCAGTGCGAATGTGGTGCTTCTGATCAGACCATGCCTCACTTGCTGGAGTGCCCTAAGTGCCCGTTCACCTGGTCCTTTTGGATGATCTGAATAAAGACACTGATGCCGCAAAAACGTGCCACCTACCGGGCTCTAAGAAAAGAAGAAGAACAACGAAATGTTTTGGTTCAAAAGATGAAACCGTGAATACAATATCTACAAACATTGATTAATTTAATTATTTGAAGCCAAAATCGTCGTACAATAATTTTGAATAAATTATTCGACGAATAAAACGAAGACCTTAATCGCTGTGCACAAGAAGAGTTATTACTGCAATTATTTTAAATCCAAATCACCTACATAAGAGTCATTAAACAAAAATAAAAATTAAATTAAAACACAATACGGACTCAAAGTACGCAAAAAAAAAAAAAACGATGAGACGACAACCTTGCTCTAATTTTGAAGGTGGAAACAATAATAAACATTGATTTTCTTTTTCTTCGAAATTCAAAAGTGGAGTGCTACCTAATATAGTTTTTTTTTTTTTTTTTTTTGTCTTCACGATGCTGCTACAGGAAAAAAATATTTTTGAAAATGGAATATGTTACGCATTAAAGGGTTATCTAAATTGAAACGTATGTACACGATGATCGGAATATCGTTCACGTACCTAATGTCTGTTGAATAATTTCGCCCAATATTTTATATCTTTTTATTATAATCTGTACATGAAATAGGACGTTTCAGCCGTCACAAATAATAAAAATGAACCGTAGTGCTATTACTTTTATTATCTTATCGCTCATCGTTCAGGGTTCCGCGAGTTATGCAAAAGTTATTTTGTAAGAACCAGTATTTAAATAAACTTCTTTGTTTTTATAACTACGGTATCAGCTGTCCTGTGACAAATAGTATAGAGAAGACTCATGATACTATCACCAACATAATGTTATACAGAATTTTGCAGTGAATGTAGTATTGTGTTGGAACTCTATTGTCTCCAATGTGGCTTTGTACTCCGCATCCTGATATCTTCAATCGAGATGAAGTAATGAACGCTGACGAAAGCACTGACGTGTGCAGAATACAAGGCAATGGATTGGAAATGCATATCGACACTGTGAGAACGAATACCTAACAGGAACAATATTTGATAACAATTGTAATATGCGTTAAAAAATCTGAATAAGTCTACAATTAAACGTATTGAATAATTGCTAAACAAACTTATACAGACAAATAGGTACAATTATTTAAAAAAAAACTAATCTCGTAAATATTGTCTCTCTGTATTGCTCTAGGTTTGTTTATAAGGTAAGAAGAATCGATTCTGAGTAACAATTTACATGAAATGTCCAAAAACCGTATAGTTAAAAAGGAAACAAAAAAAATAACTTAGTAAAACCCTCATAAGCAGTCCTATCAATTCCTTCAAGTCCTAAAAACTACATCATCATCTGCCTAGCCTTTTCCCAACTATGTTGGGGTCGGCTTCTAGTCTAACCGGATGCAGCTGAATACTAGTTGTTTACCTGGTGCGATCTGACCTCCACAACCCAGTTACTGGGTAATACGATACCCCTTGGTAAGACTGGTAGTTGAACTTTTAGGCTTCTGATGACCCGTAACGACTGTCAAAGATTTACGAACGAAGTCGGGAACTACATATTAACATAAAAAAAACACTACGGAACCCATACTATAAAGCTCATACGAGTGATTCATACTGTGATAGCAGAGTAGCGCACTTGCCAACTGGCACCAGTACAGCGGTTGATAATCACTGCAGTACATAAATATGTACTACTGTTGTGTTCTGAGACAGGTGTATTCTGGGCTATTGAGGGTTAGTCAGCAAAGTATTTCTGATTTTACGGATTTGATAGCTCGAGTAGACAGCGTAAAATTGTATATTTTTGTGAAAGTCAGGGCAGTTTTTTCAATAGTCCGATAACTTTTATCGGAAGAATAAATATGACAGTTTGGCATATTTTCCATACAAAAGCTGTCAAACCGCAATATTTATTACTCAGATTAAAGTTATCTCACTATTGAAAAATCTGCCTTAAATTATAGTACTTAAGCCTGATTTTCACTATGCGATTTAATCCCCTGTGTTATACCATAAGCTGAAGGAGGGGTTATTATTATTTAGAAAATCATTGGTTAGCCTAGATAAGATATAACTAGAAAACTAGAATACACGCAGAATAATCAAACGACAATTCGCTAACAGCCTGTCAAATACAATGATAACTGCAAAAACTGAAAAATAAACTATCTGCCTAGCCTTTTCTCAGCTATATTAAGGTTTGATTCCAGTCTAACAACTGCAGACTGTCTATCTGACTTCCACAGCCCAGTTACTGGGTAATACCATACCACTTGGTAAGACTGGTTGGTTGTCAAACTTCTGGGCTTCTGACTACCCGTAACGACTGTCAAACGTCCACGAATGAAAAGCGGTATCAATAAGTAATGCATGGTCACCCATCCATGAATTGACCACGGCAAGCATAGTTTAACCTTCGATTGACCCGCGGGGCTGTTAACATTTAGCCCTTGTTCATGTTAACAGCTGTGATCGGCTAAAGCTTACATTTGTAGAATTAGTGCAGATTAGAAAATGGTTATTCATCAATACTTGTTAAGCCAAAACTAATAAATATAACTGTCACCATCATCATTTCAGCCGCTAGACGTCCACTGCTGGACATAGGCCTCCCCCAAGTTCCTCAACTTCGACCGGTTCTGTACTTCCCGCATTCAGCGGATTCCTGCAGCCTCCACAAGGTCATCGGTCCACCTTGAGGGTGGCGGAGGCCATCCAACGTCTTACGTTACGCGGTCGCCACTCCAGGTCACCTCCAGGCTTTCGGCCCCATCAGCCATCTGTTTTGCAAGCAATTCTTCGGGCTATATCGGTTGCCTTGGTAATAAACAGACTGTAAAATCAAATTACCAGAAATATATGAAGTGTACACATACAGATTACATCATAAATCGATTATGAATTTGCGGTAAATACCTGACACACGATCATCCATAACCGAACAATGTATGTATCCTCACCTACTATCAATTTAATTCTATAGAAAGCGTCAAAACTACGTCAAAGGGCATTGAACCCGAGTTGGGTAAATAAATGTAGTATATTAAGTAAATTAATTCTATCTTACAATATAAATTCATCCATGGCGACGAATATCACGCGAACTGCTAACGAAAAACATGTTTTCTTTTCAGTCTGTAAGTAAAACCTTATCTACCTACCAATTTTCGGAAAGTTCATTAGTTCTCTGATCAGTAAATAAGATTCAGATTGTAGTTCTTGGTTGGGCAAAATAAGAACAGTAGTAATTAACCCCCTTTTTTTTGGGTGGGATATCATCAAATGCAGGCAGGAAGGCGTGTCAGACTTTTACTGACTAAAACCCACCCGTGTTCCCTCAGTAGCCTGTGTGCCAGGGGCGGCGGTATCTCTTTCGAAAAACCCGCACCCCTGAAAGGTATGGGCCCTTGCGGGCCCCATCATTTTGTCATGACATCTCTTTGAGGCGCGTATGGAACACAACGCGCCATCGACCTGGGCTTGGTCCTTACCCGACAGCGAGCTACCCATTAGTCGCCGTCCGCAAGCCCACGCCTACGGTGGCCGGGAATCAGCCTGGGATTCCCGACGCCCAGGGCGTCTCCTGCGGCAACTAAGGTCGTGAGGGCGCATATGCCCTTAGGATAGGAAAGGTTAACGAGCCTACCGGATATGCATCCTTGAGTAAGCATAGGACTAGTGGAGAGACAGGTGGTACTTATTTATGGGCCTCATTTCACGACGTCGCTGGCATGTTGATTTAGGTCGAGCTTCAGCAATTTTCTTGAAAAGAAGATTATGATTGATCGTTCGTTACGCAATTAGGGAGCTGGTTACCAATTATGATAACAAAGTTAAAGGATGGCTCAGATCTCAAGTAAGTATGCGGTACCTCTCCAGAAACAATATGGACCACTTCATTCCATCCTACGGCGCATGCCTATCAGCGTATCACCTGTGCAGTCCATGATCGTCAGTGAGCGGAGTTTGCGCAGCTGAGTTTTGAGCCAAATATGTTTGAACTTTTTGCTATCGACACACTAAGAAGAATATATCAAAGTTGGTGCTTCCAAAACATGATCAATAACCTATTGTAATCTATTATTAGTCACCAATCACCATACTACATTAATTTATCCTCCATCAAATATTTAATTATGTTGCTAGCCAAACATAAGGCTGTTTACATACACGTACAATACATAGCATAACGATCGCAATTAGGGGAAGTTCTACATTATACTAATGGTTTTTTCTTGCCTGACCCAACGATTCTCAGCCAATAGGTACACTTGTTTTTGTAGAAAATTTCTAACTATTTAATGATAGCATTAATTTGGTTTGGGATAATATATGAAGGTATTGAAAGTAACTGCTGTTTTTGTATACGTTGTTGATTTATAGATCGGTTGGTATTTCAGTGCAAGATTTAGATCATATTTAATTATAAAAAATGTAAAGTAGGGTTTGGTTCTTGTAAAGCGATCATCATTACAGCCGAAAGACGTCCACTGCTGGACAAAGGCTTCCCCAAAAAGGGGGGGTTTGCCATAATCGCCACGCTTGGCAGGCGGGTTGGCGATCGCAGTATGGTGGTAAAATTAATAGAGAACGCTGCTGCCCATTCTCTAGTAGGTCCCTTAGTCGCCTTCTACGACACCCACGGGAAGAAATGGGATGGTGCAATTCTTTACGTCCGGCACCACACGGTAATGCGATCATGTTATTTGAAAGTTTTAATCGAGATCCACAAGATGAAATGCAAGACCTGAAACTGAATTGATTTCAGAGACTTTTATTATGGGTAAGTTCTTTTTTTTTTAAATTATTTATTTTGTCACAACTACCGTCGATTGAGCCAAAGAAAATTTAATCTTATTTCAAGGCAATAAAACTGAAATTGAAATGCATGAAGTAATGCAATGGTCAACACGTTTGTCTTAATAATACAGTTAGCTTTAAAAATAAAGTTTTTGTCATTGTATTATGCTTTCAACTCAATAATCTAATTTGGGGTGTATAAGGTCTTGCGTTGATTTATGCTATACGTTATATTTATAAATTAATACAGATGTATTTTATAAAATTCAGAAGAACTCAGGAAAAAGTGATTTGTAAAAACTCCTTTTATAAAAATAAAAATATGTTCTTAGGAATTTATGACTTTAAACATTGCCTAAATATTTCCACTTATTGGGCAATCTTTTCTTAACACGGAAGCGAAAAGTGAGGCGGATAAAATTTCCATCAAAACCATATCAAAAGTTTGTATGATACTTGTATTGATAAGCACTTTTACGTAAAAACCGTTCAGTTAGTGAAATAAAATAAAAATATCCCGGAGACTCACAAGTCAACTTTTGGTGAATATTTTAAAACTACATAACACCGGCATTTCCAAGCTACTCGAATTGAAATCGAGCATGTATTAACAAGACAAACTTGAGTTTAACAAGCACATTTAGTTGTCAACAAGCCTTAACAAGATCATAAATAGACAAGTTGCAAATGCCAACACGACGTAAATATTCAACACACAACTTTATCCGATAATTTCTACAGATACACGAATGCGTTAGATATGATGCCAAGGGATTAAATCAGGTAGATTCCGCCTCGTATATTAATACTCCATAGGATAGGGTAACCATTCCTGTGTGAGTCCAAATAAACAGAATTATTTCTTAATAAGTCTTGATGAAAAACCAGACTCCTTTGTCAAACAGACATCAGACATTTTACTTTTAATGCAGGGTGGCAGGGACAGCAAGGCATAAACTGTTACCATCGATTCAGCATATGGGTCTAAACCCGGCGCACAATGGGCTGAAAATCGATCTTCATAGACTTAGGGATCAAGTTGGTAATTTTTTTATTTTTTCTACAGAAATGGGTTTAGGTATCGTATATCATTCCATGATAATGCTGCTTCAGTTTTCCACTATCCTAAAAACACATTTTATTTTTTCTCCCAAAATCTAGCGCGTGCACGCATTGTAAAAATATGTCAAAAAATGTGAAAAAGTAAGGGGCGTAATCGTGTCAAAAGAAAATTATGCGCACTTGTACCAAAGTTGAAATATATCCTTTTTTACATATTTATCCAAACATTTTACATCACCAAGTGCTATAAAGTAAAGAAAAGCGTTTATAAAAAAAAAAGAATAGCATTAAAGTGATCAATAAACGATACCTAAACCCATACCTGCCAAAAAAAGAAAAATATTACCAAGTTGAACCCTGAGTCAATGAAGATCGATTTTCAGCCCACGGTGCGGCGAAGTAATTTTTCGTCGATGGTAAAAAAGATTTCCTGTTTTGTAGAAAAGTGCGCAAAATGTACGGAATAGCATTTTATAATAACCGCCTAAATATTTCAACGCAGGAATTCAAAATCATGAACTGAAACGATGATAACAGTTTGCGTCGATGTCCCCTACTACCCTGTATTTTTTACCCTTTTTTGGTAAACTCCGGGCAAATGACAAGGCTGGACAAAATCAGGGACCAAAAATCTGGACATGTCCGGACAGATACGAATAGATGGTAACCCTATGCACAGGTGCATAAGCACCTAACACACGACCACAAATGCTGTCAAGCGTAGTCATGATTAGTTTGGTCTATTTGTTTTATTGGTGTCTGGAAATAGATATTGAAATATTTAGATATACTTAGTTTGAATTAGTAGAGTTCAGAATTTCAGATCTAGTTATTATCTTTGGTCTAATTAATAACTAGAACATGATTTATCGCCTCAACTTATAAATATTACTAGTTGACTACATAGTAACTTACATAATCTACTTAATAATATTAGTCACTGCCAGACAACGCACAGTCTAGACCTCTGGGTTTAGATAGGGAAGTTCCTTTCCAATGGTGACTAAAGAAGCATTTTGAATTGAGGTTCGTAATTTTTAATTATTTACACAATTTTAGTGATAAAATGCACCTATATCTCTTTTTTAATTAATCCTAGAGACTTATCTGACATCTCAAGTATTTTGTGTTTGCAAGGATTGCGTTTATGATACAGGAGTTTGACAGATGCTTGACATTACATATTCTGTCAAATTAGAATTTGGGTTTAAAAACGAAAAACACAAACGTAAGTAAGTTAAAACACACTCCAAAAAAAAAACCGCAGAAATTAACGACCTTTAAAAACTAATATAAAGAAGATTTATTTTGAGGTTGAGAAAGATAATATCAAGGCCGTTAGTTCAATATTCTATTAACGTACCAAATCAGTAATCCATAAAAATCCTAATTACCTGATCAAAGGCTAAGCGAAACTGCTTTTTAAAAGAACTTTTTGCCAATCCAATTATACGATTGACGTCACAAAAAAGAAATGGTAAAACAGTACTTTTATCCTTCTTGCTTGCCAGGACCAGTTGAGATTTCAGTGAGTCGGAACCGCGTGCCGCATAGTTCACGATGTGTCGGAATTGGAGTTCTAATCTCTAAGAAAGTCAACGAAGACACGGGTCCGTCCGAGGGTAGTTGTTCCGTCAAATTTAATTTTTCGGCCGGGCAGAAACACATCCAGCGTAAGAACAACTGTCAAAAACTGATATCATTAATGTCACTTCCGGTCCCAAACTATTCTTACATCCGTAGTTGATACGGAGTAGGAGACGCCCGTAACTACGGCCGAAAGTACGGATTTCGTACTTAGCGAGTAGACCCTCTGACTGCGAAGATGTCTTCGAGTGTCGGATATGACACAGCGCCGGGTTGAGGCTGACTGCTGACATCAACCAGGAGAGGGTTTTAATGGGCTTTGCTTGTGGACCGGCTGAATACGTAACCTCAGCAAACTTGGAACAGTTCGTCAACATCGTTTCCTATCGAGAAGAGCCGTCAAAAAACTAAACGGTTACTCTTTAAAAATAATTGGCCTTTACAATGTTTTCAAATAACAGTGATAATAGGCATGGGAGGACAGTGCAGCCTAATCATTCAGTGCTTACTAAAATTTAGTAAGTAAGAAGATTTTAGGCAGTGTAGGGAAATAGACGTGTGTAAATGAGGGCAACTAGCAACTCGACCAAATTACAAAAATAAAACAAGAGAAGCGAGGAATAAAACCGCGTTAACCTAAATAAACATCATTCCTGATAATGAGAAACAGTTGACGTAAGCGCGGTCAAACAATCGAATGTGTGGGTAGACGGGAAAAAGACGAATGTGGTGCCATTTGAGGTTTACTGTTATTGTCTCTTCGTTTTGTGGTTATCGTGGTGAATTATTGTTAGTATCGTTTGCTTTGATAGAATCTGTTTCTGAATGTGGTAATGTTATTCATGCTATAAAATAGGGGCTTATGACTAAGTAATGTAACTTCAATTCGTTACAAATAAATGATTGATTGATTGATGGTTGACAATCTTCACATAGACCCATCACGTCTGAGTCTGAGTTTCGCTAGCGAATTTAATTTGACCTTGTTTATTTTTCTAACGATGCTGATCATGGTTTTTTTTTTCACTTTTTCCACTAATAAAGAGTTAGGTCAGTGACTTGGTAGCTTTGGTAGAATCTGTTACTGGATGTGCACATTTAATTCTCATACTTTAAAATAAGGAAGGCCTTGCGGCTCAGTAATACAGCAGGACGGGTCGATTAGTGTGGTTAAACTACACTTGCCACGGTTGGTCCGTGGATGGGTGACCTTTACTTAACTAAACCGCTCAATGCTTCGGAAACCACTAATGTGGTTACGTGCGACCAACGGCTAACCAACCGTGTTGTTTCATCATTATTTCGATCTATTGATATCAACCCAGCTCGCTAATTTAATTTGACCCTGTATAGTTATTTTTTGAGGGGCTTGTGGCTAAGTTACAATAGCTGCAAGGGTCGATCGATCAGGCTAAGCTACGCTTGCTGCGGTTGGTCCGTGGATGGGTGACCATCTTTACATACCAAGACCCCTCCGTGCCTCGGAAAGCACGTTAATCCGTTGGTCCCGGCTGTCATTTGTGGATTTTTTACAGCCCGAAAGTCTGACAACCCAGCCTTACCAAGGGGTATCGTATTACCCAGTTACTGGGTTGTGGAGGTCAGATAGGCAGTCGCTCCATGTAAAATACTGGTATTCAGCTGCATCCGGTTAGACTGGAAGCCGACCCCAACATAGTTGGGAAAAGGCTAGGCAGATGATGATTATGATAGTTATTTTTAACCCCCGACGCAAAAACAACGGGGTGTTATAAGTTTGACGTGTCTGTGTGTGCGTGTGTGTGTGTGTGTGTATGTGTGTGTGTGTGTGTGTGTGTGTGTGTGTGTCTGTCTGTCTGAGGCAACGTAGCTCCCGAACGGATGAACCGATTTTGATTTTTTTTATTGAAAGGTGTATTAGTCGGGAGTGTTCTTAGACATGTTTCATCAAAATCGGTTCAGCCGTTTGAAGATTATCAGCTCTTTTCTGGTTGATGAAGTGATTTGAGCATCTTCCACGGGGCTGATCAACTCGAAATTTTGTATTCTATTACTTCAATGATATTAGACGAACAAGGTAATATTGAAATGATGCTGGAGTAACACCTGAAATTGCCAGGATGCCCAAGTTACCAACAAACAGCAAAAGTATCGTGTTTGGGCTCATTGAAAAGGTCTCAATGCATAGATTATAGATAAATAGTGATCAGGACGAGGAATGAGGATAAATTAGTAACAAACTTCACTGTGGGAAAAATACGCAACGATGCGCAGATTTAAGCGAGCGAGACATTAAGTTTAAAAAGCAGGAAATAAAAATCAAATTAAAAATTAAAAAAACCCCCGACCCTAACAAAAACTCTAAAAAGTAAAAATAATAATATTTATAGGCCTTTTAAGATGAAGGTAATATTTTGATCAAGGCATTGTCAAGTCGGGGGACGGTCAATGAAAACTCCAAACAGAGGCCTAGCATTTTCACTAGCCGTCCCCCGCCTTTACAATGCCTTGATCAAAATATTACCTTCATCTTAAAAGGCCTATAAATAATATTGTTTTTACTTTTTAGTTTTTGTTAGGGTCGGGAGGTTTTTTAAACTTTTTAATTTAATTTTTATTTAAAGACGATGTTGTTTTTTCACTTTTTTTCTAATAAAGAGTTATTTCTGTGACTTAGTAGTTTTAACCAGCTAACATAGTATTTTCCACTACAAACAGTAGGTATAGAGGAAAAATTGCGTGAATCCAGTATAGAATCAAATTCTTCAGGCAGCTGTGCTGCTTGGAGAGTTTGTTGCACCACTTAATCCCAGCTAAAGCACTATGAAACGACGGGCGGGCTTTTTGAGAGACTGTCTAATATATATTCTAATACAGGATAAGTTTTAATCCAGTGCGCAAACTGTAACCATGAATTCAGCAGAAATGTCGTCGGTTATTCAAAAAAATCTGATGTTTAATTGAAAAGTGCAATACCTACGCGATCAAAATGTATGGAACAGCTGATTTCTTTTTGTAAAACCGACGAAAAACTTCTGCACTGGGGGTTATAGAATGATATGCTGAATTCATGGTTACAGTTTGCGCACTGGTTAAAAACTTACCCTGTATATTTTATTAATTACCTGATACTTGTTGACGGATACACTAGCCTCATACTAGCACTGTAATTTGAGAATATTGTAAAATCCAATTATTAAAAAAAAAGTAACCGTGGAACCTTGCCGGCTCTTCTCCATACGAAACGACCAGTTGCAACCGTGAACCTAGCTCCTGAGAGTTCATAAGTGCCCATGTAGGTTTGTGTGAAATTTTTTTTTTTTAGATTTCTTGATGTAATCAAGAACTTCTGAACCCCAGCCTATTTTGAATTTGATTTTGAGACATTCCAGAAACATATAATAATACAATTGACAACTCCAGTCACGCAAACGTAATATTAGACAGCAACTACTACAGAAATAGGAAACCCACCGTTAAGCCGGCTGTGAATTTGTCTTGGAGATTCCCTCCAATTATCCACAGCCGGTCACCTGAGGCGGTGCCAAGCTGTGAGTAATGGCGCCACTCGCCACCGTCTGACACATGTAATGTAATTTTAGATATACTACGAAACTGTCGTAGTTTCGGATATTGTTGGTACGATAATTTGGTGATGACAACGTTTTTGTGAGAGGAATGTTAATGAGAATTCGGGATACAGGGAATATTTTATGCCAGAATCTCCTATTATAAATAGTGTAAAAAGAAGTTTGGTTATGAATTCATGATAAATAAGAACATCACTAAATGTCACTGCAGGTTAAAAAATTAAACTTAAACTAAACTAAACTTTATTTATCATTATTTCGTTGTGGTAAGTACCTACTCCACACAAATTTGTAATATATTATTATAACAATTACGGGAAATTATTTTAACATCCTCAACACAAACTACCTACGTGAAAAAAAAAAGTATTATTGAAGGTAACACAAAAACTTCTTATCAAAACTTGACCAAATGTATCTGGGACCACTCGCTAAGTTGGTAAGTATCATAACGAATAGTAAGTTTCAATATCAAACCTAAGAAGAATTTTTCCAAAAGTATTTAAAAAAAGAGAGTTCTGAGGTATCAAACAATAAAAATATATAAAAATACAACCAAATTAAGGACTTTGATGACCTTTTTTTGAAGTCGAATAAGTTAAATAATGTGAAATTAACGTTCACGCCAAATGTCACCGGTATAGAAACTCCAGTTGCGACCACCCTGTATTCTTGGCAGCCTTCTTGGCAACTGTCAGTTTTCAGTTTAATCATACTGCTAAATATCTGAGGTAAGTGTTATTTTCCCCACACAGCTAAATACCAATTAGTACGAAAAAAAACTCGCATCTTTTATGAAACTGTTGCACAATGAGGGTATTAAA
This sequence comes from Polymixis flavicincta, assembly GCA_949987655.1. Taxonomy (NCBI): domain Eukaryota; kingdom Metazoa; phylum Arthropoda; class Insecta; order Lepidoptera; family Noctuidae; genus Polymixis; species Polymixis flavicincta. The sequence goes on from OX465182.1 coordinate 20,624,257, forward strand.
ACAAATACACACGAGTGTTTTAATACCTAGCTATGTGCAGTTGCATACACTACTTTAGCTACTCTCATTAGGATTGAACCTAATAAAAACAATATCAAAATTACAAGGGTATTTTATAGATTTGTACTCGTAGTGCTATAAAACTGGCACACCCCGCATATTTATGCGCTCCATTAGGAGATAATTATCGATGATAATGACTTCTTGGATTCGCCCTGTATCGTATTAGAAAAAAAAAACAATATTTTATTTGTGAAAAAGTGTAAAAATATGATTTTATTTTTAAATCCTGGTATTGTGTTTATATAGTATGTAAATAAAAAGTCGTTTGAAGTTTATTCGAATTTTACGGTATGTGAGTAGATTTATTATATTTATTAAAGTGGTGGCCAAGTGGTAACCTCCGCGACTTACGAGTTGTAGGTCGTGAGTTCGAACCCAGACAGGCGCTTTACTTTGTGTAAATTATTTCATTACCAGCACTGCTCTCAAAACGGTGAAGGAAAACATCGTGAGGAAACCGGCATGTCCTAGAACCAAAAATTCGAAGACATGTGACATCTACCAACCCGCACTGGGCCCGCGTGGTGGATTATGGCCCAATCCCTCTCACCAAAAGGAAGCCTGTCTCCCAGCAGTGGGAACATTATAGGCTGATGATGATGATTTAACTATAGTCCTCTTCACTATGTCCAACTTTGTTAAAATAGTTCGCTACTAAACCACTAAAGGGTAATTTCCATAAAAAAAAAATAAGACCAGAAATAACTTTCGTCTAAAAACAAAAGATATCTACTGTAGAGTGACATTTCACAACAAACAGTAATTACAGTTTCGCATTACGGAACATCTTGGAGTCTTCAGGCCTTTGATCTATGGAACTCATCAACTTATCTAGTGTCGAAGAGGGTATGGTTCCTATGGGAGCTAAGCGAGGAATGAACGAGGAAGGAAAGCTAGCTGAATAAAATATAGGGATTTGTTTTGCATGGCTTATGTGGCGTGAGAGTAAATTATAAAATGATCATAAATGCCGCCTTCATAAGGGCCCAAACACACGTACCACAATCACACCACGACGTTACAAGAAAATGTGGGCAAGCAGTGGTGACGTGTGGATAAGGTCGCTGCAGCTTCTTGCAGTTGCGCTGTGGTAACTACAAAATTTCTAGGTTGTGTTTATATGTATGGTTCGCTACTAGTTGCCATGTGGTTACATTGTACGGCTAGTGTTTAGAATCAGATAGTTCGACTCCGGCTTTCGTAGATACGACAACACAACGTTAAGTTTATGATGTGGCCGGCCGCTAGTGCACAGTCTCTCTGGTGGTTGCTTTGTGGTTGCGACTTGGCCTTGATGTGGTCGGTACACATCAACTCGGTTGATTTGGACAGCCAAATGTGGTCCGTGTGTACAGACTATTATTTTTGATACAAATTAAACCCCTTCCACGTGGTGTCATTGTGATTCTGGTGCGCCGACTACACATCAAGCTAAACATTCCAGTTTACGCTGATCTCGCACTGTACGGAAATCCTATACAATGCGGTATCAGCTTATACTGGAATGTATAGCTTGATGTGTAGTCGTGTGTACGTACGATTGGGCCCTTTATGAAAACGAAAAGGCATTTTACCAGCAGTGGGAAGGACTAAGGCTACAAAAAAAAACAATGTAAGGGAGTAAACCAACTGCTACAAAGCTAAATTGCATATCGCATTGTATTGAAGTTGCTTATCTTATTTGATTTAAGACTCAAAATTGCCAATCCGTCGTTAGCAAGCGTGGTGCTCAATGCTCGTGCTTCTCTGTATAAGAAGACGCACATGTCCTGCTGTGGGGACAATAATAGGCTGATTTTATAGTATTGTAAGTATCTACATATCTATCTGAATAATTCTTGGCAATTTATTACAATTTAGCTGTGCGGATCTGTCAATATCTAACATGTACTTCGACCATTTCCAGCTTGTAAATATTGATGACATCAAAACGTATTATTTCTTATCACGAAACAAGGCTTTTATTAAGATCAGGTTTGAACCACTTGAACCACCAAGCCAGTTTTTGAAATAAAAACCCAATCCGTCTTATTACAAACGGCGGTCTAACTTTAGTTCAAGCCTTAAGCTCTGAGCCAGTTTTTCATTTCAAACTTTATTTCGGTTTGTTTAAAGTTCTTAATACAAAAATGAAAAGTTAGCACCGGACCAAGTTGTTAGTTTCATAAAAAGAACTGCATTTATATACACCTATTGGGTTCTTAATTCAAAAACTGGTTTGGAAGTTTAAACCAAACCAAACTAAAAGCCTTGTTTTGTAATAAGGGTGAGAATGTATAGAAATGCAGTTCTTTTTACAAAACTGATAACTTAGTCCGCTGATAAGTTGTCATTTTTGTATAAAGAACTTTACCCAAAACGAAATAATCAGAATCAAAAGTCATTTATTCAAATTAGGCTGAGAGTCAACTTTTTAAACGTCAAAATGACATAAGACAGTCCCCCGAAACGCGAAATACGAAAATACGCTCAAAGCTTTAGGCTAGAACTAAAGATTGATCGCGTTTTGGAAAAAAAAAACAGTTGTCGTTCAATTTTATTGTGAGCAGAGCGAAGCTAAGCGAGAAATGACACCGCTTAGCCGTCAGTTTCCCTTAAAACAACTACTTGACACCGCTCAAATAACAAAGAGACCGCGATCGCTCTCGGTCGATTCAGAGCTAGTGAACAAACAATGCGTGAGCTTCTATTTAAATATCTCACCGAGCAATATGGAGTAATGAGTAGAGAATTCTAGTTCATTTTTACAGTAATAAATTCTGTTTCACTACATCTTACTTCACAGGAATTCTAATTTCGTAATGTCGTATTTTGTAAAAGAGGAACGTAAAGTTTCTTCTTCGTTGTTAGAAATTTACTATAACTTATTTCACTAATTGACAAATGGGTACTTTCGAGTAGCATAAAGTTAGGTCCAAAGAAATTAGGAGGCGAAATTCTTTCAGGAGGATTTAGTGCAAGAAACTTAATTAGTAGTAGGAATGTTACAATGAAAATGACAATCATACTTTTTAATTATTAATAATTAATTTACTTATTGACAGAAGCCTCCCATTTACATATATTTGTATGCATAAATGATAAATGATTTATTTCTGTAAGTAGTACCAACACTTTTAGACCTCAATCATGTTTAAAAAAAACTAGACGAGGTTGGCATTTTCTCTCTGACTAGTTTGAAAACGAGCAGTGGTGGCCCAGTAGTAATGGCCGCGACTTACGAGTTGTAGGTCGTGCGTTCGAACCCAGCCAGGCGCATTACTTTGTGTAAATAATTTCATCACCACTGCTCTCAAACGGTGAAGGAAAACATCGTGAGAAAACCGGCATGTCCTAGAACCAAAAACTCGAAGACATGTGACATCTACCAATCCTTTCAGGGCCAGTGTGGTAGATTACGGCCCACTCCCTCTCATAGAGAGGAGGCCTGTGTCCCAGCAGTGGGAACGTTTATAGGCTGAGTATGTAGTTTGAAAAGAAAGGCTACAACCAACTCGGAGGTCACAGTGTCTTTTAAAGTCCAGATATAATCTTAGTCAGATCTCGTGAAGACCATATGGAAAAGTGTATGTAATGGTGTTTTGAAGAGAGAACCACACAGATTGAGTAAATCTTTTCAGTCAGTGCACGCAATATAACAATTGTAACATCTTACACACTTTTGTAATTTATGCCAACAAATAAATACTATTAATTGATTGATGCCAATAATTTTAAAATTTATTTGAAGACATACAATAAACAAAAACCGCCTAAGTCCATCACAAAAAGGCTAGCAATACCAGTCGAGGAAAATCTGCATGATCTACAACGGATAAGGTTGCCACAAAGTCATTAACAATGAAAAAGAAAAACCATTTTTTTTTTTTCAAAAGAAATACTGCCACTCGTAACCAATATCTCGCTCCAAGCGGTAGCAGGAGCAGGACATTAAATTGTGCGTAAAAGATATAAATCAAATGTGAACGATTTATTTCTCCTTCACAAAATGATTTTGGTCATCCCTTGCCCAGATAACACTGTGAAAGCGTTCGCGCATTTTATCTTAAGTATTATTTAATGGCTGTGATAAATTATAAAATGCGTTGCAAAGTAAAATCCGGCTTGGCAAACGCATTAGGTATATGTATGTATATTAAGTGAAAAGTAAATCTGCAACTTGTTACAAGAAAACTGTAGAAATAATATTTTATTAAATAAAATAATACCAGGATTATAATAACACAAAACAAAATAAACGTGCCCGTATGTAATTTGTTACGTGTCGAGCAAGTAAAACAAATTGGTTATAATATAACCATGTAGATATTTATCTTTGTCCAAAGTTCACGACCCTGTGATTCTATGAAGAAAGTAGGTAGTTCAGGAAAATATATATTTAGATTATATTTTTTTACTATGTAGAATGATAGAGTTTTAATTATGTTTTTAGTTGCTGTTGTAGACTGTGGTCATTCGTGGCCACATATGCCTAGTCATTTCTTTATTTATACACAAAACAGGTTACACTAGCTCAGAAGTAACTAATAGTATCTATATTGAGAACAGACCTATTTTAAACCAAGTTAAGTAGAAAAATTGGTTTACAAGGGGTAAAGTTTAAGGTGACACTGTCTTGTCCACATTTTTTCCATACAAACTTCGGGAGGGTTTTACCCCACTGTTTGACAATGTACATCAAAAATAAAACATGGTATGGTTTTGTCTCATTAATAATATTGTCGGTACAGAAACATAATACTAAAATAAAAAGCCATTAAAAGTTATGAGCCAACAAAGATTCATTTTTCTTGCTAATTTAACCGAACTTTGCGCGTGTTTAAGTAATCAAAGAAGTGTAAAATCTCAAAAACTATGTCGGTACCGACAAAGCTCAGTTATCGAAAAGTTCAATAAAGTTTATTGGTCATTGATATATGCAGTGATTTTTTTCAGAAAACCCGATCTTCTGAAGGACTTTTCTTAAATTTTTACGCGCCAGTTTTACTATTTACTGATCCTGCAACTAACTCGATAATGTTGTGCGTGTAGACTAGCGTCTAACTGCCCATCACGGGTACTACCTCTGTCGGACACGATGCCTGGTGAGACAGCGTGATTTTTAGACAGACCCACCAGTGAGTTCGAGCCCGCGAATTGTTTCCCCTTAAAACCACCCGCTAGCTTTTGGTAATGATCGTTTCCGATAATAAACCTCAAACTTACAACAATCATTTCCAAAATTAAATTTCTATTATACGACTCTCAACTCTATTTTATAGAACGTAACGCCCTTCCAAAACGTTGGAAAGACTTTGAAATGAATGACAAAGGTCTGAAAAAGACATAGGTAAAGCATATAAAAACAAAAAGTGCGAACACCTCAATCAAAATAATGAATGTCCAACAGATTGCTAAAATTAGTATCATATTTTATTTCAGCCTAATCGTGCAAAAAACGGACAAAATGGTAATAAACTTCATACAAATTAAACGATAAAAATCCACATTACAATAATTTAAAAGAGCTGTCAGAAACGGCGATTTAATGTTCTCACATTTAAATTAAAGCCCAACCTTTATCCCGAATAAAAATCTTATTTGGAATAAACCTAATATGTGGGCTATATGGGTCGCACTAATTATTTTATTAGGCTGGAAGTCGGTTGCGGCTCCCAAAGCTTAGGACTACCCACTACCCAGCTTATTTAATAAAATAATACTCCAACCATCCAAAGGGATGGAATTCCAAAAAAGAATAGATAAGTGAGTCACTCGGATGAATTATTTAGAGAGTGTAAATGAAATATGTTCAGTGTGTAGAAAGGAGGTTGAATTATGTGAACAAAATGTATTTCACTGTGGTGTGGAAATTACATGATATAGGAATATTTTTGCTTAATACAGTTACGTTGAGTAAGTTATAAGTTTTCTTGGTCACTGTACAGTTATGGGTTGTAATGTGAACTACATTAGATAACATCACGCCTATTTTCTTCGAAGGGATAGGGCAGAGGTGTACCTATACTTATTTTGGCAGTTATCTTAAGTCCCATTTAATAGGGGGTGAAACTATTGCCATCCCGGGCGGAGAAATTCCAGATGATAAAACCGAGTAACACTTTGTCCAACCCGGAGATCTAAAACAGACCTCATGCTTTGCAGCACCACCTGCTACCACTAGACTTACGAAGCACCCATTCAAAATCACCATTACCAGGTACTTAGACGATTACAGAATAGAAAATCATCTAGTCTGTAAGGCCTACAACGTTCTCTCATTCACATTATGCATAAAAAACTTTTTAATAAAAAAATTTAACCGCCGAAAAACCGAAAAATAAAAAATTATAAACCTGCTTTGTCCAACCCCAATAACTAAGTTCGGAAGGCGGTGACTTATAATTAAAAACATATCCAAAGTCAACGACTTCCGAACTTAGTTATTGGGGTTGGACAAAGCAGGTTTATTATTTTTTACTTTTCGGTTTTTCGGCGGTTTAATTTTTTTATTAAAAAGTTTTTTTTTTAAATATTTTTGTGGCTATAATCTACTGATTACTACATGATAATTTTTGATTACTTTTTGTAATACACAACTCAGTATTAAAATATGTGAGTTTAAAATCAATCATCCCCTGTTTTGTTACCCATAGGGTTGAAATTTTTCTTCGAAATTTATATGGGACCAACTTCGGGGTATACCCATTCCAATAAAAAAAAAGTTATCAAAAGCGGACTACTCTGGAAAAAGTTATGCGTGGTCACACATAAAAAAAAATACGCGTCGACTTGAGAGCCTCCTCCGTTTTTTCGTCGGTTAAAAATAATGTACATAAATAAAATGAACCTATTTAAACATAGTGACATGATTTCCATGACAATCACTAAAAGTAGTCGATATTAAAATTGATGTATAATGTCAAATAATGACGAGAAAATTTAATAGTCATCATAATATTTTGTGTAGGTCGTTATCTACCAAGGGCTATAGGACTAATTGTTGCAGTAGGACAAGTACTGACTGCTTGATATTTACTATAATTGGTTTCTGGGATGTCAAAGCACCTACCATGCCACTGGTATTGCAGATGTCAATAAGCGCTGGTGATATTCGTCGTATGCTTGACTACAACCTTACCTTATAAATTCTAACAGACAGCTCTGTTGCTGGGGATTTTGATGCGCCACTTCTTTTTCCCAGCTAAAGTACTAGAGAGTAATGAAGGCTGGTCATTTGTGGGAACTGACTTATGTAATTCTCAGCCTAGTTTGTGTAAATAACTTTTGATTTCGAACCCAGAATATAATTAGTTAGACATACATTTTATACTTTCAAGAATCTTTCACACCACTAGCAAATACCAGAAACTAACATGACAATTACATGTTTTTTAAGCGTTCTAAAGCACCATGTCCACAGTACCTTTAGATCTAAAAGGACCTGCGATATTTCCTTGTAACGTTTAGAGACTGAGGGAATCCGGCGGTAATTAGACGATCTCGTCGCGAACATCAAAGCCAATTTTATGAGATTCCCAACAAACTGGATGACTGAGCCATCTTTTATGTTGATCCCGTTACGCAAGTTTGAACAAGTATTTCGCTAATTTGATTTTAATTAAATTTTAGTTTAATGAATTAGGTAACTGGCGATGTTACAGAGGAAGTTTCGTGTTGATTATTTGTTTTGGTTGTGGAAAATAAGTTACTAAATACTTTTATATTCCAATCAAATCAAAAGTCATTTATTCAAACTAGGCTGGTGTCAACACTTTTGAACGTCAAAAGTCGTCAAATTGTTTTGGAAGTATTTTGTCTTTCTCTTTACAAAAGCATCATCATTGGCAGCGTTGATCCGTACAGCTGAATTAGATCTCCTTCCTTTTGTACAGTCGCCAGCAGGTCAAGCTATCCCTAACTGTCAAATTTTCCCAATTGAACATAAACCATAAACCTTTGTAATAAAGTTGAAAAACTATCAAAGAAATTTGACAGATTGGGGTAGTTTGATGTGCTGGCCATACCATTCTTCCCGGGTCAGTGCGAGTCTTACCCTGCAGATGATGAAGCTCCAATTAATATAATTTTTTCAATAATAATCTTACTTCCTATTAATGTTGTGTTTTAAGTTTTAATTTTTAAATATTACTGTAGTTTTTATTTTTTCTTCGAACAAAAATGTTTCGTTTAAGTATTTACCATCTTTATACTAATGATACCTATATAGGTAATAAGGTGATATGTTTTGATGTTATTTATCCTGTAGAGGGGAGTTCCTGGTGTCTTGAAATAAAGGCCATGGCTTAGTTTAGGCACCAGTCTCCTGCAAATTAGACCTTATGTATTTTAATATTATTGTCCATTTTTTAAGTAGCTATGTGGTATTTGTGGAAGAAAAGAATCATTTTATTATTTTATTATCAATGTGGAAGTTTGGACGTTTGTTACAAATTCACGCAAAAATATCTATACAGATTTATACTAATGATATATAGGTAATAAGGTGATATGTTTTGATGTTATTTATCCTGTAGAGGGGAGTCCCCGGTGTCCTGAAATAAAGGCCATGGCTTAGTTTAGGCATCAGTCTTCCGCAAATTAGACCTCATGTATTTTAATATTATTGTCCATTTTAAAGTAGCTATGTGGTATTTGTGGAAGAAAATAATAATTTTTATTATTTTATTATCAATGTGAAAGTTTGGATGTTTGTTACAAATTCACGAAAAAAAATTCTACACAGATTTAGATAAAACTTTGCACACACAGTTTAAAAGCTGGATTAACACACAGGATACTTTAAAAACCCGGTAGTACATTCCTGTGGGATAATTTTCAACCTCCACGCGGGTGAAGTCGCAAAAGCTAATCCTACTATCTATCCTAATATTAAAGCTAAAGAGTTTGTTTGTTTGCTTGAACGCGCTAATCTCATGAACTACTGGTCACATTTGAAAAATTCTTTCAGTGTTAGATAGCCCATTTATCGAGGAAGGCGATAGGCTATATACCATCACGCTAGGGCTCTTAGAAGCCGAGTGAAAAGAAAAAATGTCCCGAATGCGAAGTACTCGCACGGGCAGGCGATTCGAAGCGACAGAGTGGGTCGAGGAAGAAATTTGACGCAAACGAAGTCGCGAGCAGAAGCTGGTAATATTATAAATGTGAAAGTTTGGATGTTTCGATTTTTGAATATTTACATATTTGACTGTTTGTTACTCAATCACGCAAAAATGGTTGCACGTATTTGGATGAAATTTGACACACAGATAGTATGTAACCTGAAATAACACTTACAATACTTTTTGATCTCGACAGTAAGTTCCCGAAAGCCAATATTTAATAAATTCAGTTGCTCTCAAACAATGTCATTGAATTTTTTTTTTTTTTTCGAGGATGATTTTTCACGATAGCTATTTCTAACTTTCTACTGTTAAAACCTGAATTTCGTATAACAAAAGTAAAAAGAACGCGCCAAAATACACAACCGCTACTCAATTTCGTCCGAACGACAATAAATATAGACAGTTTTTCTTCCGCGTCCCTCAATGAGCTCTCTGAAATTTAATAGTGTTGTCGATACCACATTTCCTCTGCCTGTCGATAGGTGGCCGCTATTTCTGGCCGAATGCCAAACCCGACCATTCTCGTGTCAAAATAAATGGCCCTTTTATAACTTTTATAATACTCGTTGTGTCATAAAATAAATGAGTTATATTAATCGTCTCGTGTTTCAATGTCAATTAAATACTTCAGTATATTCTTGTCACTTTCTGTGGTATGCCTATTAATTAAGTTCCTGTTTTAGTAAATGGGTTGTTTTTTTTTTTAGATTGTGTAGTTTGTTGTGACATGATGAATGTTTCACACATGAATTACTAGAATGTTTCTATTAATTTTATTATTTATACGATGAGGTCATTATTTTTTGGGCGCGTTGGCGGTCAGCTATTTGTTTGAATCCCACATGTGATCCGATAAGGCGTTTGTTTGATCGTTATAATTAACTTGCTTTTGCCAGCGACTTCATTCGCGAAATTCTTAACCCAGCCGATCGGACCACATCGCCAGCTCACGCTATTATTGCGTTTTCGCTCAGCGTTATTTCTGCCTGTTTTCTTTGTGCTCGACTCCTTAGGGCCCTAGCGTGATGTTATATAGCCTATAGCCTTCCTCGATGAATGGGCTATCTAACACTGAAAGAATTTTCCAAATCCGGCAACATTTTCAAAGATTAGTACGTTTAAACAAACTCTTCAGTATTGTTATTAAAGACGACTTTTAGTGAATAAAAATTCTTAGATAAAACAGAGCGGCACCAATAAAACTAATGAGAAATCGTTGTTGTTCCCACAATGAAAGGAAGAAGAAAAATATTTAAACAACAAATTAAACCAACAAAAAATAAACTGAAAAGCAAAAAATATGCTTTTTAGTCTAAGCTTCTAAATTAATGTAAATTACTAATTTTGAGTCAGCCGCAAACAAACAAACAACGGTGCACATCAATCAACCCGCCATTATTTTACTTGGCGCCTTTAGGTTTGTTTGTCATCGACATAAAATTAGTCATTTATACATATTAATTTTATTTAAGAGCTTAGTGAGACTAAATGGTTTAAGTTCATTTTTTCGGAAATTAAATATTTGCACACCACATGTAATGGTAGAATGTAAATGGGCCACATTAATAATAACAGCATACTACTTCGTATACCTACATTTTGGCAAATAAAGTATTACTTACTTACTTCGTCGGTAAAATTTTTGTAATAGAGTTCTTTTTGGGATTATTTTTGTACACTTAGGGCTGTATTGGGTTTTTTTTATTATAATAAGACGAGATACGTGGTCATACAACAAAAAATTAAAAATATAAACGCGTCGACTTGAGAACCTCCTCAATTTTTTCTTCGGTTTAAAAACAGGAGTTTATAGCTAGCATGAAACTACAGTTGTTAAAGAAACCGAAAAATAAAATAAGGAAAATATACAGTCATACCTAATAATTTGTTGAACAATAACAACATGCATTAGCAGTCAGTGGTGCACCTAACATTATCAACTGCATGAATCACGATCCTATCACATTGTGGTTTTTCTTAGAATCGGAACGATGGAGCTCCATTAGGAACAATAAAGGCAACCAGAGGTTAACCGACACCGCGCTCGTTTGTTTTTAAACGGGGAATTGTTTTTGAAAATGGAAGGCTTCTTAGAATTCCGGAAGTGGGTTTTAATATACTGTTACTCAAAACGAGTGTCGTTTGACGCATTGCATTGTAGGTGAAACTGAATAATTTAAAGATATTTGTACGTTCGATGAATGTATTAAAATAAATACAGAGATTCAGTAACTATAAAGATTGTTAACATTTTTATGTGGGGGCTTGCCGAGGTTGTGTCGATGGACGAGCATCTTTACAAATCAATACCCGTCCGTGAGTCGGAAAGCAAGTGGAGCTGTTGGTCCCGGCTGTTCATTGGTGGATTTTTGACAGTCGTTACAGGACGTTAGAAGCCCAATGGTCTGGCAACCAGTCACCATGGAGTATCGTATTACCCAGTAACTAGGTTCTGGAGATCCACGTCTCCAGTCGCTCCATGTAGATGAATACCAGTATTCAGCTGCATCCGGTTGAACTGGAAACTGACCCCAGCATAGTTAGGATAAGGCTAGGCAGATGATGAATCTACAGGTACTTAATCCCTGTGTTGTTTTTTTAACTGCCTTTACAAAACGTTAAATTCCACGTAATATATTATTTTATCAATTACTTTTTGGTGTCGGGATAGACATTCCGAGAAAGTTAATTTAAATATTTAGAGATTTTAATAAACCTCAAATTCAGAATTCTTAAACTGAAATGTGAATGACATTTAAAATAAATTCTCTATATTTTATCACAAAATATAACGTAATTAGATAATCACATTACTCAAATAGTCTAGAGTTTTATTATTCAGTATATTTTAAATGTCGCCAGGTCTTTGAAGCCATTTTATGAAATGTCAATGTAACATATTAATGCGTGGGCTGCTTTTCAGATGACACATTATTTTAACTAAATAAAACAGGTGTAGAAGAAAATAGAACTTGCGCGGTATGAGAGTGGATAGCTAAAGATGGAAACTTATGAAAATACTATGACGAAAAACCACGATTGTAGATAAAATAACTGGTGGAATACGTGTCGGACCAGGCAAAATGAAGGGTTACGTTATCATCATTTCAGCCGAAAGAAGTCCACTGCTGGACATAGGCCTCCCCCAAGCTCCGCCATTTCGACCGGTTCTGTGCTTCCCGCATCCAGTGGACTCCTGCCACCCTCACAAGGTCATTGGTCCACCTTGTCTGTCTGTAGGGAGCCCTTTCAACTTTACGTTTTACGGTACGTGGTCGCCACTCCAGAATCTTTCGGCCCCATCGGCCACATATTGTGCAAGCAATGTGTCCTGCCCACTGCCACTTAAGTTTGGTAATGCTTCGGGGTATGTCGGGGTTGTCGGTGGGCAGGGCACATTGCTCGCAGAACAGATAGCCGATGGGGCCGAAAGGTTCTGGAGTGGCGACCGCGTACCGGAAGACGTAGAGTGGGAAGGCCTCCCACAAGGTGGACCGCTGACCTTGTGAAGGCCGCGGGTATCCGCTGGATGTGGAAAGCATAAGACCGATCGAAGTGGAAGAGCTTGGGGGAGGCCTATGTCCAGCAGTGGACGTCTTTCGGCTGAAATGATGATGATGATGATGATTACGTCGACTACCCTGGTTCTCTTGCGGATCTCTTAATTCCTGATTGTTAAATGATAAATGATTTTATTTCTGTAAGTAGGTTTGTACGCACGGCTACACATCAAGCTATACATTTCCGATATAAGCTGATCTCGCATTGTACAAGATTTCCGTACAAAACGAGATCAGCGTAAACTGGAAATGTATAGCTTGATGTGTAGCCGTGTGTACAAACACTTTTACACGTCAATCATATTTTTTTTTAAACTAGATGAGGTCGGTGTTTCCTATCTGACCACACTGAGAAAAAAGGCCGAAACAAACTCAGAGGTCACAGTTTCCTTTTAGGTCTAGACATAATCTTGGTCAGATCATGTGAAGACCATGTGGAATGGTGTCTGAAATGGTCTTTTTAGGAAAGAACCACACAGATTGAGTGGACCTGCTCAATCAGTGCACGCATTTGTCAGTAATCATACGGCTCAACTCAAAACTTGAGGAGCTCAACGATTTGACGAACAATACCAAAGAAAGGACATTTGGGTAGAAAATTAAAAACGAACAGAGAAAGACATTCGATTCGATTCCTGGTTAAGTAGTTAGGATAAATTAATGCCTAAAAAAACTTAACATATTAGTTGAAAAAAATGTTCTCCCACAAAACGGTATACGTCACGGTCGATATTCCAAATATGTGATAAAAATACACCAGGCGTGAATTTCTTGAGTTCCTTGCTTCTTGCCAAATATCATGATTATGTGTATCAACGAGAAGTACCCTGTAGGTTTTGATTTATTAATGAGTATCAAAATAAAAAATGGCCATATTTTATATTGCTTTGACTTAGTAGCTTGTTTTTTTAAAGTTCCAAGAGACCGTAGATCTATGGATTTTACATTTATTGAACTTGGGGGAATCATGTTGAATTAATGTCAAATACATAGGTAAGAAAGGTCTTTGACAGACTAACAGACATACAGACGGACAACGAAGTGTTGCTTTAGGAGTCCGTTTTTTTTTTTTTCATTTTTTTTTTTTTTGAAGTACGGAACCCTAAATAACAACTAGCAGTATTTTTGTTTGTTAAACTGCAAGCGACTACTGCATGCGACTAGTCGATTACTACTTTTAATCAAAAGGCCAATAAATATTGCTAGTTGGTAATATTGAGTTTATCAGAACCTCTCTCTTTATGCATTCGTACATGTATTCCATTTGGTGCCAAAGATAAGATTTTTTAGATGAAAAAAAAATACGGTCAACCCTAAAATATCACAAGGCCCTAAATTATCACCCGCCTATGTGGCCAACCCTAAAACGTGATACAAGGTCACCCAGCCTTTGCATAAAATAAAGGGTGAAATGAAAACGTTTAAATTACCAAAACATTGTTTAGAAGGCTCCGCGCAGATTTTTCACCTTACACCAAAAGTTTGGCCATTAATATAACTAGTAAGAACAGTAAGAATGTAAATTTATGAATGCATAATTTATTCATTGCCGGTTATTTCGCACAAATTCACACAAATGGTTGGAATTTATTCGTCTGACAACTCCGAGAGCCGTCTGCTTGAAGTGATTGCAATTATTTTTCACTTCTTTTACACCTCGTTTGTTGGGGGATAAGATCAGTCATAGATTTTTGCATGTGCTATATACATTTTAGAATCTGCTTTTAAACTGAATTGATTGAATTAAATAATGGCAACAAATTATACATATATTTTTCGCTTTAAGACCAGCACCCTAATTGCGTAACTCACGATTCATCATAATCTGTATCGTTTTGAAACGGATTGTTAAACCATTGCTTCATATATTCGAAAAATGTGTCTGTTCAACAACATAAATAACGCAATGAATATTGTTTAACTGTGAAGACGAAACCAATTATGATCAATCGTGAGTTACGCAATTAGGGTGCTGATAGTTTTCAACGACACAATTATATTAAATATTTGTTATTCATTTAAATGGTTTAGAGCATCAATATTATAGGTAATCTCAGTCAGAAGTTCTTAAAGTATCGAAAAAGCAACATTTCATTTCTGATCCACTTTTATTTAAAGAAATGTACGCCCTCTAAATAAAATTAAGTAAGTAAGTAAGTATTTCAAGCAGATATTTTCATTTCATTCAGATAAGGGTTAAAAATTTAGCGGCTTGGCTCTTACTAATTAAATTGCATAGTGGATGATTTTAAACATAAAGACATATTTTACACATGGAATGATATGAACTGAAATTGAACGCAATGTTTCGATACAAATTACCGATATTGCAGCCAATGAGAACGCTTTAAATAAAATGACGCTAATTCTACAGTGAAAACTTGAAAATCACTGGTAAGTGGATTTCAAATTAATTTGCAATATAATTTTTTTCTTTAAATACAACTATAGGTATATTCGTTTGAGTCTCAAGTTATTGAATGACACATAAAAAATCCAGTAAACGTAGAATTATTTCAAATGCCCAGTTTTAAAATCAAAACAAAGCACTGACTATATCCATATTGAAGACATCAAAACATTGTTTTCATTCTATAAACGAAAATAATGTTAATTTTGTCAGATTCCACATATCCTACACGTATCATCATAATCAACCTACAACGTTCCCACTGCTGGGACACAGGCCTCTTTTCTGTGAGAGGGAGTGGACCACCACACCGGCCTAGTGCGGGTTGGTAGATGTCACACATCTTTGAATTTTTGGTTCTATGACATGCCGGTTTCCTCACAAATGTTTTCCTTCACCGTTTTGGGAGCAGTGGTGATGAAATATTTTACACAAAGTAAAGCGCATGTCTGGGTTCGAACCTACGACCTACATCTCGTAAGCCACGTCGTCGTGGGCCACCACTGCTCTGTCACATATATCATGCAAATAACGATTAGCATTTAAAGAGTTTAAACTCACCATAAATTTTCGACCACTGCGCGGGCGGTCTCCAATCGGGATAATGCTTAGGGAATTTCTCCCGCGTCCAGTATGTATGCAGCACCATTTTATACACAGTCATTTTATCCGGATTACACACGTCAGTTTCACCGGCTGCCGCTGCGGCAAGCGCCGGCAGCAACATCACTAGTAACAACCGCGCCATATCGATATCGGCAATCGACAATGTCACAACACTAAGGCATAGTGGTTGATGTCACAACATTTCACCTGTGTACCTGTAAAGAAATATTTCATGTTAGTATAACAAGAAAATTGGAGTAAAGAGAAATATTTTTATATTTCACAAGTTAGTTGGTCGGTATAAGAAACTATTTCTTCTTAATTCTTCTCCTAAGTCTTTTGAAAGAATATTTTCTATTCATTTGTTTTAGTATTTTTCTGTGACACACTTTTCAAGTATGATTGAAAATAATCCCCGTGACTGCGATCATCATCTGCCTAGCCTTTTCCCAATTATGTTGGGGTCGGCTTCCAGTCTAACCAGATGAATACCAGTATTTTACATGAATCAATTGCCTATCTCACCTCAAAAACCCTGTTACTGGGTAACACGATAGCCCTTGGTTAAGACAGGTTATCAGACTTTCAGATTCTCACGACTAAGTTATCGGAAGAAAAAAACCGGAATAAAGGAAGAAAGAAAAATTCG
Organism: Polymixis flavicincta; assembly: GCA_949987655.1. Taxonomy (NCBI): domain Eukaryota; kingdom Metazoa; phylum Arthropoda; class Insecta; order Lepidoptera; family Noctuidae; genus Polymixis; species Polymixis flavicincta. The sequence continues at coordinate 20,640,652 of OX465182.1, forward strand.
TGAATTCGCATTATTTAAATAAAAAAAAAAAACAGAAATCAATGAAAATAATGCTAAAAGGGCCTCAACATCAGATGACAAAATATTTTAATTTCTTCACTCACTTCAGAACAAAAATTATTCATCTAAGTCAAATCAAATCAAAATATTTTTATTTCATATAAACCTGCATGGGCACTAATGAAACGTCACAAGCTAGGTGCACGGTTCCAAATTGTTGCTTCCTATGGAGAAGAGCCGGCAAGAAACTCCACGGTTACTCTTTTAAAAATAATTGGCCTTAACAATGTTTTCAAACTACAGTGATAATAGGTATGGGAGGACAGTGCAGGCCTGTCAATAAGTACTGGTAAGTAAGGTACTTAGAGGAATGAAAATACAGAATAGAAAATCGTTTACCATCTATTAATATACAGCCCTCTCATCTTTCACGAACATCAACACCTACATTTTATAATACCGTAGGTAGCCAATGAATGAATGTGTATAGTAAATAGTTGCCTGTCTGAGACTGGGTGAATGACCGGTCTATTTCTGTTCCTTTGAGGTGAGATATTGGTTGAAACTCTCGGGAACTTTTGACGCGTTTCCAAGTATTAGGAACTTGACTTAAATGTGTCTTATTTTTCTTCAAGAAATGCGGAGTTCGAACGGTATTGATTTGAGAATTTTGATTCCGTTTTTAAATAGATATCGTTCTCAAGAACAGAACATTTCTGTTATGCATTAAAGGAACTCTGTAAGTACTTAGAATACTGTAGAATGAGGTAATACAGCAGAGAACCAAAGCTGTCGAAATAGCTTACAGAATTAGCAAGCTGAAGTGGCAATGTGCGGCCACATTAGCCGTAGAACCGACGACCATTGGGGCAGACGTGTTCTTGAGTGGAGACCTCCAAACGGCAAACGTAAGGTAGGACGCCCTCAGGCTAGGTGGAGTGACGATCTTCGCAGGGTTACTGGTAGCAGCTGGATGAGAATTACCGAGAATCGAGCTGAATGGCGTGCAATTGGAGAGGCCTATGTCCAGCAGTGGACTGCTGTAGGCTGATGATGATGAAGTACTTCAAATGCTTCAGGAATTATGATGTCAAGACCAAGAAAATAAGTATTTTTTTGGGTTTAAGATTCCTGCTGTACATCTTCATTGTTGGGAAAAGGATATGCAGGTGATGACACAATTATATTAACTTGCTTACTTAAACGCAGCCACGCAACATACCCATATAAATGAACATAGAAAACATTTTCGATATTTTCCTACAATTCTCTTGTTAAAACCACAAACTGGAAAGCTCCATGAAAAACCGTATTTGTTTAAAGCAAACCCGCACAAAATAATTGCAATAAAAACGATACACGCGAGGCTTTGGAAAAATACGGGAATATTCGTCACTGTAGCTTTTGTAACTGTGTAAACTATAGTAACGGTTACTGTAGTGTATTTTTAATGTATGCGGCTATTTTAATTGCCTGCTTTATTTATCTATTAATTTATTTTTTATGGTGCCTGTGGGTGTTTCTGAATCGGACTGCAGAACATTATTTGTTTTTGTAAATCGTAAGGAACTTCCGAGATTGACGAATGTTTTGTTCAAGCGGATTATCTAACTGCCGTCCTTTAACTAGATAGGCGTTAAGTCCTAAAAGTTGTTTCCGAGAAATAGCAAAAAACGCGCGAATTGTTATTTCTTAAAATCTGTGAAACTTACGTTAATGATTGTAGAAAACATCAATTGATATTTATTTCTGTTTATCTTAAAGAGTCCTTTCCAGTTAAAGGCCTACAAACTCTCATATCTTCGGAACTATATGAATTGTAAAAATGTTTGTTAGACAGGAAGATAGAGAATTGTGAACTCTCTGAGATTCTATTAAATAGTGACGGTTAATTCCTTTCTAGTTAAAGGACGGCAGTTTAGGCAGTCACGATAGTAAAGACTACCCGTGTCAAGAGTTATTTTTAACTAGTTAATAAGACATGAACTACAGCAATGATAATTTTTCTATATTATAGGGTAGTATACATCGACGCTCAATCTGAAACCACATGACAGTGACAGTGAACCCTAGTGTAGAAATTATGTAGTCATAGGTTCTTAAATAAAAATAATATTTAGCAGACTAAATATATTTTTTAATATTTGTTTTTATAACCGACGAAAACAATAAGTGCGTCGATGTCCCTGACACCGTGTATAGTGTAACCCTAGTCACAAATCGTTTCGCCGACCTTATTGACCTTAACATTCCTACCAAATAACAAGCCATAACAAAAACAATATCTCAACCCTAAAATGCCATTCACGAAATATTCCAAATTGGGCAAAAATTTCAACCTCTCAGTTATCATATTGAGGGATCATAAATATTCCCTGGCCCTGGCCTCGGGACCGTGCGACCATCTCTGTGAAGGGTGTCAGCTTCTTTTTGCCAATATTTTACCAATATTTCAAGAGTATGTGCTGACATGACGTGACGTCGGCACACGGGCTGACACGGGCCTTTATTCCGAACAGGCATATTCGTTATGCGTTCCACGTTTAAAGTCCGAGCGGTTAGGTTGGTGCTGTATTGTACTGGCAGTGTGACGGTTGTTGGTAGGACTAAGTGCGTTTGTAGAGTTAGCAACGTAATTTGAAACGATAATATCTAAGAACTTCATTTAAAAAATCCAAGCTGTAGCTACATCATTGGTCCTGGTGCATAAGTTTCAGATCAAAACTGTGTGAATTCTAGTTCAATGAAAAAAAATCGCGTCGATAAACGAGCTTCGAAACGAAAGTTACCCTCGAACTAAATGGAGCAAAATTTTATCCTAATCCGTTCAATAGGACATAAAATTCAATGTACTTTATATTGAACTGACTTTTTATTGAGAGTCGCGCTTAAAATACTGAATTTGCTGGGCGAAGTACTACTTATTTGCCAGTGATGGTAACGTATTGTTCCTAATTCTGACAAAGTCTAAAACTTTCTACTAACTGAAGACTAGTTGCTCCCGTAGAATATGAAACTTACGTCAAACTGCTCTGCAGTAAGATATTATGAAATTGCTGCCCCAACAAAATGTACTTTGAAGAACAAGATGGTCTATATGTCATTGTATCACATTGTACAAAACATGTCAAAAAGTTATAAGTTACTGGTGAAATGTGGGTTTACATACCTACTATAAGTACACCTCTGACTAACCGTTCGCGGAAATAAGGTGACATTTTATATTTATGTACACAGGCCTACCCACACTTGCCATTAATGCCCTCGTATCGATTTGCACTACGTAAAATATCGAGGCATTCCAACTACGCAGCTATCCAGTACGAAAGTTTCCAATTAAAACACGACCCCAGCATTCCGTTATCGATAACACGGAATCACCTCACTATTTTACAGTCTTTTTCAGGGCACGTTAGCAGTTTCAAAGGAATTAACTCACGTGATACGAATACATTTAGAGGGTAGTAAAGTATGGGTATTTTATTGAATTCGATGAAAGGGCTCACTATGTAGGTAGTTCATTAAAACTGGGATGAATGAAATGTTTATGGTTTTGTGTTTGTTTATGGAACAGAGCTTGTACAGGGCAATGCCCTTTCAAGTCTGGAGTAGCTACATAAGTCTCAAACATATTGAAGACGTCTACTTATCAAATAGGTCAAGGTTAAGAAATGAGTTGTCCTAATACATAATAAATTGTAAGAACTCATGCCGCCCGTGTTACAGGTTTATCCTAGTACAGGCATCATACATTGTACTACCTACGTTATTTCTAAGATTTATACTGTATTTTACCAATTTTAATTTTTGAATAAAATTTAGTTTTTTATTATTATAGATTACAAATTTGTCGATCGGCACGAACTTACTAACCTGAAACAGGCGAATCGGAACTTTTCCTACTAATATTATAAATGTGAAAGTTTGTGAAGATGTTTGGATGTTTGTTACTCAATCACGCAAAAACGGCTACACGGATTTGGACGAAATTTGGCACACAGATAGATTGTAACCTAGATTATCACAAGATTTTTTCTCTCGGTAGTACGTTCCCGCGGGATATTTTCCGCCGCGGAATTGGTAAGTAATGTACCTACCTATTATTTTCTGTAAGCAATTCGCACGAAGTTTTTTTCTGTGGGCGAATCGATAGATCCGTAGATACGTAGACATTTAGCACGTTTAATTTTTTTTTGAAACAAAGTTATAACAATATCTATGAAAACTTCAAGGAAATTTATCTACTAAAGTCGCATCGCGCCAGTCTGCGGGAGCCTTAAGTAATAGGTAATAAGGGCTGGTGTCACACACAACAGTAGCACGGGTCAATCGATGGTTAAGCTATGCTTGCTGCGGTCGGTTCGTGGATCGGAGACCATTTATAAGATGTGTCGAGTCTCCCTCGTGCTTCGAAAACACGCAAAACTGTTGATCCGGGCTATTGTCTGTACATCTTTGGAATTCGTTACGGGTCGTCAAAAGCTCGAAAATCGGACAACTAGTCTTACCCAGTTAAAGGCTGGGCAGATTGATTGATTTGCTGACCGTACTTACTAATTCTTATAATTGTCGTGCAGTTAACCCAGCAACACCTATTAACCTATCCTTGTACAACGAAGCCACGCCCTTTAAACGTTTTTAATTCCCTGGACAAAAAGTGATATCAGTTGTCTGACATACGTTTTTAAATTGGAGTCTGTCTGACAAATAAAAAATATTGATAGGCTCGCCTATCACAAGGGACCTAATACTGACATTCGCAGACTGTATTTTTTTTTCCACAAAATGAAATATTGCCACGATATTATTATATCAATCCTTTGGGAATCGGTTATACGTACGTGACGGCCATACTGTAACAAATTACAATCTATTTTTAGAAATTCAGGCCTGTGCTCTAGAAAGATTCTCAGAGAATTGATTTCAGTCGAGGGTACCAACAAGTACCAAGTCATCATCTGCCTAGCCTTTTCCCAACTATGTTGGGGTCGGCTTCCAGTGTAACCGGATGCAGCTGAATACCAGTATTTAACATGGAGCGACTGCCTATCTGACCTCCACAACCCAGTTACTGGGTAATACGATACCCCTTGGTAAGACTGGTTGTCAGACTTTCGGGCTTCTGACGACCCGTAACGACTGTCAAAGATCCACAAATGACAGCCGGGACCAACGGCTTAACGTGCTTTCCGAGGCACGGAGGGGTCTTGGTATGTAAAGATGGTCACCCATCCACGGACCAACCGCGGCAAGCGCAGCTTAACCTGATTGATCGACCCGTGCAGCTATTGTTACTTAGCCACAAACCCCAAGTACCAAGTCTGAAAGTGAATTAATGAGAACCGTTTCGGAAAATGGGTCACATGCTAAATGTTACGCTTGGTCAAATTACTTTAGCTGACTAAACTTCATAGATATGATTGCTACAATTTATTAATAACTAGCTATTCCCGCGATTACGGCCACGTGGATGCCGGAAATGATCCCACGAGAACTTGCTACCGGGATAAAAATCTTATGTTACTCCTTATAACATCAACTAAAGTCCCATCCAAATTAGTCTAGCTGTTTTGGAGAAACTAACAGATAGACTGACAATGAAGACTGATAACGCAATGAATGTTTTTGAACTGTCAAATGAAAGCCGTTCCTACTGTTAGTGTCACACAATTACCCCTCTGGGTAACACCGGCTGGGCATAGGCTACCTATAATCCTAGATCGCAAACGAAATCGCGGGCAACAGCTAGTTACTCGTATCTAACAAAATCAGATTTGGATTGATGTAAGGCTCCCTTTTAAATACGAGTTAAATATCATCGTCATTCTACTTGATAAAGGTTCAAAGAGAAAATATTAACTACTAAAGATTCAACCTTCACTAGAGTATTAGTTTGTTTCCCAAAATAATCCCTTTTGATCCCTCCAAGATACAAATACTTAGAACTTTAATATCCCGTTTTAAATACTTAATTGTACTTCAATGTTGTTATAGACACTATTATCATAATTTTGGGGTAACTTTCAAAGAAGGATTAAATGTGAGATCGTTTTAAGACGATTGTGAATTAACTTTGCAGAGTCGCGATACAAAACGTCCTTCGCTAAGGTACGTCGCGAAATTAAAATTTCGGTATTTGTAGGTCACGGGTCAGGTTGTGTGTGGATTGAAATCTAATTTGTGACCGTAAGAAATACCCTACTACGGGTGCGGGTTGTTCGAAAGAGATACCGTGGCCCCTGGCACACAGGCAACTGAAGGAACACGGGTGGGTTTTAAGTCAGTAAAAGTCTAACACCCGTTCCACCCAGAGCGGCAGAAGTTATTTGACGATTTCCCAACATAAAAAAATAGTAACAAATATTGCTTTACAGTTTTGTAAATTTGTAACGATTAAAATCATTAATGCAACCCTATTTAATTCGTTTATTCCCATTGAATGATATTTTCATGAAATAGTCATTAAATGGGATTACTGGGTAAGACTGGTTGTTAGACTTTCGGACTGCCTGAAAGATGTACAAATAACAGCCGAGACCAACGAAATAACGTGCTTTCTGAAGCACGGAGGAGTTTTGATAATTATGTTATTAGGTACAGGTATATATATAGTATAGTACTATAGACATAGCCATTCATGAACCGACCGTGGGATGAGCAATCTTATCTTTGATCGACCCGGGCTGTTATTACGAGTATGTAGCTACGAGCTCCCCGAACTGCACAACTTTTTCCATAGGACCAATATTACTGTGAAAAGTATCAACACTTAGAATACAAAACTTCTTGGTCTGTTCCAAACCACAACCGTTAACATGACCACACCTTTTTGATACACACTATAGACACTATTATCATTATTTTGGGGTAACTTTCAAAGAAGCAATTACTCTGAGATGGTTTCAAGACGATCGTGACTTTCCAGTATCTACAAATCGAGACACAAAAAGTATTTTAAAATATTTTCTCTTGTATTTTCTGTGGCATTTTAACATGAAATCTTCAAGCTTTTTCCTGAATCACTTACAACATTTTTTGGAGCTTCATTAATTCTGTTCTGGGTGACATTTTACAAGAACGTTTTTCATACTTTATTCAATGTCTAAGATTCTTTTCTTATACTAATAAGGCTGGTCACATTTTAGTAAATAAGTATCTACATTGGGCACACCATAATTGCGGCGGTAAGTCCCCTCTTTGAGGAGTGGATTGAGATTCGCCACGGCGGCGCGGTGGTCGGCCTGATACATGGGATATTTTTTATCCCGGTAGGACGCTCCCGTGGGATAACTTCCGACCCCCACGCGGGCGAAGCCGGTGGCTTCTGACTTTTAAAGCGAATGATCGATAAACAATAATATTCCTATTCCAAAAACGAACAAAAGTTGTCAAAGAAATTATCCATACTTAATTTCTCGGCTTAAATTCTAAAAATAACCGTCGCTAATCTACCGATAACCTCCACTTTACCAGTTACACGATCCAATAACATAATTTTAGTAATTCCTCAGTTTATTATTAATCCCATTTCAGCCGGGCCTCCCCTGAACTGTTGTCCAACTTGTTACAACTCCCCCTTCTGTTGTTTTTCATCGCACGGCTCCCGGGAGGGCTGTAATTCGATTAAGTTATTGTTTTATGTCCTATCGTCTGGATATTGTATGTTTTGGTACCGATGGGTGTCTGGTGAGATGAAGTTACGTCACATTGGTTTTTGTTTCGTATAAATGCTTATATATCCTTAGTGAAAAGGTCATGTACAGGTAAAATTATTGACGAGAAGATGCGCTAAATAAGTTTCAAAAGACTAAAACACTCCTTAAAATCATAATTTCTACAGAAAGTATGATATATAATAATATTATGACACAAGAAATGATCAATTAGGAAAAGCAATCTGGACGATAATAATTTTACCTAGCTAATTTCTGTGGTGACAGATATTAAAATAATCATTAAGAAAAACAATACACATAGGTGATAATGTGTATTATTTTTTGATAAAGATTGTCGACGTTAGATTTTTTAAAACTGGCCAGTGCCAATTTAAGTAGCTACATTGACATTGGCCAGGTTTAAAAAATCCCTCATCTTGCAATGCTCTTATAGAATTCAATTAAACTATTGAAATATAGCTACAGATGCTGCTTAGGTACCTATTTGCCAATTTAAGTTCTCTTAAGACTGCCCCCAAAACTGACCCCTTTCACCAACCGTACAATATTTTCTTGTCCATTTACAAACACTCCAACTGCAACGCATTATAATAACTTGAACATAAATTCAGAATATTAAAACTGAGCAACTTCAAACTAACAAGTACCAACATTGGCACTCGACGTAAGACTGCGTTAAGACCGAACCGAATGGAACGTAGAGCGAACGATGTGATGTCGTTGAATAATAAACTTTATTCACAGTACGATAGAGCTTACGACACAGCGCTCTAGGACACCTGTCGACACCCGAGGAGCCGTTTGATGTTTATATACATATCTGTACAACTTTGGACTTTATGTTCCAAATTATAAAGTACGTTATTCAACGTTGTCAGCAATGCTCAATGTTTCGCTGCTTTTGGTGTAACCGGAGCCTAAAGGGGCGAGCTCATCGAGATATAACAGAGGCTGCCCAAACTTATACTGCAGAATTACGTTGCCACCCAACTCCTAATGAAGTTTTAATAATTCACAGTCTTCCAAAACTGTTGGCTTGTTAACTTGCTCAAGTCAACTCGTGGTCTCTTTAAAATGTTAATTGTGAGTCGATAAGGAGAATTTAGTACGTACATAGTTCTAAAGTGTTGAGTTTTTGGTTATTACTTGTGTTAGTACTTGTCTTTTTGTTTTGGAAACCGGAGGTGAACCCTCTGTTGCCTGAACAGAGTCTAGTTTTGATCTAATCTCAGAAGTTTTTATTTTTTTCAAAATAACGACTTCCAGGTCCGATGCCTGCCAGGGGTGCGGGTTTGTTTGAAAGAGATACCGCAGCCCCTGGCATACAGGCTACTGAGGGAACACGGGTGGGTTTTAGCCACTAAAAGTCTGACACGCCCTCCTGCTCCACCCAGAGCAGGAGAAGTTATTTGATGATTTCCCACCCAAAAAACAAAAGCTAGATCAAACATTTACCTTCATACATAAACTAAAAGCAGGCCCTTCAGTACCAATGAGATAATAGATAGGTAACACAGATATTATTTACAATTCACTAATATCCGGTCTAAATCATTAATCAGTCCCGGTACATAAGCTGTCAATGATAAAAGCTACGTTGTTTGAGAAAGATAATTTGATTTCCCTTCGGACCCAGGTAGTCAGCCTATGTTATGAATGAATAATTCGGTTACACAATACTTCGTTTATCAATATTATGTCCATTACAGATGACGGTCGAGATGTTAATAAATAATTGGGGTACTAAATTGGAGATGAATTTCTGTTTATTTATTCAAACTTAACGCGATGGCAATTATTCTGCTATCAATCGTAATTTGTCTGTTTGATGAAAACTGACAAATTGTTTAGAAAATTAGGTATTTTATGCAAAAAGCTTTTTTTTTAAATTAAAACTATAGGTACTTTTATTTTATAAGCCCACGTTCAAGTTAATCGCGCAATAGGGTATTTTCCGATTTCATAAAAACTATTTTAATTTGAAGATTGGGACGATATGAGTATATTTAACAGAAAAATCAAAATAAATTTATTGATACACATTTTCTCACTTTAAAACGATTAAAATCAAATTTATTTTTCGTTGTTTTGCATTTACCGCCAAAACGCTCCTTACGATGACTTTTTATCACGTGACATGTGACGTCAACTTTGTTTATACGGCACCGGTACAAATACTTAGTTTGGCGCCGTTTTAGAAGTATTTGTGCACAGAGGCACCGCACACCAATAATATCACTTTATATCCATTAAAAATCTTGTTAATTATAAACTCGACATTCACTTATTTACTTACTAACTACTTTAGTTTACACAAAGTTATCGTCACGTGGTAAAAAGTCATCGTGAGAAGCGTTTTGGCGGTAAATTCAAAACAACTAAAAACAAATTTGGTTTAAATCGTTTTTGAGAAAATAGATAGAAATCAATTTATATTTATTTTTCTGTTAAATATCTCGTTCCAATCTTCAAATTAGAAAAATATTTTGAAAAATTGGAAAATAGCCTATTGATTTTATATCGCGGTGTCGAACCGAGAATTGAGAATCTAGCAGAGTTCATTTCAGTGCGTCCAAAATCAGTGTTCGATTTACTCGATCGACGACTTCGATTTACTGAACTCTTGACGGTAAGCAGTGTGTTGAAGATAAAGTGTGCGTCGACTAATTGAAAATCTTGTGTTATCCCTACTAATATCATAAATGCGAAAGTAACTCTATGTCTGTATGTTACGCTTTCACGCCTAAACCACTGAACCGATCGTCATGAAATTTGGCAGAGATATAGCTTGGGATATGGAAAAGGACATAGGCTACTTTTTTACGGGATAACCAACATCCACGCGGGCGGAGCCGCGGGCAAAAGCTATTAGGTTATAAAGACTGCAAGGCAAGTTTGAAAAGTTATTTTTTTTAGTTTTGCTCCTTTCTAGGCACAGACCTTATCTGGGGGCACGATAGTGACCCCGCCAAGACGAGTCAAGCGGAGCGCAAGACCTACGTTTTCTCGAAGCGTTTCGTCTTTTTTTGACCCCTTATAACTTGGGTTTTGCATAATAGCAGATAAACAAAATTCTCGGGATATGTTACCAGTAGCAGACTTATCAAATGCATAGCTCTTATAATTTAGATTTTATTGATATCTAATAAACCCTGATTTCATCACTGACTCACTGACGATCATAAACATTCTTAGGGTACTTTCTAATGTCCTAGAATGCTGAAATTTGGAATGTAAGCTAGTATTAGTACACAAACAACAAAAAAAAATCGAAAACTTGGAACTTTTGTCCTTGGCTTAGCCGTTTCGTTACTGTAGAAGAACAACCACCCTTACGCCCATGTGCATGGCAATATGTGGCTTCCACATATTTTGACTAAGGTGTAGAGTTTGTGAAGTTAGACCTTGAGATCGAGGGCGGCTAGTCTTGGAAACATTTTACATGAAAATATTTTTGGTGGGTAATCATATTTCTCTTGCCCTTATCCTAAATTTATTTCGGGTTTGGCTCAACATGTAATTTTTTCCATACTTTTCTATCGTCATCTTGGGGGCTACTCTAGTTCTAAGCACAGAACAAAAATCACAAAAATAAATTAGTTACATAAACATGAAATTAACAATTCTTACAAACATTTTTGCATTTGAATTTAAAGCCAAAGCTGTTTAATCTGTACCTCAATTCGTCGTTCATACTCATAACAGAGACAATCCCTACAAATTGTCAGTCGAAATTGACCCGGGGCGAATTGTTGACCTGCAACCTAATTGCGTAACTCACGATTGATCATAATTGGTTTCGTCTTCACAGTTAAACAATATCCATTGCGTAATTTACGTTGTCGAACAGACACATTTTTCGAACATATGAAGCAATGGTTTAACAATCCGTTTCAAAACGATACAGATTATGATGAATCGTGAGTTACGCAATTAGGGTGCCGGTTAGACTATAATGAAGTGAGCGTAGAGCACCATTACACTGAAAACAGCATTGATCCTAATTTTGTACGAGTAGGTTTATGACAATGACATAGTCACCACATTAAAGATGCGCAAAATGTGTTAGTAAAAAGAAATGAATGAAGTATATCTTTTCGCTCAACAAAGTAGTCCACTCATTTACTTCAGTACTTCATTTAGTTCAGCAAATCAGAACGAGTCAAAACAGAATAAGATGACGACAGTGATTGAAAAGTTACGAAAAATGATGTACTTACTTCACTAGTTCAGTTTTATACGTATGTCGATTAATTTCCTTCATACTTTATACAGGCTTAGGACTGTCAACCTAGAAAATAAGGAATATGAATATGAATTTAAGCAAAACTATTTTTATTAAGTAATTTATGTGGTTTTTTTTTTACTGATATATGCGCAGTTTGTGCGAGCGAAAAGTTAGACGGAACTCTTAGTGTTAGGAAGTCATTCAAATGTGCCTCCTCTTCACTTAGTTCAGTGTTTCAATTACTACTGAATGAATGATAAGTTTATCTTGTGATATGAAGTAGTTCATTTCTTTCAATCTTTCGTGAAGTACCCATGTCTACGTTACATCACTAAAAATTGTTTCCAACGGATTAGTGAAAGTTTTATTTAGTACATCCACATGTCGCCAGATAAGTTTAAGACCCAAAAAGCGAACCGAGTCTATTGAGATAAGTTTAATAAAGATCTAAACTTTATATTTTATAGGGAAACCATTTCATTTCAAGAACGAAGCAACTTGACTGCCCACAGTGCACTGAATGGTTTGATTATCACCACTTATCATCGTCATCATCATCTGCCTAGCCTTTTCCCAACTATGTTGGGGTCAGCTTCCAGTCTAACCAGATGCAGCTGAATACCAGTATTTTACATGGAGCGACTGCCTATCTGGCCTCCACAACCCAGTTACTGGGTAATACGATACCCCTTGGTAAGACTGGTTGTCAAGACTTTCGGGCTTCTAACGACCCGTAACGACTGTCAAAGATCCACAAATGACAGCCGGGACCAACGGCTTAACCTGCTTTCCGAGGAACGGAGGGGTCTTGGTATGTAAAGATGGTCACCCACCCGCGGACCAACCGCGGCAAGCGTAGCTTAATCTGGCCGATCGACCCGTGCAGCTATTGTTATTTAGCCACAAGCCTATTGGGAAAGTATTTGATTATTTTAACTTTATTGTTTGTTTTTTTAAGCTTTCACGCCAAAATGGCAGAACAGCGGTGCTATTCATTCCATCTGGCACTAGGGCAATATGTTATTTCATCTTTTTATATGCACGTGTTTCTGTGACAAATAAATACATTTGTCTTTCTTTCTTTCTTTCTAATGACTGCTTACTTTAAATTCACTTCACCCAAGTTATCACGGTAATATTTGAACAGAATAGATCGGCAGATTACAGTGAAATTTGGAACATAATGTAGGCCATGACCTGGTAATAATCTTAATCATAGTTAAATGAACAAATAGATCATGACTTAGGTAAAGACATAAGTAACTTTGACCCTGATCCCAGACGAAGAAGAGCACCATCTAACCCTACTTTTATTATGCGATAGTAACTTTGTCTGTCTATTACGCTTTCACGCCTAAACCGCTGAACCGATAGTCATGAAATTTAGCAGAGCCTGGGATATGGAGAAGGACATAGCATAGGCCAATCTTTTACGTGATTATCGACAACCATGCGGGCGTAGCCGCGGGCAAAAGCTAGTTTAGTACAAATGTGAAGGTAACGCTGTTTGACTGTCTGTCTGTAATATTTTCACGCCAGAACCACTGAACCGAGAATCACGAAAATTGACAAATAGGTAGTTTGAGACCTGTGGAAGGAACTAGGCTACTTTTACATCTTGAATAGCAGAAGAAGTTGCGGACTACAACTAGTTATTTTATAAACAAGCTTAAATTCTTTCAGTTTCCGGTCTGTTACTGAATAAGTCATATTTAACACTATCTACAGAAGTAGCAACTTCTGTAACAATCACTCTACCGCTAAAAAGCTCCAATAGTATCTTATACATGGTTGCGAGTCGCCTGAATTGTCTATACGTGGGTCGCTGTTGTGCCGTCTTTCATGGGATATCGCAACGGTGACCAACCGTTATTTCGTGTGTTGTTTTGTGTATAGTCTGTGTTCACTAACATAGTCGTAAGTTATACTAACAATCTTGTAATTTTTCTATTCTATTTTAAATAGACTTAATACTATTTTTGCATACCCAAATGCAAAAAATAATTTAATATACATACATCTATTTTTAACAGAAGTCAAAGACACAAAATATTGAAACAAGTCTTCCGTTCCAGTTATTTTCGTTACTTCCAGTATATAAACAGATAATTTTAAGACGTTTATTCAGAGATAAAGGGGAAATATCAAAGAGTTGGCTTTGATCGATTTGTGCCGCTTCGAATATATCGGAGCGAATCAAATATATAGTGATCGGTGACAACCGTGATGTGCGAATATATTTCAACTTAGAGTGAGAATTGATGAGGTATTGGAAGGTTCATCATATATTTGAATGAATTCGTTCTTGTTTTGTGAGGCAGTAGAGGCTTTAATGTTGATGGAAACTTTCATTTTAATTTCTAGCTTCTGCCAGCAACTTCGTCCTCGTGAGTGTTGGAAATTATCCCACACGAACAGACTATCGAGATAAACAGATTCCTACATGTTAACCCAGGTTATAACCGATCTGTGTGCCTAATTTCATCCAAATCCGTTCAGCCCTTTTAGCATGAATGAGTAACAAACATACAAAGTTTCACATTTATGCTATTAAGTAGGATTAGTAAGTTTTCCATGATTTTTGGACCATTTGTTGGACGACACTTCTCACTAATTAAGTTCAGCTCTAATCGTGTTTAAAATATCGTTCTGTTTCTGTGAATCTTCTGAAGATGACAAAGATATAATGATGTTTTAATAATGATGTAGGTACCTACATCGTGAATTTAAAACAGTGTTCTATTTCTATCAGTAGAATGCGACGAAATGTAGTTTTATCTCTAAATGAATTTATTAATTTGTGGTGCAAACCTTTGTTCTTAATACGTTACCATTTCTTTTCCATGATAAAAAAAAAAAAAACATTCAAAAAGCATGACCTAACTAAACAAAACAAGACAAGGCAAATACATAACTACGATTCCCTCCTCTATTTACGAACGTAACTCACGGGACACACTCGCACACCCACGCTTTAGACCTATTCATTCAGTGGAAAGTGGGCTCATGAATAAATTATTACACCAGTTCAACTGTACCGTGCAAAACGTTGAGAAAACCGTATTGATGTGTGCGATGAGATTCTTTTTTTGAATGAAGAGTTCTTTTTTTTCAAGGATTTTTTTTTGTGATTGTTATTTTTTGGGGTCGTTGTTATGTTAGTTGCCAGTACTTCAAATTTTTGAAGTGTTTCAGATTCTTATAAGTACGTACAAGCATAATCTTGTTAAGTGGCTTAATTTTTTGGACGCAAAAAGCTGGCATCTAAATACAGAGTTTATTTCATACTAAAACAAAAACAACAACAAAAAAAGGACAATTGTAGCGTTCTTCAAAATTGGCAAGTGACCTTGTTGAACACTTTTAACCCAGTGACACAGAAAGTCCAGCGTTTATTTCAGATGCGAATGTCCCGGCAAAGATAATTATTACGTGCCACGTAACCACCGGATTACTGCTCCATATTTATTTATACCCCAACACGTGCTTTTGCGGATATTAGGTTTTATTTCACACGTTCAAGTAAAGCTACCTGTAGGTTGTTGCAATTTTTGAATTAGGAATGTTATTGTTCCAATGAGTTATCTTGAATTGTTTTTTTTTTTTTAATTATGTAATTTCAAATGCCATAGATTATTGCAAACACAAATAGATACGTTATATTATTTTTCAAATAAATTGATGTCAAATTAAATTACAGTATAATTATAAATAGTAATTTACTAAAATGGAACAGAATGGGAAACGTCTTTCTCACTTGCCGCATTGCATTTAGACAATGACCGATCATTCTCGGACCAATATTACATTGCACGTTGCACAAAATCAACACTAATCCCATTTAGTTCAGAACACCAAACATTATTGACGTCAATTCAATTTACCGACTGATAAATTTATCTTTGAGGTTTAGAAGCGTCGGTGGTCGCTAGTTGACAACGTTCGATGACCTGGTTTCAAGTCTATTTTGGTGAGGACACGAGTATCGAGCGGGAGATCACTTGGCTGTAAGCGTAGTTTCCTATGCCTCAAAAAAGTTGTGTGACACACGCGATGTTTAGACTTTTTTTATCTGTGGAGAGATTCTTTTTCAAATGACGCATGTTTGTTTTGTGAGCCTGTGAGGTGTAAAGTCATGTTGAAATTGCAATAAAAATAGTACTACGATAGTTTTTTTCGAGTATGCTGATAATCTGTTCAGAGAATTTTATATGATGTCATCGAGTACAATCTTGCGAAACTTTTGCGTAATATTTTCTTTTTTCTTAGTTTAATAAAAGTGAAGGTATTTTGCCTGCTTGTCTTATCAGTAAATTTATTGATCCCAACATGTAAAAATATAGTCAGGCCCATCAGTATTTTTGTAGTAGTTGACAACGAATCATGTAGTAATCCAATAATTAATATAATCGTCAAAAAATACATTCTCTATGATTATCATTATGATTCCAAAAGTTTTTCTGCTGCAGTAAAGAGGTCTGTTCTCACAAAGCGAACAAGAAATTGATCACAACATTTGTTCAGCGTATTAACAAAGTGCAACAGTATCGTCTCTCTACATTGTATGTACATATCGCCTAACAGCTATTAACTACAAAGCCACCACAGCTGCACTTCCTATATTTTAAAAGAGCACTAAATAAAAGCAAGAAGTTAACTTTAATGATTGCAATATAAACGTAGTGACTCGGTAGACAGTAAAAACTACTCTTAACCGCTTTGAGTGTGCCAGCAGAGCAATGGTTGTCGAGAACCGGCCAATGTAGGTCGCTGTATTGTGGCGTGAAGGTAAACAAGAACAAAATATTGTAAATAGACTGGTTAATTGTAATGAAATGAAATGTTTATTTATGTAAGTAGGTCAATATTTAAAAACTAGATGGCGCCGTGTCTCCTATTTGACTGTTCCCTGAGAAGTAATCTGCCCTGATAATTGTAAATGCAGCACTTGCAAAAAAGCGGTTTCGAGAAAAACACGGAAATTTAAAAGTAAAATTTGAAGTACTGTGAATATTGTTTAAAAAAAAAAACATACTTCCAGCACCCAAATATTTTAATTTTTCCCATATAAGTTTGTATCTAAGGATGTGAAATCCCAAAAGTGTCGACTACTGCAGATACAATTAGCAGGGCAGAAATGACGAAACAAACTCTAGAGATCTTGGTTACTTTCCAAAGTCCAAATATTATTTTGTTAGAATTTTATGTGATTTTAACTGGCCTATGTGAGTTTTTGCTGGCCTGTCCCAATAGACGGCATGCATTGATCAGTCATCGTGTAGCCCGACCCGTAGTCTTATTTCAGGCACCTATTTTTTGTCTAAAGGAAACATGTTGAAACAGTTTGACGTACATAAAGAAAAGTGGTTTTAAGGTACTAAACTTTATTGGTCGTTTTTGTAAGATGTAGTTGACGATCATTTGCATGTCGTATTAAAAGACATTGACATATATGGAAGCGAGACGTGGTCGCTCATAATGGGCCTCATAAGAAGTTTTAAAGTCACCCAAAGGGCAATGGAGAGAGCTATGCTTGGAGTTTCCCTTCGTGATCGAATCAGGAATGAAGAGATCCGCAGGACAACCAAGGTAACCGACATAGCCCTAAGAATTGCCAAACTTAAGCGGCAGTGGGCAGGGCACATTGCTTGCAGAACAGATGGCTGCTGGGGCCGAAAAGTTCTGGAGTGGCGACCGCGCACCCGAAGACGTAAAGTTGGAAGGCCTCCCACAAGGTGGACCGATGACCATGTGAGGGCCGCAGGTCCGCTGGATGCGGGAAGCGGTCGAAGTGGCGGAGCTTGGTAGAGACCTATGTCCAAAAGTGGACGTCTTTCGGATGAAATAATGATGATGATTAAAACTAAAACTTTTTTTAGAGGAATAATTCAATGAGATTAGTTTACAAAAAATGAGAAAATATAGCAATTAGTCAACCAGCAAAGTGAAGTCCATAAACCGGTCTACCATCAGCTCAAGCTATACGCAGGTTTCGTGAGTTAAAACTAATGAAAACCGACCCTAAATTATTCAGACACAACCACCGAAAATGTATGACCAATTATTCTACATGTGACTTAAAACTACCTGGCCAAATGTGGGTGGAGTGTATACCTCTGCACAAACTTTCAACAAGGCGTGATGTTATGTGTTATTCAACTTTCTTCTTACCCGAAAATCATACACGCTTAAACCTTTTCAATCCCAGAAGACAAACCACTGAACCCTTCACGTACAAATAGATAATTAATGCCCAGAACAGCAGGCCAAGAAAAAATGTTTGCCCAAACTGTGTGAAAAATGTGATCTGTTTTAACAAGGGTTGGTCAAGGTCAACCAAATGTTTTTTTTTTTTTTAATTGATTACCAATTAATATGGTCAGCATGCAGAATAGATGCAATCGAAAAACTTTAATTATTGGTAGAGTTGGCTACGATGATTGTACACAAGTGTTTTTAAGAAATTAACAAATTGTATAACTTAAAGTAAGTGGGTAGATAAGTAACGTAAACTTAATTATATGTTTTTACCTTGAAAAAATGTCTTAAATAACGAATGAACATGTTTGTCGTGTAAATAGGATATCGGCATCATTTTTACGTGTCATCCTACTATTCAACTTCAAACATACAAATGTGTTTGTACGTTTAGATGTTTGTTACTCAATCACGCAATAATGGCTGAACGGATTTCGAAGAAATTTGGCACACAGATAGTTTCAAATCAAATCAAATCAAATATTTATTGGAACTAGAAAGAGGTTTACAAATTTTTAGTGTTCGTTAACAGCTACGATAGTTTAAAAAACTGTGTTGCAGCCATTAGCACCCACCTCCGAGAGAGGAGACGTCGGTGTTCCAACATTGATAATAAAATTAAAGCAATAAAATTAAATTAAAAAGTTATAAAATAATCTAAAGTAAAAGTAAGTAAATACATTAACTATTTAACTAAAATATTAATAACTACATTTAATTCCTATTATTTTGAATTATGAAATTAAATTAAATAATGATATTGTGATTAATTATTGAATTATGAATAATTAATAATGAATAAATTAGGATAAGATCTTCCAGTTCTCTAAAGTGACATGTGTGTATGTGTGAATGTATGTATGTGTGAATGTATGTACCTATGTGTGTATGTGTGTAGGGTGTATCTTTAGTTGTCTAAGTTTGATTGAATACTAAGGTAAATCATCATGAAAGGAACATTAATGCTAGGACATGTTTAACTCAAAGG
Organism: Polymixis flavicincta; assembly: GCA_949987655.1. Classification (NCBI taxonomy): domain Eukaryota; kingdom Metazoa; phylum Arthropoda; class Insecta; order Lepidoptera; family Noctuidae; genus Polymixis; species Polymixis flavicincta. Next base: position 20,659,802 of record OX465182.1, read on the forward strand.
TAAGTGTGTGTCACCAGTTTTTCTAACTCCTCATACGTCAGGCTTCGGAGCCATTTATCCGTGAGCGCTCTACAATCCCGTAAGGTAAGTGGATAAATATTTAAAATCTTGTTTACTCTGTTGTACAAAACAGGTCCAAAGTAGTGATACTGACGTTTGACCAAAACAACATTGGCGGGCTCAGTCGGGCACACTCTAGCCGCCCTTCGTTTTTTTGAACAATGATTAGGGTCAAAAGTAAGTTCTGAGTGTTTGCGTAATATAGTGCTTAGGAAAAATGCGTGCCTCACTGTAGGCACTTTACAGAGAGCATAGAGTTCGGAGGTTGGGAAACGAATAGGTTTGTGTGCCATAACCTTAAGAACTGCCCTTTGCGCCCGTTCCAGTCTAAGCAGCAAACACTTACCAGAGCCACCCCAAGCCGCAATACAGTAGGTTATGATAGAGTGCGCCAAAGCAGAGTAAACAATCTTCAGAGTTTGAAAGTCGGCAGAAGATCTCAAATTTTTAAATACAAATATTAGTTTCCTGACACGCGACACCAATGACCCGATCTGTTCATTCCACTACATAATACTGTCGATAATAACACCAAGATATTTTATGTGGTTTGTTCGCATAATCACATTACAGGAACAGGAAGTATTAGTTATCGCACAGCAATTGTGAGCAGTTAGGCTGAAGGGTGAAACCGGTTGGGATGTTGTTCTAGGCGCAAACGTGATAAATTTCGTTTTCTCTAGGTTTAAGGTGAGGAGATTGCTATTTAGCCATTTCATAACAATTTGTAAGGCAGATTCCGCAAAGTAGCGAGTTTCAAGCCAATCGTTGCCATGAACAAGTATAACAGTGTCATCTGCGTACATTATCAGTTTATAACCTGTATTAACACATTTAATAGGTAGTTGGTTCCTGCGGGATAATTTCCGAACTTCATGCAGGCGAAGCCGCTGGCAAAAGCTAGTATTAGGTATATAAAAAATAAGCTCGATGGAGTCGACATTTTCTATCTGACTACCGCTGAGAAGAAATGGCGAAACAAACTCAAGAGTCAAAGTATCTTTTAAAGTTCAGACATGATCTTGGTCAGATCATGTGATGACACCAAGCCCAGGTCGACGGCGCGTTGTGTTCCACCCGCGCCTAAAAGAGATGTCAGCACGAACTGATGGGGCCCGCAAGGGCCGATGCCTGCCAGGGGTGCGGGTTGTTCGAAAGAGATACCGTCGCCCCTGGCACACAGGCTACTGAGGGAATACGAGTGGGTTTTAGTCAGTAAAAATCTGACACGCCCTCCTGCCCCATCCAAAGCGGGAGAAGTTTCTTATGTGATGACAATGTAGATTAGTGCCTTAAATGGTCTTTTGAGGACAGAACCACACAGATATGAGTATAATGATGACAAACCCCCCCGAGTGGGTTCCCGCATTGTCGTTGCGGGGGGGCTTAGTAACCGTGGTCTCCCATCCACGGTGAAGCCAAGAGGAACCCAACGGTGGGGCCGCTCGTCAGGGCTTTTGCCTTCAAGCCATTGACGTAGCGGCCAAAAAGTAGGTTGCGGTGAGGTGCACCGCAACTGAGGTGGGCCGCGATGTCGAATGGGAGGCATCGCGGCTGAGGGTTACAGGCTGCGGTAGAGGAGGAGTGCCGGTGCTTCTGAGCAGCGCTCTTCCCTTCCGTGGCCTGGACGGGGCCGCCACCGTTTGATGGCGGACGCGGTGGGGCCGCAGGGGAAGAGGAGTGTCGGTATAGCGTCAGCCGCTCTCCCTATCCTCTGCGACCGAAAAGTGGTAGACGGGACGGCGCGTTGTGTTCCTCACGCACGCCGTCAAAGATGTCAGCAACCACTGGTGGGGTCCGCAAGGGCCGATGCCTGCCAGGGGTGCGGGTTTGTTCGAAAGAGATACCACGGCCCCTGGCATACGGGCTACTGAGGGAACACGGGTGGGTTTTAGTCAGTAAAAGTCTGACACGCCCTCCTGCTCTACTCAGCAGGAGAAGTCATTTGATGATTTCCCACCCAAAAAAAAAAAAAAAAAAAAATATGACAAAAAAGTATTTTTACATCCCTAGTTAAAACAGAGCACGCGCTTTTAAACATCAACGATTTACATTCAGCGACCCCTGAGTACCTGAATACCAGAGTACTGCAAAAATATGGAGTGCCTCATGAAATAGGTTAACAACTGTACCGCAGTTTTGAAATGACTTTTTTTTTTCGACGAGTGTATTCCTATTTGAATATTCGTAATTGGATTTTTATTTTATATTATTCGGTTAATATTAAAAATACTAAAAATATTGTGACCGTCTCAAAGGGTGTAAGAGTAAAAAGCTTAGTCGTACATGAAAATAGAGGTATTTCACCGCGATATGCGACTGCCCTAGTGAAATATTAACAAATTAAAAGAAAATTGGACGTTGTTACACAAAAAGGATCCAATCCTAATGAAGTTCGTTTGTTTATGCGCTTTGGATTTGTATTGATAAAAAAATCAATACGATAACCTGGCACTGTTGATATGCATTTTACTTTTAACACAAATATTTAGACAAGACATACCCTAGGACTTTAACCTCCGGCGACACAAATTTTGACATATCTAGCGACAAGTTCACTGTCAAAATCTGTGCATGGACGTGAGATTTAGTACAAATTTTACCAATGAAACTGAACGCGATTAACACATCTAAACCGCGTTCAAGAGCTGTTAGTGTCAATATTATACTGAAAATAAGGACACTGGCGGCCCCGGTAATTTTGAATGTACTCGTCGTATTGTCGTTATGAGCGATAATAGTTCTACTGCAATCCGATACGGGTTAAAATCTGTTGTAATAAAACCGAATAATAAATGAGCAAGCATTGTCGTAAAAATGCAAATTTAATCGTATAAAATTAGGTATTAACTATTTGATAATAAATATCCATAATTGGATGCAGTTTGGCATTTGAAATTTAATGGTATATTTTTAATAATAATAATTATTATTATTATTATTGAAGAGATAAACTGGTTTTAAAGATAATTAAGAGGTGACTTTGGTGATTTTTTTGATCCATTAAAGTATGTTTAATTATGTTTTGAGTTCCATCACTGTATGCAAAAAAGACTTGAAAATATAATTTATGTTTTTGCTTTCAAAATTATTTACGATTAAAGAGATACACTGGTTTAAAAAACCACCTTTTTGAGAATCTCCGCCTTAAACGTAGTTTATATGCCGATCGTATTCACCTTCATTGGATCATTGGTGTAATCAGTAGCAACTCCCCGTCATCAAAATAGTAGCGTGTAAAGCTAGTATAAGATTATATTATTACTTTCAACCTTCAACTTTGTATTCCCGTACTCCTAACTACATATCGGTACATCAACAAAAGATTATCTTCCCAAATTGCCCAAAGGCTCGCGAACATATTCAATATTCTGGTCGTCCAATCCATTACGTCACCGATAAGATCGCTTCTCCAATCGCTAGATACTGTAGAGGTAGCCGAAAGGGTTCCGTAATTTATGTGAAAATAAAATCGTTCAACCGTCGTGGAATTCATGGAACGTGAATTTTAGGACTTTCAGGGATTAAGAGACATAATGTTGGACTGTTTAATGTCGCATGAAAGCCTTTAAGGTCTAAATTTACACTTAAATCTATTGACGCGATATTTTTGTATTATTCGTAGAATTTTCGACGAAAACAATGTACCTAATGCACATTGTACACGACTTTGTTACGATATAAAGTCATCCAACTCATACAAAACTTTAGGTATTTACAATGTGTAACTGAATAATTGATGCACACTAAAAAACAGTTTGTTCAGAATCGTTTATTTAATCCATTTCTGTCATTTTTAATATAGGTATGTTTTGTTTCAAAAATAATTAAAACTACTTTAATTACAGTCACACTTCCGCTGTACAGTCAAAACAAACCAAATAGGACGAGGTACATACTGTACTAGACCCTTATGTGTGTTTGCGTAGATTTGTAATGTCGTCACCACAATACAACTAATTGACTAAATAAACAATATTTTATACTGACCTAATAGTAAAAATTCAGTGTTAGTGTTATGATTTTAAGACAATATTCTAATTGAAGTGTTTGGTAGTGTGATTTAATTCCGGGACATATTGTATTTAAAGCCGTCTAAATATTGTAGCTTATTGACCGTTCGACACTAAAAAAATCGAGCGTAGACAAAATTGGTCCTTATCTAAATTAGCCGCATAAAATCTTTAGAGTTTCGAAAGCAGGATTTTTGACTGATTCGATATTGTAAATTGCATGAAAGAGCTTACAAGATAAACCAAAAAGTAAATCCCTCCCGACGAACAGCATGAAGTCGGAAAAGACAGAATTTTAGCCTGAAAACACAAATCACGTTTGTTCCAAACTGTATTAAAATTAGGTCCCGAAAGTACAGGCAGTGCAAAGCGATTAAACATCGCTTCAAAGTACAAGCTACAGATTTAGTTTACTACAGCAACTAAAGTTGTGGTCTGGTTACAAAATTATTAAGGTCTAGGTAATATTCAAACGTGAATTTAGCATAATCTATGGAGAAATATTATATGAGGAAAGATTTAATTGTTTGTTTGTTTGCATTGAATAGTCTCCGAAACTACTGAACCGATTTGAAAAATTATTTCACTGTTGGGAAGCTACAGTATCCCCGGGTGACATAGGCTATATTTTATCCCCGTATTCCCACGGGAACGGGAACTATGCAGGTGAAACCGCGAAGCGCTGCTATTCTGCCTATAATGTTCCTAGTGCTGGGAAATAGGTCTCCTTTCTGTAAGAAAGAGTGTCTACGTAGGCCCGGTGTGGGTTGGTAGATGTCACATGTCTTCGAATTTTCGATACACGGACTGACATGCCCGTTTCCTCACAATATCTTCCTTCATCGTTTTGAGAGCAGTGGTGGTGAAATAAATTACATGAAATTAAGCGCTTGGGTTCGAAACCACGACCCGACTCGTAAGTTGGAGTGGATACCACTAGGCCACCACTGTCCAACGTGAATTTGGTCCCTATACATATGGATTTGTAAATAAACAAAGATTAAAAAAAAAAGATTTCTATTTTCCCAAACTTGATCTTGTTACGTAACTTTAATAAATATCTGAAGCTTGTTTTAGTTTTACATATCCTCCTTTTCAATTTCGTCTCCCCAACTCCACACTTACTATCGGAATCCACTTATAACTTCAAACTTCACTACAAAAAAAAAACTTAAGAGAATAAACATGAAAGCGCTGCGGCCGCTGAAACCTAAAATTGATATTTTCCTCGTGCGCTTCACATTCACCGGTACGTTTTACAGCTAAAGTCACTTTCAATTTTCAACGTAAAGCGCTTTATAGCTGGCTGGAAGCGTGACGGGCATAAAACCTCTAGAGAGAAAGCCTCAACTTGTCTCTATCTAGTACTATGTAGAAGCCGCGAGAGATTTCCCGATTTCCTAATCTTAATGAAGCGCGATTTTCAACGTTGCGCCTTTGGATTAAAGCGTGAAATTCACTGAGGGTGCGAATACAAAATTTCTTAATCTTTCCAAGTTATTTCACTTTTTTTACTTGGACAGATGTTACCTAGATGTAAAAGTTTTCGTTTAATTTTTTATGACTTTCGCAAATTACATTGCGTAGGTAACGCCTTTGCGTCGCTACGTTCAGTTGATTTGTCTTACTGACGTCACGATGGTGTTCCATTTTTTAAAGGTTACAACTTCGAGCATTCTGGAGTAAACTTTTCTATGGTTTAAGGTGAAGTGAATACAATTCTGACAAATGAACAAAGCGAGAACTGGTACAGTACAAAGTGCATTCAAAAGATAATGGCTGAAAATTTCAAACTTCAAGCCGAGAGCTTCGAAATATGTTTTATTTAAGATAATGTAATCAGGTGGACCCATGCGTACAGCGTATAGGTAAACTATTTTCAAAGTGCTCAATCAAAGGATATTTCCTAACGTTTTTGTTTGATATTTTAGTAGGGTCCAAACCGTCAGATGATGTCGTTGGAGAGAAATCTAGTAAACATGACATAAATCCGAACTATTTGATTTCAATGCTTTAATATCTTCATTTACAGCTCAAATTTGTACATTATAATGCCTACATTTATTACAAGAAGCTTTAGTTGCTGATCAGAGAATGGACAATTAGTCCGCGACGATAGAACATTATGGTTGATGGAACATTATAAGTCTATACAATAACGCACAGTTAAAATAATATACTGCCGGTTTGTCATACGTTCAGCAATCACGGGCAAATTTTCCGCTGCCAAGTTATCCATCGTCTGCTCAGAGCCTTAAATTTTAATAAAATTTAAATTATCTTATTTCTATTTTATTGAAATTGTTTCATTTTTATTTCATTGACTTTGTTTTTTTTTTCAATAATTGATTTACATCGATCATTTAAAAAATAAGGCATTTATAAACTAACGGGGAGTAGTTAGAAAAAATTTGGATTCTACGCTTTAATAGAAAAAATCTGTATCTCAAGTCTCTGGTACTCAAGTCAAAATAGACTTTACAGCATTAAAAAGCAAAATGTGTCCAATAAATCCTACCCATTGATACCTCACGATATCAATGCTATAGGGCTGCCCAACAATAAAATTCCACTCGACTACAGCCATCACCATTCCTCTCGTAAAGAAAATTACGCAGATAATAATTCAACGAGCAGCAACCCTAAATCACAGCGTATGCCAGAGGCAAATGGAAAGTGGCTGAATTTAAACATTTTGTTGGCAATTGAAAAAACTCCGTCATCATAAATCCGCAGACAAAATGGTAGAAATGAAAAGTGTTTTTGAATTGTCATTTCAGATCATTCGCTTTTTTTTTTTTTTTGTTTGCATGTCAATCTGCCAGGATTAATGGTGGGAAAACTTTATGGTGCAAATGTCATGATAACGCATTGACGTGACGTGTTATAAAATCATTTTGCATTAAGATCAGTCTTTTCTTGTAGGACTGTGAATCAATAGGTATTTTATGCGTGTCATCATCATCATCATTTCAGCCGAAAGACGTCCACTGTTGGACATATACCTACCCCAGGCTCCTCCACTTCGACCGGTCTTGTGCTTCCCACATCCAGCGGATCCCCGCGGCCTTCACAAGGTCATCTCTTCACCTTGTGGGAGGCCTTCCTACTCTACGTCTTCCGGTATGCGGTCGTCACTCCAGAACCTTTCGGCCCCGTCGGCCATCTGTTCTGCGAGCAATGTGCCTTGCCCACTGCCACTTAAGTTTAGCAAATCTTCGGGCTATGTCGGTTGCATAGGTTCTCCTGCGAATCTCTTCATTTCTGATTCGATCACTAAGGAAACTCCGAGCATAGCCCTCTCCATTGCCCTTTGGGTGACTTTAAGCCTTCTGATAAGGCCAATTGTGAGCGACTACGTTTCTGTACCATAGGTCATCACTGGCAACACACACTGGTCATAGACTTTCATCTTGAGACACTGTGGTATTTGGGACGAGCAGATCTGCCCAGCCGAGTCGGATTCGACAATTGACCTCTTTCTCGAAGTTGGACTTACCTAACTGGACAGTTTGTCCTAGGTAAACGTACTCGTCCACAACTTCGAGTGTAGCGCCTACGATCGTCATGAGAGTGGGTGTTACATGGGCATTCGACATGACCTTTGTCTTTTTTTTAATGCGTGTCAATAGTACCCATAAACGCGAAAGTTTATATGTATGGATGTTTGTTATTCTTTCACGCAAAAACTGCTGAATGGATTTTGATGGAATTTGGCACACAGATAGATTTAACCTAGATTAACACATAAAATACTTTTTATCCCGGTAATACGTTCCTGCGGGATAATTTCCGACTTCCACGCGGGCGAAACCGCGGGCGGAAGCTAGTATATTATACAGTAGGAAGTAGAATAGTTGGATTATGATTTACCTACATGTTTTAAGAAAATCAAACCGAAATCCAATCATATCCAAAAAGACTTCAATCTTATCGACATTCAATATATATATTTACCCTACACTGTAGGTACTTACAGAAGCCTGTATCAAACTACGTAAATTAAGATCACTAGGACAGAAACTGTTATTGTAAATTCAGTACGATTAACAAAGGACTACGGGTCCTTTGTTAATCTTAATACCCACAGTTTATCAATTACGTTTAGAAGGTGACACCCAAAGGAGTGAGCCTAATGTCTTGTTACGGTCCCAATATCAACCAAGGGATTCAAATTTCAGGACAAAATATCAAACAAGAAATTGAATAGAGAAAATTACATGTTAAATAAACATCTAAAACAATTTTACGCTCGTAGTATCGTTGAAAGGAAACCTGAACTTACACAATCTTGCCTATTTTTGCGTTTTTGAGGGTGGGAAATCATCAACTAAATTCTTCCGCTCTGGGTGGAGCAGGAGGGCGTGTCAGACTTTTACTGACTAAAACTCACACGTGTTCCCTCAGTTGCCTGTGTGTGGCCTCGGTATCTCTTTCGAACAACCCGCACCCCTGGCAGGCATCAGCGCTTGCGGACCCCATCAATTGATGCTGATATCTCTTAGAGGCGCGCGTGGAACACAATGCGCCGTCGACCCGGGTTTGGTCCTTACCGGACAACGAGCTACCCATTACTCGCCGTCCGCAAGCCCGCGTCTACGGTGGCCGGGAATCAGCCTGGGATTCCCGCAGGAGACGCCCTGGTTGTCTCGTTGGGTCATTATAATTATAGCGTTTATTCCACGCTTTCGAGTTTACATCAGCGCTTCTCTCATAATCCTCTGTCTTTTCAGAACAGTAAAACTTTTCTAACTAATTTGAAAGCTTAAATCTAAAACTGCTAGGGGTATCATGTTACCCAGTAACTGGGTTGTGAAGTTCAAATAGGCAGTCGCTCCATGTAAATGTATTCGGTTAGCCCAGAAGTCGACAATGCTAGGCAGATGATGATTTTAAAACGCTTATTAATCGCCAGTGACATAAAACATAAGGTAATCTTTTGCAGACAACCTTGATAGAACCTACAGTGCATCCATATGTCTCCCATGGGCGTAAGACCATTGACATAATCCATACTCCCGGCTACTACTGGGCAACTCCATTTACAAAAATCCCAAAAACTCTTTACTCGACCCAAACCCAGAACCCCTCGTGATTTCCCGCATCTACTACGTCAATAGCGTGATTTGTAGGAACCAAATGTAACGGTAAGGAATTAAAATGTCATATTCTGTATGTTCCAAGACAATTTATTGATATTTATTAGCAGATGTCGTGTGTGATCGAAGAAATTGACTTGGTTTCGAAGTAAGGAATCGTTAAGTGATCATAGCGAATTAGGGCCCTGAACGAGGCAGCCAACTGTACATACTGATTATAACAAATGAAGAGCCACACGCAAATATATATTTTTTAATACAAGCTCTACGTATTCAATTGAAACAGAATATGATTAAAATACACAATGTTATGATAATTTTAATACAACGGGCGCCGACGTCGTATCAATGTCATTGACATTAACATGCATTATGTATGAACGAGATATCGTGACACATTCAGTATGGAGCGAGTTGAATTTCTCTGAAAAAATTGAATAATGAAATTCCGTTTCAATATAATTGAATGATTGATAAGAATTGAATCTTAAAACTGTATATTTTTCTAATATGTGTTAATGGTGAAGTTAGTAAGCTTTCGATTAGATTTTAAATTTCCTGAGAAACACTAATACAGGGTGACTGGTACCTAATTAGTGACCGATATTTAAACACATGATTGTACTCATCATAACAAACAACTTTCACAAAAAAACTATTCTTTTTTTATCTATCTTTTTGACCTCAATTGTATTACCCCAATATAATATTGAGTACATAACAAGAATAATACACCATCAGCTGTAATTTAATTTAGTTACCTACAAACACACAAAAAATCCATTTTTACCATGCATTATTCGTTTTTTCATTAATTTAACAAAGGATCGCGCGCGCGATCGAGGTTACGGTCAATGAAAACGCCAAACAGACGAGGCCTAGCATTTTCATTAGCCGTCCCCCGACCTAACAATTCCTTGATACAAATATTACCTACAACTTAAAAGGCCAATTTTTTTTTACTTTTTAGAGTTTTTGATTGGGTCGGGGGTTTTTTTAATTTTAAATTAATTTTTTGTTAAAACACGAATCGGTTTCAGTCGTATTTTCTATGAGTTACATTCGTTTTACATGTCCAGTCCTTTTTTGGTCCAAAATACCTATCTTAAATTTGTTTTTTTGCAACCGACACACATTAAAGGTTTTATGGCAAATTTTAAACAAAAACTAAACTAAAAATTCTCGATTTCTAGTATTTTTTAGAAAGTGTTTTGTCATTTTACGGCAGAAATAAGTTTAAAGAAGGTTCGCGAAACTTGAGAGTGAGTAAGTAGGTTTCCCTTTGTATTACAAACGTATTGAATGACGTGCCGAAAAGTTACAGAATCGTATTTCAGGTTGTTGTTGTTACGATTGTTTTAGTAGCATTCTCGGATTGATAGATTTGTGCCCAGGCCTTCCCTCTATTAACTGGCAAAATATGGATGTACTATTATAGGTACATATCTGTCTATCTCTTCAGCGCTTACAATTAAACTAGTTTAAAAATGATTGAAGAAATTACAAAATTACATTTAAAATTGAAAATGATACATTCATTTTTCAACAAAATTAAAACAATATCTAAACATCAGTTCAGTAATGCTGTTTGTATGTGTGTTAAACTTAACTGGCGAAATTAAGATGTGCTACTTACTGCATATCCCTTTGAAGAATACAACCGTGATATTATAACAAAAGTATAGTGAAACTGTCATTCCAACATGTAATCAATAAACGCAACCAACAGGATTAATCGTTAGCTCGCATGGTAGACTTCTCCAATACCACGTTATCGACATCTATTTATAGGTACGTCTACCCTATCCATCGGCCTGATTAAAAGATTGACTAACGTAAAAGGCGGGTATAGAGAATCATACTAAGGTCAACGGTGACATCTTAATAATGCATATCAATAACAGAAATAGATATGTATGTCTTAAAATAAAATTTAAAATTTAAAAATCCCCCGACCCAAACAAAAACTCAAAAAAGTAAAAAATAATATTTATAGGCCTTTTAATTTTAACGTAATATTTTGATCAGGGCATAGTCAAGTCGGGGGACGGCTAGGCCTCTGTTTGGCGTTTTCATTGACCGTCCCCCGACTTGACAATGCCGTGATCAAAATATTATGTTAAAATTAAAAGGCCTATAAATATTATTTTTTACTTTTTTGAGTTTTTGTTTGGGTCGGGGGTTTTTAAAATTTAAAATTTTATTTTATTTCTTGCTTTTTAAACTTAATGTCTCCCTTAAATCACCATTTATCTATAATCTATTCATTGAGACCTTTTCAATGAGCCCAAACACGATACTTCTGCTGTTTGTTGGTGAATAACTTGGGTTTCCTGGAAATTCCAGGTGTTGCTCCAGCATCAGTTCAAGGTTATTTTATTCGTCTAATATCATTGAAGTAATAGAATCCCAAATTTTGAGTTGATCAGAGGCTAAAATCCGTTTTTCAACCAGAAAAGAGCTCGTAATCTTCAAACGGCTGAACCGATTTTGATGAAACATGTCTAAGAACACTCCCGACTAATACACCTTTCAAACAAAAAAAACTAAATCAAAATCGGTTCATCCGTTGGGGAGCTACGTTGCCTCAGACAGACACACACACACACACACACACATACACATACACACAGACACGTCAAACTTATAACACCCCGTCGTTTTTGCGTCGGGGGTTAAAAACAACTGGCTTCCAAAAGGAAATACTATTAACAAAGTGAAAAATAATTGTAATTTTGGAAGTCGGTCTTCGATTTTGTATTTTCTTTTCGTTTTGTGTTTTGTATTTTTATCTTTACATACCTAGAGCCGTTAGCCCTGGCTTACACACGTGGATCTTTAAAAGTCGTTACGGGTCTGCCAGGGGTGGTGCAGGTTGTTCCAAAGAGATACCGTGGCCCCTGGCACACAGGCAACTGGGGGAACACGGGTGAGTTTTAGTCAGTAAAAGTCTGACACGCCCTCTTGCTCCACCCAGAGCGGGAAAAGATATTTGATATTTTCCACCCTTATTATTATTATGATAACTTGCTTTTGACTATAATTATTCACCGCTTAACATAATAAGCGTAGGTAAGTCCTGAATACTGATTCGATTTCAACGCGTGCTAATGTTATAATTTCTTAACATAATTGCTATCTGTAGGTAATTTAAGTTTTACAAAATATTTTAAAGTTCAGTCGAGGAAATTAATTCAGAAAACTATGTCAGTCTGTCTTGTTATACCCATTTCATACAACAACATAGATTAGGAAAGCTTTTTCTAATCCTGCCCGCGGCTTCTTCCACGTGGATATCAGATAATATCACACGGGGACGTCTCACTGGGACAAAAAAATTTACCTATGCTGCTCCTACCTTGCTATTTGCTAGTAAAAGTCCCGTCAAAATCGGTCCAGCCATTTTGGATATTTAGCCGGAACTAAAAGACAGGAAAAAAAAGTAATTTTGTTATTAGTACCGTAAGTTTATACTTTCATATGCATTTATTCATCATCATCATTTCAGCCGAAAGACTCCACTGCTGGACATAAGCCTCCCACAAAAGGAGGGTTTTCCATAATCGCCACTCTTGGCCGGCGGGTTGGCGATCGCAGTATGGTGGTAAAATGAATAGAGAATGCTGCTGCCCATTCTCTAGTAAGTCCCTTGGTCGCCTTCTACGACACCCACGGGAAGAAATGGGATGGTGCTATTCTTTTACGTCCGGCACCACACGGTACATGCATTTATTAAAAACCTGTTGTTATGACATTACAAATAGACACTTAAATTTTAGTTATTTGTAGGTATAGATGTGAAAGTTTCTATGTTTGAATGTTTCTTATTCAATCACACAAAATCGTTGAACGGATTTGGATGAAATTGTAACGGATAGATTAACACAGAGGATACTTTTTATCCTGGTAAGTACGTTCCCGTGCGATACTTTCTGACCTCCATGCGGACAAAGCCACTGGCAAAAGCTAGTTTGAATATACGGAAAACTTAACTTGTTAGTCAATTTGCTTGATAATAAAATTCCCTGACTTGTTTTGTGTTCTAAAATGTATGAAACAATGTTGTAGTTATAATACATTTATGTTTACAGATCCACATTTCCTTCTGCAGCAACACATACAAAACCAGCGAAGCTCAAATAACTTAATGTCATTTACGACGCAGATAACCGCAAGAAGAAATCTTATAGCGCTGCGAACAATTTAATGTAATAAAGGCGAATTGCAGCAATTACGCGAATTGTCCGGAAGCGAGCAATTTGCTCGTAATGCTGGTACTTACTGTACAGTACACTCTTATATCATTCATTTTAAAATTTCAAATTATCTGCCGTCGATTACCGGGAATTATTTAAAATGCTATCGTTTGAGTTGTCTGATAACCGAGCTTTTAGTTCATTTGGAACGAACTATAATTTAATGTATAATTTTCCATTTTTATTGCAGTTGATAAATTGTGGTTTGAATTTATACTTCAAGCAATCGATCATCATTATATTATACCACACGTACTATTGTGACTCGTGTAGATTTTTAATGAATGAAATGAATTTTGTTTAGTTCTATTAGTGTTTGATCATTTCACATGTTTCGTCATCATATAGATTGGATATACGACATCTTTGTTTGCCGCGGTTGTTCCGTAGATGGGCGACCATCTTTACATAACAAGACCCCTTTGTGCCTCGGAAAGCACGTTAAGCCGTTGGTCCCGGCTGTCATTATTTTGTTTGATCTTTGATAGTCGTTACGGGTCGTCAGAAGCCCGAAAGTCGGACAACGAGTCTTACCAAGGGGTTTCGTAGTACCCAGTTACTGGGTTGTGGAGGTCAAAAAGGCAGTCGCTCCATGTAAAAATCTCGAAAAAGCAAACAATAATAATATTTATTGGCCTTTTAATTTGTAGGTAATATTTTGATCAAAGCATTGTCATGCCGGGGGACGGTCAATGACCTTTAGGGTTGCTTTTTAGGGTTTGAATCTTCAAACGACTGACTCGATTTTGATGAAACATATCTAAGAACACTCCCGGCTAATATACCTTACAAACAAAAAAAAACAACATCAAAATCGGTTCATTCGTTCGAGAGCTACGATACCACAAACAGACACACACACACACACAAACACACAGGCACGTAAAACTTATCTACATCCGGTTATTCTGGACCCCAAAATAGTTGGAAAATAGCTAGGCAGATGATGATGGATGACAGATTGGACATAGCATACCTGCATCATCTTCATGAAGAATGATAATATCCTTAACCTAATTTATTTGGGGTCGGCGCAACATGTCTTTTTCTTCCACACTTCTCTATTAGTCGTCATCTCCGTAGTCACACCCTTTCTAACCATATCATCATTCACACAGTCCATCCACCATTTCTTTGGTCATCCTCTACTCTTACATACCATACCTACATCATCATCATCTGCCTAGCCTTTTCCCAAATAAGTTGGGGTCGGCTTCCAGTCTAACCGGATGCAGCTAAATACCAGCTTACATACCAGACCTACGTATATATAATAAATGGTATGACACTTATTACACAGAGATCAACATAACAATTTATGTGAGATTAGAGATTTGAGATAAATATTACTAAGGTCCTCGCACTTGCTACGCCCGGTTTGTACAATTTGACAAAACATGAAGATTTCTTTACTATTTATGTACGTTTAATATTAACGTATTATACGCAAATAAATTCTCTTAATGATGATGAAAACCACATCAAAATACGTTGTGCAGTTTAGAAGAACAACGCGGTCAAAGACAGACACGAAAGGATGACTTTGATTTATATTTTCTACTAGCTGACCTGACAGACGTTGTCCTGTCTTAGCTATGAATATTGAATTGGCAGACGAACCTTGTCCTGACAACAAGGAACACATAAAAAAAAGAATCATCCAATTTGGTGCAGTCGTTCGGAAGTTATGCGCGTACATACATTTCGGCGATTCATTTTTGTAAGATAGATACTACTAGATTACTTGTGAAGTACTCGCTATTCTGTAGCAGAACCAAAATGTTGCGAAGTTACTTTTCATTTTAGAGTAATTATAAATCGAATCAACTTGTTACAAGTTGAGAAGTCTATAATCCGATACCTACAAATAAGTGACAAATTAGCACTAATTCAAATCAAGTCAATTCAAATTGATTCCACCTTGGAAGTTTTCAACTGTAGACATTTTCTAAGCGTAGTTGGTAACGAAAACTAAATAATTTACCGTACTAATTATACATGAGCTTAAGATCCACATACTAACAAAATCAGTGATGTCACGAATGAAATATGAGCGGTATACCAAACGCGAACCATTTTAAACAATACTCTGTGTTAAGTGAAACCGCAGTACCACTTGCCGAGTGTGAATTTTGTTTGTTTACTTCCGTACTAAAACGTGAGGAAACATGTTTATATTGCGCGAAATGTAGAACATGTTTTGTGTTTTTGAAGTTGTTTGAATAGCTGACTTTTTAAAGAGAAATGGGGTCACATAGGCTTAGCGACAAAATTCCACTAAATTCAATAATATCATATGTTGTCGATTTCACCACCCTTAAAAATATGAGCTCGGCTTATACTTCAGCTACTTACGTGAGGTACAAAAGCAGACTTTATGTATCTCCAATTTTCTATATTCCAAGCAACTATTCACATTTTCACTTATTGTTATAATCTTTTTTCAACAATATCGACACCCTTACTAAATATGAGCTGAGCTATTATTACTTCAGCTAGTTACGTGAGGTACAAAAGCGGACTGTATGTATCTCGTATTTCCCATATCCCAAGAAACTATTCACATTCATATAACGAGCTTATATAAACAAAATAAAGCGTAGCAATGTGAGATATGACACAATACGAAAAGGGTAGAGACCTATAATAATAATAGATTCCGGCGTAGCGACGCGCTACGGCGTAGCGTCGTAGAATAAACAAGTGCTACGGAAATTTGTAGGCTTAGGTAAAGAGCCTTTGTAGGTGCGCGACGGTTTATTTAATAAAACTGTATTTCGTCTGTTCCCTTTGACAATGTAATTTATAAGAAAGAAAATATAAAATTGCTACATTGTTTAAGTGCTTTGAAGATTTTTGGGCACAGTCGAGTTCCTTAAAGTGGAAAGTAAAATGTAAAGTATCACTTAGACGGAAAGGTCAGGTTTTAATTTGATATATTTATCTGCAATTAATGAAGGAAAGGTTAAACTTACTGTCTTCTTTTCTGGTTATATTTTATTACGTTTGAATCAGTGTAATATAGTTGATTTTTTAGCTCCCACTACACGTTTGTCAAAGGACTAAAAGTTATTTAGAACTTTTAATATTACTTAAGGTAATAATCGTAACATTTAGGAACGTTTAGCGTCATCAAAAAAATTGGGAAAAATATGAAAATAATTTTAAGATTTTATTCGAACCATTCGTTCATACCAACGTTATGTCTAAAACTACATCATGTCAATTAAGTTCGAATATTTAATTTTATTGTTCAAATGGATACCCAACAAATGTTCATGCAAAGTGGGATATTTCTGCCTAGGAATCTAATGATGATTTGAGCTTGTCCTAAATATGAAGCACATACGGTAGAAAACTTCATGTTCCACATTTAAATAACTTTCATGTTTCGCCCTTTACATTCTACCCGAAATTAAATTCTGTTTTTAGAGCAGATATTATAAAGAAACAAAATTAGAAAAAGCTCTCTCCAACGACACGTAATTTTGTAAAATACGATCGTTTATAAAATGTATTCACCAAATAAACAAACCGTGGAGCTTTAGCATTATTAAATAATAAAATGAAATTTCTATATTATCATCGAGAAAGAACAATGATCATGAAAGAGTACGATTGTATAAATTCATACAACAGGTAGATAATAAAACACGAAGAAAAACAGAACAAGTCTGAAAAGATATTTACATCATAAAAGAGTACAGAAAAGAACATTACGAAGCAAATTAATCAAAACGAAGGGAACCGAATAATCGTCTTCGACGTGATCGCGACGAAAGACAATTTTCAGTCACGTTATCTACCTGAAATTGGCACTGAAAACGTTGCACTCACCGTATTTGCAACGGTTACATTACACACTCAGATCCTTGTTCCACACAAAGTTTAATTTGAGACACAGTCTATGCCCGGGTAACGACGTACGGTGCCGTCAAAACGGAGTTTTCATCAAATTTTCATTAATAACCCGGTGAAAACACGCCTGTATCGTGTCGGTGCGAGACCGGCTTACAAGCGACACGTCCGTGCTCCGCGGGCTCGCGGACAAAACTAGGAGCTCAGACCGAGTGTTCCAAGCCCGAATCGAGCTGGAAGGAGATAGAATCATGTGCACGAGGGAGATGGAGCAGCATGCAGAGGTGCGCAGGAAAGAATTAGATGTTTATTTGGGCTACTGGTAATGGGATAATAGGAGCTCGTGCGTGCTTTTCTAGTTTCAAGTGTAGGAGACTAAAGATTACCTGTTCGCGATACGCTGATAACATTATACCATCCTGGTGTCGTATCTTATTATAAACAATTATTAAAGGCTTTGGTTTAATTAACCTAATTAAAAACTTTATTATTGAATCTCATTTAATATTTTTCATTCAGAAATCAAAATAAAGAACTCCTTTTAAAATGTTACTGATAGATTATTCTTTTTTTTTTCACACTAAACATTACATTACGAGTAAATTACTTATACTAATAAATGCAATGTTAATTAAAAGCGACATCAAATGCACTTTCAATTATTTTGAAGCTATTGCAAATTAGAAGTAGGTACTAAAATCCAGAAACGAAACCGCAAATGATTCAAATACAGATGCGATTCAATTTATTCCAACAAAAAGGTGCCAATGCCGCTGAATTTAATAAAGACCAGAACTAAGTCAACAAATTCAATAAAAGAAATTCGTTTTAATACAAAAGGTGACTGAGATGGCGTTTTGAGGTCCAAATATTAAGGGAATGCGAAATTCTTTTTCAGATGGTATTGGATCGTTTGTTGACCAAAATATTATCCATAGCAGTAATTACAATATGTATTTATCTAACTTTAAATTCTCTAATTTGTTGGGAAATAATACATTTAAAATAAAGTAAATGAGCACTTTTTTTTTAAGTACGCAGCTGCAATTAACAAAATACGCAGAAAAGTTTGCATTAGGTGAGTTACTTAACGCATCCCCCTAAAAAATAAACAATAATTAATTTTTAATCCTATTAGTGATTGGCACAATGAATTATTATTATACCTAATCGAAAATACGTGAAAATTAGATGTAACTTCTACATGTGTTTTCGTTCCACAAAACGTTTCAAAATATCACTTTTGAACTAATTTTCATTTTATAAATAATTCTTATTAATTTCATGACAAATAAAATTGAATAATATGGTCTATTTCGCTTGATTCCCCCTCTTAAGAGACAAGCCAGTTAATTAACTTGGCACACAATCAGAATGCATAAAATAAATAGATGAAGAAACCGACACTTATTTTTACAACTTTCGATCACATTGACAGATATATGACGTCATTAAATGAGACTTCTGTAGATTAGTGTGCTGTGTAAAGTGTGTTTTGTACTAAAATAAATGTTCGGTTTTAATTAAGTATTTTGGCCGTTTCGAGTGTTAGGATTTTAAGATCTTGATTAGTAGACTACTAATTAATGGACTGCATCGTTTATATAGTGGATGCAAGCACTACTACTAAGCATGTGGCCCTGGCTTCTATTCCTATGTCGGGCAAGTTTTACTGTGTTTTTTATATCAATAGCATTCCGGAGTCTGAATTTCTGTTCTGTTGATGGTAATAGGGTCGCCCCCTATTACATGGGACTAAAACGTTACTGGCAAAAAATAGTTAGTACCAGCAATATACCTCTGCCGAACACCTCGGAAAAACGAGGTGATGTTATGGTAATTAATTACAAAATCCCGATTGTAAGTATGATGACCACGAGCATTCAAATTGTTAGAATTATTGAAAGTCTACATAATTACCTAAAATAGATACTGCGAAAGTATGCAATTCAATATTCTAAAAGAATGCTCATATTTACAATCGGATTAACAAGCTTATTGAACTATAAGAGTGTGTACAGATCTGGCGAATGCGCCGCTCGCATGTCGCCCGCGAGCGGCGCGCGTGCTGCGCAAGTGCTGCACGCGTGCTACTACTGCAACTGTTTGTTGCGACTCCCGCGTGCATCTTACATAACGCTCGCATTGTGCATGGGAGTTGCAGCCATGCGCGTGCACTTTGCGTGCATACACGTCAGTTCGCTGCTATTTTCAACCCTCATTTTGTTACTTGCTTTTAACGATGGCGGACGATAGATGATAACACGATTGCCATCATCATTACTGCAGCATCAGCTATTTTATTGGTGAAGTGTTTAGAAGAAAATAAGAAGAAAAGAAAGCGACGTTCGTGGCAGATTGCATTTTACAGACGAAGACTGAGTATAGTAACAGAATTTGAAAAGCCAACAAATTGGTGGACATTACCTATGCGAATTATTTTTAATTTTAATTAATTTTGCACGCGCGCGGGTACTGCGCCGTTCACGCGCGGTGCATAGCTTGCGCGCGAACCGTGCACGGATGGCGCAGGAGCGGCACGCGAACATGAAATAAACGTGTGCAGCATGCGTGCAACTCGCGGGCGGCACGCGAGTGGCGCATTTGCCAGATCTGTCCACACCCTAAAAAAAATTCATCATAATTCCAAACCACTTTCTTCAAAGCAAGAAACTCCTCTAAGTTTTAAATTCTAGAAACAAGAAACATTAATTATAAAATATTTAAAACGAAAACCTCAGTGGTTTTGTAAATAGGTATTAAAATTTTCAAGACGTTGCACGCACAAAGGACGTCTGTCACAAAATTCATTTTGTGGTAACTTCAAAATTGCTGAATTAAATATTAAAATATTGTATCAGCATTTTAAAGTCAGACGTTCATTAAGATACGACCTTAAGTTTCAGAACTATATTAACCTTTTCTATGTTAATGTTATGTAGAAATTATTCAGACATTCTAATTTGTTTCTAGATTGTCTAGGGTTTACGTTTGGTTGTGTTATTGGTTGAACTCAATAAACTGTAAGTTATTTACATAACTTGTCTGTGATTTATTTCATCTTTTGTCTTAGGGGTTAGCTAGATGTGACTCGTAATTTGGCGAACTAGATATTTGCACTCTATAATTTTTTTTTGTAGTATTTGCTTTCATAAAAGTATTCATTAGTTAGTAGTCACTATCGAAAACACTGAGTCACACTGCACACGTTTAAAAACGCAAACTCAAAGGCGAGTCCCTTCCAAGCTAATGATAAGTAGTTAAGTATATTTTTTTGCATATGTCTACCCATGTCAGAGCAGTGGCGGCCCAGTGGTAACAGCCGTGACTTACGATTTTTCACTGACTTCCAAAAAAGGAGAAGTTTATATGTTCCACCGAACGTATTTTTTTAAATTTTTTTTAATGTATTTTCCTCGATTTCTCCCCCATTTGTGGACTGATTCTCAAAATTCTTTTTTTATTTGATAGAGTATACTCCTCAGGTGGTCCCATTGGCACCAAGTCAGGATCTGATGATGGAATCGTGGGCGTACCCAGGGGAGGGCAGGGGGGGGTGCGGCTGCCCCCTCTGCATTTTGTTTACGTCCCTACTATCTACTTTTGTCGATGAAAGTTAAGAAAAAGAGCTTTTTGCCATTTGCAATAGGTACAATATGTGCCCATTCTACCTACTCGGCCTATATATTATACCTAGGTATTAACAATGTTTTTCATATGTTTTCTAATGCTATTGAGACATTTGCGTATGGTCATCATCTCATGACGCTGAGCTGATGATGGAAGGTACAACTCTTTAGCTTAGGAGTTAGGTGCAGATTCGGGCGTAACTCCGTCATAATTTTTTTTTTTTAGAAAGGGTTTTATTCCGAAATGGTCTCATTTAAATTTCATGTACTTATATCTGCTGATGCGATTCGGAGACAGACAGCGGAACTCTTCAAAAAATGAAAGCAAATCAACCGCGATTGCTGCTATCGCATAAATATGCTTTGTTTTTGTTAGAAATGTAAACGAAACGCAATCGTCTTCTGTCACTTTCTTATTATGTTGTCTCTCTCTTGCGCTGTCAACTGTCTTCCTGATTATATGTGCTCTGCCGAGGTATCCAATAAAATCCCTTTTATTTCAATTAATCTTTTATTCATTCACCAAATTCATCAGGTTATGGGCCCAGCTTGCTTCCCTGCGATTAATTCGAGTATTATTTTCGAGTTCAGACAGATTGTCATAGTTTTTCCCCAGTTGAAAATTTGTAACCTCAAGCGTGATGGCCGACCCCAAGACGACCATTGAAAAACTACGTGGTGTCGACAATTACGGCACGTGGAAGTTTGTAACAAAGATGTTACTGATACATGAAGAACTCTGGGATGCTGTGGAAGATAAGAAGGGAAAAGATGACAAAACACAGAAAAAGGCATTAGCACGTATTAGTCTTCTTGTCCAGCCATGCGTCTATCCACACATTAGAAATGCGGAGACGGCACATAAAGCATGGTGCAACCTTGAAAATGTCTATGAAGGTAAGGGCCTGAGCAGGCGCCTGTCATTATTACGCACGTTGTTCGGTATGAAGCTTGATTCTTTCGAAAACATGGAAACGTATCTCACAAAGGTGGCTGAGATAGGCCAACAGCTTGATGATATAGGTGCCAGCGTGGAAGACGAGTTCTTAGCTGTCGTGATGTTGAGCGGGCTCACATCAAACTATGACCCACTCATCATGACTTTGGAAAATTCAACATTGAAACTCACAACAGAGTTTGTGAGATCAAGATTGACTCAGGAACATCAGCGGAGACAGGAACGAGACGATGTAGGTACGGCACTGGTTGCGAGGAAGCAGTCAAAAGTGTTCCGTTGTTTCAGGTGCAAGAAACCGGGACACAGTATTAAGGATTGTCCTCGCAAAGCCAAGGATATTAATTCAAAGGGCAAGGGCTCAGATAAGGCCTTGTTATCTGCGTTATCAGTTGATCTACTTCGTAATGTTTGGTATGTGGACTCGGGCGCTACCAGTCACATGTGCAATAACAAAAATATTATACATAATTTTGTGTGTGACACTCCAGTCACGGTTAATGTTGCGAATGGTGAGAAACTGATGTCATCAGGCAAAGGAAATGTGAAAATTTATTTACAGAACACTTTAAGAACTATAAGTGAAGTATTGTATGTACCTATGCTAGCAACAAACTTGCTTTCAGTCAGTGCAATGACACGTAAAGGTTTTAGTGTAACATTTCAAGGTAATTTGTGTAAAATTTATGATGGCACGGATATAGTTGCCACGGCCACGTGCCAGAATGGTATTTATATACTAAATACTAAAGGTGAAGCTTCTTTTGTGACTAAAGAGAGGCCATATACTGTGTCTATGTGTCAGGGAGGAAAAGGTTTTGTTTTTCCAACAGAGCAGGCTATGGAGGTGGCTGTGCCTGTATCTCAGGCTGCGATCAGGGAGTCGCAGGAGGTTTGGCATAGAAGGCTTGGACATCTCAATGTGCGCAGTATGCAGCTTTTAAAAGGTATGTATACTGGCATGGATTTCGATGACTCAACATTCAAATCATGCGTTGCTTGCATTCAAGGTAAACAAACAAAGTTACCTTTTCCCAAAAAGTCAAAGAGTAGGGCGAAAGCCTCATTGGGGCTAGTGCACAGTGATCTTTGTGGGCCATTTTCAAAGAATTCACTTAGTGGATCGAAATATTTTTTAACATTTATTGATGATTTTACCAGGAAAACCTATGTATATTTTTTGAAATCTAAAAACCAAGTTTTTGATAAATTCAAGGACTTTAAGGCTATGGTGGAAAATCAAACTGGTAACAAAATAAAAATATTTCGCAGTGACAATGGTGGTGAATATGTAAATAAATGTTTACAGGATTTCCTGAAAAACTGTGGGATCCGTCACCAGACCACTGTACCCCACTCCCCGCAGCAAAATGGAGTTGCTGAACGTGCCAACCGTACCATAGTAGAGAAGGCCAGGTGCATGCTTCTTGATGCAGGCCTCGATCAGCGGTTCTGGGCAGAGGCGGTAAACACAGCTGTTTACCTGAAGAACAGGACTCCGACCAAAGCGGTTCTGGGTACTACTCCTGAAGAAAAATGGTCAAATAAAAAGGTAAACATTACTCACCTTAGAACTTTTGGCTGTTTAGCTTATGTATTGACAGAAAAACGAAAGAAATTTGATTCGAAATGTAAGAAATACATTTTTGTGGGCTACTGTGAAGAGACAAAAGGGTATAGATTATTAAACCCTTCACGTCCATCGGAATGTATAAAGGCAAGGAATGTAAGATTCTTAGAAGATGTATTTTATTCATCAAAAAGTGAAAGTGATGACTTCACTGAGGTAGTGTTACCATATTCTCACAATCAAAACTCTTCTTCAACCTCCCATGAAATTGAAGGTGATAATTGCAATGAAGATGCTTCAGAGTCACCAAATTCGTCACAGTCTATGTTAAATCAGTCACCAGAGCAGTCTAAACCGGTTCAGTCCTTATTAGATTCAAATGATGAATCAGGGATACTCAGTAATGCGGGATCTGATGAATCTAAATTAAGGCCCCGGAATAGTATTGTATCAGTGAGTAGCTTTGAGTCAGATGATTCGCGCGATGAAACTTACATTCCAGGTGACACAACATTGGATACTTCAGCAGAGTACAGCGAAGCTGTAAACTTGGCATCGCAGTCCGAACACTTGTCTGCAACCAGAAGCTTTGATGACGAACCAGAAACGGTGGTGGAAGCTTTGCAAGGAACAGAATCCAAGAAATGGAGAGATGCTATGTTGGATGAGTATAAATCATTTTTGGATAACAAATGTTGGACCATGACCGACTTGACGGAGGGGCAGAGACCTGTGAAGTGCAAGTGGGTTTATAAAAAGAAGAGAGGATTGAATGGAGAGGTATTGAAATATAAAGCTCGATTGGTGGCCAAAGGTTATACACAAACGTATGGGATAAACTACTATGAAACTTTCTCACCAGTGGTGAGATATTCAACTATTAGAATGCTGCTTGCTCTGGCTGCAGAGATGAACATGGAGATAGATCACCTTGATGTGAAAACTGCATTTTTGAATGGAGACCTCAAGGAGACCATCTACATGGAACAGCCAGAGGGCTTTGAGGACAAGAAGAACCCAGGGAAAGTTTATCGCCTACATAAAGCGATTTATGGGCTGAAACAAGCTTCTAAAAGTTGGTATGAGAAGATAAATACAGTTTTAGTAGAAAAACTGAGCTTTAGAAAGTTTTCTTCAGAACCATGTGTTTTTATGAAGAATAATGATGGAAATATGACCATAATAGCACTCTATGTTGATGACATAATCTTGTTTTCAAACAACAAACAGGAAAAATTGAAGATTAAAGAGAAGCTGATGACTCAGTTCGAGATGAAGGATCTAGGGCCAGCTCATCACATCCTTGGCATGAAACTAAGCAGAAAGGATGGTAAGTTGACTTTGGATCAGTCTAGCTATATACAAAGAGTATTAGAGCGTTTTCAGATGTCGGATTGTAAGCCAGCATGCACTCCCATGGAATCTGGGCTGAAGCTTGTAAAAGCAGATTGTGAAGAAAATAATTTTCCATATAGAGAATTGGTTGGATGTTTGATGTATATTGCAGTTTGCACGAGGCCAGACATTGCTCACGCAGTCAGCATACTCGGTCAGTTCAATGATTGTCATGCTGAATTACACTGGAAGGCAGCAAAGCGGGTGCTTCGGTATCTGAAAGGTACGGTTAATCATTGTCTTACTTATGATAAGAGTAGCATGGCTGTCAGCGCCTACGTTGATGCAGATTGGGCCGCCAATGAGATGGACCGGAGATCATTCACTGGGTTTGTCTTTAAAATAGGTAAGTCCACAGTATCATGGGAAAGTAGAAAACAAAAGACGGTCGCTCTTTCCAGCACGGAGGCGGAGTATATGGCACTCTCTGATGCATGTAAAGAAGCTTTATTTATCAGATCTTTCTTGTACGAATGTTTAGGTATAAGTTGTAAAATTTCTATGTATAACGATAGTCAATCGGCACAAAAACTTAGTGTTAATCCAATGTATCATGCTAGAACCAAGCATATCGATGTACGACATCATTTCATTCGAGAAATTGTAAACAAGGGTATTATTGATTTAAATTATTTGTCTACCGATAAAATGACAGCTGATGTTTTGACTAAACCTTTAACTAAAGAGAAAACTAAAACATTTGTTAATCAGCTTGGTTTAACAGAGATAATTTAAATATGCAATGTAAGAACTAAACATAAAGTATGCTTAAGTATACTACAGTAACATGTAATTTGTAGCTAATTAATAGTTGAATTGTGGTCATTAACTTAACATGTTTATTGTTGTATTCAAAGTTCCCTATCAATATGGATATTTTGTATTTTGAAACGTTGACAGTATTGCATTGTGCTAGTGTTATCTAATTTAATTGTGTAACTATAGCTTTCATTTTTAAGGGCCAGTTCAATTAATGATTGCTTTGTTTAAGGGCCAGTGTTAGAAATGTAAACGAAACGCAATCGTCTTCTGTCACTTTCTTATTATGTTGTCTCTCTCTTGCGCTGTCAACTGTCTTCCTGATTATATGTGCTCTGCCGAGGTATCCAATAAAATCCCTTTTATTTCAATTAATCTTTTATTCATTCACCAAATTCATCAGTTTTGACCCCAAGGATGATGAATTGGTGTGGAGTGGGTACTATAACTAAAAAGTCAAAAATAAAACTTTTTCAAAAAAAAAACAACCGACTTCCAAAAAACACTAGAAAGTGAAAAATAACTTTAATTTCGGAAGTCGGTGACTTTGGACATGTATTTTATTAATTTCTTGTCACCGCCTTCCGAAATTAAGTTTATTTTTCACTTTCTAGTGTTTTTTGGAAGTTGGGTGTTTTTTTTTTTTGGAAAAAGTTTTCAGGTCGTAGGTTCGAACCCAGACTAGCCCTTTACTTTGTATAAATTATTTCATCACCATTTTTCTTAGCACGCTGTGAAGGAAAACGTCGTGAGGAATCCGGCATGTCCACCTTAAAATTCGAACACATGCGACATCTAACAATCCGGACTGGGCCCGCGTGGTGTATTACGGCCCACTCTCACACACGCATACGAGGCCTGTCTGTGTCCCAGCTGTGGGAATATTATAGGCTGATAATGCTTATACTACCCATGTCGGATATGCAATAGTATGAAAAACTCATGTAGATCCTGCTAATCGTTTGGATGTTTGATGAAGTCATGCAAAAACGGCTAAATGGAAGATATTTATGATTTATATTAAATATATATTTTGCATGAGTCCTATGTGGGAAAGGCAATAAGACATACCTACGAACATTATCTTTTGACAAAAACCTTCATGCAGATCCTGTTAATATTATAAATGTGAAATTTTGTATGTTTGGATTGGATGTTTAGGTAATATGTATGTTTGTTAGTCGCATAAATGGCTAAACGGATTTATAAGAAATTTAGCGCACAGATGCTTTAAAGCGTGGATTAACACATAGGATACTTTATACCTGTAGTACATTCCCGTGAGATCATTTTCTACCTGCGAGTGGGCGAAGCCGCTGAAAAAAGCTAATGATAAATGCAA
Organism: Polymixis flavicincta; assembly: GCA_949987655.1. Taxonomy (NCBI): domain Eukaryota; kingdom Metazoa; phylum Arthropoda; class Insecta; order Lepidoptera; family Noctuidae; genus Polymixis; species Polymixis flavicincta. Next base: position 20,686,738 of record OX465182.1, read on the forward strand.
TTGTATTTTTTTTTAAACGCCGATAGACACCACGCCGACAGACTGAACACCGACAAGACTTTACTTCGACGGGATTCTTCGCCGACAGGACTCTGCGCCAACAGAGCTCATCAGGTAGGTAATGGGTTAGGTTAGCTTAGATCTGCGACCAACCACGCGCCAGCCGAGCGAGCGCTACTTCCATGTTAGTGGCAGTTACTTGACTATTTAGTAATAGCGCTAGGATGTCCCTGTCGGCGAGAAGTCCTATTGGCGAAGTGTCCTGTCGGCGAAGAGTCCCGTCGAAGTAGTCTTGTCGGTGTTCTGTCTATCGGCTTAGCGTCTGTCAGCGTTCAGTCGTACACTCCATTACTTAATAGCTAGCTAGTCCTGACCTTATTGGATCTCTAAAAGTTAATTATATTACAGCTTCAATGTTACACAAGAATCAAATTGCCTAAATTCAGGCTGTCTTCTTTGATAGATCCAATCAATTTGGAAAAAAAAGTAATTAATCAATGATTATAAGTAGATCTTTCGAGATACGGCCCGTCAATTCCACGTTTTTCCTTATCTAAAACTATGGGGCCTTTTATTGGCCTGTCTTCTTTTGTTTTCTACCAATTCTTTTTCTTTTATTCTTTGTTGAAACTTAATTAATGAAAATATTAATTGTGTTACGATTTATAGACGGCTGAAAGAGCCTTGTGTGTACAGTCATTGAAAGTAATTGATAAGAAAATCCACTCAGTGATACTCATTTTATATCCACGTCGTAAGACTGCTAAAGAATGTCAGTCAATCAATCACCTCAGCCTATCGCTGTCCACTACTAGACATAGGCCAGTCCCAGGCTGTGCCAAAACACCCTGAGATTCAATTTAAATTGATGATCAATTTACTCAGCAGTTATTTTGCCTATGTGATCTTTCTGTATCGTTTTGCTTTTTATTGCCCTGTTTTGCCAGAAAGTCTTATTTCCAGTTCGGCCTAAGTCTTACCACCTAGTCAGTGATACCCAAGATTGTTAAGACAACACTTACTGATAGTGACTTAACAAAGTGGCCTCTTAATAAATATTGATAGGACAGCGTCCGAGGAAAGACACCGCTCGTTAAACACCCTAGCTGCATAAATATCCCATGATCTGCGATAGAACGGTCAGTTATCTCCTGAGTGGTGGAATATCTAATGGGATGGGGGTAGTTTCATGTCGATCGATAGAGGTTAAGTATGCGAGGATACGTTTACGTTGAATGAGGTAAAAATGGAAGATGCTGACAGTGTTCGTCGTAGTGATATATTTTGAATTCCTTACCATCCTCATAATACCTAAATTAACGGCAGGTTGCAGGGACATCGACGCCCAACCGGTTCCTCGGTGGTACGTCGATGTACCTGCCTACCTGCCACGCTATATAATGATGTAAATATATAAAACAGCTTTTATCGTACATTGTCTCAAGAACCAAACCTGTGTGCCAAATATCAGCTCTATAACTTCAGTGCAATTGGGTGAAATATTGATTCCAAAATTCCAGGACAAACTCAAACTCAAAGCATTTATTTCAAATAAAACAATTACAGGCACTTTTTAATTGTCAACGTCGGTGAGTTAGAAAGACGAAGCTAGTTGCCCATTCCAAAGCATAAGTACCTATGGAGAAGAACGGGCAGAGTTAAATAAAAACTTTAAATTTATGTGAATTTGACTAAGAACTCCGAATTACATAGTAAATAATAGATCCATCAGTTATTAAAGTGTTTAGAATTAATTCATACTTTAGAAGAATACTTTTTTATAACCTCAAAATGTCATACACAAATTCAACATACGCAGATTTTCTCCACAAATCGCATCTTTTATCCGAGTAGGTACTATTATGACCCAATTGAACTTTGACATTACAAACCTAGCACCGCCATTACTCGCGCCAAAGCACCGTTGAAAGAAATCTTTCAGTGTTCTCAGAGATTCAGCTCGAGTTTTTCCACTGAAAATTCTTTCTAAATGAAGTAATTAATGCATCTCACGTAGGATACTTATATCAAGTCACGGGAACATTCCCGGAGCAATTGTCTCAAATTTATCACCTTTCTATTGTGACCCAGGGAACATTCGCTCGTACTCCATAGCTACTTCTAATTTGATTGCACGTTAATTCTTAAATGCTGGTAGGTACTAATATTCTAGTATTATGGAGGGTAGTCATAAAATTGTGAAGTATGCTCGTGGTTATGTCTGTGCTGTAATTAGTTGGGAGTTCCTGAGTTTAATTAGGGAAGGTAATTAGGACTTATTTACTCCTATAATATATGAGTCCATTTTATATTACTTTTAGAAGTATGGATGGCTGGTTTTGTGAGTTTTTTAGGGATCCGCAGTCAATATGGAACCCTTACAGTTTCACCATGTTCAGCCGTCTGTCTGTCCGCTGCTTAGCTCAGAGACTCTTAGTGCCACAGAGCTGTAATTTGGCATGGATTTACAAATTATTTAACACGGCGACAAAGTGGTAAAATAAAATCTTGACAAAACAATTTTTAGGGTACACGCAAAGTGGGGAAGTCTTTCTTTTTTCTCGTCTATCCCATAGCATGGGATGCCATTGGATAGGGTTTTCAAAAATATTGCGGGTTTTTTCGCACAATTTTTCGACTAAGAGATCCGTTTGAGGAATATTAATCTTTAAAGTGGTAATTTTATCAGAATCAAGTGTGTGTGTGTCCCCATCTTCCAGCTCAATTGTTTGATTTTGGATGTGTGATAAAAATCCGGCAGTAGAACCTATATAATACGAAGACGTTAAAAGGAAAACTATCACAGCTAAGTGAGCTTGACAAGTTAATATGTAATAGTCGACCAACTTGAGTTGGAATGTATGGTAAAACATATTTTTGAGCCACAATGCTAAGATTGTTCTTGGGATAAACTCATCCCAACTACGGAACCCTTCATTGCGCGTGGTCCGACAGACACTTGCCCGATTTTTATATTATTTTTTAAGGTAAGTCTGGCTGGCTTTTTGAGATTCTTTTTGAACCGACGAAAAAACGGAGGAGGTTACTCAATTCGACGCGTACATTTTTTTTTTTTTTTTTTTATGTATGACCACGCATAACTTTTTTCAGAGTAGTCCTATTTTGATCATTCTTTTTTTATTGGAAAGGGTATACCCCGAAATTGGTCCCATGTAAATTTCGAAGAAAAATTCCAACCCTAAGGGTAAGAAAACAGGGGATGATTGATTCTTAACTCACAGATTTTAATACTGAGTTGTGTATTACAAAAAGTAATCAAAAATTAAGCATGTAGTAATTAGTAGATTATAGCCACAAAAAATAATAAAATAAAAACTTTTATTAAAAAAATTAAACCGCCGAAAAACTGAAAAGTTAAAAATAATAAACTTGCTTTGTCCAACCCCATTAACTAAGTTCGGAAGGCGGTGACTTTGGCTATGTATTTAATTATATGTCACCGCCTTCCGAACTTAGTTAATGGGGTTGGACAAAGCAAGTTTATTATTTTTAACTTTTCAGTTTTTCGGCGGTTTATTTTTTTTAATAAAAAGTTTTTTGCTTTTTAAAATGTGGGTGTACTATATACACACCTGACTCACTTTTGGGGAAACAGAAGTGATGTTATGTTATGTGGTATGTTCTGAACGTCATCGTTATCAGTTCACTATTATCCATTGATAAATAAAGACTTCTTTAGTAAAGATTTGTCCTTGGCAGCTCTGAACAGAGTGAGGTGGAAAGAGAATAGGGAAGCCTTCGCCCAGATTTAATGGCTAATAATAATATAAATTCCTGAACATGCACTCAAACTGCAAATGGTCTAAATAATCTCGTTTGAAGGTCGGATAGCTGATTGCAGTTGCAATTAGCAGATAGGATGATGTTGCTACTCACGTTCTCGTCATAACACCTACATTATATTCACAAAATGGGTAGGCAGAACGTTAATTACACGTACAATCAAGATTCACTAATGCAGTCGCATACTAAGGGCTATATTGCTATGAAGTGGCGGTCCAGGCCGTACCTACAGCTGTGTGTATAAGTGATGTATTAACACAAAACTCACCGCTCTACTCACACACTGGCGTTACTCTTTGTATTTTATACATACCGTCGGCGACGAGTGACATGACCTTGGTCGGTTCATACCATTGCTAAAATTTACTATTATAATTTGAGTTCCGGTAGCGTGCAGCGTATCGTCTTGGATTAAGAAACTCATAGGTCTGGGTTCAAATCTCGCGATGAAGCTTTAATTTTTCTTTTCAACAATCATCTTCATCTGTTCTTTTATTATTCGATTTATTAATATACCAGAATAATAATGTAACAAATTTGTTTTATTACTCGTATTGTTATTTAAATAAAGGTTTAACAATAATAAATGATTACAAAATGTTTATTCGTTATAACTTCATGAAGAATGTATAAAAACAACTAATAATAACTTCTTGTTAAAACAGTTTATTTTCTCTTATAGAACAATTTATTGAAGTAAATAAGCTAGTTGGTGAACTATGATAATCAGGCTATTGTATCTTAGTAATATAATAATATTGTGCTGATTACTACTGTGTGTCGGTACTCTAAATAAATCACAATATTCTACAAAAATCTACCCACGTAAAAGTAACAAATGCAGACAAGTTGTCACAATACAATTAAATGACTCAGTAGTACTACTTTTATTCTACTGCGAGTGAGTTCGTTTTAACTCAAACCTCAAAGTTAACAAATCGTATTTAATAGGACTTAAAGAGGTTATAGCTTAAGTGTTCATTTTCATTCCGAAAAGAAGATTGAAACTAAACCTCAAAATAATCCAGATTACGGATAAGACAAAATATTATTTGAATATTACTAAAATAAATAAATATTTGTAATTTATAACTTAATGTTAATGTTTTAACTATGTTTTTTAAGCTGATTCTCGAGCTGGTTTTCCATGATGCCTTGTTTGCCATGAACCTTCTGCGTGGAGTGCACGGCGCACGGTTCGTAAAGATGTGTCGAATAATTCGGCAAAATGTCTTGTCGTTTTGAAACCACTTGTTTCATATTCGCTGAACGTGTGCCTGTTATAGGAGCTGGGGTCTTCCACTTTGCTTTCCACGGGCAAGGCTACCGCCTTCCTCATATCTTTTCACCCACCGACTCACAGTATTTCACTAAAACAAAAAAGGGGTACTGATAAGCTACTAAGCAAAATACACACTTTATGTATTACCTACTATTTAGAAACAAAATTATTTAAAAGGGCAATTTCACATAGATATTAAGTTTATTGTTATTTTCATCGTTCTATAATCTAGGAAATAAATTTACATTGAAATTTTATATTTTTATTCTATTTAGACATTGTGATATTTATAAAACGTTTAAAAATAACTACAAGGATCAGCAGTTACACTTTAATTAAATAAATGTTTAATATTTATATTTAAATTATGATTTACTCACTACTCACACTCAGTCCGGTTTCATCACATAGGTATTTGTGATATAGGTATTAAGTCCACTTTTATGCAGCGCAATAATATTCGCTTTCATTTCTATATTTAAATTTGCTTACATTTTAAAATGAATTAGAAGGACGCTAATAGATGAAACACACGTCACTAGCACACAATTATCAACCAACACCGTTCTATAAGTCGCGGTGAATGAGTCGTAAATCATTTAAATTTATTTAGGTTTCTGTGGGTATAATGATAAAGTTTTACGAGTTTAGTGAATAAGAAGAACAGAACAAGAAACTATACTCAAAAGTGATTTTTAAAACAATAAAAAGACTATCACACAGCGAGTGGGATTCGAAAACGCGACTCGCTGCGCTCAAACGCGATAATCAAGTGCAGTAACCGCTCAGCTATCATGCCATTTGCTTTAACGGTTGAATTTAGGAAATACATTCATTCGTAAACGTATGAGAGTGTGTGTGTATATAGTATTATAGCCTATAGAAATTGCTTATTATAAGAAGGTCGTAAGTTAAAGCGAAGTGTCAATCTATTGCTTTTTGAGATTGGGGCTCCATTAGTGAGGGCTACTGTACATATCGCTAGCTATGATTAAATCACACGTAATGGAAAGCTTTTGGTTAGCTAACCAATTGCGACTTCCCGGGTCGACGGCGTGTTGTGTTCCACGCACGCCTCAAACAGATGTCAGCACCTACTGATGGGGTCCGAAAGGGCCGATGCCTGCCATGGGTGCGGGTTGTTCGATAGAGATACCGTGACCCACTGGCACCCAAGCAACTGAAGGAACACGGGTGGGTTTTAGTCAGTAAAAGTATGACACGCCCTCCTGCTCCACCCAGAGCGGGAAAAGTTATTTGATGATTTCCCATCCTCAAAAAAAAAAAAACAATTGTGACTTACTAGGAGCTATATCTTTGACTAGCTTCTGACCGCAATTTCAGACTCCGACCCATCGCGTCGGACCTTACCACACGCCCACGCTATTACTTCATATTAGCTTAGTTTCTAAGGGTTGTAGCGTAATATTAAATAACGTATTACTGTCCTCAAAAATTAGGCTATCAAACTCTAAAAGATTTTTTCTAATACGACGGGTAGTTTCAGAGATTAGCGCGTTCAAACAAACAAAAAACAGACAAACTCTGCTCGCTCTCAGCTTTTTATTAGTATAGATAGATACGAAGAATAATAAAAACCAGTCTTAGGTTCAGTTATCATAAAAATCCGAATAAATTGGCACAAGCCTGATAGAAACGTTGGCCATGAAATATCGTTTAAGAGTAAAAGCTTTTTGAAGTTTCTCTCGCACATACGAGATACAACGGAGCTCCATTTCTATGTAGACTGGAATTTGCTTTCGCGAGTTCAACAAAAGCAAATGTACGTACTTTGTGGAGTAATGTTTCTAGGTATATCGTGGGATCTACAAACGGCGACATGATTGGCTTCTGTCTGGGTTACGATTTTGGAACAGAAAAATTTTAATGGCCTATAGACTGTTGAAGCAAGCTCTTTGATACGATGTATATTATTTATTTATTTAACCATTTATGCACACACATATAAACAGACAAGAATAAAGGAACAGAAAAATACGTACAAAGGTAATGCTTATTTCTAAAGAAATCTCTTCCAGCACACCTGCGATAGGAGAGAAGATAACAGAGATGTAGACAACGCGTGTAATAATAATAGAAGGGAAAACATAATAGCACAAATTATACCTAATCTAATTTATAAATACACATATCATATAAGAATATACATACATACAAACATACATACATACTACTAAAATAAATATCAACAAAATATATATAATTATAATGTAATTTAAATAATAAATACAAATGCAACTTATGACATAGTGGAGAGATAGTGTTCTTTCACTCTTCTTTTAAATACTGTTACAGTTTGGCAGTTCCTAATGTCAGGCGGAAGTGAATTCCACAACCGAACCGCGTGCACAGTGAAGGAGTAGGAGTAGAAGTCGGTTATGGATTATGTTAAGGTTACCTGGAAATATACATCTGAATAGTTGAATTATTCGGTCTGATTGAATGAGTGCACGTACAGAAAACGATCAGTCAGTAATTACTATCAACGAATTCTATGTACCGATTCGTATCCGTTCCGACCGTGATATGCTAGCGGTGTTGGGTGCAGGCGATTTTTCCGGGGCAGATCAGAAAGTCAACTGTAGGTATCTGAAATTGACTATGTAGTAAAGGACAGTCTTTAAGAGGCTGACCAAACGTTGGACACCGTAAAACGCTCAGTTTTTTTTTTTTTTTTTTACACAGATAGGCATATTGGCAACGATTGCAAGCCAGAAAAAAAAATTGTGTACTGTCTGAAGTTCAAATAAAAATTATAAAATGTTTCATAAAAAAATGATATTAGTATCATGGTAAAACAATCATAAAACAGCTCGAAAAACTATTGATTCGTATTTGAGCATAAACTGTCATATTTTATGTACCTAATAACACTAAAGGAGATTCAATACCACTAAAGAAACAATTAAAAAATCCACTAAGCCGTCAAGTCTTTAAGTAATGATAATTGTAAATATTACTTATTTTGGGGTCATTCGATTTTTAGAGGTATGAGGAACCGGGAGTAAAGTTCACTCATACCTAAGATGGTAAAGGAGGATCCTCCAACCAGACGGGTATTGTGTCTGGTGGGCAACTGCCTGACAATTGATGTTGGGATATTTTTATCTATTCGAGTGTCATGGTTTTTTTTTTGGGTGGGAAATCATCAAATAACCTCTCCCGCTCTGGGTGGAGCAGGAGGGCGTGTCAGACTTTTACTGACTAAAACCCACCCGTGTTCCTTCAGTAGCCCGTGTGCCAGGGGCTGTGGTATCTCTTTCGAACAAACCCGAACCCCTGGCAGGCATCGGCCCTTGCGGGCCCCATCATTTTTTGTGCTGACATCTCTTTGAGGCGCGCGTGGAACACAACGCGCCGTCGACTTGGGCTTGGTCCTTACCGGACAGCGAGCTACCCATTACTCGCCGTCCGCAACCTCATGCCTACGGTGGCCGGAAATCGGCCTGGGATTCCCGACGCCCAGGGCGTCTCCGTATCCTGCGGCGGCTAGGGTCGCGAGGGCGCATATGCTGCCTCTCCCTCACGTGCGCCGCCTCCCTCTTCGCGAGCATTACTGCTTCGCTGAAGGAGGTGACGGCTACCCATGCCCTCTCGCTCCGTACCATGGCCTGGACCAGGGCCGGACGCGAGAGATCGCCGCCGCCGATCGCCTCCACGAGGACACGGCGGTGCTCCACCCAAGCCGGGCAGACCGCCACCGTATGCTCCACCGTGTCCTCAGGGCGATCTTCGCAATGGAAACACCTGGGCGTTTCCTCCCGCCCTATCCGAAACAGAAACCTCCCGAAACAACCGTGTCCGGTGAGGACCTGCGTCAGGCGGAAGGTGAGGACGCCATGCCGCCTCTCGAACCACTCCTCAAAGAGGGGGAGTGTCATGGTAAACTCTGATTGCGCGATGTAGAATTTCTAAGAATAGTTCGCCTGTGGCGTTGTAGATGGCGCCACTTTTCTTTTTGCGTTTTTCGATTTTGTTGCGAAGCATTTTTATTTGTAGCACTACAAATACGCTACAGATTTAACTAACATCAAACGCAAAGCAATTTTTAACCTTATTTGTGGCCTCGATGCTCTATTATTAACATTACCTAAAAACTGGCTTTTTCCGCGCCTTAAATGCACACAAAATTTAGTAACGTGTCTCGTGAAAGACTGTGAAAAACTTGTTGAAAAAAGTGTTTAAATAACACAACACCACAAAAAACGCATTACTTTTAAATTTACCCCCATAATCCTACCCCCAAACTAAATCCCATTTACAACAAATACATTTCATTTAATGCGTCACCGTTCCCACAGACTAAATAATATGAGCTTCACAAATTCATACATATTAATATGAAGCAGTACGTGCCCAGTTTTTATTACGTGCGTCAAAATTCTATGACCAAAACGAAAATGAAATGGTTCATGTGATATTCGGCCTTTTCGATGTTAATTTATGCCCTTTTTTGGTCCCTAAAGTAATTACAATGTTCATAACACTTGGTTTTCATCCCTTTTTATGGGTGTGTGTTATAATCGTGTGCTGGGTTAGCGGGTTACAGGTTATTTCGGTTTGAATGTGCAAAATTTTTACAAGCTTCTGTTTGGGTATATTGTTATGGTGTATGCGAGCAAAACTTTACAGTATTTTCTGTATGTCGTTGTTTTGTACCAGCAAGCTCCATGCTACGCTTTCTATTTCTACTTACCGTAGAATATAAATCACTTGTCTACATTTCTCGGTACAAAACTGTCAAAAGTCTACACGGAAACGTCATTTTGGTCTATTCTTCCACGCTTATCTACAGTTCTCGTTCTAAGTCCGCTGAGGTACAGCTTTTTTTGCCAGTAATACGTCCTTGAGGGAGCAGTAATGTAGGTGGTTGTACATCATAGGTTCGAACCCTGACAAGGGCTTTAATTTGTGTAAATTATTTCATCACCAGCCTCAAAACGATAAAGGTAAACATTGTGAGGAATGAACCGTGAACCATGTCCAAGAACCATAATTTGAAGATATGTGACATCTCCCAACCCACACTAGGCTCGCGTGGTGGATTATGGTCCACTCCCTGAGGAGAGATCCCACTCCCTGAGAGGAGGCCTGTGTTCCAGGAGTGAGAACATTATAGGCTGCTTATGTATGTTTGTACAAGATAAGTTTTTAACCAGTGCGCAAACTTTTAATCATGAATTCAGCCATTCTAGACCCCCATTTTTTGTACGTTTTATAAAAAAAGTCAGCTGTTCCATACATTTTGACCGTGTAAGTATTGGACTTTTCTATGAAACAGTTCTTTTTTTTTGTATTTCCGACGAAAAATTTCTTCGCTGGGGGATCTAGAATGGTATTATGCTGAATTCATGGTTACAGTTTGCGCACTGGATAAAAACTTATCCTGTCTGTATGTCCTTGCAGTAATTGACAAGAAATTACTTTTGGTAACTATAACAAGAGGTCTGCCTTGTTGGTCTATTGGTTGCAAGCGCTACTGTTGAGCATGAGGTTCTCGGTTCGATTCCCGGGTCGGGCAAAGTGTTATTGGGTTTTTCTATCTGAAATTTCTCAGTAGCAGCCCAGAGTCGGGATTTGTGCCCGGTTGATGGCAATAGGGTCGCTTCCTAATTCATGGGACTACACAATGGCGATTTGTGGATGTACTGGTACCCCTCTGCCCAACCCTTCACAGAAACAAGGCGTGGTGTTATGTTTATGTTACATCAAAGGGACTACTCACACTTATTCAGCTTTTTTCCATAGAAAACAAAGATTTAATATGAAATACGTACGCATTCGTTCACTCTCGACTCACTTCGACTCTATAGAAAATCGTTGTTTTCTATGGACAAAAGCTGAAACCTATTTATTCTCTTTTACATTTTGTTCATTGTACAGGTTTTAAGATTATTTTGCTGTTATAGTACGTAATTAATTTAATCAATAAGATTAATCATGTTATAAAATGTTCTATTTTTGTGTTTTTAATTATTATAAACCTTGGATCAAACCCAGCAAAGTTAAATTTGCATCAAAACTCACCATTTAAATATCCGTCAAAAACGGTTTGCCTGATATATATTTTTTATCCTCAAAAAATAAACATTGACCAGGAAGGATACGCGTCAACTGTATGAATCCCGAACAGCGTCAATAAACGTGGAGGCTCTCGATCATTTTACACAAAAGATAAATCATGATAGTGTCACACGTGACGTGTGTGGCCGGATATTGGGTAAGCGTAATGCCGAAATTCAACTCTACGCAAACGCTTACTGTAGGGATTTAGTTTCAGGCGTGCTCAGAAGAGGACAAAGGGTGCTGTATATACAATCTAGCGTACAAAACATCACGCCTATATTTTTCACTGACTGACAGACCCGCAGGACTTGGTAGATCCGCAAGAGAACTAAGTACAAAAAAAAAACAACAATAATAAGCAATTAAGTAGCAGTGGGCAGGGGACATTGCTCGCAGAACAGATGCGCGATAGGCTGAAAGGTTCTAGAGTGGCGACCACGTACCAGAAGATACAGAGTTGCGGGAAGTACCGAACCGGTTGAAGTGATGGAGCTTAGTCTATGTCTAGCATTGGACGTCTTTGATGATGATAATGATGATATTATCATCTGGTATTCAGCTGCATCCGGTTAGACTGGAAGCCGACCCCAACATAGTTGGGAAAAGGCTAGACAGATGATGATGATGATGAATGATGATAGTTCCCGAAGGTTTAGGCAAAAAAGTATAGCCACGTTTCACAATAAAAGGGCAATGTTGCAATTCTCCAGGCACAAAACCAACCTCCGAGTGCTTCTGAGAATTCCTCGTATTGGTCAATTCTTATAATAGTTTATCTGGGAATCGATCCCGGTTCCCCGTACCTTGCATTCACGAGTCTCCCAGTTAATCTTCCCGAAAAATTACAAAGTATTTTACCAAAACAGCATTACTAAAACAGCAGTACTTAATATGAAACACAGATTTTAATTTCGGAACAAAGAATCCAGTGTGTTAGTAACATGATATTAAAACAACTTACTATTTAGTGTCAGTCACTATTCTCCCTCCGCACAAACTGCTTTACGATTGGACTGGAACTGAAAGTGCTGACACTCACACACCGACTATTATTCATGACATCGACTATTTTTAATGATTGTCATGGAAATCATGTCACTATGTTTAAATAGGTTCATTTTATGTATCTAGATTATTTTACATATTGTGAATGAGAGAACGTTGTAGGCCTTGCAGACTGTAGATTTTTAGTCGATTTTCTATTCTGTATGCGTCTAAGTACCTGGTACTTATTGACAGGCCTGCACTGTCCTCCCATATATTTTATCTCTGTAATTTGGAAACATTGATAAAGCCTTATTTTATTCTTTCTATTTCTTCTTTTATTTAGATTCTTAAAAGAGTAACCGTGGAGTTTCTTGCCGGCTATTCTCCATAGGAAACAACAATTTGGAATCGTGCACCTAGCTTCTGACGTTTCATAAGGGCCCATGCAGGTTCATATGAAATAAAATATTTTGATTTTGATTTTGACTCTCTGCTACAACTCTCAATATGAGATTGCGACTTCCTTAGAAGTCGCAATCTGCGCTACAAAACAGCTTTGCTACTGAGACTTATCTCAGTAGCAAAGCTGTTTTGTAGCGCAAAATCGCGTGAAATCTTGCAGAAGTCTCAACAACTTCCTGAAACCATTGATGTACTGGACGTGCAAGACGTCTAGCAATCTTTTAGCGTAACCGACCCATAGATTAAAATGCCGCACCCAAAATTCAACTTCTGTCCCTCCCACACTGACGCAACTTTTTATTAAACTCCCGATTCTCTCACAAAAGGCTACGTTAATGACTTTATTCAATAAATCAATTTATGGACACAATAACTGAGCATTCCTGTAGGACAAAGGCGGTGCAGGTCAGAATAATGTGAGCGAGACTGCCATTGTATGGCTGCATTACATTTTTACACGTAAATGACAATGGCTTGATGGAACTACGTGGTATGTTTGGGTTGAATGCTTTTAAAAGGCTTATTGTATGCGTACATTTTCATTTTGTGCGTAAAGCATTCTTCTGGTAGTTTATGAGTATATATGCTGATGGTATGTTTTGGTCAACGACTATGAAGCATGTAGGGTGTGCCAGCTCCGCTTTGTAACACATTACATTATATTTTGGTATTCGATATTCTAGTTGCTGCCTCGTTGGTATATTTCTTGAGCATTTGAAGTCTCGGGTTTGATTCGTGAGTCTGGCAAAGGGTTATTGGATATTCCTATCAGGAATTTTTCAGTAGCAGCCCAGAGTCTGAACTTGTTCCTGGTTGACGGCAATAGGCTCGCCCACAAATTTAAAATAACTGGTGAAATGTGGGAGTCATATGGGTACACCTCTGTGTAAGCCTTCGGTGATTGCAAGCGTGATATTATGTCGTATGATATTAGATCTAGTTCTCTGTTTTAGCATACAACAAAAGGATGGTCAATCTGTAGCAAAATTGACTTTTAAAGATGAAAGAAAGCTGCCAGGGGTGCGGGTTGTTCGAAAGAGATACCGCCGCCCCTGGCACACAGGCAACTGAGGGAATACGGGTGGGTTTTATTCAGTAAAAGTCTGACACGCTCTCCTGCTCCACCCAGAGCGGAAGAAGTTATTTGATGACTTCCCAACCTCAAAAAAAAAAAAAAATAAAAGCCCAGAAATGGAGTGTGAAAGTTTTATTAGATACGAAACAAGTCAGTTAACTTACGAGTGTGGTCGTAGGTTCGACGCCAGATAGACGCTTTACTTTGTGTAAATTACTTCATCGCCACTGCTCTAAAGACTGTCACGGGAAACAATGTGAGCAAACCGGATATGTCCTAACACCAAAAATTGAAGACATATGACATCTGAGCCATGTTAGGCCCGCGTGGTAGATTACAGCCCACTGCATCTCACAGAGAGGAGGCCTGTGTCCCAGCAGTGGGAAAATTATTGGCTGATTATGCTTCTCTAAGTCAGTTAGCTGTTATTTTAGCTATCATTGTTAAATTCCTTGCTTTTTCCCAACAGTGTGTCTATGAGTTGTTGTCCATATACCACAGGCACCATTCCTAGTTCAACTCCAGAACAATAAGACACAATCTCGTACGTAATAGCCTGTTGATTGCAATTCGGTTTACAACAACCTTATCTCATGCATGCTTTGTCATCGTAGATAGCTTTGGGTATGCACAGGTACACGTACCTAGGTGCATATGTGCATGTACCTAAGTATGAACCACCTCGTAAATGCTTTGCCATTTTCGACTGACACTCTAGACATTGAAAGATCACTATCAAACTGTCACATAGATAAATATACCAATAGACCATTTTTTTTTTCTGAATACCTCTTCATGAAAACTTAGGTGAATCGAGCTTTTAATAGTGTCAATCCCTGCATCAGGCGAAACGTGACGCACATTCACAGTATTTTTTGCCTCTAATTTTGCACCGCTCTCATCATAAAATTGATCTTTGTTCTTGTTGCAATAAGGTTGCTTTTGGGTTGCTGCTGTCAGAGGTAAAATAACTATGAACAGACTTTAGACGCGGAATGACACCACACTTTGAGCTCACTTTCTATAAGGATACACGGTGATATTTTTACAGAGCCAAACGAAATTTTTACAGGACGAACAGCCAGGCCAACCAGGTCTAAAGCTGGTCATTTTATGACTTGCACGTGATGTTAAACATTAAGCCGAACATAGACATGACATCACGCATTGATACCCCGAAGTGTTGGGCAGATGTATACCCACATTATAGTACACCCACATTTCGCCATTTATGTATAAGTCCCATGTAATAGGGGGCGAGCCTATTGCCATCAACCGGGAAAAAATTCAGCCTCCAAGCTGTTACTGAGAATAATAGAACAACCCAATAACACTTTGCCCGTCCTGGAAATCGAACCTAGGACCTCATTCTCAGCAGTAGCACTTGCGACCACTAGACCAAAGGTCATTCATTACATTACATTTACACACTAAGCTGGTAAAGAAATTACGAGGTAAACTATCCAGTATAATAATAAGTACACATAATATTCCTGACACAAACACACACACGCGCGCAAACACATGGCAGTAACACTGTCAAAGCTATTACGTTACAGCAACACATTGCCGTAGGCGGTTGCAGTAATTGAGGCGTTCCGAACCTATGTTTATGAGTTTGTACTTTTGACTTCAATCTAAACAGATAGTCCGTTTGGATTGAAGTCAAAAGTACAAACTGCAAACTCAGAATTTCTAACTCGCGTAGAATTTCTGTCCAATGCATACCTATAAATTAAATGGCTGCGTACTAATAGGTTGAATGCAGATCAGTAAAATTTACTGCTAATCGTTTCTTTTCAAACCAGAAGAAGACAATTTTAGTGAAAACGTACGGTCGTACGTAACAGAACGTACTGTCTAGTCGCAATCTCACAGTCAGCGACAGTCAATGACAAAAAAAAAAAAGGAAAACACTTGTATTTTTACCAGATTGAGACTTAGATATTAGAATGCCTCCGTTCTTAAAAGTAAGGGTATTGCCCTTCTGATGTTCGACATCACCTTTCTTTAACAAGTTTAAGTTTTCATATAGACCGTAAGACCCCAAGAAGTAAACGCGCAATTTAAGAGTAAAAAAGCGATGTAAAATTTGAAATAGGTACCATCGCTATTATTTCTCTTCTAAATATTACCAAACACAACAGAAGGCCAATTCTCGTAATTAAAAACGTCAGCAGTGTCATCTCAGCGACAATCGAATTTCAAAAATGTGTCAGAAATGTATGGAAATTCGAGGAATTTTTGACAGATTGACACTGAGATCAGACTGTGTACGTTCTTAAAATTAGCAGAATTGCCCCTCAGATTATTATAAAAATAACGTCTAATAACAACCCCACGAAAACTGCAACAAATTGTAATAAAAAGACGTCCAAATTGAAGCTTTTCTCAGCAAATAGCACAGAAAAAGCGGTGCACAGATATACCCAGACAAGTTGTTGCAGTTTGTCGGCGACTGTACCCGACTCCTTGGGGAAATCTGGCGCTGAATACATACAGTCGAGTCCAGTGACGCCCTACAAATATGGGAATTAGTATGATAGCTTTTATATGCTGTCGTTTCAAGGAAATATGGAACCTATGTTGATGTATATTTCCGTTCTTTGTGGAGAGAAAGACATACCGACATTCTCGCATATGCAGCAACGCAATATTATATGGTAGGCTTATGGTTTAACTTGTATATGTCACGGTAAGATTTTGAAGACCGTTTATAAATCTATCACGCGAGATTACAAACTGTCGATAAATTGTGAACTGCACCATACTGCTTATCGACCGAATAGGTTAGGTTAGGTTAGAACTGCGACCAACCGCGCGCGAGCCGAGTGAACGAAGCGAGCGGTGCCGCGGCAGCGGCCGGCGAACGCTATTTCCAAGTTAGTAGCAGTTACTTGACTATTTAGTAATAGCGCAAGGTACTATCCGTCTTGATACCAGTTCACAATTGGATGGACAGATTATAAACTATAGAAAAATAGTGCGTTAAATAGTTAATGCAGTTCACAATTTGTCGACAGTTTATAATCTTGCGAGATATATTATAAACTAACGGTATTCACAATCTTACGGTGACATAATACTCATTTCGGCCTTTGATTTCATTATTTATTTTAATTGTCTTACAGAATTCAGACTATATTACTATAGTTTTTACTGATTAGTGAACCATCGAACAGTGGTATTAGCACCAACTTACGAGTTGTAAAGTCGCGAGTTAAAACCATGGCAGGCACTTTACTTAGCGTATTTAATTTCATTACCACTACTCACAAAACGGTGAAGGAAAATATCGTGAGGAAACCTGTCCTAGAACCAAACAATTTATTCTAAGACATGTGACATCCTGCAACCCGCACTGGGTCCGCCGCGTGGCAAATAATAGCCCACTCCCTCTCACAGAAATGAGGCCTGTGTCCCAGCAGTGGGAACATTATACGCTGATTATAATGGTGCCCATTACTAAAACCCAACTTTATTAAAGTGCACTTATTTTCAAAAGTAAGTAAGGACGAGAATAAACCTACTTACCGTTTATGAAAATTAAATATAACACTTTCCGTTTATAAGTACCTAAGTATTTGTATTTTTCTCCCCCTGGAACAAAAGATTTTCTTCCAACCTGTACCGAAAAGGGATCGCGCGTAGTTTTTGCATGATAGACTTTTAAAATACAACCTCTGTGCATAGAAACTTCATGGAACTCATTATTAAAACATGTATTTCACAAACTAATCGTTGTAGCTGGCTATTTCAACTTAAAATTAGTGTCGATGTGTACTTTAGTCGTGTACATTGTGAAAAAAAAAATTACTCTTGTTTTTTTATTGATTTGCATTTGGTAGGTAAATTGTTGCTCTCTGTATGTCCACAAATAGGTATTATTTTGTGCCAAAACTTTTTATACATTGCAATATAATACCTAGGTACATAACAAAATTTTAAAAATTGTGGGCATTTACTTCAATCGGATTTGTTGAAAACTCAAAGCAACCCCGTTTACAAAAATTAGAATCCTAGTGCAAGGCAATATTTTTAAAAGTAATGCGTCTATTGAAAATTCAGAGCCAAAAAAAAAGCTTGCCTTCAACACCGTCACAAAGAAAAAGAATCAGACATACCAGAATAAATCTTGAAAATTCTTTCTTAGTTGGACCCCTAAACAGACACTAAAAGCCACCTGAAGCACCCCTTCTCCCATTTCACCCCCATTATCACGATCCCCTACCTTTTAAACGATAATGAACGCCTTATTTCGAGTCTTTGATCGCATTAGTAACAACCGTCCAAAAATGAAACATTTAATTTGCTAATTAATTACAAAATGGTGCGCGCAGTGAGTCGTGGAGGGAAACTAGATGGCGCTAATTTAAGAAATTGAATTAACGTTCTACAGGTTGGTTTGTAAAATAAATGAAGGTTGCAAGTACTATGCAGTCTTGGATGTTTAGTACGATGCAGAATCATAAATCTGGATTTATAAGCTTATGGTTTTAATGGATTTTGAATGAAACCTGTCAGTGTTAAATCTTGATGCATGACTAAACGTCACAATGTTCAATAGCAAGAATAAAATCCGTTCGTTTTGAAAGTTGATGCATGAGTCTCGATTTAAATAAAGAATGAGTGACAGATTCTATTCTAACTTTAAACTCACTCAAACTCCGTTTTAAATCGAGATTTATGGCAAAGCATTTATTTGAAAAAAAGTCTTCAGACGAGTACCCAATAAATAAAAAGGAACGCAAAATAGTCACTTATTATATGCTGCATAGAGAAATTGATAAATTGCAGCACATAAGTAATAGAGTGCACCATCAACCTATTTTCCCGGAGTGGTATCGTATTTTTATAACACAGTGAATATCGACATTAATTTGCGCATAAAACCACTCTAGGGACGTCATTCTACCCACGTTCTATATGAAGTTACCGTGACTTAATTTAAAAAATTGATTCCATTTATTTTAAAAATAGAATGATGTTTTATTCAACGATGATGTAATACAGTTGTTGACAGCATTATGGTTTAAACCTCCGTGGGTGGTTCGTAGTACTTCGAAGTACATTAGTAGATACTCATTAGTCAGTTACCAGAAAATACAGTCACCTAATATAGGATGCAATAGATAAATGTTTGTTAAAATAATACCGGAGCCCGGAGAGACTTTCGGCTAAGTAATAAGACCTGCACGTTTCAATCGATCAGGTAAAGAGGTTGCTCCGTGGATGGGTGACCATCTTTAAATACCCCTCTGTGCCTCGGGAAGCATGTAATGCCGTTGGTCCTGGCGTGGATCTTGACAGTCGTTACAGGTCGTCAGAATTCTGACATCCACTCTTACCAAGGCGTATCATATTACCCCACACCTTATGGAGGTCAGATAGACAGTGGCTCCATATTAAATACTGGTATTCAGGTGCATGCGATTAGAGCGAAAACTAATCCCAACAAAGTTGGTAAAATAATAGGCAGATGATGGTTAAAATAATACATTGAACAGTATTTTTAGCATTTAGCGATTGTTATTTCAGCATTACATACGTAGTCTAGAATGGATAAATTCAGACTAAAAACCGATTTAAAGTCTCAAAAGGTTGAATTAAACTTCCAAAAGCATGTTTTATCTAGAGCAATAGAAAATTAAAATATTGTTTTTTGAGCTGCTGAAATTCGAATTTCAAAAGCTTTGAAAATTAGAGAATATATTATATTTTTAAAAAAAAGCCCGTTTTCACAAAATAAAATGCACAGATCGTGAAAGGCGATGATAGGGATTGGATTTAAATTGCTCTAAGGGCTGATTATTTAATAGTCAGATAACTTTTAGGTCAGTAATAAATATTGCGGTTTGACAACTTTTGTGTAGAAAATATGTCAAACTGTCAGAGTTATTCTTCCGTTAAATGCTATCGTAAGATATTATAGATAATATTGAAAAATCAGATTTTTTTTTTGTATTTATATCATTTATCTATTTAAGGCGATGTGTTTTTTTTTATTTTTTCTTTGTGATTGACTTTGTGATTTGTGATGTTATGCACCTAAATAGAATGTCATTTTATAGATTAAAAAAACTCCAAATTCCAACTAACACGACAATATCTACTTCAAAAATTCAGTACGATGTTATCAACAATTAATTTACTTAAAATTAAACCTTATAAAACTACACATACGTATCATTTAAGTCCTCACTGACAGTGACAACACCAAAGCCTCTCATCATTAGCTATATAGAAAGCTTTATTGAATTAACAGTACGAGAACAAACGCGTAGAGTAAATAAGGAAGTCCTGGTACATTCAATTACTGTTGCTAGGCAACCGCTCGCTTCCTTTACTTCACTATTAATTTACATTAGTTGGGTTTAT
Organism: Polymixis flavicincta; assembly: GCA_949987655.1. NCBI lineage: Eukaryota > Metazoa > Arthropoda > Insecta > Lepidoptera > Noctuidae > Polymixis > Polymixis flavicincta. The sequence continues at coordinate 20,706,813 of OX465182.1, forward strand.
TATTAGGTAAGTATAATTATATTGTGTTAAGAGATAGTGTTTTGACAAATTGCGTCAATTTTGATCATGTATGATATATCATCATAACTTCCATATCTACGGGGTTATTTATAACTCCACAGACGCTATGGTAGTTGATGATGATGGGACTCCCTTTTCCATTCGGTCCGTTGCCGCGTTGTGCGTGGCACGCTATGGTAGTTAAACATGACAAAAAATAAATAATTATAATAAATGTTTTTTTTTTTTTGTGGGGTCTTTGAATAGATTAATTTTAGTCACTAAAATAAAAAAAAGAAATATGAGTTTACTAATTCTGTTTTTTGTACGTGGTGGGTATCGCACGGATATAAAAATAAGACAAAACATTAGAAAACTGTTTTTCTTAACTTATACTAAAAGTAATATCACTAACAGCGGCCGTTGGTTCCTAAACACATCGAAATCTATTTATTTTTATTTATTTTATGTTTAGATATACCCATATAATCTGCGAAACATAGCTAACCCATTTAAAATTATCCTACATAATTCAACTCAGTTATAAGTAGGTCAACAGGCCATTATTTAGTTTAAAATATTGAAGGACTAGCTTTTGCCCACGGTTCTGCCCACGTGGTTGTCGGTTATGGCGTAAAAAGTATTAGTAATTTAGTATATTTAAAAGTAAAACTAATATGTTTAAGCAATTGTTGAATGCATCGCTGTAAATCAATAATAAAACTCGGGACACGCGGGATTTAACTTTTAGTCCGCCCTGGTTTGTTCCTGGGCGTCCAACTCATAGCGGATAGCATATGTGTGTAGCGTACTTCACTAGACACACAGGCGCGATCGGCTACCACGCGCCTTAAAATTTTCCTAAAATTGAGCAGTTCGATTTGTAATAGCCCTCTTAAGCAGATAAGAATCAATCCACACAGTGGCCAAAACTGAGTTAAGTATGCCATCGTACTCCTGAGGATCCAATCTAGCATGTAGTGAAAACCTAATTTTTTTAATGTACACACGGCTACACATCAAGCTATACATTTCCAGTATAAGCTGATCCCGCATTGTATAGGATTTCCGTACGGTGCGAGTTCAGCGTAAACTGGAAATGTATAGCTTGATGTGTAGCCGTGCGTACACGAAACCCAATTTTTTCTCTCTACTCCGAACCCACAGTATGAAAAGCACACAAAATGTATTTGCTGAACCAAGTCAGTCCGCTTGAATTGTTTATGAGTAATGTGTTTCTATGAGCATGTTCTCAGCGACCGCTGTGCCGGGGTCGCTAAAATGGCGCTTAAATCCATGAACATAATTACGTGGCTATCTCATGCCTCGGACCACCCACCAAGCAATAGAAAAATAATAAACTTAGTTAGTACTTATTTATACCGTAAAAAGTGATGTTTATTCAACACACGAACTGACTGCATGTATAGGGGTATTGTGACTGAACAATTGCTACATATCTTCACGTAGCCTTTGTCTCGATTCAATTGCATGATTTTATTATGTTGCATTAATTTGTGATTCTATATTTCACTAACAGTTGATTGAAAATGCAGATTTTTACTGGTAAAGGTACAGGGTGCGATGGCCATCGATGCGCAAACTGAAATAATGAATTCAGCACATTCTTGAGCCCCTAACGTAAAATATAACGTCGGTTATCAAGAAAAAAATCAGCTGTTTCATAGAAAAGTGCAATACCTATGCGGTCAAATGTTGTAGCAATTTTTTATGTAATATTTCAACGCAGGAGGCAGTAGAGTCAGTCAGTCAGTCAGTCCTGTACTGCCATGGTATCAGGTTGTACATCGCTGTCTCCGACACCCTATATTTTGCTATTAGTCCTCTTTAAATGCAGATATTACCTACTAGCTTCCACCCGTGATTGCGCCCGCGTGGTGGTAAGAAATTATTCCACGGGAACGTACTACCGGAATAAAAAGTATTCTATGTATTAATCTAGTTTATAATCTATCCGTATGCCAAATTTTATCCAAATCCGTTCAGCCGTTTTTGCGTGATTGAGTAACAAACATTTAAAACATCTTCACAAACTTTCACATTTATAATATTACTAGCTGACCCGGCAAACGTTGTTTTGCAGGTAATTTCTAGTGAACAACCCTTCACTTAGGGGTATGAAAAATAGATAGTAGCCGATTCTCAGACCTACTGAATATGCATATAAAATTTGGTAAAAATCAGTAATGCCGTTTAGGAGGAGTAAGGTAACTAACATTGTGACACGAGAATTTTATATATAAGATTTATAGTAGGATTACTGGTATAGAACTATTCTCTCACTATACTATTTAAGTGACAAGGTTAGAAAACAGACCTCGGCCGAATATTTGGTATGTATTATAATTCGTATGTAGGTTCAATCTCAGAGTACCCCGTAGACCACCTCGTAAACCTATAACACCCTTAGCTCCACCTCTTCGCCGTACAGTGGCTGGTGCTCATTCACCTATACCCCGCATGTGCAAACTCATAAACGAACGCAGCGACCTGGGGCCTAAGTCTACTAATTTATAAACGTCACAATGGTCTCTCAATGGTAAGTTTTTGACAGATTTGCCATACAAAAACTGTCAAAAACACACCATTGAGAGACCATTGTAACGTTTATAAATTAGTAGACTTAGGCCCCAGGTTGACGTCCACGCAGACTCAATATCGACGTTTGTCAGACGTAATTAGTATTAGCTTTAATATAACTATTTAGAATTTAAGTAAATTAAGTAGGTATTTAAATTATACAAAGAGCAATTTGCTTGTGGTGTTTGCCTGTAATTGGTTGTGCAGTTAGATTTAAGATACTATTGCTTATATGTTCTATCTGCATAATATCTGTAACAACTGTGTAATAAATAAATAAATATGATAATTTTCATGGGTTAGTTCATTCTTAAAAAAGATTGACCAATAAATTAACCAAATACTTGACAGCTTCGTTCCACTAATTCAGCCAAGTTGGTCACACGAGTGACTTACCTATACTCAAGTAAGTTCATTTTCTTATTTATTTTCCTTCAAAACATCTTACTTGCCTGACCTTAATTATAAAATTCCAAATTTCAAGGAAGCGCCCTGAATAATATTATAAGTATTTATATCGGAGTCTTCTCTGTTATGAAAACAAAATTGTTAATATTCATGAATTGAAGTTGCCAAGCACAAAGCCATAATATCGAAACATTATCTTTATTATTATTCTCTATCCATATTAAAATACCTATTCTGATTATTCTCTAGGTTACCTAAGTACCTATAGAAGAATATGTGTCAGATCAATAATTAAAAAAAGGAAAAACAGGAAAACAATTTTTCAGAAAATTAACTACCAATTTATATTGTCCGTGTATTCAAATTGCAACCGTCGTTCTTTGACAGTTGTTTGTAATGGCTATTTAACGTCGGGTGCAATTTTTTTTTTTTGAATAATCCCTGACTTTACAGCATAGAAACTGCTCTTGCATCAACAAAACGAACAAAAAACTCAACACTTCAACAGTCTATAAGGCGGAAAACATATTGCAGCCATATGGACACGGTATGCCTGCAGGTAATTTGATAACCCTGTAGCAGCCGGCTGCAGAATCAAGTGCATGAGGCGACGCGACGAGCCAGATTGCCAATGTGATACAGAGCATACGGGTCGCAATTCGGTTTAGATGACAGCACTAGAATTTCTACCATATTACGAGATTAAAAGAGGTCTCAATTATAATGTTCGATTAAATCATGCATATTTTGTATTCTTGTCTACACTAGGTACTACATTACATTACTAACTATCTATAGATACTTATTAATATGTGAATCAAAAACGTTGTACCCGAAAATTACGCGAATTGTCACAGTAAGGTAAAGTTCATATGCAGGAGTGCAGAAAGCTATTATTTTCAGATTAAAATGTATTTCTATGTAAATGAATTATGCTCGAATTTCGAAAACTGGGCGACCACTAGTGTAAATAAATACTGGCAGCATTGTCACGTCAAATCATTTGGCACAGGAGATACGTACTCGGGTCCCAAAAAAAATTACTAAATGTCATTCGCGTACATTTTTTACTTTTCTATGATTGTAGAATGTCACATTGTCCTCTTTTCTGTTGATATTATGCCACTTGTATTTCGGTAAACAAAAACCACTAAAACAGCTTTGTGACTTGACATAGTCAATCAATAACAATGGCTTCAAGTGGAGACAAAACTATAATAACTGTGATGTAATCAATTCTAGTCACAAAAGTAATTTATATTATCCTTCCTTACATCATAATTCAAGTCTCAAGTTTCGATTGAACAATAGAAAACAATTATCCTAGTAAGAAAGAAAGAAAAATTGTTTATTCTGTACCAACGAAACGCACATAACAAAAAAAAATTAGAGGTGTCAAGGGACACCCGGATGGAACGAAGTTCCTTTTTGGTCTTAATTTTTCCCGTCTAGCCCCCTTTCGCAACGCGCGATAAGGAACTTCGCGTTTAAGGGTTTTAAAGCCCATTATCATCATCGTCACCATCGTCATCGTCGTCATCGTCGTCACCATCGTCATCGTCGTCACCATCGTCACCATCGTCACCATCGTCACCATCGTCATCATCGTCACCATCGTTATTGCTTTCTATAAGAGAGAGAGAGACAGACAGAGAAACATGCGCACGCCGCACGGCTTACAATAGCTTACTATGGCAAAAAGTGTCGCTACAACTTTCCGTAGGTATGATATTTTTCCGTTTAGCCCCCTTTCACAAAGCGCGATAAGGAACTTCGTTCCAAAAAAAGATACATAAAATGCGATTATAGATTTTATGATACTTGATGTCGTCGTCTGATCTTAGACATGGCTGTATCTTGATCTGCCTGGCCATTTCACGATACGCCGTAATTTCATGATTAAACTATCTACATCCGTCATCAGCGTCTCAGTAAGCGTTCGACGATTGGATTTGGCATCGAACTGCGATACGCGTAAAAACCCGTAATAACCCTGTCGTTTGCTACCGCTCAGCCGCGTAATAATTCCTACTTGACCTATCCGACTCGAATAATGTTTATTTTAAGATCCTAAAAATACTAAATAGCCCAAAATCTGCGACCAACTTGGATGTACCGGTTGGTCACAGTTCTAACCTAACCTAACTAATTTAGTCGGGGCGCCACTAGCAGTGTGAAATGCAACTATTTGCTTTGCGATATACCCAGTGGTCAGCAGGGAATATCGATAAATAGGGTCCTTTCGTCGAGTTGCCCGATTTTTTATTTGACGCATCGTGATATAACTGATCAAATCATGAAATGGGGGCGTATCGTGAAATAGCCTCGCAAATCACGATATGGTCATTTCTATGATCTGGTCCGATGGCATAATTATATAATATTATTAATCTGAGACGTTTGTGTATAAACGGAAGTACTGTTAGTACTACAAATAAACAATATAATTGTAAAGTTGATATTATGTTCAAAAGACCCAGGTATTTAACTACGTGTTTTCAAGTAATTGCCACGTAAACCACTCAGGACAGAAAGTCCAATCAAAAGCCGTTCCTACAATGGAGTCTTTAACAGATATTTTCCTATCCAGTAGCACAAAGAGCCGACATATTCTAAAATAATCCAGTGGAAGGATGGCTAACTAGACTATTCGCTCGAGCTGTCTAGCGCAGACGGTATGCAAATGCAGGCAATCTCATAACCGTGGTGACGACCATCGCCGGATTGCAGCCAGTATCACACCCTTCTTTTTCTTTATTTTATGAAAGGCGCTATGTATCTACGTTTATTTTATGTGTCCTTGTGGCTAAGTACAGCCGCACGAGTCGATCGATTAATTTAAGCTACGCTTACCACGGTTTTTTTTTTTTTTTTTGGGTGGGAAATCATCAAATAACTTCTCCCGCTCTGGGTGGAGCAGGAGGGCGTGTCAGACTTTTACTGACTAAAACCCACCCGTGTTCCTTCATTAGCCCGTATGCCAGGGGCTGTGGTATCTCTCTCAAACGAACCCACACCCCTGACAGGCATCGGCCCTTGCGGGCCCCATCATTTTTTTGTGCTGACATCTCTTTGAGGCGCGCGTGGAACACAACGCGCCGTCGACTTGGGCTTGGTCCTTACCGGACAGCGAGCTACCCATTACTCGCCGTCCGCAAGCCCATGCCTACGGTGGCCGGAAATCGGCCTGGGATTCCCGACGCCCAGGGCGTCTCCGTATCCTGCGGCGGCTAGGGTCGCGAGGGCGCATATGCTGCCTCTCCCTCACGTGCGCCGCCTCCCTCTTCGCGAGCATCACTGCTTCGCTGAAGGAGGTGACGGCTCCCCATGCCCTCTCGCTCCATACCATGGCCTGGACCAGGGCCGGACGCGAGAGATCGCCGCCGCCGATCGCCTCCACGAGGACACGGCGGTGCTCCGCCCAAGCAGGGCAGACCGCCACCGTGTGCTCCACCGTGTCCTCAGGGCGATCTTCGCAGTGGAAACACCCGGGCGTTTCCTCCCGCCCTATCCGAAACAGGAACCTCCCGAAACAACCGTGTCCGGTGAGGACCTGCGTCAGGCGGAAGGTGAGGACGCCATGCCGCCTCTCAAACCACTCCTCAAAGAGGGGACTTACCGCCGCAATCGTGGCGTGCCCAACGCTTACCACGGTTGGTCCGTGATTGGTTTACAGTGTTCACATACCAAGACCCCTCCGTGCCTCGGAAAGCACGTTAAGCAGTTAGTCCCGGTTGTCTTTCGTGTATCTGCGGCACTTGTTACGGGTCGCTAGTAGCCCGAAAGTCTGACAATAATTTTCATCAAGGGCTATTGTTTTACTCAGTAGCTTGTTTGTAAAGGTCAGATAAGCAGTCGCTTCATGTAAAATACTGGTATTCAGCTGCATCCGGTTAGACTGGAAGCCGACCCCAAAATGCTTATATGCTGATATGAAAGGTGCTATGTGAAAGCATTTGCCACTTTTGGCTAGATCTTGGTAAAGGTTTTATCAAGTTTCAATGAGTGTAAATACCATTACAAACTGCTGCCCGTGGCTTAGTATTTTATTATTATAAAAAAAGGTTTTAAACTTTAATAAAACGGAATTGGTTTTTAACAAGATCTAGGCTAACCGACGAAAAAAATGAAAATAAATTTAATTTTTTTGTTAAAAAGTTTTATTTTATAATTTTTTGTGGCTATGTAATCTACTAATTACTACATCCCCAATTTTTGATAACTTTTTGTAATACACAACTCAGCATTAAAAAATCTGTGAGTGAACAATCAATCATCTCCCTGTTTTCCCTCCCTTAGAGTTGTTTTTTTTTTCTAAATCTATATGGGACCAACTTTGGGGTTCTATACCCTTTCCAATAAAAAAAGAATTATCAAGATCGGACTACTCTGAAAAAAGTTATGCGTGGTCATACATAAAAATAAAAAAAATATATATACGCGTCGAATTGAGTAACCTCCTCAGTTTTTCGTCGGTTAAAAAATTTGACCTATAGCCTATCTTTGAAATTTCATAACGATCGGTTCAGCAGTTTACACGTGAAAAGGTAACAGACAGACAGAGTCACATACTTTCTTTCGTATTTATAGTATTAGAATAGATAGTACAGATTATTAGATTTAGGTACCCTTTTCCATGGTGGATGTTTATATATTTAGGTTAGGGGCTCTACACTAAGGGGTTTATTTATAGACTGATGATTATCAACTGAATAACCCTAATGTGACGTTTAAAAGTCTCTTAACTTTATGCAACGTTTATAAATAAATCCTAGATCTGATAATTTTTCAACAATGAAAGCGTCAACAACTCTTGACAACCTAATTCATATGAAATGTTTTTGCTGGGATTATTTATCACTAAGCGTCATTGCGATGCGTCAAGCGACTGCGATTTGTTCAGCTGGATGGCTGCCCCCTTTAGACAAAATCCCTAGCTACCAATGCATAAATGCTTTCGTCAAGCTGTGTGCTTCTGAATAAATATTAAAGTAGGTAGTGGGCAAGGCAAGCAAACAAGGCGTGTTTACGGTGCCTTCCAAACCTTATACTGTGTCAAATAGTCTTCAATTCAACTTTTTTGGAGTCTGACACATCAGGCTTTAAAAGAGTCGTCGAACAATATTGATAGTACTAAGACTAAGATAGTACGATCAGCTGTGGCCATCTTTAGTTTCTATGAGCTACTTTACCTATGAGTACAGTACTTAAATATATCTCAATTACCTATTATAAAACTTCTGTTGCCGCCAAAGCGGTATAAAAATAGAAAACTCGACAATTTGTACAAGATTTTAGTCACGGGTAAAGTTGCTCATGGAAAGTAAAGACGCAATAGTTATCCGTATACTAACGACTAAGTTCTTATTGAGAATATGGGACATTGTGACGATAACAAACTCAATAAACAAAACTAATAGCAATAACAAGTCTCAAAAAACCAGGTTGAAAAACAAAATATAAGAAGCACTCGATTCTGTCTGGGTCACAGACAATAATTGACAAGCAACGTCCCAACTTAATTTAGTTCAGCTACAAGTCTTGAAAAGTAATAAAGTCATCCATTCTCTGTCTACTAACCACCAATCTATGTATTTATTTGTAACATAGTAATATATTATGTATGGTAAGCCGCAATTCAGTGGCAACAAAACCAGTATAAGTTGGCCTCTTAATAGTAATACCAGCGTATTGCTATCCCAATGCAAGGCCAAGGCATCGTTAAATATAGGAAAGGCCAATGCCTTTCAACATATAACCACACTTGCTCACGAAGAATAAACGATTTCAGAGTTATGTTAACTATAGCTCCAGGTTTTACATCACCAATGTCAGTAATGTCTAAGATGTACTCAGAAAGTACTTATGAATCGAAAAAGTCACGTCGGCTCTTTCCCGGATTTCGACCCACAATCTCGTGCATGATAGGCACATACAACATACGCACTGGGTTATCACGACATAACCCATGAGCGGTCACAACATATCGAAATAACCAAAGAGCCATCACGATACCTACATTCTAAGCAAATAAAAATTCTATTCTATTCTATTCTATTCGATATATCGACATAACTATTGAGCCGTCACGACATATCGTTATTACCATTGAGCCATTCCGACTCATTGACATAACCATTGAGCCATCGCGACATATAAGCCGGCCTCTTATTCTATCGAAACTCCCTACGCTAGGTCGGCTCAAGGTCAAAGTGTTACCTCTAACGTGTAGCCTACTGTACCAAGTTTTATAGACACCTTCATTAAGATTCGGTTTATTATTCCAAGAGTCGTCGACGTAACTTATAATAAACGTCTGAGGGTATTTCCAGAGTCAAGTAATTTATGATTATGTTTGTAGGTAACTAGTCAGAAGACCGAATGTCTGACTGCTTACAAAATATAATACAAGGTGGCAGGGTGTCAAATTGCAAATGGACATGATTCTAGTCCCTCGTAGATATTTTTCGTCAACTATTAAAAAAATCTGATGTTTCATAGAAAAATACAATACTACGCTGTCAAAACAGCTAGTTTTTTTTTTTTTTTTTTTAATATCCGACGATACATTTATACACTGTGGGAGTACATAATGTGCGGTGATGTCCTTGCCACCATGTATAAATAACATCACGCCTATATTCTCCGAAGGGTAGAGCAGATATGTATTTACTTACAATACAACCACATTTCCGACCAACAACACATAGGATAGATACATCCTAATATTTAAATGTTTAGACGTGATGCCTAAAAGAAATGCTTACGACGTAACTTAGGAAAAAATGTGACCAACCCAACTGCAAAGAACTACGTGAATAAGTAGCAATAGTGTGACAAGACAATGAGAAAAACACGAAAATTTTTTCAATTAAGCCGTCGAACTGAAATTTAAAGCGCTCTAAAGCACTAATACCTTTACAATCACTCTTGGAATGTGAAAAATCCGCGCAATCTACACGGTTTGCCTTCAGAGCAGCCAGCACCCTGCATGGTAGCTCAGGATTCCAACTTAACGCAAGTCATCGTGTAAAGGCCCTTCAATTTCACTTTCTACCCTAACGTTACTATTGGCTGTTTTCTCGAACTTATAACATTCAATTTTTATTTTTACTATTTAGACTGTTTTGTTACTTAATTATTCTGCTCGCGACTTTGTCTACGTGAAATTTCTGAAGTCCAATTCTACTAATTAAAAACGTTCGCAGTGTCATCTCGGCGACAATCGAATTTCAAAAATTTGACAAAAATGTATAGGAATTTTTGACAGATTGACACTGAGATCAGACTGTGAACGTTCTTAAAATTAGTAGAATTGCCCCTCTGGTCCCTGACCCACCCTGTCGCATTCAGTAAACTTCGATTTTGCTTAGCGTTCTTTAAGGCTTTTTTTTTTCTCGGCTACTAAAGGGCCATAAGCATGTATATAGCTTATACCTGTCTCAAGAATTGGGCTATCAAATGCAAAAAGCGTTTTTTTCAAATCTGGTCGGTTATTCCAAAGATGAGTGCGTTCAAACAAACGTATTGAACGTAACCTTAACACGCCACACACACACCACACACATGCTAGACACCACACAAACTTTACACATCCATACATACACTCATAAAATACCATACTTGAAACCACCTCTCTAGTCTCCACTTTAGAATTCGTATCCTGAACCTCAAGATACACACCGACGGGTTCCCAGATAACTGTGGGAGGGGTTCACATCGGCGTCGAGTCGACGATGAAGTACTTGGGACTCGTCCTCGACAGCCGGTGGAACTTCGCGGAGCATTTCCGCCGTTTGGCTCCCAGACTGGAGCGGGCCGGGGCTGCGTTGAAGCGGCTCTTGCCCAATCTAGGGGGGCCAAACGCCTCCTGCCGGAGGCTCTACGCGGGGATCGTGCGGTCCATGGCCCTATACGGGGCGCCGGTGTGGGCGCCTACATTGAGGCGCCAACCAGCTCGCAAGCTGAGGGCGCCCCATAGGGTCATGGCGATCAGGATGATCCGAGGATATCGCACGATCTCCGGCGAGGCTGCGGGCCTCCTTGCCGGATTACCACCATGGGATCTGGAGGCAAAGGTCCTCGCGCAAATATGGGAGTGGCGCGAGGAGGCCAAACGCCGGGGCGTAACTCCGCTACCGCAGGAAATCGCGGCACAGCGGACAGAGCTCCGGCGGGATCTCATGGTGACATGGAGAGAGCGATTGTCGCAACCCAGTGCTGGGCACGCCACGATTGCGGCGGTAAGTCCCCTCTTTGAGGAGTGGTTCGAGAGGCGGCATGGCGTCCTCACCTTCCGCCTGACGCAGGTCCTCACCGGACACGGTTGTTTCGGGAGGTTCCTGTTTCGGATAGGGCGGGAGGAAACGCCCGGGTGTTTCCACTGCGAAGATCGCCCTGAGGACACGGTGGAGCACATGGTGGCGGTCTGCCCTGCTTGGGCGGAGCACCGCCGTGTCCTCGTGGAGGCGATCGGCGGCGGCGATCTCTCGCGTCCGGCCCTGGTCCAGGCCATGGTACGGAGCGAGAGGGCTTGGGGAGCCGTCACCTCCTTCAGCGAAGCAGTGATGCTCGCGAAGGGGGAGGCGGCGCACGTGAGGGAGAGGCAGCATATGCGCCCTCGCGACCCCAGCCGCCGCAGGATACGGAGACGCCCTGGGCGTCGGGAATCCCAGGCCGATTTCCGGCCACCGTAGGCATGGGCTTGCGGACGGCGAGTAATGGGTAGCTCGCTGTCCGGTAAGGACCAAGCCCAAGTCGACGGCGCGTTATGTTCCACGCGCGCCTCAAAGAGATGTCAGCACAAAAAGTGATGGGACCTGCAAGGGTCGATGCCTGCCAGGGGTGCGGGTTTGTTCGAAAGAGACACCACAGCCCCTGGCTTAAGGGCTACTGAAGGAACACGGGTGGGTTTTAGTCAGTAAAAGTCTGACACGCCCTCCTGCTCCACCCAGAGCGGGAGAAGTTATTTGATGATTTCCAACCCAACAAAAAAAAAAAACCTCAAGATACAGACTAACGAGAATAAAATCTACCTGATAAAGTCTGCACAGCAACCGTCATCAATATGTCTATACTCTCTTCTTGATTATGAGAAGTTATAAGATGCAGATTGCGAGATTTAAAATATTGTCAAAGGTAAAATACTTTTTTAAGAATATGACAGTTTCAGCTCCAAATGTCGGTCCTTCATAATTCAAATGCTTCTTGAAAATGCACGCAACAAAAACATAACGTTTTTCTTTTGTTTTAGCATTCTAGAATCGTTAGTAGCGCCTGATCTCTCGACTGCAGACGCCCCAAGAATTCGTATCAAACCAATTTGGTGCGCGCCACAAATCGCGCAGTCACCGCCTCGTACAAATGCACTGACTGTCTGTTTGAAAACTATTACGTACGCAACCTTGAAGCTTTTCAGGTAAAAAGATTAAGGAATATACCAGAGATTTACAAATAGGAGTATTGCTGACTTCAGTCCTTGCAGGAGAAGATTAGGGCATCGGTATTACAATGCTAATGTGATTAGAAAAGTAATTTATTTAAAATGTTAAACCCAATATGATCTCTACAAATGAAGAATTAACACTCGTTTCTTCACCACATCTTTCGTCGAAAATGTGTTAAGACATACGTCATCTCAACACATGTTTTACAATAATTCTCTTTTCAACCAAGTTTTGTATTCCGAAACAGCAAACATCATTTTTTAAGTTAGTAAAATGGTGATAGATTAAAATTTTAAACCATATAATTGTATCAGAGCTACAAATAGACTAGATAATGTTTTACTGGCAGTCCTCGTAGCCCGATCAGTATGCGCCCCTGCAATTGCCCGGAAAATTATATTAGGATCAAACTCAATTTGGTGAGCCCCGCAAATCACGCACTCGCCACCCTCGTATCGAAATGCACTATCTGGCAGTTTTAACCCTTTTGCTGTACAAAATACACAGGGCGTGGCTCGGCTTTCATGTGGGAGTCCTGATCCTATCACAAGATGTATGTATATCCCTTTTGATTCCGAACTCCGTTAAAAATAATGAGTCGAACAAAATTGAAGGAGTAATTTGAAATTGGAATTTCCATCATATGTTAAGTGCAAGGATACTATTGACAGCGAGGTAGTAATTTAACATGAATAATAAAGAAAAGATATCAACGTTCATGAAAAAGCAACCGAATTTAATAAGTCTATTCTCATGCAACAGTAAATTATGCTTAACCTAAAATTACACTTGAACACGAAAAACCAGTCGTGAGCGATAAACAATTTCGAACAACTATCAAACTAAATGCAAAGCTAAAAGAATCATGACGTTTTTATTTTAGAGAATTTAAATTCTGATCAGAATCTAGTTCCACAAATGCCCCCACAAATTCGTTCCAAATTTAATTTGGAATGCGCTGCGAATTCCGCAGTCACCGCCCTACCCTACTACATTATGTGACACTTTTGATCCTTTTACATATCGCGTCGGATCATAGATTTAGATTGAAGGGCTAGAATGTATTTATAGATTCCTATGGCTATAGCTAGAAGTACCTACTTGATGACTTCAGTGTGCATATAGCTAAGCTATTGGAAAATATTCGTAGCTAATTAGGTACTTTTATTTAAAATTGATTAAAATTCGAATTTTGTTTTGAAAATTCGAAAATTTGTGACATCTGGCAATCCGGACTGGGCCCGCGTGGTGTATGGTCCACTCTTACTCACAGAGTGGAGGCGTGTTTACCAGCGTTGGGAACATTGTAGGCTGATTATTTGTTCATTATGTTTAGGGCTTGTTCTCGTGCATATTGCTTTATTGTTTTACAAGCTATAACGGTTTGTCATGCATTAATTATCAAATTTAGCAGCTTTTCAATCAGTGTATACCTAGTTATTTTACGAAAGCTATGACGTACCTATGTACTATCAAGATTCACTAATGCAGTCGCATACTAAGGGCTATATTGCTATGAAGTGGCGGTCCAGGCCGTACCTACAGCTGTGTGTATAAGTGATGTATTAACACAAAACTCACCGCTCTACTCACACACTGGCGTTACTCTTTGTATTTTATACATACCGTCGGCGACGACAGACATGACCTTGGTCGGTTCATACCATTGCTAAAATTTACTTTTATAATTTGAGTTCCGGTAGCGTGCAGCGTATCGTCTTGGATTAAGAAACTCATAGGTCTGGGTTCAAATCTCGCGATGAAGCTTTAATTTTTCTTTTCAACAATCATCTTCATCTGTTCTTTTATTTTTCGATTTATTAATATACCAGAATAATAATGTAACAAATTTGTTTTATTACTCGTATTGTTATTTAAATAAAGGTTTAACAATAATAAATGATTACAAAATGTTTATTCGTTATAACTTCATGAAGAATGTATAAAAATAACTAATAATAACTTCTTGTTAAAACAGTTTATTTTCTCATAAAGAACAATTTATTGAAGTAAATAAGCTAGTTGGTGAACTATGATAATCAGGCTATTGTATCTTAGTAATATAATAATATTGTGCTGATTACTACTGTGTGTCGGTACTCTAAATAAATCACAATATTCTACAAAAATCTACCCACGTAAAAGTAACAAATGCAGACAAGTTGTCACAATACAATTAAATGACTCAGTAGTACTACTTTTATTCTACTGCGAGTGAGTTCGTTTTAACTCAAACCTCAAAGTTAACAAATCGTATTTAATAGGACTTAAAGAGGTTATAGCTTAAGTGTTCATTTTCATTCCGAAAAGAAGATTGAAACTAAACCTCAAAATAATCCAGATTACGGATAAGACAAAATATTATTTGAATATTACTAAAATAAATAAATATTTGTAATTTATAACTTAATGTTAATGTTTTTTCCGTTAACTATGTTTTTTAAGCTGATTCTCGAGCTGGTTTGCCATGATGCCTTGTTTGCCATGAACCTTCTGCGTGGAGTGCACGGCGCACGGTTCGTAAAGATGTGTCGAATAATTCGGCAAAATGTCTTGTCGTTTTGAAACCACTTGTTTCATATTCGCTGAACGTGTGCCTGTTATAGGAGCTGGGGTCTTCCACTTTGCTTTCCACGGGCAAGGCTACCGCCTTCCTCATATCTTTTCACCCACCGACTCACAGTATTTCACTAAAACAAAAAAGGGGTACTGTTAGGCTACTAAGCAAAATACACACTTTATGTATTACCTACTATTTAGAAACAAAATTATTTAAAAGGGCAATTTCACATAGATATTAAGTTTATTGTTATTTTCATCGTTCTATAATCTAGGAAATAAATTTACATTGAAGTTTTATATTTTTATTCTATTTAGACATTGTGATATTTATAAAACGTTTAAAAATAACTACAAGGATCAGCAGTTACACTTTAATTAAATAAATGTTTAATATTTATATTTAAATCATAATACTCACACTCAGTCCGGTTTCATCACATAGGTATTTGTGATATAGGTATTAAGTCCACTTTTATGCAGCGCAATAATATTCGCTTTCATTTCTATATTTAAATTTGCTTACATTTTAAAATGAATTAGAAGGACGCTAATAGATGAAACACACGTCACTAGCACACAATTATCAACCAACACCGTTCTATAAGTCGCGGTGAATGAGTCGTAAATCATTTAAATTTATTTAGGTTTCTGTGGGTATAATGATAAAGTTTTACGAGTTTAGTGAATAAGAAGAACAGAACAAGAAACTATTCTCAAAAGTGATTTTTAAAACAATAAAAAGACTATCACACAGCGAGTGGGATTCGAAACCGCGACTCGCTGCGCTCAAACGCGATAATCAAGTGCAGTAACCGCTCAGCTATCATGCCATTTGCTTTAACGGTTGAATTTAGGAAATACATTCATTCGTAAACGTATGAGAGTGTGTGTATATAGTATTATAGCCTATAGAAATTGCTTATTATAAGAAGGTCGTAAGTTAAAGCGAAGTGTCAATCTATTGCTTTTTGAGATTGGGGCACCATTAGTGAGGGCTACTGTACCTACACGTTATATACCTTTTCAACAATAGTTTTTTGTTCTAAACAAAATATGAAAATAAATGGTACGTTTTAAACTCCAAAAACATAAAAGCCACGCTGTAGCTCTAAAAAAGGGACATCAATAAATAACCCTTTAATTGCTAAAGTTTACAGCGGTAAAAATTGAGCGGCCATTTTGTTAAAAACGCAATAAAAACTTGAATAAAAACGTAATATTCCATAAAGTTGTGAACGTTTTCAGTCACGGAATGTTCGCGATGTTTATCTATGAGTATTTACACAGACGGACGAACAAGATGCCATAAATATTTCACTAACTGATTTCTGTCGTGATTCAAAGCAGTATGGCTGCGGGGTCGTGGGTTACGGTGAACTATCACGGAGTTTATGATTGAAAAGTTTTTATTAAATGTTCTCTTGTGGTTGGAATTGACATAATTATGTGCTGGTACTTATGGTGCGACTGTGAATAAATTGTAGTACTAGGATTGAGCGACACGATAACTGACACGTATTATCTACATGCCGTCTGTTTGGGACAGGTCAGCTCAAAGCGGCAATGGCTTTTTCTTCAAATGGCCTTTCCAGACATGGCCCTGCATTCATTAATAGACTCGCATAAAATTCTAATAAACTTAAAGCATTTATTTCAATTAAACCTTTAACAGGCACTTTCGAATCGTCAAACAAAAATCGAAATTGAAGCTAGGTGCCCATTCCAAAACGTAGATCTCTATGGAAAAGAACGGGCAAGAAACTCCAAGGACACTCTTTTAAATCAATTGTATTACAAAATTTTGGTAACATTATTCTTGGTGCTTCTATATGTGAGAGCAATTTAAAAAATAAAAAAAAATATAAGAATCAAATAATAATACGTTCGGACTTCAAAAGGCACCATGACCTCTAAGTTTGTTTCGAAATTTCTTCTCAAGGATCAGTCAGCTAGCAAACGGTGCCATTGTAGTTTTTAAAATATTTACCAACAAAGTATTGACGTGTAAAAGATCTACATACATAAATAAACATTTCATTTCAATGATTTTTCGTTTTGTCTGAAGCTTACTTGGCTTTAATTTTGGCTTTAATAAAAATATATGAAGCCTTTGAAAACTTAAATCTTGAGCAGCATTTGATCAAAATAATTAAATAATCCTATTTGAATAAAATCTCATCTTAATAACACATTTTTTTTCCCAACCACAGATTAAAATTCAAATCAAACTTATAAGTCAACGACCAGACTGAAGCCATTAAAACAAACAATAGAATATACTAATTTCAGCTGTGCTTGTCCTAAAAAGAACTTGGACGACATTATGCAAAACGGAACGGATTTAAGAATCAGCTGGTCCGGACAGTGTTTATGCTAAATGGGCAAATTAATCTTGGCTGTGGTCGGATTTCTCGCATAGTAAATCTTGGACACCCTAACGACGTCCTCCATATGTTGGTACTCGAATAGTTTTACTATGCATTGTATTCAGAAATCACTCGGGACAAATGATTTATTAATTGTTCTGCGTTTATTGAAATATGTTTTTACTATTTTGTCAACTAACTTTCAGCACTGGTGTCCAGTTCTTATAAAAATGTTATAGATAGGTTGTTTCGTTATGTTGATATTTAGCAGTCAAAAGCCAGATAAAATCACATTAAAAACTAGGTACTGTAGAGGTTGTTCCACCTTGTTTATTCGTACTTTCGTATTTAAATAAAACAACCAATAAATTCCATCCCAAAACAATTCAACGAGTAAATGGAAACGGTAATATACTCGAAAACATATATTGAAACTCACATTTTATTTCGGTATTTCGCCAATGCGGATTAAAAATCAACAGCGGCCGAATAGTGGGGCCATGCAATTAATCTTACCGGAGTTGTCCGAGCGCTGTCCGCTGTCCGGGACTGTCCTGCGAAGGTCGTAAATCTTGGACACCCGCGTCCTGTCCGGTATCGCGCTGCGCATACAAATATTCCAGTTCGTGTATAATAGAAAATTCTTTGGGAAATGATTTCAATTTACTTGTCCTTGTTGAAAAGCGTGTTGTTTTAATGTCGCATGCTTTGCAGCTTCACGGCTGAGATTATAAGCGACATATTCTCATTCGTGTGGTCAACTCTTGCTTGGCCATAGTTCAAAATATATGGAATATTGGTACCTATAAAAGATGGGCCATTACAAAGAAAAAGATGTGAAATTATACTTTTGGTTCTTCTATATTTTATTTTATTTTCAGCAGCTACAAGTTGAATACCTACCTATTTTACTGAACAATGAAAAATATGAGACTACTAGCGTTTGCCACCGGCTTCGCCCGTGTGGAGTGCGAAAATTATCTCACGTGAACGTGCCAACGTAATAAAAAGTATTTTAGGTTTTAAACTATCTGCGTGCTAAATTTCATCCAAATCCGTTCAGCCGCTTTTACGTGATTGTATAACAAACACCTAAACAAATAATCTTTTACTATATAAATACTCTTACTTTAATAATATCAAGTAGGATTATCCATATATTAACATAAGTGTGTTTCATCACCATCATCGTCATTTCAGCCAAAAGACGTCCACTGCTGGACACAGGCCTCCTCCAAAAGGGGGGTTTTGCCATAATCGCCACGCTGGGCAGGCGGGTTGGCGATCGCAGTATGGTGGTAAAATGCATAGAGAACGCTGCTGCCCATTCTCTAGTAAGTCCCTTAGTCGCCTCCTACGACACCCACGGGAAGAAATGGGATGGTGCTATTCTTTACGTCCGGCACCACACTGTGTAAGTGTGTTTAAGTTGTCTTTATTTTTATCGCTGAACAAAGAAACGCGATAATCGTAATTAGTTTTGCAGTTGCAAGACAAAGAGTTCTCACTCCGATCCGTTGGCGACAATACTATTCCAGATGTGACCTCTTTAACACTAATACGAGTACGGCTTCAATGCAATTTTTGCAACGAGATCGCAAAAGTCCATTAAATAAATAAGGAAAACAGAAGTTCTACTGTCAGAAACAAGGTAAAAAGCACCTTCTCACATAGCAATCCGTTGCTTAATTAATCGCAATCAACACTGGCTATCATACAGGATAAGTTTTTAACCAGTGTGCAAACTGTAGCCACGAATTCAGCACATCATTCTAGAGCCCCTACCGCAAAAATTTTTCGTCAGTTATACAAAAAGAAAGAAGCTGTTTTATAGAAAAGTGCAATACCTACGCGGTCAAAATGTATGGAACAGCTGATTTAATTTGATTTGTTTTTTTTTTTTTTTTTTGCTATGCAGTTTGGCGGAGGTAAATGTAAATTATACAAACTGTTTTTTTGTGTATAAACACTGTTCATTTTTTTTAATTAGGTATCGAAACATTAACCTGCCTTCACGTCAAGCAATGTAAAACATTGTGGAAGTTTTATATGTTGAATACGCGGCTTTTGGTGTTTTTATTTTTTAATGTGCGTCTTGCTCGTGTAGAATAAACTTCATACGTTTTTGAAGATGCAATATTAATATGGTCCTTCTGCACATATTACTTGTGCATGTCATAATATTAAAGTGTAATGGAGGTAAATAAGTAAAATGACCGTTATATTTTATTATTAAGTGTTTTAACATCTCACCATTAGCTTTTTCAGAATTGTGCTGGCTTGAAATATATTCCATTATTCCGTATAACCTATACCTACATTATCTTTTTGCTAGTAGTTACGGGAATATTCGCTAGAATAATTTACGAATGTATCCTACATATTGTGTTAAATTGTTTTGATGTCATTGGGTGGCCACCCAACTGATTAATTATGAGAAGTTTTTCATATTTGAAAGAAATAAAACATTATTGTGTCCCTAAAAAAAGTCATAAGCTGGGCGAAAGTCTCCCCACAATGGAGGCGCGGGCTTGCGGACGGCGAGTAATGGTAGCTCGCTGTCCGGTAAGGACCAAGCCCAGGAGGGAGCGCGCCTCAAAGAGATGTCAGCACCAACTGGTGGGGTCCGCAAGGGCCGATGTCTACCAGGGGTGCAGGTTGTTCGAAAGAGTTACCGTGGCCCCTGGTATACAGGCAAGTGAAGGAACACGGGTGGGTTTTAGGCAAAAAAAGTCTGACACCCAGAGCGGGAGAAGTTATTTGATGACATTCTACCAAAATGGGTGCCTGAAGACGAAAAAAATAATTAATCTATCTATATTCCCATACTTACCTTTTTCAAATTCATCAAACTTTAATTGCCTTCTCGAAACAAAACATGATATCTCACGTGCCAAGATTCGCTGTTTGCTGCTTCGACACGAAGAAGGTATCGCTGCCTGTTGGCAGAAAATCTATTTAAATAAAAGAAAACTTCTGACTGCCTGACTCATCAACGCTCAGCCCAAACCCTTGAACTTAGAAAGCTGAAATTTTGCACAGAGGTTCTCTTTATAGTGTAGACAAAGAATTAGGAAGGATTTTTCGAAATTCAACCACTAAAGGAGATAAATAGGGGATGAAAGTTCCGCGCGACCGAAGCCGTTGGCAAAAGCTAGTCAAAAATAAGTAGGTAGTTAGTTGCAAACCTGAAACTTACACAAAGACGTCCATACAATCGCGATACACAAGCTCGAAAGATACAATACAAAACGACCCTTATTACATAACCTTACTCTCATTATCGTCACTCAAAAGGATAGGAAGGTCGTTGCCCTTACCCCAAACATATACACTTGAAGACGATTCGTAATTTTACATTCCCTTCGCTTTTAGCTGAATGAAATCCTACGCGGATCACGAAGAGGACATGGAAACGTTATTAAGGTTACACTCAAGAAATGTCGCGGTTTTGTTATGGAACTAGCGTTTTGTGTAATGGGAAGAGCTATTAGGAACGGAGCAATGATGGCCTAGTGGCAACGTCCGCGACTTATGATTTGAAGGTTTAAACCCAGACCGGCGTTTTACTTTGCGTAAATTATTTAATCACCACTGCTCTTAAAACGGTGAAGGAAAATATCAAAAGGAAACCGGCATGTCCTAGAACCAAAAATTCACAGACATGTGACATCCACCAATTGGGCCCACGTAGTGGATTACGGCCCACTTCCTCTCGCAGAGAGGAGGACAGTGTCTCAGCAGTGGGAACATTAAAGGCTGATTATGTACCTATGTAGGATCGGAAAATGGAATGGAACCAGTTTTTATTTTTTTTATCTTAGGAAGTTTCGGAATACCTACGGTTTGCCAAAATTGAAGCTCATACACCTAGTCGGAGTTAAGTGGGTATTGGGTTTATACAAATCAAAGAATCAAAGATCTGAAGAGTGTTTTAGTGATTTATGAAATAACGACAAAAATTATATACTTGCCTTTCGGTGAAATATATTGACAAAGATTAGGCAATCCTAGAAAGCTATTTCAAAGACATAAACCTTTTAAATTGTTTCACAAGATAAAAATTATAATTTATTTAATCCTAAGCTTTGCCATTCAAAGTCAGAAATCATATGTTAAAATCTGAAAACACTCGCTCCGGAACTTTAAATCTGTTTAAACCCACTTATAAATCTATGCTAAGCTATTCGTATGTCATCATGACGCAAGGCCATTTGCTCAAGCACCGCCATTTTGTATGTGAACAGCCATTTTGTATTAACGAAAAAACGCGTTTTAATCTGAAGTTAATATGTTTTACTGTTGCGTTCATTTTACAGCTTATGCATAAAATTAGGTATTTTTAAACAGAGGGGTACTCGTAATTGTTATTGTTAAACAGATCAGTAATTGCGTAATACACTACCAGTAGGAATTTCTGTGATTTTGACGGTTCAACAGCATTCATTGCATTATTTACCTTGGTGATTATTATTTTAATCCATTTTATTTTCTTTAATACATATCAAGTATATTTTTAAATATGTAACGTACTCAGTCTATAACGTTCCCACTGCTGGGACACAGGCCTCCTCTCAGTGAGAGAGAGTGGGCCGTAGTCCATCACTCGGGCCCAGTGCGGGTTGGTAGATGTTATATGTCTTCGAATTTTTAGTTCTAGGACATGCCGGTTTCTTCACGATGTTTTCCTTCACTTTGTGTAAATAATTTCATCACCACTGCTCTCAAACGACTGATGAAATTATTTACACAAAGTAATGCGCCTGACTGGGTTCGAACGCACGACCTACAACTCGTAAGTCGCGGCCGTTACCACTGGGCCACCACTGCTCTCATTTTTAAATATTTTTACACAATGATTACAAAAACATTTAAAAATATTAAAATAGTGGCCCATCGGCATCAGGAGCATGGTCCAAGATGCCGGTGGTCACGACTGTAGAGAAAGGAAGCTCCTGACTATGCGTGCCGTATCTAGGAGTACTGCTTTCTGAATCAAGCCCTTGATCCAGCCGCGCAATGAGATCCTCCTGAGGTGTTGGTCGAGGGTCTTCGCTATTAGGCCATTTACTGTAATGATTATCGGTACAATGATTGCTGCGTCCACGTCCCACATGTGGACAACCTCGTGAGCTAAGTCAAGATACTTGATTTTCTTATCTTGCTCAGCTTTCACAAGATTCTCGTCATGAGGGACAGCAATATCAACAATCATTGCATGACGCTCTCGGCGATCTATCACCACAATATCAGGCTTATTGGCTTCTCATATTAATTATTATCAATCATGTTGATTCTCTGATATTTTAATTATTGTAAATATTAAACTCTGATTTGACAAATAGGTATATTTTTATTCTAAGAAAGAGGAGAGGGGGAAACCTATCTACATCACAATTCCTATCTGGTTAGGATAGGAACGATAAATCGGGTCAGGTTAGGAAGAGGTTTACGTTCGGAACAAATTTTCTTTTTTTTTTTCAAGTTCCTAACCTAACCCGCTACCGGGTTAGGATTTCGGGTCAGGTTCGGAATAAACCAACGCAAGGCCATTTGCTCAAGCACCGCCATTTTGTGTGTGGACAGCCATTTTGTATTAACTGAAAAATGCGTTCAAATCTGAAGTTAATATTTATTTTACGATTGCGTAAAATTTCACAGCTTAAGTATAAAATGACATATTTTTAAACAGAGACGTAATTGCATAACACAGTACCAGTAGGAATGGGTTTCATTTTGGCAGTTCAACAATATTCATCGCGTTATTTACGTTGTTGAGCAGACAATTTTTGCGAACATATGAAGCAATGGATTAGCAAAATACTCCAAACTGGTCCCGATTTTGAGTGATCGTGCGTTACGGAATTATGGTGCAGGATCTTTAAGAATTGAATAACTTTGTATGAAGCTGTTTGTTTGAGATTGTGTACTAGGTTTGTCTCACCTAACTCAACACAATTATTATTAAATAGCTTAGCTTAAATTGAATTTGCTTGCGTTTTCATAAACTTGAAAAAGTTCAGCAAGACCAAACGTTTTCTGCTATTCCACTCTCATAAAAATTAAGCTGCCTCCGAAAGCAACCAGCCCGTTTTTTAAATAGAAACTAATGTAAGTAGCATTAACACTTCCAAGGCGACGTCGACGTTGGGAGCATTCATGCGAAGTAAGCTGGCACCTTCGTATATTGCCACAACAAAATCATTATTCCGTCTACGGCGACCTGAGTAAACGCAATAAATTGAAATAAACCTTCACGTTGCATTCCTACAGACGCCCCGACGCGTCGCAACGAATAAATAAGGCGGTTGCAACAGAATTGAATTAAATTTTATTTTTAAAGTGTGGATGATATTGTTGAATGGTTTCGCTATACATGCTTAGGTTTTCCTTTTGTTTTCATGAATTGGTACTTATGTATTCTTCTTCTTATTACAAAAGAAGACTTTTAGTTCGATCTAGTTTAAACCACCAAGCCAGTTTTTGAATGAAGGACCCAATATGTATAGAAATGATGTTCTTTTTATAAAACTGACAACGTGGTGCTAAGTTGTCATTTTTGTAACTTTAATCCGATCGAAATAAAGTTGGAAATGCAAAAACTGGCTCAGAGCTTTAGGCTGAACTAAAGTTAGATCACTTTTTGTAATCAGACTGATTTTGTCGATGTTTACCTACGGAGGTTAGGTAAGTAGGTTTATTTAAGTAGATACCTATGTTAAATTCATCGAGCAGGCTTTTCCTCATATTTAAAACCGTTCTCATTCTAGTCATCGATCTCATCTCAGCGCCAATCGATGTAAAAACTTCTCAAAAATTTCAGCCAATTCGCACTGGGCCCAGTGGTTTCTGGCCCACTCCGTCTCACAAAGCGGAGGCCTGTGTCCCAGTAGTGGGAACATTATAGGCCGATTATGAATCCGCGAATCAGTTGATGATTAAATAACATCAGCAAGTTTTTCGAAACCGTAAGCAATATAAGCCACATAGTACCACTCAAAAATATTAAAAGATCCATCCATTTATCAAATATCCAATTTAAATTCATGCTGAAATATTATACTACAAAAATAATTTTAAACCGCCGACATTACAGTTAATTAAATGAGTAAGTAGACTGGCGACCGCATAGCCAGAGAATAAATTGTTAAAATTGTTAAAAACATACAGATAGACTCATTAATTCGTTTATGAATGAACGAAATATGCCTCCCGGCTGATTCACGTATTAATTACTCGAAGTCTTATTAGCATTATTTTGTATTATTATAGCTTGTAATTTTATTGGATCTTTGTTTCAGCTATTAATGCAATAGGTCAGTTTACAAAAAAAAAAAAAAAAGACTGGATGACCGGGCCTTGCTCGGTTTTTTTTTTTTGTTTGAGTTTTTCTAAAAAAATCTAGCTAGATCGATCTTTCGCCCCCGACACATACTAAATTTCATGAAAATCGTTGGAGCCGCTTCCGAGATTCAGATTATTTATACACATTTATACATATATACATTGTGTGTTCTGAAAATAACGGTAATAATTTAATTTCGCGGGTTTGGAGAGTCCAATTGCCATTTTTTTTTTTGTTATTTTGGTATAAAAGCCCCTGAAGTATAATAATTTTTTCAGCTATATTCATTGCTTACTTTGTCTGTGGCAGCCGCTAAGGTTGGACGTGTTTTTATGAAGTTCAGCGATTTTCGTTTGTTAAAAGAAATGGATCAAAGAATTTGTATCAAATTTTGCGTAAAAAATGAAATAAAGTGTAACAAAGTGTGTAAAATGTTAACAAAGGCATAATGGTGAGTCTGTTATGAGTAAAACAAGAGTACGACAACATTAATGTAGACAAGTATACAAAAATATTTTTCAGAAAACGAAAATTCCCTTTATTTTTTTGAACACACCTCGTATACAAGAATTGCTCGCTTAAAGGTATTAGAGACATCAGAACATTCTTAATTTGTTTTTGAAATTCCGGTGTGTTTTTCAGTTTACATGATGTAATTATCTATGCAAGTGCTATAACGCTACAAAACGTGTTTCTTTGCAGTTTCTTGACCATTGGAAATCATTTCGGAACCTTTGAAACTGCAGAAGTTTTCATATAGGTACATTTTTTCTTCTAGCAGTGTTGTGACTCAGTTCAGTGTTAACAGCCGCATGGGTCGGTCGATCAGGATAAGCTACGCTTGCCGCGTTTAGTCCTTGGATGGGTGACCATCTTTACATACCAAGACCCCTCCGTGCCTCGGAAAGCACGTTAAGCCGTTGGTCCCGGCTGTCATTTGTGGATCTTTGATTGAAAGTCTGACAACCAGTCTTACCAAAGGGTATCGGTTACCAAATAACCGGGTTGTGGAGGCCAGATAGGCAGTCACTTCATGTAAAATACTGGTATTCAGCTGCATCCGGTTAGACTGGAAGCCGACCCCAACATAGTCCCCCCCGAGTGGGTTCCCGCATTGTCGTTGCGGGGGGGCTCAGTAACCGTGGATGCCGGCCACGGTGAAGCCAAGAGGAACCCAAAGGTGGGGCCGCTCGTCAGGGCTTTTGCCTCAAAGCCGACGACGTAGCGGCCAAAAAGTAGGTTGCGGTGAGGTGCACCGCAACTGAGGTGGGCTGCGATGTCGAATGGGAGGCATCGCGGCTGAGGGTTACGGGCTGCGGTAGAGGAGGGGTGCCGGTGCTTCTGAGCAGCGCTCTTCCCTTCCGTGGCCTGGACGGGGCCGCCACCGTTTGATGGCGGACGCGGTGGGGCCGCAGGGGAAGAGGAGTGTCGGTATAGCGTTAGCCGCTCTCCCTATCCTCTGCGGCCGAAAAGTGGTAGACGGGACGGCGCGTTGTGTTCCACACGCGCGCCGTCAAAGATGTCAGCAACCACCGATGGGGTCCGCAAGGGCCGTTGCCTGCCAGGGGTGCGGGTTTGTTCGAAAGAGATACCACGGCCCCTGGTATACGGGCTACTGAGGGAACACGGGTGGGTTTTAGTCAGTAAAAGTCTGACACGCCCTCCTGCTCTACTCAGCAGGAGAAGTCATTTGATGATTTCCCACCCAAAAAAAAAAAAAAAAAAAAAAACCCCAACATAGTTGCGAAAAGGCTAGGCAGATGTGATGATGATACATTTTGTAATCAGTTTTTAACTAACCTATTGAATTTTTTTTGGATGAAAATACCAGTTCGGAAGGGTAACTTGAACCCATTACGCGTAAAAAGGAAATTGTTTGAAGCTTGCTAAGCATAACTCACCCACAGAGTACCTATGGTTGAGCGGTTATGGTATTGGTTTTAGTACAGTGTTACATCAAAATACATTTAAAATCTTCAGCAGCAGAAAAATATATAGATACATAAGTCCCTCGATAATCCAATTCCCGTGGTGTATCGAGCGTAGAAAGAACAAATAGTACCAATCTGAGCTGTACATAGTAACAGAGATGAATTACGTTTAGACTGAACGTCTACCGCTGAATGAACTAACCTAAAACGTTTACGTTTAAGTTATTCAAAGAAGATGAAAGTAAAGCTTTTATGGCTCCAAAACTTGATAGCGATAAACATAATATCATGATTGTATTCCAGAAGGGTTGATCAAATGTGCTTAGTACCTACACTACGTTTTGTCAGTAATGTTTAGGACCCATGTTCTTTTAATTGTACAGTCGCCAGCAGGTCAAGCTATCCCAAACTGTCAAATTTTCCCAATTGAGCATAAACCTTATTCCTTTGTGATAAAGTTGAAAAACGATCAAAGAAATTTGACAGATTGGGGTTTGATGTGCTGGCCTCTGTACATTGGCATCTTGCACTTCGCTATTACCAACCCGCACTGGGCACGCGTGGTGTATTACGGCCCAATCCCTCTCACAGAGAGGAGGGCTGTGTCCCAGCAGTGGGAACATTATAGGCTGATGATGATGACTTCGCTATTGCTCTATTATTATTTTCATAGGCTTTGTATGTTGTAATGTTTTTTTTATTCCTAAATGGGCCAGCTCTTGACCTCGATCACGCCTGATGAAAAGTGATTGATGAGATGATAGATCGAACGTGCCCAGAAAATTGCTGTTCACTCTTGTTTTGAAGGTGGACGGGTTAAATGTGGAAGGGAACACAGACGCAGGCAGAGAGTTCCATATTTTGGCTATGCGCATGATAAATGTGGAGGAGTAGCTCTGAGAACGACTGGTCGGTATATCAACCAAGTGCGGATGGTACCCTGCAGTGCGTTTGGTAGTCCGGTAGTAAAACGGCGATGGTCGGATCAGGTCGTGGAGCTCCTGCGCACACTCTCCAAAGTGCAGTCTATAGAAGACGGATAGGCAAGCAACATTACGCTGATGAGCCAAGTTGTGAAGCTCAGCCACCAACGTTTTGTCGTCTATGAGCCTTTTTGCTCTGCGTTCCACCGAGTCAAGGGCAGCAAGCTGGTATTTTGCTGAGCCATCCCCTAAGTGGCTGCAATACTCCATACAAGAACGCACTTGAGCTTAATACAGGCTGAAAAGCCGTCCAGATGATTGTGAAGTATTGCCTCAAAATGCTATGTCTTTTGTGTGCACCAATTAGACGATTTATCTACCTATCTATCCAATGCATGACTGCCTCGTTGGTGTAGGGGACTTAAATGCTACTGCTGAGTTTAAGGTCCTGGGTTTGATTCCCAGCGATTGAGCAAAGTGTTATCGAGGTTTTCCATTAGGATTTTTCCAGTAGCTGCCCAAAATTTGATCTTGTGGTTGATGACAATAGGCTCGCCTCCTATTACAAAATGTGAGTGAACTGTAGGCACACCTCCGCCTAATTTTTCGGGGAATACAGAATTATGTTTTGTTAATAATAATAAAGAAGAAGGCTCAAAATTCACACACTTCCTACAATCAAGAGAAGTATCTCAAAAAAATGATAAAAATGAGTAGTCTAACATTTTTTTTTTAATTTTAGGCTGTAAGGATGGCGATCTTCTTTTTATACTCATTTTTATAAAAAAATTGAGATACTTATGTTTGCTGTTGGACGTGGGTTAGGTAATTAAGTATGAGCCGTGTGCCTTGTTCTTTCTTTATTGTCATAAGAACAGGTTACAGAAAAATGTGAGACCCTGGCTCCAGAGCTAGGTTAAAATACCTGTATTTCAGTAGCCAAAGTTGTTATGTTACCCAATGGAGAAACTCTTCAACCTTCAAGGAAAAAAATGGAAAGCAATTTCTTCGCGTCACTTTAAATTGTTTTCACTGTAATAGAAAACTGCACTCTACTCAACGACTAATCCATTTTAAGACAACATCAACATGAGGTATTCCATTTTCCCCGGGCCTCCTCAGCGACCACGAGTAGGTACTCTGCAAACATTCCTACCGTTCCATTAACTAATTGTTAATTATCTCCCCTACCTCCCCTTTGCGAACGATGACGTTTTGATGGAGATGCCAATTTTTCGTTTTGTTTTTTTAAGGGGTTTTCAGACGATAGTACTTTTTTTTTGTTCTCTTTGATTAAATTTTGAAAGGCATTGTTAAAGTTTTTCCGTATTAAACATTTATCTTGTAAGGGGATTTGTTCAAGCGTTTTATACTCGTAATTTGCAAAGATGTGATGGCAATACCTTTATTACGATTTATTTAGGCATGAGACATATCAGGGTAAGAATATTATACAGATATTGTTTTCTTGTCGTCCTTTCGTTGGTCGTGGTTGTTTGTTTACTACATCTGGCTCTTCTTCTGATTTTCTTCAAATTTAATAGAAAAATGTCTGGTGACCTCGTTGTTCTCACCTCTTCACCACGTTCTAGTGGTTGCAAGCGCGACTACTGAGCATAGGGTCGTGGGTTCAATTCCCGGGTCGGGCAATTTTTTTTGGGTTTTTCTTTCTGGAATTTGTCAGTACCAGCCCGGAGTTTGGATTTATGCCCGGTTGATGGCAATAAGCTCGCATGAGACTTATCATAACAATACACCTCTGCCTATCCCTTCAGTCGAATATAGGCGTAATGTTAGTTTATTATTAGAACAGAGCCGAAAAAAGTACCTACTAATTCAAATTGCTCCCAACTGAGACCAAAAAGGTACCTACTAGTTCCAATTGCCTCAAACTAAGACCAAAAAGGTACCTACTAGTTCAAATTGCCTCCAACTAAGACTAGATTCCTATAATTTACGGACAAATTGCAAGTTAAAATTAAGATTATTTTATCTTTACCAAAAGCCTCCCACAAGATGGACAGAATGACCTTGTGAGGGCCGCAGGAATCGCTGGATGCGAGAAGCACAGAACCGGTCGAAGTGGCGGAGCTTGGGGGAGGCCTATGTCCAGCAGTGGAAGTCTTTCGGCTGAAATGATGATGAAGATCAAAAAGGTACCTACTAGTTCAAATTGCATCCAACTACAACCAAAAAGGTACCTACTAGTTCCAATTGCCTCAAACTAAGACCAAAAAGGTACCTACTAGTTCAAATTGCCTCCAACTAAGACCAAAACAATGTATTAGCCTCTTATGGCCGATTCCTATAATTTACGGACAGATTGCAAGTTAAAATTAAAATTCTTTTATCTTTACCAAAAATTAAGCAAATACCTCATGGCTTTGCAGACTAGACCGTCCTATATGGAAGTATCTATCACATGTAAAACGTGCTTACGAAACTACATATTCATTTGCCCAAATGTATGGTTAATCAGTCGCTAATCATTACTTAACTTTAAGCAGCGTTTATAAATAAGGGGGATAGAGGATGGCAAGGACCTCGGCACGCAAACTAAAACTATGAACTCAGCACATGATTCTAGACCTCACGCGTAGAAATTTTTCGTTGGTTTAAAAAAGGAATTCAGCTCTTTCATACAAAAGCACAAAAATACCTACGCGGTCAAAATGTATGGAACTGCATTTTTTTTTAATAACCTTTAAACAATTTCAAGCACGATCATGTACTGAATTCATGGTAGCAGGTTGCGTGTCGATGTCCCTTGCTTGCCTTGCTGCATTGGTGAGAAAACGATCCGTTTTTGTTTATAGGAACCAAATAATAGGTCTTTACCTATGAAATTGCCGTTTTGTATGAAAAAATTTAAACGAATTTTTTTCATGAATTTTTTATTTGTATTAATCGAAGTAATCACCCATGCAATCAATGCATCTTTGCCATCGCAGTGGCAGTTTATTGATGCCCTTCTTAAAGAAATCAGCTGGACGGGAGGCAACAAATTCTTCAAAGGCATTTTGTACTGCCTCTCGGGTATTAAATTTTTTTCCCGCCAAGAAGTTATCCAAATTCTGGAAAAAGTAGTAGTCTGTAGGCGCAAGGTCTGGTGAGTAGGGCGGATGACGGAGAGCTTCCAACCCCAGTTCTTGCAACTTGGAGACCGTCTGCTGTGCAGTATGAGGTCGCGCGTTGTCGTGCAGGAGCAGCGGAGACGAGCGATTGACCAATGCTGGTTGGAGATGCGCCAGCTTCTCCATCATTGTGTTCAGTTCTTCACAGTACACATCTGCAGTAATGCTCACCCCGTTTGGTAAGAAGCTGTGATGAATCACACCGGCGCTAGACCACCAAACAGTGACCATCACTTTTCTAGGGGTAAGTTTTCGTTTAGGGCATTGTTTAGGTGCTGAACCAGGATCCAACCAACTTGCTGAGCGCTTACGGTTATCAAACAGAATCCATTTTTCATCGCAGGTAACAATGCGGTTCAAAATTCCTTCATTTGTGTGTCTGTTGAGCAGTGCAAGGCACGTCTCGACGCGTACTTCGCGCTGGCGATCATTGAGTTCGTGGGGCACCCATTTGTCAAGCTTTTTTACCTTGCCAATTTGACGCAAATGGACCAATATTGTTTTGACGCTAACGTCGAAAGCTGCTGCTAATTCAGCCGTAGATTGTGTATCATCAGCTTCCACAATCGCCTTTAATTCGTCATTGTCGACCAAAGTCTTCGGACGACCGCGAGGTTCATTTTTCAGGTCGAAATTTCCAGAACGGAAGCGAGCAAACCAATAACAGGTGGTGCGTTGGTTTGTAGTGTTAGCTCCGTAAACGTCGTTGATGTTGCGTGCCGCTTGTGCCGCGTTGCTGCCACGACGGTACTCATATTCCATAATTACTCGAATTTTTAACGTATCCATGATGACGAAAAAGATTGAAATGCGATGAAAATGTAACACTAATCAATAAAGAAATGACTACTTTTAGAAAAAAAAAACCATGTTTTTAAAATAAAATTAATTTGAAATTAGAATTCTTAGCCAAACAAAAATTATTTTGATTTGAAATGGCCAGTACTGCAGAGCGGCAATTTCATAGGTAAAGACCTAATATTACGTAATCCCATAAGAGAAGCCACAGGATCAAATGCAAGGGAAATGGGGCTTGTGCGTGCTATTTGATTGCACATTATTTCCAGACGTTAACTTTTCATTTCGGTGTAACGCTGCTGGGCTCTTTATGGGCCTATAAAGATGGCCGACTCTTGGTTGAGAAAGATGCTTGTTTTGTGTATTGAAGAAGATTTTTTTTTTATGCTTAATTTATCTACTACTTATATATACGAATGCTATCTCATCATCTGCCTAGCCTTTTCCCAACTATATTAAGGTGTGCTTCCAGTCTAAGCGGATGCAGCCGAGTATCAGTATTTTATATGGAGCGACTGCCTATCTGACATCCAGAACCCAGTTACTGGGTAATACGGATACCCCTTGGTAAGAACTGGTTGTCAGACTTACGGGCTTCTGACGACCCGTAACGACTGTCAAAGATCCACGAATGACAGCCGGAACGTGTTTTCCGAGGCACAGCGGGGTCTTGGTATGATGGTCACCCATCCACGGACCAACCGTGGCAAGCGTAGCTAAACCGAATCGATCGACCCGTACGGCTATTATTACTTAGGCAAAAGCGCCTCTGAATACCATCTATTAGGGCCAATTACTCAAACGTCATATAACTATTGTCTAAATGACGAGGGCTGACAGGTTTTATGTCGGAAGTTAATTCTTCAGAGACCTTATGAAAGGTTTGATTACCCATAGAGAGAACGGTGGTGGCCCAGTAATAAACGAGCTCGTGGGTTTGAACCCAAGCAGGCACTTTACTATGCGCAAATTATTTTATCACCACTACCTACTCTCAAAACGGTGAAGGAAAATGTCGTGAGGAAACTGGCATGTCCTAGAACCAAAAATTCAAAAACATGTGATATATACCAACCCGCACAGGGCCTGTATGGTGGATTATGGCACAATCCGTCTTACAGAGAGGAGGCCTATGTCCCAGCAGTGGGACCATAATAAGCTAATATGACTCTTAAGAGATTAGCAAGCAATTTCATACAAACTTCCATATAAGTTAGTTTGAAATCGCAATGTTCGCATTTCTTTTATTTTACAGACTCAAATGTGACGTCAGACCACCTCAATAATCTGAAAACAAAAGCGAAACGACTCTCCACAAAGGTTATGGACCTTCACGTACAACAAGTGCCCACCGCAACACAACAAGCAATCACTATACATTCCCGGATAAAATCCCAGATTCAAATCCGAGTCCCAGATAGTGATCTGCAATTTAACTTTGACGATTTTCCACTTTTGCTCAATACACGAACGATGCAACGTGTACGTACGTATTCCAGTTAACTTTTCCAATATATATTCGTGTGTTCAAGCGAGCGGGAACAATTCCCGGATAAGGTACCAAGGTAACAAAGTGTTAAGTGAGAATATAAAGAAACGCCAAGTTGCCAGAACTTTCCAAATTTGATTTTTGTGCAAGTGGAAATTGTGCGCTGGAAAATGTTTACTTAGTGTGAGTTTTTTTTTGTGTTTTGTAAAGTTAAGCTTTCAAGCTTTTATTAAAAGTTTTTAGACAGTTGACAGTTGTGTTCTTAGAGATGATGCACAAAGACATACAGTACGTAGGTATGCCATTTAACTATTATTTATCATAGTAAAAGGCACATAACTCAATTTTTTCCAGAGAAGGAACTTATTATTTTGTTTACTTAATCCTTTATTCGTGTAATTTCGCAAACGCGGCACAGGTACGTTGTTTTTTTTTTATAAATTCACAGGAATAAATTGCTTATTAGTTGATTCGCACTAATTCACTCCCAGATATCGCGCGAATTAACATTTTTTAATAATATATCTGTAATCAACTCGCAAGAAGTAAATTCATTTGTGGGCAAATTGCCAACGCTGGAAATATGTAGGTATTAGGCAATTGCCATGTTTTAACTGCTATGCAATGACGTTACGAGACAAGGTCACAGCCAGTACATGCAACAAAGTGTACCTATAAAATTCGGGCGAATCAACGAACAAATCAAATCAATATAATTTATGATCATTTATCACATACAAAATCCATCAATATAACGATTCCACTTTCTCTCCAGGAACTACTTGCCGATTATCCATTAAATGATAAATGAGAAATGATTTTATTTCTGTAAGTAGGTTTTTTTTTTTTTTTTTTTGGGTGGGAAATCATCAAATAACTTCTCCCGCTCTGGGTGGAGCAGGAGGGCGTGTCAGACTTTTACTGACTAAAACCCACCCGTGTGCCTTCAGTAGCCCTTAAGCCAGGGGCTGTGGTGTCTCTTTCGAACAAACCCGCACCCCTGGCAGGCATCGACCCTTGCGGGTCCCATCGCTTTTTGTGCTGACATCTCTTTGAGGCGCGCGTGGAACACAACGCGCCGTCGACTTGGGCTTGGTCCTTACCGGACAGCGAGCTACCCATTACTCGCCGTCCGCAAGCCCATGCCTACGGTGGCCGGAAATCGGCCTGGGATTCCCGACGCCCAGGGCGTCTCCGTATCCTGCGGCGGCTGGGGTCGCGAGGGCGCATATGCTGCCTCTCCCTCACGTGCGCCGCCTCCCTCTTCGCGAGCATCACTGCTTCGCTGAAGGAGGTGACGGCTCCCCATGCCCTCTCGCTCCGTACCATGGCCTGGACCAGGGCCGGACGCGAGAGATCGCCGCCGCCGATCGCCTCCACGAGGACACGGCGGTGCTCCGCCCAAGCAGGGCAGACCGCCACCGTGTGCTCCACCGTGTCCTCAGGGCGATCTTCGCAGTGGAAACACCCGGGCGTTTCCTCCCGCCCTATCCGAAACAGGAACCTCCCGAAACAACCGTGTCCGGTGAGGACCTGCGTCAGGCGGAAGGTGAGGACGCCATGCCGCCTCTCAAACCACTCCTCAAAGAGGGGACTTACCGCCGCAATCGTGGCGTGCCCATCTGTAAGTAGGTTTGAAATACTTTTACACGTCAATCATATTTTTTTTAACTAGATGAGGTCGGCGTTTCGGATCTGACTTCTCTGAGAAGAAACATCTACATTGATGCACAATAACATTATGTTTATTGTCACTCGTGAAGACTAACCAATACCTATAGTTACTTCATTTTAGTTGTTCTTACTTCAGTCAACCACATGACTGTTACAGCAAATCCACGTACCAGGCTCACAGAAAACGCAAAGAAATCAATACGACGACAATCCAAACAAATCAATATAAAGCAAGTATAAAATAATTATTTATTCTATCGTTGAGTTTGGGATTCGATTCGCGTTCCTCCCCGGTTGGAGCGCTTCGCAAATACTTTAGCCAGGGGTAACGGATGTGGGGGATATACTGCATCCTTCCCCGGGGAACCAGGCTACTTTTTCAAATGTTGTGTTTGCCGATGAAATCTTATTCTTGAGAATTTTCGGGGTTTGGAGATGGTTTCTAAGAATAATTTTGTATTTTGTGAAATAAAATTTATGGAAATCTTCGACAATTGTTTTAAAGTCATTAGATTGTACGTTTTAGCCCGATATGAAAACGCTTCATGTAAAATAGGGATAGTAAGTTGCATTTGGTCAAACTAGAAGCCGACCCCAACAATGTTGAGATAAGGCTAGGTAGATGAAATTCTATGTTTTAGTCTTGCAACATAAATCTATGCAATACCTGCACTCGGTTTTTCGGTACTGTCTGCTAACGTACTTTTTTCTTAACTTTATGGCAAATTCAAAACATATCTATTGCCAAATACGCATTACTGGACTTGTCGATTTGTCCATTAATAAATTAGTTTCGTGCGAATCGCCTACAGATAATATTTGTTTATTAAAAAGTGTCGCCTTGCCCGTTTGGGGTGAGTAAATGCGTGCGACAAATAAGCTGGCTTTTCTGGTCTTCTTCGTGTAACTCGCGATGTTGTTGTTAGTTTTTCTGTACTTAGATCATGTGTCGCTGGATTTAGAGTACCTAACTACCTACTTACGTTATCATCATCATCATCAGCCTATAATGTTCCCACTGCTGGGACACAGGCCTCCTCTCGGTGAGAGGGGATGGGCCGTAATTCACCACGCGGGCCCAGTGCGGGTTGGTAGATGTCACATGTCTTTGAATTTTTTGGTTCTAGAACATGCCGGTTTCCTCACGATGTTTTCCTTCACCGTTTTGAGAGTAGTGGTGATGAAATAATTTACACAAAGTAAAGCGCCTGTCTGGGTTCGAACTACAACTGGTAAGTCGCGGCCGTTACCACTTGGCCCCCACTGCTCTCGTTGCTTACGTTATGTACGATGTTCAAAGTATTGAAATAAAAAGCAACTAAGCAAAACAAGCAAAAAATCCACAAACAAAAACTACGAGCAACATTTCGCGGTATTATCTGCCCGAACACTAAAAGATAAAACGCTTTACATTCGGTAATGCGGTCCTTGGGGGACTATTCTGTAAGTCAAGTCATAGAAACTAATGCTGCCATGGCACTAAACTTGAATGTCAGCCATTAACGTTTGCAACTGTGTTGCATCGCTTGCAACTGACTTTCAGAATAGGACACCTCGAATTTGAATGAATTAATTTCTACAGTCAAGCAATTATCTTTTCGGAGGCTTGGTTTTAACGTAATGTTCGTTATGCTAATAGGAGCAAGACAGTAAAGAGGTACGTAGCAACCTACATTTTGAAACCACTACTATGAAAATAATTTATTTTTATGCGAGATCGTACATTTCGGAGGTGCTAACATGATAATGTATGTACACGCCATCCTAGGCAACTTTTCCCTTGTTAACTTAAATTTCCACCACAGTGTGACCTATTGTACTAAGTACGTAAATACAGCTATATCGTAGGTACTGACACAAGAAAAAACAAGTGTGGGGTCAGGGGACCCGCTCAAAAATGAAGATTCTTACGCTGTTTCTTCAACTCCGAATGTAAAATCGTTTGCTATAACTTTGAAATTAATATTCAAACTTTATTATTTTTGACTTCACTATCGGCTTCAGCACCCTCGAAAACCATAAAAACGATCTTACTCTTTTTGCGTCTCTTTCTATTATCTATAAATAAAACATCGTATGGAGGGTTTTTTTTTTTGGGGTGGGAAATCATCAAATAACTTCTCCCGCTCTGGGTGGAGCAGGAGGGCGTGTCAGACTTTTACTGACTAAAACCCACCCGTGTTCCTTCATTAGCCCGTATGCCAGGGGCTGTGGTATCTCTTTCAAACGAACCCGCACTGACAGGCATCGGCCCTTGCGGGCCCCATCATTTTTTGTGCTGACATCTCTTTGAGGCGCGCGTGGAACACAACGCGCCGTCGACTTGGGCTTGGTCCTTACCGGACAGCGAGCTACCCATTACTCGCCGTCCGCAAGCCCATCGTATGGAGGGTCATAATGCCTTTTTTTTAAGTGACGATTTCTAAAATGTTACTCCTACCGCAAACAGCGAGAACTTAATTCCAAAAATGTATGGTTCTTATAATAGAAATTCACAAAACTTTTCTTACCGAGCGTTACAGTTATCTACAAAAATCTTAATAAAGTACCTATTTTATTTAAAATGTTTGTAGATACCAAAAAAGTAACTTAATTAATTAATTATCCGTCGTATTTGCCACATATAAGTAACCCTCTGCTTACAACTGGCCCCGGGCGAGGACGTTTCAGTAACATTGTCCGAAAGGGTCCCTGGGACCAAACAGGTAGCAACGGACAAATAAAAGGGGAAGGATACTAAAGTAACTCTTACTGATCCATGTATGTAGTTGTAATTCTATTTAGACGTATAAAGAGGGGTCAGTAGCTGTAATAGAACATTTAATTTCAATAATTATTTAAGGCTGAGAATAGACCATCTGTACCTATAATATAATTGACGGCACGGTTGGCGCAGTGGTTAAGCGATTGACTGCTGCGCTGCATGTCGCGGGTTCGATTCCCGCACGGAACAAATATTTGTACGACCTACAAGTAGTTGTTCCGGGTCTGGCTGTTTGTGTATGTGAGTTTTAAATGTTTGTAAACGCACCCACAATACAGGAGAAATTCCTAGTGTGGGGCAACGTTTTTAAAAAAAAAATAAAAAAAAATTACAGGTACAGATGGTCTATTCTCAGATAATTTTCAAACTTCACGCGAGCGAAGCCGCTGGCAAAAGCTAGTCAAGAACAAACATAACCACTTTTAAAATAAGCTGCTGGTTCTAGGTATAAAAATGTTGTGAGCACAGTTAGGGAAAATTCTTGTTCAGCAAATTGACACTACGTCAATTTACCGTGTCATAGCCATCTGATACAACTGTCAAAGTATGACAGTTGTACTTTACGTGGATTTACGTACAATCTAATTTGACTTGACTTTGTAATATTGATTTAAAAATCACGTGTAATCAATCGTTCTTCAAGAAACACAAAAAAAAAATAAGAACCCCTAAACGATAGGTCAGCTCGTAATGATGGATTACACACAACATAAGTGATCTGACGGAGATAAACTGACCGAAACAAATACATGGGGGAAAGACGCGAAAAGCTATAAGCCTTGTCATTTAGCTAGGGAATACTTCTTTGAGATATTTGAGACCGAATATCTGTACAATTCAAGTAAATTAAATTGATGTCAAAATAACAGCTTCTTTCTACATGCATATGAAAGCATATTTGGTAAGAAATAAAGAATTACGTGTTTCAGTATATTTGTAAAATCATCTCCAAAAGTCGCGAGCGAAAGCTAGTAAATTACTTATCAGTTTTTTTCTTCAAGATTATTTAATATTACGAGTATGTACCTAACTAAATAAACGACTGTCTCGTCGGTCTAGTGATCGTTAGCGTGACTGAAAGAAAAAAAATACAAAACAA
This sequence comes from Polymixis flavicincta, assembly GCA_949987655.1. NCBI lineage: Eukaryota > Metazoa > Arthropoda > Insecta > Lepidoptera > Noctuidae > Polymixis > Polymixis flavicincta. The sequence continues at coordinate 20,745,353 of OX465182.1, forward strand.
AAATATACAACAAAAAGTGTAAAGTGCGATGTCAGAAACTGACATTAAAGTGTGCCTCACGGCTGCATGTGGGAGCCTAGATTCGATTCCAAGGTCAGGTTTTTGGAATTTTCCATCATGAGCTTCTTAGCCCAGAGTTTAAATGTGTGCCCGGTTGATAGCAATACGGTCGCCCCTTATTACATGGGACTTTAACTAAATGCGGGTGTTCTGTAAGTACGCCTCTACCTTACCTTTCGGGGTATAGAGACGGTATATTATGTTATGTCAATTCCATTATTCCTTAATTGCAATCCATAACGTCCACACAAGTGGTAATTATGAACTAACAGAAAAAATTATGGACAGCACAGCATTTTTTTAAATTATATAGAAGAGAGAAAAACTCAATGGTGAAAAGTTTACCTCATAGCGCGATAGATGGCGTTGGCGCCTTTTCTGAATCACGCTATCGTTGTGTTACCACGTCTGATATGGTAGGAGTGCTTTTTTTTTTTTTTTTGTGAATGGCATCTCGCAGTTGACCTTGAGAGGCCGTGACTGCTCAACCGGACTTTCCTGTGAAGGTTTTTAGGAATCTAAAAGCCTCCAGCCAGGGCGTAAACCTACTTAAACCTAAAACGACTGCGCACTGAGGGCACCCCCTGTGGGGTACGAACCTCGGCTCAGGGAGTCGCTGGCGGGGGGGGGGCAGCTAGTACTATCAGGGACAGGCTGGATCAAGGTATTATTTTCATGATTATTAGACGGGGAATTTAAAGCTACTGGCTCAGCTGCGGCGCGGGCTGGCGCATCAACGAGCAAGGGACGGTCGGGGGTAGGAGTGCGGACTTGTTCGCCTTAATATTATTGGATTGGCTCGTGGCTAGTCACGAGTCGGTCCGGGTCTGACGAACCGGCTTGTGACCCCTTCACCGCGCGGACCGCCCCTTTGTGTCCCCCCTGCGTCTGTGCGGCCTGCGTAGCGGGCCGTGCTGGTGCAGGGGGGGCACCGGAAAAGCTGCCCGGCGTTTTTGTCGCCGCCTGCGGTCGCGGTGGCCTAGCCCCCACCTGAAGCTGTAACCCGGCGCGCGCCGCTCTCGAGCGGCGCGCGCCGGGCCTGAAGAGGACCTACCTGCTGCACCGGATGGCGCTGCTGCCGGTCACCGACAGCGCGCCGCCCGGCGCAACGCGCACCAGAAATGGAGTGTCCCCAATGGGACGAAGATGAGGGGAGACGCCGAGACCAGCTGCACCCGCCGGCCCGCTGACGACACCGGCGCCTGCGCGCGTTGCGTCCGTGCCGTCGCCGAACCGGCACCCGGCGCTGTCCGCTTCATCGCGCGCGAAACGGACTGAGCGCCGCAGCTCGTCCCGCGCGTGTCCCCGTAACCGAGCGCTCCGCTGCGCCGACTGCGCGCACCGTTGCGCTGCCCGCGTGCCACCCGCGCCGCCTGTGCGATGCGCCGACCGCGCTCGCACGCGCCCGCGCACCCCAGCCCCCGCGGCCCCGCCCGCCCGCGCCCCCCACAGTGGCCGCGCGCCCCCGCGCCGCCCGTGCGGAGCGCGAGCGGAGATGACCCCCCGAAGCTGGCCCGAGCTGGGTCGGCTTCGATGAACCGGATTTACCAGCTGCTGTTCGTGCACGCGGCGCCGCCCCGCACCCTGTGGCCCTTGTCGTCGCAGCCCTGCGCTGGCGGCCGCCGCACACGGCGCCCCTTGTCGCTGGTCGCCATCCGCTGGGCCTCCCTCACGTCAGTGGGGGTCTCACCTGGCGGTGGCTTGACCGCCGGGGTGCCGAGTCCACGAACAGCAGCTTCACAGGACCTGCCGCCGGAGCCTCGGCCGCCCCTGCGACCGAAGCCCGGCCCCCCCGGACCCTCCAACTGGACGGACAGCTGCGCTGCGCCGCGCGGCGTGCCCGCGCGCCGCGCGGTGCACGCGCCCCCTCCAGCCTCCCGCACGCCTCGCCGATACTGCGCGCCGCGCCGCTTTGAGCCACGCGGCGCTGCCCTCGACCGAAGCCGCTGCACCGCCGGAACGACCGAAGTCTGCGCCGTCGCCGCGCGGTGTGAATACGCACTGCGCGGCACGCGCCCGTGCCTCCTCGCGCCACCCGCGCGCCCCCCCCCGCGCGCTCTGTTGCGCTGCCGCCTCGCGTCGCTCCGCTGCCTCGCGTCGCCGCCCGCGACTGAGCCGCGGACCGAACATGAACAGGCTGCTGCTCGGTGGTGTCCCGTCGCAGGTTCGACGGCTGCAGGACCCTAACGGGTCCACCCGGCACATGGGAGACGTCTGCTGGGGCTGAACTGCGTAGTGCAGCGCGGTTCCCCCCGTGCGTGATGTCACCCCCTGGGGTAGCTGACTTACCGCCGGGACGCCCACACGCGGAAGTGGAAGAGCAGCAGCCACGGACACCGACGGCCCATGAAGTAAGGGCCACCCCAACGACTGGTCCGTATTAACGGACCACGGTACGCATCCGCGGTCAGGGGGCGAAGCCCCGACACCGCCTGCCACGCCCCCTTGCGGGGACGTTGCGACAACCCGGCTTGTCGCCTTAATACACAAGAGAAATTCACAAAAATTTGCTCTTCGGAGCTATATTTTTGTACAGGGTTGTGCAAACTGGTGTACAACCCTTAATTTATATATTGTCTCTTTTTTAATGTAGTATTGCGCAAGTAAAGGTGCAATTTGTGATGGGTAACTCATCAATTTTATGTGAGGACGAGGGACCCCTCATTTGAGGTGAGGAATCGTACGACGGCGTATTCGCCTCACGACTCGCGAACCCGAGCCGAACTCAAACGAAGCTCCAAGTGAGCGAGGCGGGCGGGTGCAACGACGACTCACGAGTACTCACGAGTCACGACTCTCCGATAATCCGATTATTCACGTCCTCACTCTCTCACACACATCATTTTCTTTCGCTTATAAATTTTAGATCGCCAAAATAAACGAATCAATGACCCTTTATTACCAATCTAATGCTAATGCTTTTAGAGTTCATAATAATTAATCGTAGCTGAAATCATTTAAAATAATGTTTACTGTGCCACGGTGTTGTCCAAACTTCAAGATCACACCTCACCTCACTCATTCTCAATTCTCCATACAATTTTTGAGTCGGTTCATTCGCTCACTGAGCTCACTCAATTACTCAATCCTCATTCGCGAGTCACGAACTCGCTTGCCTCGATTTCCTATTGTCAATAATGTCAATGTCAATTTTTAAATGAGGGGTGATGAGGAATGAGGTGGTTCAATATTGAAATTCGAGTAACTCTTTCAATTTGCGATCACGAGTACCTCAAAAGAGGGGCCTCATGAGTGAGGGACGCATCACTAGTGCAATTGTGACTGTTGACAAAAATGATCAAATGTGAGAGGTATTTCTCTATTTTATTATATTTAAAAGTAAAATACAATAATACATTTCAAAAACAATGATGACTAAACAAATTACATGAGAATATACATACATACATACATACTTCTAAAATAAATATCACTAAATACTGCATAAATTAAATAAAATCTTACTAAAATATAACGTATAATATTAGCACATTTTTAACCAATCACCCCATACGAATGAACTCCACACGGTGTTGCCTGCGTGTACGGCGGCAGCGCGCGGCGTGCGCGCGGAAGGCATAAGTATGGGTGCCTAGCAATCCTAGCTTCCATTTCCACCAACCTTTGTGTGTAACATCTAACGCACATTAGTATGTACATACACATATCTATAGTAAGTTAGAAACACGACCAATGGATAAGCCTGATGTATGTGTTGATGTTTGGATCGAATATGAGATCACCGTGTTGCTTTAAAACTATACTAAAAAGAAAAAGTTGACGAACGGTGAGAACTTTGCATGATTGATATAGCTGCGTTGTGGGATATAGAATAGGCCTAGAGGTGATAGTTTTTAAAACAGCTCGTTGAGTTATTTCAACTTTTTTTAGGATGGTTTTCGGAGCGCCTCCCCAGGATGAGATGCAGTACATAAGTATCGATTGGCAAAGCGCAAAATAAACTTGCATAAGTAATTTACCATCGGCGGCATGTCTGAGATTTTTGAAAACATAGATTAGATTTCGTACGCGTTCGCTTAACTGTTTAATGTGTTCTCTGAAAATAAGGTTGCTATCAATTATGATACCCAGGTATCTGATGTTGTTGACGCGCTCTAGAGATCTGCATGAGCATCCCACCCCAGACAAGCATTCATGGGATATGACGTGACGATTATCCATAGCTTCACCGAGGCAGCGAGCACTTAACGTCAAGTATTTTGACGACTGTCAGTCAAAAAGTCACCGGAACGTTGCGGTCGCTCTATCGGTTGAAAAACCTTCTCCCATCACACATAAAGGCAATGCTTGTACAATCCCTAATCTTTCCCATAATTGACTATGGCGATGTGTGTTACTATGACCTGAATGCAGATCTACTTAATAAACTTGACCGCCTTCTAAATAACTGCATTCGATTCGTTTTCAATCTTCGTAAGTATGATCATGTCTGCGCGCACCGGTTGCTTTTAAAATGGCTACCCATCCGTCAGCGCAGAGAGTTGAGGGCTCTGTCAATGTTGTTTTCCATACTCGACAAACCCACTTCTCCTTCTTACCTGACATCCCAGGTTCAATACTTGTGCGCTGCGCATAGTAAAAACCTTCGTTCCACCAATAATCGTCTTTTACGATGTCCTTCTCACCGCTCTGGTTTCATCCAATCTTCTTTCTTTGTCCAGGCGGTGTTTCTTTGGAATGCGCTCCCTCTGAATATCAGGATGGCAACCAGTCGGTTTTCGTTTAAAGTAAAGGCACGTGAGCATATTCGTAAGAAGTTGGCTGAATCATCCCAGCGCTGAATAGCTGGATTCGTTTTCTCCTCTACCTATCGTTATTTCTCAAGACAGAGTATTTTTTTTTTATATATATATATGTATGTATGTATCTATGTATTAGTATGTATTATCTCTCGAGTAACCTACTATCCCTTATGTTGCACCTGCCATGTTTTCTCTCTGCATCACCCTAAGGTTGACTGATAGAAAATGCCTCAGGCATTAAGTCCGCCTTTGTACAGTATTTTTTTACTTGTGCATTAAGTTTTAATAAATAAATATTTTGTTTTTTCGACATTTAGGGTTAAAATATTGGCCCTGAGCCAATTCTTCACCACGCTGAATCCGGTTTGGGTAGCGCTGAATACCTCGTCCCATGTATCGGCGGAGAAAAGAAGAGCAGTGTCGTCTGCATAAGAGATCAATTCGCCTCGGGGTAGATGGAGGTTAGTGAGGTCGTTAATGTAAACGAGAAAAACTGTTGGTCCCAAAATACTGCCCTGTGGTACCCCATAGTCGATTTCATGATCACTACTCGTATATTGACCTACTCGAACACACTGTTTCCGCCTAGTGAGATAGCTCTTAAAAAGATTCAGAGTTAAGAGATCTACAAATGGCATGCCGGGATCAACAATTTTTTTTATGTGCCATTATATTTAAATAATTAATTAAACAAAACAGTGTACGTTCGAAACATAATAATTCGAACAAATGTTATATCAGCTAAGTGTAACTTCGGTAAAAAGTTTTTATACCAAATGAAACGTCGGAGTGACGAAAGTTGATATTAGGTCAACTGCGTCAGTTGACCTAATATCAACTTTCGTCACTCGTCACGTCTGCCACTGTGTCAGTTCAACTGACACAGTGGCAGACGTGACTTCGATGAAGTAAAAAAAAACGAAACGATAATAGTTGGAAAGTTTCAGGTGAAATGAAATTCGGTCAGATATTTTTCGAACTTATGATAGGTAACTGTTGTTGGGGGCAGTAGTGGCCCCGACGATTTCGAACCCAATCAAGCGCTATACTTTACGTAAATAATTTCATACTACTGCTCTCAAAACATTGAAGGAAAACATCATGAAGAAGCCTACAACCAAACACAGAGAGGAGCCCATAGTCTCAGCAGTGGGAACATAAGCTGATTATGCTAAGCTTAATGTTTCTTAGAAAGCGGCGCCGTCATAAAATAGGCATAACATGATGGACATCCGCAATCCCAAACCATTATTAACCAAAGCTATTTTGCGATGGTTGTAAGAAGGTATCCAAGAAATCTAGCCCTGTTAGTTAAAATCAAAAACCAGCCAAAAGGTTTCAGCAAGTCTTTTTTTTTTATCAAACAATGCACCATACATACATTTATCAATCAACGAATCTAGTTCAACCAACCGACTTGCGTCTCTCAGTTAACCCTAGTCACGCTGACGGGCTTAGTCAGCGCGGTGACGATTGACGGCTCACCAATAAAAAAATGTGCATGCGGTCAGCACAGATATCGACCTATTGAAGCTGTGAAAATGTATGTCAGAAACAATAATAATAAAACAATGGAGAGCGCTATGCTCGGAGTTTCCTTACGTGATTGAATTAGGAATGAAGAGATCCGCAGGAGAACCAAGGCAACCGACATAGCGAAGAATTGCCAAACTTTATGGCAGTGGGAAGGGCACATTGCTCGCAGAACAGATGGCCAATAAGGCCGAAAGGTTCTGGAAGACGTAGAGTGGTAAGACCTCCCACAAGGTGGACCGATGACCTTGTGAAGGCCGCGGGAATCCGCTGAATGTGGGAAGCACAGGACCGATCGAAGTGGAGGAGCCTGGAGAATGCCTATGTCCAGCAGTGGACGTCTTTCAGATGAAATAATGTTGATGAAGTAACCCTTTGCTTACAACTGGCCCCGGACGAGGACGTTTCAGTAGCATCGTCCGAAAGGTCCCTGGGACCAAACAGGTAGCAACGGACAAATAAAAGGAAAACGATACTAAAGTAACTCTTACTGATCCATGTATGTAGTCGTAATTCTGTTTAGACATATAAAGAGAGTAGATGAAATAGAACATTTGTTGGTATGCTGAAATACATACCATTAAATGCGGAAGAAAACACTGTTTAAACACACAAACAGCTTTCACTTGTAGCTTTAACTTTGCACAAACATAATAACGTTGCTTTTAGACATATATAAGCAAAATCACATTGAACATTTTCTGTATTTTCTCCAAAAAGAATGTTGTACTTCTCTCAGCGGCTCCCAAAACTGTAACGCCGTTGTCAGAAAGAAAAAATTCGACGACATTTTTTTCCAGATTCGAAATTTAAAATGTGATCAAAAGCTACGAGGAGAATTTTTTATTGAAAAGGTTGGAATAGAAATCAAAAAAGTTTTCAACCGTAGCGGATTTACGCTACTCCACCTATAGTAGGTACAGCCACGTTTCGCCAGTTAAAAGTCCCATGTACTGAACGAGCCTATTGCCATCAACCGTGCACAAAACCAGACTTCGGGCTGCTTCAGAGAAATTCCATTTTGATAAACCCAATAACACTTTGCCCGACCTGGGAATCGAACCCAGAACCTCATGTTCAGCGGTAACGAGGCAGGCAAAAATGCAATAATTGCTACAAAAGAACTTTTAGTCTAGCCATAGACTAGTTTATCGTATATTGGTTCGGCTATTAGGCTGACTAAAACTGTACATATCAATGCCGACATAATTTGAAAAATTGAAGGCAAATTGTGGTATTTATTAGATTCAAAGAGAATCGTGTAATAGACTCTGGTACAATATATTCATCTCATGGACGCGCTTTCCTTGTGGTAACCAAGTGAACAAACAAGCTGTGAATGTGTGTTTGAGAACAAGCAGCGTCAGCATTTAACACACGCTCACAGACACACTTCCAACTTCTCCATTTTCTCGGATAGTATCGAGAGCTCCAGCGCTTACACACACATTCACAACGTGTTTGTAAACTTGGTAACCACAAGTAAAGCCCCCTTCGCTTCGTGAGATAAAAATACTGAAACGATTCCTCTCAATTCAAACATGTTTGCAATTGCAAAATATTCGCCGCAGTATATTTACGAACGAATAGTAAAAAATGGGGCATTTTTCAGACTGCAGTGTATTTGTTACAACCTACACAATATTGTACAAATGGACCAATCTAACAATTCCAAAGCAACGTTCAATATTTTAACTAAGCTACAAACAGACTGCAATATTTATCCTGAGATTGGCATTTTTACATTTTGTAATATCGATAAGTCAACATATGCCTAGCCTTTCCCCAACTATGTTGCGGTCGGCTTCCAGTCTAACCGTATGCATGTGAATACCAGTATTTTACACAGGGCGACTGGTGGACTGTTACTGGTTAACAAGATACCCCTTGATAAGACTGGTTGTCAGAGTTTCGGGCTTCTGACGAACCGTTACGACTGTCAAAGATCCTCGAATGACAGCCTTGACGTGCTTTACGAAGCACCTGGGGTATTGGCATGTCAAGATAGTCACCTATCCATGGACCAAACGGGGCAAGCGTAGCTTAACCAGATCGATCGACCCTACACTTTGTCACTACATCTTCTTTTAAACTGCACTGTAGTCTTATCACGTCATTCCTCTGCATATCATTCGTAGTTACACCACACATGCTTCGCAAGGAACGCATTTCCACAGCATTTATTCTACCTTCATGCTTCTTTTGCCACGCCCAACATTCACTTCCATACATAATTACCTACCAGGTACCTTGAAAAGTCTTGTTTCTACAGGTTTTAAACCTGCAACCTCAAGTTTGAAAAGTGGGTCCTTTAGCGTAGGTATAGGGCTGCCAAAGCTATAAAAGCCTGTATTCTATTTTATGCGGCTTTTTGTATAAGGGTAAAGGGAAGCTAGCTAATAATAAACCACAGTGGTCGGACTTTAAGTCAGTTAACACTAATTTATTTTTGGCATCGCAATCACTAAATATATTATCAAGGCATGTTGACGAAGATGCCGTGATCCTAGTAGGTTCAAAAAACAACATCTCTCGTCGTCTCTCAAATGGACAGTGCTTTTAAAGGATTGCACGAATGCACGTATCATCTAATATTATCTGTCGCAGCTGCGTCCGTCTCGAGGTAAGGACTTCATTCAATATTTACGATTGTTTTGCGAAGTGAAACGGAGCAAGAGACGGGAGGAAGCGGTTTTGTCAATCGAATCACCGCGCACCGGTGTCAGTGGTAGCCTAGGCCCAACTTCTAAATCGTAGTAGATCGTTGGTTCAACACAAGCATATGCTTTACTTCATTACCACTGCTCTCAAAACGGTGAAGGATTTTTTTTTGTTGAGGGATCCGGCATATCCTGGAATCAAAAACTTAAAGATATGTTTCATATAACCCACTCCCCTTAAGCGAGGAGGCCCATGCCCCAGCAGTAGGAAAATTATAAGATATAGTTGCCAAATATACCTGTTTCGTTTTGTCTGACAATTTTTTATACTTAGCCATGTGTTTATGGTATACTAGCTTTTGCCCGTGGCTTCGCCCGCGTGTAGTTCGAATATTATCCCACGGGAACATACTATTAGGATAAAATTGATCCTATTTGTTATTTCAGGTTACAAATTATCTGTGTGCCAAAATTCATCCAAATCCGTTCAACCGTTTTTGCGTGATTGAGTAACAAACATCCAAACAAATTTTCACACTAGCTTTTGCCAGCGGCTTCGCCCGCGCGGTGGTCGGAAATTATCCCACGGAAACGTACTACTGGGTTATATAGTATCCTATTTGTGACCAACTAACATAAAGCATTTTTCTTCTACCGATTCATGCCAACCTGGTACATACTTCGAAGGCATAAAGCGGTTTCTAGCTGACACAACTGTGTGAGCTCCTATCAAATTATGACAACCTGGTACTTTGTTCAGAATACCAATTTACAAAAGATCTACTTATATAAGTAAACATTTCTTATTTGTTTCTCAAATATTATCCTCTGGAAACGTATTGATCACCGGGATAAAAAGTATCCTAGATGTTAATCTAGATTATAATCTATCTGTGTGTCAAATTTCATCCAAATCCGTTAGGTCGTTATTGCGTGAAAGAGTAACAAACATCCATACATACAAACTTTCGCGTTTATAATATTAGTAAGGATTAGTAGGATTCTCTTGCTGATCTTATTTTCAACAGAGGAGGCAACGTAGTTGGACCAAATCAATGACTATCTGTACATTTTTAAAATACTACAAATTCCATTGCTTCACAAAAAATATTATAAATAGTTCAAGCCAAGTCATATCATTGAATTCAAATAGACACATAAAACGTCATCTCTTTGACAGCAAATACACATGGTATAGTTAAACTTGAAAAACATAAATGGATTGTGATTCCCAGTGTATTAGGCAATTAGTGTGTAGTATTGTAGCGGCACTACAAAAATAAAATACTTCGCAACAAATATTGAAACGCAAAAAGAAAAGTGGCGCCATCTACAATGCAACAGGCGAACTATCTAAGCAATTCTACATCGCACAATCAGAGTTTACCACGCCACTCAGATAGGTAGAAAATCCCGACATAAACTGTTGGGCAGTTGCCCGGCCGGACACAATACCCGTCTGGTCGGAGGATCCTCCTTTACCATCATAGGTATGAGTGAACTTTACACCCTGTTCCTCATACCCCTAAATTGGTGACCCCGTGAAAGAACGTCAGCGCAGCCTTCGTGCAACGCTTCAGCGTGACGTCATCATCATCACATCAAGACCACTTCCTCAAGCTTTCGAGCGGCGAGTCACACAGCCAGCCAGCACCCACGGCTTCAACGGGTATCCAGACCACCTGCATGCAGCGAACCGCATGCCTGGTCATCACCCACAGCCTCAGCAGCAACCATGGCCCAACACACTGCACTTTCGGCCGGTCGAGAGCTCAATCTCCCGGTCGACGCCAGCAGTCAGCCTCTACCTCTCAACCCAGCGCTGTACCAGATCCAACTCACTGGAGCATAACGCAGCGCAACCCCGACTCACTGGGGAATCGTCGCAGACAGTTCCGACTCACCGCGAACTATGTGACACCCGGTTCCGACCCACTGGAACCACAACTGGCCCTGGCAAGCATCATAATATGCACTGACTCAGTCCACTATCGACATCCGGTCTCCGGGGGGGAAGTAATGTAGCGGCACTACAAAAATAAAATACTTCGCAACAAATATCGAAAAACGCAAAAAGAAAAGTGGCGCCATCCACAATGCCACAGGCGAACTATAATAGCAATTCTACATCGCGCAATCAGAGTTTACCACGCCACTCAGATAGGTAGAAAATCCCGACATCAACTGCCGGGCAGTTGCTCGGACCAGACACAATACCCGTCTGGTCGGAGGATCCTCCTTTTCAATAGAGGATGAGCGAACTTTACACCCTGTTCCTCATACCTCTATAGTATCTAGTAGCCCAAACACCAACCCACTCTTCGTCACTCTGATTCCCGCCAAACGCTTGTGTTTTGCACTGTTGAGGTCAGGTCGTGAAACCGTAACGTTCTTTGACCCTTGGTGAACTTATTCTAAGAATCTCTAGTCAAAGAAGAAACACAACGTAACAGAGACAATACATGCAATTGGTAAATAGTGATGACAACAGGCACCTTGAAGGAAACGGCTCTAACAGTTAAGAATTAGTATATTAATTCTCTCATCACCAATTTGTAAGCACCAGAGTAACGAAAAGAAGTCGGTTAATAAAGGTGCTACTAAAAATGAAAAAGCGAGAGCAGTGGTGGCTCAGTGGTAACGGCCGCAACTTACGAGATGTAGTTCGTAGGTTCGAACCCAGACAGGCGCTTTACTTTGTGTAAACTATTTCATCACCACTGCTCCCAAAACGGTGAAGGAAAATATCCGCGGCAGCGTCCGTAAGGTATATCATGGTCCTCTCCCTCAAACAGAGAGGAAGCCTGTGTCCCAGCAGTGAGAACATTATAAGCTAATTAGTTGTACATGTATGTATGTCTGTAATCTGTCAAATTAAAATCTTTATTGCACTTGAATTTGATTGTCTGTTACCTTTTCACGCCCAAACCACTGAACCAAACAACATTATAGGCTGATTATATTAGTATTGATAGTAGGTATATCACTTCTGAAATTTCCTCTGGAATCCTCATCACCACTAACAGTACCTACAAGCAGAACTATGTTAGCCAATTTTATTGAAGCCTGTTCCAAGTTCAAAATAAGAGCCACATACAAGCCATAAATAAGGCCAGGTGGGCAATATAGTGTCATTAGTGTAGTGTTCCTTCAGTGGCCCGTTAATAATGCCGTTAACGGCACATGTGGCGCTTGCAGTAATTTGTTGTGCTGCATAGGGCACATAATGATGTGTGTCAAGTGTCTGTATGTGGACTAATGTTGAGGGTAACTTTGTAGACAGTTTATTGTTGAATCTAGTTACTGTAAGTTAGTTGGGGGCTGGCGTTTGTGCATGATATTACTTTGTGTGGTTAAAACAAACAAATACTCGTATTTATGTTCGCTTCGTCCACCTCGTCTCGTAGGGCTAAGTCAGAGTATGAGGCCCAGGGTCGATCTTTGGGTTTGGGTTTTCTGAAAGTTTCGATTTGTGTTCGTTAATTGACACTAGTCTCGCCCGCCATTAAATGGGACAAACGTATCTGATGAGTGTACTATACAGGGTGAAATAAAATTACCTGGCAATAGTTTACTCACGTGTTGGTCAATATCGAAAACTAATGGAACAAAAAAATATATTAAAAAACTAAAAAACACGCTTTTTATAGAAAACCGAACTCAAAAATAGAAAATAAATTTTAATAAATTTAAATTAAAAATAGTTATAAAAATTTTAATAAATAAAACTTAATAATAGTGTGAATATTTTTTTTTTTAGAGTTTTTACACGCTTTTTATTATTATTTGTTTTGTAGAATTAAAATTCTCCTTAGTATTAGAAAATTTGTCAATATTATAGAAATCGGCTAAAGATTTTTATTTATTAATTAATAGATTTTTATTTATTAATTATTGGAAATTAAAATTAACATAAAGTCCTGTCTTATCTACTGTAGAGAAAAAATATAAAAATTAAAATTAAGTTTCTTACCTTATCGACTTAAATTAACAAAAATCATATTTTGCAAATTGAAAAATAAAATAATTTTATCAAATTAGACTATTGTCATCGGTCCTCGATAAATCTACAAAGTTTGAACGAAATCTGGCTGTTTAAAGTGGGTCAAAATCGCGCCCAAAGAAGTCGGTTACAAACATACATGCAGGTGAAGCTAATAAAAAGCGTGTCAAAATGATTTGTTGCTCGATGACCGAAAGTATCGTCCGAATCGATCATCTGGTTTTGTAATTCTTAGTAGAACTTAGAATTTTTTTCTACGAATTTCGAAAAACCATAACAAAACAGTCGTTTGGTCGCCTTAATATACACACGGTGACACGTCAAGCCATACTTTTCCAGTTTACGCTGATCTCGCACTGTACGGAAATCCTATACAATTCAAGATCAGCTTATATTAGAAATGTATAGCTTGATGTGTAGTCGTGTGTACATGTCAGTGTCATTTAAAGTTTTGAACAAAGTGGGAATGACCATTGCGCTGAAAAGGAAGAGACTTCGGCAGCTCCCTCCATAGAACCTGAGCCAGACATTCGGTCGAAACGAAATAGAACTGTGGTAGATTATAAGAAGTTTTTCTGATTAAAGGTGAAGGGATGTTATGTGGGTACCTACTTATTTATAATTAATTAATAAGTAGGGTAAACTAGCAACTAAGTTTTGCTTCAACGACTGCTGCGTCAGTCCAATATATGAGCTTGTACGTATCGGTACTGTTATTTCATCTCCACCCCCCTCCGGTTATAACAGAAACAAAGCAGATATAGAGGTGTGTACAGTTGTAACCTAGCTGACCCAGAACAAAAGACCATCAACAAATAGAACGTTGAGTGGCATCTCCACACTAGCTACTTTAAAGAGAGTTGCCAAGTTTTGGTGTAAAAAGCGGGTAGTTCACAATATCGTATGCGGGCGGCTCGCTCGGCATGTTTATAGGCTGAATGGGGACTGTTTCAGTCTGAAACGGAGCTGCACTATGCTATGCATAAGATTTTAGTGGGGAGGTTGCAGTGACAAGAGGCAGAGGGCACAGTAAAAAAGTTTCTGAGCGGTTTTTCGTCAGGCATTTCTCAGGTTACAATTCTGCCCGGTTCATGACGATTGGCCCGCCCTTTGTAACATAGGCGTTAAACGTAACTTAAGAACTGCTGTAACGCAGGTACGCGTTACAGCAGTTCTTAAGTTTCTTTGTTTTTTTTTTTAATGGTGGGAATTTATCAAATTACTTCGCCCGCTCTGGGTGGAGCAGGAGGGGGTGTCAGACTTTAACTGACTAAAACCCACCCGTGTTCCCTTAGTTGCCTGTGTGCCAGGGGCCAAGGTATCTCTTTAGAACAACCCGCACCCCAGGGCCGAAGTTTAGTTAGGTTGACTATATTTTCGGCGGAGGAGGAGTGCCGGTACTTCTGAGTAGTGCTCTTCCCTTCCGTGGCCTGGACGGGGCCGCCACCTTTTGATGGCGGACGCGGTGGGGCTGCAGGGGACGAGGAGTGTCGGTATAGCGTTGACCGCTCTCACTATCCCCTGCGGCCGAAAAGTTGTAGGCGGGACGGCGCGTTGTGTTCCACGCGCGCTGTCAGAGATGTCAGCACCAACTGGTGGGGTCCTCAAGGGCCGATGCCTGCCAGGGGTGCGGGTTGTTCGAAAGAGATACTGTCGCCCTTGGAACACAAGCAACTGACCTAAAACGGAGTTTTAGTAAATAAAAGTCTGACACGCCCTCCTGTTCCACCTAGAACGGGAGAAGGCATTTGAAGATTTCACACAGATTTTTTTTGTCATTTTATTGGAAACAACTTTTAGGCCTTACCGCCTGTCTAGTTAAAGGGCGGCAAAATTGTCTACCTTCATAATTATTTTACGTTAAATAAGTTTTTATTTATTTATTTGCTCTCATGCGCATCACGCATTTTACAATATATTAATGCTGGTTTTTGTGCATGAACCCTGTCAGAGCACTGCAAAGAACAATGTTGGTTTGCTGTTGAGTTTGAACATCGAATTATCATAATTATCACATGATTAACGAAAACTTACGAATTTAAACACAATACAATACATTTCAGTACTAAAAAGATTTAAGAAAAATAAATACCTCGAAGTAATTATGATGTCCAATTCAACAGTAATATACACGCTGAAATTTTAATGGTTGTTTTCCCGCGGCAGATCAACTTGCCATAAGGAGTCCCTTCGAACCATAGAGTAAAAGTAAAAAAATTAAAATGTTTTTTGTTTTGAAATAATTAAAAAAATATTCATCAACTCGAAAGCGTGAGAATCAATAGTAACACTGGAGGTAACTTGTAGGTATTACTCGAAACGCACGCGCCGCCGCACCGCCGCGCCGACAAAGGAACAATGGTGCATAAATGTTCAAAGCAAAATAAACTCTCGCATGTGACACTAAGTCATAAATTAGTTTTCACGCAACAACACAAAACACAGCCGCGGCGCCGACAAAGAAAAGACCGATTTATAAATGTTCAAAGCAAAATAAGCTCTCGCGTGTAATGATACGGCATAAACTACAAACTAACAACAATTACAAACCAAGCAGCGCGCCGGCTTCCCATTGAGCGGGACGGCGCGCGGCGCCGGCGGCGGCGCACTTAGTTTTCCCGCGAATGTCGTACGTGAAACACGCGTTATCAGTGCAATGGATCGCCATTACAATTATTGCAATTTGGAGTACGTCGCTATGGTGCATCTGTACGCTAGGGCTGATTATGACACCCTTGATGCCCGTCGACTTTACGCGGAGCTGCCACACTTGGAGTCGCTTCGTCTTCGGCCATCGGCCCGGACGATCGTAGCAGCGACACAGCGGCTACTCGACGATCATGAGCAGTTCCGGACATCAGCAGTTGCACAGGGCAGAGGTCGATCGGCCGTTATTTCGCCAGAGCTCGACGAATAGATCATCGAGTACTTCGAACGGGATCCTCGGCGAAGTACACGTAAGGCTGCGGCTAAGTTTGGCGTAAGCCAATACTACGTCTGGAAACTACTCAACTCTGAAGGACTTCATCCTTATGATTATCGCAGAGTTCATGCCCTCCATGAAAACGACGCGCAGAACAGAATTACTTTTTGTCAGTGGTTAATCGACAGTCAAAATGCGAACATTTTGTGGACAGATGAAGGAACTTTTACGCGAGTTAGACTCGAACATTTTTGGGCGTTAAATAACCCACATGTTATTCGCGAGTGTGCGCATCAAGAGCGTTTTAGTGATAATGTGTGATAATTAATGGCCACCTCATTTCAATATCGTAAGAAGTGACAGAGAAACCTTATTAAAATTGAAAGGCAATCAATTAAAACGTGCTCCATTGTGTATTCAACGTAGTGGCTTGCAGTTGCACTACGAACAATTACTCCGTTATCGTGAAGTGTAAGTACCTACTCGTACTTTTGTAAATTGTGAACATTTAAAAGTAGGTAGTCAAATTAATTAAAATTATTGTAAATAAGTTGATTCAAATTTTGAAAGACGCCTCAAACTTTCCGTTATCGTGAAGTGTAAGTACCTACTCGTACTTTTGTAAATTGTGAACATTTAAAAGTAGGTAAGTAGTCAAATTAATTAAAATTATTGTAAATAAGTTGATTCAAATTTTGAAAGACGCCTCAAACTTTTTTAGGTATCTAAGTCCGAAAATTATGATAAACTTGTTTTTATTAATTAAGTTTTATGTTAATTTCTTGTTCAGTAAATTGCAGCTAAAAAGTATTTATGACGGTCCTAAGCTCGTAAAAGTCTGAAGGGAAAATTTTAATAGCTTGTTGGGTACAGCTTATTATCAAGAATACGATCAGCTGATTGAAACGCACGCGGGTCAACGGCCGCGCGGCCGCTCGGCGGCGGCGCCCGGCTTGCGCAGAACGTAGGTATCGGAACTATTGGTTCGGGGTCGCTTTCGAGTTTTGTTTTTCACAATGGTTAATCTGCCATTTTTTGTTTCTAATATTTTATTTGTTTATAAAACTATTGTATTACCAAGACAAAACCATTTCGCTGCGGGAAAACAACCATTTAAATTTCACCGTGTATAATATACAATAACACACATAAAGTCACATTTAGTCAGATTGCAGTAGTACGATTAGGTAGACAGTAAAAACAGTAGAATTACATAATTTATGGAATAGGTAATAAGTACATTGTTATAATCATGTCATGTCAAGTTATTGATTAATTGAATTTTGGTATGTAATTTTACAATACAATACAAATGAATAAAAAGATTCGATTTAATTGTCACTGGAATAAACAATATTTATGTCTTTGATCAGGCCAGATCAAAAAAAAAAAAAAAAAATATTCCGCTTAGAGCATCAATCATCAATTCATCATACGGAATCGTGAGTGCCAAACACAGAAACGAAACCAAAAACCTGACCAATATACAGAGGCCTTAGTGTGAGTTGCAATTTATAATTTAGATCAAACGTATCGACCGCGTTCCCCCCCGAGTGGGTTCCCGCATTGTCGTTGCAGGGGGCTCAGTAACCGTGGATTCCAGCCACGGTGAAGCCAAGAGGAACCCAAAGGTGGGGCCGCTCGTCAGGGCTTTTGCCTTCAAGCCATTGACGTAGCGGCCAAAAAGCAGGTTGCGGTGAGGTGCACCGCAACTGAGGTGGGCCGCGATGTCGAATGGGAGGCATCGCGGCTGAGGGTTACGGGCTGCAGTAGAGGAGGAGTGCCGGTGCTTCTGAGCAGCGCTCTTCCCTTCCGTGGCCTGGACGGGACCGCCACC
The DNA here is from genome assembly GCA_949987655.1 of Polymixis flavicincta. NCBI lineage: Eukaryota > Metazoa > Arthropoda > Insecta > Lepidoptera > Noctuidae > Polymixis > Polymixis flavicincta. The sequence continues at coordinate 20,763,132 of OX465182.1, forward strand.
GTTTGATAGCGGACGCGGTGGGGCCGCAGGGAAAGAGGAGTGTCGGTATAGCGTCAGCCGCTCTCCCTATCCCCTGCGGCCGAAAAGTGGTAGACGGAACGGCGCGTTGTGTTTCACACGCGCGCCGTCAAAGATGTCAGCAACCACTGGTGGGGTCCGCAAGGGCCGTTGCCTGCCAGGGGTGCGGGTTTGTTTGAAAGAGAAACCACAGCCCCTGGCATACGGGCTACTGAGGGAACACGGGTGGGTTTAAGTCAGTAAAAGTCTGACACGCCCTCCTGCTCTAAACAGCAGGAGAAGTCATTTGATGATTTCCCACCCAAAAAAAAAAACGCATCGACCGCGTTTGGCGCTCCGATTGGCCCTGAATAGGGTATTTTCCAATTTATTAAAAACTATTCTAATTTGAAGATTGGGACGAAATATGTAATGTATGACCAAATAAGAAATTTGATTTTATTCGTTTTTAATGGAGAAAATGGATATGAATAAATTTATTTTTATTTTTCTGTTAAATGAATCGTCCCAATCTTCAAAATAAAACAGTTTTTATCAAATTGGAAAATACCCTATTGGTGAGGGACCAATCGGAGCGCTGAACGCGCTCGATGCCTTTGATCGAGGCAGTTAAATGAAACTCACACTAAGGCCACTGAATGTTTTTAACCGACGAAAGAAAAAGGAATTCTCAAATCGATGCGTGTTTTTTTTTAATATGTGTTAATTACTAATTTTGATTCGGTACTAAACAAACATATAGGCGCCAAGTAAAATAACGGCAGGTTGATTGATCTGCAGTTTTGATTGTTTGTTTGGCGTGGACTTATAATTAGACATTTACATTAATTTAGGAGTTTATTTAGACTAAAAGGTTTATTTAACCTTTTATGTTCCTTTTCAGCAAGTTTTTTTGTTTATAAGTTTTTATAGATAAATGATAATTTATTTTATTTCTGTAAGTAGGTTTGAACAAAAACTTTTACACGTCAATCATATTTTTTTAAACTAGATGAGGCCGGCGTTTCCTATCTGACTACTCTGAGAAGAAAGGCCGAAACAAACTCAGAGGTCACAGTCTCTTTTAAAATCCAGACATAATCTTGGTCAGATCATGTAGATTGGTGTGTGAAATGGTCTTTTTAGGCAAGAACCACACATATTGAGAGAAATATGCTCCCGCGTCCGCCCGTGCTACCTCTTAGCACTAAGCCCTGAAGGCCACTAGGTACTCATTGTCCCGCAGTGACTCCTTTGAACGTCGCAACGTAAAAGCGTCCCTCGGAGCGCTTCAACACCAGAACATTTAAGAGTTGAGAGTGAACGACAAAGCGGTATTGTAATCGCTTCAACTCAACCCAAAGATAGCCGAACAATGAAAAAGTAAGCCAGCTAATAGCTTCTGAACTTTTCTATCTTTGAATGATATCTGAAAAGTTTTATCGAGTGGATTTTGCAGTTGAAAATAGGTTTTCGTCTGAGTTTTGAATGTAAAATGTGATGCATGTAAAACATTCAACATCAAAAATTGTTTGGAAGTTCGATCGATGCTCAAAATCAAAATCAAAATCAAAATATTTTTATTTCATATAAACCTGGATGGGCACTTATGAAACGTCAGAAGCTAGGTGCACGGTTCCAAATTGTTGTTTCCTATGGAGAAGAGCCGGCAAGAAACTCCACGGTTACTCTTTAAAAAAAAATTGGCTTTGACAATGTCTCCAAATTACAGAGATAAAATGTATGGGAGGACAGTGCAGGCCTGTCAATAAATACCAGGTACTTAGACTGAACGGAACTGCTGAACGGCGCTGTCTCGCCTGGTTTCAATTTATTTAGAGAATATGAATTAGAGGGTCAATTTTCAATCACATACTAAAACTTCGTCTGTTTCATCTGTTTTCGTTCTGTCATGTCATTTGTTTGAGTTTACTTATCTTATCTATATGCATGTCTTTCTGTGACAAATTAACTCATTATTCTTTACCAGCTTTAGCCAGCTGCATTGCCGAAGTCGTAAATTGTCCCACGGGAACCTTACCTGGATGAAAAGTATCGTATCTATGCGTTAATCCAGGTTATAAACTACTTTTGTATGACAAATTTCATCCAAATCCGTTCGGCCGGTTTTGCGTTATTGAATTACGATCATCCAAACAAAAATTTGCACATACATAACTTGCAACTTGCATAATATTAAGTAGGATTTCCTTCCCGAAAATTAATAAATACCTACATATCAAAATCAAAACCAAAAGTCATTTATTCTAAAAACTAGGCTGAGAGTCAGCACATTTTGAATGTCAAAATTACATAAGACAGTCCCCCAAAACGCCCGCTCTTCAACACTTCCTAGTGCTTTAGCTGGGAAGAAGAAGTGGCGCAGCAAACTTCCCAACAGAATTTTAGTTAGATCTAAATCAATTCCAAACTAACGATTATCAGAATTGCAAAGCATCTAAAAAGATCCACAAAACCGTTTAAAAAATATTCTAGTGCAAGCAACCACAAGCTTCGCCAAAATAAGCGGTTAAATTCTACCCAAGGTGGGTAGGATTTATAACGATCCGGCTAGGGACCGCAGGCCTACGCCTTTATCTAAGCAAGAAGGAACGGGCGATAAATTCTTTACGTATACTGTTGTATTTTTCGGGTGACAAAGGTAGACTGGTGTATTGGTGCGTTGGGATCGTAAGGGCTAATATAGGAAGGTCAAATAGAAAGGATTGATTTTCTATGTCGGATGGTAAATCTGATGAAAAGTTACTATGTGGAGCAAAAAATAAAGTTAATTTTATATTGCGCTGCTGTTTCAAGAGTAGTGTATCGCGTGTATTAGTAAAGATACAACATCAGCATATCTATCTTGCTTGGTTTTTTATTTCGCCAATTATTTATTTTAACCGTATATTAATACATACGTGGTGTAAAAACTTTCTTCCCTCTTACGAAAATTACGCAGACGGAGGAAAAAATTGCCACAATTAAAGTTTATATAGAGAAGGAGGACAGAACAGGGGCTTGTGGCTAAATAATAATAGCTGCACGGGTCGATCGACCAGGTTAAGCTACGCTTGCCGCGGTTGGTCCGTGGATGGGTGACTATCTTTACATACCAAGACCCCTCCGTGCCTGGGAAAGCACGTTAAGCCGTTGGTCCCCGCTGTCATTTGTGGATCTTTGACAGTCGTTACGGGTCGTCAGAAGCCCGAAAGTCTGACAACCAGTCTTACCAAGGGGTATCGTATTACCCAGTAACTGGGTTGTGGACGTCAGATAGGCAGTCGCTCCATGTAAAATACTGGTGTTCAGCTGCCTGGGCGTCGGGAATTCCAGGCTGATTTCCGGCCACCGTAGGCGTGAGCTTGAGGACGGCGAGTAATGGGTAGCTCGCTGTCCGGTAAGGACCAAGCCCAAGTCGATGGCGCGTTGTGTTCCAAGCGCGCCTCAAAGAGATGTCAGCACAAACCGATGGGGCCCGCAAGGGCCGATGCCTGCCAGGGGTGCGGGTTTGTTTGAAAGAGATACCGCAGCCCCTGGCAAACAGGCTACTGAGGGAACACGGGTGGGTTTTAGTCAGTAAAAGTCTGACACGCCCTCCTGCTCCACCCAGAGCGGGAGAAGTTATTTAACGATTTCCCACACAAAATAAAAAAAAGTCAGAGCAATATGGCGTCCACTGCGTCCAACGTTTTCGTCAAATTGCGCGCGATATTTGAAAATGTAAAATTTTAATGCATTTTTACGGCACTATACATGTAATCGGTTAAATAAAATTGTTGTGTTTTTTTTGTGATTTATTAGCACTTTAGAATCTAATTAGATCACTACTCAAAAATGGGTGTAATACCCTATTGAAGTAATGATCACACTGTTTCTCCCGTGCCAATTTTACGACGTCCTATTTTTTATTAGAAATTCAGCATTATGCTGTGTTTCTCTTAACAAGCGATAAATACAAGAATTATGTTTAAATCATCGAACCTGTCCTAGTGATATCGACACTTTTGATCCCCATATCGCGACCTCCTCTAACTTGTGCCGAGTGTTTATCTAGGGCGACTTTATATAAGTACTGCAGTTAACCGCTTAATTAAACTTAGAAATGCAAAGTAAAACACTGTAAGCACGAGTTAAGTACCGCTTTTGTGACGCTTAAGACAGAATTAAATACTGAAAATACGCATCTAAGACTGAAACAAATAGCTACAAAATTGACAGATATTAAATTATGGTGCAGAGAAATAAGTGAGCAGAAAGTGATGGAATTACAATGGAAGATGTTGTTGCTGATTCTTGATGCGGCTCCCTCTATAATATCGTTCTAATTATTTAAAACTAAAACTTAGTTTTAAGCAAACCTAAATAAAAGAGAGTAGTTACCGTTCCCATGGGAATACGGGGATAAAATATAAGCTATGTTACCCGGGGATAGTGTAGCTTCCCAACAGTGAAATCATTTTTCAAATCGGGTCAGTAGTTTCGGAGCCTATATTCAATGCAAACAAACAATCAAATATTTCCTCTTTATAATATTATTATTAGTTTATTAGACTGTAGGGTATAAATTATCTCGCTTTTGTAAGAAAGAAAGAAAAATAGTTTTATTTGTTACAGAAACACGTGAAAAGATGACATAACATTTAAAAAAAAAACATTATAACGAACATAGATATCTAAGTATACATGACTTATGCATAAAGAACATAAATAGTCGGCAGCTGCACGCCGTGACTGTGACAAGAAGGCTTCCACTCAGCATAATGCTGTGCTATGGGATCCACAGCACAGCGCTTTTCGTCATGGGGGATGAGCAGTATTGTAATTTATTCGTATTCTTCTATACCGCAAATTGTAAAAACACGGGCTCAAAGGTTAGAAAATTGCGGAAAGTTACAGATTTAACACGTTAAATGAATATCATCACGCTTTCCCATTATGCACCTAAGCAGCAGTGATGGACATCACAACATATTATATAATACAGGTTGGATGAAGCAACAAGGGTAGGTAATTCAACCATTGCCGTTACATGAAAATGGTCTTAGAAGACTGTTCTTATTCGCATTCGCAAATAAATCAATAAATGTAGGTACAGTTAGCGAGAAAAAAAGAGTATGATGCCACTCGATCCTGTGTCATAACAGATGCTCTTGCTAAAGTAGTTCCCACTTTAAAAGATTAGATTCGTCTGGTGTACTTCAATTTCTTGGGTGTGGCACAGGCCATTTAAACGTCGAAAAAAGATTAAGATGCAGCGAACAACCACAGATTGTCCAGCAGACCATTGGGCGGGTGTCGACGTCAGGACACGCTGCTCCTAACACGGACTACTGTACTGTACTCAAAACTATAAACGTAATATACAGGAAAGTTTTATAAATTTCGCGAACGAAGTCGCGAGCAGAAGCTAGTAACACATAGGTAATCTTCATCATCCCACTTACGTCGGATAACGGACTCGTGCCATCGGATAGGAGTATGTACTGACCGACAAGAATACGTGTCAATCTAGCCTACTTAGGACGAGGTAATTATTTAGTTGCGAAGATTTAAGAAACAAAATACAATGAAAATGCATGTTTGCATGCCGAATGGTAAAATATGGCTGACCTATAATGTATATTAACAACTATTGTGTACTACCTACCCATATTTGCAAAATAAAATCCTATTCTATTCTATTCTAAAAGAACCACTTCTTTTCATTGTATTATGGTTCTTATTTCGTAGGCCTAAAAACAGCTAGTAGTGGTTACCAAACAAAATAGGAGACTGGCAATGATTTTCTGTTTCATACCAAATTGCAAGCGAATCGAAGAAGTTCGATGCGAGGAATGTATATTATGTACTTATAGAAAAGCTATGTGAAAATGAGTGAACATTCGCTCTTCTATGCTTCCATCACAGTTCACAGCGATTGCTTAATTTTTGAGTATGGTTCAGGGACGGTGATAGTGAAAACTAATTTTTGTTGTTTATTTTTGTTTTGTATTTTTTTCTTTCAGTCACGCTACCGACTACTAGACCGACGAGACAGTCATTTATTTAGGTACATATTCGTAATACTAAATAATCTCAAAGAAAAAAACTAACAAGTAGGTAATTTACTTTTGGAGATGATTTTACAAATATACTGAAACACGTAATTCTTTATTTCTTACCAAATATGTTTTCATATGCATGTAGAAAGAAGCTTTTACACATTTTTAGGGTTCCGTACCTCTAAAGGAAAAAACGGAACCCTTATAAGATCACTTTGTTGTCCGTCCGTCCGTCCGTCCGTCCGTCCGTCTGTCAAGACCGTTTTTCTCAGGAACGCGTGGAGGTATCAAACTGAAATTTCTATATGATACTTAGTTCTACTGTCCCTGGAAGCTGTAGAAAAATCAACCTTCTAAGTCAACGCAATCAAAAGATACAGCCATTTAGGCCGCAAAATTCCGCAAATTTTCGAAACTCGCACGGGAATCAAAACCTACAGGGTACTTCCCGTGAACTTAGAATCTTGAAATTTTGTACGAAGTCATGTCTTATAGTACAGATATAGGAAAAATTACGAAAACCGAAAATTTTTAGTTTCGTCATATAAAAAAAATATTTTTGACAATTTTGAACTTTTACTTATATACCCACAGGTTTGTACGGAACCCTCGGTGCGCGAGTCCAACTCGCACTTGACCGGTTTTTTATTATCTAAAAAACTTTAGTTTAAAGTGCGATGTCAGAAACTGACATTAAAGTGTGCCTCATGACTGCATGTGGGAGCCTAGATTCGATTTCAAGGTCAGGTTTTTGGAATTTTCCATCATGGGCTTCTTAGCCCAGAGTTTAAATGTGTGCCCGGTTGATAGCAATACAGTCGCCCCCTATTACATGGGACGTTAACTAAATGTGGGTGTTCAGTAAGTACGCCTCTACCTTACCTTTCGGGATATACTATACAGACGCTTATTATGTTATATCAATTCCATTATTCTTTATTGCAATCCACAATATACACACACACGTGGTAATTATTAACAAATAGAAACAATTATGGACTGCACAGCATTTTTTTAAAGAAAAACTCAAGTGTGTAAAGAAAAGTTTACCTCATAGCGCGATAGATGGCGTTGGCGCTTTTTCTGAATCGCGCTATCGTTGTGCTACAACGTCTGGTACAGTAAGAGCGAAGACTTCTGATGAATTTACAACAAATTAGCCCGTGACACTCGCCCTGAGCGCACGTGCTAATTGTTCCTGCCTACCGCTGCGTGACTCACCCTCCGCCGCCAACCTGACTCGCCGCGCCCCGCTGCGAACACTACGAATTAATAATCCAATTAATTTAATTATTGACTGGATTATTAATTACAACAAAAACTGTCTTTTTCAAGGCAAACATCTGTTTCTTTACGGAAGTAAATCGTCAAGTAAATTCACTTGGCCCCTTCTGGGTAAAATCCACAGTTTCGTGGTTCTCGGTGGAAACCTTACGGTGCCAACGAAACCGAGAGGGTGTTGTCCCAACACACCCGCCGAACCTCTTCAAGGCAAGGCAGTGAATTGGACGGGTCCCAGACCGACGGCCTTGGGGGATCTCCTAGTCGTCACTGGTGACAGTGTTCCTTCCACAGCTACACACCTAGTGTCTTTGGGGCGTGTCTACGCCCCTCGCGCTAGACTGACAGGGCCCTGTTGCACATTAAGATTGGCAACAGGTTTACAAGCTTAGGGCTCACCCGAGGTACACATCTCCCTGTCTATACCCGACAGGGAGGAATCACACATCCCCGGGCATCCCCCCGGGGAAGTAGACGTTAGGATTGTTAGGAGAAATAGGGACTTAGGCTCACTCCTTATGAGTGGGAAGTAGTTTACCCCCTCCCTTTAAATCATGGCCGATTCCAGGGCAGCCTTTTGGGCGACCTTGGAGTCGATCATAAAGAACCCCGAGGACCGCGCGCGCCTCAACCATATTCTGGGTAATGACAAACCCACGTTTCCCGCCGCGACCGCGACCACGACCGCGTATAAACCCGCGCCGCCCGTTATAACATTTAACGATTCCCCGGCTTCACCGGCCTTGGCAACCCCGCAATCTCAGGAGCTTTTCTCCGATGCAGCGTCCGACCTTATGGACGCTGAAGACTCCCCCGCCACCCCCGAATCGCCAGGAGCTGCTTGCTTCTCTTCTCCCTCCTCGAACGAAGAGGAAGTGGTAGGGACTAAAGACGAGGGCTTCACCCAAGTCGAGTCCAAATCGAAGGGGAAGAAGCGAAAGAAGAAGGTCTGCGATTCCTCGCGTTCTTCTAAAATTACCGCGCTCGTAACCGACCGCCCCCCCACCCCTTTCCCGACCGAGTCGACCCCCGCGACCCCCGCAACCCCCGCGATCCCCGCAACCCCCGCGACCCCCGCGACTGCGACCGCGACCGCGCCCGCACCCACCGCCGCACCCCGCGCCGCTGCAGGGAAAAAGGTGCCCGTTCCGCCCCCTGTCTTCATCCAAGACAAATCAAAATGGACCGACGTGTCCAAATGGTGCTTAGAGCAAAAGATTGCCTACACCAGCGCCCGCACCACCCTCCAAGGGATAAAGGTAGCGATCCCGACGGCTAGCGACTACCGCAGCCTTACCAAACTCCTCCGAAACCGTAACGTGTCCTTCCACACGTACGCCCTCCCTGAAGACCGACAGACACGAGTTGTCCTCAAGAGGGTTCCGGTCGAAATCACCGTGGAAGAAGTCAAGGCCGACCTTGACTTACAAAACATCCCGTACACCGAAGTACACCGGATGCACCGCGCCCGCCGCGGAGTGCCATACGATATGGTGCTCGTAGTATGCCCGCCCTTTGAGGGCCATAACCCGATTTTTAATCTCCGTACAATCTGCAACCTGTCCGGCATTCGGATCGAAAAGCCCTACAAGACGGGAACAATCGGCCAATGCCACAGGTGTCAATTGTACGGACACGCGCAATCGCACTGTTACGCCACCCCGAGGTGCGTAAAGTGCTTAGGTAGTCACGGTACAGCGGATTGTACCAGGCCTAAGGACCGCTCCTTGTGCACGGAACCGCCGAGCTGCGTCTTATGCGGCGAAGCCGGTCACCCGGCCAACTATAGGGGGTGCTCGAAAGCACCCAAAACCACTTCTCCCAAGCTGGTGAAGCGTGCCGACGCCCGCCAGCAAAGGGAAGCCCCCTCAGGGTACCTCCCAGAAAGGCTCAGTCCTCAGAGACCGAGCCCCTGGAACTTCCTGAACCACCAGCAGGCATTCCCTGCGATGGCTTCAGCCAGGCCCGTCCCCGCGCCCATCCCTCAGTCCAAGAACCCGGGTTCAGGCGCTCCCGCGCCCCCTACCGCACCTCTTACCGCGACCACCGCCGCCGCGCCCCCCGCCGCCGCGACCCCCGCGTCCCGCGACCCCCGCGTTGGAGCACGCCCCGAGGCGCGCCCCGCACCCACTTACGCCGGTCCCATGACCATGTCCCCCGCAGTCGTGCATCAAAAGCTCGATAACGCGTTTTTCACTTTCTGCACCCCCCGTGCCCATCAGATGGCCATGGAGGTAGATGCCGCCACAAAGGCAGGCGATATCCTTAGGATATACGCCATCTATGATGCGTACCCTGACGTTACGCAAGCCCTGTTAAACGCCAGACTTTCCGTGAACCACAATGGCTAACACGGCCCTCGCGCGTACCAAACCCCGATCCCTAAAAATAGGAACTTTTAACGCCAACGGTATCCGTACCCAAAGGGATGAGATCGCCACGTTCCTCCGCGACCATCACTTGGATATCCTGTTAGTTCAAGAGACGTTCTTAAAACCCTGCTATCGTGACCCGAGAATTGCCAACTATAGAATAGTTCGCAACGACAGAGCACATTGCCATAAGGGTGGAACTCTCATTTATTACAAAAAGTCCCTACACTGCATTCCTATGGATGCCCCCCCCCTCTCCCGATTAGAAGTGTCAGTCTGCCGACTGGGCATGACGGGTCATCAACCCATCACACTAGTCTCAGCCTACCTTCCTCCCCAGACCGAATCAGAGGACTTTCAACTGTTCTCAAATGACCTCACCGCCCTGTTGAGCATGAGCGACTCCGTTATCATAGCGGGCGACCTCAATGCGAAACACCCCGCGTGGAATAGTTCCAGGGAATCGACCAGAGGGAGACACCTGTTCAACCTCTGCTCGACCCTGTCCTTCGACGTCATCGCCCCGATGTCGCCGACTCATTTCCCCCACACAGTGGATCACAGACCTGACGTACTCGACATTGCAATTCTGAAAAGGATCAACCTACGGTTGAATTCCATAGAGGCAATAAACGAGCTCACCTCTGACCACCGTCCGGTAGTCGTGCATCTGGCCCCCCGCACGGGCCTCCCAGATACCGACCAACCTCCGCTCACCAAAGTGGTAACAGACTGGAGGAGAGTAAGCGATTCGCTGAAATCCAACACATCCGCCCACTTGGACGCCATCCCCGACCATTTCGACTCTCTAGCGGACACAACGGCCGCGATCGACTCATTCACGGGTCACGTACAATCTGTCCTGAACGACTGTTCGAGGCGGGTTCCGGTAGGGGAAGACCCCCGCTGGAAGCTGCCGGACGATGTACGCGAACTGCTGAATGAGAAGAACGCGGCCGTTCGTGCCTACAGCAACTTTCCCTGCGACGCGAACAAAGCTCACATGCGCTATTTACAGCGAGCTGTAAAGACACGCATGTCGGAGCTACGTGACGCGGGCTGGGACAAGATGCTGAGCGAGTTGGAACCCACGCACTTAGCTTTCTGGGAACTCCAGAGGAAACTCAAGTCCCGAGAAATAGCCACCATGCCCCCCCTGACCCGGCCCGATGGCACCGTTGCTTTCGACGACATCGAAAAGGCCGAATGCCTCGCCGATAGTCTTGAGGCCCAATGCACACCCAGCTCTCTACCTGTAGACCAAGCACACCTCGATGAGGTGGACGCTGAAGTCGAACGTAGAACCTCTCTCCCGCCCGTCGAAGACCCTGATGATCCATTACCTCTCGTCACCCCGGACGAAGTTCACGAGATCATCAAGGGTCTGAAACCCCGAAAGGCCCCCGGAGCTGACGGCATCACCAATAAGGTGATCCAGATGCTACCCGCCCACCTGATCATGCTCTTGACCACCATCTTCAATGGAGCCTTGAGCAATAACATCTTCCCCCAAGCCTGGAAGCAAGCCACGGTCATTGGCTTTGAAAAACCAGGCAAACCCAAAACGGAGCCCGCGAGCTACCGGCCCATCAGTTTACTGGACAGCCTCGGAAAAATCTATGAGCGACTTATTTACAAGCGACTCAGGGACTTCGCCGAGACTAAAGGCCTGATACCCAACGAGCAGTTCGGCTTCCGAACCCAGCACAGTTGCGTACAACAGGTACACCGGATCGTAGAGCATATAGGCGTTGGTCTCCAACGCAACTATGCGACCGGTGCAGTATTTTTCGACATAGCGAAAGCCTTCGACAAGGTCTGGCACAACGGCTTGATTTACAAGCTGTACAAACTCGGCGTGCCGGACCGACTCGTACTCATCTTACGAGATTTTCTGTCGAACCGCACCTTTCGCTATCGCATCGAAGGGGCTCTCTCATCCCCCCACCCGATTCGCGCCGGCGTCCCTCAGGGCGCCGTGCTATCCCCTCTCATATTTACGCTGTTCACCAGCGATATCCCCAAGAGTGGTAAGGCTCAGTTGGCTCTGTTCGCAGACGACACGGCCATCTACCACTCTGGGCGTAGTTCCAAAGCGATAGCCAAATCCCTCCAGACCGCAGTCAACGTACTCGGTGCATGGTTTAGGAAATGGCGAATCGAACTAAATCCGGACAAGAGCCAGGCGGTTCTCTTTAAGAGACCGCAGCGCCGCCAAGACCCCCTCCCGGCCATCTCCATATTCGGCAAGCCGATCCCTTGGGAAAAGCAAGCCAAATACCTTGGAGTGATTCTAGATCAGCACCTCTCCTTCTCTGAGCATATCAGGAAGGCGCGCTCACGCGCCGCCTTCGCTCTCGGAAGGTTGCATTCTGTTCTGAACGCACGTAGCAAATTGTCACTCAAGTGCAAATTGCGTATTTACACGGCGTGCATAAGGCCCATCATGACGTATGCATGTGCAGTCTTTGCACACACCCACCCCCGACACATCCATAGGATGCAGACCCTCCAAAACCGTTTCCTCCGCCAAGCCACAGGCTCCCCATGGTACGTTCGGAACGAGATCCTCCATCTCGATCTGAAAATGCCCACTATTGCTCAATTCATGAAACGCAACTCGAAGCGTTTCTTCGATAAAGCCGAGATACATCGCAATCCCTTGATTGTGAAGGCCGCTAGTTATGTCCCCAGTAGAATCAGTAGTATTCGCAGGCCGAAACATGTCCTCTCAGACCCAGACGACCCCATCACTGTTCTCCAAGAAAAGAATAGGGCCACCAGTACAGTACACAAAAACAAACGACGACCGTCCTACCGACCTCGCCGCCGAGGTCCTCGCGCCCCGCGAAGACTCCCGAGTAGCGATCAGACCCCCGACCGTCCCTTGCTCGTTGATGCGCCAGCCCGCGCCGCAGCTGAGCCAGTAGCTTTAAATTCCCCGTCTAATAATCATGAAAATAATACCTTGATCCAGCCTGTCCCTGATAGTACTAGCTGCCCCCCCCCCGCCAGCGACTCCCTGAGCCGAGGTTCGTACCCCACAGGGGGTGCCCTCAGTGCGCAGTCGTTTTAGGTTTAAGTAGGTTTACGCCCTGGCTGGAGGCTTTTAGAATCCTAAAAACCTTCACAGGAAAGTCCGGTTGAGCAGTCACGGCCTCTCAAGGTCAACTGCGAGATGCCAATATTATAAAAAAAAAAAAAAAAAAAAAAAAAATGATGAATTTACAAATTAGTTTGAATTTATATTTTCTAACGTGCCTGCTCTTCGGAGCTAAGTATTTTTGTATAGGTTTGTGCAAACTGGTGTACAACCCTTATTTAAACGATTATGCAATATTGCGCACATAAAGGTGCCACGGTATACAAAAATTATCAGATGTGATAGGTAGGTATTAGAGGTGGGTCATTCACGGTTTTTTCGTTAATGTAATTTAACTGTTAATCATCAGTGGTCAACAGGTGAAAAAAGCTGTTAAATTAAAAACAGGTTTTGCATGTTCAATCTGCCGATTGAACATTCAAAACCTGTTAATATTTTTTTAGCATTTTGCGTTAATTTAATTTGTCAACGTTTTCAATCATTGACAATTTTCTTGCAAATAATTGATAAGAATTTTAAGAAATATAATGCCATTCCCTACGTACTCTTTCCAGGCTTAGATCGTTCAGAAATATTAGTTTCGCATACTAGTTGATTCTCAGAAAATAAAATTAAATAAAATAATCCTTTGAGCCGCTGACGTAAATTTATAGTATTAGCTTAGCAGCATTTAATTTTCAACTGGTTTTATTTGGAACTCATTGCGTTGACGTAAATTAACAACTAATGTTTTCAACCTGTTTTTTCATTGATGATTAACAGTTGTCTCGTTGACGAATGAAAAGCCGTTAGAAAAAACAGTAGTAGGTATATCTGAAAATTAAAAAAAAACATTTATAATAATCAAAAACAATAAATCACAAAATAAAAACAAACAAATAACATGAGAATATACTTACATACATACATATAAAACATAATACATACATACTTCTAAAATAAATATCAATTAAATATTAATAATTATAATGTAAATAAACTAATACATACACAACTATGACGGTGTGGACAGATAGTGTTCTTTCACTCTTCATTTAAAATCTATGTAATCATGCTAAAACAATACTGAAATGATTTCATAACTATCTATTTTTACAACAGAATTAATTATACCATTAATATTCTCTGTATAAAATATGTCTTGACTTAAACATATTAGAAAGAGAATAAATAAATGACTGGCAAGTATTCTATTCTGTAATTTATTTATTTATTTTTATGATTGCTGATTCGCTTAAATATTTTTAATTTTAATTCGTGTATTAAAAATAGTTATATTATTCATAATACTTAACAGTTTCTATAATTTAACTCATTTATGTTTGTTATTTTACTTATCTAATAAACAGTTGTATCTATTTAATATTGAATTTATCCGTTAGATATGTGTATATTGTGTAATAACTTTTTAATTTCTCAGTTGCAGCCCAGAATCTGGTTTTGAGCCTTACCTAAAGGTATCACCACTATACGTGTAACGGAAATGGTATACTAATACATACCTAGGGCACGTCTTCTTTGGATGATATCAAACGATATTGAAAGGTTTTTTTAGTCCTATCTCTACATGTTCGGAAGTTGTAAGAACTTGTATACATTGAACCGGACCAGAACCGAACTTTTCTAATTGAAATAATTATCTTTTAACTTTCCTTTCATCACTCGGAAGATATATAACGTGATATTGGCAAGTAACGTGGAAAGTTATTGACCTACGTAGTGCGGTGACACGTTTGTTAGAATGTTCGAAACATATGAAACCGAAAATTTGGTATCATAATATCTTAGAATATTTTGTTTTGAGCTGAAACTATGAATAGTGATTCTATACCATAGAGTTTCTGTTACACCCTGTATATAGGGTGACTGGTAATTAGTGACCGATATTTAAACACATGATTGTACTCATCTCAAATAACTTTAACAAAGGAACTATTTTTTTTTAATCTATTTTATTGACCCCAATTTTAGTACCCCAACAGAATATTTTGTACCTAACAAGAATAATACACCATCAGCTGTAATTTAATTTAGTTACTCGTACTTATTAACAATAACCGCTTTACCATGCATCATTCTTTCGAATCAGCTGTTGCCGCTTGACCCGGGGTCAACGTCCCACGTCCACAGCTGATAGCGCGCGCGATCCGTCTGGTAGTGTTGTTTTTTGGTTGTTTGTAGGTAACTAAACTAAATTATAGGTCATGGTGTATTATTCTTGTTAGCCAGCTACTCAATATTATAATGGGGTGATTGGGGACATGCGCCAGTTGAATAAAAAAAATCGTTTCTATGGGAAAGTTGTTTGTTATGATGAGTTCAATCATGTGTTTAAATATCGGTCACTAATTACTAGTCACCCGCGAAAACTTTGTACACCTTTTTACGACAATTTATGCGAACGAAGGAGTACGTACGAAGAGTACGCGAAGTAAGGAGTTGGCACAGTTAAAGTTTATATATAAAAGGAGTGCAGAAAGCGATTTATTTTTTATTTTTATATAACAAAACATTACAAATACATTAGGTTTTAAACAATTTATGGTCGAATTTAGACCACTCGGTGACCACAGGTTTAAATAAATTAACAGCATCTTCACCCAACCTGTAAATAGTTTCTCAAGTAAAAACTGGCTGCAATCTAGCTTCCTCGCAATATTTCCCCGGATGAAGTGCCATTTAAACACAAAAACGTCTATTGAAGCGATTTACCGAGATTTCCCTGCACCGTGTATGAGGTGTATGAGGGGCAATGCATCTCACAAGTTTGCTAAATAAAATGCACTAAAAGTTATTTAAGACTCCCGGTGTAGCGACTAGGAGTATTCTGTATATTTATCACTGTGCAGCTTTTAAAGAGTAAGATAGTGTTTGTAGGAGACGTGGGTATGCACAGTAAACACGTGAGATTATCGAAAGGGTGAAGGGTGGGGAGACGTACGTGTCCGTGCGCAATCGTTCGTAGAGAACACTAAAAAAATGTTTAATAGGTCGCGGCGCCGCTAAGCACGCGCTCCCTTCCCGGTACCATGCGTCTCCTGAGCCGACATGTTCTGTAAAAATCGCACCGTGAGAACTTAGGTGAAGTGACCTTGAAGTGAGTTGTCATTCCATATGGATTGACACTAATGACAGTTCACTTCACACAGGTTATCACGGTGAGATTTTTACAGAATAGCACTACTGCGCCTTTTACCAAACCAGCATTTATTGCATATATAACAGAGTCAATCTAGGTAGGTACACACAAATTGAATAAATTAAAATACAAAAACTATAAAATATCGATACGATCACGCGTCGCCTACAGTGTTTAAACATATGCCCAGTAGTCGGGCTACAGGGATAGCTTCCCTGTTTCTCATAGGTGTCGTAACCCAGGCTTTTCAATTCAATTAATAGACGACTCCGTCTTGGAATTCAAATGAGGGACTGTGCCCCGAACGATGGGATACTTAATATCATGTCCTGCGTGTCCTGTCGTCTGCATTGCAGGAACGCAAGATGCAGCTGAATACCGGTATTTTACATGTAGCGACTGCCTATCTGACCTCCACAACCCAGTTACTGGGTAATACGATACCCTGTGGTAAGACTGGATGTCAGACTTTAGAGCTTCTGACTACCCGTAACAACTGTCAAAGATCTACAAATGACATGCCGGGACCTACAGCTTAACGTGCTTTCCGAGGCAAGGAGGTAACCCATCTACGGACCAACCGCTGCAAAGTATCTCCGATCGATCGACCCGTGCGGCTGTAATTATTTAGCCACAAGCCCCTCCAAAAAAATCAAATTTTATGTTAGAAAAAAATAACTAACGGATAGCTAGCAAGAACTCACAATCTAAATCATAATTACAATCTCATTTCATATTGTGTTTGCAATAATTGTCTTGTGCCATTCATTATTATAATAAAGACTAGGCATTTGATAATGTTTAAAAAAATCTTTGACTTTTACGTTCAAATTCTACACAACTGTTAAAAACGTTAACCCCCTAGCCATCCATTTGATCCTAGTTACGGTGCGCTGTCGGCTCCCAGTCCGCGTTGTGACGTTTCGAAAATAAAACAATATGCACGCTGCGGTCAGTGTGCAACCATCCTGAATTAGGGCAGGATTCATTAGATTCGATAGATTTCGATTCAGGATGCTGCTGGAAATTTCAGTGAAAATCTACTTTGTAAGTCAAAACCTGCTCGTTAACATAACTATACTTATAACCACATGATTGTGCAGAAACCAGCACAATTCAATTTTTATTTATAGGATAAGTTTTAGATTTTTGGCAAAATTGAAGCGTTTTGGGGGGCAGTAGTGGCCCCGACGTGTTGTAGTTCGTGGGTTCGAAGTCGAACCTTATCAGTAGCTTTACTTTTCGTAAATAATTTCAACAACATTGCTCTCAAAACGGTGAAGGAAAACATCATGAAGAAACCGGCATGTCCTAGAACCAAACCAGCGCCGGCCCGCGTGGTGAATTACGGCCCACTCCCTTTCATAGAGAGGAGCCCATAGTCCCAGCAGTGGGAACATCTTAGGAAGCGGCGCCGTCATAAAACTGGAGTAACATGACGGACATCGTCAATCCCAAACCATTATTATACAGAGCTATTTTGCGATGGTTGTAAGAAGGTATCGAAGAAATCTAGGCCTGTTAGTTAAAATCAAAAACCAGCCAAAAGGTTTCAGCAAGTCTTTTTTTTATCAAACCATGCACCATACAAACATTTATCAATCAACGAATCTAGTTCAACCAACCGACTTGCGTCTCTCAGTGAACCCTAGTCACGCTGACGGGCTCAGTCAGCGCGGTGACGACTGACGGCTCAGCAATAAAACAATGTGCATGCGCGGTCAGCACGGATGTGGCGTGGTAGAGCGTGAAGTTGCGGACGAAATTGTTTCAGCAGAGGGTTACTGACTTTTGCCTCAATGCGAACGAAACTATTGATATCGGCCTATTTGAGGTGTGAAAATATATCAGGAACAATAATAAAAAAATTAACAAAAAAGACTTCTGTTGGACATTAAAATTACAATTTGAACTTAATAAACAAAAAAAAAACCTTTTTATTATCAAATCGTTCCAGGTATCCGTTTTTAGAGCCACCTCGATCCAACCTTTGATATACGCGTCTACGTCGTAACTTTAGCGTACTGTCATGGAAAAAATAAAACTAACTTGGGTTACACACCAAAGATTTAAGCGGTACCTTCTTCTAATTCTGTTGTTAAAGTATTTTTTCACTGAATGAAGCTCTTCTTAAATTTATATTTCGAAATAAAATTCATAAATATAAAGATTACGCAGTATCTGTTACGTAACATTTAGATTTTCATCAAGGAATATTTCACAGCCGACTTATACACTTTTAAAGATAAATGAATAGTTTCTTAAATAAAACTTGATTCACAATTTTTCCACTGTTTCAAAAAGAAAAGGTTTGACCTAAACACCCAGTTGTTCATAAACACAGAACAGGCGAGAATAAAAATAAACATCATACAAAAAGCCACTTATTTGTATTTCCATTTTCGTTGTTGAGGAAAAAATGTAATTTTACCGAGAAGAAGTGTTCCTTGGTTGGTTTCTTGCCGATCACCCGCGGTCAAAAGGATGACGGGCGGATTGGATGAGAACAATCCTACTGTTCATGACTAGCTGATATTATAGACGATTCTTTCTCGCAATAGATTTGGCCGAAGACTTGTAATAATTTATAACGGTTAGCGAGATGGTGCGGTAATCAATTGCGGGATCTTGTGATTAGGTGAACGCTTTGGAATTCCGGTTGATGAGATGGCCCATTTTTGGCAGTTAGACCATTCGACTTAATATATTAGACTGAGCAAAAACTTGACTATCAACTGGGCGCCAGGCACATTAAGCACCATGACGCACAATTTGGATTACGATCTGGTTTGTCAACGGAGAGTGCTATATGTGTCTTAAGCAGACTGTTTAATATTATAGTGATCGGAAAACACCCGTTTTTGCATGCTCTCTCGATCTCTCAAAAGCTTTCGACCTGGTGTCATATGACAAACTATGGCGCAAGCTCGAGGATGAGATAGATTGCAGTCCGGAAGTTACATGTATTTTTAGGTATTGGTACAACCAGAGAAATAATATCAGATGGGCAGGCTCTTTCTCCGATGTGTACAGGTTGCAGTGCGGCGTGAGACAGGGTGGATTGACTTCACCGAAGCTCTTCAACTTGTACATTAACCGGCTTTTCGGTGAACTCAGCAGTGCCAATGTGGTGCTACTTATACATCGTTTGTCTCAACAATATCAGTTATACCGTTATCATGGTGCTGCTGAGTCCATCGATCGGCAGTCTGAGTAAGCTGGTGCGGATACTGCGGATTTGTGAGTCCTATGCGGAGGCCCATGGGCTCAGATACAACGCAAAGAAAAGTGATCTCCTATTATTTAAGGGGTGGGGCAAAAATTATGTGACTGTACCTACAGTCACCTTAGCTGGTACCCTCTTAAATAGAGTCACTCAGTTCAAGTATCTGGACCACTAGGTTTCCGAGGACCTACAGGATAACGCGGATGTGGAAAGGGCTGGCCCGCAGGTTCGCACGAAGCAGTAATCAAGTGAAAGTGACTCTTTTTAAGTCTTAGGCCGCTGCGTCGAATCTTGCGGGCAGCGCACTATGGAAAATATAGGTCGGTATCGGATCAAAAATCTGTAACTTCATGAATTTTTATCGTATCGTAATGAAATTTGGCACAAATATGCAGTAAGGTTCGGAGATTCGAACAATGTGTAGTTTATAGTGTTTTCTTGTATATCTATGTATGTTTTTTTGCATAGAATGAAAGAAATGGGAAAAAATCACGAAAAAAATAGTTAAAAATTTATTTCAAGTGAAATACAAGTTTATAATGACTAAAAAGATTAAACCATGGTTAATTACAACAAGCAAAGTAAACAATATATATATATATGAAAAAAAAATACTAAATTAAAATCATATTACTAATTGGTACATCCTATACTCTGGCTTCAGGAAATGATGTAGCTAGGTACAAATATAAGTAATAACTAAATATAAATATTATTTTTAACTTATACCACTTCAGGATCAGGGTCAGTAAATGTGGGTTCACTTTCAGGTGCCACGTTTAAAAGACTTAGTGCCTCTTCTTCAAGTTCTTTCACATTTCTTACGTACGGTTTTCTCAAACTTGTTATATATGGATCTGACGTGTATAAAAGCGTTTTAAAGACATCTTCATTTGTAGCAGATCGGGAACATTTTCTGGCATGATGAAGTCGTATGTTTCTGTAGTCTTTGTTGCGAGACTCTTGTGCGTCTTCCGATAGCTGTCCAATAGGAAGCACCGCAAAATGTTTGATAACGTTTTCCCCGTGTATGAGTATTTTATGAACGGAGGATGGCATATAATACCAATCGTAATTACTTACATAGATTCTTGCAGTTTCTATTGCATATTCCCCAAATTTTTCAGGGTCGATCATCATTCCAGAAGAAAGAACTTGCAAGATAATGTATAGGCGTTTAATCAATGCCTCATCTACACCTGTTATTTCCGATGAGCAAGTGCTATTATAGAAGAATCTTCGTGCGGTATTGCCATCGTTCGTATTCCCGCTAACTTGCCGAGGTTTGTCGACGATTAATCCCAACTCCTCCCTGAAACGTTTTTGAACAACTTCTTTCTTTTCTTTTTTTAATCTCTTATTTTCCTCAGTTGAAGCAGACCAAGTCTTAAACGAAAGATTATAGGAAATATGCAATATCATTTCCATGCAGCGAATCCAGGCGTGTAAGGTGGACAATCCGTATTGGTAGGCATTTTCGTTTTCGGGTCTGGCAGTTACTTTCGATAGGTCATTCATTAGTCGTGGAGTAGCCCCACATATCGTGCATGTGGAACCAGATGGAGTATCTGTAAGGACCTGAGCCACCTTTCCATCGATCATCGTTAGAAATAGTTCATGCTTCACATTTACTACAACACCATCTTTGTTTATAAGTGATGCTTGTGCAGCCCTAAATTGTTTTTTAATATCATCAACAACTGCCTTGGTTTTTTCTGGAGTTTCCTTACAAAACTCAAGAGAAATGGGTCTGCAAAAACGGACAGATGAAGGTACCGGATTTTGCCAAACAACGGATCCCGATTGCACATCAACTAATCTGATGGGAACTAATGAAGTGATGAACAAATTGGCTTCTGAAATTGTTTCCGACTCTTCTGCAAGTATTTGCTTGTATTGGCTTTGACCAGATGAACCATCACATCCCCATTTAGAATAAAGGATCAATGTTCTATGTTGTTTTTGGAAAACAGAATCGATTTTTAAAATTCTAGCAGCAGTATGATCCAATAAATCTTGGATATTAATCACTTTAGCATAAGTATTCGTGATTTCGATTGTAGAAGATGGTGGATAACAGGATCTTTTTATTTCTTGTATTTTGTAGTAAGGCGGGAATATACAACACTTTCGTTCGTTGGTTAAGTTTTTCAGGTACATACAGGGTGTTTGGCAGAACGTTGAACATACGAAAATGGTAGATAGGTGGGGTCATCTACTACTTACTCAGCCCTAATTTATTTGGGCCTGGCCCCCTGGATATTTAAATTTTTTTTTTTGCTTTCTTCTAGTTTCACCACTTTCTTAACTTTAAAGTGTATTTTTTATTAAAAATGTGTAAAACAGGCAATTGTTTTACACATTTTTAATAAAAAATATTATTTTATTGGGCCAGGCCCAAATAAATTAGGGCTGAGTAAGTAGTAGATGACCCCACCTATCTACCATTTTCGTATGTTCAACGTTCTGCCAAACACCCTGTATATTGTGCTTTTGTTAGATCTAAATCTATAAAAGCACTCAATGCTTCCGTATCGGAAAGAATCTTCATCTGGTCTGAGTCGTTCCACTTACTTGAGATATCTAATTTCTTTTGAGTGTCAGCGGTTCTTAATTCTTCGACAAGATGAGCTTCTGTGTACTCACGTAAAGCCCGTAGTCCCTGCAGATAGGCGTTTTTTATATGCTCGAAGCCATATTCTTGGAGTAGAAGAGTGTTTTTCCTCTTCTTGGTAGATTCTGAGGAGTCTCCATAAGCCACGCATGCTCGTCCTCGCTGGCCAGATGTTGATGGCGTAGAATATTGTTCAGAATCCGGTAAATTTAACGAATACCTTGAGTCCAACCAAGTAAAATTCTTCTGTAAAAATGTTTCTTTTTTCCGAGATGCCAGGGCCCAGCGCTTGTTGAAAATAGGAAGAATGTGCCTTTGTATGTCACTAATTATAAAACACAAGTTGTTTTCAGAAACATTCAGCTTTTCCACTAAAACTTTGGATAATGATTCCATGGTCTTGCCGCCCTCGATATAGGGGATTATGAAGTCTCGTTTGGTACAGCTGAAGGAAGACATTTTAACACTTCACAATCTGCAGAAATAATAGGCGTAGATGAGATTTGCTTCACTTGAAGTTACACTGATGTAGATGGTTCGAATAGTTTTTGCTTCCCTTTAAATACTCATTTTACAATATCGAATTGGTACCTACATCATTATTATCTTGTAATTTCCCACGCAAACCGAGTGCAAATTTGATAAGGTCCCTTTGTTATCACGAAATAATGAAGAAAATATCCAAAAAGTTCTATATTGTTCATGTGAATGGTGTCAGTGGTAAACCGCAAAAGATACTAATTTTCGGGTTCTGACTTTTATCAGTTTTTTTCTCATATCTTCTAAAACCGCAAATATCCGCAGCTGATTTTTTTTGCATTCTATTTATGAATAGTTAGACTACTAGTCGATACAAAAAGTAGCGCTTGGGCAAACGTGGGTAATACTGAAAACCTTCGACGAAAAAAAATACAAGTGAAAAAAAAGGTATGTCACTTTTTAAGTAATTACTGAAATATTTTTCTTTACTTTTAAAATCATTAAGCTGTATCGCAAAAAGCATAAAATAACCTTTCTAAAAATGTATAATACTGCATATCTGTACCAAGTATTTTTTTCACAATATGGTATTGAAACATGTATACGCAAAGACTTGAGTTTGGCACTTCTGTCTTCTATGTATTTCTATCTAAGAAAAAAAAAAAAAATTCGCGTATTAAGAAAAAAAATCGTAATGAATATTATAATTTGACTATTAGAGAACCTAAACGAATAGCCATATTAGCCAAATTATGATATTCGTAAAAAGCATTTTTGATATGCGCTTGTTCTACCATTTTCCATAGTGCAGCGGGGCGGCGGCGGCAGCGGCGCGGGAGCGGCAGGATCTAATGCGTACAATAAAATAGACCGGCCCTCGAAAACAGCGGCGCGCGGGATTTCCTTCTTATTTTGCCCACAATAAATTGGGCGTTAGGAATTAATTTTAATCAAAAAGATGTCGTCGGCGTTGTTCAGACATTTCGTTCGCGAATAAAAACAAATATCTCAACGACACAACCACAAATAGTGCCGCGCGATCTGCCCGCTGGTTTCGAGAACGGGTCAGCGTTGCCCGCGCCGCTACCGCGCCGCCGCCGCCGCCGCCCCGCTGCCTGCAAGATTCGAGGCAGCGGCCTAACTGCCAAACACTATACACGTTCAACCTGTGGATTAACTACACACTTAGGTCATACAACGCCCTAAGTATTCAATACAACAATGCGTTTAGGGTGCTGCTGAGGCTACCACGATTCTGCAGTGCTTCGATTATATTCGGAAGCGCTTATTGATGGGTTCCATGCTCTTATAAGGAAGCAGTGTGCGTCGCTGCTGAGTCGTGTTAGGTCCAGTAGCAACAGTTTGATAAGCGTGTTCGCCGACAGGTGGGACTCACCACTGCTTCTGATTAACTCAAGACAATGTTTATGTTCTTTCTCCAGAATTAGCGTACCTAGTGACAGGTTATATGGGTTCATATAATTATTTACATACCTTTTTTTAAACATTTTTATTGACCAAGTAATTTTTTTTATTTTATTATTTATCTATTATGTCATTAGTTATTGACATGATCTAACAATAATCCAGCATTGCATTATGT
This sequence comes from Polymixis flavicincta, assembly GCA_949987655.1. Taxonomy (NCBI): domain Eukaryota; kingdom Metazoa; phylum Arthropoda; class Insecta; order Lepidoptera; family Noctuidae; genus Polymixis; species Polymixis flavicincta. The sequence continues at coordinate 20,786,991 of OX465182.1, forward strand.
AAGCTATCACGCCCTTTATACCAAGAGGCTTTTATTTTGGCATAATGCTTTATTATTTATTACTTTGCCTATGTACGAGTATGTATAGAATCAAGTCCATCCGACTAAACAGACAGCTGTGCTGCTGGGGAGTTTGGAGTCATAAGGGATGAGCAGTATTGCAATTTATTCGTATACTTCTATAGTTTACCGCAAATTGTAAAAGACGGGCCAATAGGTTAGAAAATTGCGAAAAGTTACAGATTTAACCTTTTAAATGACTAGCTTTTTCCTTAAGCACCTAAGCAGCAGTGATGGACATTACAACATATACAGGTTAGATCAGACAACAAGGGTGGGTAATTCAATCGTTGTCGCTACGTGAAAACGGCCTTAGGAGACTGTTCTTATTCTTATTCACAAATCTAAAAAAAATTACAGTCACCAAAGAAATAAAATAAAATGTCACTGGATCCTGTTTTTTATAGGGATCAAAAATCTATATGGGCCCGCAGAGGTTTGAATATTACAAATGTCAGAAATCGCAAAGAATCTTGCCATACATTTACGTAGGAAATGAGACTATATGAATGCGAACAAAAATACCAGTGTATGACAACAGTCGAATTATTTCAGTATTTCACTGGGCTACTACTGCTACTAGGGAACAAAGCAGATAGTTACAGATATGATTAACACCCCGCTATACTTTTCAAGAGTGCAGTCAGCCATGACAAAGTAAAAGAACGGCTAATTAGCCAACTTTCGAAAAAGCAAAATTACTAAGCGTTTGGACGATTCCTTTGCGAACCTGTAGTTGTCAATTCAATTCCCAAGTATTTTTAGAAGTAGCGCGAGGTTCCCTATGCATACCTATCAAGTCGTAAGTCACAATAGTTTTCTAAGGGAACAACTGGAATTTAAAAATATTTTGTTTAATTAGGTGTTAGTGCTTCTAAATTAGTATATCTAAATTACATAGGCACTTAGTTTTCTTTTTAAAATCGAATAAGAGTGATCAAAGTAAGCTTATAAGGTATTTTTGTAGTGTAAGTATAGTCGTACACGTAACTTGAAAATGTGATTTTAAGGGTAATAATTACAGTTTTGGTGTTTATTTTGTACGATGCTTTGTTACGAGTAGATATTTTAAGTTCAATGTTTAAAATCAAAAAAAATAAAATCATTAAGCAAGGTTATTTACAAAAAAATGTATGAAAGGCGTGCCATTTGTCGGCATTTGGTCGACTCTGCTATAAATCACCTGATTGCGGCAGCCCACCGCCACCTAGCCACCACCCTGACCATTCCCGATGACGCTACTAACCTTTTCCAGAGAGAGCGAGAGAGTAGCAAGTCCACCACTAAATACATAACCACAGAACGCCATCCTTCCATCCTCTCTACCGACGCCCACTGAGACGTCCCATGCCCCAACCCTTGCTCGAACCAGCCGCGCCGCTAAGCCTGTAGCTAGTCCGCTTCTTACTGCCCCCCTCCCCATCACCAAAGCGACGTCCAAGCCGAAGTCCGTATACTACAGGGTCTGCACGCTAACGGCTAGCGTGCAGTTGCTTTGTTTTACGTTTTAAGCCCTGACTGGAGGCCTTAATATAATATAGAGACAGCCACAAGCAAGTCCGGTTATGCAGCCGACAACCTCCTAAGTTGACATACAATATGCCATTCCCAAAAGAAAAACGCTACTTGTTCTGTCGCAACACAGCTCCCGAAGAGGCAACAACTGAGAAGCAGCTAAAATCTACGGACGAGATTCAAACAAGAAATCTGCATTTTATTTCAACATAGCCTGTTCATCGCTATCAGTCTCTCCCCAAGGTCCTTATGGATTGTACTACAACACAAGTACTACATTTAACTACAGTATTCAGGGCTGCGTGGTGACGTGTATCGCCAGCGGAGTCACTCGACTCAGATACTAGGGAGCTCATGTCAACAAAAGTGGAAGTGGTGCTGGACGCGGCCCTGTTGTCCGCTACGCAGGTGCTTAGCTTTGTGTAAATTATTTCATCACCACTGCTCTGAAAATGGTTAACGAAAACATCGTGAGGAAACTAGCATGTTCTAGATTCAAAAGTTCGAGGACATGTGACATCTACCATCCCACACTAGACCAGCATGTTGCTTTACGGCCCAGTCCCTCTCACAGAGAGGAGGCCTATGTCCTAGCAATGTAAACAATAAAGGCTGGTGCATGCATATATGTATTAACAAGGATAACATTAACACACATTGTGATTAAACTCGGAAACGTTCGGAGCGAGGTAAAATTGCAATCACGGTAGTGTTTTCTGGAATTGAATGAATGATGGGTTTTTTTTTTTTTTTTTTTTTTTTGGGTGGGAAATCATCAAATAACTTCTCCCGCTCTGGGTGGAGCAGGAGGGCGTGTCAGACTTTTACTGACTAAAACCCACCCGTGTTCCTTCATTAGCCCGTATGCCAGGGGCTGTGGTATCTCTCTCAAACGAACCCACACCCCTGACAGGCATCGGCCCTTGCGGGCCCCATCATTTTTTTGTGCTGACATCTCTTTGAGGCGCGCGTGGAACACAACGCGCCGTCGACTTGGGCTTGGTCCTTACCGGACAGCGAGCTACCCATTACTCGCCGTCCGCAAGCCCATGCCTACGGTGGCCGGAAATCGGCCTGGGATTCCCGACGCCCAGGGCGTCTCCGTATCCTGCGGCGGCTGGGGTCGCGAGGGCGCATATGCTGCCTCTCCCTCACGTGCGCCGCCTCCCTCTTCGCGAGCATCACTGCTTCGCTGAAGGAGGTGACGGCTCCCCATGCCCTCTCGCTCCGTACCATGGCCTGGACCAGGGCCGGACGCGAGAGATCGCCGCCGCCGATCGCCTCCACGAGGACACGGCGGTGCTCCGCCCAAGCAGGGCAGACCGCCACCGTGTGCTCCACCGTGTCCTCAGGGCGATCTTCGCAGTGGAAACACCCGGGCGTTTCCTCCCGCCCTATCCGAAACAGGAACAGCCAATAGAGCAACTGTCTTAACGGCGTATCATGGTCTAGTAGCCCCAACATTGAGATATGGAATTATATTTTGGGGCAATGCCACGGGTAAAGATATGGTATTTAAGTGTCAAAAAAGTTGCATAAGATCTATATATAATTTGGAGACAACAGACAGCTGCAAACCGTTTTTTAAAAATTCGAAATTATTAACTATGCCGTCGTTGTACATCTATGAAACGTCCATGTTCGTTAAAAAAAAATTTACATAAATTTGCTCGAGTAACTAGTCAGCGCCGCTGTGATCGGTTACAAACAGTCGGATCTTGTACTGCACTGTACAAAAACAGTATTTTTGTAATGGCTCCAAAGGTTTATAATAAATTACCGAAATGTATAAGGAGTGAAGATAGTGTCCGAAAATTCAAAAGTGAATTGTACTCATTTCTAATAGATAAGACCTATTACTCTATCGAAGAATTTTTAAACGATAAGATTTGACATTACCACCCCTGTAATTATTGTGATTTGACTTGCATGTAATTTATTTGATTTATAATTGATGAATTGTTTATTCATACATTTAATTGACATAACTACAATATGATGAAATATGACTTAGCTAACCCTTTAATATAATTTACCATTGACATGCATGTAAAAATAAATTGTAATTGATTAATAATTTATTAATAATCATATAATTGACTTTGTATTGTATCTTCAATCAGACTTGTAACTAAAAAAGGCAAAAACTAATATATTTGTACACCAATTTCATTGGTAGGACATAGAGCCCGACTAAAATGTAAACATAAGACCTATAATGTTATACCTGTGTTCACAAATAAAGATTGATTGATTGATTGATTGATGAACCTCCCGAAACAACCGTGTCCGGTGAGGACCTGCGTCAGGCGGAAGGTGAGGACGCCATGCCGCCTCTCAAACCACTCCTCAAAGAGGGGACTTACCGCCGCAATCGTGGCGTGCCCAATGAATGATGGGTGGTGTCACAATTCTGTTTAGTGGCGATTTCCGGCAAACACTACATGTGGTGAGCCAAGGAACTAGGACTGACGAGGTGAATGCTACGTTGAATAGGTTGACTGGACGCAAGTTTATAGACTGCGCTTGACTATCAACATGTGAGTTCTTTTTAAAATTAGTGAGACAATCTTGAGGAGCGCATTTGTAGGTCTTGGTAGAGTAGTTTCCACTTTAAAAGGTCAGATTCGTCTGATGTACTTCTATTTCTTGGGTGTGTGAACGGGCCATTTTAACATTCAAAAATGATCAAGCTGCAGCGAACAACCACAGTATGCTCTAGAAAATTGAATGCCAATGGCCATATGACCGTTGGGCGGGTGTCGACGTCAGGACAAGCTGCTTCACATGGACTACTGTACTGTAACCAAACTACAAACGTATACAGGAAAGTTTTATAAATTGTGGCTGTTATTTTAGTAAATTGGTGTGACTTACGACTTCCACGCGAACGAAGTCGTAGGCAGAAGCTAGTTAATAATAACATGTTGTATTAGGGGGAACCTAGTCGCTGGCTCGAACTCACTGGTGGGCCTGGCTAAAAAGCACGCTGTCTCACCAGGCTTCGTGTCCGACAGAGGTACCTAGTAGGTACCCGTGATGAGCAGTTAGACGCTAGTCTACACGAACAACATCATTGAGTGAGCTGCAAGATCAGTTATAGTCAAACAGCCGCGCAAAAAATTAAAAAAAGTCCTTCGGAAGATCGAGTTTTATGAAAAAAACGATTGCATAAATCAGTAACCAATAAGGTTAATTGAACTTTTCGATAGTTGAACTTTGTCATTACCGACTTGGTTTTCGAGATTACACTCCTTTCATTACTTAAACACGCCCAAAGTTAGGTTAGATTAGCAAGAAAAACGAATCTTTGTTGGCTCATAAGTCATAACTTTTTAATAGCTTTTTATTTTAGTATTCAGACAATATTAATAATGAGACAAAACCATATAATGTTAAATTTTTGATGTACATTGTCAAATAGTGGAGTAAAACCCTCTCGAAGGTCGTATGGAAAAAAATAATGAATGAGTTCTACAGAGATGTAGAATATACAGTGTGGCAAGGACGTTGGCGAACAAACTGTAAGCATTCAGCACATGAGACTAGATCCCCTACAGTAGAAATATTTCGTCGGTTTTCAAGAGGAAAGTCAGCTCTCAAAATCATGTATTCAAGAACAGCAATTTTCCTTATTAATATCCACAATACCGATGAAAATTTTGAACGCAGGGGGATTCAAAATCATAAACTGAATCTATGGTAACAAATTTCAAGACGATGACTCCCTGTGGAAGGGTCATTTAACAAAATTAGTAACTCCAGTATATTATAAATAATAGGTACCTACGTAGTCCAATCAATAAATCATTTACTCAAATTAAGCTAAGAATCAGCACTTTTTTAATATCTAAATTACATAAAACAGTCCCCCAAAACGCTCGACCTTCGACACTTGTTAGTGCTTTACTTGGGAACAATAAATTGGCGCAAAGAACTCCCCAGCAGCACAGCTGTCTGTTGAGTTAGGCGTTTAGAACGACACTTCTCTGTGAGCGCCACGCACAGCCACGGGTCGTCTTTCAGTTTACAGTCACCATCCAACATCAACCCTTTTAACCCAAGGGTTGTATCTCCAAACTATACAACGTTCGTAAAGTGCCATAAACAAACCTACCTACCCAAAACTCGTAAATCACGAAATTCGCCTTTATGACGATTAATTAATCAACCAGACAATTAATTAACATCGGCAGTGGAGAAATCGCATATTCCGCATAATTGGAGCATTTCTAGCGGTGGGCGCTGTCACAGATTAGTACAGAAGGTTGGTTCGGTACAACGAGCGACAATAGGCGCATCGCAAGCTCACAGACTTGCAGCGGTCTCAATCTATCTCCATCGAATACAAAAATTAAAGTCAAATTTATTTTTTGTTATTATGGGTGGTAGGTGTTAATTTTATTAATACAATGGTATATAATTTAGTCTGACAATTATTATGCTACCCTTAAAAATATAAAAAAACAGATGGTGCCTATGGATTTGAAAATAAGACAAATTAGCTAGAACGAAAATACACAACAATATCTTGTGCTCAGTATATACCTAAGATCTCAATCATAAAATTTCAATATTTAAAACTATTCTAAATTTATTTAGTAAATAACTGAGACTTTATTATCCTAGTATACAGGATGACATCCCACTTCGACGCGAAAACTGTAACGATGAATTCAGCATATGATTATAGACCGACGCGTAGAAAATGTTTCATCAATGTCAAGAAACAAACTGTTTAATGTTAACAAAAAAATATTGTAATTATTGAATTAATAATTCAAAAATAAGTAATTTAACATTAATTGTACATTTATCCTGCAAATATTCAGATACAGTGCACTAGTTGCAAGCCAGTTCCAAGTGCACTTGCTCTCGCTGTACGTGAAACAAATCAATGTGTACGTGTGTATTTACTTGTGTTTGGAGACGACCTTCTGTATCTACCTGTTTATTGATTGAAACGTACCTCGCGGTGACAGTGGGCACTATTGTGCAGTAATTATTGCCCAGTGGATTAGATTTACGAATCCATTCAGATTTGATACAACTATCTAGTCAAGCTACGTGCTGATGACGTTGGCGTAATTGGAAATCGGTCGGATTGATTACTTTTTCATATAGACATTGTACATTTACCGTTAACTGAGTGGATAGATTAACTAGGTACAGTTAAGGTCGGGTAGGCGTTTGATTTACGTAAGTAGTTTTTTTTGGAATGGCATCTCGCAGTTGACCTTGAGAGGCCGTGACTGCTTAACCGGACTTTCCTGTGGCTGCCTTAAGAGAGTTTAAAGCCTCCAGCCAGGGGCGTGAAACTACACTGAAAAACCGAATAGGTTGAATTCCATAATGTTGATTTCATGTAAGTTGCTTTAACCTAATATTATGTTTAAACAACTATTATATGACATTTATTTCTACAAAAATAAAATTGTTAAAAATTTAAAGGTTAAACCAACCACTAAAAGAGGTTAAAACGACACAATATTCGAATCTAAAAGTAAGTCTAACTGATAATATAGTCAAGTCAACATATTAACGAAGTAGAGTCAACAAAATAACTAAGTTAAATATATATAATCAGCAACTATTTTTATTTTGTTAATTCAACAAATCATGTCGGTAGGTGCTATATTAACCTAAAATAAAGGTTGAAAAAAGGTTAAAACAACCTATTCGGTTTTTCAATGTACTTCAGTTACTAAGCTACTGCACGCTGAGGGCACCTCCTGTGGGGTACTGGCCTCGGCTCAGGGCGTCACTGATAGAGAGGCAGCAAGGGACAGGCTGGATTAACATATTTTCATTATTATTAGCAATCGGGGAATTTACAGGCTCAGCTGCGGCACGTGCTGGCACTTCAACGAGCAAGGGACGGTCGGGTTACGTACGAGTAAGTAGGCGCACAAAGTAGGTTTTATAATAGTATAGCGGGTGCCTGCGGAGGAGAACGTGTTTAAAAAATTTTTTTTCAGCCGACGACCTTGCGACTAAGCTTAAAATAATTACGTTACATCACGCCGTGTGGGAAACACGGCGTGATGTAGAGAAGAGTTGATTAGAGGTCTACCCCTATAGTCTATATCCTAATTTCATCATTCATATGTTAAAGTCCCATGTAATAGGGGCGAGCTTCTTGCACATAAACCGGACACAAATTCAGACTCCAGACTGGCATTGATAAATTCCAGATGGGAAAAATCCAAGAACACTTTGCCCGACCAGCAGACTTAGCACAAGCACTGATTTGTCGACGGAAGAATAGACATGACTATTAACTAAATTATGTACAATAGGAGAAAATAGCTTTTTTTTTCTATTAATTATCACAGATGAGCGTTCTAAACGAACCATGATTGTGTAGATAAACGTATACAGGGTAAGTTTTTATCCAGTGCGCAAATTGTAACCATGAATTCAGCATATCATTCTAGAACCCCTAGCGCAGAAATTTTTCACCAGGCGTACAAAAAAAATCAGCTGTTTCATAGAAAAGTGCAATACCTACGCAGTCAAAATGTATGGAACAGCTGATTTTTTTTTTTGTATCCGGCGAAAAATATCTGCGCTACTTTGTGGCCGTCCAGTAGAAAGTTTGTTGTCAGTGTGATTTTGACAATTTGGGAAGAAATATTCTTCTGAAATAGTCTACACATGAAAGGACCTTATAGACAAAGATCGTTAAAAACGAAAGACAAAATGACAGATTGTCTATGATTGTCTACGATGCGATGTCAAAAATGGAGAAACGAAATGTGACTTTGTATATAAAAAGCACTGTCTATTCTTCGTAGAAATAGAAAGTGTCATGTTAGCATGACACTGTCTATTTCTGCTGCCTGCTTGAAATCGAATCCAGGCCCTCTTGCTCAACAGTAGCTTGCGACCACTAGACCACCGCGGCAATCAGGCTTAAATCCATGTTCTGTGCAAAGAATAAATTGGACCTTGTCGAACGGCTATAAAATTCGTATAAACAGAAAAAGGTCGATATTTCACACCTACGAGTAACTTATTTTAAAACCCCGTTTGAATGATTTGTGTTCTGAAAGCTAGATGTCAGCACAAGATCGCCAGAGTTCTCGACAAGGGGTCGTTTGAGTTATCAAGTCAAAGCGTTTTTACTCGACGCGGAACTGTTTAAATCAAAAATCAAAATATTTTTATTTCACATAAACTTGCATGGGCACTGATGAAACGTCAAAGGCTAGGTGCACGGTTCCAAATTGTCACTTCCTATGGAGAAGACCGGCGAGAAACTCCACGGCTACTCTTTTAAAAATAATTGGCTTTAACAATGTTTTCAAATTACAGTGATAATAGGTATGGGAGGACAGTGCAGGCCTGTCAATAAGTACCAGGTAATTAGAGGAATGAAAATACAGAATAGTTACTAAAAAATATACTCCCCGAGCCCAAATACCAGTTCCACCGAACCTGCAATACCACTAGGGACGTAACAAAGCGATACATACACCGCCTGTCAGTTCCAACTAGTACTGACATTCAAAGCGTTTTTGTTGGTTGTCTTGCGAATGACAAAAGTAACAAATCTATTATTATTGTCTTATCTTCCTGAAGCGGGTCCACTAAACTTGGCACCCTCTTTATCTAGTTATCCCATAAATCATTTTATCCTGTCGCTTTTTATTAGGCCTTTGGAGATGTTGCGGTGTGGTGTAAGTTATTGGCTGGCTGTGATTGAAAGCTCGGCGTGAGATTTGGCAATTTACATTATATTATGAACCATCAAGATATCGCCTCGGAGATGTGAGAAAGTCATTGATAAAAAACAGAATATCATCATCATTTCAGCCGAAAAACTTCAACTGCTGGATCTATATCCAACCGTGGACGTTTCTCAGCCCCCTCCAGAAAGAAAAAAGGAATAGTACTGAAAATCAATAAATAAGGTGATGATTTGTTTTGACTTGTCTGTCAAAATTAAATGTTACACAATTTTACCGAAACACATATCGCAGCCGCCATTTTTAGATTTTCATTTTGACATGTACTGGCTTCAGCACCTTCGAAAACTATGAAAACTCTTTGTCTCTTTTTGCATGAAACGGAGGCCCACGCTTTTTTGTTGAGATTTAATTTCCATTACATGATGATTTCCACAAATTTACTCCTACCGCAAGCTGTGTTAACGAACTTCGTTCCAAATGTTTAAGGCTACAACTGATCATGTCCATCTTTTGTAAATTTTCCATGGAAGTTATTTTAAAATGCTCGAGTAAAGTTCTTCTACAATTTTCCACTTAGGTTCCTACTCGATTGTTTCTAGTTACCATCAAATTTGTCCATCTTCTCTCCTATCTTACTACAAATGTAACAAAGCTGGGAACAGCTTGTTTCTTATGCCCGCCCCAGTTCCCTTCAAAAAGGGGCCTTTTGTTCCCTTATCTCAATGCGGTTTGATTAAGCCATTGTGTATCGCGAAGCCATTTGTTAGTTCATTAAGAGAAAGTACTGGAAACTTTTTACAACTTCAAATTGAAGCCTATTGGAGGCATAATATAGGGAGGCGTAATTTTAGAAGGCATTTTCCTTGTTTGTCGGACTTTGTTTGGACTTTACGGAAGATTAGATAATTAAAGGAAACGTCAAAGTAAAGATTTGGACCCTTGTTCGTTGCTCTCAGGAATAATTGAGGTCTTTGTAAATGTTTTTGGAAAGAAAGTTTATAAGTATTAAAAACGCATTAATGAAAATGATCACTGATCATAGCTGCTGTATCTGAAAGTATTCGGAATCATAAGCATCGAGTCTTTTATAAGAGAGATTTATTTAAGGAATTAAGAGTATTTACATAAACTCACCACTACATCGCATGGGGGTAAGCAGAAACTATAGAACGTCACCTCTTACGATACTTAAATATTCGTTTTGCCACGTTTTGTTTCATTCGTCAGTATTTGATTCGTCACCGTCTCGATTTAACGCATGGACCGCGTTCGGCGCTCCGATTGTTCTTTCACCGATCCAGGGCCAACACTAGGGCCTCGGGCCATACACGCACGCCGATTGCGATTATATACGTACTACTAGTATTACTAATATTTACCTACTACCCATCAAAACAATAGACAAACATTGCTGATCCATAATATATTAAACCCATCAATAAATCACTAGCACTTAATACTACACACAAAGGATCAACAGACCACACACACACAATACAGCGAACCCATCCTTCAAACCGCGGAAGCTGGCCCAGTCAATTGGCCACCAAGAGCGAGAGATAATAAATTCAGCGAAACATTTTATTGAAACACATCCGGGTCTCTTGGGCAGTATTAATACCCGACAATTGTATAATTTATGCATCGCCACGACCCGGGGCACGCTGGAGCATCACCACTGTTTTATACTTTGGAACTCGTAATTTAATGAATACTTTGTGTGTGGAGCAATTTGTTGGAAGTAGAACGTTTTACAATTTTTTTTAAGAGTTTTTGATATTGTTTCTTTACTTGCAAAGGGCCTTTCTCCTTTATGTCGTGATTCAAGTGAATCAGCAACTAATTATTCGCATAATTACGCTCTAACCACTTAAGGTTCCAAAATGTTCTTACCAGAAAACATTATGATACGGTGGATCCAAAATATTTTTCAAATTACCTCAACATCAATCTGCCTGGCCTTTTCTCAACTATGTTGGTGTCAGCTTGCAGTCTAACCGGATGCAGCTGAATAATAGTATGTTACATCGTCATCAAGCGACTTAACCCAGTTACTGGGCAACACGATACACCTTGGTAAGACATGGGTTTCTGAGTATCCGTGACCGTAACGACCGTCAAAAATCTGCAAATGACATCCGGGACCAACGGCTTAATATTCCAGATTACCCCAGCGATAAAATAAATGGATTTAGATTTGTTTATCACGTAAGGTTACGCTCATACGTTATCAATCCACCATGTAGGGTAGATAAAAGTTGCATCTGCGGTAACACCTAGAATTAATATTCTCTTGTTTTTATAAGATAACCAAAGAGGCCTATATAATATCCAGCAGTGGACGTCTTTCGGCTGAAATGATGATGATGAATGATTTTTTCATGAAATGGTCATTCAATATGATTTAACGAACTTGGAGGATTGTACTGATGATTTAAATGATTATAATTGATAAATTAAATGGTGTGTGAAAAAACACTACGAAGTGAAAAATAACTTTAATTTTGGAAGGCGGTGCTATGTGATATGTAGGTATTTTATTAATTTCTTGTCATCGTCTTCCGAAATTAAAGTTATTGTTCACTTTGTAGTGTTTTTCCGGAAGTTGGTTGTTCATTTTTTGGAAAAAGTTTTTATTTTTTAGTTAAAGTACCTACCCCACACCAATTCGAAATTTCATCATCCTCGGGGTCAAAACTCAATAAAAAAAAACATACAATGGAACATATAACCTCCTCCTTTTTTTAAGTCGGTTAAAAACATATCTATTTGTTACGGTTGCGAATCATATTTTAATAATTAAAATAAAACCTGACAGTGTCCATCAAATTCCCGAAAAAAGAAAGAAAGTTTTGAATCTTGCGAGATACCTTAGCGCTTCCACCATATCTAATTTAATCTGTTAATCCCGGCTAATGAGACAGCAATTATTTTCCATGGTAATGGAACCGACTTGGACTTAACCGGCTAAAGCCACTTTTTCGTTATGACTAACTTCCATAAACTACGGTTTCTTAAAAGGACGGCGATCGCCACATGTGGCCGTAATGTCCAATTACAGAGCGTTTTTAGACACCTCCTAAAAACGCTCTGTATTCTTTTGATCGCCGTCCTTTTAAGAAACCGTCGTTTAAGGAAGTACGTTAAAATAACGAAAAAGTGTCTTAAATTAGATTATCACTCATTTGACTTAAGAAACAAAACAGCTGCAATAACAACAAAACAAAATTAGCGTCTTTAAGCCCTAACTCATCAAATAAGGAGTCATCAAAAACAAAATTCATTAAAAGTGAACGCGGCAAGTGTTATTACACTTGCAGACTGTCATAATATTAATTTGTATGTAAAACATGGATATTAGGGCGCCATGCGGCGAACTCGTTTCGCGCCTGATGCGATGTAATGACCTGAAAATGAGACTGCGATCGTCGAATCATGTGTGTTTTGAGTGTGTGTGTGGTGTCTGGGTATGATAGGTATGTGTAGTGTAGGTCGATGTGAGTGTTATTGGGTTACCGCGATCAAATTAAGTCTAGACTTAACAGTGTCTGTGATTGATTAGGTAGGTACTCAATATGTTTTGTAATTGATCGGATAACCTCAGTATTTGTGCTTTACAAATTATCAAAATTTGGATAATCAAGATTTACTGTAGAATAACTGTTGCTGCCGTCATCGGCTGCGGTCATCCATTGGGGTTGATTTGTTTTTGAGTTGAGATCACGATCGGCAAACGTAATTTATGATGTCCTCAGGCTGGGTGGAGCGACAATCTTCGCAAGGTGGCAGGTAGAAGTCGGATGAGTGTTGCTGAAAATCGAATTAAATGGCGTGTAGTATGAGAGGCCTGGAGAGGATAGGACTGCACTGGACTGCTGTAGGCTGATGATGACTGTGGATATAAATGTAAGAATAAAATGAAAACATTATACATATAGTATCTCGATACCTCACTACTTTAGTAAAAAGCAGCAAAAAAAATATTCAACCAATTGAAAACCCACAACACGTAATAAACTGACAAAACAACATCTAAAATTACCTCAACCCATCCCTAAAGTTGGAACATCGCTCCTTCCAGCTTATTCCTCAGCTGATTAACCGACAGCCGATGGGTAGTTGGGGGCAGTTGAAAATGAGCATCTACTTAAAAGTTTAGGAGCAGCCCCAGAATTGTGCTCGATGCCGACATGGATCCAAGTTTAAAACTCACCGAACTGTGGACAAGCTCAACACGGTTGTAGAAATAATGTTGTACGTCGTATCTTTCGGCGAGGAAAACATTCGAATTTTGTCAACTACATGAACCTTCACAGAAAACAAAAAGACTAGCTTTTCAGAAGATCTTTTTTTTCTGATCAGGTTGTTTGGTCTGTCTAGTGTTTCATTATTTGATGTATTATGACTAGCCACTCTCAATAAAATTTTGTATTTTTATTGTGTGTATTATTATTTTTCAAATGCCATCGCCACATTACAGGTCAGCACTCAGCAGAATGAATTTAACAAATCCCTTTACCCGATAAACACCAAAGACGTGAAGTGCCAAACAATGCTGTGCCAATTAAACTAATTGCACATCCAGCAATCGATAAGGATCTTCGTTGCTCCGCCGTCCACTAATTGAGGCATGTCCGGTCATTTTGTTCGCCAGCTAAACTTCCCGAGGTCGGCTTGTTAAGGGCCAACAAATTCGGAAATCGCGTCCAAATGTTAACGAGAACCAATTTGTGGGTGGTATCGACCTCGGCCGCACTCCTGGGATTTGAGAACATAGTATTTTATTACCAGACTGATTAGTTGTTTGTCTTGTTTCAGCCTATTTGGAACCCATGTCTGTTTTTCAAGTACTTTGTTAGTTATGACGGTCTATATTCGGGGGCTTTGCGGTGTTGGTCAGCTTTAGTTTGTTTGAGCAATTATGCTGCCCCCGATCATTTTTACTGGAGTGCCTAAGCTGTTTATAAACTTTGGTAAGGGCGCGAATTAATTTATCTGTAGAAATATAGGTACTTATTTTGGTAGTTTTTATTTATGTCGAATATAGCTCAGACGAAGTCACTAAGGCTTAAAATATCTACTACACCCACTATTAACTTAATTATGTATCTAATATCACTTAGCTGAGTTGCGTCCCCCTAAAGTGGACGTAGCAGCCATTAAGTCCATATATCGACATAAACACCGCACAGACTGTAATCTCCTTGACCAAAACACCAGGGGCGCATAACGGCCATGTCGGTTTAATTTTCCAGTAATCAAATGCGAGTTGATGCAATTTTGAGGTTATGTCTCGCCCGCGGCCGTGACGCTCCGTCGGCCGCCATATTGAATTACCCCGTAAACGTCATCATGACGCGCGCTGAAGCGAACTTTGTGAAATTGCAGGTAAAATATTGTTGGCAAGAGAGATACCGGGAGAAATGTTTTGGGTAGAACTACCGGATTAGACAGATCATCCCTGCGGGGAATGGATGTAATTAATCCCGCGTCGGGTTGGGTGAAAATAATACTTAAGTAAGCAACAAGTTTCTGTTCCTGTTCATAACAACACAAACGGTTTAGTCTATTGTTAATCAAAAACGAGTAACTAGACACCAGTAAAATCATCAGCCAGTAAAATTATGATAAAGAGCACATTTGGTGGTTTCCTAAGATTTATTCAGCCCATTTCTTGATACGTAAACGTCATGTACGTTTAATTTAAGTGCAGCAACCCCACGTAAACTATCAACATTCGGCTGAGATTGCCAAAACCGTCTGCCAAGAGCAGTAATTATGGACAGATCTACGAGTTTAGGACCACCTCGGTAGCTTCATATTTGGCAGAGGATTTTATTTGCAGTACATAAAAAATAAGCCAAGTCCAACGCAAAAAACAAGCTATTTTACTTCGATAACAAGCCAATCTTTATTAAAATCAATTGATATTTATCTAAAAACCGTTCTAGCAAATCAAAAACATTTTCATAAGACAGTGTAGTTATCAGAAACGTCACGAGCACCTGGCTGTTAATAAAGAGGACAGTTTTGAATATCCGGCCGGCATCTGCCTACGACACGCCGACGATCGCGGCAATATTTTCATACGGATACTCGGATACCTGGCTTTATTAATTTTCCTGAACTACTGTGTAATGGCAACGAATTTATGTTCAGGTATGATATGGTAGGTACTTAAATGGAATTAAAAAGGACGGATTATTGATTTGTCTTGATTGGTTTTCTGAGAAACAATTATGAATTAATAATTTACGTGCTTTCCATAAACTTTTTCCTTTTTATATTACAGGAGGACGAAAACAATTATTATCAGAAGCGAAAAGAAAAGAACGCGAAAAATTACAGGTTTCTTGACAGCTTTACTCTAGATGATTACGGAAGTCAAAAAATCTTATAGGCTAGCAATATTGTACAATATCTACGGTTCATTTTGGACCTCCCAATTAAGAACAAAAACGCCAACTCTGCTCGAAAACCAATGCCCGGAATCATAACTTTTTACGCAACACAAAACTGCCTCCAAGCAGATAAAAATTTAATAGCCGCAACATATGCGACCCCAATACACTTGCAGTAAAAACGCAGTAAACCAAAAATCGTTCAGTTATAACCAAAAACTAAACAATACCAATAAAGGAAAGAATCCGTAGAGTTTCGGAGTAAAAATACATTCGGTGCATTTCGTTTCGGGTTCGGGTCGTGGTCGCCACGTCAGCGGATTTCGTCAACGGTAATCCAATATGGCGGCCGGTCGGCTTGACCTGTGGTACAAGCTGAGCTAGAGCAATTGGATGCTGTTTTTTTTTATTTTTGCTTCTTGACACGGTTTTGATTTTCTATCATTTTGTTTTCTTATTTATTATTTTAGTAAGTGTTACGTAGAAAATTAAAAGCCGCATAAGCTTTGATACACTGTGCCAGAAAATGAAAGTGACGGAAAATTTGAATTCTTAGAAAATATCTACCTATTTTGGCAAACAATTTTTGAATCCATAGTTATCGATAAAGATAAACTTAAAAGTTAGGCTAGACCAACGCAAGTAATAATAATACATTGACATGTGGAATGTGGACTCGGCTGTCGTTGTGCCGATTGTTCAGCCAATGGACTGATGGCCGAAAGCCTCGAACAACATCTCTCGAGGCTCTCGTTAGGCGGCTGGATCAAAGGCCTGATTCAGAAGGCAGTACTCCTCGATACGGCTCGTATCGTGAGGAGGGTCCTGTCTCTAGAGCCCTAACCACCGGTAGCTTGGACCCTATTTTATATATGTATTTTTAAATGTTTTTGTTAAGTTACTTTTATAAAAAATATTAAAAAAATGTATTTTAATAAGTACAAAAATGAATAAAGGAATAATAATAATACATTTTAATTGAGACAAAATACAGGTGTAACATACTTAATTGAAGCCCTGCCTCCTGAGCTAGGTAGCAACCTGTGTTACAGGAGCCGGTGTCTTCACCTGTTTGTGGTACATTTCAATTACATAGTCTGTGCAAAGAATTAATTAAGTAGTCAAAATAAAAATAAAAAATAAAAAACATGAGAAAATAAAAGAAGTGAAAGATGCATGCAAGCTCTTTTGATATGCAATAACTGTGCATATTATGAGTGTGGGATGGTGTGTGTGTGTGTATCTTCAATACTCAAAAACAGTAATTCACAGCAGTTCCATATAAAAATATTGTTGTTGGACATGTTCCGGAGCCTTTTACCTTATTTCAGAAACTGGCAATATTGTATGAAATTATTAGACAAAAGAAACCGCTCGTCACTCAGACCAAAGACGACAGATAAAACGATAAAATACTTTACTTTTGCCAACTTTCGTTTCACTATTTCCCGAGAAATTTTATTAAAACGTGATTTTTGACAACACTGCAGCAAATCCGAGGTTTCTTTCAAGATTTATGGACAAAACTTGCAAATGCAAACGAAATGACTTCTCTTTTACTAGACATTCTTCCTTTTCGATTTTTTTGAAAGCAAAACCGTTACTCATTTAGACTGATGAAGGTTTTGAGAAATGACATTTTTACATTGATTTGAAAAACCGAGAAATGTCAGTCTCGTAATAACCGTCCTGTTATTCCTCTCTATGCTATTCAATTAACTAACACACTTTAAACATTTTCAGTAATTCTTCCACCTCCACAAAAGCTCTTGACTCTTGGAAATTATGGCCTCAAAACTTTTACTGTTTAACTCCAGGAATGAGGATAAAACAGATGAAGCCAAGTAGGATTTAGAGTTCGCAGTTTAAGCGCTCGAGTTCCTATGCCTACACCGCAATGGACCTGGCGTAAAGCGAATTAGTTTCTGCTTTCCGGCTGGTCTTTTAAACGTCACTCCATGAACAGTTTAACCAGCCAACTTTGGAAATGCGGGATCACCCAAGTTGAAATATTTAGGACGCGCAATCCGAAACGAGCGCCGCATTTTGTATCAGTTTAGCCGTATAGTAAGTTTGTATTTTAAAAGTTTCCACTCTAACCCGACTAGTGAACCCTCGGATAAGCAGTGAAGTATGCATGCTTTAAAAATATCTAACATCCTGGCCCGGTTTTGGCTGACGGAAATTTGGAGGTGGCGTTTTGGTCTTAATATTTTACGTCTAGAAGCAACTCGGGGAAATCACTTTGCTGAGCAAACGTAAATTATCCATAAATTAAAATTATGACTGTCGTTATTTGATAGTCATTAAATAACTCTAAAACGACTAATTGACGTAGTATGTCAATAATTTAAAAAAATTCTGCTGATGGGGCCTACTTTTGACCTCGATACGCCCGATGGAAAGCGATGAATGAGGTCCGAGATGAAACGAACGCCCGTTTCCTTCATAGCAAGCATCTTCATTAGGCATCTACTGGGCCCAGAAGATGCCTGTTCACTCTTGTTTTGAAGGCAGATGGTTTAAATCTAGCGTACAGAACTTCCCAAGCTGCGTACAGCAAAAGATCAGCTTCACAAAATTTAGATTTTTTTATAACCACAAAAAAACTTCAACGCAGAGGATTCAAAATCATGGTGAAAGTGAGATAAGGAATTTGTCCCTTCAACGGGAATGAAAGTTTATATGAAAGTTGGACATTTTTGCCGATGAGAAATTCCAACGGGCTTGTCATTAAAGTAATGGTGGACGTCTACTGTCAATTACTACTACCCTTCTTTACTCAATTTATTGTTGAGATCCACTTTACTCAAAGAATCTGCCCGTGCATTAATATTAGACAGCGCACTACCGGTCTCATCTTACTTGTTTGTTTTTTTACCTTGCTGCGCTACAGGAAGAAAGTTACTGCTGAGTAATAACATTATGAAAGTATAGATTATTTACTATGTAGTACAGATACTAATATCCCTATGAATGTAATTCAAATAAGGGGTTTTTTTTATTATTAAACTCTATTACTTCAGAATGATTCCTTCATTAATATTTTTGAGCATAGTCTCTTTTTGTTTTGAGCATGAAATTAATGTTTCAAAAGTGCAACAAAACTGTGAGAAATTCAAATATTTGAAAAGCGACGTGATTGGTCAGAGCACTTGTGACGCAAAAGTCTATGACAACAATAAATATTACTATGTTTTAGAGGAGTGTTTGTCAGTCCGTTGTCAATGCCATAGACCATGACGTCACACCAAGAGTGCTAAAGTGGAGGGTGTTTAAGGTGTCCGTGTCTGTGGGTATTTTTAACGTTTTTTATTTCTTATTGAAGTGAAAACTTCTTTAGGCGCGTTGGGCATTTTTTGAGATGGGAAAAACAGTTGAACTCTCGAGACTGTGGCCGATACCACTGACAAAACGAACGTACGAACGAACAATGTTGAACTTACAGACGTAGACGCCAGCACATCAAGCTACCCCAATCTGCCAAATTATTTGATAGATTTTCAACTTTATAACATAAGCATAAGGTTCATGTTCAATTGGGAAAATCTGACAGTTTGAGGTAGCTTGATGCGCGTGCGTCTGTACATAGAACGTTGTTTAATCTGACAAATTTAATTAATTAATTTAATCTTCAAAAAATATTTCCTGACAATTAAAAAAACACGTAATTGTTCAAGTTTTCACTTCTGTCGGCACTCCCAGTGCCACTGTTTTTTTATGCAAACTATCAAACAAAAATACTAACATGATACATGCATGTTTCCTATTGGTAGACTATGTCTTCTACAAAAACAATATTCGAAGAATACATACCCCGCCCGGGTTGTGTTCATCGTTATCACATTTTTTTTTTTTATGTAACTATGTGATATCCATCTTAGCTAATAGAATTTAACACATACATACACATACGTTCCCACTGCTGGGACACAGTCCTCCTCTCTGTGAGAGGGAGTGGGCCATAATCCACGACGCGGGCCCAGTGCGGGTTGGTGGATGTCAAATGTCTTCGCGTTTTTAGTTCTAGGATATGTTGGTTTCCTCACGATGTTTTCCTTCACCGTTTGAGACCGGTGGTGATGAAATTATTTATACAAAGTAATGCGCCTGGCTGGGTTCGAACCCACGACCTACAACTTGTAAGTCGCGGCCGTTACCACTGGGCCACCACTGCTCTCAAACGGATTTTACACAATATAAAATTGACCTCTTGAAAATACTCGGTCTAACAACACCTAAATTATTATTTAAATATTGGTTTACTTAGATACCACATCCATCGCTTATTTTTGTATCGCGAAATGCTTGAATAAGTTAAGCTATGCATTTTGCTAACATAAAGTGCTAAACCGTTGCCATGGAACTGTGGTTTCCAACAAAATATCCTGTTTTCACGCCTTATTTGCATAAACTACGTATGCGAAGAGTTTTGAGACAAAGAAGGTACAGTAGCCCTCACTAATGGTGCCCCAATCTCAAAAAGCAATAGATTGACACTTCGCTTTAACTTACGACCTTCTTATAATAAGCAATTTCTATAGGCTATAATACTTTATACACACACACTCTCATACGTTTACGAATGAATGTATTTCCTAAATTCAATCGTTAAAGCAAATGGCATGATAGCTGAGCGGTTACTGCACTTGATTATCGCGTTTGAGCGCAGCGAGTCGCGGTTTCGAATCCCACTCGCTGTGTGATAGTCTTTTTATTGTTTTAAAAATCACTTTTGAGTATAGTTTCTTGTTCTGTTCTTCTTATTCACTAAACTCGTAAAACTTTATCATTATACCCACAGAAACCTAAATAAATTTAAATGATTTACGACTCACTTCACCGCGACTTATAGAACGGTGTTGGTTGATAATTGTGTGCTAGTGACGTGTGTTTCATCTATTAGCGTCCTTCTAATTCATTTTAAAATGTAAGCAAATTTAAATATAGAAATGAAAGCGAATATTATTGCGCTGCATAAAAGTGGACTTAATACCTATATCACAAATACCTATGTGATGAAACCGGACTGAGTGTGAGTATTATGATTTAAATATAAATATTAAACATTTATTTAATTAAAGTGTAACTGCTGATCCTTGTAGTTATTTTTAAACGTTTTATAAATATCACAATGTCTAAATAGAATAAAAATATAAAACTTCAATGTAAATTTATTTCCTAGATTATAGAACGATGAAAATAACAATAAACTTAATATCTATGTGAAATTGCCCTTTTAAATAATTTTGTTTCTAAATAGTAGGTAATACATAAAGTGTGTATTTTGCTTAGTAGCCTAACAGTACCCCTTTTTTGTTTTAGTGAAATACTGTGAGTCGGTGGGTGAAAAGATATGAGGAAGGCGGTAGCCTTGCCCGTGGAAAGCAAAGTGGAAGACCCCAGCTCCTATAACAGGCACACGTTCAGCGAAGATGAAACAAGTGGTTTCAAAACGACATGACATTTTGCCGAATTATTCGACACATCTTTACGAACCGTGCGCCGTGCACTCCACGCAGAAGGTTCATGGCAAACAAGGCATCATGGCAAACCAGCTCGAGAATCAGCTTAAAAAACATAGTTAACGGAAAAAACATTAACATTAAGTTATAAATTACAAATATTTATTTATTTTAGTAATATTCAAATAATATTTTGTCTTATCCGTAATCTGGATTATTTTGAGGTTTAGTTTCAATCTTCTTTTCGGAATGAAAATGAACACTTAAGCTATAACCTCTTTAAGTCCTATTAAATACGATTTGTTAACTTTGAGGTTTGAGTTAAAACGAACTCACTCGCAGTAGAATAAAAGTAGTACTACTGAGTCATTTAATTGTATTGTGACAACTTGTCTGCATTTGTTACTTTGACGTGGGTAGATTTTTGTAGAATATTGTGATTTATTTAGAGTACCGACACACAGTAGTAATCAGCACAATATTATTATATTACAAAGATACAATAGCCTGATTATCATAGTTCACCAACTAGCTTATTTACTTCAATAAATTGTTCTTTATGAGAAAATAAACTGTTTTAACAAGAAGTTATTATTAGTTATTTTTATACATTCTTCATGAAGTTATAACGAATAAACATTTTGTAATCATTTATTATTGTTAAACCTTTATTTAAATAACAATACGAGTAATAAAACAAATTTGTTACATTATTATTCTGGTATATTAATAAATCGAATAATAAAAGAACAGATGAAGATGATTGTTGAAAAGAAAAATTAAAGCTTCATCGCGAGATTTGAACCCAGACCTATGAGTTTCTTAATCCAAGACGATACGCTGCACGCTACCGGAACTCAAATTATAAAAGTAAATTTTAGCAATGGTATGAACCGACCAAGGTCATGTCTGTCGTCGCCGACGGTATGTATAAAATACAAAGAGTAACGCCAGTGTGTGAGTAGAGCGGTGAGTTTTGTGTTTATACATCACTTATACACACAGCTGTAGGTACGGCCTGGACCGCCACTTCATAGCAATATAGCCCTTAGTATGCGACTGCATTAGTGAATCTTGATAGTACAGTCAGCTTCAAAAAGATGTATCAGTACATCGACAAAAATCATTTGTTTCATGTGTACTTAACTCTTTTGGTGACTGTACACAGTCACCAAAAGAGTTAAGTAAACAGGTATATCCGACGACCCTGGGAGCCTACGCCCTAAGCACGAAGTCCGTCGTTTCGGTCGAAGTAACGGGCGTTTCCAACACCGTGTCACTTCCTGACAGAAGATTAGTTTGGACCCCGAACCTAAGAATGAATGACAACACGATTTGACAACTGTCTCTACTCCCGATATGTTTTTGCCCGTCCATTAATCCCGTCCGTTAACTGGCCGTAGGATTCACTAAAAAGTTTCGAACTACTTTCGGACGGGGCCGTATCTTCGTTGACGGTGTTAGAGAGTAGGCTCCCTGGTACCTAATACTTTTGTTTTGAGTCGACACATTGATACCATACAACAAAGATTGTAGACAATTAACTGAATTCTTGTCGATGATTATTATTATACAATCATTCTGAAGATGACTGTACGTGTATACCTACATAAGTTAGTATAAGGGACACGCGTCGCTGATTTTAGTGATGCAGACAATGGCGGGATAAAATGGTTCTGTGTTGCTCCGGGAATGTACATATGTAGTACTTCTGAGGATACAGGCAATTTGAAATAGTCTGCTTTGTATTAATATTTGCCCTCGCATGGAATTACTCAAAGTGTGCAAGTTGGACAAATTCGTATTTGTGCTCTAATACTTTTACAAATTTTGCCTTTATGTTTAATTTAATAAGAGGAGCTTGTGACTTAATGCGCGGTTGGTCCATGGATGGGTGACCATCTATACATAAAAAGACCCCTCCTTGCCTCCGTTTGACTCATTGTGGGTCGTGAGAAGCCTGAAAGTCTGACAACCAATCTAACCAGGGGGTATCGTATTACCCAGTAACTGTGTTGCGGAGGTCAGATTGGCAGTCACTTCATGTAAAATACTAGTACTCAGCGGCATCTGGTTAGACTGGAATCTAAACCCAACATGGTTGGGAAGAGGCTAGGCAGATAATGTGGATGTTTAATTTTATAAGATTAAAAACCGTTTAGTTATATTCCAAACTATTATGCCAATGATCCTGTCCACTGCGACATAAAATAATAAATGAAGACCAAAGCTTTCAGTGTAAATTTTTTTTCAACAGACAAAACCGCAACATGAATGTTCCCAGTTTTTTGCAATATAATGTCCAACAGACGCATTAGGGATAAAACAAGGATTTTTAAGTTAAAATAAGAACCAAAATAATATTTTGGTACATTTAAAACGAAACCTCGTTCGTCTACCCAAGTAACACTAGTAACACTAGTAAGTAACACAAGTAATCCATCTGTTTAGCCTTTTCCAACTATGTATGTTATGGTCCTGGGCTGGATTCCCAGGTCTAGCAATGTGCTATTGGGTTTAACAATAAGGAATTTATAAGTAGCAGCTTGAAGTTTGACAGTTGGTGTTAGAGGTGAGGCATAAATATTGGATTAGGTATTTTTCGATACTAGTCCGTACCTAATCCAAAGCGTCGAGGATTAGGTATGGCACAAAATATTCGTACACAGTCTACACAGAAGATATTCCGTACCTTAAAATGTGGAGTTAAGTTTCAAGTTTAAAGCACCGCCGCCAGCGCCATCTATGTAGAATACCACTGGACTAGTTAGTGCCCTGCATAAAAAACTAAATATGTATAATCCATCGTTCCACAATATATCAGAAACGGAACGTCCATACTCCATGCCGAATATTTCTTACCCAATCCACATACGATACATAATATCGGTAACAGGCCAGCGGCTATATTGAACGAATATTCGGATTAGGTAAATGGATTAGGTACAGACGCCAGCACATCAAGCTACGCCAATCTGTCAAATTTATTTGATAGATTTTCAACTTTAGGCCGTAAGCATAAGGTTCATGTTCAATTGGGAAAATTTGACAGTTTGGGGTAGGTTGACCTGCTGGCGTCTGTACTTTTAAATACTAGGATTAGGTATGGTTTTTACCCAATCCGACCCATGTCTAGTTGGTGTTAAACGCCCGTGCTTCGAAAGGCGTTGGTCCTGTGCCTAATCTCTTTCCCAACGTGTCGGATTGCCGTTCCAGCGAACTGTGAGAGGTAGGGAAGAGAGAGTAGGTACACCTATGTGCCCACGCACTTGTGCACTATACCCCCGTCCCGCGCCGAAGGTTAGTCTCTGCTAAAATTGGTCATAATTGCCGGAATGAAGCACTATTATTATGACGTCGAGGTCGACTTTCAGTCTAACCGAGTGTATCTGAATTTCTGTATTTTACGTAGAGTGACTTTCTATCTGACCTCCACAACCCAGTTTCTGGGTAACACGATATGCTTGGTAAGACTGGATGACATACTTTCGAGCTTCTAGCCTACCCTTGACGACTGTGAAAGATCTATGAATGATGGCTAGAACCAACGGTGGCACTGAGGTATTTCCGTATGTAATCCACGGACCGACCTCGCCAAGTATTGCTTAACCTTGAAAATCGACCTGGCTCGGCCACCATTCCCCAAATAACATTATGTAGTTGAAATCCAATATTATTAAACTTGTTTACCTATTTCATTTTTAGTTTCTGGCTTCATTTATAATAATAATAACATATTTTTATAATAATATTTAAAAATGTAATTTATATGTACATTTAGCGGAATAAGGGAAATAATAATAATAAATCATTTATTTTCAGGTTACAAAATACCTTAACTTAAATATACATGTAATAATAACATTTTGTGTTAGTAAATTAAACTTAAAACTATGTTAGTATCACTTATTTGCCGAAGGCACTAATTGTTCGCGAAAGCGGCGGAAAACCACATCCTGTGGCCAAAAGGTTTCTTCCATCACCAGATGCAGGTAGGATGTTGGTATGCGCACCACAAACGCCTTAAAGTTGACGTTGCGATGCGACTCCAACAGCTGCACTCTTGGTGCGTAATTCAGCCTTTGGCGCACGTACTTCACGATGTCTTCCGCGTCAGTGGTGTAGTGGTAGTAACTTATTTTGAAAATAAACTCTAAATTTCAATTCGTGTCTCGGTCGTTGACAATAATAAGAAGTTGAATGGGATCGTCGTATTTCAAATGTTCACCAAATATAAATTCGCATACTCCATTACGCAAATCCCGTCATAACAAACAAAACTTTTCTCAATTCCTTGTAAGTTCTTTCAAGCAGAACTAAATTCAATTCTCTTCTAAAAAGTCCCCCCTCTCTCTTCATAACAGAGGTCAGTCACATCGGCTTTAATCTCAGGACTTTGAAAGTTCTAACTTAATTTTAAACTCCCTACAGAATATTCGATTTGCGTCGCTGGACCACCGTCAACTTAGCACTTAACTCCAACTTACCCTCACTTAACCGTATCTAAATATTAAGTTATCTTGAATTACGGTCCACCCTATGCAGCGTTAAGTCTGAACTTAACTTTATGAAAGTTTACTTCCATAAACCCGTGAAAATGATATATTGGATATAAAGAGGTTCTTCTACACAAGTTAGCGAGCAAACTTTGTGTTTTAAAAGTTAATTAAGTATTTCATAGTTTAGTAGCTTTTACGGATTTATTTTAGCTTAGAGTTTTACTGGCGGTGTTACTGAAGAAAATTCTTCCGTACGAGAAGTAAACTGCACTTACGCGAACGTTATCAAGGATAATGCAATGGATTCATCCCTATAAAGTACTGAGTAATAAGGGGCGACCCTATTGTTTGATGGATTTTCCGCTGTCATAAGGAAAGGATGTGCCTATCTACTCACTCGCGTTCGTGCTAGTTCCAACTCTATACTGGGTGTATTTGCAGATCGGGAGAGTCCCCTATGCTGCAAAGATGGATGCGGATTCATGTCGTTGTATAATTTGTTTTGTTGTTTGAATACGAGTAAGTATGTACTAACATTAGTTTTATAAGTATTTTGTTTACTAACAAGTTTTATTGACCCTGGTCTGAAATAAATGTTGTATATATATATTGTTATATGTTATATACGTATATATATATATATATATATGTAAGGAAATGACACATACCTATCATTTCTCTAATTTGAGTGACCGATTGAGAACTGACGTGCGACAATGACAATGTGGTGCATGTCATTCGGATTGTGAGGTTAAGAAAAACCTATGAAATAGAAAATACCACAAGGATGTAAAGGAGACGATATTCGTGAATATAATAGCTTTGAATGTTGTTTTATAAGATATCTTAAGGTCCGACGTCCGTAAAATAACTAAATTGCGTTTCTGTAATAAAGTCATTTTATTGTTAACAAAAAGTTGTTTTCATAAAGTAGGTAAGAACTTACTTGCTTTACAAAATATTAATTTACCTGTAATAAAGAAACAACATTCAAAGCTATTATATTCACGAATATCGTCTCCTTTACATCCTTGTGGTATTTTCTATTTCATAGGTTTTTCTTAACCTCACAATCCGAATGACATGCACCACATTGTCATTGTCGCACGTCAGTTCTCAATCGGTCACTCAAATTAGAGAAATGATAGGTATGTGTCATTTCCTTACATATATACATATGTATTACTTACCCGGGCATAATTCAGGTGCTATTTAAATAGACATTGGCTTGGCTAAAAACCCAATAATGCCGGATATTTTTTTATCCTGTATTCAGCACAATTTAACGTATCGTTCATGTGTTTTGTTTGATCCTCTGGAAAAGCACATACAGGATACATTATTATCCAGTGCGCAAAATGTAACTATGAATTCAGCATATCATTCTAGACCCCAGCGCAGAAATTTTTCGTGGGTTATACAAAAAAAAACAGCTGTTCCATAAATTTTAACCACGTAGGTACTTTTCTATGAAACAGCTGATTTATTTTTGTTTTTGCATAGCCAACGAAACATTTCTGCAGGACATCTGTCCCGCAAAAACTTTGATCACATTTTGCCTTCCCATGCAATCGCACAGAGACATGCGACACGATCAACATAGTGGTTGTTAGAGTCTTTCGATAGATTAATAAAATAGCATGCGATTCATCCGCGAAACTAGAGTAATTACAATCGGGGCAACTATACACTCTCGAGCAACTGTCCTGGTTTTTACAACTATTGAAACATCTCGCAGATTGTTGTAATCTATGCTTATAACGAATTATCATAGCGTAACGAACTGGATATTACATGTAAATTACCAAAGTTTAAAAAAGATATTACAGTCAAAGTATCTTAGTCGTAATATATTATATTGTTACTTTTATGTGTTGTCTTTTATTGATATTGTTTTTTCTAAATATTCATGTAGGGATGACAGTATTGAGTGAGTGAGAGCGAGAATGTGTGAGAGAGAAAGAGTATTACGTGAGGAATGTGAAGGGGTGTGGATTTTTGACGTAAGACGAGAAAGACGTAAAGATATTAATTGTAAAGACTATTTATTTAAATAAAATAGCTTAAAGTTATTAAAAGTATTTTGATTTCCCACATTTCACGCCCACAAAAGTGGAAAGGCTGGGAAATCATTAAAAGACGGGCCTACAAGGTAAAACAGAAAAAAAATAACGACGTGCCGACGACGTAGAAAATTTTCAGTTTTTCAAGGGGGCCATTTTTTTGGGGCAACAGACGCAACGGGTTTGAATTACAGCTATCCAGAAGACGAAATGGCGAGGGCAGAGAAAAGCCAAAACCCTATCATGCAAGCCGGTGCGCCCTATTTTGCGGACGATCTGGTCAAAAATTTCAGTGGCCAGGATAAGACTTATACGGTATCGAAATGGATCCAGGAATTAGATGACAACTCTGAAATTTTTATGTGGACGCCTTTACAACAGCTCATAATAGCTCGAAGATCCCTGGTGGGAACAGCGGCTCTGTGGCTCCAGTCTGAATGTCCGTTTAAGTCATGGGACGAGCTGAAGGTTGCAATCGCCAAAGAGTTTCCTGATGTTTTAGACCAAAAAACAGCCCATGAAATGATGAGTAGCCGGAAAAAACAAAACAATGAAAGCTGTATGGACTACTTATTAGTAATGCGCGAGCTGGGGAAGAGGGGAAAAATGCCGGATTATGTTGCGATTAAATATATCGTTGATGGGATAGAAGACGACGAAACACATAAAATAATGTTATACGGAGTTACCACGTATCCAGATTTAAAAGAAAAAATCAAAATTTACGAAACTCTGAAAGATAAGATTAAAGAATCTAAGATACGACGAAGTCAGTCGAAATATAGTGATGTGGTAGAAAAAAAAGTGATCAGGTGTTTTAGTTGTGGTGGAAAAAGTCATCAGTCGAAGGAATGCCCAAATAAACATCTCGGGCTAAAATGTTTTAAATGCAATGATTTTGGCCATATTGCGCCACAGTGTAACAAGACGGAAACATCCGAACAGGCACCGAACAAATTTCGAAGCGGCGGTGACCAAGCAGGTGCGACTTTTACAAGACGTCAGCAGCACCCGACCCGGCAAGTTGTTGGTGAAAAACCGCCAGGTGGTGTGAGTGCGCTGAGCGACACGAACACGAAACGCACGATGTTTAACAAGGAGGCCGACAACGTTAATTTTACGTCCGCGGGTGGTAACGCTGTGTTGTCAACTATGAACGGAAAAGGTTTTAACACTGATTTGTTAGCCACGAATAAAAAAGAATATGACGTCTTGTTTGACAACGACAATGATGTAAACAAAGATATCTTGATAAGAAAACCCCGGAAAATCGTGAAAATTGTTGATAAGGAGACGTGTGCATTGATCGACACCGGCAGTGACGTTAACTTGATTTCTGAAGAATTTTACACGATGATTGGATCACCGAAAAGTGAAAATGATTTTCTTTCGTTATTTGGTTTTGGACATGTAAAAGTGTGTTCTATGGGGAAAATTACAGTTCCTGTTGTTATTGACGAACAAAGCTATAGTGATGTGTGTTTCCATGTGGTATCTAATGACTCCATGCCGTATGAGATTATAATAGGACATGAGTTTTTAAAAGATGTAACACTGTTTATGAAGGAAGGAAACGTAATGGTTTTACCGTCGAATGAGAATTGGTTGCGTAAACTTTCTTGTTATTTTACAGACGTTCCGTATGTTATCGGAGGTGAAGTTAGCAAACCTATTCAGCAACAGGTAAAGCATCTTGTCGAGGGATATCAGCCGATGAAGACGAAAGACGCCCCGGTAAGGTTGCATATTATTTTGAAAGACGACATCCCGGTAGCACAGCGGCCACGCCGTTTAGCTATTAGTGAACAAGAAGAGGTTGAAAGACAGGTTGAACAGTGGCTAAAAGAAGGAATAGTGAGGGTGAGTTGGTCAGAGTATGCTAGTCCGTTAGTCTTGGTTCGGAAGAAGGATGGAGCTATCCGGATCTGTGTGGACTACAGATTAATCAACAAGAAGATGTTAAAGGATGAATATCCTTTGCCTATTATTGACGAACACATTGATAGACTTGCAGAAGCTAAGATTTTCTGTACGATTGATTTAAAAAATGCGTATTTTCATTTACCAGTACATGAAGACTCGATTAAGTACACTGCTTTTGTCACGCAAAATGGACAATATGAGTTTTTAAAGGCACCATTTGGTTTGACGGTCTGTCCAAAAGCATTTACAAGATTTATAACGACTATTTTCCACGATTTGATTTTTAGACGTATAGTACTGATTTTTATAGACGATTTACTCATTACAGCTCAGAATGAAATAGAAGCTGTAGAAAGATTGAAAGAAGTGTTAAACGTAGCGTCACAATACGGGTTGGACATCAACTGGAAGAAATCACAACTTGTGGTAAGACGAGTAGAGTATTTGGGCCATATCATAGAGAATGGTCAAGTAAAACCTTCACCTGAAAAGACTGATGCTGTTAAAAGGTTCCCGGAACCAAAGAACACCAAACAACTGCAAAGTTTCATTGGCCTGACGTCATATTTTCGTAAATATATACAACATTTTTCACTGATTGCAAAGCCATTGACCGATTTACTGAAGAAGGATAGTATTTTTAAGTTCAATCAAGAACAAATGAATGCATTCGAGATGTTGAAGGAAAAACTGTCCAATAATCCAGTACTTAAGATTTATAATGCTAAGTCGTATACTGAACTACACACAGATGCCTCAGCAGTTGCGTATGCTGCTATTCTAATGCAACGGAGTGACGATGATGGAAGTTTGCATCCGATTTACTATATGAGTAGGAAGACGTCAGAGGCAGAAAGTCGGTATTCTAGTTATGAGTTAGAGGCACTGGCTGTAATCGAAGGGATTAAAAAGTTTAGGAAATATTTATTTGGTAAAAGATTCAAGATAGTTACGGATTGCCAAGCGTTTCAGATGACATTGGAGAAGAAAGATATGGCTTCTTCAAGAGTTGCCCGGTGGATAGTGCTACTTCAAAAATACGACTTTACCGTCGAGCACAGGAGTGGAAGCCAGATGCGACATGCCGATGCATTGAGTAGATACCCGTATGTAGCTCAAATCACATCAGACTTTTACGAGAAATTAAAAGATAACCAAGCTAAAGATACTACTTTGAAAGCGATAATTGAAATTTTGAAAGACAAGCCCTATGACGACTTTTGGCTTGAAAATGAAATCTTATTTAAGGGTCCTGAGAAACATTTGGTAGTACCAAAGAATATGGAGATGGAGTTAATTCGTAGCGCTCATGAGAATGGACATTTTGGTAAGAAAAAGACTATAGAATTGCTAAAAAAAAAATTACTACATTAAGAGTTTAGACAGAAAAGTTGAAGAATACATTCAAACATGTATACCTTGTTTGTTGGCAAGTCGTAAAGCAGGAAAGCAAGAAGGATGGTTGTCTTCAATTGAAAAAGGCGAATTACCATTGGATACACTGCATCTAGACCATATTGGACCTATGACTGCAACGAAAAAACAATACAATCATATTTTGACGGTGATAGATGCATTCACAAAGTTCACTTGGATATTTCCTACAAAAAGCATAACAAGCCGAGAGGTAATAGCAAAAATACAGGTTCACCAGCAAGTTTTTGGTAACCCCAGGCGTATTATTACTGACAGAGGAACTGCTTTTACCAGTGGGGAGTTCACAGGTTACTGCAAAGACGAGAAAATTGAACACATTACTATTACGACGGGTATTCCCAGAGCAAACGGGCAAGTGGAGAGGATTCATAGAGTAATGGTTTCTGTACTAACAAAACTCTGTATAGAGCAACCAGGTAATTGGTACAAACATGTTAGTCGTTTACAACAAGCGCTGAACAGCACTTATCAGAGAAGCGCAAAGATGAGACGGCAAGCAGATCCTGAGATTTTGGAGTTAATTGAACAGGAGAATAAAAACATTTTTATGAATCATCGGGAAGAACTGCGAATGAAGGCGAAAGAGCAGATTTTAAAAGTTCAAAATGAAAATAGACGTGATTTTAATAAAACTAGGAAGAAAAGTCGTATCTATAAAGTTGGAGATATTGTAGCTATTCGACGCACGCAGTTTGGAGTAGGCATGAAGCTTAGACCAAAGTATTTAGGTCCTTATCGGGTCACCAAAGTGAAGGGTGCCGATAGATACGATGTAGTTAAGCTGGATTCTGCAACCGAAGGGCCGAATAAGACGAGCAGTGCGGCGGATTCTATGAAGCTATGGCCTAGTGTGCAGGAAAGCGATGCTGTAAATGACTGAGGTTAGAGCATAGATTTAGGATTCAATTTAATTTCTTCAGTTCAGACGGTGAAACAGTATGTTCCCTAATCCCTTTAATGTTAAGATTTGTTTTTGTTTATGTCGTAGTTATTTATGTTTTAATGATTTGTTGTTATAATTTAAGTAACAATGTAAGATTTTTATTGTTTTCAATTTTATTTTTGTGTTTACAAGCTGTGTTGTGTGTTTTAAAGATTTCATATTTGTATTAGTCTAGGGACAGACTAATTGCAGGACGGCCGAATGTAGGGATGACAGTATTGAGTGAGTGAGAGCGAGAATGTGTGAGAGAGAAAGAGTATTACGTGAGGAATGTGAAGGGGTGTGGATTTTTGACGTAAGACGAGAAAGACGTAAAGATATTAATTGTAAAGACTATTTATTTAAATAAAATAGCTTAAAGTTATTAAAAGTATTTTGATTTCCCACATTCATTTATATTGTTTTTGTCTTTAACTTTATTTCCTTTTAACATGATTTTCGTGTTATGTTTTCTTTTTTTAATATTTTTAAATTATCAAACTTAATGTACCTAGATTATAAGTAAATGATGTGTTCTCCTATAATTGGAAGCGCCCACTGCATTTGTCTCTGATCAATGTAAACTTGCATAAAACTGTGAAGCCTATGCTGGAGATCCAATAAATAAATAAATAGGTAAATAAATAACTATTGATTGATTGAACGCAGAGCTCAGCAGTCACGTTCATTACCACTATACCAAAGAAGCAATAAAAGTAAAAATATATTCATGACACAACCTAAATATTCATAGCTTGAATGATAAGTCGGGTTACCTCACATCTCATTCGTTACTCTCATCTTTCACCACAAAGGAACAAAACACAAGAGATCCATAACTTACTCTCCTTAAACGTCTTCACATAAAAATGTTGAAGAAAAGTTAGAAACTGTTATAACAGTCGTGTTTTACATTCTCAACAAGTGTTGGATACTGAACCATCTGCTCGGTACAAAGTTGGGTAGAATCGTAAATCTTGGTGGGCACGCCCCAGGGACAACAGTTTTGACCCCACACAATATCGTAGGCTATTAGTTACATCTTACGTAACTTTAGATATTTTTTTACACGCGTATTTTGTTGTATTTTTTCTGGGTTAAGATCTAGTAAACTTCGTTACGTTGAACCACGGCCCGAACTTAAACTGCTCATCATTTAAGATTCTGGTAAAGTTGCCACGGCATAGGTAGCTAATTAACCGACTTCAAAAAGGAGAAGGTTCTCAATTCGTCTGTATGTTAAAAATACAGCAACATTTTAATTTTTTTAACTTTACTTGGGTTGTTTTTGCGTTAGCTTCGGTAATACGTTTTTAATACATAGCAAGTAGTGGTATACGAATTGGTGTGGGGTATGTCCCATACTTAAAACGTGGAAAATAAACAACTTTATACAAAAAAAAAACACCGATTTCTACGACGACAAAAAACACTACAAAGTTAAAAATAACTTGGGGTGGTAAAAACTAAAATGAAGATATGGATCTTTATTTTAATTTTTTACCACCCAAAGACACCGAGATCCGATTTTAAAGCAATATTTTGGAAATCAAATCCAAGTTGCTATTCATGTCTCCGCAGTTATCGAAAATGTGTAAATTCTGTTTAATTGTTTTTGTTGATTAGGTTTCTATAAGATATCCATAAACATCATGTTTGTAAAGATTCACCAATTAATTTGAAAACACCCCGTATGTAAAGCTTACTAGACTGCTCACAAGTTATTTCCGCGACAGCGGTTCCTGCCTTACGAACGGTTTAAATACCCACTCACACGAACAGTGTGTACTGTGCGTAAAATCCGTCAGTCAAGTATATGCGTCTGTGTAAATGAACGACAAACAGCGAGTCCCTGAAACCGTGCGCAAACAGAGCTCAAACATAAATGTTTGCGCAACGATCAACGAATGAAAGCCGTGTTGAGATGCGGTGGGTTAAGGCGGTTCAGACAATGAGTTGTCGCTGGGATAGCAATTGATGATAGTATTAGGAGAAATACTTCATATTTAGTAGAATAAATGCAATAAAGGTAAGCAAATGAGCTAATACAGCGATTATAGTTAGATACACTTCTGCTGGTGTCTCTACCTACCTATTGTGGGAATTCCCCAGACATTTTCTAAGACGACAATTCGGATGATTTTGTTTCTTCCAAATACTGTTACATAGTTGGTTATAAACCACCAATGCGTTAAAAAAGCCAAGCTATAAAAAATGTCCCTAAAAACGTCAATCGCTAGTATTGTTGTATGGATTGTGGATGCCTTGGACAGTTTGATCTGGTGAGTCAGATATTAACGTTGTTGACAAAACGTAGATAACTTCCGACCTAGCAGCATTGGTGATCATAGGATGGAAAGCCTTTAGGTATTACATTCCTGCAATAATGAAAGTGCCTTAATAATGGCCTAAACATCTCATTTTGTCTGTTAAAGAAAATTAACGACAATGAAGAACGCGTTAACACGGCTTGTTCTCGTTTTATACTGTACTTAAACGTTTTCTGACCGTCCATATTGGCTGTTGGTACAGGCTTCCGAATGCTGGGTGCATTCCTTTTATGAAAATTATTACAGGACTAGCTTTTGCCAGCGGCATCGCCCGCGCGGATCTTTCATCCCCTATTTATCTCCCTTAGGGGTTGAATTTCGAAAAACCCTTCCTTATTCCTTGTCTACATTATAAACAGAACCTCTGTGCAAAGTTTCAGCTTTCTAGATCCAAGGGTTTGGGCGGGGCGTTGATGAGTCAGTCAGTCAGTCAGGACTTTTCTTTTTATTTATATAGATAAGTATTTATTATTTATTTATTTATTAGGTTCCCCAACAATTATTTACACTGGTATTATGCTACAGATAACATATAAGATAAATTAATGTAGTAGCGTAAAAATCACTTATAGGTAAACTCCGCATGCATATATAGGAAGTTGTACAAAATAAACTAAAAGTAACTTAACTAAAACTAGGTTAAAAAATGCTTAATACTTTAATTTGGAAATATTATAGTATATTGATGAAAAACGAAAACTAATAGGGCAGATACTTATGAAAAGTGGCTTTCAACTTTCCCAAACCTCAAATATTTAAACATCATTGGGGATCACGGCACGACGAAAAGCGAGTGTATCAAATGGCAATTCAGCTAGGCTGCACGTGGCTCACAAGTTCCAGAGTATTTTTCGACTTTTGTCGTGCAGCGACAGGTCGCATGCGGCGAGTGACGAAAATCGATGGCGAAAATGCTCAGTCGCAGGCGATCGCCCGCCGCATGTAAGGTCACCTGCGATTTTCATCGACCTGTGTAAATGGGGTGGTGATTCGGCTTGTAAGGCGATTTGGCAAGTGACCAGCTGCACTGCGAAAATCGACCTTTTGTATATGCTCCCTAGGTCGTAGGCATTTTATTAAATTTTACAATAAAGACCTTATTGCCTCTGACTGCATGAGATTGTGTGGTGCCGGACGTAAAGAATAGCATCATCCCATCTCTTCCCGTGGGTGTCGTAGGAGGCGACTAAGGGACTTACTAGAGAATGGGCAGCAGCGTTCTCTATGCATTTCACCACTATACTGCGATCGCTAACCCGGCTGCCAAGCGTGGCGATTATGGCAAGCCCCCTCAAATTGGGGGAGGCCTATGTCTAACAGTGGACGTCTTCCGGCTGAAATGATGAATGATGATGCATGAGATTGCACGGCTAAGTACACTTACGGAGACAAAGAGGTCATTTTTCTATCTTCTTTAAAGTTCATTTTTTACGCAATACAGTTTTTTTATTAACTTAATGCTTTTTGTATTTTCATGTGATTATTTTTTGGGATATCTTTGGTAATTTTCGTCTCTCCTGTCATGCGATGAATAAAATATTAGAAAGTCTGTAGGTAAGGTTAAATTGGTGTTATCTATCAATTAACTTGTCTGTTTTCAAAGCCAAAATAAAAACATTTCCAGTAAAAGTTAATTCAAGCCTATAAGAGCTTAAATATATATTGAAACCTAAATAACTGACAAGTAGGTAACCATAAATTGAATACACCGCAAATTAATAATTGAACAATACATTAAATCGTTCAGGAGCACTAACAACAAATTCAATTAAATATTTAAGACAACGGCAACGTAGCAAACAATTGAAATGCAATTGTTTCATAATGGTCTGGTTAATTAACAAATAACAAATTACGGTTGCAAAATAATGTGTAGCATCCCAAATTACCATTAATGCTCACATTATTATTTGAACTCAATTTGCAATAATACATTGCAGGAATCCGCTATCGAATCCTAGTTGAAATAACTTTTGTTGCATTCGAGCATTGTCACAGTGTGTTATTGAATTCCGATACACATTAAATATGTAGCAAAGATAACATCACATTTATTATTATATTCCCTGAAGTATTAGGCAGACCTGTGTGAGTACTTTACAGTATAATATTGCACCCGCATATTCGTTTTCTTGTGACACGACGCCGACGTCTCGAATAGCCCATGGCGTGGTAGAAATACTGCAGAAGAATCTCTGATGCCTAGCAGTTTTAAACCCCTTTCAAGTTCTGCTAATTCAAGTTAGTTCTGCCGGATCATTTCCATATAATATAACTTATAGTATTTTAATCTCATGTAACGTCGCACGTTTTACTTGAGCTAACCAAGTGTACAAACTGAATGTGTGCACACACGCACATACACACACATTCGCGGCTTGTTTGTACACTTGGTAATCACAAGTAAAGCGTGGGTCGCTTCGTGACATAAAAATACTGCCTATACCTATTTTTCCCGGGGCGTTATCCATTCCCGAACAGTTATCGAGACACCTCCCCTTACCAATAAAAGAAATGCTCTTTTAATAGTCTCGCAAAAAGTTTGAAAAGTTTCCACAAACAGATTATTTACTGTGGCGCGTCGATCCAATCGATAATAATCGAATAGTCTCGATGCTCGGTCGTCGAGTGCATTCTAATTGCTTTGTCGCGACTGCATCGATTGGCAAAAATGGAAAACTTGCTGAACTAAAATTTATCAATTTTGCTAACGATATTGAAGGGACGGAATTTATTATGGACTAGCTTTTGCCAGCAATTTCGACTTTCATCACCTATCTAATTCCCGTAGGGGTTGAATTTCGAAAAACCCTTCCCTATTCCTTGTCTACATTCTAGGCCCAAGGGTTTGGGCTGGGCGTTGATGAGTCAGTCAGTCAGTCAGTCAGGACTTTTCTTTTTATTTATATCGATTGTTTTTCAAATTAAATTTAGTAAATGTACCTAAATGAACGGCGAGTTTAAATTACGCCTGCAGTGATCACTCCAGGAAGATTAATCACATTTTTTACAGATAGAAACCACACTCCGTGGTTCGGAGGGTTCGACCATCCATTGTACAACAAATTAAATGTCACTCTTAATCTATATCCTAAATTCATCTCTAATTGTCACAAAACAGTTAAAACATTTCTTAAAACCCTTGACTACAAAAATTTTTAGAACCTTTTACAGTTCTCAAATAGATTTCCTTCCCTCCTTTCTCCCGTGGCTGATTTACATTAAATCCTCGCTCTCGCACACTCCAACATACATTCATACACTACAACATACATTCATACAGGGCACAATAATCGGTTTCGTATGAACCATTGGTTCATCATCATCATTTCAGCCGAAAGACGTCCACAGCTGGACATATGCCTCCTTCAAACCGGGAGGAGATTGGCATAATCGCCACGCTTGGCAGGCGGGTTGGCGATCGCAGTATGGTGGTAAAATACATAGAGAACTCTGCTGCCCATTCTATGGTAAGCCCCCTTAGTCGCCTTCTACGACACCCACGGGAAGAAATGGTATGGTGCTATTCTTTTACGTCCGACACCACACGGAACCCGGAACCATTAGTTGTCTATTTTTAATTTTGTCTTTTTTACTATTTGCTATTATTTTTAAATTTCAACACTATTGTCTAATCTTTTTGGTTCCTTTAATGATGTTCACATAAGATCGTCTCTATTTGACCCTGGTGACCTGTAACACAGGCTTCTTCGAAAACCTATTTCAGGCACCAAGCAGTCTCTTGCAATGGTGGAATATAACATTACCAAAAACATTGTTAACTTTTAAGGAAACGAATATTGTGAAGAGAGAGTAAATGAATGAATTGATTGAAATGAATTATTGATTGTCACACAACCTTCTAGTAAAATTCAATCTATCAGAAGATGCTATAATTTTTGCAATGAGGGTTTTCTGAAATGACGTTCACTAGGTGGCAGCACTGAGACGTCAGGTCCGGGCACCTGTCAAAAGTGTCAAAGCGCCTACGGACTAAATGGTGAACGAACGAATGAAATGAATGACATCAAATATTTTAAGTTCATTGTCGAACTGGAAAACCTCTTGTCAAAGTAGCGCCAACTGGTGGCTTGAATATTCAAGAAAACCCTCATTGGGGGCAAATGTCAATTCTACTTTGACATTTGTGAAGTTAACAGATAAAAAATACACGTCAATTATACATGAGTCGCTATACTCATAAAGAATAATTGTTTCGGAGTGGCCGGTAACTGACAATATCGCCTGATCTAGCCGTTTCAGAATTCTTTGTGTGGAATTTTTGAAGTCAGAAGTCTATGTCAACAAGCCTGTGACTTTTGAAGCCCTCAAAGAGAATATGCATCAAGAATGCGAGGACCTATCGCTGGATGTTCTGGCAAGAGTGATGGAAAATGTTATAAAATAAGCCCGAATGGTTATCAAATTCTGACGGGGCAGGTTGCAACCGGGACATATATGTGAAGATTATCAGGTACTGTTACCTACCTACATGCAACACACACATCCCCTAATATTAACCGTAATTTATCGCTTTAAGGGAATAAATTATTACCTGCTGCAGGATATTTCACTACTAAGTCCAGCCCTATAATTTTCCACCCTCATACTGCGAGGCACTCATCAGCAAAACAAGCTAAATAATTAAACTGTCCCACATCGTTCTGAATTACGAGATTTTACAAATTTTTCAAAACTCTCGCGAACATGGGACGAAGGTAAAAATGTGGAAAATGACCACATTGTGGACGAGTGACCGCGATATGAGGTTTTATTTGTCATGCGGTATGTGTAGGACGGGTTTTATTTAAAAAGTTTAACAGTGTGTTCCTGAAGTACGTTCCCCTTAATTGCGGCCCAGATAATTGGTTTCTGGTTACATCGCTTTAAGGATGTACTTGTAACTTTGTATCCGCACGTTGAGGTAAATTTAGTTTTTATACACAAAATTAACGTCACGCCTTCTTTCTCAGAAGGGTTGGCCAGAGCCGCAGAGATGTATCTATAAGTACATCAACGTTTCGCAAACTGTATTATGTTTTGTGTTGTTTGTTTTTATGCATAATAATTTTATTCCAGGCCAGATTACTATCTACAGGGTGGATCCAGTACATGATTCTGAAGCATCTGCTTTTTTAATGCTTTTCCATACATTTTGTACTCATAGGTATTGCTTGCTGGTTATTTAAGATACATCTGATTTTGTTTTTGATTACTGATGAAAAAATCTAGTGATCTAGAATAATTTCCTGAATTCATGATGACAGTATGCACGTAGATGTCCTTGCCTGTATTTTAGACAAATTACATAATTATTAAGTTCACATACCTATAAAAACGGACGTTGTGAGTGTGAAAATATAAAATCATAAAACTAAATATCTTCGTCCTTTCATCAAAACACCTAATTGAATTTAGGCACAAATATGATAAATGTTCCGTGTGATGCCGGACGTAAAAGAATAGCACTATACCATTTCTTCCCGTGGTTGTCGTAGAACGCGACGGACGAAGGACGAGGCGAAGGTCTTACTAGAGAATGGGCAGCAGCGTTCTCTATGCAGTTTACCACCATACTGCGATCGCCAGCCCGCCTGTCAAGCGTGGCGATAATGGCAAAACCTCCCTTTTGGGGGAGACCTATGTCCAGCAGTTGACGTCTTTCAGCTGAAATGATGATAAAATAAGCTGGTCGTTCCTGAATACGTAAAACAAATCATACTTACATAGTATTACAACAGATCATAATAATATTAAACATTCAAATCAAACTACGTTAACTAGAAGATCAAATTGCCCTATTTCCAAGAACAGAATACCTTAAATTGCTATGTACCTAGCTACGTCAATCAAGCTTCAAATTAAACTGTTACCTTCACAGACACTGGTAAACAAACCAAGCGGGGTAATTGTTTAACACACTAACGGTGCGAATGATAGTTCAACAACAATGAATAAGTTCGTTATTTACGTTGTTGAGCAGAGTTTTTTTTTTTTTTCGAACATAATCATAGTCCTTCAAACAGAATTTCCGGCTATGGCGACCAATGTCAGTAGATACAAGCTTTCCGTGTTGGAGATTTCTTAGTGCATAAGTATGTGCGCAGACATAGGCAACTCTCTTTTCCCTCAGTCTTATAGTCCGATTGGACGTCAATCCGACACGACCGAAGAGAGATGAGGCGCAACGCCTTAACGTGCTTTCCGAGGGGTATCACACCGGCTACTTCCAAACTCCCGGCTGTAACTAAAAAAATCCCAATGAAAAAACCGAATTTTACTTTCCTAAACCCGAAAATCGAACCCAGAACCCCACGCTAAAGCAGTAGCGCTTGCGACCACGAGACCTCGGGGCAGTCCG
The DNA here is from genome assembly GCA_949987655.1 of Polymixis flavicincta. Taxonomy (NCBI): domain Eukaryota; kingdom Metazoa; phylum Arthropoda; class Insecta; order Lepidoptera; family Noctuidae; genus Polymixis; species Polymixis flavicincta. The sequence continues at coordinate 20,827,661 of OX465182.1, forward strand.
TCAAAACGATTCAGATTCTTATTGATAGGGTGTTTAGTAATTAGTAGGTTCAGACGCATCCAAGTAAAAAGTTACATTATTACTAACGTTTTATGAATACACAACTGTGGAAGGACTAAGAATATTGTGTATATTCGACCTCGTTTTTCGAATTTCTTTACCACTCTAAGGTCGAATGTCACTTGCACATCATACAACGACAAGGTCTATTATGTATTTGCAACGATGAGATAGAATCAACCTTAGTGAAATTGTATTTACTGGCAATTGTTGTTGCAACTGGAACAAACATTATTAGGTCGACTACTACACAGAGTGGACATTATGCATTCTGCTAGGGTGTCTAGAATCTTGTGCTGAATTCATGGTGTCAGCTTTCACATCGATGTCCGTGACGTCGACGTCAATGACGTGTATACACTTATGTCGATGATGTGTATAAAAGCGCAATATGCCATAATGTATACAGGCAGGGTTGTCACCCTGCATGTATACATTGTGGCATATTGCGCTTTTGTACAGAGTTCTCGCTCATACCTGTGTGACAGTCGGTTTCTAAAGATTGATTTGTCATAATTAACTTACAAATACTTCCATCGTACCCAATGTAACAGGATGTTTTTTTTTTTCTTTTTTTTTTTTTGAGGCTGGGAAGTCATCAAAATAACTTCTCCCGCTCTGGGTAGAGCAGGGGCATGTCAGACTTTTACTGACTAAAACCCACCCGTGTTCCCTCAGTTGCCTGTGTGCCAGGGGCGACGGTATTTCTTTCGAACAACCCTCACCCTGGCAGATGGAATTGGGCGTCAGCTGGTTGTACACTAAGGGAAATTTGTTGGTAAGGAAATTGTCACCCAATATATAGCCATTTCATACAACTGCTTTGACTTAAATAGGTACACGGTCGGTCAATTTAAGTTGGCAGTCAATGTAACTACTTAAAAATTATTTTGACAGCACGGTTGGCGCCGTGGTTGAGCGATTGACTGCTGCGCTGCGTGTCGCGGGTTCGATTCCCGAACGGAACAAATATTTGTATAACCTACAAGTAGTTGTTCCGGGTCTGGCTGTTTGTGTATGTGAGTTTAAATGTTTGTAAACGCACCCACAACACGGGAGAAATTCCTAGTGTGGGGAAACGTTTTCATAAAAAATTAAGACTTTTTTGTTTAGCCTACGCTGTTCCAACGCTGGGCAAAGGCCTCCCCCAATTTTGACTTACTGTTTGTTATGTCGTGCTTATTAACGTTTGGTTCCTGGGACATTGCATATTACAGACTTTCTGAAAATATCCCACGTTTCAAAATGCCAGATTTGGTATGATTGGACGCCGAACCTAGTACCAGTAGCATAGATACATAACGAACCTGACGAGAAGTCAAATGGCACAGGTAAAAAAAAAATCGAAGAAAATGTACTCGAAATTCTTTAAAAAAAAGACAATAGCAATGCTAAGAAAAAGAAATCAATTCTAATTTTTATTCTGAGAAGTCTCGAAGTTCCGCGACTTTGATCGTGGGTTGTTTCATGTCTCGAGACTTCCCAAAACCTATTTGGAACTTCTTCCCCTTATTATTTTGTTATTAATCTTAGCAGTGTGTTACTTAGAGATAGTAGATGTTGGCCCTCAAGCAACTAACTAATTAAATAACATGCAAATACTAAATGAATGGCCGATGAGGCATTTATTAAGGTAATTCAAGACAATACACATTAGATATGCAAATCTCTCCATATTTCTAATTCGGTGCAATCAACCGCTCGTCAGTGGCTACAAAACCGGTACATGTAACCTTTTATTCTATTGAAACTCCTACGCTATGCCAAGTTCAAAATCTTACCAACTACATGCAATCGACTGTGCATAAGTTCTAAGTAAATCTGAGTTACAAGCAAGCAACGAAAGTTGGCCCTGAGAAGTTGTACAATATTATTGTTCTTAAGTTAGTTACTGCTAAACAAACTTGACAAGCTTCTGCTTATGTGGCACTTCCTACAAGCCACGATACAGTTTGAGCTCTTCTCTCTTCCCCTCCACATGGACTTGTAAACAAAAAACATTCCTTCTCCAACAAAACATGTCATAATTTGCAGCCTCCCCCAAATTCCTGGCTCAATAATATGAACGCCCGCTAGTTTGTCAGAGAATGGTACGTCTAAACGACTGGATGGCTGTTGTCCAAAATGCGGTGGATGACCAATGTCCGACACGAGACCGACCATATCGATTATCTGGGAAAACATTTTACGCAAATATGTGACGTCACTTTGCATGTGTCAGCGCCATGTCTGGTGAGAAATTACGTCGGTTTAACTTTTAATGTAGTAACGAAATATGTATATTATTATACCTAATCAAAGCAAATTTGAAAAATAACCTTTTAAATGTATATTTTTTAAAAGGAGCGCTGTTGTCTGAGATACAGATATTTATATATCTAGTTCAGACACAGCTGTTTTGTCGAATTTCTGTTTAGTATACTGCTCATTTAAGATGTGTTATTTATATTGTGCTATCTTACTTGAATTTGAAATAAATAAATTAAATAAAATTGAAATGTGTGGACTGTACCACGAATTAATGAAATATTTAACTTTTTTCAGGAAAACATCATGAGAGAACTCAGTTTTGTAGTCAATAAAGCTAAGCAAGTGGTTAATATAGTAGGTGATGTAGGTAGACTGTCTCGTTGGTCAAGTGCTGGTTACAGCTGAACAGGATGTCCTAAGTTCGATTCCCAGCACCCTAATTGCGTAACTCACGATTAATAAAATTTTCTTTCAATTTGACAGTTCGATAATATTCATTGCGTTATATACATTGTTGAACAGACAGATTTTTCAAACATATGAGGCAATAGTTTAACAATCGGTTTCAAAACGAAACGGATCATGATTAATCTTGAGTTACGCAATTAGGGTCCAGCTCGGGAATATTAAAAAATGTTAAATTTTTTTTAATCTGGGAATTCTCAGCAGCAGCCTGGAGTCTGAATCCCTCTGTTGATGGCAATAGGCTCACCCCATATTATATGGAACTTAAACGTAACTGGCGAAATGTTGGCGTACTTATAGGTACAACTCTGCCCAACCCTTTGGGAGAAAACGCCGTATTGTTACAAATAAGTCTGAAATCGCCGCACCAAGCAAGCTTGGGTACTCAATGCTCAAGCTTTTTCTGTTTCTAAGGGGCATTTTCCCTGCGATGGGACAATACCTAATAGGCTGGTAATATACCCTCTTATTCATAAACGTTGCTTAAATTTAAGAGATGTTTAAACGTCAAAAATGTATGGTTTAGGGATGGCGATCTGAAATCGATTAATCGAAGAATCGATTTTTGGAGCCAAAAAGATCGATTTTTTAAATCGATAATTATGTAGTATTAAATCGATTCGGTGAATCGATTTTTCACCCTTGAAAATCGGCGTTCGAATTTTTTTTTTTCAACCATAAAACTTTACAATTCATTGAATGTACTCGTATTATAAAAGTGCTCTCGGTTAAAGATTTAATTATTCAAAAACTCGCGAGATGGCTGTATGTTTAGACTCCTTCCACTTACATAAATGTCTCGTTTTATACTTGATCTGTTAGTTTGATATGGTAATAAAAATATTTGTTATTATCGAATTACCTGATTTTACTGTAAAGAGATCGTTAAATTATAATATGTATCTTGTTTTTAATAAAATAGATTTATATTACATTATAAACGAAAATTTGAAAAAAAGATCGATTTTTCGTAAATCGATCTTACAGACCTCGATTTTTTTGTGAATCGATTCATTAGGTCACGATTCGAATCGATTTAAAAATCGATCTTTTTCGGAAAGAATCGCCATCCCTAGTATGGTTATTCAGTTGCCAATCACTGCTTTAACTTGCAACGTTTTTAATAAATAGGATAACGTTTAACTACTGATAGCTGTAGCTACAAGTAGTCCACTTCATCTCTCGGTTTAACCTAAACCAATAACGCTACTCATGTGCTATGCTAAGTATTGACAGTCATGCAGGATCATTGAAGGCACCCAAATCTCACACGAAACAAAACTCCCAAAGAATCTTCCACCCAACCCCACATAATCCTTGGAAACATCTTCGCGTTATCATTCCATGTAAAGGACTGGAGGGTTAACGATACAACTTATAGGTCGAAAGCTCGCACAAGTTGGTAAACTACGCTTAACTATCTTGTAATGTGGCCGAGGACACTTGAGTTATCTCGAGTTGCCGTCAGTTTTCAACGCCTTGTTGGGACGAATTGATTAACGGATCGATTAATCCCTGTGGAGTGTTTGATTTTGGTTTACATGCTTGTTTTGGGTCAACTGATGAATATTTATTGGTTATTGCTTTCTCTTTGTTGTTACAACTTTATTGAGATGCTTTTATCAGCTTCGTCTTTACTAACAATGTTTTAATCACCATAATGTGTGTGTAGATGCCGCTGAATTTCCGTATTTTTTCATACAAATATGGAAGTATGAGGAATAGGGTGTAAAGTTCACTAATGCGTAATCAGCAGAGGTCGGAGTAGGTAGATTGATTTTATATACTTGCGTCAAGATATTATAATATGGACATGCCATTTTATCCATAATGTACGGGAATTACCGGAAAAGGTTCCGGAATTGGAGTTATGGAATAAAATAAAAAACATACAGATAGGCTAACAAAATCGTTTATTATATGAATGTCTAAGTTTAGTCTCATACTGTCAAGCGTCATTTCTAATTCAACAGTAAGGGACAAAATACGGTGTAACTATTCCAAGGTATTTTTGTATAAAATAAAATCCTATCGAAAAACTACTACTAAATTTGAACATTTATTATTGATTTTTATATATATAATTTTATATGATTTTACATATTATTTATTAGTATTTAAGCAATCTGAAGTAGTAGGAAGTTCGTAAATAACAAAAAACTCACAACTCAATAATATTTTATCTGTTTAGCTGTCAAAGTCAAATGTGATATTACTGCTTACTGACGTTTATCTGTTTTTATTTCTAGCAGATTACCGCGTAAGTCAGTCTTTCTTTTGTCATTATGTACGAGATTACCAATAAATGCCATTTCTTTCAATGGAGTGTCAGTGGCTGACCATTGGAAAGTCATAATGACGCCATTGAAAGAAATGGCATTTATTGGTAATCTCGTACATAATGACAAATGAATGACTGACTTAGGGGGTAATCTGCAAAAATGCTGTCAGTTCCTAAAATTGTATGTTAAAAAATTATATGTAAACATATATACATTTAAATGAAATCTGGCATGAATAAATGTTCAAATTCAGTAGTATTTTTTCGAAAATCATTTCTACTAACAGGTTTTATAATAATGGCAATACGACAATGCCATTATAACACAATTCTATTACGAGATCATTGACCGACCACTGATCGACCATTATGAATTTAGCAGATTACGAACTTTTAGCAAAATGACGATGGGATCGTGTTGGAATGACGAATTTATAAAAAATAGCAGACTGAGGCCCCTGTTAGTGTGTTATGAAATTAGCCAACATAGCAGAGTGTTTTGTGCTATTGAATGATTGTAGGAAGGTACAGTACCAGGGCGTTAATATCACATTAGAGCAGCGAACGATGCCCCGCAAAACTACTGACACTAAAACTTAATATGCCATACTTAGATTATAAAACAAAGGCTATCTGCCTTTGTTTTATAATCTAAGTATGGAGAGAGTTTTATAATCTAGAAGTCAAGTGTACCCATTTATGTTACTTACTATTAATTTAATGTTAACATTATTATTTGATTAAATAAGTAAATTAAAAATTAGATATGCCGCGCGGAACACCAAGAGTGACCCAAAAAATCCAACTGATTCAAAACTCGAATTAGTACGCCACGAAGCGTCGCATTGTATGTTACTACAATGCGACGCTTTATTTCTAATAATAAAAGAAGCGGATACTGTATAATAGAAATATTATTAGAAATAAAGCGTCGCATTGTAGAAACATACAATGCGACGCTTATGGGGCGTACTAATTCGAGTAAACCGTATCCGCTTCTATAACAAGTTGCCAAAATCAGTTACAGAACTTAGCGATGGAAAGTTTAAACTGGTACCTCATTAACAGCATTACTATGTGAAAGTCTCTTAACTCCTCTCAAATATGTTGTGTTCTTTTTAATTCTTTTTATTTTTACAATGCTGACATATTCTTGTCATTATTTGACACTATACATCAATTTAATATCGACTATTTTTAGTGATTGTCATGGAAATCATGTCACTATGTTTCATTCAGATTCATTTTATTTATGTAGATTATTTTACATATTGTGAATGAGAGAACGTTGTAGGCCTAACAGGCTGTAGTTTGTAGACTATTTTCTGTTCTGTATTTTCATTCCTCTAAGTACCTGTACCTGTACTTATTGACAGGCCTGCACTGTCCTCCCTTACATTTTGTCACTGTAATTTGAAGACATTGTTACAGCCAATTATTTTTAAAAGAGTAACCGTGGAGTTTCTTGCCGGCTCTTCTCCATAGGAAACAACAATTTGGAACCGTGCACCTAGCTTCTGATGTTTAAGAAGTAAAAATACTTTGATTTTGATTTAGTATTTGGTTTTTTGACCGCAGTCTTGGTTTTCCGCGCGGTCTATCTGCATTTGTTTTATTATCTGAGATGCCATATTTACTAGCTAGCTAGCCACTCTATACTTCATGCATAGTTTCATCATCATCTGCCTAGCCTTTTCCCTATTAAGTTGGGATTGACTTCCAGTTAAACCAGACTGTCTATCTGATCTCTACATTATCTACAACAGTTACTGGATAATACGACAACTCTTGGTAAGACTGGTTGTCAGACTTTCGAGGGCTTCTGACGACCCGTGACGACTGTCAACGATCGATGAAAAACAGCCGGGACCAACAGCTTAACAAGCTCTTCGAGGCACGGAGGGGTCTTGGTATTTAAAGACGGTCACTCAACCACGAACCAATCGTGGCAAGCGTGGCTTAAAGGCACTCGCAAAAAGGCGCGACGCCACAGCGCAGCGCGATAATCTTGTAGACAAATTTCCATAAAATGTCATAGAAATTGTTCTACGAGTGTTACGTCGCGCCTTTTTGAAGAAGACTTAATCCGATAAATCGAGCCGTGTGGCTTACTTAGCCACAAGCCCCACATACTCGTACTTCATTCATAGTGTTAAACATAAATCCTCTGTTTGATTTCCAGTCTAGCCGCCTATATAAACATAACCGAACCCAGTACGGTACAAATCCAATGTTTTCTAACATATTTTAGGCTTCAAGACGAAAGGGTGCAAGTGCCTACTTTAAAAAGAAAATTATTTTGATCCTTGTAGCTGCGCCACGGGCACGATTCTCCTGTGTAAATGTTTGACGTCCATTACTGGTTAATCCTTGGTGGCGCGCAATTTGATGGATTAGTGGGCGCCATCTTTATTTTGTCACTCGTGGGTAGTAACAGTTTTAAAGTTGACCAAGATTAAGTTAATTAGTTGAGGGTTTGTTTTGTTATTATTATGAGTGGGATTTTAAAGTTTAACGTTTACCGTAAAATAGATAATACGGGTGTCCAAAACTTCACGTCAAAGCGCGTATTTTGCGTACGGGTGGGAGAATCAGTAATTCGATCCACCCTAGCTCCTCGAGGAAGACCAGCAGGCCTACTGATATTCTCACGCAGGGTACCTTAGTTAACGAAGTAGGTACTTTTCCCTGTATGTGGCGACCATCGGCAGTTTAGCAGCACATGAGCTGCTGTCTCGTCGTCCTCCAGGCAGGTCCTGCATAGCAGACTGTCTATTACTCCTATGAAAAAGATACTGTAGAAACTAAAGTTATATGGACAAGGTTAACGTCAATCGTTGCGTGTGGTGCCGGACGTAAAAGAATAGCACCATCCCATTTCTTCTCGTGGGTGTCGTAGAAGGCGACTAAAGGATTTACTAGAGAATGGGCAGCAGCGTTCTCTATGCATTTAACCACCATACTGCGATCGACAACCAGCCTGCCAAGCGTGGCGATTATGGCCTCCCCCAGGCCTATAGTCCAGCAGTGGACGTCTTTCGGCTGAAATGATGATGATGATGATGAACGTCAATCGACAGCTGACTGCCTCGTTGGTCTAGTGATGGCTTGAGTTATTGCTGAGCAGGAGGTCTTGGAATCGATTCCCAAAAACTGGCATAAGTGTTATTGAGTTTTTCGTTTGAGATTTATCAGTAGTCAGTCTGGAAAAATAGCCAGTTGATGGCAATATGATAGTCCCATAACACATAACTGGTAAAATGTGGATGGATGTATTATAGATACACCTCTACCTAACCCTTTGAGTTTTAGAGGCTTGATATTATGTAATTTTCTTAGCCTATAGATAGCAATCTAAATACGGTCAGCCCAGAATTTGGCTACGAACTCCTGTAACGTGCAGACAACAGGACATGCTGGGCACGATATTAAGGGGAACCTAGTCGCGAGCTCGAACTCACAAGTGGGCCTGGCTGAAAAGCGCCCTGTCTCACCAGGCTTCATGTCCGACAGAGGTAGTGCCTGTGATGAGCAGTTAGGCGCTAGTCTACACGCATAACATTATTGAGTGAGCTGCAGGATCAGTTACAGTAAAACAGGCGCGTTAAAAATTCAGAAAAGTCCTTCGGAAGATCGGGTTTTATGAAAAAACCGCTGCACAAATCAATGACCAATAAAGTTTATTGAACTTTTCGATAATTGAGCTTTGTACCTACTTAATTTTGGAGATTTTACATTTCTTTTATTACATAAACACGCCCAAAGTTAGGTTAAATTAGCAAGAAAAACAAATAATTATTGGCTCCTATCCGTACCGACAATATTAATAATGAGACTAAACCATACAATGTTTTGGGCACGCCACGATTGCGGCGGTAAGTCCCCTCTTTGAGGAGTGGTTTGAGAGGCGGCATGGCGTCCTCACCTTCCGCCTGACGCAGGTCCTCACCGGACACGGTTGTTTCGGGAGGTTCCTGTTTCGGATAGGGCGGGAGGAAACGCCCGGGTGTTTCCACTGCGAAGATCGCCCTGAGGACACGGTGGAGCACACGGTGGCGGTCTGCCCTGCTTGGGCGGAGCACCGCCGTGTCCTCGTGGAGGCGATCGGCGGCGGCGATCTCTCGCGTCCGGCCCTGGTCCAGGCCATGGTACGGAGCGAGAGGGCATGGGGAGCCGTCACCTCCTTCAGCGAAGCAGTGATGCTCGCGAAGAGGGAGGCGGCGCACGTAAGGGGGAGGCAGCATATGCGCCCTCGCGACCCCAGCCGCCGCAGGATACGGAGACGCCCTGGGCGTCGGGAATCCCAGGCCGATTTCCGGCCACCGTAGGCATGGGCTTGCGGACGGCGAGTAATGGGTAGCTCGCTGTCCGGTAAGGACCAAGTTCAAGTCGACGGCGCGTTGTGTTCCACGCGCGCCTCAAAGAGATGTCAGCACAAAAATGATGGGGCCCGCAAGGGCCGATGCCTGTCAGGGGTGCGGGTTTGTTCGATAGAGACACCACAGCCCCTGGCTTAAGGGCTACTGAAGGAACACGGGTGGGTTTTAGTCAGTAAAAGTCTGACACGCCCTCCTGCTCCACCCAGAGCGGGAGAAGTTATTTGATGATTTCCCACCCAAAAAAAAAAAAAAAAAAAAAACCATACAATGTTTAATTTTTGATGTACATTGTCGAACAGTGGAATAATACACTCCCGAAGTTTGAATGGGAAAAATGTGAACTAGATTCACCTTAAGTGCCCCATTGTTTGTGGGTCAGCACTACAATGGGAAACGTCTATGTTCAGTGCGCTACATAATTATAAGGTGATTGTCCTAATATTCCTAATCACCCAAAATGTGAGTTTCGAAAATACTCCTCCGTATTAAAATCTTCCTTTTATATCCTTAGCGGTCAGCTTTCCAGGCCACAACATCCTGCAAACCCTTTATATTAGACCTCCCGCAGGTTACAAGCCCCCTGTAGCGCGGTGCGGGTGCGGTACCCATTATTCCATTTCCGACCCCTCGGTTTGACGGGAAAATCAGCCAAACCGTTTCTAGCGCCTCAATTTTGTTATGAATAGAAAAAAATGCTACTTAAAAAGAACTTCTATTTTCATTTTTGTAAGAATGGCAATGTTTAGTACGATACCATTATTCTTCTTAGCGTGTCGATAGCAATCTAAATGCAGCCCAAAATTTGGCTACGAGCTGGCACTTTCAACAGCGTCCATCAACTCTTGTAGCGTGCAGACAACACGATGCGCTGGACAACATTTTATGTGCCCATTTACCTTTGAAAACGAATAAGGTTTTCGTTCTAGTTTTTGTTTTCTTTCTAATTTCCGTACGATATTATTTCAACAACATTATCCTGATACAGTAACCGTTTCTAGACGGGGGAGACACTAAAAGAAGATACAATAGAATGCACTCGAAAAACCAACCCAAATCTATTTCCCAAGCTATCAGATAGATATGACCGGAGTCGACGATACGTCAAAATGTTGAGTTCAAGACAGCCCAAGACGGCACTGATGCGCAATGGTGATTTTTGTATGGTACCAATTATTTACTACCATATACCGGAATCAATTAAAATGTTAAACTATCACTTATTCAAAAAACATTTAAAGATGTTTCTAGTAATAAATCTTATTATAATATAACTGAGTTTTTGATGGATAAAAAATAACTATAATTTTTAATGATTGCTTTGTTACTTAACATCTAATTTTTTGTGATATTTTTATATTGACATCTGTTTAATTGTTTTTTACTTAATTGCTATATGATTTTCAGTATCAGTTGTATACAGGGTAAGTTTTTAACCAGTGCGCAATCTGTTACCAGGAATTCAGCATATCATTCTAGACCCCCTACCGCAGAATTTTTTTGCCCGTTATGAAAACAAAAATCTGTTGTTTCATAGAAAAGTACAATACCTACGCGGTCAAAATGTATGGAACAGCTGATTTTTTTTTGTATAACTGGCGAAAAATTTCTGCACTAGGGGGTCTAATATGATATGCTGAGTTCATGGTTACAATTTGCGCACTGGATAAAAACTTTTCCTGTATAACTTGTTCAATATTATTTGACATATACATTTTTGTAAATTATTAAATTCAGATTTGATAATATTTGTACGCTTCACAGCAAAACATACCTGCCAGGGGTGCGGGTTTGTTCGAAAGAGATACCACATACGGGCTACTGAGGGAACACGGGTGGGTTTTAGTCAGTAAAAGTCTGACACGCCCTCCTGCTCCACCCAGAGCGGGAGAAGTTATTTGATGACTTCCCACCCAAAAAAAAAAAACAGCAATACATAGAATCATAACTAATATTGTGACATCTCACATAACTACCTATTTTTACAAATAAAGATTCTTATTCTTATTTATTCTTATTCTCTATTCCGCTAAAAACCACTGGCTGCAATCAACATAATATTTTTTAGCTAAGCGTTATGTTTATCAAAATTTGACTATCCATTTAGATCGTCCAATTTTGCAAACAAATGTTTTCCATGGAAATATACACTTCTATAGAAGCTACATCCATGTTTATATAATTTGCAAAGCTCGTGACTAATAAACATGCCAAATATCTTTGAAAACGAACTCGCGTGTTCACTAACAGTTTGTTTAGTCGATTTGCGTAAATTCATTACTTTATTAGGACTTTGAAAATGTTTTGATGTTCAGATAGGTAGCTTTGGAATTATGAATAACGGGTACGAAAAGGAAAATTGCAAAACAGAACATTTTGTCATGTTTTACGATAATCTTCTGATGTCGTGTTGAGCATTCGTGAGGCGAAATCATTACAATGGTATAAGTAACCGTTTTCTTCAAAATCTCTTTTTTAGGATACAAGTTTTGAAGATAAAAGTGACTTCATATAAGTCTCAAGCTGATCGTAGAGGAATGTTTCAGTAAATCATAGGTAGATGACAACAACGTCTCAGGGAGCATATATTACCTATCTGGGTGTGCTCAATTCTTTATTGCAATCCATAATGTTAGTAAAACAGTTAGTAGTCTTAACATTCATGAAATCATGACACGAGCACAGATTATTAGGAGAGAGGAGAAAGAGCGCCAACCGACTTGTGTTTATATGATAATACCTCTTGCCAGCGGCTTCGCCCGCGCGGAACTTTCATCCCCTATTTAACTCCCTCCCTCCCTCCCTTTTGAATTTCGAAAAATCCTTCCTTATTCCTTGTCTACATTATATTATCTTTTTAGGTCCAAGGATTTGGGCTGGGCGTTGATGAGTCAGTCAGTCAGTCAGGACTGTTCTTTTTATTTATATAGATATATTATGTAGGTAGTAACTGTGTTTTAATTTTAATTTTTCTTATTCTTATAATATTTAATTTCTTGATGTATTTTGCGATGCATATCTAACAGTAGGTGTACTGCCTATAAAACCCACCTGCTTCATCATCATCATCATCATCATTAGCCTTATAATGTTCCCACTGCTGGGACACAGGCCTCCTCTCACTGAGAGGAGGCTGTTAAACCAAACCCACCTGCTTACCTAGCATAAAAGCAAAATGCAATGAAATTTAAAACTTATAAAAGATTCCACCATATAAAGAGTACCTTTTCAAGTTTTCAACCCGTTCAACCCTAAACTATTAGAATTCCGCTGACATTACTCTCATAAATAGGGTTTTCATGAGCCACAATTAAGATATTTCAAGTGAAATATTACCTTGAAATTCCTCCAGTCTACGGCAAAGCCCTAATTTATGTGACAGCCGCTGTCACAGTAGAGTTTTAATTGCAGAAATTAATTGACCAGTCCCGGCGTCAAACAATAGTATTGTTAACATGAGTAAATTGGCAATTAAGCAGCCTTTGTGACTTGTTTGTGTTTCCTAGCTCCCACCCCGGTTCGTATTAATTTGTACCCTTCATGTGGAATTTCAGTTGGAATTATTTATTTTCTTAGGTACTGCTCTCAACTCTGTTAAAGGTTTTGGGGGATACTGTAAATGTTCCAGCAGACCGACGCGACGCCACAGTACGACGCGACTCCAGTGGATCCATTTCCATGAAGTTTTCATTTAAAATGTTCTATTAGAGTCGGGCCGCTCTATCTGCGGTACCCTTAAAACAGTTAAATTCTAAATATTTACTCGGTAGCAAAATTGTTTCGTGATTATTCTCGAATATAATTTATTTAATAAAGTAAAAGTAGTAGTAAGAAAAGTAGGTAAGTCAATTTTGTGTCTGTCTGTGTGACCGCGTGGTTCTTCTATGCCATAGAAAAGTCCATTAGGTACCTTCGTGGTCAAAATGTACGGCACAGCTATATTTAATTAAATAACCGACGCAAAATCGCAACGCGGTTCAGATCCTTGTTTACAATTTAATATTAAAAGTTGGTCGGTGTTCGGATTGGTCAACTGATCTCTATGAAAGGGTTGTCATGGTGACGAGAATAATAAGGTGTGATTAAGTAGGAATGAAGGGGTGAATAAGCACGTAGGTACTTGTCTACTGAATACATTGTATACTGAACCCATGGTACCAGGTTCTGCGTGATGTGAAATTTTAGACAAGTACCTACGTGCTTATTCACCCCTTCATTCCCACTTAATCACACCTTATTATTCTCGTCACCATGACAACCCTTTCATAGAGATCAGTTGACCAATCCGAACACCGACCAACTTTTAATATTAAATTGTAAACAAGGATTTCCATATTAGGTAATATAATTATCACAATGTTTTGTTCGTGTAATAGGGTGTTTAGAATGTTTAGTATGGTAATAAATATTATGTGCTAATTGTACAATTGTGTTACACTAATTATTATGTAAACTGCTTCGTGTTTTAAATGGAAAAGCTTTTACGGCACATTCTAGACCATTGCTTAGGTTTCATTGCGATGTTGTCCTTCACTTTTCATATAAATTTAAAAACGAGTACAACACACGTAGTGTTATAGAGAACAGACTGGTACAACCACAGATAACAATTTATTATAGTAAGAGAACATCGAAGTATTTGGTACCAAAAGTATTTAATAAAATATATTTATTAAGAGAAAAGTAAAAATTTGTAGGATCACTTAAAACAAAATTAAAAACTTTATACAGGATAGCAAACATACGTAAAAACATTGTTTATGATTAAACCGTAACAGTATAGTATATAAGTAGTAGCTATGTAGATACGTAAGGTGGTTCATTGTTATTAAAAAGAGCGCCTCTCGCCATCAAACGGAAAAGTTTGGCGAGTTTAGAATTAAGTAACACCTCTGTATTATAATTTCATGAAAATATATATATATCTATACCATCTTGTTAGATTTACATAGTATTTAGTAACGAGAAGCTTAATGTTAGGAAGGTAGACAGCAGCAGTGGTGGCCCAGTGCTATCAACCCCGACTTAAGGCTATGTTAACTCTAAATAGTGTCGATAAGACCGATAATAGTTCTTATTGCAATCCTATACAGGTTAAAATCTGTTGTACTAAATTCAAATAATAAATGAGCAAGCGTATGTCGTAAAAATACAAATAATATTGTATAAAATTAGATATTAATAAATATTGAAAAATCCATCACTGAATGCAGTTTTGCATTTTCTGTGTGTGGGCTGTCTTATGTAATTTTGACTTTCAAAAAGTACTCATTCTAAGCCTAACAGTGGCGTAACTAGGGTGGGGCAAGCAGGGCAAGGTCGCCTATCAAAGGGGGCGCAAAAAGTCGCCAATTAAATTCAAAAAACCATCAGTAAACCATTTCATAATCTTACCTACCTATATTTAAGTAATCTGAAGACCTACTTGAATATATTGTACAGTACGGGGATGAAAGCGTAATTCCAAATCTGCCTACTATTCAATTGCAGCATTGCAAGCGATTTTTTGGCAATTTGAAATTAATACCTTCGTTTAAGAAGGATTGGTCAAGAAAGGTTATGCGGCCTAGCGTGATGAAGGAGTTATAATTTTTTTAAGAAAAATTTGTATGGCGCTGGCATGAAAAATGAGGCTATCTCTGGAATCATAAGGTTGGCCATTAAATCCTTACACACAGATATAGTATCATTTATTTGTAATTTTTTGACACACTTCATGTTGCGCCACCATTTGCGGGTTTTTTTTTTTTTAAAACCTATTTTTTTTTTAAATCTTTTTTTTTTAACTTGATGATTCATTTTAGTGGTGAAATGCTTTAAATATGAGTATGCTAAGTCTAGTTCACAATATTTTTTTTAAACTATATGCCAAGACAGTCTAAGAAATCACAAAAGTTCATTTTACCCGTTAAATTGAAATGACATGGTAATTATAAATTACCTTTTGAATGTAATCTCTAAGTGTCAAGTCCGCATTAGCTAATAACCTCGTCGAGGTAATCAGCTCATATGTCTTAATACTTATGCACATAAGTATGAATGAATTAACACTAATGATTTAATCTAATGAATTACCTAAAGGATACACACAAAAATTAGGGTATACGTTATTAAGCAAAGTGCTAAAGCACTAGGAACTGTCGAAGGGTGGGCGTTTTTGGGGGACTGTCTTATGTAATTTTGACGTTCGAAAAGTGCTGACTCTCAGCCTAGTTTGAATAAATGACTTTTGATTTTGATTTTAGAGTAAAAACAATTCAAAATAGAGACGCTTATAAAAAACTAATAAATCCCTATTCATAAATACAACATTCATATTAAGATTTATCGAACATGAACAGATTAATTTATTTTACAATTAGATAGGTACCTCAATATTTACTTTTACTTGGATATCCCTATACAACTTTAATATTTTAGTAAAAGATAAACAAGGAAGCAACCGATTTAATTATTCGGCTTCCAATAAATAATGTACAAAATATCTTAACATATTCGATTACGGTAGCTTCCTATATAGGAAGGTTTCAGTCAATATCCTGTTTTCATTAATTTTTCCTTAGACCGGAAATTGAGTCAAACGCCACGCTGCGCTGTAGATGAAAAAAACAGGATGTGCATTTGAGGTGAATGCATCGTGTTATGCGATAAACTTGGGAATAATTATCCTCTGAATAAAAAGTTACACCTGGAGTTATTTTTAATAAAAATAAATTGAGATTCTTGCACATCCGAAAAAGAAAGAAAAAATTATTGGTTTATTTGTCACAGAAAAAAGCGCATACAAAAAGATAAGTTGACTCGAACAATAAATAAAATCAAAATTATTTATTCAAACTAGGCAGAGGATGAATCAGCGCTTTTTGAACGGCATTTCTGACAGTTCCCCAAAGCTGAGAAGACAAAGTTGCGCAAAAACTTCCCAGCAGCAATAAATAAAAAACAAAATAGCTTTAATCTTACCAAGGTAGAGGACGAAGGTCAATTTCATTTACATTTATTAGCTCCAAAAAGTATTTTTCTGTCAAAATAAACCCCAAAAACATCTCACAAACAACAAAGCGGCTAAAAACCCTTCATACTCCATATACCAGGCTACATTCCCTACATTGTAATTCCCGTATAACTTGCTAAAGTTTACGGCTTCCAACACATAACTGAACACTGCCCCACTCTGCAGCTGAGTTAATGTTCGCAATATGTTTTTATACCCTCCAAATGGACTTGTTTTGGTGCTCCCACCCTACTCGACAATTGTCAGCGAGCTCATGGAAGGCATAATCCTGTGTTCGACAAAGTTTTTCTGTGACTTTTCGAACTTGGGGTTGATAAGAATATAACAGACATGTAAGTGTATACAAGCGAAGCCTGCGTACTTTTGTCCAAAACTTTGGGTTTATTTAGTGGAAATATGTCAATACTCGAAGGGGGAAAACGGGGGTCAAGATGTGAATTTCAACCCTTCATATACCAGTCTATACCATTTGTCTCACTCGAAAAAAATATACAAGATAGAAAACGAAACCCGTAATAAATATTTGGTTTTCTGTTTTGCATAATTGTTAAGTTACGAGTAAGAACTCTAACTAAACTGTAAAAGAAGGAAAACGAAGTAATGAATTACCTCTGATTACATCATTACCAAATTAAGAAAAAGATTATGTAGGCTAGTTTAGGTATACTTTTTTGACGTATCTTCTCTTTTTACCCGACTGCGCCAGAAGGAGGGTTACGTTTTTATGTGTATGAATGTATATTTCTTTGTAACGCTCTGTAGCCTAAAAGGCTTGATCGATTTCAGTTTGAGAGGTGCCATTAGATTCGTCTTAATTGTGAGAGTGACACTGGGTATGTCAAAATTACAAAAGTTAAATGGCCGCTTTTTAGGATGTCAAAATAAATGGTTTCATAATTAGGTCTCATTAACGTCAAAAATAATTATAAGTATTAACTAAAAACTGTGAAATATTTTTTTTTTAAATCATAAACCCGATTGCCTTAAAGTGAAATTTAATTAAAAAAGATTGAAACAAAAAATTTGTTGAATACAATCGGAGGCAATGAAGGTCTTTATTGTTAATTATATGATGATGCCTCCGACTGCATGAGATTGCTTATAGTAGGTATTCAGTTTAATAGTCATCCTTTTATAAACAGTTTCTAGTTTCAATCTTTTTAAATTAAATTTCACTTTAAGGCAGTCGGGTTTTTCGATTTTGTAAATTATTTGGCATCTACAATTCTGCGTTGAAAATAATCCGTTAGTCATTTTCCATTAGGTACATTATCTATACCTTTCCTAGAAACTCCAACAACATAAAATACATGATTCTACCTCATTGAACGTTATAACTGTTGAAGAGCAAACCCGAACTGAATTCAATTCCGTACGATCTGCTATCGGACGATAGAACAAGTCAAATAAATCTAGTCTAACTATCAAGTTTAGTTCCCTATTTCAAGATAAGTTTAAAGTATTCACTGGGAATTGAATCGTTTAGACGTATCACTTTACCCTATTTCCGAGTCTAATTCTGTTCGAGAAAGCAATGTTCGACTTTCAGGATTTATTCACGATCATCAATATAGGGTGACTGGTAATTAGTGGCTGACATTTATACACATGATTGTACTCATCATTATGAATACCTTTTACTATTGGACCAAACCTGAAATCGCGAAAAAAAATCTACTGTTTCCTACATCTATGTTCGCATAACTCGTCAAAATGTAAGGAACAGCTGATATTTTTTTCCCGATTTCGGGGTTGGTCCTATAGTAAAAGTTGTTCATGATGATGAGTACTATCATGTGTTTAAATGTCGGTCACTAATTACCAGTCATCTTATATATAATATTATATCTTTTGCTTACTATCCATTATGGTTAATAACGGCGGCACGGGTCGATCGATCAGGTTAAGCTACGCTTGCCACGGTTGGTACGTGGATGGGTGACCATCTTAACATATCAAGACCCCTCCGTGCCTCGGAAAGCCAGTTAAGCTGTTGGTACCGGCCGTGTTCCATACATTTTGACCGCGTAGGTATTGCACTTTTCTATGAAACATAACCGGCGATAAATTTCTGCGCTAGGGGGTCTAGAATGATATGCTAAATTCATGGTTACAATTTGCGTACTGGATAAAAACTTACCCTGTATAGTTTAACGCATTTCATCACACTTTGTTCTTCTGTTTTCTCATATTACTGGAGTTCTTATAACAAATTCAGAAACTGGTTCTCAATTAAGTCTTCTTTCTGCTAGCAACTAACAATCAGAAGGCACGACCATTTAGCACTAGAATAGCAAAACCGCCCAACAATTTCTTAAGCTATTAATTATCTATGTTAGTATAAAGAAATATTCAGCGTGCCAAATG
This sequence comes from Polymixis flavicincta, assembly GCA_949987655.1. Lineage (NCBI taxonomy): Eukaryota > Metazoa > Arthropoda > Insecta > Lepidoptera > Noctuidae > Polymixis > Polymixis flavicincta. The sequence continues at coordinate 20,846,475 of OX465182.1, forward strand.
TAAAAGAACAAAAAAGTAAATAGAGTGACCTAATCAGATACTCTTTACTCCTCTAAAGGTCAACAGCGCTCGTTCAACGTACACTAAGCCATTTGAATTCATATTTTTACGACATACTCGACGCTGATACAGAAATAATAAGATACCTATCATAAGCTTCCCTTGCAACTCATAAAATAGATCCAAGAAACTAGGTTAAGTGTAGTATGCGCCGGCAACATCTAAAATAGGAACATGCGCTAAATATTACGACGTCACTGTATTTTGTTGCTGGCAATACTTTGATAATGTAGCATTTTCATCATTAAAAAAAAGTTCTAGTGTCACATTTGAAAAACGAAGGTTTCTTTAAAAAATAATGTAATCTATTTGCAATCAACAATCGGCTATCTATCTTTCGTTGAGCTTTTAAGATTCCACCTCGAAAAAGTTTTCGCAATAAAACAACAACCGATAATTTCCTTAAGACGTGTGCCTCTCTATACAATTTAAAACCAAGAAACATATAAAGAAAATCATGCATATTCCAACCAAAACAATATCTAGTTGTGCAAAAAAGCTGAAGGCAAACCATAGCCTTCTACAGCATTTTCAAACTTTTTTAATATCGAAAGAGTTGGAAGTCCAACCTCCTTGCCTCCTTGTTTATTCGAATTTTGAACGAAGGCATTGTTGTAAGGAATATAGGGGACTAGGAATGGCCAAGATGTTTCTACCAGCATGAATGTTCAAGTTTCTGAAGGAAATTGAAGCCCTCTTGTTCTTGTTTTGTGGTTAAGATTGGGAATTGATGGCGTAGTTTAGGATAGGAAAGGGCTTTGACGAAGTTTGGTGTTTGTCGAAATCTGAGTAGTTACAAAGGCGACTTTTGGTACCAATTTTTGTAAAAAAAAACCTTTGAAAAGTAGTGTAATTTAATCATAAACCTACTTTGTTAAGTGTTTGAAAAAAATCAGCTGTTCCTTACATTTATGTTCGGATAACTCATCAAAATGTCTGATTTGGTCCCATAGTAAAAGTTGTTCATAATGATGAGTACAATAACCTCTTAAGCGGTTGTTGGTGTTTTTCCAATAACCCTGTTTAGCTTGATGTGTAGCCGTGTGTACTTCAACATTTTAATATCGAATCTCAAATGATATTAAGATGATTCACAAACTATTTTTGGCTACCCAGTTTTTGTGTGTGTATATATTTTGCTAAAGATTGCATGAATTCTAATATCCATCGGTACCAAGTAATTCTACTACGACGAGATCGCTTCTATGTTCATCGAAATTAAGAGAACTCGATTTACTCTTGCAAACGATGAATTGAGTTAATCTGCCCTTCCCGATCATGCCATCTAGTCTGCAATATAAACTTTTAAACTTTATCTTGCACTTGATGTATAAGATAGATCGTCTTATGAGTCCTGTAAGAGTCTTTTTGTTTTCTATAAATAATAGAAAAATAAAAATATCGATCTAGTTTGGAGAACACCGTAAAGATCAAAATGAAGATCGCTAACAGTTACGTTAAGCTCATTACGACTATAAGGTACCTAATTGTAATTTCGATCAATAAATTTAATCTGTAATTCTTAAACCTACAATGAAACAGCGAATTCGGAATCAGTTTTTCCTAAACAGTAAGTAGGTAGGTCCTGAAAAAATCACATTTTCATTTGGAACCGGATATTTGTTACTCAGAGTCTCGGTATTTTATTTCAATTACTTTGGAACTGTTTTTCATATCCTAATTGATAAAATTTTTTAGATTTAACATTATAGCACATCCTTTCAAATAGGCATAATATCCACTTGAAGAACAACATTTATCATAGTTAACTCAACCCTATCTGCGTTGGGCACGCCACGATTGCGGCGGTAAGTCCCCTCTTTGAGGAGTGGTTTGAGAGGCGGCATGGCGTCCTCACCTTCCGCCTGACGCAGGTCCTCACCGGACACGGTTGTTTCGGGAGGTTCCTGTTTCGGATAGGGCGGGAGGAAACGCCCGGGTGTTTCCACTGCGAAGATCGCCCTGAGGACACGGTGGAGCACACGGTGGCGGTCTGCCCTGCTTGGGCGGAGCACCGCCGTGTCCTCGTGGAGGCGATCGGCGGCGGCGATCTCTCGCGTCCGGCCCTGGTCCAGGCCATGGTACGGAGCGAGAGGGCATGGGGAGCCGTCACCCGCGCCCTCGCGACCCCAGCCGCCGCAGGATACGGAGACGCCCTGGGCGTCGGGAATCCCAGGCCGATTTCCGGCCACCGTAGGCATGGGCTTGCGGACGGCGAGTAATGGGTAGCTCGCTGTCCGGTAAGGACCAAGCCCAAGTCGACGGCGCGTTGTGTTCCACGCGCGCCTCAAAGAGATGTCAGCACAAAAAGTGATGGGACCCGCAAGGGTCGATGCCTGCCAGGGGTGCGGGTTTGTTCGAAAGAGACACCACAGCCCCCGGCTTAAGGGCTACTGAAGGAACACGGGTGGGTTTTAGTCAGTAAAAGTCTGACACGCCCTCCTGCTCCACCCAGAGCGGGAGAAGTTATTTGATGATTTCCCACCCAAAAAAAAAAAAAAAACCCTATCTGCGTGCTTTAAGAGTGTATATCCGTCGTGTGATACAAGTTTTTGGCAGTAAATAGGGTTGGCAAACAGAGTATATTGTTACAAGTAAAATGGAATCCCAATACAGACGCGGCTTTATTCCGGCTGAACCCTAGAATATCTGGAAGGGAACTCTCTCAATAGAGAAACTTTGAAGCGCATAATTTTCAAGTTTTTATTCGCTAGAACTAGGACGTACTCACTTTGTCTGGATAAAGTTTGATTTAGTATAAAGAATGCTGTAGTTTTATTGTTCCTTATGTTGTTTTACTTTGTATTACTTATATATAGATAGAATATACTTGCAACTTACTCGACTATTTACGGAAAAATAAAGAACATTGAATCATCATTATCATCATCATTTAAGCCGAAAGACGTCCACTGCTAGACATGGGCCTCCCCCAAGCTCCGCCAGTTTGACTGGCTTCGCCATACAAGATAAATATTGGGTACACATCACCCCTGTATTCCTAGACGGCCTAGGCAGAGGAGTAACACTCATTTCGACAGTTATTTATAGACCTAATAGGGGGAGCCCATTGCCATCAATCCAAATTGAAACGTAATTGTATGCAGTGAATATAGTTGGTTTATTTCGTCTATATCTCTAGCCTAAGATACATCACAAACTTGCCCAAAAATCCAATGATACAGGTCCACTATCAATCAATCAGGTGGACACTTGGGACGGGTTAAAAGCCTCGCAATTTAAGGAATCGAGGAGCCTTCTCCAGAATACCCGCCGAACCGCTAACACCTGCGACTCTTCAACGTCTACTTCCTTATTAGATTAAGGATTAAATTTTATTTGAAATTTTACATTCCTTTCAAAAAATATTGGCGGGTTAAAGGCGCTTTTGAAAAAAGACCGTCAATTTGGATTTAGAATTTCTGTTAAATTTGTACACTGACAGCAATAACTTTTTTACTCTTTTATTAAACGAAATTGTGCTTGTATTAAGAATAAATTTACGTTATTTTCAGCAGGTTGGATTCAAACTTTTTAAATTCTCCTACTTATGAATCTGTATACTGCATTTGGGCAGTATATTTAGTTTGTGACAATTTCCGAGGTAACCAGAAGATTCATATACTGCATATTTAGTTACGAAACAGTAAAAAACAATGTTTTGGTTCATATAAATAAACCAGATGCACAAGTCATCGGCTCGCGCGTACGGATCGTCGCCAATGTGTTTATTTCTGTCCGCAGAGAACGGGAATCCAAAATAGAAAAGTCCACCGCATCTCTCTGACGCAGTTAGACGCACACGGAAACTGTGAATTTTAACAAATTAAAACCCCTTTTCACTTAGATGCGTTTAAAAAATAGTTAAAAATATATCGGTAATTTCACGCACGTCTATTCGTGATGGCGGTTGCGCGTAGAATGACCGCCATCTTGTTTTTGCTAATAGCATTGTTTGACTTGACGGTAGGATGTGACGTTGAGGATGTGGCCGTATACAAAGTGTCGTTGCAAATGCTGTGGAGTGAAGAGAGGTTCCCGAAGGACTATCCACAGAACCGTCCGAAGGCGCAATGGTCGCAGGTTTTTGGTTAGTGAATATTTAATACATACATACATACATACTCAGCCTATAAACGTTCCCACTGCTGGGACACAGGCCTCCTCTCCATGAGAGGGAGTGGGCCGTAATCTACCACGCGGGCCCAGTGCGGGTTGGTAGATGTCACATGTCTTCGAATTTTTGGTTCTAGGACATGCCGGTTTCCTCACAATGTTTTCCTATATTTAATATCAACAATAAAATAAACTGCCTGATCGTGGGTGTAGTGGTTGCAAGCGTAATAGCCACGGAGTTAATACAAAGTTGTATTAACTCCGTGGTAATAGCTGAGCTGTTCGTACTATGATCACCAAAATATAGACCAAATTTTGAAAACCACCTGAATCTTCTATCGTTTTCACCCTACTACGGCGAAGCAAAAAGGAGGGTTATGATTTTGACCGGTATGTATGGTATGTGTGTTTATCTGTTCGATCATAACGTCTAAACTACTTATTATAACTTCACAAATGACGTTACTTTACATCAGTTTAATGTTAATTTATTATACACATCAGCTATCGGGAATAAATTCCCCAAATAATAGTGTAAACTGCATCAAAATACATTGTGTAGTTTAGAAGCACAACGCAGTCACATAGAGAGACGAAAAGCGACTACAATTTATGAAATACATACATAGTAATGGGGCATTAATACTGGCTTCATTAAGAAAGATAAATAATAAGAAATAAGGTCGAATCCTATCATTAAGTAAATCCGCCAGAATTAGTTACTGAATATAGTAAGTAATTTGATGTCTATTATGCCCTCAAGGGTTTACCTACTTGATACAAAACAAATAACAATAATAAGTAAGCCTATCGGATTAAGCGCTAATATCTTATTTACAATAAGATTACCTCGAAGGGGAAACAATAGTAATAATTATTATTATTCTTTCCTAAGAGGACTTAACTATAATTGCTATTATTTCTTCCAACTCAGATCTTACTGTCGGATCAGAAGGCAGAAAGCACGATGTTGTGAGAATTCTTACTTCAATGTTTGCATGGTTTCTTTAACATCGAGTTAGGTACTATAGGAGGCCCCTGTGTAAGTCCCTGTAATAATTAATGTGTGTTGTGGGACAGCAGAATTAATATATCGATCACATAAAAAAGATTGCGTTTATCTTACACTTTCGTGTTTACAGCCACGTTCTTACCATAGCACTCCGTCTCCAGCCTGGTCCAGGCCATGGTACGGAGGCCATGGCCCACGTGAGGGAGAGGCAGTATATGCGCCCTCACGGCCCTAACCGCCGCAGGAGACGCCCTGGGCGTCGGGAATCCCAGGCTGATTTCCGGCCACCATCGGCGTGGGCTTGCGGACGGCGAGTAATGGGTAGCTCCCTGTCCAGTAAGGACCAAGCCCAGGTCGACGGCACAGTGTGTTCCACGCGCGCCTCAAAGAGATGTCGGCACAAAATGACGGGGCCCGCTAGGGCCGATGCCTACCAAGGGGTTCGTTCGAAAGAGGTAACGCCGCCCCTGACATACAGGCTACCGAGGGAACACGGGTGGGTTTTAGTCAGTAAAAGTCTGACACGCCCTCCTGCTCCACCCAGAGCGGGAGAAGTTATTTGATAATTTCACACCCAAAAAAAACCAAAAAAAAAGCACTCCGTCTTATCTAAACAAAAAACGTATTATTATTATAGTTTGAAAGCTTATTTCTGAAAATGTTTGATTGCCAGCCTGTAGAAGGTCGAAGGTCGAAGGTCGTCTTTTGAAGACAACTTATACAGCACCTCATCATATCAGCCGAAAGACGTGCACTGCTGGGCCACTGGACATAAGCCCCAAAAGGGGGGGATTTGCCATAATCGCCACGCTTGGCAGGCGGGTTGGCGAGCGCAGTATTGTGGTCAAATGCATAGAGAACGCTGCTGCCCATTCTGTAATAAGTCCCTTAGTCGCCTTCTACGACAACCACGGGAAGAAACGGGATGGTGCTATTCTTTTATGGTGCGGCTACACCTACGAGAAACGCCGTTGATTATCGCGATGTTGGACGTAGCCACAACGTATCGCGATAATTGTACAACGGCATTCGCATTGCCATTTGACGTTACAAAACGTGAGAATTATTGCGATAAAGCGGCCACACTAATGTTTGTCATTGTCCACCGTGAGCATATTAGCCGATTATTTTCCGCGTTGTTTATCGCGATGTTGGGCATTGACGTTGACCGTGAGGTCGCAGCATTACGTCCGGCACCACACGGAACAGCACCTACCTACATTCAAAACCTTATTGGACTACAACTATATATTTTTTATATTACCTAGATTCCCTTTCCTATTTCAGTGTTGACTTCCAGACTGAATCTAACCGGAAACAGTAGAAAAAAAACATATTCTGTATAAGCCGCCCATTTCGCTTAGTTCAATTTGGCAAAGATTTCCCTCAGTATCTATAGTTTATTCCCTAGATGGAAATCTTAAATAAACATAGGACCGGGCAGATTAGTTGTATTACGTCACCAATCATGAATGTTGCTCCTAGGCTGTCCTAGGTGTACATAAAAGATAAAACTGAAGAATTGTTCCTCGAACGATTGAACACTTAATATCATGTACTTGCGTGTCCTATCGACTGCACGTTGCAGGAGCTGATGGACGCTAGTGATGGAGCCAAACATATAGCTAAGTCCATTTTAGATTGCCATCGACACGTTAAGAAAAAACACAAAACCTTCCTCTTTTAAATGTGGTTCCCAAAAATAATTTAATGGAACTAGTCAAAAAGACACGTAACAAAAACAAAAGAAACTAAAAATAAGTTTCCCTTTATCTTAACGGTTAAGTGACGTCTCGCGGTTTTGCTCGTCCAAGATAACTCGCTATTTATTTGTCCGTCCTTTCTCAACACAAAGGAGAGATCTTATCTGAAAATGTTACTTTTCTCCCGATCTAAAGGTAGAGTCATTGTTTCTTTATTGTCGTGTTTGTTTCTTGTTTCGATATCTTTGTTCTTTTTAACTTGAGAGTTACTTTAGTACCTTGTAATAAAACTTACTATTTTTATATCAAGTTAAAGAATCAGAAAGTTTTTTTTTTTTATTCTGCGCAAGTATGACACACAACCATAAAATACACATTAATACAAAGTAGTCAAACCCCACTTGTCGATTATGCACAAGTTTCAAAATAGTTTTGTCTATCCCAGCTAAAACATTATTGGATATTTGGACTGAATTAATCTTTATTATCCGTCATTGGGTCTGTGCAGCGCTTAAGGGGAATCTAGTCGCGCGCTCAAACTCACTGGTGGGCCTGGCTAAAAAGCACGCTGTCTCACCAGGCATCGTGTCCGACAAAGGTAATATCAGCGATGAGCAGTTAGACGCTAGTCTACAACGTTATTGAACGAGATGCAGGATTATTTAAAGTAAAACAGGCGCGTTAAAAATTAAGAACAGTCCTTCGGAAGATCGAGTTTTATGAAAAAGCCACTGCATAAATCAATGACAAATAACATTTATTGAACTATTCGACGTTTGAGCTTTGTCGGTACCGATTTGGTTTTGGATATTTTACACTTTTTTTATTACTTAAACACGCCCAAAATCAGCTTTTTATTTTAGTATTCTTTTTCCGCACATATAGGTTGTAATAATGAGACAAAATCATACTTAGTTAAATTTTTGATGGACATTGTCATACAGTGGAGTTATACACTCCCGAAGTTTTTATCGAAAAAGAAATCGACTAGATTCACCTTAATTAAGCTAATGAATATTGTAGGGTATTTTCACCTGAAATCGACATTTAAATCAGAGGCGAAATTATAAATGGTATTTATAGAATAATAGACGTTTGTCTGACTTTAAAACGCCCATTATACATGCAAACATGCATTAGTTGTGTCCTTTCATCTCCGTACATGGTGTTCCTACAAAAATTTATAAGTAATAAATACTTAAACATTTTTTGTAGGAACACATTCTACTCATACAAGGTGGCAAGGACATCGATGCGTAAACTAAAGGCATGAATTTAGCAAAATATTCTAGACCCCTAGCATGTAAATTTTCGTGTCTTCATAAAAGCCGGCGAAAAATTTCTACATGATTCTGACAGACGATCTTAACCTCCTTGGTTCAGAACAATGTACCGAATCTATGATAACAGGTTGTGTGTCGAGGTCCTGACACCCTGTAAACAAACTACCCAATTGAGCTCATCAGCAATGTGGCATTATGATAATTTCAGTGATTAGCAAGTTTAAAATCATCTCCAGTAACTTTTAAAACACAACACATTTTGTCGAGTTATACGAAGATAAGGAACAGCTGTTTTTTTTTCGCGATTTCAGTTTTGGTCCCATAGTAAAAGTTGTTCATAATGATGAGTACAGTGACCTCTTAAGAGGTTGTTGGTGTTTTTCCAATAACCCTGTATACAAAATCAAATATTCGGGATATGATCGAAACAAGCAAAGATGGTACAGAATCCTACAACTTCCGTAAGCAAAGACAAAACAGTCATTTAAATAATGACAAGAGATATCCACATTTGACATAAATGTTCATTATTTACACACGGCTACACATCAAGCTATACATTTACAGTATAAGCTGAGCTCGCATTGTATAGATTTGCGTACAATGCGAGATTAGCGTAAACTGGAAATGTATAGCATGATGTGTAGCCGTGTGTACAAGACAAAACATAACATATCTTTCATCTTTCACTCTCTTGAAGTAACAAAGAAAAGAAATGATTAAAACCGAGAACTGTTCAAAGAACATCTCTATGCCGTTCAAAGGTTCAGGCCGTGACCAGAAAACAAAGTTGTCTCCATTATATTATGAGAGTAAAAGATATTGAATTATCCGTGAGAGGGTATAAATCTTCTGGTACGACGGTATTTGAAAGGCATTTGTCCTTTTTGCGACGAAAAAAAAATCCTTTTGTCTGTTTTCAATCAAAAAGGGCGGGCGATAGGGTTGGCAATTCGGAAATCTGTCTCCAAAAATTTTACTGAAATAAATGTTGCATGTTTGTCTATTAAGATCTCGGAGTTCACAGATTGGAAATAAAAAGGGTTTATGTTTTTATGGTGACATCTTCATTTCGACGAGTCAATAAAAGATGGAGGGTTTTTTTTTTGTCGAATTTTTAAGATATTCAGCAATCGTTGTTTGATAGCCGTCGACGATTAATGTCATAAAATAATAATTTCATTTGAAAAAAAAATGCTAAACGTCAACAAAATAGTTTCTTTTTATAAAGTAAAAAAACTTTTTTCAAAAAAATAACAACCGACTTCCAAAAAAACACTACAAAGCGCAAAATAACTTCAATTTCGGAAGTTGGTGACTTTGGATGTGTATTTTAATTCTTTGTCACCGCCTTCCGAAATTGAAGTTATTTTGCGCTTTGTAGTGTTTTTTTGGAAGTCGGTTGTTATTTTTTTGAAAAAAGTTTTTATTTTTCACTTTTTAGTTACCTACCCCACACTAATTCGTAAATTCATCATTCTTGGGGTCAAAACAATGCATATTTATGCGATAGCAGCATTCGCGATTGATTTGCTGTAATTTTTTGAAGAGTTCCGTTGTCTGTCTCCGAAACGCATCATCAGATCTATATGAAATTTTAATGGGACCATTTCGGAATCAACCCCTTTCGAACAGAAAAATAATTTTGTAAATCCGCCCATATACGACGGAGTTATGCCCGAACACACATAAAAAAAAAACATGTCGAATTGATAACCTCCTTCTTTTTTTGAAGTCGGTTAAAAATGTGTAATTATGTAAGTGCATCTTTTAAGATGCTTTTACACGTCAATATTTTGTTGGTCAATATCTTAAAACTAGATAGCGCCGGCATTTCCTAGCTGAGTGATCCCTGAGAAGAAATTCCGAAACAGAATCAAACGTAATAGTCGCTTTTAAAGTCCAAACATTAGTACAATGCAGGGTTATGTCTGGAAGGATGTTTTGAAGAACGAGCCATTGAAGCTTTGAGATGACCAGTCCCAACAGAAGGCATGCATCACTCATCGCATAGGTCAACCCTATTTTAGGAAGCTCAAAGACCCGTTACACAATGCTACCAGATCTGCATGACATTTTCATGAGTTATATACAAAATACTCAAAACCACCCAGCCTTCCCACTGAAAGTTAAGACTTTACATTTTCTGGAAGTTTATTTTCTTCTTTTAAAATTAATATACTTAACAGTTTGATAAAATAGCAATATATAATTAAATATAAAATATTCAGGAAAGTTATTCAATGAATTTATATCTATTCAAAGTATAAAACAAAGTCGCATTTCATATCTGTGTGACAACTCATATCTTCTAACCTGCAAAATGGGATTTTATGAGGTTTTCGCCATCATTTAGTGCATTTATTCCAGAAGGTTTATGTCTTGGGATAAAAGCATATATTTAAAATAGATACAGCACATTAGTCATTAGTACATTAGCCACTTGCGAAGCACGGGGGGGGGGGGGGGGGTCGTTATTCCTCTTACAAAATAAAAATAACTTGGGGCAACCCTATCTCGGCACAATATGAGGCAGCCGCTCAAAATCAGATAGGCTCTAAGACACATGTTACATACAAATAGCATTAGGTACCTACCGAACCTCTACCTGACGTACTGCATGTGAACAATGTGCTACATACTCTTGACAAAAAGGTTCCAGAAATTTATTTTCTTCTTATTTTTCTTAGTCATTCTTTCAAGAACCATTTGTAGGCAAAACTGGCTACTCGGCTTTTCCTGGACCGATTTGCACTACTTTACTGACTGCTATACTGCGCGTACCTTCTTTTCGTCACCAATATTACCCTTGATGAGTACACAGATAATAAGGAGCATAGTGGCGTTAACCCGTTAGCCCCGGCAACTGTTTGTAGATAGATTCTTCACATTTAGGGTAAGTTCTTTTTTATAAATTTATTTTTTCTGGACGGTGGCCACAATGGACAAAGAACCGCCCGATCCGGGGGGCACAGTTCCCTCGGTCGGTCATAATATTACGTTATGTGAATCCAGCATGGATACAGACTCGTCCTTAACCAGATCGGAGCGGAAAGGACTAGAGCTCCACGCAAAATATGCAAACATTTTGTAATAAAACAAGGCGAAATGGTCACTCAACAGGGATAAATAATTCAGAAACAAATTTGTCACTGTGATAATGACTCAGTACCGGCACTATCAATTTTATTTCACCGAGAAGCCACTCCACGTTCTGCGGATGGCCCTCAGACTGAAATTCGTGGATCTTTGACAGTCGTTGGGGTCACGATAAAGGCCTAAAGTCTAAAAACCAGAGAACAGGTGCCATGCATGTTACCTAGTAACAGAATTATAGTAGACAGTCGCTTTATGTAAGGTACAGCTATTCGGCTGTCTCCTGTTAGGTTGGAAGACGATCCAAACATATTATATTTGGTAAAAGGTAAACAATGGCTTTTCTTTATACGATTTCCGCAAAAATATAGGTACGTTGAAAGAGACTAATTAAAAAAAATGGTATGGCTGCAGTTGCAGAAAACCTCATAAGACTTTTGATTAAACCCACAATAGCAGAGCTAGATTATAAAACTACAATATAACTCCAAAGACCCAAGAATGAAGATATTAAAACAAGATTTTCCCTGAACCAACTCAAAGAATGTACTCTAGAAAATAATTTAAATAAAGCAAAACTGAATTCAGTACAATTCATAAAACTTATAACATTGAATACTTCACTGGAAGCTATCCGTTGCAAGAGCTTAAGTTCGCAAGTTTCGCACTTAAAGATAACTTAGCTTCAGATATTTTAAGCACGCTTTTGTAGGGTTAGTTGGTATTATAATAAAGGACGATGACTTGAGAAGTTCCTTCGCGAGAAGATCACGGACTTATACTGAAATGAAATATGACGCAGATGAAAACTTAAATCCATCGGCTTATTGGAATTCATTCATATTTACTTGGAAAATGAAACTAGAAATTCAAATGGTTAACGAATGAAAACAAATACTTTATGATAATGCCAGTACACTCTTAAATGTACTGGGATGAACCTGAAAATACATTGTGATCTCAATTGAGATAGTCTTAGAAACGAAGTCACAGTGAATAAAGAATTAAGTTTAAAAAAAAATATACGACTACGGAAAATTGAAGTGATCTCAAAAGTACAAAATTAGAAAATATTACTGACAGAAATCAAGACATAGGTACAAAGTACAGAGGTCAGCACATCAAGTTACCCCAATCTGTCAAATTTCTTTGATAGTTTTTCAACTTTATCACAAAAGAATACGGTTCATATTCAATTGGGAAAATTTGACAGTTTGGGATAGCTTGATGTGCTGGCGTCTGCACATGGTTTTTTTGTTTTTCTGGGAAATCATCAAATGACTTCTCCCGCTGAGTAGAGCAGGAGGGCGTGTCAGACTTTTACTGACTAAAACCCACCCGTGTTCCCTCAGTTGCCCGTGTGCCAAGGGCGGCGGTAACTCTTTCGAACAACCCGCTCCCCTGGCAGGCATCGGCACTTGTGGACCCCACCAGTGGTTGCTGACATCTCTGACGGCGCGCATGGAACACAACGCGCCGTCTCGCCTACCACTTTTCGGCCGCAGGGGATAGGGAGAGCGGCCAACGCTATACCGACACTACTCTTCCCCTGCGGCCCCACCGCGTCCGCCATCAAACGGTGGCGGCCCCGTCCACGCCACGGAAGGGAAGAGCGCTGCTCAAAGGCACCGGCACTCCTCCTCTGCCACAGCCTAACCCTTCAGTTGCGGTGCACCTCACCGCAACCTACTTTTTGGCCGCTACGTCATTGGCTTGAAAGTAAAAGCCCTGACGAGCGGCCCCACCTTTGGGTTCCTCTTCGCTTCACCGTGGGTCTGCAGACCACGGTTACTGTGCCCCCCCGCAACGACAATTTGGGAACCCACTCGGGGGGCGTCTGCACATGGTCAAGGTAAAGCTTTCGATATCTGTCTGAAATATTTGTTTGTTTCGTACTTTTAGATCACTTTTATTTTGTTGTAGTCGGGTTACCTACAGTTTTATATTTTATTCTAGAGGCCGTTTTTAATAATCCCGGGTAGTAATTCCATTGTTAGATATTTAGTTCATCTTCTGGGAATACGAGTATCGTAGATTGTTGGCCTTCGTCCAAGTACTAGTTCCACTAAAACATATTTGCTATTTCTGATTATAATAGTTCATTAGACGTTGATACCAAGAAATAACGTTAATTAAATAATAGAGCGATTGTTTTTATATAAAAACTTGTTGAAAATCTTCCCAGATTGAATATATCATTATTTTCTTTTAGTATCTAACCATGTCGAATATATCCTAAAAAAATGGCGCAGGGTCCTTAGTATCTTTTCATCGGTAATTAAAAAACCAGCTGGTTCACAGAACAGTACAGAACCTATGCGGACGAAATGTATGGAACAGCTTTTTTTTTTTTTTATTTAAACGACGAAAAATGTTAAGGCCCTGGTAATTTTGAATGTACTCGTCGTATTGTCGATAAGGGCGATAATTGTTCTTACTGCAATCCGATACGGATTAAAATCTGTTGTAATTAATTCGAATAATAAATGAGCAAGCATTGTCATGAAAATACAAATTAAATCGTATAAAATTAGATATTAACTATTTAATAATAAACAAACCATCACTGGATGCAGTTTAGCATTTAGAATTGTATGGTATATTTTTAATTATAATAATCATTGTTATTGAAGGGATAAACTGGTTTTAAAGATAATTAAGAGGTGACTTTGAAGATTTTTTTTGATGCATTAAAGTATGTTTTGAGTACCATCACTGTTTGTTGTCATCAGAGCAGTGGTGGCCAAGTGGTAACGGCCGTGACTTACGAGTTGTAGGTCGTGAGTTCGAACCCAGACAGGCGCTTTACTTTGTGTAAATTACTTCATCACCACTGCTCTCAAAACGGTGAAGGAAAACATCGTGAGGAAACCGGCATGTCCTAGACCCATAAATTCGAAGACATGTGACATCTACCAACCCGCACTGGGCCCGCGTGGTAGATTACGGCCCAATCCCTCTCACCAAGAGGAGGCCTGTGTCCCAGCAGTGGGAACATTATAGGCTGATGATGATGACCATCACTGTTTGCAAAAAAAAACTTGTAAATCTTTTTTTTTTGTTTCAAAATTATTTACGGTTAATAAAGAGATACACTGGTTTAAAAACCACCATTTTGAGCGTTTTCAAGAAATCTCCACCTTAATGTAGGGGTTTCAAGAAATCTCCGCCTTAATGTAGGGGTTTAGGATTGTGTACTGAATTCATGGGTACAGTTTGCGGGTCTATGTCAACAACAACTTCATCTAAGTCTTATATTCAACAGTATTTTCATGCCATGGGCCATCAGAAGATGACAATTTAAAAATTCAGCTTTGATAGATATTGATTTGGGAAAATGGTTCAATTAACATCGTTGTTTCTTATCAAATTACTTCAATCATGATAACTTTCAAATGGTTCTTAATAACCATAAACATACACAGTAAAACCAATATCCATCAGCAATCTTCAATTTATTTGAATTTATAAAAAAAAAAAAAAAAAAAAAAAAAATTTAGAACACTTGTTCTGGCTGCAATATTTTTTTGTCACTAAAATATGTATGGGCTGTATATACCACTGCCCTTAATACAAGTTATTGTATAACTTAGTAAGGGTGCTGGTTGCAACACCTACCTGTTTGTTAACTAGCATAAGTCAAGTGTACCCATTTATGTTAATTACTATTAACTTAATGTTAACATTATTATTTGATTAAATAAATAAATTTGAAAATTTGAAATTTGAATTTGTCTAAACATAGTCGAGACCATTATTTAATGTACTCCGTAACTCCGTTTCACTCAACGCTCTCATATAATAATCATAAATCCGACTCCAATCTAAATATTATTACATAAAGTTCTCTTACACTAATATCTACGCTCTATTTTAGTCTGTGTTTTTTTAATGAAAGTTCGTCTACTCAAAATATGCTATAGTTCAATGAACTTCGCTGTTATGAATAAAAAACTGAGCTTTTATTTAGCAAGTTTTTTTTCTGACTGTACATAACCAGAGAATTTAATGTAACAAATATTATGCAAGATTGAAAATTTCGTTTTGGAAATAAAGTAGTTTTTGTTTTTAGTGTAACCTTTTCTCAGTTCTGTGCCACATTAACGATTATCTATAACAGATTATGATTAATTATTGATTAAAGAATTAT
The DNA here is from genome assembly GCA_949987655.1 of Polymixis flavicincta. NCBI lineage: Eukaryota > Metazoa > Arthropoda > Insecta > Lepidoptera > Noctuidae > Polymixis > Polymixis flavicincta. Next base: position 20,861,895 of record OX465182.1, read on the forward strand.
ATCTTGACCCCTGAGTTTGTTTCGGAATTTCTTCATAGGGATCAGTCAGCTTGGAAATACTGGTGCCATCTAGCTTTAAAATATTGACGTGTAAAAGTTTCTTAAAATATTTAAGTACTTACATAAATAAACATTTCTCATGTTTGTTGAAATCTTGAATACAAGTTTTACTCAACTTATCGAAAATTAAAATAACATTAGGTTAACTAATTCTAAAACTGAACTTCCTCTCCCAATCCTCGGAAGATAATTCAGTAAAATCTCATAAATAATTCACAGTTCGTCCTATTAATAATTTCAGAGCACCCAGACGATGACTATCAAGTAATTATAATAAAATGAACATAGCCTGGCCTTAGAAAACTGCTGTATTAGCATATCTCACTCCGCTTGTTTCCAAGCAAATGGCCTATAAAATGCTTCGATAAAGGCTAAGGTAGCTATGAGCGCTATTCTGCAAATGCAAATAAGGTTCAATTAAATTATTTTAATAATAACCCATTATTGTAATAGGTTTGTGGTGAATTTATTCTATTGTGTTTAAAAAACAGTTTTTGAATTGAAAAGAGAAATAGAAAATGTAAAATAATCACAATATTATTATTTTCTTCTTAAACCATTAAATCTAATGCGCAAATTTCACATTATCATGAACTTTATTATAATTCTACAAATTACAAGTTTTGTTATTTAAAAAAATGAACGTTAATAAATGTTACAGGTCGTTAGCATAACGAGTATTTACTATTTAAAGTTTAATATTACCGTTATAAGCCTAATAACATTATTCCTTTGCGAACTCAGAGATAGGAATATTCCTCTGAATAATTATAAACTTTTTTTTTTTATAATGTTAAAGCCTTATTAATAAATCTGCCACAGGCCAACAACAGCTAACCTTTCTGAATCAGTTAAATTGCTTTAGATTAATTTATTAACCTAACGTTTGCAGAAAATAAACATAGACAACCGTGGGGACTGCCTACAAAGGTGAAATCATATAATTATGAAAAGCTACATTAGCTACAGATATAATTATCTTCAGCATATTATTCTCTATTGGCATATCGGAGACACAAACTCATAACTCTTTCGTTTTTCAAAAATCGATTAATCAACGCGCCTAAACGTTGCCTTAATTTGCTTAAAACAAACCCCTCTTAAAATATAACCATCAAATTAATATGGTACATTAACAAATATTAATAAATAAATCCCCACCATAATCAATACTGTGCGGAACTCCTTTGAGAATCACTCAGCAGACGGAGACGCTTCGATGGACCGCTTCCTTTACCCGCGTTTACGTCGAATTTAACTTAATTTAACATATTTACCGGTATATACGCGTTACGTCTGTATCAGTAAACGAGGTTCAATAAGTAAATATTCGAGGAAATTCATTATGTATGACTGACTGGAATAAAGATTTATTCAGTAAAACAGCTATAACTTTACTTATCTGTGGTCCTGGAACGATTCTAAACTTGGAATACTCGTTTCGCGCGATTCATATTCTATGGGTGATAGATTTGAGTATCCATTACCTACTTATTGTGTATATAGACTTAAGGGGAAGCGCCCGCGAAATTAAAATTTGCTTAAGCTTTTTGCAATTTGCAGGTCAGTGTGTCGGGCTATACGTTGAACCATATATGATATAACGACCATAACACGTAACGTATGTATTTATTTGCTAGGGGTGCGGGTTGTTCGAAAGAGATACCTTGGCCCCTGACACAAGCAATTGAAGGAACACGGTTGGGTTTTAGTCAGTAATAGTCTGACACGCCGCGCGCCGTCCTGCTCCATCCACAGCGAAAACGTTATTGGATGATTTTGCACCCAAAAAAACCTATGTATTTACGCAATTAAAATGATCAAATCAACCCTCTTAAGTTCCGTTAGTAAAATTAAAAATTTCGCGAGATAACTTAGTGCATCCATATTAAAGCTTAGTGAATACCGTGTGCGAAACAAGTTTTTTTTTTTAACGTTCGTTTAAAATCGGCTATCCGTATAAAATAATAAAACTTATTTTCCATTCTCCCAAGGCCAATCCCACTCCACAAACTACAGTCTGTACCACATAGGCTCGGTAGCCAAGCCTTCAGTTCGCGCCTTCTCGCAGTACGGCAAGATCGATGACCTGGTGAAAGAAGGAGATGATGAGCAGCAAGTGTATGACCAGTTCTCCGCGCCTGCAGTGGGAGCTGGGACTGGGGACACTGAGAATATGGTGTTTGTTGACGGTGGACATAGTTTGGTAAGGGTACTTACAGGTGATCATTTTCAGGAGCCCTAATATAATCACGTGATAATTGTAGAGCCTCAAATACATGATCATGCAAGATAGGTTGATAATGCATGCACAATTAGCCTATAATATTCCCACTAGTGGGATATGCATCTCAGGGAGATGTATATGAGAGGGAGTGGGCCGTGATCAACCACGCGGGGCAAGTTCGGGTTGGTAGATATCACCTGTTTCGGAACAATCAATTCAAAATAAAAATAAACAAGCATAATTTTTCAAAAATTGGGTTTAGAAATATTTTTTCTGTCACATTGTCAAAAAGTTACTGTTTTTCTGCTAATAATTGATCCAGTCAAAGTTAAACTTCGGAATGGGCTTCACACTAACCTCGGTCATGTAAATTCAATGAGCTCATTAGTTTCTGGTAGCCTAGTACCACGCGGGTCCAGTGCGGGTCGTTAGATATCACGTCTTCGAATTTTTTGTTCTAGGACATGTCGGTTTCTTCGGTATGTTTTCCTTCACCGTTTTGAGAACAGTGGTGATGAAATTAAATGCACTAAATCAAAATCAAAAGTCATTTATTGAAACTAGGCTGAGAGTCAGCACTTTTTAAACGTCAAAATTACACAAGACAGTCCCCCAAAACGCCCACCCTTCACCAATGGTTTAAACAGTCAAATAAAATAAACAATGATATGGAGTATCTCATATGACCTGTCAGTAGGTAAGCTAATTCTGGTGAAAGAACACAAACGTTGTCTTGAGTTAATCACAGCGACCAACAATTCAACAAAAGTAAAGTGCATGCCTGGGGTTGAACTTACAACAAACATCTCGTAAGTCAGGGCGGATACCTGTGTGCCACCGCTGTTCTCATGGTAGGTGATGTTGCTTGAACCAGTAAAAGTGCCTGATCACCGCTTTAATAAAGGAGGTTCCTGGCCCCAACCTGGAACACTTATGTGTTTAAAGTTAACTGATTTTAATGCTACAGGTATCCCTCGTGTGCCGCATGATACCGTCACCTGATTGGTTCATCGGTGCTGATGGTGTGAACCTTTGCGTGGACTCCTCCTGGGTGGATCAGATTACTCTTGACGTAAGCATATATACTTCTATTCAAACTACTTATTTGTCATATACCTAAGTCAACATATATGTACCTACTTGATGGAATAACCTTGTATTTTTACTTCAACTTGTTTACCCGGTCTTGTCATAATATATCGTAGTCAAAAATAGACGCTTGTTAAAATGTTGTGTAGCTATGAAATACCCATCCAAAAATATTCTACTTCTTTATGGGATTGTCATCTTATGATCAATTAAAACTTTAGTAAGAAACAAATCATTGAAACTAAATGGTCAGATCGCTTTGTGTACAGTCACGAGCAATAAAATGTATACGCTTACCAACTTTTAAAAGTGATTTTCTCCACTTTTACTCATTGTAATGTTATTTTATTATGAAAATAATATTTTGGAACCCACGCTATAGTGAAATACCCAAGTTATGTCAAGGTTGCAATCGCTATTTAAAAGAAAATCGCTTTTGAATTTGGCGATGTGTATACATATTAATGCTCGTGACTGTACTTACCTACACTCGCCCTAATTGCGTAGTTACTCGTATCACACTATTTATCAGAACTTGAATAATTTAAAAGTTTATTTCTAATCCATTGCTTCATATGCTCAAAAAATAGTCTGTAGGTAATCCGTAAATAACGCAATGAATTTTGTTGAACAGTCAAAATGTATGTAAATCATTCCTATTTTTATTGTGTTATGCAAACACCCCGCCGGTCAAATTAATCGGATCATTTTAATCCTTCCTCATCTAACCAGTAACCTGTTTATGATCAGTTAGAGCCTTTAGACGCAGGGGCAGCCAGTGGGCTGACGTTCACAGCTCCTCGCTGGGAGACCACTCCTCCGGACCCTGTGGTGAGGCACAAGCCGAGGGTCCCCGACCATCCAGCCGCCGGCTTCTACTATCCACTTCTGAGGGAACTGCCGGCTATCGCCAAAGTAGAGATTACCAAGGTAACATTTTGAATTCCACTAAGGTTAGAAAGAAGAACGTTTTGCAGCATCAAATTCATCCTGTTTTTACCTTCCCAATATAATCCTACTATCCTACTTCCAATTGAAAGTTTGTATGTTTGCATGTTTAGATGTTTGTTACTCAATCACGCTGAAACGACTGAATGGATTTGGATGAAATTTGGTACACAGATAGTTCATAACCTGGATTAAAATACGGGATAATTTCCGATCATCACGCGGGCGATGTCGCTGGCAAAAGATAGTCGCTAAATAAACGAACATTTCGTGGTAGGGTAGACTTAGCACAAAAACCCACCCATACCGCCATTCTCATTTCCCTATCGTAGTCTAAAACTAAACCGCCATCTTTACTGTCGAGGCGTTGTAACTTGTAATGTAACTATTATGTTAATACAAGTACATGATCGCGTTACACGGGCTATCGGGTTATTCTGATAGGTAAGTGCTTCGAGTGTTTAATCAAATCATTCCGTTCTGTGGCTGTGTGCTAGTTATATGCCTAAAGGGTATGGAATATACGTGGGATTAATGGGAATTGTGGAGGTATGCCATAAGTAACATAAGTCTTACGTAGAAACCCCTTACATACTTATGAACATTGCTAATGAACTATAAAACTTCAGAAAATTCATGGTTAAACAGACGTTAATCGTTGCTTAACTTTCAGTAACGTAATGAGCATATAATTGTATCATATTCTATTACACTATACTATCATATTCTATTGAGGATCACATGTTTAAAATTAATTAGTATTTTTTGCATGCAAGGAATATAATAAAATATTAGGAAAAATATGAAAACCATATTCAAAAGAGTACTTAAATACAACGAATACATTCTCCTTGGAAGAAAATTTTTCAAGCAAGACCGGTGTTCATCCTTCAGCCAACTCGTTGGCGAGCCACCATTATCGTATAAAATTGCAGTTACATTGTATGAAGAGGCAATTTGTGAACCCATAGCATTACCATGGCAGGTTACTGTGTAATAATCGCATTTCTTTATTGCATCATAATTTATGACGGGGGGTTTTTGCAGGGTTTTCAAAAGATGCTTTTAGTAAAAATCTAATATAAATACCTACGAGTAGGTTCTACAATTATGAAATACTGCAAGACACATAAAATTACCAGCTTTGGCCAGCGGGTTTTGCTTCGCCCGCAAGAAGGGCGTAGTACCGGGATAAAAAGTATCCTATGTGTTAATCCAGGTTATAATATATCTCTATGCCAAATTTCATCTAAATCAGTACCGGGATCAAAAGTATCTTATATGTTTGTAGCGGCACTACAAATAAAAATGCTTCACGACAAATATCAAGAAACACAAAAGGAAAAGTGGCGCCATCTACAATGCCACAGACGAACTAACTGAGCAATTCTGCATCGCGCAATCAGAGTTTTCCACGACACTCGAACATATACAAAATCCCGACATCAACTGTCGGGCAGTTGCCCGGACCAGACACAATACCCGTCTGCTCGGAGGATCCTCCTTTACCAACAAAGGTATGAGTGAACTTTACTACCTGTTCCTCATACCCCTAAATGTTAATCCAGGTTATAATATATCTGTGTGCCATATTTCATCTAAATCCGGTCAGCCTTGTTGCGTGATTGAGTAGATAACAAAGATCCAAATATACAAATTTTCACATTTAATATTAGTTGAGTACAATCTACATTATTATACATCTATAGAATAAAAACCTGTTGGAATAAAAAACTATCAGTGTTTTACAACAAACGCTGCACGCTTTTTATAACAACTTAATAAACACATACGTAATTATAACTCTTCCTCTTGTACTGATTGTAATTAAATTCGATTCGATTAAATTAATTATACCGCGGAGTGGCCTTGATGACGTCATCGCACCCATTTGCGTCGTGGGTGGTCCGCGCTTTTATCGCAAACTCGAAAAAAACAATAGATCTTTGTATGTGGGTTGGTTCGAGTGTTTATTTGTTTTGGGTAGATGAATGAATGGACGTTTTAACTTGTGTTACTTTCGTTTAAATGGATGGTCGTAATAATGTATACAATTTGTTGAAATATGAGCGAAACACTGGGATACGGTATGTCCCGTGGTCGCTCACGCTATAATGAAATACCTAAGTTATCTCAAGGTTGCAATCGCCAAATTCAAAAAGGGATTTTCTCTTAAATAACGTTTTAAGAGAAAATCGCTTTTGAATTTGGCTATGTGTGTTCATGCTCATAACTGTATAACGTAACAGAACACCATGCTTGATTTCCGCAAAAATTTAGGCAGAGATTTACCAAAAAAATGTATGCCTTGGTAATGTGGATTCTCATGTCCTGTCTCATGATTCCTTTCAGGTAAAAGAATACTCAACAAAAGAACTGAATGACTTAGCGCGCAAAGAGCTCAAGTCAGTACTCAAAGCTAAAAGTGAACACAAAGGACTACCACGAAAGACAATAGTTAACAATGATGATGACAACGATTTCAATGAAGATCTACAAGAACACAATGTAATGACTACGAGGAACTACGTTGACAAGCTGAAGGATTTGGAAGAAGATCCTGTTGGGACTCCCAAACCGAATGCACCAGAAAATTATGTGGTTGTTGTGACTAAAGCTCCGACTACTGCGTGAGTATAATCACTATCACCTTTTGCTTAGCCTGTTCCCAACTACGCTGGTTTGGGTGGTCGACTTCAAGTTTAAATGGATACAACTGAATACCAGTATTTGACATGGACCGAGTCAACCGAGTGCCTCCACAGCCCAGTTACTTGGTAATACGATACTCCTTGATAAGACCAGTTGTCATAGTTACTAGCTTCACAACTGTCAAAGATACAAGAATAACAGCCAGGGCCAACGGCTTAATGCGCTTTCCAAAGCATGGAGGGGTCTTGGTAACTAAAAATGGTCACCCATTCTAGGAAAACCGCGGCAAGCGTAGCTTAACGTGTTTGATCAAGCCACGGGTCGACGGCGCATTGTGTTCCACGAACGCCTCAAAGAGATGTCAGCACCAACTGGTGGGGTCCGCCAGGACCGATACCTGCCAGGGGTGCGGGTTGTTCGAAAGAGATACCGTGGCCCCTGACACACAGGCAACTGAGAAAACGCGGGTGGGTTTTAGTCAGTAAAACTCTGACACGCCCTCCTACTCCACCCAGAGCGGGAGAAGTTATTTGATGCTTTCCCACACTCAAAAAAAAACCCCATGCAGCTGTTATAACCCACAACCCAATTGCCCCAACTTCAAATCAAATCGTTTATTGCAATCCATAATGTACACTTACAGGTGGTAAAGAAAAAAAATAGAAACAATTATGGACCCTGTCGGGCACAGCAAATTTTTAAATAACTAAATAACTAGAGAGAGGAAGAGCGCTTAATTAATTTCGTTTCAATTATTTTATATCCTATTAAATAATTTATGTTACATCATATTAATAATATACATTTACTTATTATATTAATAATATATGTCCAAGTCTATCTATTCATTTATTATTATTTTATTTTGTTTAAATAATGCTTATTTATTTACTCGCTTAAATTTTTATCACTATTGTGGTCGTTTATTTTCTTTAATACATATTCAATATATTTTTAAATATTTTTACAAAAATGATTAAAAAAAAAACATTTAAAAATATAAAAAATAGTAGCCCACCGGTATCGGGAACAGGGTCCAAGCTACCGGTGGTCAGGGCTGCTGAGAGAGGAACCTCCTCACTATACGCGCCGTGTCCAGTAGAACTGCTTTCTGGATCAAGCCCTTGATCCAGCTGCCTAACGAGAGCCTCCTGAGGTGTTGGTCGAGGCTCTTGGCTATAATGCCATTGGCCGTCACGACTATCGGCACAATGACTGCTGTATCCACATCCCACATGTCGACAACCTCGCGTGCCAGGTCAAGATACTTGATTTTTTTATCTTGCTCAGCTTTCACGAGGTTCTCGTCATGTGGGACTGCCATATCAATAATCATTGTGCGACGCTCTAGTCGATCTATCACCACTATGTCCGGCTTATTGGCAACAATAGTCCGGTCAGTGATGATAGATCGATCCCAATACAATGTGATAGTGCCATTTTCGAGAACTGGGTCGGGCACATACTTATAATACGGTACTTCTGAATCCACAAGACTGTATTTCAGAGCAAGTTGCTGGTGGATAATCCTGGCTACAAGGTTGTGCCTATGCAAGTAGTCTCCGTTAGCCAGACAAGAACAGCCAGAAATAATGTGTCGGATTGATTCCCCCGGACGGTGGCATGCCCGACAGATGTCAACCGTGCCATCCTTCACAATATATTTCCGGTAGTTGTTCGTCATCATAACTTCGTCCATAATTGCAAAGACAAAACCTTCGGTTTCTCCAAAGAGATCACCGAATCGTAACCAGGATACGGACGCTAAGAAGTCTACATCTGGTCCATGTAGGACCCGATAAAAGCGCCCGTGAAGCTCTTTGCCCTGCCATACCTCCCTGCGGTCATTAGTGTCTAATACTTTAGGTTTGCGCCAGTTCTCGTTAGCCAAGGAGAGCGGGGTGAGTCCCTTGTCCACTGAGACCACATCTCGGTGCATCCCCACGTCGGCTTCTAAGAAATATTCCCTGAGACTGCATATCTCGCGATTGTGGAGGGTCTGAGCGTTTAAGAAGCCTCGACCTCCACATTTTCGCGGGATATACAGTCTCATCACCGATGACCGTGGATGATGCATCCGATTTGTGGTAAGTAGTGTGCGGACCCTCCTATCCAGGGCGTCAAGTTCCGTCTGAGTCCATTTGAGTATGCCGAAAGAGTACAACAAAACCGGCATGACCCAACCGTTGAAAGCGCGCACCTTATTTCCGCCTGATAAAAGACTATTTAAAACTTTATTCAGGCGGCAGAAGAAGCGCTCCTTCAACGATTGCTTCATGTCAGTAACATTGATGCCCAACGCTTCCGACATACCCAAATACTTGTATGTTTCGGTTGAGGAGAGGAATTTAAGGTATATGGAATCCGAGAGTTGGGTTCCCACGGATTCCACACTCTTCCCTCGCTTTACATGCATGACCGCACATTTGTCCACACCAAATTCCATCCTGATAGCGCTACTGAAAGTTTCAGTTACTTTCAGTAGCTCCATCAGTTGCAATTTGTTGGGGGCAAAGAGTTTTAGGTCATCCATGTAGAGGAGGTGAGATATAACCTGACCACCTCTCCTCAGCCGATAGCCTATACCTGAATGCTCCAGCAATATGCTAAGAGGATTCAAGGCTAAGCAGAACCAAAGCGGACTCAGACTATCGCCCTGAAATATGCCTCGCTCGATCCTTATCGGCTCGCTATTCCTCTGGATGTTTCGACATCCTGGATAGCGAAGGACCGTTCTCCATTGCCCCATACACGAACTCTGGAAGGTACGCAGAGTTGCATCTACTTTATACAACTCCAGTATCCTCCTAAGCCATGTATGTGGCACCGAGTCATAGGCCTTCTTATAGTCTATCCAACATGTCGAAAGATCCTTTCGGGAACGGCGAACCTGTTGGCTAATGGCCATATCAATGAGGAGCAGCTCCTTAGTACCGCGGGACCCGTTCCGACATCCATTTTGAGAGGCAGACATGATAGAGTTGGTCTCTACATGATGGTAAATTTTTGCTCTCAAAATGGATGTCAGAACTTTATAGACCGTCGGTAGGCAAGTGATCGGTCTATAATTTTTGGGTTCCGCAGTACCACCTGATTTATGGAGCAGGTGGGTTATCCCTGTTGTTAAAAACTGGGGCAGCGACCCTGACTCTAAAGCTGACTGAAACTGGGATGCCAAGCGTGCGTGTGATCTTTGGAGCCATTTTATCCAAAAGTTGTGCAGCCCGTCCGGCCCTGGAGATTTCCAGTTAGGTAACGGACGGACAGCACGAGCTACATCTTGGGGGCTGATGGTAAGTGCCCCCATTTCTGGTATTTGACCACACGCTCGCTCGATTTCCCTAGTCCAATCACCTTCGGTGTGATTGACAGGCACCGACCAGATGTTTCGCCAGAATGAACACATGGCATCATCATCCGGCAGGTGCGTGTCAACCACACCTTGGTCCGGTCGCTCCCAGGTTCTGTATACCCACCTTTCATCGCTTCGGAATGTGCGATTCTGAGTGTACCGCTCCACTCTCTGCCTGTACCGACGAATACGGTTTGCCCATGCACAGATCTTCTGCTTCAGGAAGTCGATACGCTCTGTGACGCGGGTCGTATAATCTCCAGAACTAATATCAGTCCCGGAAAACGCCCGCTTCACAAAGCGCATCACTCTAGGGCGAGTATTGCCCTCCCTGAAGCAGATAAGCTTGCCGATGAGTGCTCTAGCCTCACTGATACGACGCTCAATCCTGCACTGCCAAGCTGGTACGGCTGGTTTTGGTCGTGGAGCTCGGTCACTGTTAGGAAATTTAACATGAGCCACACGACATGCCGCTACAGCTGCACAGTACAGGATTGAGTGGGTATCAGCGAGATCTTTGCTATCGTCAAAACATGTTGACAACTGTGAGTCTAGAGCACACACCAGCGCCCTGTTTTTCTTGTGCATGGGCAAACGAGGTAAACGTGGTCTAAGTTCAGGTGGAGTGGAGCGATACTCCCGGAAAGCATCCTCCAAAGCGCTCCTCAATCTTGCATTGCATTGAGAACTCACGGATATAGCCCCGTCATCATCCTCTTCATCAACGCGGTAGAGTCGCGGTGAACCATTGGACGAATTTTGCGGTTGCACCGCCACCCGTGGCGAAGTAGGCGTAACGTGACTAATCCGTGATTCAAGGCGAAGTCGATCAAGCACGGCGGCATCCAGCATATGGTTACGCTGGATGACCCGCACCTGATCCGACAGTCGTTGCGCCGACACGTTGACTGCTGGCTCAAGCACCTGAAACAGAGAGAGCGCTGGCTCAAGCACCTGAAACAGAGAGAGCTATTATTTTTATTATTTTAATAATTCAATTATTGTAATATATTTATTTTTGCTATTTTACTCATTAAATATCTGTTATTCATAATTATATATTATTATCGAATTTATCGGTTAGATATTCATGTACTGTGTAATAGCTTTTTTAAATTAAATATTGCTTTAATTTATTTAAAAATATACTGGTTTTGTTTTGTTGTTTTATGTCTTCTGGTAATTTATATGTTTTTATTGACATTGAATTTAGCCACAAGCCACTCCACGTGAGTGTTAATAGCAATGTATGCAAATCACCATCATCTACCTCTGCCATTTGCCATGTTGGGGTCGGCTTACAGTCAAACTGGATGCAATGTAAATAACATGTTGAAAATATAGAATATCAATACGATCGGCTAATGGATTGATTGATAAACGCAGTTTCTTGTAATTTATCTAACCCCACAGGACGCTACAACCAGTCCATTAGTTGCTATGACAAAAGGAGGGTCTATACAAGATGTTGATTTGCATTCTAGTCAAATTCAAGGACGTTATTATGCTAATGATTCTCGACCCAAATCAACAATAAAATGGGTAGGTATTTTTTTAAATATTTTTTCCTGTTTACTAAAATCCGTAAGTGTGAACCAGCCGTATTTAAACGCGGCCCGTCTGTTACTAGCCTAACCGCGCTTTCACACACAAACGCAAACAATACATCCATTCACAACGCTTGCGCGATCGTTCGATCGGGCGCCGCGTGCGCGGCCCCCCGCCCGCCCCTGAACCAACAGTCTGTTTGATGTCGCCGAAACGTGCGTGCGCGATTCTCAGTTCTCGGTAAATTGTTGAGACGTCATTCGATACAAAGTGCAAGATGACGGACAATTACACTAATGTCGAGTTGGTGGAGATGGTCCGCCTGTATGCCATCAGTGGAGACAGCCTACGTGGAGCCGTCCGGATGTTCACGGAAATGTTTCCCGATCGGGAACCCCGGCAGTTTGACGTTCCCCGGCATGCTCAAGCTCGCGGCAGCGTAGGTAGGCCTGCCTGTCGCCTTGCAGGAAGACATCCTGGAATACTTCCAGCGAGAACCACGGGCAAGCACGCGGGAGGCTGGTCGACGCTTTGGAGTGCACCACACCACAGTGTACGTGCAAGGATCATTAGTGCTTTCGACACTTTAAAACGAATGTGTTAGTGTTACGTAAACTAAAGGAAAACCAGCTACGTCGTGCTCGATTGTGCCAAGAGTGTGAAGGTGGCAACTTTGAACAACTCCTCCGGGTAACTTAAGTAGGTAGGTAATTTATTTATTTGTCCATTTTGTAAATACGTTGATAACTTAATCAATTTTATTAGTGTAAAAATAAGTTGATTTTAAATTTTTAACTACGCTAATAATACCTAAGAGTCGAAAGTATCACCACCTACTTACACTTAACTAGCAAATCTTTCCATTTCCATCAAACCTAAAAAACATTTTTAAACTTAGTAGATCGGTACATCAACTAAGGTAGGTAGGTATTATTACCGGTCCTAAGCCCGTTAAGTAGTAAAGAAAATTTCAAATCAACCAATTTAATCCACAAATAAAAACAAAATCATTACGAAAAGTTTAGGCTGAACGATAGCATTAGAGCAAAACGAACATTTTATTAATCATCTGATACCAGGTCAGTGAACTTTTCTTTGGCGCACTTGTATTACTGTCATTAGTAAGATTTCCGTATTCTAATGATGCTTAAAAAGAGGTAATTATCAAACTAAATTTATGACAATAATGTAGGTGATTATCGAAATAAAATTAGGTAAAATTATTGCTACCGGTCGCTCAGGTCATTCATTGCTCGCCGCTCGGTCGCGCACGCTTGAATTTGGTTCGTAGGTAAGACGTCGACACTCACGCACACAGCTGCATTGCGTAGTCGGGTGATTCTCTTTTATTTGTATTGAATTAAGGGTTTAATTCTGAAATACTGTTAAATTTCAACAACAAAAAAAAGCAGCGCTTATTAGTTATTGCCCGGTACTGTACTTTCAATTGATTATTTATGTCTTTTATGACAACTACCTGAAATTTGACGAGGATGCAAAACAACATCTTGTATTTCCCAGGAACAACAAAAAAGCATTCAGATCTTACATTTTTCTTTTGCAAAAAAACATCTTGGTAATTAATAGCCCCTTCAAAAATATCAATTTATACCTATATCTGTCTCATCACAATCAAGTTCAACTAATGGAAACGCGAGGGATGGCTTTCAGCAAGAGACAAATATTTTCATAAAGCCAGAACACAGAAACCCACTCCCGCTACAATGAAATTGATAGAATTTCATATCGTTACTTACCTATATTACTTTTCCATTAGTATTAGCATAAGGACTCGTTCCCATTATGTGTGGCTGTTAAACTGGTTACTGATAATTGCCATTATAAGCATGTGCATCACATTGAGAGTGCTTTTGCATTAAGATGTATCAATATTGCGTCATATTAGGTCTTTACCTATGAAATTGCCGTTCTGCAGTACTGGCCATTTCAAATCAAAATAATTTTTGTTTGGCTAAGAATTCTAATTTCAAATTAATTTTATTTTAAAAACATGGATTTTTTTTTCTAAAAGTAGTCATTTCTTTATTGATTAGTGTTACATTTTCATCGCATTTCAATCTTTTTCGTCATCATGGATACGTTAAAAATTCGAGTAATTATGGAATATGAGTACCGTCGTGGCAGCAACGCGGCACAAGCGGCACGCAACATCAACGACGTTTACGGAGCTAACACTACAAACCAACGCACCACCTGTTATTGGTTTGCTCGCTTCCGTTCTGGAAATTTCGACCTGAAAAATGAACCTCGCGGTCGTCCGAAGACTTTGGTCGACAATGACGAATTAAAGGCGATTGTGGAAGCTGATGATACACAATCTACGGCTGAATTAGCAGCAGCTTTCGACGTTAGCGTCAAAACAATATTGGTCCATTTGCGTCAAATTGGCAAGGTAAAAAAGCTTGACAAATGGGTGCCCCACGAACTCAATGATCGCCAGCGCGAAGTACGCGTCGAGACGTGCCTTGCACTGCTCAACAGACACACAAATGAAGGAATTTTGAACCGCATTGTTACCTGCGATGAAAAATGGATTCTGTTTGATAACCGTAAGCGCTCAGCAAGTTGGTTGGATCCTGGTTCAGCACCTAAACAATGCCCTAAACGAAAACTTACCCCTAGAAAAGTGATGGTCACTGTTTGGTGGTCTAGCGCCGGTGTGATTCATCACAGCTTCTTACCAAACGGGGTGAGCATTACTGCAGATGTGTACTGTGAAGAACTGAACACAATGATGGAGAAGATGGCGCATCTCCAACCAGCATTGGTCAATCGCTCGTCTCCGCTGCTCCTGCACGACAACGCGCGACCTCATACTGCACAGCAGACGGTCTCCAAGTTGCAAGAACTGGGGTTGGAAGCTCTCCGTCATCCGCCCTACTCACCAGACCTTGCGCCTACAGACTACTACTTTTTCCAGAATTTGGATAACTTCTTGGCGGGAAAAAAATTTAATACCCGAGAGGCAGTACAAAATGCCTTTGAAGAATTTGTTGCCTCCCGTCCAGCTGATTTCTTTAAGAAGGGCATCAATAAACTGCCACTGCGATGGCAAAGATGCATTGATTGCATGGGTGATTACTTCGATTAATACAAATAAAAAATTCATGAAAAAAATTCGTTTAAATTTTTTCATACAAAACGGCAATTTCATAGGTAAAGACCTATTATTATGTCTCCTCAGTGATGAAATAGCAAGGTCAACTCCATCTAAATTGCGGTACTATCTATTAATCAGACTCTGAATAATTTTAATTCAATGCTTCTTTTGTTGGAAAATATTGAATGCTCACCAACTTAGGTAAATATCGCAATGAATGTTGTTGAACTGTCAAATCGAAAGCCATTCTCCTGTTAGCGTGTTACGCAATTATAGCACCTCTGGAATAGGTACCATGATGAAATAAGATCAGAATTGGTAGTAAGGGTCTACTGGGAAGTTTTTTGCGCCACTTTTATTACTCAGCTCAAGCACTACGAAATAGTGACGGGCTGTTTTGGGGAATGAAAAATGTTTATTTGTCCCAAATCAGTTACAGCCATTACTATATTTTAAGCGGGATTTGTGTTGTTGAGTGTGCATGTCTGTGTATGTGTTTGTGTGTGTGAATGTGTAAGCGTAGGATCTATATGTATATAAATAAAAAGAAAAGTCCTGACTGACTGACTCATCAAAGTCCAGCTCAAACCCTTGGACTTAAAAAGCTGAAATTTTGCACAGAGTTTCCCTTTATAATGTAGACAAGGAATAAGGAAGGATTTTTCGAAATTCAACCCCTAAGGGAGTTAAATAGGGGATGAAAGTACCGCGCGGGCGAAGCCTCTGACAAAAGCTAGTATGTAATATTGGCGTTCAAAAACTGCTGATTTTCTTGAATGAAACGACCTTTGCTCTAAGTAACCACGACTTGTCCATCAAGATATAAAGGAACTGGTTGACTGGCATTATTAGCGTAGAACCACATCAATGTCCTTCTTGAATACAATGTTCAGTTTCGGTATATGTTTAATTAGAGCATAATTCGTTTAAAAATATCACGAAATATCCATTTTATAAAACATAAACTCTATTGAACCAGGTACGAGTATGTGCAATGGAAACGGGAACACACTCGACATACTGTCTTTCTGTATATGTACTTCGACATGTTGACAACACTGTGTCGGGAATTCAACTTTTATTTTATTGGATTAATTTGTAGGAAATTGTTGGTTTAGAATGTAATAGTATTATACAGACTTACATGTCGCGAAAATAAAGTCTCAATCAATATAATTTCCACTCCTCATCGCAATTATTTTAGTACCCAGTAACTGGGTTCTCAGAAGTCAGATAGGCAGTCGCTCCATGTAAAATCCTGTATTTTACATGGAGCGACTGCCTATCTGACTTTGTATTCAGTTGTATTCGGTTAGACTGAAAGCCGACCCCGACATAGAAGGAAGAAAATATCTAAGCAGATTGTTTTTTTAATAGTAATAACTTAATTTCAAAAATATTCGATGCCTATTTTTGAGTTCACTAGGATTTTATTTTATAAACAGATGCAAAAGAAAATTTAGTTTAAAAACAATCTTGAAAAAATGCAAACTTTACTTTTCCTTAACAGAACAACTGAAGCAGAATTTGAAGGCGAGCTCAAGAACATGGATGACGTAGTCTTGGCTGTTGCTCACGGCAGAAAGTTTGGCCTACACAAGCATCTGCCAAGGCACTTCAGGTCCCGTTTACACCACGCAATCAACAAGATCCAACGTAAGAAATGCTATATAAATAGCATAATTATAACAGTCAAAATATTATTATATTTTATTTATCCTTTATTTCAGGCAACTAAGGCCCATAAATCACAATACATTTATAAGTATTTTTATAATAACTATAAACTGAAACCTACATATTTTATAAAACAAACATAAAAACTACTGCACACGAAGTGACAGCGTCGTGTTTCGCTGTGAGGTGTCGCGTAGCTGGCCGCGGAAACGCCGATACAGCACACCTTTCGGCCAAAAGTCTTCCTTGAGGAAGGTCACCGACATCATCATCATGGTTATCCTCATCAACATTTAGATCATTCGGTCATTTTGCATAGATTGACACATGGCGGTTTTAATTTTCGCTAAAAGCGACATTTTAAAGAGAACTGTCACAAATTGCTCTCTGAATAATGTGATTGAATTAATGTTGGTCATTCTCCATTAATTTTTGATTACTTTGGTAAAAAAACGGTTCTGAAATATTTAAAGAAAGACAGTGTCTAGACAACTGAACGATGATAAAGAATTAAATCAATTGTAGAACTGGAAAATTCAAGATAAAGCTCATTCAAAATTTCTCAAAATCCATTCAGTCTAATGCAATCAGTATACAACATCTGCCTAGCCGCTTTCCGAGGCACGAAGGGGTCTTGGTATGTAAAGGTGGTCACCCATCCACGGACCAACCGCGGCAAGCGTAGCTTAACCTGACCGATCGACCCGTACAGCTATTGTTACTTAGCCACGAGCTCCTCCAGTAAATTATAGTACAGTATACATTCTTAGTTAACTTATTAATTTTCTTTTCTCGTTTCTGCAGCAGACACCACCCTTAATAGAACTTACGAATAGTTTTTCTTACCATTCCTTTCATTTCCAGCGAATGACTGCCTCGTGTCAGAATGGAGTACCTGGTCACCTTGCTCGGTGACCTGTGGCTTCGGTGACAAGCTTCGGTACAGGAGCGTGGTGCGCGAAAAGAAAGATGGCGGCCGCGACTGTCCTACCCTCACCGACAGGAAACACTGTGGCAATGTCAACTCTTGTGCACATATCGACTATTTTGAATGGTAGATTGAATGTTGAATAAATTTTGTCATATTTGTAATGTCTGTTTTTTTATTTTATTTTATTGTCCTACTGGTATTTGTTAAAGCTACGGAATTATTTCCAAAAGTATCCAATATATTTCCTAACCACTTACAAACCTTACATACATACTTTACCCTTCACAAAATGAGTCCTATAGAGTCCTTTGTCAATAATATCCCGTATATTGTTGACAAAGGATATAAGACTCAGAACCGCCCAAAAATTCTATCCACACAAAACTAGCTCAATTCCCTTTGAACCTTACTTTTCATTATTAAATAATTAATTTTAATCATACACAACGGTGCAAAAAGCTTTAGTTCTGTCGGCGTCGTAAAGCGGAGAAACTTTATGGAGGTCTGGCTGTGTCAATAAAAGACGGAACGCCTGTATCGCGAGATTACAATATAAAATATTTAATAGTACGCTGACCGAAGAATTATTTAGACAGTATTTCTCAGGTGACACGCGAGCTTTCAGTTTAATTAAAAGTTTTGCAGTGGAAGAGTTTACAAAAAGAATTGCACCCTAGATAGAATGAGTTAACAAAGTAGTTGAATGAATTTATCTGCTTGCCAGTACAGGAGCCATAAATTCACCAAAAGGGAAAGTGGAAAGAATCGAAGTTTGTTTTTGTTTTCTGGATTATTTTATTTGTTTGACTTGTGCCCGATTATTTGCAACAGGCTTGCTACTTGCAGAGAGCAGTGGTGGCTCAGTGGTCGTAAGTTTGAACCCAAGCAGGCATTTTACTGTTTGTAAATTCAGCACCTCAGAACGACATCGTGTGTGAAGCCGGCTTATCCCAGAACCAAAAATTCGAAGTCCTGTAACATCCACCAACCCGCGCTGGGCCTGCGTGGTGGATTATAGCCGACTCTCTCTCACGGAGAGGAGGTCTGTGTCGCAGCAATGGTGATATTAGGCAGAATATGCTTGCTACTTAAGGCTGCCCTCTCAAAAAATGGTTGAAAACAGCATGCAGATGAAACCACTTTTCGTCGGCATTTACAAAGAAATTACATTTGAAAAAAATTGTTAGTAATCTACATAATATGATACGTCATTTGGTTTAGGCATCACTTTTCTATAGGTATCAAATAATAAGAAAAAAACACCAAATCACCTCCAAATCGTTGAGATAAAACCATTTTACTCCTTCATTTTTTAACCAAAGATTAAAAAATAATGTCTACTACTTTGCAATACAAAGGAAAATGATTTGGTTTTATTACTTTTTACAAATATGCATTATTTTTGTTATAATAAATTAAAAATGCGACCGATTAAAGACTGCACGGCTACATCACCCCGCATTCGCCCACAAATTTCATCATCATCATCATCATTTCAGCCGAAAGACGTACACTGCTGGACATAGGCCTCCCCCAAGTTGGGGGGTTTTGCCATAATCGCCACGCTTGGCAGGCGGGTTGGCGATCGCAGTATGGTGGTAAAATGCATAGAGAACGCTGCTGCCCATTCTCTAGTAAGTCTCTTAGTGGCCCTCTACGACACCCACTGGAAGAAATGGGATGCTGCTATTATTTTACGCCCGGCGACACATACGGGACGAAATTAGTGCCCACAAATTTAGTGCGCCCAAATACTGAAGGTCGTTGGCGTGTATCCTTACAGTGGCATTGTTGGAATTTTGGTGTTTTGGGCGTGAACAGGGCTTTCTATCATTACTAAGCCATCAAGCCTGACTGACGAAAAGAAGTATTTACAAACCTGTAACCGCTTCCCAAGAATTTAATAAATAATGTTTTAAAAGTTGAAGAACTTTTAGGAAGGTCGTAAAATCTTGTAGGAGGTGCTTGGTCGCTATGAAATACTCAGCCTTTGGTAGGTCGTAACCTCTGTAGCGGGAGGTTAACATTTTAGTTTATATTTTTGTGTAGTTGAACCTTCTGTTTTATTGTGATTAGTTCAGATAAATGAATCGGCACCCTGTAACTTCGCCAGTAGATGGAAATATTAAGAGCCGAATTTTAAATGAAATCAAACGCACATGGATATCAACAATTATTTTAAAGTATACTATTACATGACATCACGCCTCGTTTCCTTGAAAGGATGGGCAGAGGTATACCTATAGTACACCCACATTTCGCCAGTTATGTTTAAGTTCCATGTAATAGGTAGCAAATCTATTGCGTGCGCTACTGAGAAATTTGAGATGGAAAAACTCAATATCACTTTTCCCGGCCTGAGAATCGTACCCAGATCCTCATGCTCAACAGTAGCGCTTGCGACCACTAGACCAACGAGGCAATTTTGAGGCAATACCATTACATAATTCTTATGTTTGTTTTTTTTTTATGAGACAAAAGAAGACTACCATTACAGCCAGGGCAAAAGCGCAGTGGGCATAGTAAGAACGGGCGGAGTAAACGTAACGTAAAATCGAACGATTTCAAAATTGAGTGAGTGAGAGTGATTTTCTCAAATAAAAAAATGAAAAATGATATAATAATAAATGATTTTATTCCTGTAAGTAGGTTTGTACAAACACTTTTACACGTCAATCATATTTTTTTAAATCTAGATAAGATCGGCGTCCGGCGGTCGGCGTTCTTTTTTAAAAGGATTTTATTTCTTGCTTCTTTACTTCAATTACTCTAGCTAATCCTGTTACCACAACCAAGCTATATAGTTCGCCCCACCAAACATAAAAGATAGAAAATAATCACTTAGAAGAAGAAAAAAAAACAGGCAGCCGAAAGCACGTTCCATGTTCAAAATTGCGTACGTCTTTAGATTATGACCTAGAGAGGGCGCGCACGGTAGTAAAGTGTTGCTACCCTAAGATCGAACTGACGGCGCGTCATTGGTATTCCGGTTGGGATCTCCTCAAAATCAAGGAGTATGTGATTCGATTTCTATAGAGCTGATGTAAGTTTATAGAGGTGTTAGAACCTTTTTACTTTCTTAGAAAACATTGGTGTAGCTAGGAAAATTCTAGTTCAAATTTTGATTCCTATATTTTACATTTTATTTCACATTCTAGCTCATACATATATTTTGCTATAATAGGTAGGTAGATAGTTACACTTTCTTCTTTCTTAGGATTCACAATGAAACCGTCTATGAATTATTCCCAAATAAAGATGTTTTTGATCTTAGCATTATTTTGTCGCTTCCAAATTCGTTACTATAATTACATTATTTGCCCAATTCATAATTCATAAAAAAATCACATATCTTTGGTAATTTGTTGGTAGCTATAGGTAGCTAAATAATCATGCTCTGAGTGGTTTTATCTGCTCTATGTAAATATCTTGTTCACTCAATCGGAAACATCAATTGAGTGTCTCACCGCGAGCCCCATACTAAATACGACTCCCTTCGCCCTAACACGGCATTGTCTTGTCAAAACAAGTTACCTAGTATAAAGGTTATGTTTACTATTATACAATACGGCGGATTATTTAAGACGAAACTTGTTAAAAATATTAAATTAATCTTTCCCTTCCTCTCTAATGAATTCATTTGCCGACGTATTTTGAAACAATTGGACCGTGCAAACTGAAAACGTGAAATGAACTGTAGGTAAATAGTGTCCAATCTCTAGCATTCATTTGCATGATAGTTCACATCACCTACAGTCCGTTCACACTTATTGTACCTCTGATTTTACGTCACACTCAAAATCAAAGTGATCTATGTCCTCGTTACAATACGGTTGCTTTTGTCTTGCTACGACGAACAAGTATGTCAATAACACAGTAATCTATGTATATTCTCAAAGTGCCCGTTTTTACTATTACTAATTCTTACTAATATAAGTTTTTGTACAAATCTACTTACAGAAATAAAATCATTTATCATTACATTACAAATATTATTTATATTTTCCCACAAACTAGAAACGATTCGATCCAAAGAATATTGCATTTAAATGTAGGTAGGTCACATCATCATCTGCCTAGCCTTTTCCCAACTATGTTGGGGTCGGCTTCCAGTCTAACCGGATGCAGCTGAATACCAGTATTTTACATGGAGCGACTGCCTATCTGACCTCCACAACCCTGTTACTGGGTAATACGATACCCCGTGGTAAGACTGGTTGTCAGACTTTCGGGCTTCTGACGACCCGTAACGTCTGTCAAAGATCTACAAATGACAGCCGGGACCAACGACTTAATGTGCTTTCCGAGGCACGGAGGAGTCTTGATATGTAAAGATGGTCACCCATCCACGGACCAACCGCGGCAAGCGTAGCTTAACCTGGCCGATCGATCCGTGTAGCTATTGTTATTTAGCCACAAGCCCCTCGTAGGTAGGTCACATCTACATTATTTTATATTCTAAGAAAAGGTAGAAATATCAATAAGAACTGAGGAAGGAAACTGTTCGTTCAGCTTCTCAGCAGATTGCTACAATATCCGTCATAACTACTCCATGATTGCGACCTTTCTCAAAACGCTGACATGACTAGGAACCCCTTGCTATATGGAATTCCGGAAACTCAAATACTAGCAAATATTATTTTATGGAGAACTAGCGCTCCATCCCTCGTCGCACTGGTGAAATGGCGACATGTAATAATAACAATTTCTTTATTTCAGACAACATGATCCATTTTGTTTGTAAAATTAGTGCTTAAAAACTATGTTAGTTCACACATAAACGCATACAATTTTGAAAAAAGGGACCGTCATACCTATCCGCAATCACACTCAAGATGCTGTTGCTACTCTTAAGTACTCTTTGCAGCAAAGACGCCGCCTTCTTGCGTAGAATTGCCACGAAACCCTCTGTGCGTGCCTCCATGAACATCGGACGCACTGCAAAACGGAGGGAGTGTCAGCAGCATATCTGTGTTTCATTTATGTTTAATATTATTAATGTATAGTCAAAGATATTCACACACACACTCATAATAATTCACACGGAGAGAGACAATTTTTTTTTTAAATAACAGTAAAAAAATAAAAATTGTTTCTATAAATATTAAGTTTATTTTATTTTTGTACCCAACGATAGCGTGGTAAGTTATCCAATGTTACAACTGTACTAGTTAGAACAAACACAATTGGAAAATGTATTAATAAAAAGAGCCTTGACACCCTTAACACAAGTTTAATCGGGTTTGATTTGGGGGTTTTGGGTTCATTATGGTTCGGGTTTGGTTTTGGGTTTGATTCGGATTTTATAGGGTTCGGGGTCGATATCGAGAAGTGTCCATTATGAGAAGTGCACATTTTGCGTCAAGTGCGCATTTTGCGTAGTGCACATTCTGCGTCAAACCCGTTCAATCTTAGCTTAGGTGCCAGTGCTGCACTGGAGATACTCAGTGATTATTCTAAACAAAAACAACTGTTAACCTATCATGTGAATATTAATTATTATTTATGATTTATTTAGATACCTTCCAAAATAAATGCACTAAATGATGGTGAAAACCGCATCAAAATGCGCATTTAGAAGAACAAACAAACACAACAAACCATCGGCTGTCTCTTGAAGTTGTGTGTCGACTTCTGATATGGCTAGCTTAAGTTGGGTAAAGTTAATAAGTCTTTTATTTTTTTCTTTGGGACTACAGTTAGGAGTCATCATCTGCCAAGCCTTTTCTGAACTATCTTGAGGTTGATTTTCGGTCTAACCGGATGCAGACTACTATGGATAGTTCCATCCATGAAGACGCGCCCTACCCTTTGTGTACCTACTGAGAGCGGTCAAAAACAAAAGAATGGGGCAGGGCGGGGCGCGTTTTCGTGTAATATCTGTGCCAATATTTTATGTAGAGCAACTAACTATCTGCCCTTCACAACCCAGTTTCTAATAGTTAATACAGTACCCCTTGGTAAGACTGGTTGACAAAGTTTCGGGCTTCTGACGACCCGTAAGAACTGTCAAGGATCCACCAATGACAGCCAGAACCAAAGGCTTAACGTGCTTTCTGAGACACGCCCTCGTGCCTCATCTTGGTATATAAAGATGGTCACCCATCCACGAACCAACCGCGGCAAGCGTAGCTTAACCTAATCGATGGACCTGTGCGGCAGTTATTGCTCAGCTAGAAGCTCTTCTATACTATAGTTACAGTTTTATTGCCTTAGTCAGTAAAAGTCTGACACGCCCTCCTGCACTGCCCAGAGCGGGAGAAGTTATTTGATGATTTCCCACCCTAAAAAAAACCTAGGTAATTCTTTATTTTCTTTAAAAGTTACTGGGTTTTGCCGTTACAAATTTCTCAGCAAGTTCCAGCCCAGAGTTCAACCCTCTGGCTGCGTAACGGCCTGGCCACGGGAAATACGCCATAGCGAAAAAACGCGCGGTGCGACCGCCGAGGCGTCTAGTGACTGAAACAAACGCATAGAAATGTACTGATCAAGCCACGCGGGGCGGCGACCGGCAGGGCGACCGGCGGAATGTACCAAGCGAATGGCACGGGCGGCCGGCGGCGCGGCCGGCGAGTGAAACAAATACATGAATCAGTACGGCGCGAGCCACGGCGTCAAGCGGCAGTCGCGGCGACTAGGGCAGCGATCAAACGAGTTTAGTTGTTTTCGCCGCGAATAATGAACACAGATACTTTTATTGCTGAAATACTAGCAAGGCCACCTATTTGGAAGTCTGGCCACCCACAGCATAAATATAAACGTATAGTGAAATGATTGTGGGAAGAAATTAAAATAAAATTTCTAGATTTTCTCGTACTTCTTGTGGAATTCTCCATCTATACCTCGATTCCTATTCAACTTAAATACTTCACAATCTCTTCCAAATATTATAATTGAACCAAAAAACTATTACTTTCTAAGCAATATCGAGATAACTTTGTTAAAAACATTTCGCTCTCGGACTTCCTTACTGGTCGCGGCGGCGAACGTGACTCCCCGTGGCCTGCAAACGATGCCGCGCGAATTGTCGCCCCGCCTGCCGCACCGCCGTACGCACCGCCGATCCCCGTGGCCAGGCTGTTAGTGACAATAGAGTCGGTTCCTATTTTAGGTAGCTACATCATCCATGGTAGGTACTTGAACAGCTGCAAAAATATTTCTAGTATACAGATACTGCTGCCAGCCCTTCAACATCACAGCTAAGGATTAAACACAGACACCTGCTTGCAAACTGCACAAAATAAACAGTATTGAACAAATTTTATTTAAAACTCCCATCAATTTCAACATCAACAAAAACAAAATAGAACCAACGTCACAAACAGCTTGAGATTGCAAACAAAAATAAGAGCACGTTGAAAGTTCAATTTTCCAATACATTAGGATCGTGCCGTTTGCGAGTAGTCGTGAATTCGTGATTGATTCACGGACCGTGCCACCAATCCCGGTGATTGATATCTGAACGGGGTGTTTAGTGTACAATGATGTGTTGCAAACTATTCGCTGGTTTTGGAATGCTTTTGTATTGTGTGTTGTGAAATAGATACCGGGTACGTGGTGAATCTTTCTGGAAGTAATGGAGTATAATTTAGAGGATGCAAGAATATACACAATTACATCACAAATACATTCTCACATTGATAATTTCAACATAATGATGTAACCAACTTTTTGTGACAAAATCATGATTTTAAAAGAGTGTCCATGTAGTTTCTTGCCCGTTCTTCTCCATAGGTACCTACGCTTTGGAATGGGCAACTAGCTTCATCTTACTAACTCACCGACCTTTATAATTCAAAAGTGCCTGTAATTGGTTTATTTGAAATAAAAGCTTTGAGTTTGAGTTATATAGCAGATACCAGAGACAAGGAAGTCAGTTCAATGGTATGGAATGATGATGATGAATGCAAAATTTAAGAGAGACCAGAAAAAAGAGAACCATTTAGAGGGATGTAGAATACAAAATTTAAGGAGACACCAAAGACAAAAGAGCCGGTTGGATATTAATGAAGATGGTGATGAATGCAAAATTTAAGAGAGACCAGAGATAAGAGAGCCAGTTGCATATTAAGAGATGATGATGAAAAATGCAAAATTTAAGAGATACCAGAGACAAAAGAGCCAGTTGCATGTTAAAGAATGATTGATGATAGTGAAATTAATTATAGGAATACATGGGTCACAAAAACTCGAAATTGTCGAAGTTGTGGATTGGATAATTTTTACTTAAATCGGTCCAATTGAGAAAAGTATTTTAACTGCACTGACTGGCATAGTAATAATTGAAGATAGCTGAATCAAAACAGTGATTCCAAAAAAAACTGATCAACGTCCAAATATGTACAAATTGGAAAATTGTTACAAATGATCCAAACACCATTTCGCAATCCTGTAAGACTGATGTCAAAACTGACACGCAAAAACTGCTTCCAAAAATAATAATCCAGTTTTAAAATAACACTATTACTAACCCGCATACACAAAATTCCCTAACACGCAAAACCGCAAAATATCAATAGGCACAACGCCGTCCCCTTTCGCGCAAAGAACACAATAACTGATTTGAATACACTCCGATTGAATACAAATCAATTCATAATGGACCCGCCGAGGGTAGACAAACAAAATTTTTATGGAAATACAAATTCCTTCGATTATTGTCTTTTTTCTATGCGTCCAGATTGTTAAATTTGTTTGCCTAGGACTCGTGCAGAATATTCAAGTGGACATCGTATCCGTTTGTGAATGTCCATTACTAAACTTGGCCCTTCTTATGGACAGCAAAGAACTATAAATGATCCTTTTATATCCCAAATTTCATAAGAAAAACACCCCATCTGAAGGGGGATTTGTTAATACATTTTGATCCTTAGTCTGGCATTTTTCAGTGGTAGCCTGTAGTCTGGTTTTGGGCCCGTTTGATGGCAAGAAGCTCGTCGCCTAATACATGTGACTTGATTATAGCTGGCGAAATATGGGTGTACATTTCTGGCCAACCCTTCCGAGAAACAAAGCGCGATGTAATGTATGTTATCATAAATGCAGACAATCGTCAATCATTATTGACTCCCTAAAGGCAACTATGACGAAACCGGACCGTCATTCGACAGCTAGCAAGTTAATCATCATCATCATCATCATTTCAGCCGAAAGACGTCCACTGCTGGACATAGGCCTCCCCCAAAAGGGGGGGGGGGGGGGGGGTTGCCATAATCGCCACGCTTGGCAGGCGGGTTGGCGATCGCAGTATGGTGGTAAAATGCATAGAGAACGCTGCTGCCCATTCTCTAATAAGTCCCTTAGTCGCTTCCTACGACACCCACGGGAAGAAATGGGATGGTGCTATTCTTTTACGCCCGGACACCACACAGCAAGTTAATGTGCCACAGTAAAACAAAATATTACCACCTTTTCTTTTATACTTATTGGTGTTCAAATTCATAGCATAGGCTAAAAAAATCAGTCTTAATTCACTCTTTATGCAAAACGGAATAAACAATTCTTCAACGTCACATTGCATTATTTCCGTGCTTGTGAAGAGATGGGGAAATAAAACGTTTCAGCTGTGTATTTCCCATGTTGTAGAACGTTGCGTGTTTGAAACATGCCATCAGCACCCCTCTAGGGGGCTTTGTTATCAGTACCTACTAAACCTTGCTAAAGTCTGATCGTTTTGTCGTGTACATGGTATAAATTGCTATAGGTGATGACTTGGTAATGGATGCTCTAACATAATTGACACGCCAGACCTAACTGTGGAATGCTGAATAAAGACAAGGTAATACTACTTCAAGACAAAAACTACTATCTTAATTATATTATAAATGTGAAAAGTGATTAATAATAGTTGCTCTTTTTTTTACTTCAAGTAGTTATTTTACCTACCGACCTTTTTGTTGTTGTTTATGTTTTTATCAGTGGAAACTTGTAAATGGCCTTCATTTTCATGTTGTTCAATAACATTGTTTATGTTAGCTGTAAGTTATCGGAATAAAATAAAAACTACAGAACGAATTGGGATGTAATTTGGCACACTGGTAGTTTAAAATCTGGATTAAAGCTTAAGATACTTTGTATCCCGGTAGTACGTTTCCGTGGGATAATGTCCGTCCTCCACGCGGGCGTAGCCGCTGGCAAAAGCTAGTCAACAAATCAATACAAAAATCGGCAAAAACTCGAAATTCTTTGGTGGTTCCTAAAGTTAGTATAACACAAAGGCTAAACACCGAACTTTCTAGCATAAACTAAGGTAATACTTTAGATTGTAGAACACACATGAGTGCGGTCTATACACCCAAACCACACTTAGGTTCAACCTTTGATCATACAAAGTGTGTATGTTAACATAAAAGTTTCACCAACACAACATCAAAAACATGGGTCACCTTTTTGCCCTATATCTACTCTTTTCCACTTATCTTCACGCTCATTAGCTCTTCCTGTGTGAGCAGAAAGGTCCGTTTAATGCGGTCGCGGAAATTACATGCGGACTGTTTAAATACATGTATATGTGCTAATGTACCTATATGAACCATGAAGTACACACAATGTTATATGTGTTATCTTCTATGGAATTAATTGTACCTTCGCATGCAACAGGAAGTTTGGTCCTCGAAACCAAGGTTAACATTTTGTCAACCTTGCTTGGTGGTGGACAAACATTAAAGAGTTAGACTGAAGTAACTGAATGCCCATTTTAAGCAACATACAACCTGAGTTGTCGTTGTTGTTGTTGTGGCATTAGTAAGGTAAGCATCAGTGCTTACCTTCAAGTTGCAAAAAACGTAAGAAAATTTGAGGTAGGCTACCCCTGGGCTTAAGAACTCTTTTTGTTCTGAAATGAATTTAGCTACAAATTTAAGAAATGAAAAGGAAATGTCTAGTAGAAATTGAAATTGAATTAAAACTGGCAACAATGTACCTACCACAGAAACTAAAAGAAATATAACAACGGACATCAATGAAATATGGTGATAATCGCTATTAATATGCAATATGAGAGAAAACCCAATATCGTTATGTATATAAAAAAATTACATACATTACCTAGAGTCTAGTACACACTCCATCAACAAAAAGTCATTCGTCATAAGAATTTATTATGTAATACGACCTCGGTATTGGATCCTATCAAATATTAATATGGAACCTGATTTATTTGCTTCATATATTGTGTGCTTAATCAAAGTTATGAAGTGACTTTTACTTCGTTTTAGGAGTAATAAAACTTGAACAAATAACGTGAATTTAGCCAGCCAGTTGTTTTTGTTTAAGAGCTGGCAACCCGTCCTAATTTACATTCAAATGCTCATACGTGATTATGGCATTGTTACAAATTTACTTATATTATATTATGAACACACAGGTATTGTGTGGTTTAAATCTAGGTTTTTATGAAATAAAAATAGTTTTTGGGAAACAAATTCAGTAAAGACGTCTGAAAATAAGCTTTTAACTCATATTTTATCTGAACTTTGACGTGCACAATTTACTCATACGTTAAAAAGTAAAGAGTACATCTTCATAGAAACCTCGCGCATGTAAGGGCTGAATTTTATTAAATTTGACAAGCATTTTTTCAAACGCTTGTTATGTTTTTTTCAAAAACACATGGTAATTCCTGGAAAAAGTTTTGTGAAATCTCCACGCGCTAATTTTCGTTCGATGTATCGCGTTTTCACTCGCTTACAGTGCGTTGGAAGACCAGGAAGGGCTCTCTTAAGGTTAGCTTGACAATCACTCTGTTTTCTTCCATAATTTTCTTTTAGTGGTCATCGTTCCGGAGATTACGCGCAACTTTAACTTGGACCTATGACATTGCGTGCAAGATAATCACACATTTTCATAGCACATCAGCGCTATCGATTGCTTCACAAAGTCACCGGCCATTTTTATATATTCCTCTCTCACGTCTTGAAGACGCACCAAATCTTATCCTCCTGAAGTAGTTTTTCCATCCAAGTACTGGTTTTACTGTCGGGCACATCGTATCCGGGCCGACCTTTCTTTTTATTCCGTTCCGGTCTTGTCCCATTTCGCTTTATGTGGTTCCTATGCGGAACTACAAAATTCTGAGTGTCTCGCCCCACTCTCGTAAGGTCGAGTGTTAAAAGTTTTACAGCCCATTTTAACAGTACGGATGGATGGATTGACAAATTGTGCGCGCTACTCTTTTGTGAAGCGAGAAATTGTGAACAGAATGAATTGTAGGCCGCTGGCTGATCTTTAATCTTTATTGGCAGTTTTATTTCGTTTTGGTTTGAGCTGTTTCGTTTGAGAGATAGGGGAAGTGGGTTACACCGTGTTTTTATTGTGTGTTTCATTTATAAATGAATTGTTAAAACCAAGACCTTTTGTCATCATTAAAATTATGCACATTTAAATTGTGATTCAATGTCACGTCTTACGAAAGACATTCTTTAACAAAAAAATAAGCACAACTGCACCACAATCACTTTATTACTCGTAGATCTTCATTTGGTACAATTTGCAGCGAAAAAGACGCTTGTTTACGATCAAAATGGCAATCGTGAAAAACCTTTCAAGGAAATAAATAGCAGAATAAACCTATATACTCAACCAATACTTCGTACCTACAAACACATGTGAACACATCTAACCCTATAACTCCACGTCGGTATTATTGAATGTTTATGACGAAGAAATGTCTCCAATGCGTCACAAAAAGCGAGGCTTGACATTTTACGAACTTTTTATAACATGGATCCAGTTGATTACCTCACTTTCTTCGATGTGCTTGGAAATACGCCAATCGTAATATCAGATTCCATTGGGTCGACTTACTATGAGCATTTACATCAAAGAAACTTGTGACATTTGTAACTGTAACACACGTATTATTATGCCGTGAATATGAGGAAAAGCAAACCAATATACATATAGTTAAATATTAAAATAGTAACGAAGTCAAAACTGTACATAGAATATTTTTGTTAAAAAGTAATTATATCGAGGTGTGGGAACGAGTCTGATGCGGAAAATATAGTTTTTAAAATTTTCTCCGTTAGTCTGTCTGTTCCGGATTAGCGCAAAAACGGCTGATCGGATTCGAATGGAATTTGGTACACAAATAGTTAACAACCTTGATTAACACGCCGAGTAATTTTAATTTCAGTATTACGTTCCACGTGGGCGAAGCCGCGGGCAAAGGCTACAAATTAATAATGATAATCCAACTTTTTACTTGAATGTAGAGGTATTTCTGACGTCTTTTTGATACTTTGTTGTACCCAGAGATATTTTTTATTAAATCCAACCATTATTATCATGAAAAAATATTAGGCACGCTAAGTAATTTCCGCCACAATGATGAATGAACCGAACACTGAACAACACCATATCTGTCAAGAATTAATGAAAGACTAACAAGAAAATAAGAGTCCTTTGTAAACAAAATTGAATATTTCGCCTATCAAACTGAACAATAGGCTAAAATTAAGTCTATTCTCAGACTAACCTGCACCCTAATTGCGTAACTCACGATTCATCATAATCTGTTTCGTTTTGAAACAGATTCTTAAACCATCGCTTCATCATCATCATCATCTGCCTAGCCTTTTTACATGTTGGGGTCGGCTTCCAGACTAACCGGATGCAGCTGAATACCAGTATTTTACATGGAGCGACTGCCTGTCTGACCTCCACAACCCAGTTACTGGGTAATACCATACCCCTGGTAAGACTGGTTGTCAGACTTTCGGGCTTCTGACGACCCGTAACGACTGTCAAAGATCCCCAAATGACAGCCGGACCAACGGCTTAACGTGTAAAAAAACCATTTAAAAAAACCATTGCTTCATATGTTCGAAAAATGTGTCTGCTCAACAACGTAAGTAACGCAATGAATACTGCTGAACTGTCAAATTGAAACCGATTGAGTTATGCAATTAGGGTGCTGGTCACTATAATTCTGAATCTATCCAAGACATTTTTATTTCATCGAAGACTTAGAAATACCCAAAGATAGGTAGGTAAAAGCTACATGAAACATTGTTTACTAACACACCACACGTTTTGAACACCATCCGAAATATCTAAACTAGATCAGACTACTGGTCATAAATCAATCAGCCGAGCGTTGGAGGGTTACAAAAAACATCGGCGTATACATGCGGTGGCGAAAAATTGCGGTCGAAAAGGCCCCCAGTCCGCGTGGCGGGCAGCCTAAGGGTTTTTTGCCCTGTTGCTATTATCTGTATCAACTGTCTGGATAGTTTTTGTGTATACTGTTAAAAAAGAGCTTGTTTTTCCAAGCCTTTGCGGCTAAACGGGAAAATGCTTTTGTTGTGTTCATTTCTTGTTCCGGAAAATTTTACCTTAGCGGTGCAATTAAATGAATTAAATACTTTTTCATTTCATTGTTCGGCTAGAGTAAAATATAATAACGTATTAGTGTTATAAACTTATAACTATAACTAAACAATAACTTAACAATAACAAATGAATGCAGATTGTCTAAAACATACACCAAAACCAGAAATGTAAGCTTAACGCTAGCAGAACTAAAAACTTTTTCCGGTACCGGGAATCGAACCCGAGCCTCCTGGGTGAGAGCCAGGTATCCTAGCCACTAGACCATACCGGACTTGCCATCATATTCTCAAAACACGAATCAATTTTTAAACGTAAGAATCTGTTGTTTTTTTTTCTATTCTTGAAAATAAACTAGCAGATTTGTTTTTTATCACAAAAATACAAATAACAAAGATATTTTTGTATCACTAATTTACGCACGGAAATGAAATGAGTATAAGTAGGTAGGTACCTTCGGTTTTTTCATGCTTATTTTTTATAAATAACGGTACCAGGTTTACAAACAAATAGTAAGCCAAACTTGCTCTTAATTTCACAATCAACTAAATCAACCTACTCGACGATAGATTACGTATCCCGAGAAATAAAATAATCTCAATAACAGGTTCCAAAAGCAGTTCCACCTGGGACCGGATGACAGACAGGTGAAGATGATTCCACTAGAGAACATGTTCCAATTACACGGAACTGGTCCCGACAATTACCTTAGGTTGCTTTGATTAGGCACTTAGTTCACTTAGTTGTCCATGCAAGCAAATTAGAGAGACAAAAAATAATATTTCATATTACGCCTAACAAGAATAGTTCCCAGGCTTTAACACTTTTTGCCATTTCGCAGGATTGCAGCAACACGTACAAATCGACAGCGGTGTTTATAGAATTTAATTTCAAATCAATTTTGATTGAAATAGCCAAGATAGTTTACAAAATAAAACCAAAACCCTGTAAAAGCAGTAAAAAGGTGTTGCAACTCGAATACAAAACGTGTAAACGTGTATTTACAAAAGTGGGAACAGTTCACAATACGCTATTATTTCTGGCGTCTCTCCGCGAAAGTTGGCTGATAAAGAAACAATTTGTATTCAATAAGCTTCGCGAACCCACGGGAGTAAGTGCCGAGCCGAAATATCGCTTCGTTGCGAATTTTACGTACATCCATTGACATAGTAATAGTTTACTGGAAGATGCTGTGAAAAGATGTCGTTGTTGTAAAATATTTGGATGTAGACAACCCTGACGTTGCCACTGCCAGGCCAAGAAAAAGGCCAAGTATAAGCGCTAAGAGAAAATTTGTTCGTTTTCGGCCGAAAAATCATGATTTGGGCATATTTTTCGTTTTCAGCCATAAACCAGGCGAAGATTCGGCCAAGCCGTAATTCAGAGGTTTGTGAATTGTCGCACGCCATTCGGCCTACTTCGTAAAGCTCGCAGATAAACCGAATCCACTCGGGATTCCACTCAGCTGAAAAATCCAAAAAATAGGCTGAGTAGATAAGATATCAACCACTCGCCAAACATTATCTCTGTTATTTCAATAGTACACAAAACATATAAGTAGGGAAGAGGGTACAGGCAGCGGGGTAATTGCGTAACACATTATCCGTAACATTATCAGTAGGACTGGCTTCCAATTTTGACAGTTCAACAAAATTCATTGCGGTGTTACGTTGTTGAGCAGACATTTTTTTCGAACGTATAAAGCGATATACTTTAAAATGATTCAGATTGACGTATACCTTCAGGCTAAGTTTTTATTCAGTGCGCAAACTGTAACCATGAACTCAGCATATCATTCTAGATCCCCAGCGTAGAAATTTTTAGTCGGTTTTACAAAAAATCAGCAGTTCCATACATTTTGACCGCGTAGGTATTGCACTTTTCTATAAAACAGCATTTTTTTTTTTTTTGTATGGCCGATGAAGAATTTCTACGCTAGGGGGTCTAGAATGATATATTATGCTGAATTCATGTGCATCTGGATTGAGGGCCCATTTTTTAAACCCTTGCGAAACTAAATAAGACTTATAGGCAAATTAGTTAAAAATTTGTAAAAAAAAAAGCAAAGGGCCATAAATTTCGTAAACGTGAATTACAACTGTTATGATTAAATAACTTGGGCCCTAAATCCAGACGCGTGCATAAAGTGGCATAGCCTAAATCTGAGAAAGTACTATCTCTGGGTTAATAATTTTTATTTTAGAATTTAAGTAGTTAAGGTTTTCTTCAATATTTTAAGAAATTCCCAAATCTGTAGAATACGAGATTACAGATTTATGGCGTTATATCTAGGGCCCTCAAATTCATTCATGTCTTTACTGAGAAATCTGCAAAACATAAATGTATCTGAAGAAATACTTACATACGACTTCAATATTATATCATTTACTTAAGACTTCAATCTAAGATACCTCTGTGAATTAGTTAAAAATAAATAATGACCCAAAAGCTATTTGTTAAAAAGTAATTGAACATCGAATTTTACTAAAACGTTTGAACTGCGACCCAATATTTTCGGCTTTATTGGCTAGGCTCAACCTCGTAGAATAACGCAAATTAGAATACCCTTTTTTACTATTTTTTTTATTAAAATGTAACACATCGTCCATTCTTCTAAATACCATACTTACTTTGATTTCCAATTTTCTATAGGAGAACATGGGTGGATATGATTTTGTTACCTTTTTGGACAGGATCAGCAGCGTAAAAAAAACACGCTTAAAATAGCTAACAGCGTCAGACCCTCGTACAAGAAATGTTAAAGCAACTAATTAAATATTTGTTGCTTGAGCTGTCGGAAGTGATTGTGTTTTGTGTGATGCAATAATTTAATAGTGCAGTATTGTTATTATGATTTCTGACAAACTGATAAACCAATCAGATGCACATGCTGAATTCATGGTTACAGTTTGCGCACTGGTTAAAAACTTATCCTGTACAGGTAGCGTGTCAGGCAATTAGGGTGCTGAACTATTTCGGTCATTTCCAGTATATCTTTACTCCTAGAGAGTTTGGTACATTATTCTAACGCCAGCTTTGTTGACTACCAAATGGAATACGACGTAGGTTATGGAAAGGGCTCCGCGTGCGTAAAATGTAATTTGAAACGTGTTACAAGCGCGCAGAGATGAAATTCCATGTTCAAAGTAATCACCAGACTCTAGTACCTAACTCCGTTTTATTTTAATTATCTAGCTAGATGTTCACTAAATATCGGAAATAATAACATTTTACGACGTTAATGGTTATGGAATTGTTTCACAGGTACCTATACAGAGCGGCGACTGTAACCAAGAATTCAGCAAATGATTCCCCCTAGCGCAGACAACTTGCGTCGATTATCAAAGCAAAAAATCTAACGTTTCATGGAAAAGTGCAATACCCCATCATCATCATCATTTCAGACGAAAGACGTCCACTGCTGGACATAAGTCTCCTCCAAACTCCGCCACTTAGACCGGTTCTGTGCTTCCCGCATCCAGCGGATTCCTGCGGCCTTCACAAGGTGCAATGCCCACGCGGTCAAAATGTCTGGTAAGCTATTTTTGTATAAAATACTTAATCGTTAATAAAATACTGAATCCATGGTAACAGATTGTGCATCGATGTCATGTTTCTGAACGAAACGATTTTTTTTTACTTTTGACCAGTACCTACCCAAGAAGTTGTTGAACTGTAACATTGAGGCTGGCTTCAATATGTAATTGCTATGATATTATGTCGCTTGCGCTCAGTGCTATGTACAGACGCCAGCACTTCAAGCTACACCAAACTCTAAGTTTTAATTACTGGAAACTTTTATGAAAAGTCATAAAGTAATTTAGGATGTCGACTTTACCTTTAAACCAGTGTAACAATATTTTCTTGACATTGATTTATTCAAGACAGACAAGATCATCATATGGCCAGCCTTTTCCCAACCATGTTGGGGTAACCGGATTCAGCTTGTACCAGTTTTTTACATGGTGCGACTGCCTATCTTACCTCTGCAACCCAGTCACTTGGGGGAGTTTGTTGCGTCACTTCTTATTCCCAGATAAAGCACTAGGAAGTGGTGAACGGCGGGCGTTTTCGGGGCACCGTCTTATGTAATTTTGACGTTCAAAAAGAGCTGACTCTCAGCCTAGTAACGACTTGATTTTATGATTTTTGATTTTACTGGGTAATACGAAACTCCTTGGTAAAACGGGGGGTCCGACTTTCGGGCTTCTAGCAACAGCTTAACGTCGTTCCCGAGGCATGGAGGTCTTGGTATGTAGAGATAGTCACCCATCCACGCACTAACCGCAGCTAGCGTAGTTTAACCTCACCGACAGGCAGCTATTACTACTTAGACACAAGACCCTCAAGACGGAAAATATATCTACAACAAATCAATTTCTACAAAAACATCTTCACAAAGTGTGTTCAAAGCGAAGCATTACCATATTTTTCACGAGCATAACAGCCGAAGAAACTAACAAAATAAAAATGAATAATATCCTATGGACTAATGCGTCGCACATTAAGTTTAGTATTCGGCCCGCAATCGGGTACACACGTGCAAGATGAAACTGCAGGCTGCAGGCAAACTTAAACCATTTACCGGGCGCACGTATAAAGGGAAAACATCGTGAGACGCCTGTTCGGAAAATATTGCGGAGGAAGTCATTATGAAGGCACTGTGGGAAGTATTAAGAAAATAGGAGCCTTGTAGAGAAGAAATGAAAATTGAGAGTCGTTTCTTGAATCTATCTCTAGAAATCTATTTTAAGTCTGAAATGCTCGGAATTAAAGTAAATATAAATATAGATTGTACTTGTTTTTAACCGACGAAATAAAAAGGAGGAGCTATTCAAGTCGACACGTTTTTTTTTTATTATTATTGTCACCCATTACTTTTACTGGGTAGTCAGTTTTGAACAAAAAAAACATGGAAAGTGCCTACTTCAACGAATGGGGGCCCCATTCCATTTAAAATTACAAAACTAAAACACCCGTACTAATTTTGAGTCGATGTCAATCTAACATAAAGACGCCAAGTAAAATTATAGCAGTTTGATTGATCTGTTTGGTACCGAGTCAAAATTAGTAATTTACATTAATTGAAGAGCTTAGATAGACTAAGGGCTGATTCTTCAATAGTCAAATAACTTTTAGCTGAAGAATAAACCCGACAATTTGGCATATTTTCCATTAAAATTATATCAAACCGATTGATTCCGAAAAATCGTTTTATTACCCTTGGTCCCTGCCGTGTTCCCTGGAAGGGACCACGGGTATTTGTTGTTACCCGTGGTCCCGGCGAGAAATATAATGCTCTCTGTGTGTGTAGGTTTATATTCTGCTTTTCTGTTACTTCTTTCGTGGATTTATTTTTATGCTAAAAGTTTTTTTTTTCACAGTCAATTATGATGTGAAATCCCAAATAAAACAATGCTCAAATAAAATAACGTTATTTGTCCAGCATTTAATCACGTAACAAACAAAAATACAATTTGTATTTTATGAACATGACACATGGACAGTAGATACCTCTACCTACCTTTTCCTATCTTTAAATAAAAACATGATCGCACATTGTACACAAGCATCTGATAAATGGCTATTATAATGGAACTTCGATCATCAATCGTGGAGTTTTAGTGCGGCATTTCAAAATACAACCATTACGAGTTCCTCAACAAAACATATACGACCATTGATCATACGAAGTTACGAAATAAAATGGGCGACACACAATCCTTGTTTTCAACGTATATAAATGTGACTACAAAATTTATTACATGTTTTAAAAATGTATGTTTTTTTTATCAACAATATCTGAATAAGTTTAAATTTTTCACATGCATAGACCAAAATATAAAACCGTTAAGCTCTTATTAGCGAAACTTAACATCTTTTAAAAAATATGGAAGTTGTGGTGATAAATAATCTAGAGAATCCCATACCTCACCCTCGTTTTGTCCTGCAGACTTCTCGTTATTTGCTTGAAACTTTTTTTCCTTTTCAAGTTCGTTTTCGTGGGCTTGGCAAAAACCCGATTTTCTTTTTAACTTATTAGTTAAGCCAACAAAACGCTTATGTTGTGGAAAACTTGACTTATGCCCATAAAAGCACTGCTCGTTTGATTCAAATTCATCTGCGTCACAAAAAGATTCAAAAACATGTGGGTCGGATTCGTCCCTTGGAGTGGTTGGTATAGGAACACCTGCAGCGCTGGCATCTTTCCATACACATGGACATAGCTGCGATAGTTTGTCGTTTGACCCATCAGTTGAGTCAAATAGCCGATCAGCACATACACATGTGGATGGGTCACAGCTACAATCGTCTAATTCAGCTTGACTTGTTGTTGCAACTGATTTATGCACAGCATTGATTAGTTGCGCTGCGTGTATAGACCTTCTTCCTATTGCGCTATTTTGCACTTTCTTCTTTGTAGAACTTTCAGCGAGATCTTTAATGACTTCCTTATCAACTAACACATAAAAATTTCCCGATGATGTTACTTTCAAAGTTCCATGATGTGCTTTTCCTTCTTCTTTGTCACCAAAATTTATAATTATTTCTCCTGAATCCAACTCCTTTATGGGTACAAGCTCTTCTGTGTTACTTGTTAAAGAATTAGTCTGTAAGTTGTTAAGTAAGGATTTTTTTGACTCCTCATTTAACAGAATAGCGTATTGGCCAGACGAAGTCTTTTTGAGAACAGTAGCAAGTTCTGCAGGTAATGGTAAGCACTCTTGACGCTTTTCCTTCACTTTTTCGAATGATTTTGTTTTAATACTTGTTTGGTTGTCGAGGTTTTTTGATTTTCTTAGATTTTCTCTGTGAAGTTCGCTACTTGAGGCAGGCAACTCGCTATTTATTTGTGCCGATGCGTGTGCTGATGAAGTTGAATGTATACTTAATTTCCGTTGAACCAATGACTCAAACTCAGGTCCATGAACTAGGACTTTAATATGTCCTGATGAAGTTTTAACTAGCAATGCATTTTTTTCCCCGAAATGACTCTTGTCTTCATTGTCCAATTCTAAGACATAATTTCCTGAATTTGTGGTATGTAAATCTACACTAACCTCGAGATTGTCACCAAGATATTCTTTTAAAATCTCTTCATAGCATGTTTCAAACTCTTTGTCTAATTCAACTAAGTAATTTTTTGATGATGTTGGTTTTAATACTGCTGGTACTTCTAACAGCTCATTTCTCATAACGGATAATTTTACTATGAAAATATCTTCATGTCCTTTTCGACGCTTTTCTTGAAATGATTGAGGTTTCAGTAAGATTCCTTCAGACGAAGTTTTTTTAAGAGTTGCATTGAAATTTTGATATTTATTATCAATTCTTACAAAATAAGTCCCTGAAACCGTCTTTGAAAGAAGCACTGGGCATTCTTCTTCATCGAAACGTCTTTCTTGTAAAGATGACATACCTCTAGCATAGATAGCTATAGTGCCTGATATAGTCTTTGTAATTACTGCAGGAAGTTTTAGGACTACTCCATTTTCCACTTGAATGTCTACTGTAACATTTGCGTTTCCTTGGATATATAATTGTTGCAATTCTGATCCATAGTTACAATTATCTACACTTCTAGACGCAGATAACTTCCAAGAACTAATTAGTAGCTCTTGAGGACTATCAACTTCTGTGATTATCCTGCAACTAACTGAACTTGAATTTGATTTATTACAAGAGCAAGCAAGTATTCCTTCTTTTTTATTCTGAATCATTAAACCTGTGTCACTCGTGAGTTTGCTACTATCTGAATCCGCAGTGGTTTTAGTACAGCTGCATTTTTGATCTTTATTTTTCTCATTTTTCATATATATTTCTGTAAGTATGGTGCCCGAAATGTGTTCCAAGTTATCTGTGGTCGCGGGTGCCGTTACGCCTTTTAGTGGTAAATTAGGGTCACTGTGAGTAGTGCCCGAACTACCCTTCAAAAGTAAGTCTTTGTCAGTCATGAGTAGTTGTGGTACTTCGGTGTCCGCATCAATTAGACACTCTGACCTTTTAGGGCTCGATGGCATTTTGTCAATTTTAGATAAACCTGCATTTGGTATTTTTTTCAATAATTTATATTTCAGAATTCTGATCATATTCTTATGTATATTTAGTAGTTTTGTTCCAGATAGTGTTCGCCTAACTGTCACCCTGTGAGTGATATCATTTACATTTTCTTTCTTATCAAAATCAACTAATACATGTCCAGAGCTAGATGTTTTAATAGACATAAATAAATAAGGATCAGTTATACTTTCCTCTCCTATTATTTTGAGTGTCTGTTCGTCTAACTCGATAGCTAACTTTCCGGATGGTGTTTGAGTTAATTCAGTAAATTGAGGATTTGACTGACCATTTCTATTTTTAAAATTTATCTGAAACTGTGCCTTTGTGTCGTTTTGTTTAAGGTTATTTTTGTTCAATTCGTCGAGTATTTTTTCTTGTTGGTCATCATTAAACAAGATAGCTCTTTGAAGACTAGAAATTGGCTTTAAACTGGCTTTTGCTGGTGCAGCGTCTAAAGGGGACAATTTAAGTTGAATATTTTCGTTTGTTGTTTTCTGAAATTCGGCCCCCATGCCTTCATTGAAATTGTCCTTCATATCTCCTTTAATTTTTTTTGTAGCTGGAATTCAAATATTGTTAATTAATGTAAATGAATAAAACATAAAGACATTCCAAAAGCATGTTTGAAATTACATGGGAGTACAAAACAAATAAAAGTTGAAACTCAAATTTACAGTTATTTGACAAAAATCTCGTTTTCATGAGCGTTTCTCGGTATATGAGATCCAAGAATTTCGATACGATA
This sequence comes from Polymixis flavicincta, assembly GCA_949987655.1. Taxonomy (NCBI): domain Eukaryota; kingdom Metazoa; phylum Arthropoda; class Insecta; order Lepidoptera; family Noctuidae; genus Polymixis; species Polymixis flavicincta. Next base: position 20,902,637 of record OX465182.1, read on the forward strand.
GCCATAGGCGAAAATCTCCAGATAACTTGCACCAACATTGACCCCTCTTGATAGCCGAGAGATTCTTCTCGCGTTACCGAGGCTTAGAAAGTCAAGAATATACCCAATGACGTACCATCTAATAAAAAATAGCAAATAAATAGCACCTCAGAAGTCAGAAAGAGTGAATAAGCCTGTTTAAAAGCGTAATATTTTTTTAAGTATTTCGGTTGTTCAAAATAATATTTTTCACTATATCTTAATTTCGATGAAACCATCAACATAGTTACAAGAACCCCTTTTCATGCTTTCAGTTATTTCTATTACACTCGTAGGTGTACGTAGTAATTGGAGAAAAATGTTCTGTCTTCCCAATATACGTAATTAGATGAACAGCACAGTACCGACTTACTTTTTTTTTGTCCGTCGTAATTAAACTTATAAATACTTCATGGTAACCACAGACCAAAAAGAAAAAGGATAGACAAAACCTTGCTGAATTGATTTGAATTTGAAGCAGGGGTGTGCACATAACATCTATAGGGCGGATCAGAATGCAAGCGGGTGCGGGTGATTGCGCGGGCGCATCTCGTTTAACTTAGACCCGCTCGAGCACTTTGAATTCAAGTGGCACATTTTATTTTTTATTTAGCCTATGAGGAGAAGAGTGAAAGAAACACTATCTTTCCACTTTGTCATAAGTTGCTTTTGTATTTATTATTTAAATTACATTATAATTATCTATATTTTAGTGATATTTATTTTAGTAGTATGTATGTATGTATATTCTTATGTGAAATTTGTATTTATAAATTAGACTATAATTTGTACTATGATGTTTTCCCTTCTACTATTGTTACGCGAGTTGTCTACATCTCTGTTATCTTCTCTCCTATCGCAAGTGTGCTGGAAGAGATTTCTGTAGAAATAAGCATTACCTCTGTACGTATTTTTCTGTTCCTTTATTCTTGTCTGTTTATATGTGTGTGCATAATGGTTAGTTAAATACATTTTAAAAAATGAGGTAACCTGTGAAGTTGCTTGCAATCTTGACAAATTAAGGCCTCCACAGCCAGCGCACAAGAAGCGCGCGGCTCGGCGCTCACGTACAATTAAACCAGATGCGCCCGCCCAAGCAAACACACCCTTCTGCACTCTTATTTTTTTACAACTAATATAAAACTTTATTTCGGGTCGCATAGACCCATCGAAACCTTAACCTAATGCAGATTTATATACATATAGATTCATAGATTCTTAATACAGGTTCATTTTTGTTTTGTACCATTCAACCAGAAATTTTGGCTAGGGTAAGGAGCATTTATAAGGATCTTAGTAGGTGGCGTTCTGTAGTTTCTGCCTACAATAATGAAAAAGGTGTGAGTTTATGTATGTATGTTTTTAAGACTCTGAAAAACGTAACCAACCTTTGTGCCATCAAGATAGTCTACTATTCTTTGTGTCAGTCGCTTATTGACAACTGCATCATCATTTCTGAAGGTGCTGCTTAAACAACCACTTGATAGAGGCGGAAAAAGCTCAACGTGCTAAACTTAAGGTTCCTGCGGGTCTTCCTTTCTGATTTCCTATAGTCGACTTATTAAAAAGTTGAGATATAAAACAAACTTTCACTTCGCATACAGTCCTCAAAAAGCATTCGTAACTATTTTATGAGTCGTACGGTCGTTGAAAAACTAAACGAAGAAAGGTTATTGTGTGCAGTTTTACATTTTTCCGTGTAAGTCTATCCCACAAGTTCTTCTGTTACCTAAGTAATCCACTTTTATAATTTTATCAGCAAGAGTCAAAATATTTATCCACTACACAAACCCAGTAGTAAGTAAAAAGTAACTGAATTCTTGAAAACTCTTTCCAATGAGGACATCGAAAACCTGCCTGTTTGTTTGTATGACACCACCAACCTCATTCAGGCACCAGCTCTCACAATGTGAATTATAATAGTTAAAAACTGTTAAGTGCTACAAAACCAGTGTGAGGGAGTTATGAGAGGAAATAAATAAACTTATTTTTACTTTGTCAATTAATACAACCCGATTAAAAAGTTTTATCTATCTTTTTTTCTTGGTCCGAGTTGGTAACCCAGAACAATCGCATGCTGATTTCTGTTGTCTCGATGAACACATAACACCACGACGGTCAGCCACAGGAACCTGAGGCAGAATTACGGAACATTCAGTATTTTATTGTTACCCCAATATGGTGGCCAGTTTTCTAAAACTATCGAGAAATGAAACCACCACGTATTGTTTTTTTTTTTTTTCATTTCTGACGGAAAGATACATTTCAAATTAATGACACGTACGTCCATACTTAATATAATATGATGTTTGTAACAGTGTTGGTTAGATAGATACTACTTTTAACATAAAGAAAATATTCTATGTATGTTGTCGTGAAACTTACTTCGTTTTTAGATGAGACTCTATTGTATCTTTCCCGATCATTCGGTGTCAATATTGACTCCTGTCATCTAAAACTACAAATGTCGTCAAACGACGATGAATCTCTAGTTGCTCTAAACTATTGTACTCCCACGCAACTTTCAAACCGTTAAATTACTATTTCACTGACCTTTAAGACATGATTTTACCGCATTGCTTCCACTAATGCATGTAGCCTGAACATAGAAATTTAACTATTATTTTACCTTTTACCTTAGTAAATAAATATTATATTAAAATTTTCTTGTGTTTTATAAATAAATAGCTATGTATATATGATATTATGCAATACTTCTGTTAAAATATGTAAACAAAATCAATTACTGGTCAAGAATCAATGTTGCTGCTACAATCATCATATTAAAAAAGTCATGCAATCGTATATAATACATGGTGGTTTTATCGTCTTACTGGTAGCAACTGATGAGGATGACTTCAAATTAGCCCCTATAAAGCTTGGGTTTCCTAGGAAAGCGGTTCTATCATATTAAAACAGCCGACATTAAAATTTATCATGTTCACCAGTATTAGACATTATGATGTTGGATCAAAAGACCTTCGTTATGTGCCCGTTCACCGCTTTCTTACGAAACCAAAGCTTAAGCCGTAAGACAGCCGCAGTTACAGTTTATTTGTGATGCTTTTGGGTGAGCTCCACTATTAACTTCATCAGTCGCTTAACATCGGTCTTGTGGAACGCAGCATCCAGGATGATAACCATGGAAATATAGATAGATGTGATTTTTACTTGCTACTACTAATTCTCCACCATCAACGCAGCTGTTTCACGGCTCATATCGACAGATTCGAAAGTGCGACCACACCAGTCGATAACTATGTCGGCCATTCTATCGAAAACGTTGATCACTTAGAACTTTGTCGCATGAAACTCGTTACTTGGCAATTAATGTACCTAATATGTCACATTTTTGTCGTAGCCTTAAGCATCGTATAAAATAACAAGGTTCTAAATATGGTTAAGCGTTGAGCAGAATTTATGGATACATGTAATATGTTTGACAATAGAACGTATGGAAATTTATGCAATTACCACACGTAGTACTCAGAAATAGAGTATAGCGCGATGAGAATAGAGTGGTCATTTCTGTCCGGCGGACAAAGTCTGCTCAGCGCTTTAAGGTTTTCATAAGTTGACCGTACTACAAAGCAGTAAACACTCACCTTCTGGCATGGACTCGTTGGCGCGGGGGCCACGACAGGCGGCGCGGGCGGCGGCGTGGGCGGCGCGGGGCGCAGCGCGGGCGGCGAGGGCGGCGCGCTGCGCACGTCGGCCAGTGCCTCGGGGCCCAGCACGCACTGCGCGGCGCGCATGTTGGCGCCGAAGGGGCACGTGCGGGCCGCGCACGGCTCGCGCTTCCACTCCACCGCGCCCGGCAGGCCCAGCATGCCGCAGTCCACCCCGCACGCTGCTGTTTCCGCTTTAGGACAAATCTTCACACTCGATTCCTAAAAGAAAAGTCAAAACAAAAAAAAAAACAAGTTAGCACACAAAAGAGAGTGAAGACAGCAGTGGTTGCCCAGTGATAACGGCCACGACTTACGAATTGTAGGTCATGCGTTCGAACCCAACCGCGCCAGGATGCTTTGTGTAAATTATTTCATCACCACTGCTCTCAAACGGTGAAGGAAAACATCGTGAGGAAATCGGCATGTCCTAGAACCAAAAATTCGAACACATGTGACATCTATCAACCCGCACTGGACCCGCGTGGTGGATTACGGCCTAGGGAGTAGGCCGTAATCCACCACGCGGGTCCAGTGCGGGTGCTCATGGAGAGAAGGCCTGTATCCCAGCAGTGGGAACGTGCTGTATTTTATAGTTTACACACAAAAAGTTTCACGTGTCTAAAGTTTAAAGATAAGTTTTCACCAAATAACTCTGCTTTTGCTATGAAATGGTGCTTGGAATTGTGGCTTTCGAGTTTAAGATTGCCAAAATTAATATTCAAAAAAGACGGACAATATAAACAAATTATAATTACACGGTCTAATGACAAACAAGCGATCTCGGTTTTGAGTCCCAGGGAACTTATCAACTAATTACTGCTGATCATGTAAAATTTTGTTAGTGTTAAAATGATTAAGCACTTGGTTGAGCATTACCTTTCCGCATACCTTGCAGAATACCGGTAGCATGGAATGAATATATAAATCACTTACCACCACCTCTTCGGTGTCAACAGGTCCACACGTTCCGGGATGAGTAGGCGGCTTTGGGGCCTTTTTAAAACAGGGACAGCCTCTAGGTCCTAAAGGACAGTTGCATTCATTGCTTGATTGCCAGTAGTTACACGGTGGCTGGGGAGGTAACATACACTTTTATAAGTTAAGCTCGGCTTAGACCAAACGAGCGAAAGCACATTCTATCCCACTCTACCTACTCGTAATTTTATGTATACGGGGCAATCTTTCGTTGGTCTCGTTCCTGTTCTATGTTCGTTAGGTCTAAATCCACCCTCATGCAAAATGACAAGCTGTAAAGATTTTGTACCATGTGCGGTACAAACATAAGGTGATTGTTACCTTAACTTGCCCTGCACCTAAACTGCCCACCAAACTGTTATGATATGAGCCTGACTGGTTTGACCACCTCCGAATAAAAATCGGTAAATTAAATACGTAAAAAAAAAACACTTTGTTTATACTTGGTGGATGCGTCTAACCTGAGACTTTGAAGCAGTAATTAATTTGGAAGAATAGCAAAAATTTAGAACGAAGGAAAATACTAACCAAATTCAAGAATATAGATACGAAAATGTCAGTTCAATTCAAAGCTAAGAATAATTAAGAATTTCAGAGTACTCGTAAAGCATATTAATAACATGTAATCGGCAAAATAACAATACCTTCCTAGCAGCAGTACCCTTGTCTTCTTTGACTGGACTGGTCACAGAAACGTCTCTGAGACAAAGCATCAGCTTGTTATAAGTGTCTGGATCCATCTAGGTACACATATTATTACTTTAGAAAATGAAGTCATAGTCATGCCAAAAAAAAGATAGAAAAAGGGAATAAATCTAAACAAGAAGACCAAGTAAATGTTGATAAAAAAAATTGGTAACGTATTCTTGGATAGATAAAAGATTTTTTGGGTACGTCAAACAAAACACGGCTGCATCCGAGGTATGAATAGAAAGGCACATTTTTGTTAATCCCAGTGCAGCTATGTTTCACTAGATCAGTCATCGATGATTTCAACTACCTATTCAGGTCGATTCAAAGAGTCAAAGATCGACGATCGTTTTGAAGAGATCAAAAAAAGAGCGCAATCTTGTAAAATTCTTATGATTGATTGTTTTTTTTTTACGGAATTTGAGAACTTTTAACGTGAAGGAATACGTGATGATGACTTCATGCCTTAAAGCAGAATATACAAGGACTATACTACTATAATACCTACATTATTGGCAAATAACTATTACTATTATATTCTACGCAATTAGGGTCCTGGCTCAATTACTTTTCTATTGTAAACAGAATGGAATCGCAAATTATCGACAAAGCGAATTCCATCACATGAAATACTTTTTTACAAGTAACACTTACCTCGCACCTTGTCTTCACCGCTCCACCGACTATCGTTAAATTCAAATTCTGTTTCACTGTACTCAAAACAAACTCTTGCAAAATTCTCCTAGTTGCCTCATCAAGTTTCCCATTCCTACTTCTCTTCAAGCAGTCAAATATACAGTCAGCCATCTCTTTACCGGGACAAGTCTTTACTTGTTTTTCCAGAACAGTGTACATATTTTCAAAGACATTGTCTAAGAATTTCTCCTTGACGCGCGTGCAAACACATTCTTTGGTATAATCAGTATAACAGTGGTCGCCGTCTTTCAGACAGTCCCGTTCAATTAAACATCTTGGACAATCGATGCAGCAACCCATTACATCGCCACTGTCAGTACCTTTATTGCATTTAACGCATCTAGCTGAAAACCCAGTTATTTCTTTGTCGATCCTTTTTGTTTCTTCAGCAATATTGTTTTCTCTTTTCGCACATCTTTCTGCACAAGTGTCATATGTATTTTTAAGAAGTTCAATCTCTTGTATTAACGCCTCTTTCTAAAATGTTATATTATTATTGTGTTTACGTAAATCTTAAATAGTAAATATATTCACATAAAAAATGTGCTTTTTAAATTTATAAAATAAGTTGTAACGATAGTGAGGTCACTGTTTTGAAATCACAAAGTTGACGTAGATACAATCGACGCTAGAAAAGAAGTAAGTTATTTAAAAAATGTTGTTTAAGTGTACAGTCGAAGACCCATGCCCCGAGACCACCCTGCCTCACTACTACTTGCTACTTACGTATCTCGGGTCACCAACTAGAGTACTAGATTAGAACCTATAAATATAAAGTGGAAAATAATTTGTTGTTAAAAACAGAATCCGACATGAGCTCTCAACGTGTGTCTCCTTACCTCTGCCTGAAGATCTTCATTCTCAAGTTTCTTCTGTAACAGACTCCTGCAATTCTTCTGTAATTCTTCTCTTGCTTCTTTAACAAAGTTGCTACCTTCGTTTTCTTTATCATTCTTACATTGGCACTCATAGCCAATCTTGCTTTGAATTTTTTCCATTTCTTCTGCTATTTTTGCCATTCGTGCCTTGAAGTAACACGTATTTTAGTTTTAATTGACTGTTGTACAAGAAATACCAAATATAAAGCTTAATGTGTGGTCTATATGCACGGCGAATATGGATTCACATATGGCGCTGCGTTTTCATTCCTTTTTTTATTCATAGTATTTTTTCTGGGGAAGTCTTATGTAATTTTGTCCTTCAAAAAGTGCTGACTTGATATTACTTTTGATTTTTTTACCGAGAGAAAACCCGTGTCCCAGCAGTGGGAACAGTAGGTATGGGCTAATTATTCTACAGTACCGTATTAACATGAAAAGCACCGCTATAGTGAGAAGGTACCCAAAGTAAATATTAACTCAACGTTTTATATTTAACACTAGCTTTTGCTAGCGGCTTCGCCCGCGCGGAACTTTAATCACCTATTTAACTCCCTTAAGGGTTGAATTTCGAAAAATCCTTCCGTATTCCTTAATTCCTTGTCTACATTATATAGGGAACCTCTGTGCAAAATTTCAGATTTCTAGGTCAGTCAGTCAGGACTTTACTTTTAATTATTTAGATAGATATCATTTTATCCTGTGCCATCCAAGAACCTCTGTTTTATAGTTTAAAATTTTACGAAACATTAAATGGAGTAAAATACTTAATCTTAAATGACACTTCTCCTTGACAGCGATGCGGACGAATTTCTTCATGCCCTGTGATTCTTTTCTCTCTATTTTTGACATGCACATACTATCTATTAATATTACTTTTAATTGAAAAAAAAAAACAAACAGTTCAAATATAGTTAGATACTTAGCAGTTTAAGTTATATTATATTTAAATTACTTATTAGGTAATAGGCTAGATTGTAATGTGAATAAAGTATCATCTATTGTGATACTTTATAAAGGAAAAAAAAAAAAGTTCATATATTAACACAAGACGTGGGAATTGCACATGACTTTCGTCTTGTCCAAATTCATGCCGAGGCCAACCCGCCGAGAAGCTCCGCTTAGGCTGTGCAGCATCTGGTCTAACTGTTCCAGTGTCTCTGCCATTATGACGATGTCATCGGCAAACCGAAGGTGCGAGATGTATTCGCCGTTAATATTGATACCCTGTCCAGTCCAGTCCAACGTCTTAAAGATATCCTCCAACGCGTTGGTGAACAGTTTCGGGGATATAACATCCCCCTGTCGCACCCCTCTGAGGAGTTGGATGGGACTTGTTTCCTTATCCTGGATCTGGACAGTCATCGTAGCAGCGTCATACAAACATCTCAACACCTCGATATAGCGCCAGTCAATTCGACATCGTTGCAGAGAGGCCAGAACTGCCCATATTTCGATGGAGTCGAAGGCTTTCTCGTAGTCCACAAATGCCATACACAGCGGTTGGTTGTACTCCTCAGTCTTCTGTACAATTTGCCGAACAGTATGGATGTGGTCTACGGTACTGAAGCCTTTTCGAAATCCGGCTTGTTCTGGCGGCTGGAACTCGTCAAGTCTTCTGGCGAGACGATTCGTGACGACCCTCGAGAACAGCTTGTAGACGTGGCTCAGAAGTGAGATGGGTCTGTAGTTCTTCAGCAAGGTTTTGTCACCTTTTTTGAAGAACAGAACCACCGCACCTCTGCTCCACGCCTCGGGCGTTGTACCCTCTTGGATGACGGAATTGAAGAGACTCGCTAGCTCTCTTAGGACTAGAGCCCCGCCCGCTTTAAGGAGCTCTGTCGTTATTCCGTCATCACCCGGTCCAATCCACATCGAAGGGTCGCTTCTCGAAGTTGTGAAGGAGTATGTTTACCTAGGACAAGTCATCCAGCTCGGTAGACACAACTTTGAGAAGGAAGCCGACAGGAGGATCCGGTTGGGTTGGGCAGCGTTTGGGAAACTACGTCAAGTCTTTTCGTCGCCTATTCCGCAATGCTTGAAGACTAAGGTCTTCAACCAGTGCGTCCTGCCCGTGATGACATACGGCGCCGAAACGTGGACACTGACAGTCGGGCTGGTCCACAAATTTAAGGTCGCTCAGCGCGCTATGGAGCGGGCTATGCTCGGAGTTTCTTTGAAGGATAAAATCAGGAACGAAATTATCCGGAAAAGAACCGGAGTTACCGACATAGCTTATAGAGTGAGCAAGCTGAAGTGGCAGTGGGCTGGCCATGTTTGTCGAAGGACCGATGGACGGTGGAGCAGACGAGTCCTGGAGTGGAGACCGCGTCTTGGCAAACGTAGTGTGGGACGCCCCCCAGCTAGATGGACCGACGACCTTAAAAAGGTGGCTGGGACAGACTGGATGCGGAAGGCGGAGGATAGAGTATTGTGGCGCAGCTTGGGAGAGGCCTATGTCCAGCAGTGGACTGCGATAGGCTGAGTTGATATTAACACATCATTAGGTACACAATATTCTGCCTAAACAGGACATGTCCTACTATTTTAATAGTAAGACATGTCTTACTATTAAAATCTTAAACTAAAATCTGTCGGTAGCTATGAATATTGTTAAACTTACATCGGAAGCTTTTTTCTTCGATGTATATGAATTCCTCGCGGCGTTCAGGTCCTTCGCGTTACTCGCGATTCTTCTCGCAAACCCTTCAATTTCCAGTTCCATAACCTTAATATCGTTCTCCTTTTGAATTTTTTTCTCGTTAATATCTTGGCTGCGTTTGTTAATATTTTTTATGTCAAATTCTAGATCTTTCTTGTTCTTCCGCCACTTGTTTACACTTGCTTCTACTTCTTTTAGCTATAATAAAATTGCCGATTAGGTGCCTACCAACGCTAATATAATTTTATAGAGTGGCAAATCAAAGCCTTTATTGAAATGTATATTAACACTGAGCACACTTTTTCGACACGCCGTATAAGTTTCAGTTACAGCAATTACTGAAAGGAATGAAGAACAAATTGAAAGCGTACTTAGGTTTATTTTCAAATATGTGGTACATGTACCGAACCCAAGGAAATTTGACAAAAAAAGCAGGAGCAAGCATATTTGGTTTTAAGTGACAAAAAAAATTCTAAGTCTAGAATAATATGCTGAATTCAGGGTTACAGTTTGCGCACTGGTTAAAAAATTTCCCTGTTTATCGATAAGGAAGAAATGTATGTGTAGGGATTAATCAGGTATCTTAAACACCATGACATTTTAGTCGTCTTACAAAGGTGGTCCATCCAATGTATCCGAAATAAATTACCTCTAGGCGCGATTAAATAATTGTTACAATTGCTAATGATATTTGGCGCAAAGAAAAATAAATAATGCTTTAGAAATAAGAAACATCCTGTTAGTAATGTTTATGTATCAAATGGCGCGAGTCAAGCAGGGCCTAGAGACAAAATACATTTCTGTTAGCGTTGACGCCAAACGCTAAGCCAAAATGTATGGGAATGACATTACCTGCGGAAAGAAGACGACGTAACCTTTCCGCAGGTAATGTCATTCCCATACATTTTGGCGTAGCGTTTGGCGTGAACGGTAACAGAAATGTATTTTGTCTAGGCCTGCAGATCATTCCCTCTCCACTACACTATATTCCATCTACATAACAGGGTGTTTCAAACTACGTCATGCGTCTTAATGAATGATATTTTCACTATTTTATCTTTTTTATGAATGACTAGTCATTGGATACATGAAGTGGGCTACCGTTGTAAGACGATTAAAATGCCATTTTACCTCTTGTTGTAACTTTTGATATCTTTCTTGGGACGCGGCTATTTTCTTCTTATACGTCTCTTCCATACAAGTCCACATACAGTCAGCCTGCTTCATCAGTACAACCCCGTTCTTCTCCTTTTCTTCCAAAATGTTGATCTGTTCTGTTAGATCTTTCTGAGCTGATACGAGCTCAGTCACTCTGTCGCTGCATTTCTTTTCGATTGAAGCCGCCTTTCGACAAATTATTAAAAACGCTCAAAAACATGATTCGATTTAACAAATTAAGGAATAAACGTGCCATTTAAAATAAATATAATAAAACTGAGGAATGAGCTAAACTTCTGAGTTTTTTTGGGGCTTAGCTCACGCCTCAGTCATAAAAGTGGCCTCAGTTGCAGTGGCTAAGTAGGGTGCTCGTAAATTACGGGTTAGAAAACTTTATCTACTTAGCACACTTCATATAGGTACTAGTGTGTGTGGTGTCTCAAACAGGTACCTTTAAACACAAGTAACACCCAATATCGCGAAGCAGCTAAAAAAATGGAAAAATATAAACCGTTGTGATGTTTCAAGTGAAATAATTAAGGCTGGTTTTGATACCATTTAATAGGTTACATAAAAAAAAGGAAAACTAAAAGTTAAAACGATTTACCGCTTTTTATTTCAATTGTTTTTCTGTCCCTCAAAATAAGTAAATCTAACGAAGTGTTCCGATACATTTTGAAGTTTTATTACAAAAAAAAGTTTTTTTTTTTTTAAGTTAAACGGTTTTAGCTAAAAACTAAAAAAAAAATCGGTAAAATAAAATCGTGGGGTAACACGTGGCGTAACCTGATTACCTAAATATGTTTCACGCGCCCCACGATTTAATTTAACGAAATTATTTTTTAGCTTTTACTTATAACCGTTTAATTTATTTTTATTAAAAAGTATTGTTTTCAAAACTAAAGGTGTGTACCAAATATCTGATCAATCTGCCAACAGGAAGGGGGTAAAATTTCAAGTAGGTACTAAATTTGACCCAAACAGGCCAAGCTAAATAAAACCTTTTATAAAAGGTGAATAGGAAGCACAAGCCGCGAACAAAATATTTAACGTTTTTTATGCACTTAACAGTGTCAGTAAAATTAGAACAAAGTTGGTTTAAGGGTTTTGCAGTCCGAAATTTTGACGTCATTGCTGCTCACTCTGGTCGCCCTGTTACGGATAAAGTCGATGCCACTTTTGAAAAAGTGGAGCAAGATTACCTAGTTGTTACGAAATAGTTCAAGAGTTAGGGGGTTGTGTACCATACAACAGTTTTGTTATGTCCCATAACCCATCCCATACGAGCATGTGATGCGGAGGAATGAAGAAAATGTCGTGAGGAAAGTTTTGAGTATGAATGTGGACGGCATTAGGACAAGGGGGAGATAAAAGAAACGATGGATACTGTGTGAAAATGATATCCTTATGCTAGAAAAAGCGAAACTTGAGATGAAGACTGGCTGAGAAATATGCAAGAAGACATGCTGTGCTGACCTCAAATAAGTTAGAGTTAAGGCAATGGAGTATGACGATGGAGCAATAGGAATAAAAACTACACTAACCTGTTTAAGGTTGCCTAAAACTTTACGCAGTGGCACGTCCTTTTCTATTTTACCGGAAGTCGCACCACAGTCATGCCTTTTAAAACGCCTTGCCGCTGAATCTTTGGTACCAGATACGCACAAGCTAAAATATAATGAAACATGAATAATGTTCTAGGATAAAGATAATTTATTAGCCATTACATGCAGAATGTTAAAATAATCATTGCGCCCTTAGAATTGGCCCTTGTTTTGTTTGTGGGGGGAACCAATATAACCACTTTACGCCATAGACTAGGGAGTCTGGGAGTTTCCCCGATTTTCACAATCAATCCTGCTGGTCCTCGGGGTCGTGACAATTAGTCAACTGTCGAGAGCTTGAATAATTTACTTGTCTTACTAACTTAAAAAAATGTACTTACTTGAGCCACGGAGACCCCAATGGGCACATACAAAAAAATAATATAGACAGATGTGGAGAAGAGACTGCCGAATGAATTGAAAACTTAAAACTATAAAATAACGTTTTTCTTTTTTAATTTCTTCAAAAACTTAAATGTCATTACTTGTCTTTTTTTTCATTTACCTTTTTTTATTTGCATTTATATGAAATACAAGCTTATAGACCTAAAATAATATTAATAATATGTAAACGAACATTAGTCTGTTATTACATCTACCTGCATTCCGAGCATCAACAATCTCAACACATCATACCTACCTACTCATAGCTAAACGTTCCGGTGACGCGAACCCATAAGATTAAGTAACGGCGAGGTTTTTGCAGAATACACCGCCTGAAGTAAAAACTGTTCCTGGTCGCATGTCGACCAATTTAATATAGCCTATTTCACCATACATAATCTGATAGGCCCACGAGCCATTATTTCACCAAATTCATTGAAATGAAAAACAATTACTGTTTAATTTTTTTTCCGCTGCCACCGCTGCTGACGCTGACACCGCCGCCACTGCTGGTGCTGGCGGCGCCGCCGTTTGTAGACGGTTTACAGCACGGTTCCTTCTCCAAATTGTCTGTGTTGCACTTGCCAGTACAAGTTTCTATGCACATTCGTTGCTGGACAGCTTGCTAATAAAAAATATACGTACTGACTTGAGAAACTACTCCTATTTGAAATAAAAATACGTTATGTTCAAGCCTAAGGTACTTACCTTCTAGGTTGTGAAACTGACATGGTTTAAGATTGTAAATTTATAAAGCTGGTCGACCCTAATTTTCATAAAATACACCTGGAATCTACTGTATAGCCAGAAGCCCAAAGCTGCGACCCGAGGCAACTTAAAAGCGCGATGCAATACGATGACCAGAATAGATTAAAATTCCACGCCACCTATTTCACGTAGGTAGTTACAGCAGTATGCAAAGAAAGTCGAAAACACTTTTGCTTTTAGTACCACAATTATTACGCCACATTATAAAAATCGGAAGACTCTATTAAATGCTGAAAAGGATTGAATCAAACATTTGCTGACAGCACATGAAATCGATTTTTCTTGCGTGGATAGGTACATACATACTCACGTGAAAACATGGTCATGAATGTGTCTCCGTAGTAGATACTGATCGAAAAAATCTACGAACCGTTAAATTGAAATCTGGATCAGCTTCCAGAATATTCCAGAAGTCACACATTAACTTAATGCCAACTTCGCTTTCCTCGGCGTTGTGTTCCGCACAAGGTGGGACGATAGCCGAGGATGAGCATTCGCCGCCCGTGCCGCCGCAGCCACCGGGTCCCCCCATGCATGCTGGCATGGCGGTGGTTATATCCTCAATCAAGTCGTTCAAAGCTTTGTAGCGACGGTTCAGACAATCTGGTATCTCACGCATCTTGAGTAATTTGTGATGTCCTAAAATTAAACAAGAGCATTTTACTACTCGGCTGCGTCCGTGTAGTTCGCGAGGTCCCTTAGGGTGAAGGTACGCACGGGCGATTTTTAACACGACGATTTATTGTCTTTCAATGGATTTTCAACACTCAGAATTGGGCGAAGCATTGAGAATCCAACAAAGTAATCCAAGCCGGTTAAAACCACATTGTTGAATTTTCAACTCTGCTATATCGGGTCACCCCAATTGCAAAAAATTCACTGGCTAAATGGAACTTAAATCAGTGTTTTACGTCAATAATAGTGAGACCTCACTTTGCTGCCGTGGTCTTTATTATAAAAGGCTACACTAGAGGCGTCTCCTCGTGCATTTACGCAACGTTACAGCGTTTACTAATTTATTAACTGTATCATGGAAATTAGCAGCGACGCTGCTTCATATGAAACGTTTTCTGAAGATGGCTTCTAGGTATTTATTTTCATTTGTAGACTTTTGCGGCTGAGCTATAATTTTATTGCCAAGTTTTCTATAGGTGTTTAAAAAGATACTACTTATTTAATAGGTATACGTTTTAGTTTTAACTAAATGTCTTGTTTCCTCTTGATCATGGACGCTCTGACGTCGGAAATGCTGTTTGCCGATCACATTGTTCTTTTCAGTGAATACCTAGTTGTGTGGAAATCGGTTGTCATGGTATGGGCATGTGACACGGAGGAATGAGGAAAATGTGGTGAGGAAAGTTTTGAGTATGAATGTCGAGGACTTTAAGAAAGAGTAAGGGGAGATCAAAGAAACGATGGATGGAATGTGTGAATGATGATATGGTTAGAAAGGGATTGAATACCGAGATGACGACTAATACAGAAGTGTGGAAGAAAAAGATATTTTGCGCCGATAACAAATAAATTAGGACAAAGGCAGGAGAATTAATAATGAAGAGTTGGACATTTGACCCACTTAAAAAATAAATAATCTTTGTACCGGTACGTGAAGCAAAAGCTTTGTACCCCTTATTACGTAAAGTACACGGACGGAGGAGTGTGAAATTTGGCACAGTTAAAGTTTAATGGAGAAGAAGAGCAGAATGCAATATTTTTTTAATGAATTTTGGTTGAATTTATACCACTGGGCGACCACTATAGTAATAATAATAACCCTGCCGTATGGATCCCCCACCCGATCTCTACGTTGACGTCGTGGCCGGGCTTGTGTGCTCCTGAACTACGGGTCTAGGTCGGTTTTTTTTTTGAGGTTGGGAAATCATCAAATTACTTCCCCGTCCCGCTCTGGGTGGAGCAGGAGGACATGTCAGACTTTCACTGACTAAAACCCACCCGTGTTCCCTCAGTTGCCTGTGTACCAGGGGCGACAGTATCTCTTTCGAACAACCCGCACTCCTGGCAGGCATCGGCCCTTGCGAACCCCATGAGTTGGTGCTGACATCTCTTTGAGGCGCGCGTGGAACACAACGCACCATCGACCCGGCGTGGTCCTTACCGGACAGCGAGCTACCTATTACTTGCCGTCCGCAAAACCGCGCCTACGGTGGCCAGGAATCAGCCTGGGATTCCCGACGCCCAGGACATCTCCTGCGGCAGCTAGGGCCGTGAGGGCGCATAAACTGCCTCTCCATCATGTGCGCCGCTCCCTCTTCGCGAGCATTACTGCTAGAGTTTACTTTACCGACACAGGTCTAGGGTGAGGAACCAGATCAAAAGAGATTTAGAAACCCGCAGGGCAGCATGTGACGAGCTGTTGGGCAGTAATGACGCCACAGACTTTATCTCCGGGCGAAGTCTTGTTCGTCATCTCCGGCTTGCCTTTTTGACCAGCCAGAATGAACACTGACGAGGACTAGAGCTCCCACCATTATTCTTGCCTTGATTGGCTGACTTTTTTTTTTTTTTTGTGTGGGAAATCATCAAATAACTTCTCCCGCTCTGGGTGGAGCAGGAGGGCGTGTCAGACTTCTACTGACTAAAACCCACCCGTGTTCCTTCAGTAGCCCGTATGCCAGGGGCTGTGTTATCTCTTTCAAACAAACCCGCACCCCTGACAGGCATCGGCCCTTGCGGGCCCCATCATTTTTTGTGCTGACATCTCTTTGAGGCACGCGTGGAACACAACGCGCCGACGACTTGGGCTTGGTCCTTACCGGACAGCGAGCTACCCATTACTCGCCATCCGCAAGCCCATGCCTACGGTGGCCGGAAATCGGCCTGGGATTCCCGACGCCCAGGGCGTCTCCGTATCCTGCGGCGGCTGGGGTCGCGAGGGCGCATATGCCGCCTCTCCCTCACGTGCGCCGCCTCCCTCTTCGCGAGCATTACTGCTTCGCTGAAGGAGGTGACGGCTCCCCATGCCCTCTCGCTCCGTACCATGGCCTGGACCAGGGCCGGACGCGAGAGATCGCCGCCACCGATCGCCTCCACGAGGACACGGCGGTGCTCCGCCCAAGCCGGGCAGACCGCCACCGTGTGCTCCACCGTGTCCTCAGGGCGATCTTCGCAGTGGAAACACCCGGTCGTTTCCTCCCGCCCTATCCGAAACAGGAACCTCCCGAAACAGCCGTGTCCGGTGAGGACCTGCGTCAGGCGGAAGGTGAGGACGCCATGCCGCCTCTCAAGCCACTCCTCAAAGTGGGGACTTACCGCCGCAATCGTGGCGTGCCCATTGATTGGCTGGCTTGAGTGAAGATTTGCAAAAGTAAACGTAAAGCAAGCAAGTAAGTGCTCGGAGGAAGGAAGTATTCCAGTAAGTGCTGGTAGGGATTTTGACCATCTTCCGGGCTCCAGGATTGTTCTGATAGCCGTGGAATATCTCTCCATTCCTCAAGCAACTCCGGACGTGTTGCCCCCTTGTCGTTATTATGGCCCCGAGAAATGCAAAAATTCAAAATGTGCTTCTTTCGCCGTCCCTAAGTATTGTAACAAACATAGTTATCTACGACTTGCCTACCTACACACCAAACACCTCGGAAGTTTGTGCAGTTGCAAGTTTAATTAGTCAATAGATAGTAATCATTTATTAGATAATACTTAAATGGCCTTTGTAAAAACTGAAGATTGACTGCCATAGTAGAAGTATTTGTGACACCAGGAGACGAGTAGGTACCGCGAAATAGTGTTGGAAAACGGGGTGAATAGAGACTGCAGGGGTGAATCGAAACGAAACTTTAAAGTGGATTTTAATGTTGAAAATAAATAGTATGTAGCCAAAAAGGACTCAATGTGTTTACTGTTTTATAATTAACGATTAAGTGCCTTTGTTGGCAGAAAAAGATTATACACTAATTAATAATTCGCTATCTTTACTTTCCGAAAGGGCCCTAAATTCTTGTGTGCCCAAGGGCCCCAGCATAGTTTAAGACGGCCTTGGGTATTATCTAAACGATACTTACTATTTGGAGATTCCAAACTAATTTACGTCACGTTTCCACTTTATGTTAAGTTTATTTCTTTGTCATGGTCGGTAACGACAGCAAACAATTTGTTTTTATATATATTTTTTTTAGTTAATATCACCCTATTAACAGTGGTTTATTGTTGCTAGAATTTTGACATATGTACTAAAAATATTGACAATGTCAAATTAAGAAGAAAGATAATAAAAGATTAACCTGTTAGACAAGCCAGTATCTTTAATTTTATTAAATTTTCCCACCATAAAGTTGAAACACTACATTATCATTCTTTTGCACGCACGCTAGAAACCTCAGAATACAAAAAGAACCAGAAGCAGTGAGAGCGCCTAATAGGTACTGAAGCCACAAAAACTACTCTTAACAGTAGTTTGACTCGCAGCCAATCAGTCACTCCAAAGAGTATAATAATATAATGGGAGAGTCACTCTGTGACTGTCGTATCGCGCGACGTGTTTTACTGGTGTTCAATTTATTTAAATTATGCCGTCTTGTGTCGTTCCTACCTCTAAAAATTCAGCCAGGTTTAAAATAAACAGGTTGGGATCACATTTCATGTGCAAATAGCGCATTCAGTTATTGTCTTATTTAATTATTGAATAATTTGTTCAATTTGTAATTGTCATCGTGAAAAATGGGTCCATCTTGTACGTGTTGCCAATTTAAGAGTTATGATTTACCTTCTTTTTATTACCAACCGAGGGCTTGTAGTATGTATAAAACTACTTTTAAAATATTTTAAACGACTTGCAAAAATAATTTTATCAAAGCAAACCGTATGTATAGAAAAGGACAGTAAAATTTTGATTTTCGTACTCTCAACATTTACCCCGAAAATGGGCAAATAACGTCTGAGCTAGCAATATTACGCGGGTGGGAAGAGAGGCGAGCGGGGGTCACTTGTTTTGTTTTTGGACACAGCCTGCAGCTTGCAATATCAGTTGAACAGGGCTTCTGGTTCTATCTGTAATCTGAACTAGAAACAACCTAATCACATCTATGGCAAGTAGGTACCATTTTTTATATTTTTTAATTTTGGGTTTTGGCTTCGCACGGTTTGTGCATTTAGCCAAGGTCAAGTAATTTTACTTTTCAATCAAGTAAATGACCCGTTATCAGGCACGAAGTTACAAAAAAGTCATAGTCAGTTGACTGACTATTACTTTTTTGTCAAAGTTATTGTAAAGCGGTAGTAACTTTACAACAACCTATTAGGAGTGTTTGGGGGGAACACGAAAGGTCCACGTTAGTCACTTAATTTCACCTTCAATACACTCACTTGTGCACTTACTCGTAACTAAATTAAATAATTCACTACCAAAATCATACAATTTAATTCGCTATTTCACGAAATTTCATGAAAAAGAAAATTCGTGCGAACTTCTTCCAACGCGATCCCGCCAAAAACTCCATTTTTAAAATAAAATACCATAGCAAACTTTTCAAACGCACCCATTGCAAACGTCAAACATATTTTCGTTCCGAAACCTCATATCTAAGATCTACAACAAATTGTCACAAAGAAACATTCTATAGTTTCACTAAAAATAAATAAGTAGTTCGCTTGGTCTATCGTAATCGTTTAATTGCAATAAATAGGTGTTGTCATTTAAAGCTACTATTAATTTCCGAACGCAAGCAGAGTTGTCATTGTTGATTGACGTGACCTTTGTGGTTGTGTTGTAAATCAGCTGTGGTCAGTGGTCACTATTTTGAACAATTCGTAGTCATCAACACTAAACTGGTACCTAATTGGGCAAGTTTTCTGACGTCTTGTATTGATAAGATAAAGTAAAACATTGTAAAATTGTGATAAAACATCTATTTGTCTTCCAGGGATCGATTATATTATTAGTACGTTGTCGTTAAGATCGTAATTACGACAAAAAATGACAGAACTTGGTCCAGTGAGTACCTGTTTGTGTTTATTTGACGGTAGTTTGTTGCGGTAGGAGTTACGGGTAGAAGTAATCACGTAAGGAAAAGCGTTAAGCTTCTTCCATGCCACTTTCTCTCTCTCTCTCTCTCTCTGTGTCTCTTCCTATTAGGTATATACGAGTGAGTGTGTATGCTTGCGAGTGTCGCGTAAATCATCACTAGTGCATCCACACCGAAGTTACTTTTTGGAGAGCAATGTTTACAAGTGTTACTGGACAACAACGGGGATAACTAAAATTTATACTTAATAAAAACCGCAAAACTTATAGCAAGTTACTGAATGTTATCATGTTGCAAAAAGTTATTGTGGGTGTGTGTGGTTCCGTCTTCAAGAGGGTCACACTTTTTTTTTTGTTTTAGATATTTTATTTCGTAAGGGAAAACAAACAGTACTAGGCACTCACAATAGAAATTAATGGAAATAACAAATATACCAACCAAAAGAGTTTTCAAATCCCTAAAAAAAGGATAAATCTTTTTTCAACTCCCTATTAAAAATTTGCAGGAACACCCAAGAAACTTGATCCCAGAGCTATGTAATCAGTTCTACCACTTAGGATGGGTAACAGGAACCGGTGGTGGCATCTCCATAAAGGAAGGGTATGTTTGAATCTTCTAGTCATAATATTTTTACTTATTTCGTGGTACTTAATTATTGTTACTACACTTTATGTTGATCTTAATGATTCACAACCGTAGCATATATTTAATTAGCATTATTTGAATTCTAATCATAACGATCAATCAACACAACTCTCTAAGTTCATATTAGTGAATTTAATTACTCATGTCATGAAATCATGTTATTTGAGGCCAATAGGGTATTTTCCAATTTGATAAAAACTATTTTAATTTGAAGATTGGCACAATCTATTTAACAGAAAAATAAAAATTAATTAATTTAGATCCATTATAAACGATTAAAATCAAATTTATTTTTTGTTGTTGGAATTTACCGCCAAAACGCTCCTTACGATGACTTTTTATCACGTGACATCGTGACGTCAGCTTTGTGTAAACAGCACCAGAACAAATACTTAGTTTGGCGCAGTTTTAGAAGTATTTGTGCACAGAGGCACCGCACACCAGTGATTGCACTTTCTATCCATTAAAAATCTTATTAATTATAAACACGACACTCACATGTTTACTTACTAACTACTTTAGTTTACACAAAGTTAACGTCACGTGATAAAAAGTCATCGTAAGGAGCGTTTTGGCTGTAAATTCAAAACAACGAAAAATAAATTTGGTTATAAATCAATTTACTTTTATTTTTCTGTTACATATTCAGTCCCAATCTTCAAATTAGAATCGTTTTTAATCAATTGGAAAATACCCTATTGTAACTTAAGGATCTGGGGAACTCTGCCAGTTTCTGTGTTTTGTTCCACATTTATCACATCTGCCTTCAAAGCAAAAGTGAACAGGCATCTACATGCAAAAAAAACAAATTACATTTTTTTATTTTATTAAAACTCATTTTAATTCTAAAGTTATCACAATTTATAAAAAAAATACATATTACAGGGACAACATCTACATAGCACCATCAGGAGTACAAAAGGAACGCATGAAATCAGATGATCTGTTTGTGCAGACCATTAATGATGAGGATATTGAATTGCCGCCGCCTGAGAAAAAGTAATTTTTATACATTTTATTTGCATATCTATATATTTATTACTCTCTCACAAAATAAATTGTATTAGAGAGGCCTGTTCATATTGTTCTGTCTTTTACCGACAAAGAATGACCAAGAATAGGCCTCTAAGTAATTTTTTAAGTTTTATCATGTTACATATTTTATAAAAATTACATATAAAACTAAGGTTTAGGTTAATTTAAGTCTAGATACTGGCCGCGGCGTCGTGGCCACGTGAAATTTTTTGTTCCCCCACCCATCTTATAGCACCCCCCCGAGTGGGTTCCCGCATTGTCGTTGCGGGGGGGCTCAGTAACCGTGGATTCCAGCCACGGTGAAGCCAAGAGGAACCCAAAGGTGGGGCCGCTCGTCAGGGCTTTTGCCTTCAAGCCATTGACGTAGCGGCCAAAAAGTAGGTTGCGGTGAGGTGCACTGTAACTGAGGTGGGCCGCGATGTCGAATGGGAGGCATCGCGGCTGAGGGTTACGGGCTGCGGTAGAGGAGGAGTGCCGGTGCTTCTGAGCAGCGCTCTTCCCTTCCGTGGCCTGAACGGGGCCGCAACCGTTTGATGGCGGACGCGGTGGGGCCGCAGGGGAAGAGGAGTGTCGGTATAGCGTCAGCCGCGCTCCCTATCCCCTGCGGCCGAAAAGTGGTAGACGGGACGGCGCGTTGTGTTCCACACGCGCTCCGTCAAAGATGTCAGCAACCACAGGTGAGGTCCGCAAGGGCCGATGCCTGCCAGGGGTGCGGGTTTGTTCGAAAGAGATACCACAGCCCCTGGCATACGGGCTACTGAGGGAACACGGGTGGGTTTTAGTCAGTAAAAGTCTGACACGCCCTCCTGCTCTACTCAGCAGGAGAAGTCATAAGTATTTCAATCTTTTTTTCTTATTGCTCGGCTCGTAAGGGTCCCGGCGTAATGATAATAGCCTTCTTCAAGAATAGGGTATTTTCCAATTTTTCAAAAACTATTCTAATTTGAAGATTGGAACGAGATATTTAACAGAAAAATAAAAATAAATTGATTTCTATCCATTTTCTCAATTAAAAACGAATTAAACCAAATTTATTTTTCGTTGTTTTGTATTTACCGCCAAAACGCTCCTTACGATAACTTTTTATCACGTGACATGTGGAGTCAACATTGTTTATACGGCACCGGTACAAATACTAAGTTTTAAAATTAAAATAGTTTTTATGAAATCGGAAAATACCCTATTAGGTTATCATACTCGAAAACATTTTTTTTCCGACCGCTATGTAGTTCCCATTATTAGCGCACTCAAACAAACTCTATAGCTTTGGTATATGTATAGATTAAAAAATGTTTTGTTTTAAACAACTAACTGTCAAGCCTCAATTTTTTTTTTTTTTTAGTAAAATCTGCCTCTAACATTTAAGGGCTCCTTTAGCTTTTTGTAATTACTGACTCTTTCCAAATTCATCATCATCATGTCAGCCGAAAGTCGTCCACTGCTGGACATAAGCCTCCCCCAAAAGGGAGGGATTTGCCATAATCGCCACGCATGGCAGGCGGGTTGGCGATCGCAGTATGGTGTTCAAATACATAGAGAACGCTGCTGCCCATTCTCTAGTAAGTCCCTTAGTCGCCTTCTACGACACCCACGGGAAGAAATGGGATGGTGTTATTCTTTTACGTCCGGCACCACACGGATTAAATTTCCAAATTAATTATAGGAAAAGAAAAGAACACCAGTTGAAAATAAAAACTTTTTAAAATTTTAAATTCTAGGCTAAAGAAAAGCCAGTGTACACCACTGTTCATGCTTGCGTACAAGGACCGCGGCGCGGGCGCAGTCATACACACGCACTCGCCACACGCGGTGCGATGCACCTTACTGTACGATAAGGAGTTCGTTATCACTCATCAGGAGATGATCAAGGTACCTATGCTTAGAACTCCAAAAGTTGCATACAAAGTTGTGCAACAATGTATCAGCAACATATTTGAATGTTGCTAATAACACTGGCACTAGGAGCAGTGGTGGCCCAGTGGTTTCGGCCGGGATTGTAGGTCCTGGGTTCGAACCTAGGCAGGCGCTTTATATTATCATTAATTCTCCTGCCCTTAGCCCAATTTATTCGGGGTCGGCGCAACATGTCTTTTTTTTCCACAGGCAGGCGCTTTACTTTGTGTAAATAATTCCATCACCACTACTTTCAAAACGGTGAAGGAAAATATCTTGAGGAAACAGAGCAGAAATATCGTGATGTCCTAGAACAAAAAAAAATCGCAGATATGTGACTTCTACCAACCCACACTAGGCATGCGTGGGAGATTAGGTATAGCCCACTCCTTCTCGAAGAGAGGAACCCAGCAGTGGGAACATTATAGGCTGATTATGCAAAAACACTGCTGCCGGCAACATCGCTGAAGAACATTGTTTTTATTGAAAACGGGGCATTATAATTGCTGCTAACCATAGTTTCCTCTGTAGCTTATGCGACGTAAGCGCATGCGAAAAGATGCATTTCATGTTCGAATAGAGGGCAAAGTATTTAAACACTGAATTTAAATTTTAGAACCCTCTTGGTGCTTTAAAATGTCCCTTGTGATAGAATAGAATTCACAGCCATCATTACGCAAAAGCTGTTGAGTTAAAATTGTTTTCGAATTTGTAACTTCCCCGCTTCTGAGCCAAAAATATAGGTTGGCTTGGCTTTGTATCAAGTTGTTGGCATCCGCTGGATGCGGACAGCGCAAGACCGGTCGTAGTGCCGCTGTCCGAGGAGACCTCGTCTTTCACCTACGAGTAAGATTACGAAAATCTATCTCACATATTTTAAAGTTTAAGCACCAGGGTTGCCCGCGAAGGTCGTGAATTCCAGTATTCCAATCAACAAACAACCTGACCCTGCCTGCACACCTGCAAATTGCAAGAAACGTAAGAAAATTACGCAGAGTGCCTTAGCGCAACCCCCTCAAATAAAATTTGCATTTCATTAATAGTATATATATATATATAATAGTATACCAACAGTTATTAGAAATAAAGAGTGTCTGGGATCCTTTATAAGGTCCTTGTTTAAATTCCTTCTGGATAGATGTTACTACTCCATCATTGAGTTTACTACTGATAAACAGAGGTATGATGATTCCGACTTGCTAATTAAACTTAAATGATTTTTATTTATTTATTGATTAATTATGAATGTGTATAACTATCTAAAATTGTAATTATCTATTTACCTATCTGACATATTTTAAATTGTTTTTTATTTTATTGTAATGTATTAATAGCATGCCTTCCTTCTAATTTTATAACTGTTTGTGTTAATTTTGTACGCCAAGTATTGGCAAAACATAGTGCACATATTTTAGAATATAATAACTGTAACCATACCTATGTTTAACAAAATAAATGATTGATTGATTGATATTCTTTCATGCTCGTTGTGACCGTGTTTTTCTTCTAAATCACCGGAACGGATTTTGATGCGGTCTACACCAACATTTAGACAATTTATTCCGGAAGGTTTATCAATACTAATTATAAAGAGAAAAGATTTGTTTGTTTGCATTGAATAGGCTCCGAAACTGCTGAACAGATTTGAAAAATTCTTTCACTGTTGGGAAGCTACACTATCCCCGGGTGACAGGCTATTTTTTTATCCCCGTATTCCCACGGGAACGGAAACTACGCGGATGGAAACCGCGGAGCGCTGCTGGTGTGTAATAAAATATTGACTTTGATTTAGCATAGAAATGTCGATGTTTTGTCATGCCACCATTGCACCCGTGCAAAGCACTCTAGTAATCTATTATATAATTGTAACCCTTATTTTTCTTCTACAGGGCATAAAAGACGCCTCCCTAGGCCGCTTCCTCCGTTATGACGAGAAGCTGGTCGTACCGATCATAGAGAACACTCCTTTTGAGAAAGACCTCGCAGGTTCTCTCGGTGAAGCCCTGCGACAGTACCCTGGCACCAGCGCTGTTCTCGTCAGGAGGCATGGGGTCTACGTTTGGGGAGACTCTTGGCAGCAGGCAAAGACTATGTAAGTTTTTATTAAATATTGGATGGTAAACATGGATATCTGAAATGTGTCTGGTATTAAATAATGTTGCCATCCCAGAGACAAAACTGAAATGTCTCATGTTATTGTAAGCCCACCTTCCCACACGACGGAATGTTTTTGCGCAATGGATTTTCAACTCTAGCCCCCTTATTACAAAACAAGGTTTTTCTTTAGGTATGGTTTAAACCAACGAGCATGTTTTTGAAATAAGAACTTAGAACTGAAATAGAATTACAGCTCCTTTTCCAAAACTGACAATTTAGCACTGGACTAACTTGTCAGTTTTGTAAAAGGAGCTGTATTTTTCGATTTCAGTTAGGTTCTTATTTCAAAAACAGGCTTGGTGGTTTAAACCGTACCTAAAGAAAAACCTTGTTCTGTAATAAGGGGGTAGGAGTTGGAGATCTCTCAAACAACCAAACTAGAGGTGTAACTAATATATTCGTAATAGGTATACGTAATAGGTACATACATGGCAGAAGTTTCATATTAGGTAATACGAATGTTCTCATATTAGTTTATTCAATAATAGTCAAATAATCGTTTCGAACCTATTCACGCGACGTTATGATTATATTTATATCAATAATATCGGCGATCATTCAGCTAAACATAATTATAATCCAATAACGGTTGAATATTGCGTATTTTAAGAACAGAAAACTCACTATTAGACTATTACCCAGTAAGGTATGGTATCATAATATGCGTTAACTAATATATTCAATAATAGAATTTCCTAAAAATGACCCTAATATAACATCTCTAAACTAAACCGGCACCGATACCGGTACCGATACCCTCAACTCATCGTTATTTTATTGCCGTCTTGCTTGCTCATGGCTTAGCGAGACGGCAATATTTCCTACATTTCACGCGAGGGACAGAGACAATTAGTGATAGGATAGTGTACGAAGTTCTTCGTGCTTCGCAACCGTGCTATTCACATCACATGTTTTATCCACTGACGCAATTTCATATTTTGCTTTGATCCTGTTGTGGTGCCTGTGCTAATTCAGCTTTTTGTTTTAAGGACGGAATGTTACGATTACTTATTCGAAATGGCGGTGGAGATGAAGAAATTAGGGCTGGATCCAGCCTTCAACCCCGAAACCGTCACAAATGGAACGAAATGATGACGTGTAACGTCGAGATCACTATAAATCCACTAATAGATGTATCCAAACATGAATAATATTCTATAATAAGATTATATTTTAAAGTATTGTTATCTATTTTTATACTTTTTGAAATATATGATTACAAACGGAAAACAAGGCTTTCATTGATAGACCAGACATTAAAGTTCGAAATCAAAATGACATCTCTGCCATAATGATTTCAGAGATACCATTAGGGTCCACTGCGGGCCCTTTCTCTTTTCTTTTTATCGATCGTCTACTAAACCCATGAACACTCGACGTACACCGCTGAAGAATCAAATCTTTTACTTCTTGTAACTCCGCCTTTGAGAGCAAATTTGTTTCCGAGAAATCACAGTTCAAGGGTCGTCTGTCCACTTTCGCCATTTTGTACAAAGACTGCAAATCTAAGGAAGTCTTATTCTTTTGAGCGTTTATAACATGTTTCCGTTTTAAAATACGCTTTAAGTCCTCCAGATAAGATTTGTTTTCTTCTATCTTGCCGTCGATAAATTCTATCTCTTTCTCTGTTAATTTTTGGAGATCTTCGTCCAATACTTCGAATTCATTTTTTATATTTGACGGCAGTGTAGGTAACCCTGAAAATAAAAAAATATTTTTCTTAGTAATTTAAAATTGAGTTTTCCTCTTCCATGAAGGCAACAAAATTTCATTTAAATTTTATTATTTCTTAATTTATTGCCTTAACAGTTTATATACCACCAATTGCATAACCGTTTCACAAGTCACACAAACACAAGTCTAAATTCTTTTACGAAAGGCCCTGTGAGGTTAAGGCCAAAATTACGAAGCACGGAAGGGTCATCCTTACTAATATTATAAATGCGAAAGTAACTCTGTCTGTCTATCTGTCACGCTTTCACGCCTAAACCGCTGAACCGATCGTCATGAAATTTTGCAGAGATATAACCCGGGATATGGAGAAGGACACAGGCTACTTTTTTCCGCCATAACCGACATCCAAGCGAGCGGAGCCGCTGGCAAAAGCTAGTAGTATATAAAGATCACCCAACCAAGTTAAGGCCAAAAATGTGGGAAAAAATATACCCACCTTGTTTGTGACTACTGTCATTATCAAGAGAAGGCTCGATTGAGAAGAAAGCCCTCATCATCTGCACTGGCTCCGAAAGTGCTCCATTGGCTGGCTGATTGAAGATGTCGTACTCGACACAAACCACCTTTTCGTCCAGTCTGCGCAGTTCCAGGTTGCCTCTCTTAAATTTTGAAAACTTCTCTGCAATGACCTTCACGCGTGGCATCTTGGATATGAAGATTTGTTTCGAAGGGAGCTCGATCCTCGAACTTTCTGAAAAGCAGCACTCACTCATGCACAGGAAAGATCACTAGGTAGGTCAATATCAAATGTGATGATCTGAGAGCAGTGGTGGCCCAGTGGTAACGGCTGTGACTTACGACTTGTACGTCGTAGGTTCGAACCCAGACAGGCGTTTTACTTTTTGTAAATTATTTCATCACCACAGTTCTCAAAACGGTGAAGGATAAAAACTTTGTTCAAAAAGTTGGTTGTTTTTTTTTAAGTTTTTGTTTTTAACTTTTTAGTTATAGTACCTAAGTACCCACCTACCCCACACAAATCCAAAATTTCATCATCCTTGGGGTCAAAACAATGCATATTTATGCGATTTCGAGGTTTATTTGCTGTGTTTTTGTAGAGTTCCGTTGTCTGTCTCCGAAACGCATCATCAGATCTGTATGAAATTTAAATGGGACCATTTCGAAATAAACCCCTAAAACCTACTACAAAGACGAAAACTAACCAATGGCCTAACCCAGGTCATGGTCAACCGGTGTCCCAAATTTAATAGCATTTATAATTTTAAATATGGATAGGAGACCTACAACAAAACAGCAAACGTAAGAACAGAGGACATCTTCAGGATAGAGCGTCGATCTTCGCAGGTGGCTGGTATCAGCTGGACAAACACAAAAGTAAGTATCCGAAAATCGAGTTGATTGACGTGCGATTGGAGAGGTGTATGTCCAGTTTTGGATTGCTGGTGGGTAACAAGACTTCATATTTACCACTGCTTGTAATAAGCTTATTGATTTCGTCAGCGTTATCCACTTTCTGCCAATGCGATCCGTCAGCTGTGGCCTTAGACGCGTTGCCACTACTTCGCCCAGCGCGTTGCGAACTAGTTTGAGCATTATTGCGTGTTTCACTAGGCGCTTTTAGAAACTCCTTCAGATGTGCGATGTTTGTTCTTGCTGGGTCGAAACCATACTGATTTTGTAACAGAGTTACGAACTGGAAAAAAAATTGGGTTTGGGTTTTTACAATTACAAAATTTCGAATCGTCATGAATCGCATGGTAATGGCAAATAGTTAAATAGTAGTAGTCCTTTGGCAAAGGGTTTGTATCTTACCAGCTAAAACCACCTCTATGCCTCAATATCAAATCCGGTATCCGCCCCGCAGAATAATCATGCGAGCGTGTGCAACATTACCTATAATTATCACCCGGTCAGCCACCGACCTATGTGACTATACGCCGTGCCGTATAGTACCGCCGTACCTGGCAACAAACTTCCATAGTAATCCATACCTACACCACAAAACCGTAGCAAAACGCGGTTCAAGCCAAAAAAGTGTGTGCTCAAAGGGTGTAACGCCGGAGCCACCTCACCTCCTTCAGCGAAGCAGTGATGCTCGCGAAGAGGGAGGCGGCGCACGTGAGGGAGAGGCAGCATATGCGCCCTCGCGACCCCAGCCGCCGCAGGATACGGAGACGCCCTGGGCGTCGGGAATCCCAGGCCGATTTCCGGCCACCGTAGGCATGGGCTTGCGGACGGCGAGTAATGGGTAGCTCGCTGTCCGGTAAGGACCAAGCCCAAGTCGACGGCGCGTTGTGTTCCACGCGCGCCTCAAAGAGATGTCAGCACAAAAAGTGATGGGGCCCGCAAGGGTCGATGCCTGCCAGGGTTGCGGGTTTGTTCGAAAGAGACACCACAGCCCCTGGCATACGGGCTACTGAAGGAACACGGGTGGGTTTTAGTCAGTAAAAGTCTGACACGCCCTCCTGCTCCACCCAGAGCGGGAGAAGTTATTTGATGATTTCCCACCCAAAAAAAAAAAAAGAAAAAAAAAAACGGGTGTAACGCCTCAATACATGGAAATATGTATATTGCCAAAATCAACATATTTTTTTTCACATAAATCTGCATGGGCACTTATGAAACGTCAGAAGCTAGATGCACTAGGTACCACTTTGAATTTCATGGCGCACTTGAAACTTTAGGTACCTACTTGTAAATGTGTTTAGGTACCTACCTACCTATTTAGATAGGTACTGATTACCAGTGTATTTTAGGTTCGGCAAGCATTTTCATCTAGGTACGCCAAAGTGGTTATTCCATGCAACGATACCTACTATTCATGGCATGAATAGTAGGTATCGTTGCATGGAATACGCTCACGTTCCGTCGGACGTAATAAAACCGCGACAGAATTGTTTCGCGCACTATCTTCTTCTTTCTGCTTAGCGCCGAGAATTGAGAGTCGACCAACGAATATGGGTTCTATATCATTTAAAGCAATAATCTAGAAACTTTCACATAGTAAAAAAAAAATACCTGATCCTGATCGGTTCGATGTGTGACCTGCCTCGTTTTCTCAGAAGTGCAATGGCTAGGGCCCGTGAAATACTGACCAAAGTCCCTCGTGATCGGTGATACGTTACAGCATCTATTCATGAAGCTCTTTTCTTTACTCCGTGGGTTACGGAGAGGAGATTGCATCACCTTTATGCCATTCGTTCCTCTTATTTTATGTGCCTGCCTGAATCTATTTAGGCTGTCGTTGTGACGAGGCACCGGAGGCCTACCTCTTCGTGGCATTCTGCTCATAATTTTTTATTTTTACATTTTACGTAAATTTATTTGGTTGTTTTTTAAACTGATTCAGAAAATTTATATGACGTGATATGACGATGATGACGTTTAGAAGTAACCCAATCTAATTACTATACTCTATGGAACTAACTCACATTACAAAAAATATTTTGAAATATTTACATGATTACATTTAGCGTTTTATCTATGATTATTATGCTCTGGGCTAACATAAGGGGCTAACATGATACTTGCCAGTGTATAATATTGTAGTCTTTGCATGATACAAAATCTTTCATTACTTCGTGCAAAAAACCGAAAAAAACGGAGAGAATAGAGTTCTAGCTAGAATACGGATTTAGAAAAAAATCTAGTCAAGTTAGTATGATGTAAAAGGTTTTTAAGCTCAAGTTTTGTAATCTATGCCCGAATGGCCCAGTGCTTTGTAGTTGGTAATTACCTCTGAATTTGCATCGCTGTCAAAATCAAAATGATCTTTGAATGTGGTAACAATTAGGTTGCTGTTTGGTTGTTGCCACTGACTAATCTTTCAAAACCAGTGATCTTTATTTACGTTGCGTGCGATAAAGTTGTAGTTGGGTAGCACCTCTCAGAGGTAAAATAACTGTGAACCACATAATATGGTGTCCAAACCCTCAGAATACGGAAAGACCCAGAAACCGCGTTCAACCGATATTGCAAGCTGCAGGCTGTGTCCACAAACAAAACAAGTGACCCCCGCTCGCCTCACTTCCCACCTGCGTAATATTGCTAGCTCAGACATTATTTGCCCATTTTTGGGGTAAATGTTTAGAGTATTCAGGGTCGGAAAATAATAAAATCACAATTTTACTGTCCTTTTCTACACATGCATTATTACCAGTGATCGGAATAGGCTGACTATATTTGCCTAAACTTCGGAGAACAGAGACAGAAAGTGGAGACTTTTTTTTTCCCGTGATTTGGGAAAAATCTTCAGTAAGTTGAAAATAAGCTTTATTTAAGAAGTGTAAAAGCTATTTTTAACTACTAAACTTGCAACTGCCAAATTTTCAGGATTTTCACGTAAAATCCCGAAATAAATAATCTAACTTTAATTTGTGATTTGATACAACAGTTAGTTGGATCGTAAGTATAATTCGAATAAAGTCTGGCAAATGAAAGTAGACACTCGAATTATTTGCAAACTTTTCATATGGCAATGTTTTATTCATGTCAATCTCAATTTGTCAAAACAAGATAGCGTGTTATTGTTATTTTATTGTGACCGTTTTAGAGCATTTTTACAACTTGTTAACGATTAAAAGTGGAGTGCGGGAAATGTTGTTTACCTAGTCGTATTTTTATTCCAACGAAGTAAACTGATTTTCTAAATGTTACGCACGAAATGTCTGTTTAGTTTGGATCATAATGGGTAGACGTGATTTTACATCTCGAAACTTCAGTTTACTTCGTCTGATTAAAAATACGACTTTACATAAAACAGGTACCGTAGGTTTCCATTTTTGGATCTGTCCACATGCTGTCAAGCAGTATTGTTTTACACAATATGTTTATTCTCTATAACTCTAAAGTATCAAGTCAGGTTATTCCAGGTATTTGATATAAATGGGGTTACTAGGCTGAGAATTTTTTAAATTTGCCGCGCTTTTCCAGTCCCTACTTTCGTTTGCCAGACTATACATGAATTAAAGTTAGATTATTTATTTCGGGATTTTACTTATATAAAACTTATTTTCAACTTTCTGAAGATTTTTCCCAAATCCCAGGAAAAAAATATAGTCGTAAGGAAGTCTCCACTTTCTGTCTCTATTCTCCGAAGTTTAGGCAAATATAGTCAGCCTATTCCGATCACTGATGATTACATACGGTTTGCTTTGATAAAAATATTTTTTCAAGTTGGTAAAAATATTTTTTCAAGTAATTTTATACATACTACAATGAATAAAAGCCGTCAGTAGGTAATAAAAAGAAGGGAAATCAAAACTTTAAAATTAGCAAGACGTACAAGATGGACCCATTATTCACGATGACAATTAAAAATTGAACAAATTATTCAATAATTAAATAACACAATAACTGAATGCGCTACTTGCACATGAAATGTGATCAGTCCTATATTTTTTTTTAGCCCGACTGAATTTTTAGAGGTAGGAACGACACAAGACGGCATAATTTAAATAAATTGAACACCGGTAAAACACGTCGCGCGATACAACAGTCACAGAGTGACTGATCGGCTGCGCGTCAAACTACTCTATTTAAGAGTCGTTTTTGTGGCTTCAGTATTAGGCGCTCTCACGGCTTCTGGTTCTTTTTGTATTCCGAGTCCAAACCTATCCTGTCCTTCAAGCTGGAGCACATACAAACTCACAAATTTTCATTGTAATCGAGTGGGTTGTTTCGGAGATACGCATGTGATACGTCAGATATGAACATAGTGATTTTTATATAGGCTGCCAGGAAACCGACGCAATATCTACTACCATGAATTCAGAATGTGATTCTGAACCCCGCTATTTGATAGTTTTCGTCAGTGAAAAAAATCTACTGTTTGTTGTTTGTACTTAAAAGTATGGAACACCCAAATTACTTTTTAAATAACCGCCGAATAATTTTAAGACAAGACACTCACATGGAATCTCTAGCAACATCTATAAACGGAAATACCTACTAACAACACTGAAAGCCGAAACTTCTATCATCTTCGCCATTCAATTTTATTCATTCATTTTATTTTGAAAATTTTTATAAATTTGTATGCCATACGGGTGAAACACGTACGCACGAAACATTAATATTGTGACATCCTGCATGCTTAATTTTCATGTACATACAAATGTTTTTGACAAATAAAATTATTTTTATCAAAAATGTAAGTTTGGAATGGACAGTGATTGCGTGGATAGAAAAACAAACAAAACAAATATCTTACAATAATTGTATATTTTAGTTCATTCACATTTTACAGAATCGTACGTTTTATACAAGTGCCATCACTATCACTTGGAATCTCACGAGATTCATACATTTCTTCACAATCATAATTATTGTCGAGTAAACTCCACTGAAGCGATCTTCGAGGTTAAGCTGCGTTTGTTAGCGTCAGTCTTAGGATGGGTGACCTTATTACATTATAACTCCTCCTTGCTTGCATATTCAAGGTATTTAGTTACTCAAATAGCTGATCTAGCAAAAAAATTAGGCTGACAATGTATCCAGTATATCAGTCATCTTCATCTTCCTAACATTTTCCCAACTAGATACAGGATACATTTTTAACCAGTGCGTAAACTGTAACCATGAATTCAGCATATCATTATAGACCCCTAGCGTAGAAATTTTTCCTCAATTATAAAAAAAAGCTGTTTCATAAAAAAGTTCAGTACTTACGCGGTCAAACTGTATGGAACAGCAGATTCTTTTTGTATAACCGACGAAAAATTTCTACGCTAGGGGTCTAGAATGATGAATGATTCATGGTTACAGTTTGCACACTGGTTAAAAAATTACCCTGTATGTAACCAGTTACTTGCGAACATGATACCCCTTGGTAACCTGCCAGGGGTGCGGGTTCATTCGAAACAGATACCGGCGGCCCTGGCATACGGGCTACTGAGGGAACACGGGTGGATTTTAGTCAGTAAAAGTCTGACACCCAGAGCGGGAGAAGTTATTTGATGATTTCCCATACAAAAAAAAAACCTTGGTAAGCAGACGTTCACACCGATGACGTAATAAAATCGCGACGGAATTATTCGCGAACTGGATTTTGACTTCTCTGTGTTGAACCGAGCATTAAGAATCCAACAGAGTGCAGCAGAGCGCGTCGAAAATCGAACTGTGTGTTTTACTGTTCGATTTTCGACTCTTAGCTTTAAAGCTTTAAGAGCGTTTATTCTGAAAATGAGCAGCGTCGCAAATAGCTGTCTCAAATATTTCACTGTTTTGATTAATTTGCCAACATTACTGTATGGAAATATGAAATAACGCTAACTAATGAGCTAAAATATTGATTATGAAATGCAATAATTAACATCTTAACACCGAATGTTTAGTTTTAGATGCAAAAAAAGAACTTGGTAAATTTCCAAATGCCCTTTTTACACCTAAAACGGTTACAAAACCAAATTCAGTGTTATAATTGTAAATTATTATTCATATATTAGGTCACTACTTAGCGTTATTTCATATTTCCGTACAGCAATGGGCAAAACAGGTAAATATTTGACAGCTATTTGCGACGTTGCCAACTTTCAGAATAAACGCTCTTATGCAGTGCGTTGAAGATCCATTGCGCGCAAAAATCTCGCTGCGATTTTTTGAGTCAGAATGTCAGAATGTTGACTACGGGTGCGGGTCTGCTAGGGGTGCGGGTTGTTCGAAAGAGATACCGCCGCCCCTGGCATACAGGCAACTGAGGGAACACGGGTGGGTTTTAGTCAATAAAAATCTGACACGCTCCTGCTCCACCCAGAGCGAGAGAAGATATTTGATGATTTCCCACCTTCAAAAACATATTAAAAAACATAACCCTCCTTCTGGCGCAGTCGGCTAAAAAGACTGGATGTCAAACGTTCGGGATATTCCATTACATCAGTTGTAGTCCATAAACGAAGTATCATCAACAATAGCCTTCTTTTTCTTCTTCTTAGGCCACGGTACCTTGTCGTGTACGTATTTGATGTGCAGCTTCAAGTCGCACAAGTGGATGAAGGCTTTGTCGCAGATCGCGCATTTGTGGGGACGGATGCCTAGGTGGATCTGTTGACAGTAAGAAAATAATGAAGGATTGTGATGGAAAGAAAGAAAGAAAAATTATTTATTGCGACTCGGACAGGAAGATCATATACTTATAACTAAATACACAATCATAAAATAAAACTATGAAAAACAAAATTTCTTGAAACTAAAAATAAATACACAGAAAGTCCTATCACAAGCCCTACTCGTATCTCAGCATGATGCTGCGACATTTAAAAGTGTCGCAGCGTTGGTATTCTCATAGGGCCCGATGTCATGTCACGAGCGGTTATAAAAATTAATAAATAATAATCAATAGTAAAAAATAGATGGGTCATATTCAAAATAATTGTAAGTTACGGATAGGAAACAGATATGAAAATTATTTCATTGTAACAGAAAAATAACAGAAAGGAATTATTAGGGCAAGTTTAAATAGCACACGTTTGTAAAATAAATAATTAACGTTGAGCTAATTAAAACTAAACTAAATAGTAGGATCATCATTATCACTACCTATACATACCTATTACAGTTCACATACTAAGATTAGGGTACCTATAAAAAGCTACGAGTGCGAAACCGGAGCGGGTCGTTATAGGTGGGTACATAATTAAACAACATTTTGGTGATCGTATTCTAGTATGTATAATTGCCATAAATCAATGAGCAATTCGTAAAGCAGTTTAAACTGCTTAATTTTAATAATTAGACTTCTGTATGAATGTTACTTTTCGTACGGTAGCCCGCTTTTTTACTAGCTGACTAAGTACTTAAATTATTAACAATTAAGTTTTTTCATGAAAAAGAGTTTCCAGATTAATTTAAAAAAAACTCACAAAATACCTACAACTTTCATAAAAGAAACGTTTATTTTTTTGCAATAAAAAAGAATACATATCTAAGTGTATATATATTTTTAATAACAAAATATTCTTAATTTATCAATCAATTACGCGCTATCAAATAATTAGTGAAAACAAAACAAAAAATAAACCCGTGGATTTGGTCAGATTAACATAGGAAGTTCTGTATTTTTATTGTTTTATACAGGGTTATTGGAAAAACACCAACAACCTCTTAAGAAGTCATTGTACTCATCATTATGAACAACTTTTACTATGGGACCAAACGTGAAATCGCGAAAAAAAAATCTGCTGTTCCTTAAATTTGATTTGAATTGGTTGTTTTGGCTAACCTGCGGTGCAGTAAAGTTTTAATATTTTATTTTCATTAATTCACACATGAGACAATGTGAATAACGCCATATCATTCATATCTGTTACGTAACAGGAAAAAGTAACAGAGAAAGTAACGTATATGAATTAATTGCACGTGTCTAACCTACAAATGTATTTATTTCCACACCAATTCTCATGATATGCGAATCTTTTCTATGTATTTATAACAAAATATATCACAGTGCAAAGCCATTTCCTAGTATGAGTAATAAAACAGTAAGTACTTACCGCTATTTTAAACGAGTCACATTGAATATTACTTTTAAAAGTCTAATTTTATTCGACGACGAAATGAGCTGAAAAACTATATTGATCAAAACGGTCTATAAATTCTATTTTTATGTCGTGTAGTGACAGTTAGTGAACTAATTTTGCCAGTGTATCAAATGTCTTTATCAACTTGGATATAATGTTAAAATAGAATAACAGAGAAGAATAACAGAAATGTGTAAAATCAGGATGCTCGAACCTGAATTAAATTTGAAGAACAATAAATAGTATTTTTATATATTTTTTTAGTGAAATGTTGAAAGTTTAAACAACATTCTCTGAATATACTTTTTTTTACTTTTGTGTAATGTTTAATAGTTAAATGATTTTTTTTAGTTTACCGTCACCGACGTGGACATTGAATACCTGTATGAAATGGAACCTACGCAATGTCTGGTTTAATTTTTATTAATTTATTGTTTAGCTATTTCAAGTGTTTCATAGCTTTTTTTTAAGCTCAAATATACATTTAATCTGTTTATTTATGAAATTCTAGTCAGACAGATCTCATTAAAAAATAATTGGGTTGGACATAAAGACAGTAGTAAATATACAATTATTTTGAATATGACCCAGATGCTTACATTATGATTTTAAAAATATTAGAAAATAAAACAAATGATGACACTATGTGACTGCACTGACACTAGGTGCGAGAAAGAGAGGAAAATAATTTGGTTCATATGATAGCTACTGGGTAAATTGGGGTAAATTGAGAAGTCGTGGTCTATGGAATTGGGCAAGCGAAGGTTGGCTCTGCAATAAATAAGTACTAATGCCTCATGGCCCACATATTAACTGACTTTTCGTAACACTATAATATCGGGTTGGATGAACAAATGATATGAACTGAATGACACCAGGTAATCGGTCCATTTTCCAGCGCTATGTCTTCCGGTATCATATCAAATCAAATCAACCATAAATGCTCTGCAAGCAGTACTTAAGGGTGAAGCCAATTAGGAGGTGGCCAAGTAGCAATTTGAATGTGGTGGGGGTACCTTGGTGCGTCCCCTTAATAATAAATTATTACCTTCATATGTTTGTTAAGGGCACTCTTGAATGTAAACACACGGGCACATATCTGACACTTATACGTGCTCTTCTGATTGTGTCTATTGCGATGTATAGACAGCGCTCCGGGCACTTGGAACGTTTTGTCACATTCGAGACACTTGTAGGGACGTTCTCCCGTGTGTTTCCGTTGGTGGTAGATTAGGAAACATTGTTGCTGGAAAAAAGAAAAATGCATATAAGAAAACATTATACCATAAAGACCTTGTGGTTAAAATTTGCGCACTGGATAAATTTTTTTCCTGTATACATACATTCGAAAAACATAACCCTCCTTCTGGCGCAGTCGGGTAAAAAATAATACGTGCATATTCCCTATAGAATGTCACTTGCAAGGTTGCATGTCATAAAACTACAAGGTCAACCTTTTTAGACGGTTATATTTAGCTTGCCCTGTTTATGTTTGGTTCAAAAGTACTTGTTTTTTTTTTTTTCTCATTTCATTATCAATGCGACAGAAAATACAACCTTAAAGTGAAGTTTCAATAAACTAGGGGTTTCTTGTCAAAAGTGGTAAATGCTGTTTCTGATGAATATTTTTAACATAAAATATTTTATTTGACGAAGCAACGCGCGCTTCACACACACTTACGTACACTTGGTTACCAAAAGTAAAGCGCGCGTCGCTTCATGAGATAAAAATACTATGCGATAATTAGGCAGACGTGTACCATATCACACTCGGATTTCGCCAGTTATATTAAAGTGTATTACATAAATAGGGGCGATCCTATTGCCATCAACCGGGCACAGATCCAGACTGTAATTGGAAAAGCTCATTAACACTTTACCCGACTTGGGAATCGAACCAGAATGCGCGGCAGTAGCGTTTCCGATCCCTAGATTAACGAGGCAGTAATGATTATTTGATCAGTCTAAAAAAGGTAATATCGATGAGTACCTTAAACATTTGTCCACAAACTTCACACACGAAAGGTGAATGTTCTTCGGCGTAGAACTTCTTCGCCTCATCGCTGTGTGGGTGCTCTGACGTCACGTGTTTCTTGTACTCCACGCGATTTAGTAGCCATTTGGAGCACTGCAATTACACATTTATAACAAACATTACAGATGGGCCGACTAGCCGACTGGCCGACTTGTCGGCCAAACCGATCATTGCTTTCGATTCGATGGAGATCGGGTGTAAAGAACCGAAACTGTGATTTTAATAAACAATTACGTTATTTATTGTTGTAAGTTGTTAAAACCCTCTATAGAATTTATTTTATTGCCACAATGTTTTTTTTTTCGCTAGTCATATAGCCATCGTCATACATACTCAAAACTTCCCTCAAGACATTTCCTCATGTCTTTGTATCACATGGCCCCTATATGACAACCAATTTCCAGAAAACATTTTTTTTTGTGCCACTTCAGGCTTCTTCGTCCTATAGAACATTTTAGACGAAAAATGAAGAGCCATGTTTTACTTGATTTAAGTTCAATTAATTTCTACCAAAGGAAGAGTTCTATTCCTAGATGATATTACAAGTATAAGGCTGATTCAAAAATAAAAACTATAAACACTAAAGATTGCGATTTCATTTCAAACACCCTATTACTTTTAAGCATAGAAATTAAAGAGCCGGCAAGCCGGTAAGTCGGCGTTTTTGAAGTGAAACTTCTTTACGCACGCTTGACTTGGGGAGTAAGCTGGCGAACGCGTGACGTAAGCGTTACGAAAAGTGTGATCGGGCGAAACGAACGGGAGTTGAGTGGGGGATATAAGCAAGAGAAAGCAGTTCGCGCGCACATTTTCTTTCTCTCTTCCTCTCATACCCAAACATGTATTTAGGGTGACTGGTAATTAATGACCGACATTTAAACACATGATTGTAATCATCCCCGAAATCGCGAAAAAAAAAATCAGCTGTTCCCTACTATTTGACGAGTTATGCGAACATAAATGTAGGGAACACCTGATTTTTTTTCGCGATTTCAGGTTTGGTCCCATAGTAAAAGTTGTTCATAATGACGAGTACAATCATGTGTTTAAATGTCGGTCACTAATTACCAGTCACCCTATATATTGTACACACATAAATATATATATATACATACAGATGGAGCGAAAGAAGTTTCACTTCAGTCATGTGGTCATAAGCACACTCGGTTTTTATTTCCAGAGATACTTGTGGCTAAGTAATAACAGCCGCACGGGTTGATCGATCAGGTTAAGCTACGCTTGCCAGGGTTGGTCCGTGGATAGGTGACCATCTTCACATACAAAGACACCTCCATGCCTCGGAAAGCACGTTAAGCCAGTGGTCTCGGCTGTCATTCGTAGATCTTTTAACAGTCATTACGGGCCGTCAGAAGCCCGAAAGTCTGACAACCAGTTTTACCTAGGAGTATCGTATTACCCACATACGGGGTTGCGGAGATCAGATAGTCAATCGCTCCATATAAAATACATACTGATATGGACTAGCGGCCGACCCCAAAATGGTTGGGAAAAGGTTAGACAGTTTGATTGCGTCAAACATCCAGAAACAATTTTTTTTTTTTTTTTTCAAATAAGGTACTGGTTTTTGCTGTGAAACAGACAAATTTCCAAATATGTAAAACAATAGGTTTTGTTGTATTTTCAAAATGAAAGGGTTTATGATTCGGACTTTTCGTGTATTACGCAATAAAGGTGTTAATCACTCAGAGAAAAGGACACAGTGCAGTACTCACAATAGCACAGGCGGCGGGTAGTTTGATATTATTACATCTGTTGATTATCCTCCGAGAGTGCACTCTCAAATGGACCTTCAGGTCGTCCTCGTTCGAGAATGTGTCTCCGCAGAATTTGCAACCGTTACTGTAACGAAACACGGTCGTAAATCAATTGTAGTCCCTCTGTAGTATTGTAAAAGTAATGGTAAGCAGGCCTATACCACGTTCGCTCGGACTCGAATCCAGCAGATCGCATTCCAGCGTTTCAAGAAAACACGCTATTGAATTTTCAACTCTTGGCGCTAAACAGAACGTTGAAAATCGAGTACGCGAAAAAATCCCAACGCGATATTTTTAGGTCCTTGTGAGTGAACAGTGGTGGCCAAGTAGAGCAGTGGTGGCCAAGTGGTAACGGCCACGACTTACGAGTTGTAGGTCGTGAGTTCGAACCCCGCCAGGCGCTTTACTTTGTGTAAATTATTTCATCACCACTGCTCTCAAAACGGTGAAGGAAAACACCGTGAGGAAACCGGCATGTCCTAGAACCAAAAATTCGAAGACATGTGACATCTATCAAACCGCACTGGGCCCGCGTGGTGGATTACGGCCCAATCCCTCTCACCGAGAGGAGGCCTGTGTCCCAGCAGTGGGAACATTATAGGCTGATGATGATGAGTGAACGTGCAATAACAGATTTGATCCGTATTTATTTATGATCTCGTACAAACCTGACTTTATGCTTATTGGCAAGCACTAGGTGTCGTTTCCATGCTAGTTCTGATGTAAAGTGCACCCCACAATCTTCACACTCCGGACCAAGCTTGTCGTTTTTATCCTAAAATTAATAAAAAATAACATTCAATGAAGCAATCATGAACATACACTTTTTTAAGACTCAGAACTACAGTTTGTTTAATAAAAAAAAAGGTTTTGGAAGGAAATTTTGGAGCATCCCTTCCCTTATGCTATGTCGCTGCAAAAGTATTTTGCAAGTTTTCCTTTCCAAGATATGGCATATATCTTGGGAAGGAAAACTTGCAAAATACTTTTGCAGCGACATAATTTTTTGCTGCCATTAACGTAATTCCCGTAAAGGTCAGTTTCTCACAACGGGGGTATACGCCTCTGCGCAGAAAATTTGAATTTCACTGGCTACATTATTAGCTCAAGAAATTCTTATGTTTTACACTTTACAGGTGAGTATCAATTATAATATAATAATTATCAACCGTACCGTTTGTTCACAGAACTATAATGATAAGAGACATCAGTCTGCAAACTGCAAAAAAATTAAAACAAGATAAATTTCGCGGGTTACCTGGCGCTTTCGCTCTAAGGCTCCCGCAGACAGGCACGACTCGACGGTGCGACGCGATTCTGGTAGAACAATTTCCATGACGTTGTCATAGAAATTGTTATACTAAAGTCGCGTGGGCATCATCATCAACCTAGCCTTTTCCTATGTTGGGGTTGGCTTCCAGTCAAACTGAATGCAGCTGAATACCGACATTTAACATAGAGCGACTGCCTATCTGACCTCCACAACTCAATTACTGGGTAACCCTTTGATAAGACTGGTTGTCAGACTTACGCTTAAGCCTTTAAAGTATTCGATTAACATCCCGAAGTATCTCACCTGCCTGTGCACTTTCATATTATGTAAGAACAGTCCCCTGGGCGTGCCGAAGGTACTTCCACAAAATTCACAAACACTTTCACGTACAGACTCCTTGAAATGCTTCATACGTGTATGCATTAGCAAGGTGTTCGGCATGCTGGAAAATATTTTTGAATGATTTTTAGATTGATATAATAAGACAAAAAAAAACACATCATTATTATGTCGCCATACCCTAACCGGTGGAAGTCCAGCAGTGGACGTCTTTCGGCTGAAATGATAATGATGATGATGATACCCTAACCGGGTTTCATGTTGGTACTTACTTACATTGTAAAACAACTAAAGGTACACATGAATGCAATAAAGAGATTTGATTGTCTACACAAGTTTCAGTTCAGGGCTAACATGTTTGAAAACAGAGAGCAGTGGGGCCCCAATATCGGCCCCGACTTACGAGTACTAGGTCGTGCGTTCAAACGGAGGGACGCACATTACTTTGTGTATTAGGTTTCATCACCACGATTTTTAAAAAGGTGAAGGAAATGTGGAAATCAGCATG
The DNA here is from genome assembly GCA_949987655.1 of Polymixis flavicincta. Classification (NCBI taxonomy): domain Eukaryota; kingdom Metazoa; phylum Arthropoda; class Insecta; order Lepidoptera; family Noctuidae; genus Polymixis; species Polymixis flavicincta. Next base: position 20,944,989 of record OX465182.1, read on the forward strand.
TCTTAAAAACCTAGACAGTTCAAAGACATTTGAGATCCACCAACCCTCACTTGAGCCCGCGTGGGGGATAATGACACACTCCCTCTCACAGCGGCCTGTGTCCCAGCAGTGGGAACAGTATAGGCTGATTATGTTTTTCCATGTCACGCCTGTATCTGCACTTCTATACTAACATTATAAAGAGCCGAACCGATTTTGAAAATTCTTTTACCAATAGTAAGCCACGTTATTTGTGAGTGTTATAGGCTACCAGCTGACCCGTGCCCACTTCGTTGGGAGGTTAACATTTTTATATAACTCAATAGATTACGACACGGTCGCTGTTCCGTACCTGTGACGTATTATCTCTTTAACCATTAGTCCAAATTATATGCAGTTAAAGGGAAAAGGCTTTCATTTGAAACACTTAACGACGATAAATTTACTTATTTTGATAAGAATTCATAATTGATGATAATATCACCAATAAACATGACGTACTCGTAACCAACGATTTAAATTATTTTTTTATTATAAAATACTACTTTTTGTGACTTAAATATAAAAGTTAGACATATGCTGTCGGCTACTTTTTTGTAGGCATTATTATATTTATGTATTTTGTAGTCGGATTTGCAAAGTAAGTCGGAGAGAAAACGGTAGAGTGAAAAAAAATTTAGATCCCACCCGTGCGCAGCCGGGACGTGCAGCTTACGGTAGTTTTGTGAACATCCTGCTCCTATAAAGGACCCGAATAAAACGTTCCTTAACCAGGGTATTGAACCCCAGGAACCTGTGATCAGCAGCCGTGCTTGCGGCCACTAAACCAATGTGACATATACACGTATAGAAAAATAATGCAAAATTCCTTTTGGCAATTTTTATTAAAGTAATGCATATTCGATTCCTGTGAGATAACCATGTCAATTTTATACCTGAATATTTCTCCACAGAGTTTACACGGATATTTCTTTCCTTTGTGTAGACTAACATGGGTTTTCGCTTGGTATCTGTAACAAGAATGTAAAAGCAATCAAACAAACTGTGCTTGAGGATGCTCTATCATATAGATATAGCACATGCATTTAAAAAATGGATATTAGTATAATAGGAGATTGTTAACGTAGAAATAAATAAAAAAATATACGTTTATTTGCAGTAAACATGACGCAAAAAAGAGCAGTAACACAAAAAATAATAATTAGAAAAGGTTGAGGGAAACATGCGTCACATCCACGCAAAACGGCTATCGCTCAGCATTATGCTGCGACCCTATGCAAGACAGAGTCCCAGCGCTGGTTTTCAGCGAAGCCGGCTTCGACGTAATGACGTCGCCCGGGGCATTAAATAATTATTTAGGACATTATACTGGTACAGCGAACTTTTAGAAAAATGTGATAGAATATACTAAACAGCAATATAAAAAAGCAAAAAATATAAAAAGGAAATATAAACTCCAACATCTTTAGATGAATTACCATTTCATGGCGAAGATTTAAGTTTTTTTTTTTACCTTTACGCGGGCAAAGCTTATGAAAAAGTTATTTATTATTCAAGATGTTGAAGCCTGACTATATTTACCTGCCATAGTCAAGCAAATATTCGTATACATTATAATAACTGATGTAACTTTATCAGAACAAGATTTGATGTTTTTTTTACGTTATGGGCGAAGCGCCAGGGTTTATAGCCCGCGAAAATCAAATCTTATTACTTTTGTAAGTCAGTGTCAGGCTTTTTTGTTTTTGTTTTTGAGGGTGGGAAATCATCAATTATCTTCTACCGTTCTATATGGAGTAGGAGGGCGTGTCAGACTCTTACTGACTAAGACCCAACCGTGTGCCTTCAGTACCCTGAGTGCCAGGGGCGACGGTTTCTCTTTCGAACCACCAACAACAATTAATTGCACTGTATTTAAATAATGTATTTTTTTTGTTTCAATAATCATTTACTTTTACTTTGCTATATAATATACCTGAGTAATGCTACTCCAGTGGCACGTTTTACCTAATTTTACTTTTGTTAACATGCGGATAATGTAGTGGGCTGCAATATTGTTAAAACTATATTCATTTTTGTTATTTGTAAACATTTTATATTGTAGCTGTTTAATGTCCCATTATAAATAAAATAAAATAATAAACCCGGACCCCTGGCAGAGTGTCAGGCTATTTGTTAAACAAAATGTGATTCGTGACCGTAGCACGTAGGTATTTTATTTACAGAATTATAATAATTAAAATCATCAATACAACTCTATACGTTCGTTTAGTCTGATTGAATTACTTTATTATTAAACTTGCTTTTACCAACGGCCGGCGCGGAACTTCCATACCCTATTTAACTCCATTAGGCCTCGAATTTCGAAAAATCTTTACTTATTCCTTGTCTACATTACAAAGGCAACCTCTGTTTGGCGTTGATGAGTCAGTCAGTCAGAACTCTTCTTTTTATTTATGTAGATTGACATTTTCGCGGGCTTCCAAAATCAAAAGTAATTTATTCAAACTAGGCTGAGAGTCAGCGCTTTCTGAACGTCTAAATTGACGTTCGAAAGAGACACCGTCGCCCCTGGCACACAGGCAACTGAGGGAACACGGGTGAGTTTTAGTCAGTAAAAGTCTGACACACCCTCCTGCTCTCTACCCAGAGCGGGAGCAGTCATGTGATGACTCTGACCCTGCAAAAAAAAAAAAAAAAAAAAAAACGCCTTTCTAGTTAAAGAACGGCAGATAAGACAGTCCCCCAAAACGCCCGCCCTTCACTACTTCCTAGTTTAGGTTTAGCTGGGAAGAAGTTCCAGTGATGACTAACAGCTTAGTAACATAAAACCATTATTTCTAAGATGTTTCATAAATGAATGTACTTATAGCAAAAAATACTTACGTGCAAAAACAAATGTATGAGCACAATTTGCAGCTAAACTTTCTCTTATGGCATGAAAGTCTATGCTTACACAAATGTACTTGTTGAGGAAACCTGAGGTGGCAGAGATCACACTCATAATTCCCATACTCCTGAAAATATAAAAAAGACTACTTTTATTACGAACATTAATTTGATGGTAAACGAAAGAATTTCATAAAAAAAAATTACTTCTTTAGGTCGGTAAGACCAAACATCGTCACCCATTGTAAAATGTTTCCATTTAAAATGTGTAATTTTTGTAGTGTCTAATATGCCACCGTCAGGGGTGCGGGTTTGTTCGAAAGAGATACCACAGCCCCTGGCATACGGGCTACTGAAGGAACACGGGTGGGTTTTAGTAAGTACAAGTCTGACACGCCCTCCTGTTCCACCCAGAGCGGGAGAAGTTATTTGATGATTTCCCACCCAAAAAAAAAAAAAAAAAACATTTTGAACACCGTTAATTTATAGTCTATCTCGCGAGATTATAAACTGTCGATAAATTGTGAACTGCAAACACCATTTACAATTTAACGCACGTTTTTCGATAATTTAAAATCTGTCCGTCAAATTGTGAACTGGTTTCAAGACGGATAGTACAGACGCCAGCACATCAAGCTACCCCAAAGTGTAAAACTTTCCCAATCGAACATGAACCTTATAGTTATGTCATAAAGTTGAAAATCTATCAAAGAAATTTGACATATTGGGGTAGCTTGATGTGCTGGCGTCTGTACCTTGCGCTATTACTAAACCTCTTATTTATAAACGCTGCTTAAAGTTAAAGTTAACTAGTCATTAGTGGCTGTTTTACCATACATTTTTGACGTTTAAACACGTCGTAACTTTAACCACCGTTTATAAATAAGGGGGTAAATAGTCAAGTAACTACTACTAACTTGGAAGTAGGGCTCGTCGGGCGCTGCCGCGGCACCGCTCGCTTCGCTCACTCAGCTCGCGTGCTGTTGGTTGCAGAACCCAACCTCCTATTCGGTCGGTAAGCAGTATGGTGCAGTTCACAGTAGGGTATTTTCCAATTTTTTTAAAACTATTCTAATTTGAAGATTGGGACGAAATATGTAAAAGAAAAATATTGATTTATATCCATTTTCTCAATTAAAAACGATTTAAACCAAAGGAATTTTTCGTTGTTTTGAATTTACCGCCAAAACGCGCCTTATTATGACTTTTTATCACGTGACATCAACTTTGTGTAAACTAAAGTAAGTAAACAAGTGAATGTGGTGTTTATAATTAATTAGATTTTTTATGGATAGAAAGTGAAATCACTTGTGTGCAGTACCTCTGTGCACAAATACTTCTAAAACTGCGCCAAACTAAGTATTTGTACTGGTGCTGTTTACACAAAGCTGACGTCACAATGTCACGTAACAAAAAGTCATCTTAAGAAGCGTTGTGGCGGTAAATTCAAAACAACGAAAAATAAATTTGATTCTAATCGTTTTTAATGGAGAAAATTGATGTAGTAAATTTATTTTTATTTTTTCCTTAAATATATCATCCCAATCTTCAAATTAAAATAGTTTTTATCAAATTGGAAAATACCCTATTTATCGACAGTTTATAATCTCGCTAGATACTCGTACATTATAAACTAACGCGGTTCACAATCTTATGGTAACATACACAATAAAGGGTTTTCTATCTATTTTATCTAGGTACCTGTGTGAGGAAACGCTGTGTACATTTTGTAATCTCTTATATAAATAAAATGATTCAGATCAGAACTGCCTTGATGGGTCAAACAGTGCACTGGATTAGGGGATGAAAATTCGACAGGACACTAGTTACTGTAAAAATAAATGGTGGACCATGGTGGAAGTACTTACACAGGATAAGTTGTTAACCAGTGCGCAAGCTGTGACCATGAATTCAGCATTCACAAAAAAAATCAGCTGTTCCATTCTTTTCTATTTTTTTTGTATATTCAACTAAAAGTTTCAGCGCTCGGCGTCTAGAATGATATTTTTGATAGATAGTTACAGTTTGCGCACTAGTAAAAAATGTATCTATACTAATAATAAAGAGGAAAGATTTGATTGTTTGTTTGTTTGTATTTTTGTATGTTTGTTTGTTTGTATGTTTTTTTGTTTGTTTGCATTAAATAGGTTCCGAAACTACGGAACCGATTTGAAAAATTATTTCACTGTTGGGACACTACACTATCCCCGGGTGACATATGGCTATGTTTTATCCCCGTATTCCCACGGGAACGGGAACTACGCGGGTGGAACCGCAGAGCACTGCTAGTCCTGTTTAAAATACTATATTCCACTGTCAAAGGAAATGAGTGCTGAAGTCAACTCAGCTTACTCCCTTGTACCAGTTCCAAAATGTCCAGTGTAAATAAAATCCTATAATATTATAAATGTGAAATTTTGTATTTTTAGATGTTTGGATATTTAGATGTGTGTTACTCAATCATACAAAAACGGCTAAACGGATTTGGATGAAATTTGGCACACGGATAGTTTGTAACCTGGAATAACACATGGGTTTCTTTTTATCCCGACAGCATGTTTCGGTGGGATAATTTGCTACCTACATGTGAGCGAAGCCGCTAGCAAAAGTTTGTAAAGAATAAATGCTTACAATGCTATGCTTCTTTGTATGATTCTCAAATGCTGCTTTTGCTTCAAATCCTCTATAGCATAAATTACACTTGAATGGTGACTTTTTATAGTTACTGGACTCTTTTCTCAACAGCACTTCCTTTCTGGCATCTTCAGGGGTCAGAAACACAACAGTTGCATAGTCTTCAAAGTAACGAATGTTAAGGCCATACTTTTTTTTTATTGGATTTGTGTTTACTGTCTTCGTTGCACATTTTGACAAAGGTTCATCATCACTGAAATCATCATCGCTGATGATGACAGTTTTATGTTTCTTTTTTTTCCTTTTTGATTCCCTATTTGGTTTACTTTTATGTTTTGATCGTGTAACCCTTTCTGGGGCTGAATCTTCTGTAAAATCAATGTAATCTTCATTATATGATTCATTGTAATCATATTTACTTCCTACGTTATTTATTTCTTCTATTTTAACATTAATTTCAAATTGTTTATTTTCTTTGTCTTGAAAATTATGTCCTGTTTCTGTGTTACTTGTAGGTTCTGAATAAAGGATAGCTATTGGAGATGATTTTAAGGTGGATTCCAATTTATTTATTTTCCTATCTACATTTCTGAGCGTTTGCCTTGTTATCTGGAATTTAATTGAAATTTTGTTATAAAAGCAAAAATATAATAACTGATTGCTTAAATTTATTTGAAAACACTTGCCTGTGATGAACCAAGTTTAATTGTAGATAAAATGTTATGAGCTCTGAGAGATTTTGACTTGAACTCTTGATACTTATGGAGGAGACTGGCACATTCAAAACACACGTGTTGATTCTTATCAAATACCTGTAATAGAGATCAGTAAGTAAATATGAGAATTAGATAGTTACATCATTTTACTGGGGATAAACAAACAATTAACATTTAAATACACAGAAGAAAGATACGATCGTTGAGCCCATACAGGTTAATTAAAAAACGCACCTTTGCCCTGTATTTTTTTGGTAGCATCCCTTTACAGATAATGCTTGCAAGAGTTCAATAGCTATTAAATTAGTGGCCCATTAAATATTAAAAACGGTTTAAATTAGCGCAATTTACGATGTGTTTTGACTTACCGGAATCTGCGCTAAATGTGAATAAACAACACCGATAGAATCGCTCGACGTAGTTTCCAAGCTAAACATCTTCACATCTGTTACAAGACATACTCGGCAATATTTTAATTCATCCATTTTTACCACTTACAAAATATACTACTAATTAGGGATGGCGATCTGAAATCGATTAATCGAAGAATCGATTTTTGGAGCCAAAAAGATCGATTTTTTAAATCGATAATTATGTAGTATTGAATCGATTCGGTGAATCGATTTTTCACCCTTGAAAATCGGCGTTCTATTTTTTTTTTTCAACCATAAAACTATTTACAATTAATTGAATGTACTCGTATTATAAAAGTGCTCTCGGTTAAAGAATTAATTATTCAAAAACTCGCGAGATGGCTGTATGTTTAGACTCCTTCCACTTCTAAATGTAGAAAATAAATGTCTTGTTTTATACTTGATCTGTTAGTTTGATATGGTAATAAAAATATTTGTTATTATCGAATTACCTGATTTTACTGATAAGAGATCGTTAAATTATAATATGTATCTTGTTTTTAATAAAATAGATTTATATTACATTATAAACGAAAATTTGAAAAAAAGATCGATTTTTCGGAAATCGATCTTATAGACCTCGATTTTTTTGTGAATCGATTCATTAGGTCACGATTCGAATCGATTTAAAAATCGATCTTTTTCGGAAAGAATCGCCATCCCTACTACTAATTGTTTAAAAAAAAGATACAAACAGAGCCACCACACAAAATAATAATTCACTTTCGTTTCGCTAGGGGTGAGCGTTGCGGCGAGCGGCGACGAATCGTTTACAAAGACCGTTTTGTGTTCTGCGACGATGAAACTGTGATTCAAAGTCTTCGTTTCACAAACCAGTCCTCGAACTACTTGGTGCGATTTTTTATTTTAAGCTTATGAAAATACAGTCGTGAACGCAATGGTTCAATTATCTATCACACTCGTTCGTTGTGTCGCGTCGTCCCTTTTCGCATTCGTTTACAAAGCAGTCCTGACAATAAAAATGAACTTTTCCTCACTGAAATACAGTCGAGAATTTATTACCAGTTGTCAATGCTGTCGTTCGTGATGGGACGGTCAAACCCGTGCAACCTTATGTGCGTTGACTTAAAGTTTAAAGTCGACTCGCCTGAATAATGAATTGGGATAATCGCTAAATTTCCTGGAATTCGCGCCGGTGAGCCCGTCGCGTGGTTATTATTTCAAAACATTTGTTTCCATTTTTGGGCCGGAAAATAGGGTATTTTCCAATTTGATAAAAACTATTTTAATTTGAAGATTGGGACGATATATTTAACAGATCCATTTTCTCGATTAAAAACGATTAAAATCAAATTTATTTTTCGTTGTTTTTAATTTACCGCCAAAACGCTCCTTACGATGACTTTTTAAGACGTAGGTCGTCTTGGAACCAGTTGCAACGACTCGGACGACCGTTTTCTGTAACCGTTATTGTCGTCAGGAATACAGTTGCGTTTCGTTCGTCAAAAATTCGACAACGACCCACCACTAACTTTGACTGTCAACTTGTCAGTCAAGCAAGGGCGCATTCCGTATTAGACAAATAGTGATAATATCGCGAAGCCAACCAAAATAAAAATCAGGATAGCTCTTAAATTTTTTGACTATTCAATTTGGTCGGGTTCGCGATAATATCACTTTTGTTGCATTTCGGAACACGGCACAAGCATCACTTCGGGATCGGAGTTTTTTTTGGCGGGATCGCGTTGGAATATGTCGCACGAATTTTCATTTCCATGAAATTCGTGAAATAGCGAATTAAATTGTATAATTTTGGCACTGAATTATTCAATTTAGTTACGTGTGAGTGCACTAAGTGAAGGTGAAAATAAGTGACTAACGTGGACTTTTCGTGTTTCGCCCAAAAACTCCTATTAGGTGGTTGTAAAGTTACTACCGCTTTACAATAACTTTGACTTGACTGATTATGACTTTTTTGTAACTTCGTGCCTGATATCGGGCCATTTACTTGATTGAAAAGTAAAATTACTTGACACTGGCTAAATGCACAAACCGTGCGAATCCAAAACCCAAAAAAAAACGACGGTTTGCACTTCAATATTAACGTTGTGCATTTTTGACATTTTGGAATGGTTAGGGAATAATTTTGCACGAATTGCTTTAGTTATCAGTATAAAAGTACTAGGTATCATTTACGTGGTAGAATACAATATTTATTTATTGCGCTATCGTACGCAAACATACACACACGAGCATTCGCGCAAGCGCCCTGCGCCGCCTAAACGAAACAGCAGGCGCAGGCGTGTACGTTACCCCAGCAAGAAAGTGTCTCCTAGAGTTATATGAGTAGAACGTATAATGTGTGCCTTATCTGCTGTAAATGTGCCCCCACATAAAAAATGTGTGCCCCCTGTCGTTTTGGAGAAAAACGGAGAAAAGGATTCTTGCTGGGGTAACGTTTTTCTAGCAGGAAAATTCTAAATGAATGATCGGAGAGAGAAAATTTGTGCATGGCTAGAGAGCTTATATGTGTGCCAAAATGTGCCCCCAAAAATTAAATCTGTGCCCCTTCAGGTTTTCGAGATATTGCATTTCCTGCTGGAGTAACGTTTTGATGAATCGTATATCTCTAAAACTATTGCATGTGTCCCTGTAGAATAAACATATACACGAGTAGCTCTTAATGTGTGCCCCTTAGTGCCCTAATTAAATTTAAGAAAATATTTATAGTTTTCAAGTTATCGCGGTTTTATGAAAACCCGAAAAAACATCGCAGCGCCTAAATGAGACAAGGCACAAGTTCGCTGAAAACTGTATTCGGTCCTTCTTGACGCTGTTAATAACCATACAAAGTTTCAAGATTCCCTTAATTTTAATTCTTAAAGTAAGTATTGCATCAAATCACAGATTAAAAATCCTACCTATAAATATTATAAATTATTTGCACGTTGTGTAGTCGTCGTCGTTAAATCACAGATCAGTTTTTAATCTAAGTTTAACATATAATTAGTAAATTGGCATCACAAAAAATTACAGATCAGTATTAGGTTTAAATACCTATAACATTGTGTAAAAAATATTAAAAAATTAAATCACAGATAAATAATTTGCTACGAGTAATTTGTAAACCGCATAAAGCTGTAAACATCGACTGTGCACAAATTATCTGATGGTGTTTGGCATAAATAATCATATTTATCCCATTATTTACGTAACAACATTATCACCTGACTGTGGAATGACACTTATATATCTAAAACGCCATCAAATCACAATTATGTGACACTACATAATCAGCTTTAATATAATCGTTGGTTAATAATTATAAATCCCTCATAGGTACGTAATACGACATATAAAATGGAAACACGTTGTTGCAACACAGATCATTGTGCGGTTGACTATAGGTATAGGTACACTAAATACAACTCTCAAAACTGTAGGTAACCAAATTTATTTGGTTAAGGTCAATGCTCCAACCAACCCCCGAAATTCAAATTTTCTTACGTTTTTTGCAATTTTCACGCCAGTGCTAGGTTTTATGTTGATTAAAATAGTATTAAGAAGTATAATCATCAAAATCATCAATACAACCCTCCAAGTTTATAAAGGTGTAGGAATTACTTTTTCTGTTTTTTTTTTTTTTTGGTTGCTACGCCTTTATGAACTTGGAGGGTTGTATTGGTGATTTTGATGCTTATAATTCTGTAACTACATACGTCTTACAGCCGCGAATAATATTTTAATCAACATACAACCTAGCACTGGCCTGCAAATTGCAAAAAACGCAAGAAACTTTGAATTTCGCGGGCTGGTTGGAGCATTCCCCTTACTGATGAAAAACTTACTGTTAATTTATCTAACCTACGGCTTATCAATAAATATAATAGAAACAGCTAGTAGAATATAATCCAATAACAACTTTATTTTATTACTTATTACTTTTCTACTTCAGTGTACTCAGGCACAACACGTGTGAACCGGTTAGTGAGTAAAGTAAAGAAGGTCATCGATATGTATGAATCCGTCGCTTTTTAGTAGTCATTCAAATTTGGTCGGATAACCAGCCGTTGCTTACATTTTTGGTTTTTTGTTAATATTAACTTAATGCGAAACATTCCAAGCTGAATATTTTCACCATATATTTTTGACTAAAGGCACACAATTTTGGTTCACACCTACACATCTGGGATTGAGCCGGTTCCTTGTATTTTGCCGTCAAAGTTAAGACACCATCGTTTTGACTTTTAGCAAGATTATTCAATAACGCATGCATGAACAGTTTTGAAACTTTGTATGGTTATTAATAGCGTCAAGAAGGACCGAATACAGTTTTCAGCGAACTTGTGCCTTGTCTCATTTAGGCGCTGCGATGTTTTTTCGGGTTTTCATAAAACCGCGATATCTGGAAAACTATAAATATTTTCTTAAATCTAATTAGGGCACTAAGGTGTGCCCCTTAAGAGCTACTCGTGTATGTTTATTCTACAGGGGCACATGCAATGGTTTTAGAGATATACGATTCATCAAAACGTTACTCCAGCAGGAAATGCAATATCTCGAAAACCTGAAGGGGCACAGATTTAATTTTTGGGGGCACATTTTGGCACACATATAAGCTATCTGGCCATGCAAAATTTTTCTCTCTCCGATCATTCGTTTAGAATTTTCCTGCTAGAAAAACGTTACCCCAGCAAGAATCGTTTTTTCCGTTTTTCTCCAAAACGACAGGGGGCACACATTTTTTACGTGGAGGCACATTTACAGCAGATAAGGCACACATTATACGTTCTACTCATTTAACTCTAGGAGACACTTTCTTGCTAGGGTAACGTACACCAATTGAACATGAACCTTATTCCTTTGTGATAAAGTTGAAAAACTATCAAAGTTTGACAGATTGGGGTAGCTTGATGTGCTGGCCTCTGTACATTTGCGAACAGTGAAGTAATACACTCCCAAAGTTTGTATTGGAAAGATGTGGACTAGGTTCACCTTAAGTTTGGGATAGCTTGACCTGCTGGCGTCTGTACTATTGAAACTGTAGAAGCAACATCACAATGCATTTAGGTCTATAAATAAATATCACGAAATAAAATTCAAACTGTGCTTTTTGTGTAACAATACCCACTAAATACGCCGTTCTAGGTGATAACATTCATCAGTACAAACAATATTTCACGAACTATAAAAGAGTCATATAATTTATTTCGAATACAAAGTGGCAAAGGCTCATGTTGGTTTGTTCCTGGCGTCCAACGCACAGCGGTTTGCATGTGTGCGTAGCGTACTTCACTAGACACACACGCGCGCATTTTCTGCCGCGCTCCGTCAAATGTACCTACAACTGAGCAGTTTCATTTTGTAACAGCGCTCTTAACAGCTTTCCATCCCTCAGCACAAGTCGGCGGCTTTTAGAGGCAGTTTTCGCTACTCAGCTACTAAATGCTGGAATAATATCCCCCCTCCCATATAGTTTAGTAAAAGTTTCCCAACTTTCAAACTGAAATTAAAAGAATTTTTACTAAATCACCAAAAGGATTTTGAAAACGTTCGAGCCGACATATCTGCCATTTAAAACAAATTATTTTATAAATGTTTGCTCATTTTATCATTTTTTTTATCAGTTTTGCTCATTTTATCAATGTTATAATTATTTTTTATCTATTTAAATGAGGATTTTTATTCGTCAGTAGTTGTTGTCTTTACACTAATTGAAAAAGAAATCAAAAATGAAATCAGCATGTAAATCTGTTTCGTAGTTAAGAAGAACAACGTAGTTAAACTTCAGCGTCAAGTGGTGCATACTGTGTTGCCATCGGTCAATATGCTGAGCCTGAGGCCCTTTTGGCATTATTATCATTGTTGAGGTCATTGTTTTCTGTTTTTTTTTTCCTTTTCTTTTTAAATAATTTGAGGTTTTTACTACCGATATAAGGCCAATAAACGCAATTTTCTTTCTTTTCTTTCACTCGGGGGGGAACTTTCACCTTTTCCAACGGTTCTCCGTTAACAATCATTGGCTCATACAAATTGTCGGCCACTTTAATTTGGTATTTCGTGCCCAATATCATACATTTAGTTTTAGATGCATTTAGCACGAGCGTATTTTTTTAAGACCAGTCGAGGATTTGCTCAATGTCCTTCAATATATTTTCCATAGCCTGACTGGTTTCAACTGGCTTAAATGATTTATAAATTTGTGTCATCCGCATACAGGTGAACCTTACAGTGTTTGAGAATACCTGGTAGATCAGCTGTAAAAATAATAAATAAAATGGGACTTGAAGAGAGCCCTGTGGGGCACCTCTTTCAACGAGCATCCTTTTTGATTCAATGATTTCCTTTTTCATCATCTATAACGACTTGTTGGTGTCGGTTCGTAAGGAAAGATCTGAACCATTTGTATCCTTCGAAATTCCGTAGTGAGAAAGTTTGGCGAGTAGTAGTTCTCGGTTAATACAATCAAACGCCCTCGAAAAATCGAATAGTACAAGCTTTGAGCAGTTACCAGCATCTGACTCAGACAGTATATCATCGGTAACATGTGCCAAGGTCGTAGCTGTACCATAACCTGGACGGAAACCCGACTGGTATTGGGGTAGAATGGAGTTGGCCTCGAGATATACTTTAAGTTGCTTTTCGACTACTCTCTCGATAACTTTTGAAAGAACCTTATTGGTCGCAGGTCTTTTAGTTCATTAATATGTTTAGTCTTCGGGATAGGTTTTACTAATGCTATTTTCCATGAATCAGGAAATACTTTCGATTCAATGGATTTATTGATAATATCAGTAATTGTGTGAAGTGTATTAGGCAGGGTGAGCTAGATCATATCTATATTGATGAGGTCATGTCCGTAAGCCTTTGTTTTTATGCTATTTAATATATCCATAACTTCGTTAACTGATGTTTTTTGAGGTCCAATTGGTTTTGACTAAAAACCGTGTTTCTAAAATAATGTAAAGTTCCTAAATCGGGGTCCGCGTTTCCCGGTATATCCAAAAAGAAGTTATTTATGTCATCAGGATTGTTCAGATTATCTGGGATGGTCGGTTCACAGGGGTTTCTGAATGTAGATGTGCTTTTAAGGTGTCTCCACATGTATTTAGGGTATTTTGCGTCATTGTTTACGTAGTATGTAAAGTAGGCACACACACTCTCACATTGATAATTTCAACATAATGATGTAACCATGGGCACGCCACGATTGCGGCTGTAAGTCCCCTCTTTGAGGAGTGGTTTGAGAGGCGGCATGGCGTCCTCACCTTCCGCCTGACGCAGGTCCTCACCGGACACGGTTGTTTCGGGAGGTTCCTGTTTCGAATAGGGCGGGAGGAAACGCCCGGGTGTTTCCACTGCGAAGATCGCCCTGAGGACACGGTGGCGGTCTGCCCGGCTTGGGCGGAGCACCGCCGTGTCCTCGTGGAGGCGATCGGTGGCGGCGATCTCTCGCGTCCGGCCCTGGTCCAGGCCATGGTACGGAGCGAGAGGGCATAGGGAGCCGTCACCTCTTTCAGCGAAGCAGTAATGCTCGCGAAGAGGGAGGCGGCGCACGTGAGGGAAAGGCAGCATATGCGCCCTCGCGACCCCAGGCGCCGCAGGATAGGGAGACGCCCTCGGCGTCGGGAATCCCAGGCCGATTTCCGGCCACCGTAGGCATGGGCTTGCGGACGGCGAGTAAAGGGTAGCTCGCTGTCCGGTAAGGACCAAGCCCAAGTCGACGGCGCGTTGTGTTCCACGCGCGCCTCAAAGTGATGTCAGCACAGAAAATGATGGGGCCCGCAAGGGCCGATGCCTGCCAGGGGTGCGGGTTTGTTCGAAAGAGACACCACAGCCCCTGGCATACGGGCTACTGAAGGAACACGGGTGGGTTTTAGTCAGTAAAAGTCTGACACGCCCTCCTGCTCCACCCAGAGCGGGAGAAGTTATTTGATGATTTCCCACCAAAAAAAAAAAAAAAAAATTATGTAACCAGCTTTTTGTAACAAAATCATGATTTTAAAAGACTGTCCATGGAGTTTCTTGCCCGTTCTTCTCCATAGGTACCTACGCTTTGGAATGGGCAACTAGCTTCATCTTTCTAACTCACCGACCATAGATATAAGAAAGAAGAAGATATGCCAAGTAGTAGAAAATGTATTGGAACCCGATGTCTTCACTTACTCCCCACTACCGCGTCACAACTACACATGCAATTTAGTAAAACCAATAGATACGAAGTCGCGCTCACACTCGCAATTTATAAATCAGAACGTACTGTCACAATCAAATATAGACCTTATCCCTTCAATCGCAGCGTGCATTTAAGTACAACTCACTCACACAAACAACGGTTGCTACCGTTGTGCTGTGCAAAAGCAATTTATTTTACATATACGCTAGTGATTGACTAAATCGGAAAGTTGTCGATACTTCTATTTATTATTGCACTACTTCAATGTTTTTTGGGGTCCAGAAAATAAGATAAAATGAAAAAAATAACCGTAATACGGCACTAATATATTATCTGAACAATGCCGATAACAATAACGCATACGAAGCGTTTGAAGACTTTAACGTAAGTAAAATGCCAAAACCATAAAAAAGTAAGGAAATAGCACGAGGATAAGACTTATTATACGATAATTCAAACCCAATAACACTCCACCGACATTATCTAAAACTTTGTTAAGTTTACGGCTGTTGTTTACGCATTTCTCTACTACACTGTAAAATAATCAAATTAAGTAAAAAACATTAATTCACATCGATCTAGCAATAAATTTATTCGCGAATCGACATTATCGATAGCCTACGTTAGTGGATCGGCACGAGCACATCACTAGCTCGACGCAAGAACCAGCGGCCGTACAACGTAATGCGTCCGCATAGATATTTTATCGTTTTGTGATTTTTACATTGCTTGTCCAGTCACTTAGCGACAAAATATTTAGGTAGTGGTTTAGGAGCAATGTATTTAGTGCAAAAATAATACAGTCGCTGTGATATTTGAAAACAAAAATAACATAGTAAACGCAAGAAATGTTTTTCGATTTCTTGTTTTTCATGATTTTAAAGACAAATATAGAAAAATACTTGTACTTATTTATGGTAAGTGATTCCATGATTCACATAGTTTTTGTTTTGGCTTTGGTTTTTACAAGAAACCACTGAACAACACGGCATTCTTATAATTTATCACGACAACGGTCGAAAGCACACTAGTTCGCGGAAACGGCCATTTGCTTTAGGAATGATCATTCTGATCATAGCGCGCGGACACAGACACGCCCCCTTCCCACTTCTCCTGCTTTTTATATTTCTATGTCACCGACCCTGACAATTCAAAAGTGCCTGTAATTGGTTTATTTGAAATAAATGCTTTGAGTTTGAGTTTGAGTTTGAGGCCTTTATTTCGTTTCTCATGCTAGATGTGACAAGGTTTTTTAGTTGCTTATAGTAGTCAATATGTGACGGTAACTTGGTTGCATGAGCTCAAGCCAGCGCCTCATCTCGGTGTAACATAACAATTTTTATTACATCTGTAATCCAGGGGGTAGGAGCTAAACGTCGGATTCGAGCGCGGTAATTTTTTTGGACCGTGATGAGTCACACTTCTTCTTCTTCCTTCGGTTCGACTCGGATGAAGTCCGAGTCTTTAACCGCCTCTACTTCTTCGTTCGAGGAGGGAGAAGAGTCCGAAGCGATTAAAGTTTCGGGGTCGGAGGGAGCGTCTTCGGCGTCCTGACACTGTGTCCAAAAAATCTGGTGAAGCCGGGGACTCGAGATCGTTAATTGCGGTCGCGGTCTCGGCGGGGAACATGGGTTTCTGTCTACCCATTACACGGTCTAACCTCGCGCGGAATTCGGGGTCAGGGATGTTCGTCTCTACCACCGCCCAGAAGGCGGGGTCAGAGACGTCACGTAGGGAGGGAAAAACCTACTTCCCACTCATATGGAGTGAGCCTACGTCCCTAATGACTACAGCCGGCAAACACCGCTCTTATTATAAACGGCCAGTCATGCCACCCTTTACCTTACAGAGGCTCGCGATTTTTAGACCAATTTTACGTTTCATTTTCCCTAAGCCGAAATCTTTGGACCCCTTTTTTATTTATTATTTCTCATGCAATCCTTACAATTTTTACATATTTAGAATCCTTATGTAATCCTTTCTTATTTACAATAATAAAATCAAAAATATATTTTCACAATAAATAGTTTCTAGAACAAAAACCTTAAAAAATACGCCTTGTTGAATTTACACTTTACAAAATCCTTACAATCTTTGGAACCAGCGGTTGGATTCTCAAAATTCCAATGGTAAAAATGGTTTTGCGTATATTTATTTATTTATTTAATACTTTAAGCACACGTACATGTACATACCTTCCTATTAAAACAAAAATGATTAAAATCCGTCCATAAACAAAAATCCTTATTTTCAACTTATGTTACGCAACTTACATTTTTCACAAATATTCCTTAAAATTCTTCTTAAAACATTCTTATTAGATTATAATATCCTAATTAAAATCGAAATACATTCAAATTAACTAATAGAAAACAACATTAATTAGAATTGAGTAAAATCTCTTAACTTACACTAAATCTTATAGAATTTTCTTGGACTTACGACTATGGCGCATGGCGCTCTCGGCGCTATTTGCACCCAGATAGTGTCTCGTCGCCGACAAGGTTCATTTTATTTATTTATTTATTTTCGGAAAAATTTCAGCCCCTTCAGCTAGGTTACGGCTCCAAAGGGGGCTGTGAGGCTGCCGTACACGCCTTGTCGACCTACCTAAATTCCGGCAAAGGAGAGGTCATCCTGAAGGTTGACATAAAGAATGCCTTTAATTCAGTTAATAGGGACACCTTGCTGGCAGAAACTAAAAAGAAATACCCCAAATTTATAGTTTCCTTCCTTTGGCAATGTTACAGACACCCTTCAAAATTACTATATCGGGACAACCTTTTGGAATCTGCTGTTGGCTGCCAACAAGGTGACCCCCTCGGGCCAGTGATTTTCAGCTTAGCCATTCATCCAATTATTCGGCAGCTAAATTCCAAATTTAATGTTTGGTATCTTTTTTTTTTTTTTTTTTTTGGGTGGGAAATCATCAAATAACTTCTCCCGCTCTGGGTGGAGCAGGAGGGCGTGTCAGACTTTTACTGACTAAAACCCACCCGTGTTCCTTCAGTAGCCCTTCAGCCAGAGGCTGTGGTGTCTCTTTCGAACAAACCCGCACCCCTGGCAGGCATCGACCCTTGCGGGTCCCATCACTTTTTGTGCTGACATCTCTTTGAGGCGCGCGTGGAACACAACGCGCCGACGACTTGGGCTTGGTCCTTACCGGACAGCGAGCTACCCATTACTCGCCGTCCGCAAGCCCATGCCTACGGTGGCCGGAAATCGGCCTGGGATTCCCGACGCCCAGGGCGTCTCCGTATCCTGCGGCGGCTGGGGTCGCGAGGGCGCATATGCTGCCTCTCCCTCACGTGCGCCGCCTCCCTCTTCGCGAGCATCACTGCTTCGCTGAAGGAGGTGACGGCTCCCCATCTCGCTCCGTACCAGGGCCTGGACCAGGGCCGGACGCGAGAGATCGCCGCCGCCGATCGCCTCCACGAGGACACGGTGGTGCTCTGCCCAAGCAGGGCAGACCGCCACCGTGTGCTCCACCGTGTCCTCAGGGCGATCTTCGCAGTGGAAACACCCGGGCGTTTCCTCCCGCCCTATCCGAAACAGGAACCTCCCGAAACAACCGTGTCCGGTGAGGACCTGCGTCAGGCGGAAGGTGAGGACGCCATGCCGCCTCTCAAACCACTCCTCAAAGAGGGGACTTACCGCCGCAATCGTGGCGTGCCCAATGTTTGGTATCTTGACGATGGAACTTTGGGAGGCGATGTAGAAACGGTCTTAAATGACTTTAAATCCTTGAAAAATGAATACCATTCGATTTTTTTTTTTTTTTAAGTCTTTATTAAAAAACATAATATTACAGAGTGCATACAATAAGATCTTATTCTAATTGAGTACAACCATAAAAGTAACAAATTCTTAGGCTTACAACTTACCTTTACAGACATTTAACACTTACTTTACTATTCTTATTCATTAACGTTATTTTAGCAGTCCACGAGAACACAATATTATTCGACGGCACACGTCTTAATAGCACTGACTTTGAATGCATACCACTATACTATTTACCAACTAAAGGTAATGCACTTAACTAATACAAAAAGAAAGAAATATTAGAAGTGCAGGATTTAACATTACAAAAGTATAATTTAAGTTAGATTTTAATTGTCATCATTAGGTCAACGAAAATAAAAAATAAATACTAAATTGAACGTAATTTGCGAAATAATTTCGCAGAGTATGCTTACTGCGACCGGATGTGGGCAGCACGGTCGGTCCGGTGATAGGTAGTTAATGTTATTCACTCAGAAAATAGTGATGTGGTAAACGATATCGATTATATGTTTTTGAATACAATAAGTTATTAGATCTACTTTTACCTATGGATGAAATTAATGGGTTATAATGTTTCGGGTTTTTAACTAAATAGAATTTGCGGGCTGATTTTAAAATAAAATTTTTAATTGTTGGAAATTTTATTTGTTCGTGAAGTCGTTTTAAATTTGTACGAAAGGGAGTGTTAAATGACATTTTAATTGCCTTATTTTGGACAACTTGTAACTTATTGTAGTTTTTATCAGTCAAGCTACTCCAGGCTGGTGCAGCATATGTCAGACATGGTCGGACGAGGGTGGTATAAATGCGTAACTTTGTGGCTACGCTTAACTTAGACTTCCTGTTAAGAATAGGTTTTAACGCATTCATAGCCCTAAGACCCTTTTCTCGAAGTGCATCAGTGTTTTCATTCCAGTTAATTTTACCATCTAAAACTACACCGAGATATTTGGCCGAACGGCTCCAGGGTATGGAATTATTTTTAAAGTTAATGCACCTGGAGGGTAATGACCGTTTACGCGTAAAAAGTATAGCTTCCGTTTTACTGGAGTTTAATTTTAGTTTCCATCTGGTGAAATATGTGTCAAGTAAGTCTAGTGCTAGTTGAAGCCGCCCAATAATTAAATCAGTATCCTCTGAAGAAGTATATGACGCAGTGTCATCAGCATATATTGCGAGATGAGTTCTAGTTTGCTTAGGCAAGTCATTAAGATACAGAATGAAGAGAAATGGTCCTAAATTTGAACCTTGTGGTACACCAGATATAATCAATTTCGCCGTAGAACAGTGTTCACCTATGAAAACTTTGAAATGGCGGTTAAATAGATAGTTTTGGACTATTTTGACAAGTGAGAGAGGAACGTCGTTAATAATTAGCTTGTGAAGTAGTCCCTCGTGCCAGACAGTGTCAAAGGCTTTTTCTATATCTAGCATAACCATTCCTGTTGATTTGCCTTCATTTAGATTATGTGCTATATGCTCCGATACCCTGGCCAACTGCTGAGTGGTTGAGTGTGCCTTACGAAAACCAAATTGCTCTGGTAGCAGTAAATGTTCTGTAACTTTTAATAGACGTGTAAGAATAAGAGACTCAAACAACTTACCCAAGCACGGGAGCAGGCTTATAGGACGATAATTTGTAGGGATGCTGCCATCCTTGCCAGGTTTTTTGAGTGCGATTATTTTTGCCATTTTCCAGGATGTAGGGAAATAGCCTATTCTCAGACAACCGTTAAAGATTTTTGTGAGATAGACTAGGGCTTTTTGAGATAGGTTTTTAAGAAGCCGATTGCTGAGCCCGTCTAGGCTAGGAGATTTACGGGGTTTTAATTTAAGTATGATTTTTAGAACTTCCCTAGGTCTAACGAGAGGGGAGTGACTACTTATGTCTTTAGAATTTAATGTCGCAATAGATTCCTTGACAGCAACCTCAGTTTCGAGATCGCTGGTCCATTGATGAGTGAGACTCATATTACCAGCAAATGCATTGGCAAGAGCTTCACACTGCTCCGATACTATGGATGTCATTTGATCGCCTCTGATTTTTAGGGGGGGGATCTTACTGGGATTATGGTTATTTGACCGAGCTAGACGCCATATATCATAACTGGGGTTATCCACTTTTGAGAGTTTTTCATTCCAAATACTGTCGTTCAAGGTCTGGATACTGGCTTTAATAGAGTTTTGTAGCTGATTGAATTTAAAGAACAGTTGACGTCTGAGGCAAGGATTGTACTCATTTAATGCTTTTCTACGTATGTAATTTTTATGTTTAATTTGGCTCTTAATACGCCTTGGTAATTTTAAACGACCTTTGATTATTTCGATGGTAGGAATACTCGCCTTCCGTGCATTTAGCACACTGTCAGTAAAATGATTTACAGCCGCGTCAATACAGGGTACTGAGTCTAATATTGTGCTAGTTAGTGTAATATTGCTGTCTAAATGGGATCTGAAATATTTCCAGTCAGCTTTGGCAAAGTTAAATGCTGATTGGGATTTAGTGCTATACGTTCCACCTACTGTGAAGTGCACTGGCAGGTGATTTGACGTAGAAACGGTCTTAAATGACTTTAAATCCTTGAAAAATGAATACCATTCGATCGGCCTTGACCTTAACCTTTCGAAATGTGAAGTTTACATAACGGACAGTACTGACAGACATCTGACACTTTCCAAATTTAACGCAATAGCTCCAGATATTCCGGCTGTCGCTGAAAACCAGCGCTGGGGCTCTGTCTCGCTTAGGGTCGCAGCAAAATGCTGAGCGATAGCCGTTTTGCGTGGATGTGACGCATGTTCCCTTCAACTTTTTCTTATTTTTGTACTCACCTGTTTCTTTTTGCGTCATGTTTACCGTAAATAAACGTTTTTTCTTTCTTTCTTTGTATATTAAAATCATTTAAAAAAGCTCTCTTCGTCTCCTTGGGTCTCCAATCTTTGAGAATTCTTTTCCCGTTTTTATTGAGGAAAAAATTCAAAATTTCAACGACGTTTCGGAAAGATTGTTCCAAATTAACATGCATTCGGCCATCACCTTAATTCGCTATTGCTGTTTCGGTCCCAAATTAACATACTTCCTTCGCGCTTCCCATTTATGGAAACACACTCACCTATTAAACAGAATAGACCAAATTATCCGGCACACACTAACTTCGATCTTAAATGTGGCCATGGACGACCGAGCTTGGGCACAAGCTACTCTTCCCATTCGTATGGGAGGCCTCGGCGTCCGCAAAATTTCTAGTATTAGTTTACCGGCTTTCATATCCTTGGTCCACGGCACTGAGAAATTAATCAGGAAAATCCTAGCCTCCACACTGATTAATTTTGACGTGCCGTACTTCACCGAGGCTTTGGATGCCTGGAGACTCGCTTGCCCGAACTCTGATCTACCCGATAATCTATGTTCCCAGAGAAGGTGGGATGAGCCGCTCTGCAGAGTAGTACAAGACAATCTACTTAACACGTCTGCTACTACTGCGGAGCGTGCGCGCCTGCTGGCTGTGGGTAAGTGGGAGTCGGGTCTGTGGCTTCATGCACTACCGTCGTCGAACATAGGCACTTTGTTCGATGACACTACTTTCCGCCTCGCTGCTTCCCTACGACTGGGAGCTCCTTGTTCTCCTCATCGCTGTCACTGCGGTGAAGTTGTCAACAGTCTAGGACACCACGGCCTGTCTTGCAGCCGAAGCGCGGGCCGCTTAGCGCGGCACGCAAACATTAACGACATCATCCGACGAGCTCTTGTCACCGTCGGCGTTCCAGCTATATTAGAGCCCAATGGCTTGGCACGCGACGATGGCAAGAGACCGGACGGAATGTCTTTATTTCCATGGAAGATGGGTAGCCCTTTAGTGTGGGATGCAACGTGTGTCGATACTCTTGCACCATCCCATCTTCCTGGCTCGGTGTGCTGTGCTGGCGCTGCCGCTGCGGCTGCGGAAAACCTCAAGCGGCGAAAGTATAACAAACTAATTGATAATTATATTTTCGAGCCGTTTGGGGTTGAAACCCTCGGGCCGTGGGGTCCGAGTGCTCACGGCCTCTTTAAGGAAATCTCGAAAAGGCTGGTTGACACTTCCCGTGACCCAAGGGCTGGTTTCTACCTTGGCCAGCGGCTAAGCATTGCCATACAACGTGGTAATGCTGGCAGTCTCTTGGGAACATTCCCAGTCGACAGCGATGAGGACGAATTTTTTGACGCTATTTTTTGATTTGTGATAAGGATTAGTTAAGTTAGTATTTCATTGTTTTTTATTTATTAGTTGTGTTTGTAAATAAGGTCCTAATTAAAAATGTATTAGATTATTTTACATATTGTGAATGAGAGAAAATTGTACCTAGGCCTTACAGACTGTAGATTTGTAGACGATTTTCTATTCTGTATTTTCATTCGTCTAAGTACCTACCTGGTACTTATTGACAGGCCTGCACTGTCCTCCCATACATTTTATCACTGTAATTTGAAAACATTGTTAAAGCCAATTATTTTTTAAAGAGTAACCGTGGAGTTTCTTGCCGGCTCTTCTCCATAGGAAACAACAATTTGGAACCGTGCACCTAGCTTCTGACGTTTCATAAGTGCCCATGCAGGTTTATATGAAATAAAATATTTTGATTTTGATTGTCTAATCATCATCATGATTCTCCTGCCCTTATCCCAGTTTATTTTGATTCTCTAATAAGCCGAACAACTTGAAAAGGTCACGTAAAAGCGACCGTCCCGGGTAATCTTCGCAAATTAGCAGTAAAACGATATTCGTGAAGTCGATTTTTCAATATTTTTGAGTGCAGGTACCATACGATGTCGTGATGGCGCCTTTTTAACCTTACATCCTACGCCAAGATCTATGGCAGTGGCGAACCTCGTACAGTTTGCGATTTGTCATCCCCATAGAGTAGCATGAGACTGTAGACAGAAAAAGGAAAATTAAAAGAGGGTACTTGTGGAAGACATTATAAAAATCCATCACGACTTTTTTCTACGAATGGGTAATAATATTAATCATTGATTAGCACTTACCTTTCATATTTGTCTTCTTAGTCTATCTGGCATATTTTTTAACTTTCAATTCCACTTTTCACCTAAAATGTTACGCTAACTTATAAAATATATTATAACCATCGGCATATTAGGGTCAATATAAGCGCTAACCTTAGCTTGGACAAGAGTTACGAGTAAAACACAAAAAGTTGCAATCTGTCCGTAAATAGTCCGTCGCGCTCGGCTGCTTGCAGCGTATTGTGCGATTAAGTGCATGGATAAATAAATTATGAAATACATATGTTTGGATCGTGAAAGTGTCGTCGCATTGTCTAGAAACAGGTTTTTTGATGTGACTCCTTTCAAAGCATTCCTTTCTTTGTACATATATTTTAGCGCAGGTCTGATCATGTGACCGCCTTAATTATTTATTTACGAGCCTATTTGTTCTGTTTTGTTTCATGTATCATACTCAAATTTTCAAAGTTAAATCGGTAGGTAAGTTGACTTACTTCTTATCTTTTATAACATTTAACACAACTTTAATCTGTTAAGTACCGCCGTTAAGGACTAAATCTAAGTACTTTCTAACAAATTATATTATCAATAGCAACATCTCACTAGTTATGTACTACTCGTTGCTATTTATTTATTTGTAACTGACACAAATTTTATTTAAGTATGCTGATTGACATCCGTCACCTCACACTACAGGTCCAGTTAAAAACCAGCGTCAGACACAAGCTGTCTGGCATTTTTTGCTGAACTGGGCCTTTTTAGCGCAGCCGTGGGGTACATTTTAATAATGCTAGTTTTAACATCGCACTTTACACTTTTTGTTGTTTTGAATTTTTAGTTTTAATTTTTGCTGTATCTTGTGTGCCTTTTTAGTCTGTGCTAAATAAATATATTTTCTTTCTTTCTTCTTTCCATATTCCACAATTTCTACTAGTTTTCTATTTTAGAAATTAAAATCATATTAATTAATGGCAATTTTAAACAATATTTAAAGTCAAAGTAACTTTAAAACGGTAATCAATCATCTCATTAAATACCCAGGCAGCACACAAGTCAGATAACTGGCCAACAATTTAACCTTATGCAGGGTTAAGCTTTATTACATTATGTATAGAAGCTGTGTGTATTACGAAGTTCTGTATGAAAGTTTTTTTTTTTTTTAGCTGTAGTAATGCTATTAGCTGAGTTAGTTTAGTAATTTGCGGATTTTATTTCTTAAAACTGAATAATCATCATGAAAAGACCTGTTACTCACGAGTTTGTGTAACGTTTTCTACAACATGGGTATAAAATTCCATTATCAAGCATGATACTGGATAAGTTATACTCTGTTCTACCAAATCTTGACAGTTAGTCAGCTGCTATATAAAATAGGCGTTATTTCTGATACGAAGCATACAGTAACATAACAGAAACTAAGACAGCTGTTATAACTACTTTATGCCACTTTAAGTACGAAATTACCGTCATGTGCAGCTAACTGTGGTTAAAGCAATATAGTAACAGATTCTTATGCAGAAGTTTGTTGAAGTTTTGACATTTTCTTAAGCTAGAAGAACTGTTCTGGAACGTCTCCCCCAATTGGGTTCCCGCATTTTCGTTGCGGGGGGCTCAGTAACCGTGGTCCCACACACGGTGAAGTCAAGAGGAACCCAAAGGTGGGGCCGCTCGTCAGGGCTTTTGCCTCAAAGCCGACGACGTAGCGGCCAAAAAGTAGGTTGCGGTGAGGTGCACCGCAACTGAGGAGGGCCGCGATGTTGAATGAGAGCCATCGCGGCTGAAGGTTACGGGCTGCGGCGGAGGAGGAGTGCCGGTACTTTTGAGTAGCGCTCTTCCCTTCCGTAGCCTGGACGGGGCCGCCACCGTTTGATGGCGGACGCGGTGGGGCCGCAGGGGAAGAGGAGTGCCAGTATAGCGTTGGCCGCTCTCCCTATCCCCTGCGGCCGAAAAGTGGTAGGCGGCGTGGCCACTGTGTTGACCCGTCGCAGGGTGACCGAGGTGTCCGCAAGGGCCGACGCAGTGAAGTTGTGCTCTTAAAAGTGGTCTGTACTCAACATTTTTCGATAACTTATCTAAAATCACACATATTCGTACTGTAAATCAAACAAATTGGATTCGGTCAAAATATAGTAATGAAAACCCACAGTATAGGTATATTATTTGCAAAAATATAGTTTTATTTTCTTTTCATACTCTCGCAAGCACTTTCTTCGTATGCCTCCCGTTCTTTTCCTATTTTTCCATGAACTGGAGTGTTTTTCTTTATAAGGAGGCATATTCACACAACCACTGCAAACACAGCGCAGTTAGCCGCATAAATGCTGACTAACGTTCCAGAACAGTTTTTTTTTTTTGCTTGGGAAATCATCAAATGACTACTCCTGCTGCAGGAGGGCGTGTCAGACTTTTACTGACTAAAACCCACCCGTGTTCCCTCAGTTGCCCGTGTGCTAGGGGCCGCGGTATCTCTTCCGAAAAACCCGCACCCCTGGCAGGCGTCGGCCCTTGCGGACCCCTCGGTCACCCTGCGACGGGTCAACACAGTGGCCACGCCGCCTACCACTTTTCGGCCGCAGGGAATAGGGAGAGCGGATAACGCTATACTGGCACTCCTCTTCCCCTGCGGCCCCACCGCGTCCGCCATCAAACGGTGGCGGCCCCGTCCAGGCCACGAAAGGGAAGAGCGCTACTCAAAAGTACCGGCACTCCTCCTCCGCCGCAGCCCGTAACCCTCAGCCGCGATGCCTCTCATTCGACATCGCGGCCCTCCTCAGTTGCGGTGCACCTCACCGCAACCTACTTTTTGGCCGCTACCTACGTCTTCGGCTTTGAGGCAAAAGCCCTGACGAGCGGCCCCACCTTTGGGTTCCTCTTGGCTTCACCGTGTGTGGGACCACAGTTACTGAGCCCCCCGCAACGACAATGCGGGGACCCAATCGGGGGAGAAAATGATGATGGTACGGTCGCTTTTAGGTGACCTTTTCAATTTGTTCTGTTTATTTGAGAAGTGCTCGAAGTGCTGATGGTCTATATTCTTGTTTTTGATATAACTTTCAATAAAGCTACGGCTTTCAATATCGGCTAAAGCAATCGAATATTACGATTGAGAGCAAATTATCAGGAACGAATGTTAACGAATAATTTTAATTTATTAAAAGTATGACATGTTTCATAATGTTATGGGAACTGAGTATTCGATTGCTAAAGTACGACTTGCTATTATTGCTAAATTAATTATACCTATTTGTTTTTATGTTCATTTCCTGACGTTATATAAACGTCTACCACAGTTATTTTTTACAGTATTGGCTTACTTGCAAATCCGTTTATTCAAATTTTTGAAACCATTTAATTACATTAGTTTACGTCAACCAAATCAAAAGCGAAATGTTTAAACTTTAAACAAAGAGTTTCTACCCTAACTGTAGTTTAACTGACGCCTTTAGCGTTGTTCCTACCATTGGGTAACAGTCGTGACCCTACTGGCTCAGCTGCGACGCGGGCTGGCACATCAACGAGCAAGAGACGGTCGGGGGTCTCATCGTTACTCAAGGGTCTTCGCGGGGCGCGAGGACCTCGGCGGCGAGGTCGGAAGGACGGTCGTTTGTGTTTGTGTGCTGTACTGGTGGCCCTATTCTTTTCTTGGAGAACAGTAATGGGGTCATCTGGGTCGGAAAGGACATGTCTCGGCCGGCGGATTCTACTGATTTTACTGGGGACATAACTAGCGGCCTTCACAATCAAGGGATTGCGATGTATCTCGGCTTTATCGAAGAAACGCTTCGAGTTGCGTTTCAGAAATTGAGCTATCATGGAGGATCTCGTTCCGAACGTACCATGGGGAGCCTGTGGCATGGTAAAGGAATCGGTTTTGGAGGGTTTGCATCCTATGGATGGATCGGGGCTGAGTAAATCCTGAGGACAAGCTTTGCTATTTATACCATGTAAGCCCGGTACAACAGCATAAAGTTTTGGTTGATGATGCACATTATATTATGGCTGGTGAGCTCATTGATTGCCTTTATGAGGTTTTGAGTTCGTATGGCATATGTGTTACACACAGCGGGAAGGCTTTCGTTATCAAGGTGTATTTTGTTCAATACAGTATTGAGAAGCGAATCACGTCTGATTAGCATTTGATCGAGTAAACAGTACCTAAACTCATTCGTCAGTTATCTGCTGTCATACCTATCTAATATTTAGATGCTCACTCTTCGTTTTCAACGTGCAGGTTCTGATGATGAGGAGAATGAAGTGGATCCACAGCCGAGCACCTCGTCGACAACATCCAGAACTGACGAGTCGGAGGTAGCTCCCGCTGAAGAGGCTCCGGTGGTTGCCGAGGCCTGCGAGGATGCTGGCACGTCAGGAGAGGCCGTGTTAGCTGCATCTCCAACCTACACCCCTCCGGTCAGCCCGGAACATGTGATCGAGTCCATATAAGACCGCGCGCAGCGTGACCACCGATTCATTCGTAAACCCGGCGGCGCGCACTCTACTATTCCCTATCGGTTCAGTTAATTAATACTTCTCAAATGTTGTAACTTAATTGTTTTGATTAAAAAGACTTTCTTTGTTAACTTTTGATTATTCATTATTTCAATTCCAAAAGCATCTAACATTTTCAGATAACAAACCTCCCTCCCAATCCCTCAATGTGAATTCTTGGCTCCAATCCGACCCTATGATTGTTATCATTATTTATGGCTTATGAAGAAAATAAAACTATATTTGTGCAAATAATATACCGATACCTACTGTGGGTTTTCATTACTATTCGACCAAATCCGAATTGTGAACCACCCTCCCAATCCCTCAATGTGAATTCTTGGCTCCAATCCGACCCTATGATTGTTATAATTTTATTATTTATGTCGATTTTTTTATTTTTACAAAAATATATCTACAAACAAAAACACATTGGTATTTACAGCACATCATTTTAATATATTTTCAGTATCACCAAACATGGGATTTGTAGATTACAGTGGCACCGGCCGGTAGGAACACTGGAAGTTTAGTAATGGTTCTTATAGTCAGCAAGTATTTGTCTGTGTTCGGCTTGCAAGGCTCCACAGCAATGGGTTTCTAGGGCACATCCGCCGACTTACAACTAGAATTTGAAAAGATGATTTTTCCGTTAGAAAATTGTTAGTCACAATGTGTTAGATTCTGATGAGAATTCACTATTCAACTTATTCGTATTTTCATCTGCTTTAACCCTTTACCAACTATGTTCGGGTAGGCTTCCAGTATAACTAACCGGATGACGCTGAATAGGTATATAGTTAATAATAGGTAAAGTACGTATTAACCTATTATAGATTGTTCTATTGAGTCTATAGAATATGTTTGCGCATTTAATTTTTGTAGCTGATTGAATGCACAATTTGAATTCAATCACACGTCCTGCTTTCAATCAAATTTTTAAATAATGTATAATTAACTCACCTGAGAATTTGCAGCATTTTCAAAGTCGACTTTGTCGTTTCTTCAACGCTTCCGAATACAATAGTTGCCTGGTTCTATCATAATCTGATTTACCAAAATCACTGCCGTGTTTTTGTATTCGATTCTCTTCTTGAATGTGTTTAACAGCAATGTGAAGTGGCAACTTATAATTTATTTTCGTATCTGTCTCTGAAACAACATTACATGCTCGCAATCCCACAGTTGCGGCGGCCAACATAAGTGTTGGCTTGGTTTCGTTTATAATTCTGTTTTTATCTTTGATTTCTTTTTGAAAAAGTTTTTTTTTTTTTGAATACGCAATTCTTATTATCATAGACAAATATTAGCTTTGTCTTTGTTAAACTTAAATCTCTTAACGGTTCATTGCAAACGTCATTTTAAACAACATTTTCTATGAGACTGCAATTGCGTAAAACATTCAGCTTTTTCACCGCTTCCAAATAATTATCGTAAACGTGGTTTTAAATTTCGTTGACGTTTTTCTCTTTAACAATTCTACACAATTCTACATTTTTTCACAGTCGTCTCTAAACAGTGCAAATTTTCTGTCTCTAAACAGTGCAAATTCTTCCATCAAAATCAGAACTAAATAGGATGGGATAGTTTCAGCTTTTCTGAAATACTTTCGAAATCATTATTTGCTTTTTCATACGTTTTCAATAAACCTATTAGCTCTAGAGAAAACCTCTTAGCTTCCACTAGCGTATTTCTGACTCTTTTGTCGTCATACATATTTAAATTTTCGGCACTATTTACAAATTCTGATTGTGTTGTTCGTCGTGGACACTTCCTTATATCATGTATAGGAATTAAACGCCTACTAGTATTTCCTTCTGAGGTATTATAATTCAAATTGCATGCAACGTGGAATTCGTTGCAATCATGAATTGCATTCACAAATTCACGGTTTTCATTATTCTCCTTTAAAGAAGAATGACTGCCCGTTAAACACGAAGAATTTTGTAATTCATTTCTTTCTCTTTTTTGTAAAACATAATTTCCATGAAATGTATGTCTGTCAATTTGACTATGTACTTGTAAATTGTTTTTGCTATTACAACGCAAACTTGCAATATCAGTATTTTCGTAATTATTATTATTGTTTGATTCAGTTGGCCTAGCTTTAAGTTTGTAATTGCTGAAATGATTACATTCACTAATTAAGCAGCAATTTTCATTGCATGTCATATTGTCATATGCTATCTTATTTGCGTTCCGTTTTTCAGTACTATTTTGGATAATGTTGCATTTATCTAGTTTTGTAGATTCATCCATGTCTAATTTCATAACATCTTGTAAGCTTGATTCCTCAGTTCCTTTAGGAAACTGTATTAAATATTCCGGGTAATTGTTACTTGAACTGTTATAGGAACTTTCCCTAGATTTATTTCGTGAAATTAGGGTGTTACTGCCATAGCGTTTGTAGTAAGATGACGAATGGTCAGATAAACAGCTTCCAGAAATGTCATTATCGATCGTGATATTTTTATGTAAAGACTTCCTCTTATTTCTTTCTTGCATATCATAAGCATCGCGTATAAAAGCTTTGCATCTATGTAAATATCTTGTGTTAAAATCGCTCATATAGGAGTTTCCCTGTGTAATGGAACCTATTTTTCTGTTTTCCGATGTTAATTCATCGAAGATATCAACTTCCCGCAGCTTAGAAGTTGAATGCGCGTTTGTCGTCACTTTAGGTATAGAGTACCTTGTCTCTTCGAAGGGGTTTTGCATAATTAGGTTCTGGACTTTCAATTTATGAGTTGATGGGCTTAAAACATCACCCTTTTTAAAAGGGTGTAATACTCTTTCTGAAGTCTCTTTTTTAAAACAGCGCTCGTATGGGCCACCACTACATCGCTGTCTTCCAAATCTATGTAGACATTTAACCATGTTAGATGTTTCACAATCTAAACAATCACAAGTTTCACACACACAGCACCTATCGTGGCTTTGTATTTTTTTATATAAATGACATTCATATGGCATTTTGAATTCAAAATTGTTGTTGTTGCTATCGTTAAAAACTGATTTTGCTTTATTGGATGAAAAGAGTTGAGAAGATTTTATAGCGTTAATAGCATCTTTTTGTTGGCAAACGCAAGATATACATTCGCATTCCTTGCAACTGCAGGTTTGCGTGTTGCTTAGTTTATTGTCTAAAGTTTTATCTGTAATCATAGATATTGTATCATTTCTGCTTTTCCGTTTGAACATAGGCGTGCTATGTTCAATCATAGCTGTCCGTATATTAAACTCGTGACTGTTATATTCAACTGGTTTACTTATGACCTTGTTGTGCTTTGGACATTTACAGGAATCGAAACCGCTTTGGTCACAACTTTCATTGTGACAGATTTCACATCTACACAGTGCGTGTCTGTTTGTACTCGTTGACGTATCGTTCACTATACTAGAAGTCAAAGGGTAAGCTAGTCCACATTCGATGCAAGCGCATGGTGAACAAGCGCATGCTACACGTGGGACATTCTGCTCTGTTACAACAGGCGCGACCAAATAACTTTGGCCCTGTTTCATACTCTTTGTTTTACAATCACCACACTCACAAGGATCACAATGACACTGCTCCGCTAAACTTTTAGTACATTGAATGCAATCGCAGGGTTTGCAGGAACATAGTGGTTGTACGTTCGTTTCACGCGATGATTTTGATCTCAAACATTTATCACATTCATAAGATTTGCTTGCATCGGGTTTAACCGCTTTAGTAGTAGTGAAACAATCGCAAATTTTGCAACTGCAAGCTTTGTATGCTTCTTTTAATCTCTTAATGATATCAGATTTTGATATTTTTCTTGTTTTATTAGTCATATTTGATTGCCTGCAAGTAGAACAGTCATTGAATTCTGCATCAGACTTATGGACATTAGTCCATATGTACGCAGAATTATTACGTTCTGCGCTAGTATTTGCAGTTCTGGCCTGAGTTGCTGCATTTTTGTATTCATTTATAGTATCTGGTGGTTCAGTAAAATTCTGAGAGCAGCAAGAAGCAGCTACTTTGCTTTTTTGAGGCAAATATATATTTTTCAGCATTTCGTTAGTGTCTGACTGATTTTGAAGTATATGTTTACGTAAATCAATTGTATATTTCGATGCTGGAAGTGGTAAATCCAAACATTCGAGAACTTTATTTGTTTTTGTTCGTGTTCCAACTATGCTTTCACAACAAAAACTTTGTTTAGCAGGTTGAATACATTTTGAGTCAAGTAAATTTATGCTTAATACTGCATCGCTGACTGCTTCATGAGATGATTTCGAAAAATTTTTTGCTGACTTAGAACAGGCACAACTTTTTTGTGTTTCTTTTGGTACCACAGACATATAACCCGGTAACACAGAGTGAATTTTACCAGCTTTACTCACAGATTTACAACACTCACTACTACTTTTTTGTGATTGAGGTGTATGTGAACATTTCGTCAGCTCTTGTGCATATTTAGGAGGTGCAGTTTTGTTTTTGACTGAATCACGACACGAACAACCATGTTTCTGTGATGGTAGTTTGTTTGTATATTTCGGTAGCTCTTGTGCACATTCAGATACTGCTGATTTGTTTTTGACTGAACCACGACACAAACAACTATCTTTCTGTGATGGTAGTTTATGTGCATATCCAGACGGTTCACGTTTCCACACTCTTTTTGCATTGTCTATTTCGCTACAGATTGGTATGTTATTGGTATGTTTGGCTGGCTCCCAACTGTTTATTTTATTTTTTTGGTCCAAACCACAACCCGGTTTATCAGATTTATATTTTGCGAACTCATTGCAATCAGACTTTTTCTTATGATCATACTGATTATTTGAATGTTTTGGTACCACCCATACATATCCAGGTGGTTCACAACTCTTTTTTTTTATTAATGCGTAGTCTGAATTAGAAGCAATCCCTTTAGCTTTCTGACTATTTGTGAGAATTGTTCGTGCATTGTTCGGTGTCCACTCTGTTCTCGATGATTCTGAAATATTTCGTGATGCAGATTTTTTTCCTGACTCACAACAACTGTAACTCTTTTTCTGTGTTGTGGAAGAATATTTTGGTAGCTCAAATATATATCCAGATGTATTTTCTATGTTTGGTGCATTTTCATGTGTTTGGAGTATATTTTTAAACAATCCTTGCGCATTCTTCGTCGGTTTATACTGTTGTGAATTTAATTCATTTTTTGTTTTACAACAACTGTGCATTGTATCAGATGTAGTCCTCTTTGTTTCAAGTCTATTTATATTGTATACTTGTGTACTGTTCTCTGACCCAAGTTGTGCTGTCGATAATGATGATATTTCTGATGTATTGCACGTATTGCATACATTCGATTTTTTTTTATATCTTTCTATTTTTATTCCTTTGCAGCATTGTCTTTGTTCTTTGTATATCTTTGGTAACTCAAAAATATAACCTGCAGTAGAATTCAAGTAATCTGGTGACTCTTGCTTACTGCCACTCTTTGGTACATCATAAATGTAACCTGCTAATCCTTTCATAAGATGCGATGACTTGTTCATAAGACAAAAAACCTTTGGTACCTCAGGTGACCCTTGCTTATCAGAAAAAGTCTTTGGCATATCAAAAATGTAACCCGCAGCACCTTTCAGAAGATCCGATGACTTTTGCTGATGACCACTCTTTGGTACATCATAAATGTAACCTGCT
The DNA here is from genome assembly GCA_949987655.1 of Polymixis flavicincta. NCBI lineage: Eukaryota > Metazoa > Arthropoda > Insecta > Lepidoptera > Noctuidae > Polymixis > Polymixis flavicincta. The sequence continues at coordinate 20,978,698 of OX465182.1, forward strand.
GCTCCTTTCATAAGATGCGATGACTTGTTCTTAAGACAAAAAACCTTTGGTACCTCAGGTGACCCTTGCTTATTAGAAAAAGTCTTTGGCATATCAAAAATGTAACCCGCAGCATCTTTCATAAGATCCGATGACTTTTGCTTATGACCACTCTTTGGTACATCATAAATGTAACCTGCTGCTCCTTTCATAAGATGCGATGACTTGTTCATAAGACAAAAAACCTTTGGTATCTCAGGTGACCCTTGCTTATCAGAAAAAGTCTTTGGCATATCAAAAATGTAACCCGCAGCATCTTTCATAAGATCCGATGACTTTTGCTTATGACCACTCTTTGGTACATCATAAATGTAACCTGCTGCTCCTTTCATAAGATGCGATGACTTGTTCATAAGACAAAAAACCTTTGGTACCTCAGGTGACCCTTGCTTATTAGAAAAAGTCTTTGGCATATCAAAAATGTAACCCGCAGCACCTTTCATAAGATCCGATGACCCTTTCTGATCTCTTATCTTTGATGCCGGTAGATAAGCCCGTTTTTGTTTTCCCACAATCGATTCCTGTTGTTTCAGTATTGCCGTCATAACTCCATAAACCCCTCGGGTGGATTTCGTACCTTGTTTATACTTCTTACCACTACCACTCTTTGGTACATCATAAATGTAACCTGCAGCTCCTTTCACAAGATGCGATGACTTGTTCGTAAGACAACAAACTTTTGGTACCTCAGATGACCCTTGCTTATCAGAAAAAGTCTTTGGCATATCAAAAATGTAACCCGCAGTACTTTTCATAAAATCCGGTGACTTTTGCTTATGACCACTCTTTGGTACATCATAAATGTAACCTGCTGCTCCTTTCACAAGATGTGATGACTTGTTCGTAAGACAACAAACTTTTGGTACCTCAGATGACCCTTGCTTATCAGAAAAAGTCTTTGGCATATCAAAAATGTAACCCGCAGTACTTTTCATAAAATCCGGTGACTTTTGCTTATGACCACTCTTTGGTACATCATAAATGTAACCCGCTGCTCCTCGCATAAGATCTAGTGACTCTTGCTTACGACAACTCTTTGATATCTCACATGACTTTTGTTTATCATAACAAAACTTTGGTACATCAAAAACGCAAAGCGCAGCACCTTTCGTAACATCCGGTGACTCTTGCTTATGAAAAATCTTTGGTGTCTCAGATGACTTTTGCTTAACATAACAATTCTTTGGTACATCAAAAACGTAACCCGCACCACCTTTCATAAAATCCGGTGACTCCTGCTTATGAAAACAAATCTTTGGTACGTCAAAAACATAACCCGCACCACCATTCAAATAATCGGGGAACTCTTGCATATGATAAATATTTGGTACATCGGAACCAAAATTCGCACCACGAAGATTTGGTGACTGTTTCTTATCTCTGTTCTGTGTAAGACAACAAGGATCTGAAGTGATGCGTGTGCATTTTTCTAATACACATTCTTTTTTTCGTTTAGATTCTGGTAAATAAGCACTTTTTTGTAGATCAACAATAGATTGTTGTTGTTGCAGTGTTGCCGCCATAATTTTACGAATTTTATCTCCGGTGCATGAGCATTTTTCCTTTTTTGGTTTAGATTGATATAAGTTAGATGACTGTTGGTTAGGACTAAACTTCTTGGGTACCTTAAATAACTCTTGCTTATCACAAAAAATCTTTGGCATATCAAAAATGTAACCCGCAGCACCTTTCATAAGATCCGGTGACCCTTTCTGAACTCTTATCTTTGATGCCGGTAGATAAGCACGTTTTTGTTTTCCCACAATCGAATCCTGTTGTTTCAGTATCGCCGTCATAACTCCATAAACCCCCCCTAGGGGGGATTTTGTACCTTGTTTAGACTTCTTCGCACTACCACTTTTTGGTACATCATAAATGTAACCTGCTGCTCCTTTCATAAGATCCGATGACCCTCTCTGATCTCTTATCTTTGATGCCAGTAGATAGGCACGTTTTTGTTTTCCCACAATCGATTCCTGTTGTTTCAGTATTGCAGTCATAACTCCATAAACCCCTGGGGGGGATTTTGTACCTTGTTTATACTTCTTACCACTACCACTCTTTGGTACATCATAAATGTAACCTGCTGCTCCTTTCATAAGATACGATGACTTGCTCATAAGACAAAAAACCTTTGATACCTCAGATGACCCTCTTATCTTTGATGCCGGTAGATAAGCAGGTTTTTGTTTTCCCACAATCGATTCCTGTTGTTTCAGTATTGCCGTCATAACTCCATAAATCCCTGGGGGGGATTTTGTACCTTGTTTATACTTCTTACCACTACCACTCTTTGGTAAATCATAAATGTAACCTGCTGCTCCTTTCATAAGATACGATGACTTGTTCATAAGACAAAAAACCTTTGGTACCTCAGGTGACCCTTGCTTATCAGAAAAAGTCTTTGGCATATCAAAAATGTAACCCGCAGCACCTTCCAGAAGATCCGATGACTTTTGCTTATGACCACTCTTTGGTACATCATAAATGTAACCTGCTGCTCCTTTCATAAGATGCGATGACTTGTTCATAAGACAAAAAACCTTTGGTACCTCAGGTGACCCTTGCTTATCAGAAAAAGTCTTTGGCATATCAAAAATGTAACCCGCAGCACCTTCCAGAAGATCCGATGACTTTTGCTTATGACCACTCTTTGGTACATCATAAATGTAACCTGCTGCTCCTTTCATAAGATGCGATGACTTGTTCATAAGACAAAAAACCTTTGGTACCTCAGGTGACCCTTGCTTATCAGAAAAAGTCTTTGGCATATCAAAAATGTAACCCGCAGCACCTTCCAGAAGATCCGATGACTTTTGCTTATGACCACTCTTTGATACATCATAAATGTAACCTGCTGCTCCTTTCATAAGATGCGATGACTTGTTCATAAGACAAAAAACCTTTGGTACCTCAGGTGACCCTTGCTTATCAGAAAAAGTCTTTGGCATATCAAAAATGTAACCCGCAGCACCTTCCAGAAGATCCGATGACTTTTGCTTATGACCACTCTTTGATACATCATAAATGTAACCTGCTGCTCCTTTCATAAGATGCGATGACTTGTTCATAAGACAAAAAACCTTTGGTACCTCAGGTGACCCTTGCTTATCAGAAAAAGTCTTTGGCATATCAAAAATGTAACCCGCAGCACCTTCCAGAAGATCCGATGACTTTTGCTTATGACCACTCTTTGATACATCATAAATGTAACCTGCTGCTCCTTTCATAAGATGCGATGACTTGTTCATGAGACAAAAAACCTTTGGTACCTCAGGTGACCCTTGCTTATCAGAAAAAGTCTTTGGCATATCAAAAATGTAACCCGCAGCACCTTTCATAAGATCCGATGACCCTTTCTGATCTTTTATCTTTGATGCCGGTAGATAAGCACGTTTTTGTTTTCCCACAATCGATTCCTGTTGTTTCAGTGTTTCCGTCATATCTCCATAAACCCCTGATGGGGTTACGGGGGATGTTGTGTATTGCTTATACTTCTTACCGCTACTACTCTTTGGCGCCTCAGATGAGTTTTGCTTATGACAACAATTCCTTAGTACCTCAGATGACTTTTGCTTAACAGAAAAAATCTTTGTCATATCAAAAATGTAACCCGCAGCACCTGTCGTAAGATCCGATGACTCTTTCTGATCTCTTATCTTTGATGCCGGTAGATAAGCACGTTTTTGTTTTCCCACAATCGATTCCTGTTGTTTCATTGTTGCCATCATAACTCCATAGGGGGATGTTGTGCATTGTTTACAATTCTTACGTAATTGAGATAAGTTTGCACTTATAGAGTCTTTCATAATCGGAGGGTTTGCTGGCTGATTGCTCTGCATGTTCGCGCAGCATGCGTTCGAATGTTTCTCGCTCGAGCCACCTAATATTTTGGTGTAATAGAGACAAGTTTTAGCTTCTGTGCAGTCTTCGCAAGAGCAGGTAAGATCCTGTTGCTTTACAGAAGCACTCTCGATGTCACAATGTGAACACGAACATGCGGCCTTGTCAATTTTAGAATTAACTGACGGGGTCTTACAAACATTATGTGCCATACTTTTGAATTTTCTATAAGCTTCTACACACTTAGAGTTTTGTGTTTTCCTCCTCCTTCAGTGTTACGTGTAGATTAACGCGTTGATTACTTCGATCCCTCACTGCTGCGACACAAGCTTGCTGCATTCACGACCTGAAAAAGACCATTCCACATCAATAACTATCCAACATTTTAGAGGACCATCTTTTTGCCCGCGGCTTCGTCCACGCTTTCGCCCACTTGTCGGATGGAAATTTTCCCATGGGATTGTAGATACTATCAGGATAAAAACTAAAGTACCTACCTACTGGTAGCAGTTTAAATTTATAGAGACGTTATCATCAAAAGTACAAAAATGTTCACACAAGTACTATCATATTTTTGATGTTTTAAATTAGGAACAATATAAATATAAAACTATTTAAAATGTATACATACAGACAGCACATAAAGCGATCACTCAGATCATAGAAAGTTTATGATCTGTGGTACAATGCAACTTCACGACTTGATCGTGTAAGGCTGGTTTTTCATGACCTGAAACTACCACTGGGTAAGTTGGTGAGGTACTCATCAACTTACCCAGTGGTAGTTTTATGCATGAGACTAATAGGGTATGATTCGCACGAGGTTTGTCAAAATAAACTTCCAGTTATGGTCTTCTCAAATACACAATTTTATTACAATGAGTTACACTTGGTTTTGGACATCAGTTACTGCTTATTCTTCTATAGCACATAGAAATAGAACCGGTGCAGACTTACTTTAGATGGGCATCTATTACCCTATGTCAGGGATGGCGAACCTTTACGTATCAACGTGCCATTTTTCTTAAGAAATGTTCAATGAGGTCATAGACGTGGCATCAAATAATTTTAACTTTGTGATTATTATTATAATTTTAACTGTCTGTAAAAAACACCGGAACATTTCGTAACGTAGGGATCACTCGCGTTCGCTCGTCATCTAATACCTACTTCACACTTTTTTTCGAAGTGCATAATTTTATTAATTTTGTGATCAGTGACGTGCCCAAAATATTGTGTCGCGTGCCATTATTGGCACGCGTGCCATTGGTTCGCCATCCCTGCCCTATGTTATACGTAACCGTGATTGGCCTTAGCAAGCAGTACGGTTGCTCTGCCGGGTTCCTCCTTGCTTATTTGTCGGCGTTAAGACTTGCAGATAGATTTGTATTCGGAACATGCAGCTTTCTATCCAATCATTACCATGATTCACGTGAAACACATTGAATCTCTTGTTAGATGTATATGTTAGCGTGTAGAGAGCGAGACCAATATTTTCTTAATTAAAAATTATACGTAGACCCTGCCGAAACACACAACTTATGAAATTCCCAATCTATTTGAATCTGAGAATGAGTGCATGTTAAAACAAATCAAATTATTACTCACAGCGACCCTTATTCTAGATCTGATACCAGCGCCATCTAGTGTTTTTTTAGGGAACACTTACACATAGTTCTTCCAATATACGTCACTAGAGGACATTAGTAACCAGTTTCTAGTTTGGAAATATGATTGTTACAATCGTTTACAATGAAAGACGATACACTTTCACACTCCTTACCCACAAGCCAGGGACTGCATACCGATAACATTTTGGTATCGGTATCAAAGTATCGATATACCGATATACTTACTGATATTTGGGTACCTCTTTATAAATATTGATATCGATATTTCTATTCAGTATACTTATATCTATACTTTAATGAGCCTTTATCAGTATTGATACCGGTACTAAAATACCGATATATTACCAATAAATACCTTTACCCGTGGCCGCGTCATTTTTGCGATTTACGCCATCCATTCCACGTCCCGTTTAGTAATGGTCATGCGTATGATGTCTGGTGTATCAAGATGGCTGGTTTGTATTTTTTGCCTTTAAAGTTAGTTTTTTGTATCTAGACCGGTGTGTAAAGTCTAATCTGAGAATATTAAAAGTATCTATTTATGTCATTTTGATTGAAATAGATATACAAAACATGGTACGTTCGTTCAATCCTTGAACACTTCTTGGACTTTTGTAAAACCATATTTGAACAGTCGTTTTTCAAACCATGTGTAGTTGGAGACTTTTACTTAAACAATATTGATTGGAGCTTGGAAGTAAGTTGGATAGTGGTTATGTGGCACCAGGTATTGATTATTTGTTAACTGATTTTAGTTATGCAAAAATTGAGTCTCAACAATATAACAAATAAGTTAGAACGCATACCTGACCTTGCGTTGACTAATTTAACTTCCGGTATCGTATGTCTTGCTCTAAATCCCTTAAGTATAATTGACCCTTTGCATCCCCCAATCGAAATTAATTTAAAATCATGTAAAGACAAAAGACTTCCTTATAATAGTAACAAAAGTCAAATTTTTACAAATTGGATTATGATATTATTTGTAACTAAATAAAAAAACAATAAATGAGATCGATTTTAGACCTTTTATTTGATGGCACTCGCGATGTAAAAGATATGCTCAATATATTCTATGGTAATTTTAAAAACATTATAGAAATGCAAGATCTCGGGATACCACACGAAAACTTAAGACACACGCTCCTTGGTTCGACAAAAAATTAAAAAGAACTTTGAGAAAAAAAAAAAACACGCGCACACTCCGGATCGACGAGAAGATCGTCGAACTCGAGGAAGAATTGAGCAAGTTACGATGGAATATAGTAGGGTTATCTGAAGTCCGACGAGAGGGGGAGGACTCGATAATCCTAAAATCCGGTAACTGGCTGTATTTCCGGGAGGGCGACTAGCAGTCCCAAGGTGGTGTCAGGTTTATCGTCCAAAAATCCCTTGTGAGCAACGTGGTTTAGATCGAGAGTGTGTCGACCAGGGTGGCATTCCTTATACTCAGAATATCCGCAAGGTATGCGCTGATGGTCATACAGGTTTATGCCCCGGCACTCGTCACACTCCGACGATGTGGTGGAGGCCATGTATGAGGATATTTCCAGAGCTATGCATGGTTTCAAAACTCACTTCACAGTTGTCATGGGAGACTTCAACGCGAAACTGGGCAAACGAAGCGATGATGAGTTTCGAGTGGGGCAATTTGGAGTTGGACGTACGGACCCCCGGGGTCACGTACTGGCTCCAAAGTCTTTGCTAGGGATCTGTCTATTGGGCAGAGTCAGCTTACGAAACTGAAGACCGATGAAGGCAGGATCGTATCCACCAAGCCTGAGCTGTTGAGAGAGATTGAGAGGTTCTATGGACAGATATTTAAACTTGGAAAAAAACATTACCATCTGGATAGAACAATATTTATCTATGGAACTAACCCAAAATGATATACAAGAAGCTAGAAGGTTAGGAAAGAAAGGCGACAGACCACGTCCAATAATTGTGACTTTTTTAACGCTAGGAACAAAAATAAAAATTCTTAAGCAAAAGCAGATGCTAAAAGATACTCCCTTCTACATTCAAGTGGACTATCCGAAAAACGTGCTAGAAAAGAGGAAAGAATTAAAAGAACAACTGAAAGCTGAGAGAGAAAAGGGAAATACAGCCCTAATCAAATATGACAAACTAATTATTAATGAAAACAGGAGTAAAAGAAAACTTTCTCTGTCACCTGAAAACAGCACCATACCAAAACTGGATAAAAATACTAAAGCTAGTAAAAAGAACAAGCCACAACAACTAGGCTCGACAGCCAAAAGATCAAATAGCATTTCAGAAGGAGTGATAAAACCTAGCATGTTCAATTTTTTGGTAAATAAAAATACAACTAAAGCGGCCAATACTCAGGATTTAAACGACACGAATATATAGCAGCTAAGCCCCTCCTCCTACATAGATCTCAGCAAAAAAGAAACTAGAACAAATAACATAAAACATCTTCCAACCCGGTTGGTCACCGTGGAAGATTATGACCAAAACCCTCCAAAAGAAACCACAAAAACGGAGAACAAGAACGATAAACGATCAACTCAATTAAAAATTGCAACTTATAACGTTCGGACCTTATCGTCATACGAACGCTTACTTGAACTAGAAGAAGCAATCATGGAAATTAGCTACGATATTATAGGTATCTCAGAAGTGCGACGACTTGGTAACAAGATAGAGGAATACGAGAACCTAATACTCTGCCACATAGGTTGTACACCAGATAAATATGGGGTAGGTTTTATAATAAAAAAGTCTCTTAAAAACAATATAGAGAGCTTTACTGGATTAACAGATCGTGTTGCAACGCTAAACTTAAACCTCCAAGGGTTTATGTTATCCATTATACAAGTATACGCACCGACTGAAATCGCAAGCGTGGAAGAAATAGAGGATTTTTATAAGACCATCGACAAAGCAATGGAAACAACATATAAAAACATTATATTAATGGGCGACTTTAACGCGAAAGTTGGTGCTCCCAAGGAAGGTGAATATTTAACAGTACAACAGCATGGATATGGCGAAAGAAACGATAGAGGGCAGAGACTTGTAGACTACGCACTTGAACATAATTTAACCATCATCAACACGTGCTTCAAGAAAAACCATAACCGGAGATGGACGTGGCGATCCCCAAATGGACAGCACAAAAACGAGATCGACTATATAATATCCAACCAACCGAAAATATTCCAAAATTTTGAAGTCATGAATCTAAACTATCCGTCAGACCATAGGCTAATCAGAGCATCAGTAAAAACTGCCAAACAAAAGCTAAGCAGAGCAAAATTTACAAAAAAATACGCAATCCAACTAAAAAACCAAGAAGAAGCTATAACATATAATAAAAACTTAATGGCAATGTTACCTTACCCAACAACCAACTTGCGAAATACCTCAGTACAAACCTATTACGATAACATAACAGATGGCATCAGCCAGAGCCTGAAACAAGCTCGAGAAAATACGAAGGAGCCAAACAAGCACCACAAAATACTATCAGATCGCACAGCTATGTTGCTAAAAAGAAGAAAAGAACTACAAGAAACAAAAAATAAAACTCGAACTATAAAGAACGAACTCGCTGCTCTCTACAAAATAACAAATAAATACATAAAAATAGATTATGCTAAATATAGACAAGATACCATAGAAAGTCATTTACAACACACAGGAAGCACAAAAAAGGCTTTCAAAGAACTCAGATCAAGCAAGACTTGGATAGAAGGATTAAGAAATCAAGACAGAATTCTGTGCAAACGAAGTAACATCATCAATGCAGCATCAGACTTCTATAGAAAATTGTACAGTGATAAGACCCGAAAGACCAACACCTCAAATACTGTAAAGGGAAGTGCCAATGAAAGTTATATGAAGCCCATTGATGAAATTGAAGTCATAGAAGCAATAAAGAGTTCAAAATTAGAAAAAAGCCCTGGCTCCGACAATATCACAAATGAATTATTGAAAATAGCACACCCAATATTAGCCGGACCATTAATGGAACTATTTAACTTAATACTACAAAAATCTGAAACACCATCACAATGGTCTGAATCAAATATTATACTTATCTACAAGAAGGGCGACCCAAAAGATATTGGCAACTATAGACCGATAAGCTTGTTACCGAGCATCTACAAACTCTTCTCTACCATTATAAACAAAAGAATCGGTATCACATTGGAATTAAAACAACCGGTAGAGCAAGCAGGCTTCAGAAAAGGGTTCTCTACAGTTGACCATATACACACACTGGAATTAATTATAGAAAAGCACCAAGAACAACAGAGACCGCTATACATTGCGTTTATAGACTATCAAAAAGCATTTGATACGGTAACACACAGAAGTATATGGGAAAGCTTAAAAGAGCAGGGAGTAGAAGACGTGTATATAAATGTCATTAAAAGCATATACAACAATAACAAGGGTAGAATCAAGCTGGAAACTCTCGGACCTAGTTTTCCTATAGAAAGAGGCGTAAGGCAGGGAGACCCGATATCTCCGAAAATATTTATAGCCATCCTGGAGACTATCATCAGTAAGTTAGATTGGAGCAAGTCAGGGCTGTTTATTAACGGAGACTTCTTAAGCCACTTGAGATTCGCAGATGACCTAGTATTGTTATCAGAGTCCAGCCCCCAGCTACAGCACATGGTCGAAACTCTGCACCTAGCTAGTGTTAAGGTGGGACTAGAAATTAATCTATCTAAGACTATGGCAATGACAAATAGTTGGAAAAGATTAATAACAATTAATGGAGTGCCACTTGAATATACAGACAAATACATATATCTAGGTAAGCGAATTAGTTTCGACAGGAACAATAATGAACTAGAAGTGGAAAGAAGAGTGCAACAAACATGGAACAAATTCTGGAGCATGAAGGAAATTTTTAAAAGTAACTTTCCTGTAACCATTAAAACGAAAGTTATGAACTCCAGCCTCCTACCGTGCTTGACGTACGGTTGCCAGACGTGGAAATTCACTTCAAAATTAAAAAATAAAGTCATTACTTGTCAACGGGGACTAGAGCGCAGCATGCTAAAAATAAAGAAATTAGATAAAATACGACACACAAAAATAAGGTCAATAACTAAAGCAACAAATGCACTGATGTATGCACAGAAACTCAAGTGGAAATGGGCAGGACATGTTGCGAGGCTTAAAGATAAGAGGTGGACCTTAAAGGTGACATTTTGGAAAGGTCCTGAAGGCAAAAGAAGCAGAGGGAGACCATTGACACGTTGGGAAGATGAGATTACAAGGACAGTCGGCCCAAACTGGAAACAAATTGCACAGGACAGAGATAATTGGGCATCATTGGAGGAGGCCTTTACCCAATATGGGGTTCCTGCAGAAAATACTTAGTAAAAGTAAATTTTTAAAGTTAAGATAATTAATAAGTAAAGCAGCTAAGTATAAGAAATAAACTAGATGTAAAAAAAAAAAAAAAATTGGTACAAGTAAGTCAAATAAAAATGATAATGTCTAAAGAATAGGTACCTACAAATATATATATGTTACTAAGCGTTTTAAATAGTTAACTTGTAATTTAAAATAATGTAAGAGTAGGAAATAAAAGGCTTTTTTATTTTATTTATTTTTTATGGACAGATATACACGTCAACAAGAAACCCCGTTACAAATCTGGCAAACGACCTAAGAGCTAGATTGACCCGACACTATACTGAAGACACTCCGGACATCAGCTTGTACGAGATAAGGATGACTCTGAAGCAGCTCAAAAACAACAAGGCGCCGGGTGATGACGGAATTACGGCTGAACTCCAAAAGGCAGGCGGGAAACCCATTCTTAACGCCCTCCAGAAGCTGTTTGATTCCGTCATACTCGAGGGCAAAACGCTACAGGCATGGAACAGAGGTGTGGTGGTACTTAAGAAGGGTGACAATGCCCTTCTTAAGAATTATAGGCCCATCTAACTTCTGAGCTATGTCTACAAGCTGTTCTCCAGAGTCATCACGAACCGTCTAGCGCGTAGATTTGACGACTTCCAGCCTCTCGACCAAGCCGGGTTACGTAAAGGCTTTAGCACAGTAGACCACATACAGACGCTGCGGCAGGTTATACAGAAGACCGAAGAGTATAATCTGCTCTCTGTTTACCGTTTGTGGACTGCGAAAAAGTGTTTGATTAGATCGAGACATGGGCTATACTTCAGTCCCTCCAACGGTGCCAGATCGACTATCGGTACATCGAGGTGTTGAAGTGTCTGTACGAAAACACCACTATGTCAGTCCGACTCCAGGACCAGACCTCGAAACCTATCCTTCTGCAGCGAGGTGTTAGACAGGGAGACGTTATCTCTCCGAAACTGTTCACCGCTGCACTGGAGGATGTCTTCAAGGTTCTGGACTGGAAAGGGGCTGGAATCAACATCAATGGCGAGTACATCACTCACCTTCGGTTTGCCGATGATAAAGGTGTCATGGCTGAGACCAGGGAGGACCTCAGTACAATGCTCGATGACCTCAGTAGAGCTCCCGAAAGAGTGGGTCTTAAAATGAACATGGACAAGACAAAGGTCATGTTCAATGCCCATGTAACACCCACTCTCGTAACGGTCGGAAGCGCTGCACTCGAAGTTGTGAACGAGTACGTTTACCTAGTACAAACTGTCCAGTCAGGTAGGTCCAAATTCGAGAAAGAGGTCAACCGTCGAATCCTACTCGGCTGGGCAGCATTCGGAAAGTATCGCAATCTCTTCTCGTCCCACATACCGCAGTGTCTCAAAACGAAAGTCTTTGACCAGTGCGTGTTGCCAGTGATGACATTTGAAACCGAAACGTGGCCGCTCACAATGGGCCTCATAAGAAGGCTTAAAGTCACCCAAAGGGCAATGGAGAGGGCTATGCTTGAAGTTTCCCTGCATGATCGAATAAGGAATGAAGAGATCCGCAGGAGAACCAACCTTGGTTCTCCTGTGGATCTCCAAGATGTCGGATGCGGATGTCGGGTACCTACCCGACATAGCTCGAAGAATTGCCAAACTTAAGTGGCAGTGGGCAGGGCACATTGTTCGCAGAACAGATGGCCGATGGGGCCGAGAAGTTCTGGAGTGGCGACCGCGCACCGGAAGACGTAAAGTTAGAAGGCCTCCTACAAGGTGGACCGATGACCTTGTGTGAGCCGCGACCTTGTGGGAGCCGCAGGAGTCCGCTGGATGCGGGAAGCACAGAACCGGTCGAAGTGGCGGAGCTTGGGGGAGGCCTATGTCCAACAGTGGACGTCATTCGGTTAAAATTATGATGATTATGACTATTCAGGTAAACAAACTGTACGTAGGTACCCATCTATGGGTAAGGTAGGTAACTACAGTAGTCCATGTCAGTAGCACCTATTAAAAAGGTTGTTCAGAATTAAAACTATGTCACTGCGCTATAGTGCATGTGCGAGGTAGAAAGGTAACTAAATATCTTCAGAACACGTAAACAAAATACGCACGTAAATAATGATAACGCTATTTCGATCGCAATAAACAATTACATTAGCCAATGTGTCGACTTCAACGATCACAACAATATCTCAGTTCCGCTCAGCCAGTCTAGTAGTATACCTACATAAAAATCACACACACGACGCTTTATCTATTACCAAAACTTATAGAATGTAATTAATTATGTAAAAAACTTAATTTAAATCATTGTTGCACACTAGGCATTTCGATTTGAAATCGGTTTTTTTCACATTAAAATGCCAATATAAACATTATTTTGCTTTTTACGCCCCATCACATCAATCATAGAAATATTTACGTATGCATGTCCCTACATAATTCATCAGTGGTTAGAAATGTAAATAAAAACTTTTTTCAAAAAAATAACAACCGACTTCCAAAAAAACACTACAAAGTGCAAAATAACTTTAATTTCGGAAGTCGGTGACTTTGGATGTGTATTTTAATTATTGGTCACCGCCTTCCGAAATTAAAGTTATTTTGCACTTTGTAGTGTTTTTTTTGGAAGTCGGTTGTTATTTTTTTTTTAAGTTTTTATTTTTCACTTTTTAGTTACCTGCCCCACACCAATTCGAAATTTCATCATCCTTGGCGTCAAAACAATGCTTATTTATGCGATAGGAACATTCACGGTTGATTCACGGCCGTAGCTAGGGGGGGGAGGGGCATTGTGGGGCAATGCCCTACCTTGAAATCACAATCCCCTACCTTAAAAAAACCAAAAACTAAGACAAATTATTATAATTAATTGTTCATAGTTTGAGATAAAAAAATATAGCGATAGGTATCTAAACTTTTCCGAACAAACCAAGGTTTATGACATTGATTTCATATTCTAATAATTCTTTGTTCTGTGTATAGATGGCATCATTTGAAGCGCCATCACATGAAGCGATGGGTCTATTTAATTCTAAATAAGAAGCCTCATGGAAGCAAACAGACTTCGTACACTTCAAACTGGAAAAATGCCCCTGATTCTAAAACTGGTTTACCAAAACATGAAAAATCAATTTCTCATAATCAAGCTATGTCGATGTGGCAGGAGAAATTACAAAGAGTATCTACATCTAGCAGTGTTGAAACGTTCATAAATCAAAAACTATTAGAAAAATATAAGTCAGTTGAAGGGTTACGTGAGTCTATCATTGAAGTACATCGATCACTAATAAAGTTCTTTATTAGTGATCGATGTTGAAGTAATACAATTTCTATTTACTCGTATCACCCCACCCAACAATATATTAATACCTCACTCTCACTCAGATCTCTACATCCAAATCTGGAAGATCAACCGTCTTGTTCGCTTGTTCTTCATCATTAAGGATTTAATAGTTTTTAGATCCATGCTCATGTTCTGTCACAGAAATTAGGTATTTGTCTACGAATAGCTATGTAAATCATTGACCTTAGAGGTCAGTGATATACCTACATGCTTATTGGTGGAGTTTCTTGCCGGCTCTTCTCCATAGGAAACAACAATTTGGAACCGTGCACCTAGCTTCTGACGTTTCATAAGTGCCCATGCAGGTTTATATGAAATAAAAATATTTTGATTTTGATTGATTTTGATTTTGATTGATTTAGGAGGCCGTTCTTCGAGGGCAGATCAATTATGATAAAAAAATTACTTCCGCCCTACCTGTAACCAATGCTGCCCTACTTCAAATTCGACTCTAGCTACAGCCCTGGGTTGATTTGCTGTAATTTTTTGAAGAGTTCCGTTGTCTGTCTCTGAAATGCATCATCAGAAGGCCAATTCTACTAATTAAAAACGTTCGCAGTGTCATCTCGGCGACAATCGAATTTCAAAAATTTGACAAAAATGTATAGGAATTTTTGACAGATTGTCACTGAGATCAGACTGTGAACGTTCTTAAAATTACCAGAATTGCCCCTCAGATCTATATGAAATTTCAATGGGATCATTTCGGAGTAAACCCCTTTCGAACAAAAAAAGAATTTTGCAAATCCGTGTATATACCACGGAGTTATGCCCGAACATACATAAAAAAATATATATAAACATGTCGAATTGATAACCTCCTTCTTTTTGAAGTCGGTTAAAAAACAATAAGCACGGCTCACGGA
Source organism: Polymixis flavicincta (assembly GCA_949987655.1). Lineage (NCBI taxonomy): Eukaryota > Metazoa > Arthropoda > Insecta > Lepidoptera > Noctuidae > Polymixis > Polymixis flavicincta. The sequence goes on from OX465182.1 coordinate 20,993,774, forward strand.
CCGCTTTTGATCAGAGGCTCGCCGCTAACTGCATGCACTGTTGCCGTTCCGTTTCGAGCCAAAATCGCGCGCAGCTCTCTCGCGGCGATGCGCGGTGGCGCGATGTGCGAGCTCGCAACGCTGTGTGTAGCCTGATATCAGTACTGAGTATCGATAAAATTACCGATAATTTATACCGATACTCAAACAAGTGACATAAAATATCGATATGTATTCCTGTTATCGATTCAATTATTAGTATTTTCTTTAAAATATCGATATATTTTGAATATCGATATCGGTCCCTGCCCACAACATCGATAGTAACACCACACCGCCACCTCTTCCTATATGTAATTTTGTGCACACCAAACAGCTTAAAAATTAACATAAAACAAATACATGAGCTTGGGTTTGACCGCATGACACATCAATACGTGAGAAAATAGCGGCTGTCAGCTGTGCGCTAATATATTAAACTAACATTTGCCAGCGGCTCCGCCCGCGTGGATGTCGGTTATGGCGTTAAAAAGTAGCCTTTGTCCTTCACCATATCCCAGGCTATATCTCTGCCAAATTTCATGACGATCGGCTCAGCGGTTTAGGCGTGAAAGCGTAACAGACAGACAGATCTGTCTGTTACGCTTCTATCTCTACTATAAATGCGAAAGTAACTGGTTACTTTCGCATTTATAATATTAGTAGAGATAGGGATTAAGCTTTATTTTTAACCGACGAAAAAACGGAGGAGGTTGAGTAACCTCCTCCGTTTTTTCGTCGGTTAAATCGGTTAATTCGACGCGTATTTTTTTTTTTATGTATGACCACGCATAACTTTTTCCAGAGTAGTCCGATTTTGATCATTCTTTTTTATTGGAAAGGGTATACCCCGAAGTTGGTCCCATATAAATTTTGAATAAAAATTCCAACCCTAAGGGTAAGAAAACAGGGGATGATTGATTGTTTACTCACAGATTTTAGTACTGAGTTGTGTATTACAAAAAGTAAACACAAATTAAGCATGTAGTTATTAGTAGATTATAGCCACAAAAAATTATAAAATAAAAAAAAAATTAATAAAAAAATTAAACCGCCGAAAAACCGAAAAGTAAAAAATAATAAACTTGCTTTGTCCAACCCCAATAACTAAGTTCGGAAGTCGGTGACTTTGGATATGTATTTAATTATATCGCACACCTAGATCTATACTGAGACAACTCAAAAAAGGTCATTTTTCAGGAGACGTACTTATATTTGCATTTTTTGTTAGGGAAGCTATAAAATTTAATTTGATTCTATGAAATAAATAGCTTGTAAAATGTCACAGTATACAAGCTGGGGCTGAAATTCAATAGGTCAATTTACTATAAATTCATTACATGTTGATCCATCAAAACAAAGTCAAATCAAAATAGTAACTAAATATTTACGTACCATATCAAACAAAACTGGAACAAGTCAAAATATCCTTAAGTAATGTGGCAGAACAATTCACCATCACCGTAACGACTCTAATTAACTCACGTATACGTGTCATCAAAACTGTAACAATTTGAAATGTCCGCGTTTTCGTTCTTGTTAATACATGCACTCCTTATGGCAAGTGAAGATCAACTCACAATAGACTTGTATAAGTGGGATGGCAGACGTTGATTCAACAAAAGAAAGTTAACGCTACCTAGCGATTAATTTTATGAGCTTTTATTGAACCTGTCACGTTGGATAGTTGCATATGAGCACCGAGCATTCGAATACAGGCATAACTCAAAATTAACGATTTTTGAGTTGTCTCAGTATAGATCTAGGTATGCGAATTATGTCACCGCCTTCCGAACTTAGTTATTGGGGTTGGACAAAGCAAGTTTATTATTTTATTTTTTACTTTTCGGTTTTTCGGCGGTTTAATTTTTTATTAAAAAGTTTTTTTACAGTGCAAGTTTCTGGCACGTTCAGTAGCAAAAATTGCATACCATATACATAGCGCGTTCAGTTATTGCCATTCATAAATAATTGCATGTTAGACGTTAGTGTTTACACGCGTATGATTTCCATAAAATGCCATACGGAGTTTTTGGCGGGATTGCGTTGTATTGTAACATGTCGCACGAATTTTCATTTTCATGAAATTTCGTGAAATAGCGAATTAAATTAGATAATTTTGGTAGTGAATTATTCAATTTAGTTACGTGTGAGTGCACAAGTGTAGTGAAGGTGAAAATAAGTGAGTAACGTGGACTTTTCGTGTTCCCCCCAAAAACTTCTAATAGGTTGTTGTAAAGTTACTACCGCTTTACAATAACTTTGATTTGACTGACTATGACTGTTTTGTAACTTCGTGCCTGATAACGGGCCATTTACTTGATTGAAAAGTAAAATTACCTACTTGACACTGGCTAAATGCACAAACCGTGCGAAACCAAATCCAATAATAATAATAATGGCATCAATGAATGGCATACAATAATAGAGTGCAAGTTTTGCCATACAATAATTGCATTACTGTTTACACCAATTCAATAACTGCATGCATGTTTTGCCTGGTACAGACACAGTTGCGCGTTCTTGTACAATTGATTCAATACTACCCGTATTTACGGTTGCCAAATAATTCATTAAATTTTATTGTACGTGTTCTCAAGACTTTTTTAAACTTGTTTCATTCGCATGTTTCAATGATAGAACATTTTCATGCCAGGATTCAATGAAATTTTACTGTATAGACGCCAGCACATCAAGCTATCCCAAACTGTCAAATTTCCTCAACTGAACATGAGCCTTACCTATTCTTTTGTAATAGGGTTGAAAAATTATCAAAGAAATTTGAACGATTGGGGTAGCTTGTGCTGGCGTCTGTACCTACGCGCAATTTTATTGTACAGTCGCCGTCAGATATATTGTAACAGACAAGGTGAGCAAATACGTCTGAACAATTTAAAATGTCAATAAGTTCCATATTACACTACAAGTTACCAATAATATCTGATCATTAATTACTTAATTAATATATCAGCAGATGCTCGTCAATTTCTATACCTACACAACTAACTTAAAACACTTACAACGTCTACGTATCTAAACAAAGAAACAATCATCATCATCATCATCATTTCAGCAGAAAGACGTCCACTGCTGAACATAGGCCTCCCCAAGGCTCCTCCACTTCGACCGGTCTAGTGCATCCCACATCCAGCGGATACCCGCGGATAATTGAGAGAAAGAGAAAAAATGAACTTACCTAATTCATTTATATGACAAAACAAACACTAACTACCTATCTATGGTACAAATACGATGAAAGGTAATAAAAATGGTTTACAAAAATCATTTACATGATACATTTGATATGTCAATGTCAAACCATTGAAAGGAAATAGATATTCGTTTTGTAAAAAAATAAAAAATTATTTTAAATATATTTTTATTTGACAACATAGATAAAATAATCGTATTTTTTTAACCTCCTTCTGTATTTAATTCGTCCTGTAGGTAACTGTTTTCACATGAAACCAGTAACCTTCTCAAAAAAAATATCGTTCTTTAGAAGATTGTCAAACGTTAATTATAAGTATGTCGTCTTCTTTGTTTCCTATGCGGATACACTTCACATTCTATGTGCGCAGATATTTTTGGCGAGTTGTGTATAGAAAATAAATGATTGACACGCATCTGCTCAGATATTAATGGAGGACTGAATGTTCAGATAATAATGGTAACGTGTAGTGTATGAAATTTTAAATTGTTTAGTAGTATTTGGTCACCTTGTCTGCTACAATATATCTGACGGCGGCTGTACAAGCTCGTTCCGTTACACCTATACCAGTTTTGAACGGCGACTAACTTGCCCGTATCGTGTAACTACACTTGCACCACCGTATAAACGGAGCTTTAAAGAAGTAGGTATACTAGTTCGCACACATTAATTGTCGGCCTAAAAGCTTCCTTAGCTCACCACCCGTGCAAGTGTTGATACTAGGTTTGCAAATACGCAAGTAGGTACGCAAATGGTACAAACAGAACCCATCCTTCTTCGCCTCTTTGACACAACACAGGTTGTGTTTAAGAAACATACGCAGCAATTTATATTAAAGTATAACTCCGTACAAAATGTGTCATGAAGAAGCATTTGTAACCGTGCAGAACTGATCATGTATGTGAGCACAGAATCAGGAATCTGACCGAAATTAGAATCCATATGCAGGCTACATGACAAACACGAATTAAATCATAAAATTTAGTACCTCGAGTTAGCGAAGAGAAAAGTACTTGCCTTAGGTACCTATCACCTTCATTCCAAGAAACTTAATTCTGTAATATGTAATCATGATTTTATACTTCAATTTTTATTACATTTTAATTTTTTTATTATAAAAATATTTCTGTAGAAGACATCGTTATAAGTGAAAATTCATTTGATTATTTTTTTGACATGTGACTTGACATGTGATTCTTCTTCTTTTTATTTATATTCTTTTATGGCCGAATTAGTTTGAATACGTCCTTTTTAGGGTTCCTTTACGTACAGAAATGGTAAAAAAGGAACCTTTAACACGTCAGTGCCAAGTATGATCTAAGGTGCCAATCCACAAAGCCAAAGCGGTTTTTTTTTTGGAGGGTGGGAAATCGTCAAATGACTTCTGTCGCTCTGGGTAGAGAGCAGGAGGGTTTGTCAGACCTTTACTGACTAAAACCCACCCATGTTCCCTCAGTTGCCTGTGTGCCAGGGGCGACGGTGTCTCTTTCGAACATCCCGCACCCCTGGCAAGCATCTGCCAGGGGTGCGGGTTTGTCTGCCAGGGGTGCGGGTTTGTCTGCCAGGGGTGCGGGTTTGTTCGAAAGAGACACCACAGCCCCTGGCATACGGGCTACTGAAGGAACACGGGTGGGTTTTAGTCAGTAAAAGTCTGACACGCCCTCCTGCTCCACCCAGAGCGGGAGAAGTTATTTGATGATTTCCCACCCAAAAAAAACCCCTGGCAGGCATTGGCCCTTGCGGACCCCACCAATCGCTGACATCTCTGACGGCGCGCGTGGAACACAACGCGCCGTCCCGCCTACCACTTTTCGGGTGCAGGGGATAGGGAGAGCGGCCAACGCTATACCGACACTCCACTTCCCCTGCGACCCCACCGCGTCCGCCATCAAACGGCGGCGGCCCCGTCCAGGCCACGGAAGGGAAGAGCGCTGCTCAGAAGTACCGGCACTCCTCCTCTGCCGCAGCCCGTAACCCTCAGCCGCGATGCCTCCCATTCGACATCGCAGCCCACCTCAGTTGCGGTCCAGCTCACCTCAACCTACTTTTTGGCAGAAGGCAAGGCAAGGCAAAGGCAAAAGCCCTGACGAGCGGCCCCACCTTTGGGTTCCTCTTCGCTTCACCGCCGCTGGGAGACCACGGTTACTGAGCCCCCCCCGCAAAGACAATGCGGGAACCCACTCGGGGGCGAAGCCAATTCGGTACGGACGCTATTTTATGGCTCGTACATAAGGCACCATTACGCGACGTCTCGCCAGTATTTTATTTATTTTGTTCAGGAATCTTAAAAAACGTTATTAAACAATATGAGACTGAAGGCCATTTACAAGTTACAATAACAAAAAAAAGGTCGGTAGGAACAAAATAACTACTTATGACTTAGGAAATAAATAATAAACGCTTAACTAATGCAAATAAAACATAAATACATACAGAGCAAACAATTACTTTTCCTTAAAAAAGCTTTCAACCAACAGACGCTTAAGCCGAGAAACACTGTATTGAAAATATCCAAATCATGTTCAAAAGACAGTTTATTAAAACTTCCGTTCGCACGGTTTAGAAATGAATTCTGCCTGTACGCAGAGTATTAGTATCATTTGTTAAGTCTGATCGTGTGACCTTCAAAGCAGAATGAATGTCTAAAGAATAGATTCGCAAAAACATCTTGGAAATATTTTAGTAGTTCAAATACTTAGTATAAGACTAGGGGTACATATTTCGTGACGATGTAGGTACCTTATGGAGGATCTGTGGGGTAGCACACTAACAGTAGAAATGGTTTGTATTTAGACAGTTGTAGTCATTGCGTTATTTTCGTTGCTAACCAGTCGAATTTTTCGATCTTATGAAGCAATGGATGAGCACTTTAAAATTGTGATAAATTGAAGCAATTATGGTGCTGGTCCTTCTATCTTTGAAACACGAATATACAACGTGTAACGTTAAATGCGAAAACCTCATACACCCCAATTAGAGTATTGAGTTAAAAGCATAATACAATGACCAAAACCTTTGTTTTTTAAAGCTAACTGTTAGCTTTTTGTTAAAGCTAATTGTTTAACGTTGACCCAAGCATTGCTTTATGCATTTAAAATTAAGTCTTATTGCTTCGAAATGAGATTAAATTTTCTTTGGCTCAATCAGTGGTAGGTATGGAAAAAAACATAATTTTTGAAAAAAATATGAATTCGATTCACTAGTCAATTAGGAACAAACTACTTTTAGGTTTTGCGTATATTCTGTAAATTCTGTTACACCTTGTATAATAGTAGCAAAAGAACATGTGAAAATCGCTACGATGTTATCGACTGAAGAGTTTATAAGAGTTTTTCTTTTACCTATTGTGGTATTTGTGGTATGGTATTTTTTTTTCTAGGTGCATCGTTTTAACAGAAATTATATAATTCATGTACCTACAGAGGCCAGCACATCAAGCTACCCCAATCTGTCAAATTTCTTTGATAGTTTTTCAACTTTATTGCAAAGGAATAAGGTTTATGTTAAATTGGGAAAATTTGACAGTTTGGGATAGCTTGACCTGCTGGCGACTGTACGTAAAAAATTAAAACATTTTAAAAGAGTAACGGTGGAGTTTCTTGCCCATTCTTCTCCATACGAAAACTACCTATTGGAAGGCGCGACTGGAATCAATTCAATTTTAATGTAAATGTTGACTTTCAAAAGTGCCTTTAATGTGCCTATTGGAAATAAATGCTTTGACTTTGACTTTGTAGATCATGAGAAAGTGAATAGTCTTTACAGAATGTCTAAAATTAGGCAATTATATCGAAGAACTTTGCATATTTAAAAACAGAAGCGATCTCTATTGAAAAGGAGTAGACAATACATGAAGGGCTATGATAAACGAGACCAAGGAAAAATGTAATATGCTTGTTAATATCAACCAGCGACCTTCTTAGTTATGCAACGTATAGCTCTGAGTAACAAACAAGATTATACAGCATCATTATACAATATTAATTTGCATAACTTAAGTAATTACGCCATTCATAATAAATGGTTAAATTATAAGACTGTAAACAATGTAAAAGAACTGCAGTAGAAGCACCATAAATGGAGAATTTTATGAAGTTATAAAACTAATGAATGGCCCATAGAAATATAAAAGACTAGCTTTTGCCAGCGGCTTCGCCCGCAGTATTTACAGGTCGATGCCTGTAATCGATCAGATTTTTGTGTAATTTTTTGTGGAACATAGATATTTTTTACGTTTGTCCCAAAAACCTTAACACAACAGTCGTTTGGTTGCTGATGTACAGACGCCAGCATATCAAGCTACCCCAATCTGTCAAATTTATTTGATAGATTTTCAACTTTATACTTAACATAAGTATAAGGTTCATGTTCAATTGGGAAAATTTGACAGTTTGGGGTAGCTCGATGTGCTGGCGTCTGTACATGTCAGTGTCATTTAAAGTGCTTTCTTTGGTATTGTTCGTCAAATCGTTGAGCTCCTCAAGTTGTTGAGTTGAGCTGTATGATTACTGATAAATACGTGCACTAAATGGACAGGTCCACTCAATCTGTGTGGTTCTTTCCTCAAGACCATTTCAGACACCAATCCACATGATCTGACCAAGATTATGTCTAGACTTTAAAAGAGACTGTGTCCTCTGAGTTTGTTTCGGCCTTTCTTCTCAGAGTAGTCAGATAGGAAACGCCGACCTCATCTAGTTAAAAAAATATGATTGGCGTATAAAAGTGTTTGTACAAAACTACTTACAGAAATAAAATCATTTATCACTAAGAAAAGTTGGAATTATGAAAAAAAAAATCTATACACGGGGAAAACTATTGCCAGCTAATGAAATTTGACCCTATACATAATTACGCCCTTGCCCAGCTGTACCGCGTGCGGCCCCACTCGTGCGTGCTGTACCTGGCCTCGGTGCTGCTGGACGAGCTGGCGGCGGAGCCGGCGGCTGTGGCGCCGCTGGTGCTGCTGCTGCAGGACGTCATGCCGCGCGCCTTCCTGCTGCGGCAGCAGGCCGACGTGTTGCGGGGGAACCCCGACACTGTCGACGACGTACTGTAGTGTCACTGTCGCATATACGTAAAAAATGCTGCCAAGTCAGGGCAGGTCATCAACAAGGTCAAGATCATGAATCAAGAAACAGTTGTTAAAAAAATTCAGAGTTTCTTATTGACAAAATGTTGGTATAAAGTTTGTTTTAATTTCCAACATTCAATGTAGATTAACAATTTAGATTATTCAGTCAGTTAATATAACTAGTCTGTATTGGCCCACTGCAGGAGTTCCATACAGCAAAAATAATAATTAACATAAATATTTACATAAAATAATGTAAGTTACATTTGTCAACCTATGTCTGTACTCATATTATTGTTAATAAATGAGCTTTATTCTTATTTAGAAAAATAAACATTAGCATATACATATTATATACCATCGAAAGGTTATCTCCATCAAACATTAAGAAAGATTTACCTCCCCGCAGGTTCTTACAACGCATTCCGCTGGAGTTCCTCTCATCGGGCGCGCTACCCACTGTAATGCAGTGCGCGTCGCTAGCCTGCAGCCTGGACCACCGGGAGGCCAACTCCTCCGTCATGAAGTTCCTCTACGACTTCGCTAAAGTCGCCAACACCACTCGCTCTGACAAGCAGCAGATCAAATGTTAGTTTGCGAGCTACTGTACTCGGTGTAAGGGACATCGACGCGCAAACTGTTACCATGAATTTAGTACATGACTCCACACCCACGGGTGCTGACAGTTTTCGTCGATTATTAAAAACTAGCTTTTGCCAGCGGCTTCGCCCGCGCGGAATTATCCCTGCAGTTAAATAAGGGATGAAAATATGTATTTCAAAAAATCCTTCCTTATTCCTTGTCTACATTATAAGGGGAATCTCTGTTTCTTTTTATTTATATAGATCATACTGTTTCGTACATTTTGACGTGTAGCAGTTTATGAAGTGACAGATTGGCGCGCCTTGGGGTTATGACCGACTCGTATGCCATCGCAGACTTGTTTATTATCAAGTTACTCAATTGAATACAAAATCGTACACTTCTCAAGCATTCTCATGGTCAATTTATCATATTATTTTCCGACCTATCATAAACAACAAAATACTGAAAGTCCCTGATAACGCTTATCCTGTTTATAATAGTATCATGTAACTTATACTGAAACGTGATTGCACGTGGTTTGCGTGTGAAAGTACTAACAAAACATTTAGAAACATTCTGTTCAAGTTTATTACGTAGACAATCGTTTTGTAGTCCATCTAAATCCCGCTGCAAAACAGAATAGTCAGAAAGTTCTGATATAGGGCATAAAATTTTTCATATCATCGGCGTAAAGAATTATTATGGAACGGGTAAAGCATGAACCAATGTCATTTATAAAAATTATAAAAAGTATAGGACCCAAAAGGGATCCTTGTGGTATTCCCGAGGGTATATGAATAGTTTCAGAACTGTATCCGTTTAGCACAACTGTTTGACAGCGATTCCTAATATAAGATGTAAACCATCGGAATAAATCGCCCCTGATACCTACCGCAAGCAGCTTACGTAATAGGACAAAGTGGTCTATACGATCAAAAGCCTTACTGTAATCAGTGTAGACCACATCCACTTGAGAGGGTTCAGACATGGTGGGAGACAAGTAGTCGGAAAAGACAAGCAAATTCGACACCATGGACCTGTTTATAAGAAGCCATGCTGATAGTGATTAAGGGAGTGCTTAATGCATTATAAACTGAGGAATAAACAATTTTTCCAAACCTTTGCACACAAACAAAGCTTAGATATTGATCTGTCTTTAGGCCCTTTTTGATGCATGGGGGTAATAAAAGCTGTTTTCCAAACATTTGGCACCACGCCCTCACTAAGAGAACGCCGAGATATTAGGGTAAGTGGTAAAGTTAAGCTTTTTGAGCACCGATTTATAAGTATAGCAGGAATACCATCAGGCCCTGCTGACTTGTTGACGTCAAGAGCTCTTAGCAGTTTCAGTACCTGAGTTTCACAGACTTCAATAGAGCTTAAATCAGAACCAGACGTTTGATAAAGACAATGCATATTACTATCTAAGTGTGTCACACCGGGGGTAGTGTTCTGGAGAAAATTTAACTTAAAAACTTCACTGAACATGTATTTTTTTTTCTCTTTATTTAATTTAGGGACTTTTATATAAAATACATGACAGTCCCATCGTACCTTATTAAATCTACAAAACAAAAACAAAAAAAAATAACCTCTTACAACAATTCATTAGGTACACTTAAAACGAAGACTTACAAATTTAAACAGACTTTTAGCAGCATCAGACAGTGGGATAGACAAAATTTCGTAAAACCATCCTACGTTATTTTGATTTAATTGTAGATCTATTACCATTTTTTCTCTCTCAGTCTGAAAGCAGACACATTCCGTCAACAAATGCACAACGTCTTCTACCTTACCACATGTCTCGCCCCCCCGAGTGGGTTCCCGCATTGTCGTTGCGGGGGGGCTTAGTAACCGTGGTCTCCCATCCACGGTGAAGCCAAGAGGAACCCAAAGGTGGGGCCGCTCGTCAGGGCTTTTGCCTCAAAGCCATTGACGTAGCGGCCAAAAAGTAGGTTGCGGTGAGGTGCACCGCAACTGAGGTGGGCCGCGATGTCGAATGGGAGGCATCGCGGCTGAGGGTTACAGGCTGCGGTAGAGGAGGAGTGCCGGTGCTTCTGAGCAGCGCTCTTCCCTTCCGTGGCCTGGACGGGGCCGCCACCGTTTGATGGCGGACGCGGTGGGGCCGCAGGGGAAGAGGAGTGTCGGTATAGCGTCAGCCGCTCTCCCTATCCTCTGCGGCCGAAAAGTGGTAGACGGGACGGCGCGTTGTGTTCCTCACGCGCGCCGTCAAAGATGTCAGCAACCACTGGTGGGGTCCGCAAGGGCCGATGCCTGCCAGGGGTGCGGGTTTGTTCGAAAGAGATACCACGGCCCCTGGCATACGGGCTACTGAGGGAACACGGGTGGGTTTTAGTCAGTAAAAGTCTGACACGCCCTCCTGCTCTACTCAGCAGGAGAAGTCATTTGATGATTTCCCACCCAAAAAAAAAAAAAAAAAAAAAAAAAAAAAAAACCACATGTCTCGCACTTTTTCATGAGAAAACCAAAATTGTTGAGAGACATGTGTCCATCTCAATCTGAGGGCAGTTACCAGTAATCGCCTACTTAACTTACTATTAATAAACCAAGGTATCCGAGGAGGTTCGGCAGCTATAGTCTTATACCAAATACCTTTAGTTTAAGACCTCAAATCAAAGTATTCCACCCAAAGTTGACTGAATTTAGCCTTAAATTTTGGCAAAACTTCTGAATAATTCATTTTAATATCCAAACCACTGCCTTCAAATATTCCTTTCTTTGCCAGCCTTATTATCAACCTCCTCATTTCCTTTTAAACCAATATGTGAAGGAATCCATTGTATCCTCAGATCCACGCCATTTCTGAAATAATATTATAAGCTATCGATGTACCTCTGTGACCAGAGGCGCATCGAGCTATATGCTGAAGCGCACTTTTGCTATCCACGCTTATGAGTATTTTTCTGATACCAATCGTTTCAGCATATGACAAGGCCTCCGAAATCGCAATGAGCTCCAACGACATAACGCACAAAGGAGCACTAATATTTTAAAAAAATACTATTATCTGGTCTAAGGGGATCATAAAAGGCAGCACCTCTTCCCTCAGCAGTTTTGGACCCATCAGTGTAAATAACATAATATTCACAATATTTGTCTAGTAGTTCAGACACTGTAGAAAAATACAAATAATTCGGATCGTAAGTCCTTTTAGGCATTTTAATTACATCTAGGTTTATAATAATTATCCTGTTAATGTTAACTTTGGTAATCCATGATCTTAAACTAAACATTTCTAAAAAAGGTTTGGCATCTAGATTTTCTTCTTTGACTTCTGTATATACTGTAGTTAAAAGTGGCATTTCTTTATTTGACCAGTATCTGATATGCCCCAAACTACCAAGTTCCGCTAACAATTTGTTTGTAACATTACCGGCAATTGAGCAAGATTTCAAACAAAACCTATATGCCAACCACCTCCTTCGCAAATACAGTGGAAGAACACAGAGCTCACTTTCCATGACGTGAATTGGCGTACTTCTTATAAATCCACCCACTATTCTTAATGCCTGATTCTGAACTTTGTCTAGTTTATACAGGTGAGTTTTAGCACTATTATTATTAAAGAAAGACCCATCATGCAACCTACTTCTTGTAATTGCTATATATATTCTTCGCAGGTGGGACTGATGCACACCCCATAATAATTATGTAGCTTGTTCTACGGGACACTGTCACGTGAACGGCCACAGAATAACAGGCGACGCCGCGTGCTGAAGCAATTAACGTGTTAAAGCCAATCCTCTCACACCAGTGCCGACACGTCAATCAATCAACTCAGCTTATCACAGTCTACTGCTAGACATAGGCTTTTCCCAAGCTGCGCCACAACACCAAGTCTTCCGTCTTTCGCATCCAGTCTATCCTAGCAACTTTCTTTAGGTCGTCGGTCCAACTGACATGTACACTTGCCGATCGGTAACGTATCAGAGAAAATGACATTGTCGCATACATTTTGTAAGACGCTATCCGTATTTCTCAGTGTCTATGACGCTCGCCGTGATCCGACGCAAATTTCTCTGAGATAATATTTAACTGATAGCACGAACGAATCCAAACGTTTCAAGATGGATATAATTTAATTAATAATCATTGCTAATCTCATAAACAGGAACGCTCGTATCCGTTCTCTGGGTGGTATAAGGGTCGGTACAGACAGAACTGAAAAAGGTCCAAGCAATTTTCCTTTCTGTCTAAACTTTCAACTTCAGCCACCGGCGCAGCCCGCAGGCAAGTTTTCGTGGAGGTTACAGCACCATAGACCACATTCATACAGTGCGGCAGGTAATACAGAAGTCCAAAACGTACCTATAGTAATTATGGGGTCAGTTACTGACCCCATCAGTTATTGACCCCATGTCTTGCATTTGTGAACTATGAGAAAGCTTTTCACTATATCAAGACCTGATTTGTTTTAGAGTCTCTGCAGCGATGCGAAGTCTATCGGTGATACATCCAAGTGCTGAGATGTCTTTATGAAAACGCGACAATGACCGTCCAAAGTCAGGAAGCCAGCGAACTGAACATAGGTATCCCCCTGCAACGAGGGGTGAGACAAGGGGACGTGATTTCCCGCAATTGTTCTCTAATGCGTTTGAGAATGTGTTTAAGATGCTGAACTGGGAAGGACACGGCATTAACATCAACGGCAATTAAGTACATCTCACAATTGAGATTTGCAGATGACATCGTCATACTGGCTGAATCGCTGCATGACTTGCAGCAGATGCTGGACAGCCTAGTTGATTCCTCTATACGCAATGGTCTCCGGATGAACTTGGATAAAAGTTATGTTCAACGAACATGTCACTCCGGGACCGATTGCTGTTATGGTGGTGCCCTCGAAGTTCTACGAAAATGCATTTACATTGGTCAAACAGTGCTGTTTGGTAAGCACGTGACCTACGCAGCAAAAACGTAGATACTCACGGTACGGCTGGTCCATAAATTCACGGTAGCTCAGCGAGCTAAAGAATGAGCTATAGAGATATGAGAAACAGGGTATAAAGTTTACTCATACTCTATGGAAAAGGGAGGATCCTCTGACAGGACGAGTGTTTTGGTGGGCAACTGACGGACGGTTGACGTCGGGATGTTGTACAAATACCTGTCGCGCGGTAAACTGATTGCGCAATGCAGGATTGGCGAAACGTCAGGTCATCGATGCGTAGTTCGCATGTGGCGTTTTAGATGCTGCCACAGAGCTATGCTTGGAGTCTCTATAGGGATAGAATCCGGAATGAGTTGATCGGGCACAGAACCAAAGTTGTCAACATAGCTCACAGAATAAGCAAGCTGAACTGGCAATGGGCCTGCCATTTTAGCCTTCGAACAGATGACCGTTAGTGTAGTCGTTTTCTTGAGTGAAGACCGCGAATCTGCAAACGTTAGGTAGGACGCCCTCAGGCTAGATGGAGCGACGATCTTCGCAGAGTGGCTGGTGGCAGCTGGATGAGAATTGCCGAGAATCGAGCCGAATGGCGTGAAATTAGAGAGGTCTAAGTCCAGCAGTGGACTGCTACAGACTGATGATGATGATGATAATAGCTGTGTGGAAAAAGTTATGGCGATTTTTCGTAGGACTGACCGGATGCTAGATAACGGAACCCTTGCATAATTAATCGTATGGTGTCCCCACTGCAGGGACACAGGCCTCGTCTCTGTGAGATAGCGCCTGGGACACTGACTGTGCCGGCGATGTTTTCCTCGACCGTTTTGAGAACTCAAAGATATGCGGTTTGAAAATTACAATTTCTTAAGACTCTCGGTAATTACATATTATTAGATACAAGTCAGTCAGTGTAGTTAGTCAGTGGACCAACGTCTAAACGTGCTTTTCGAAACATAGAGGAGTCTTGGTATGTGTCAATAAGTGACGATCTCTCGTCACCCATCGACGGACCAACCGCGACAATCGTAGTTCAACCTGATCGATCGAACCTTGCAGCTGTTGGTTATCACTGAACCGCAAGAGATTAATAAACTATCTACATAAAAAGATGGACCTTTGTACCTACTACCATTATTAACAAGTGAGGACCTACCTACGTAACTAAAGTATTTACTTACTCTTTAATGTAACAAATTATCTAAACAACTAATACATTTAGAAGCGTTTACACTTTGTCTACCTAGTCAAGTATAGTGAATCGCACATGAGAGGTAACAATTTGATAATAACGTCGTCTTTATTTTGAAGTAGATAGGGCGATTTTCGCAGTTTTACCACTGATGCGTTTGACTGTACTTATCTCATAAATAAATGCTTTTGAAAGCAGGGATTTTAATAATAAAACAACAGTTTTAAATAATATTTTTAATCAATCAATGAATCATCTTCTAAATAAAATCATTTTTAATATATAAAATAGGTAAGAAAGATACCTAATGTATCTAATTTTGTGAGTGACTCAATTGTTAATAAAACAAAACATTGATTCGTCGTCGAATTGTAATAATTATTTACACAAACAAACACTTGCCTGCAATGAAACTAATATAAATCGATTTGTTTTAACATCTGGAAAATATCCGTCGACAATTATTTTGATTTGTTCGATACAAAACGCAAGACAGAAAATAAATTAGTAAAATTAAATGTATTTTAAAACATAAATCATCAGATCTGAAACATTTGGAACAGAATATTCGATTTTTAGTTCCAAAAGAAGCCTAATAATCTCATTCATAAGTTTGATTGCACGCAAGTTTTACATCAAAACACGATTGGCACAGAAACGGACAAAAAAAAAATTAAAACAAAAATACGTCGAGAATCCATGCGTATTAAAAGTTTTCTTATTAGAATGTAGGTACACTTGTTCGATATGGTTCGCTTACGTTACTTCATTAAAATAGGAGTATTATTATGATACAAATATATTTACAATTCGTAAGTGGCTAACGGCTTAACTAATGAAGGCACCAGAGTGAGGTCGGTGGAGGTATTACACCTGGAACAGAGAAAACCATGTTATAAAAACTCAGAAAAACACGTTTCTTGTTTAGACCCTTTATTTATTTTTTTACTTTTATTTTACACACTTTTTTTCACTCACTACGACTGTAAACATTTTAATTGTCCACCATTTACGGTTCATGAGATAGAACCCGCTGACAGACGGATGTTCGAATAGAAAATAGGCTTGGTAATAGGGTACCCCCTTTGAGTCCGTACCCAGTTCCGTAGCAGTAATTAACTAAACTGTACAATAAGAATAAAAATCATGTTATGAGTAGGTACTTAGGTACTTTAAAAATACAGCCTGAAGGGCAATTCCAAAAAAAAAAACATGGTCGAATTTCGATCACTGGGCTACACTGCACTAGTAAAATAAATAGATAGGTAATGTAATAATCTAAATCTTAAAAAAAAATATAATTAAAATAGTATCTCACTTATAATCGCACGTAATGACGTTGTTAGACATCCGTGCTCCAAACTATCGCATTTGTACCCAACGCACAAGATGGACAATTCTGAAAAAGATAAGAAAAGCACATTAGTTGGTTGAATGACACTGAACGAGACGTAGTTTTATTGTATTTAGTGTGCCTATGGGTATTTAGTGTTCGTCAAAGTGCTGTTTCGGCTTTCAAGAGATCTTCATCATTTTGTTTTCTACTTAAAATCTTATATTACACAGACAGACGATGCACAGACTAAACCGCTGGTTCCGCTGGGTAGCATGACATTTTGCAGGAGAGTTCTTTTTAAGTATTCGTGCAAATTTATCCCACATTGAGGTTACATTGGAGACGAACGTTTGTATGGGAGTTAGTATTTTTTTCTGATGGGAGATCCCATTGGGCATTGAGCTTGTAACGTATAAAATCGATGTCTATTCAATGTTCTGGGGGCTGTGCACATCTTTGTGGTACGACACTTCTGCATACACGTATTTCATTTTAGAGCAAGGATGAAAGAAGAAGTTAAAATGTCTTAATACTTACAACAATACTTTCGATTGCATTCGCTAATTGCTCCTCCATGATTTTTACATCGCCATGATCCAGAACTTCCTGCAATTCAAATTGTAATTTGCAGTATTTTTCATATTACTGTATTAGGTATCCACCAAGAGCATACGCTGGAACTTTAGTTAAGAACTACAAATATTGGCGTAGACTAAATATCGATTTAAAACCTGGCGTAGGCATGATGATTCGTTTTGAAATATTTAAAAGGATTGGTCATAACCGGGACATATTTCATCATTCAGGCAGAAACATACATTGCTGGACGTTGCCTCCGAAGCATTGCTTCATCGACCGGTCCCGCATCTAGTGGATTCCCGCAGACTTCACCAAGTCATTGCAAGTGCACCTTCCGATCTATTCTGTTTAAATCTCACAGTGAGAAAAAAGGTAAAGTGAACTGTTATTCCATTTGGCACTAGAGATTAATACTAATGACAGCCCACTTTAAGCTCACTTAACCCAACATATCACCACCGTGAGATTTTTACAGAATAGCACTACTGGTGGGCAACTTGGGCAACAAAACGATCATTTATGTTTATGCATTAAAACTTATGGCAATACAGATTTTAACAGTAAAAGTAAATAAAATCAAGTAAATCAACGAAATCGACAAGTTTCATATACGGCGTCTTAGCACTTAATTTATTAGTGGAACTAAATATACACACCCACGGACCTGGGACACTTGCGCGAAAGACATTTGCGCGAAAGACACTTGCGCGAACCCACATGCGCGAAAAGACATTTCCGCGCATGGCCTTTTGCGCGAACGGACATAGGCGCGAAAGACACTTGCGCGAACGACAGTTGCGCGAAGGATACATGCGCGAAGCCGCTTGCGCGAACGGACAGTTGCGCGAAAAAGTTGCGGAAATGAAATTTCTTCATTACATCACGCCTGTATTCTATCAAAGGGTTGGGCAGGGGTGTGGCAGACTGGAAATAAACAGTCCAATTAGACTTAAATAGTATTCATCGTAGCCTTTTACGGCACATTTTTTGAAATTCCTTCTTCATACTTGTAGGTACCTACCTAAGGTACCTATATTTTCGAATTTTCCATCATGGGTGTCGTTTTCAGGGTATTTGGGGCATCTAAAGCCGATGGTGGGGTCAAAATGAAAATCCAAGATGGCGGCCGAGAAAATTTTCGAATATTCCATCATGGGTGTCGTTTTCAGGTTATTTGCGGCATCTAGAGCCGATGGTGGGGTTAAAATGAAAATCCAAGATGGCGGCCTACAAAATTTTCGAATTTTCCGTCATGGGTGTCGTTTTCAGGGTATTTGGGGCATCTAGAGTTCGATGGTGGGGTCAAAATGAAAATCAAAGATGGCGGCCAAGAAAATTTTCGAATTTTCCATCATGGGTGTCGTTTTCAGGGTATTTGGGGCATCTAAAGCCAATGGTGGGGTCAAAATGAAAATCCAAGATGGCGGCCGAGAAAATTTTCGAATTTTCCATCATGGTTGTCGTTTTCAGGGTATTTGCGGCATCTAGAGCCGATGGTGAGGTCAAAATGAAAATCCAAGATGGCGGCCGAGAAAATTTTCGAATTTTCCGTCATGGGTGCCGTTTTCAGGTTATTTGCGGCATCTAGGTGGGGTCAAAACGTAAATCCAAGATGGCGGCCGAGAAAATTTTCGAATTTTCCATCATGAATGTCGTTTTCAGGGTATTTTTCTTCTTATACGCCTAGATGCCGCAAATACCCTGAAAACGGCACCCATGACGGAAAATTCGTAAATTTTCTCGGCCGCCATCTTGGATTTTCATTTTTACCCCACCATCGGCTCTAGATGCCGCAAATAACCTGAAACCGACACCCATGATGGAAAATTCGAAAATTTTCTCGGCCGCCATCTTGGATTTTCATTTTAACCCCACCATTGGCTTTAGATGCCCCAAATACCCTGAACACCCATGATGGAAAATTCGAAAATTTTCTCGGCCGCCATCTTGGATTTTCATTTTGACCTCACCATCGGCTCTAGATGCCGCAAATACCCTGAAAACGACACCCATGATGGAAAATTCGAAAATATAGGTACCTTGGGTAGGTACCTACAAGTATGAAGAAAGAATTTTAAAAAATGTGCCGTAAAAGGCTACGATGAATACTATTTAGGTCTAATTGGACTGTTTATTTCCAGTCTGCCACACCCCTACCCAACCCTTTGATAGAATACAGGCGTGATGTTATGAAGAAATGTCTTTCGCGCAACTGTCCGTTCGCGCAAGTGGATTCGCGCAAGTGTCTTTCGCGCAAGCGGCTTCGCGCATGTATCCTTCGCGCAACTGTCGTTCGCGCAAGTGTCTTTCGCGCTTATGTCCGTTCGCGCAAAGGTACAGTCGCGCAAAACTTCAGTCACGCAAACGTCCGTTCGCGGAAATGTCTTGTCGCGCAACTGTCCCTTCGCGCAAAAGTCCGTTCGCGCAAAAGTCCATGCGCGGAAATGTCTTTTCGCGCATGTGGTTTCGCGCAAGTGTCTTTCGCGCAAATGTCTTTCGCGCAAGTGTCCTGATACCCACACCCACAGGTATGTTTTCTGAATCATTTGTTTATTTTTATCTGATAGTTTCACAATAAGTAGACATTTGTAGTGCAGGAAAAGTTACCTCCTGACACAGTTTGACGGCGGCGGCGAGGTCGGGGCGGGCGGCGGCCAGGCGCGCGGCGGCGCAGGCGCAGCTGACGGAGGCCAGGCGCGCCGCGCCCGCCAGCACGCCCGCGTTGCCCGCGCCTGCCCCGCGCGCCGCGCCCGCGCCGTACGGCATCGACGACGCCGCGCGCTGCCACTCCTAGCGATCGACACCCATCAATAATATCATAATAATCAAAAAGCCGTTAATCCACCAGCTTAAGAATCGGTCGCGTTGGGTCGCCAGTAAAGCTTTCTGGTGTGTGCTGCAAGACGCCCACACAAAATGTTTGGCTCACTGGTACATATATCAGGTAAGAAAAGCCACGCCGTTTTCAAGCTCAGGAGTAGATTAACGACTGAGAGGGGTGAAGTCTGCTAAAACACTACCGGCAACAAAATATTCCGTACTTAATGTTTAACGGACGTCAGACATCACCGATAACGTTAAAAAGACACTCCAACCATAAATTCATATAAAATTGGGTTTCCACCATGTTCGACCCACCAACCGCGGCTCAAGACTTTCGCATCCACTAGACGGTAAACACTCTACGCTTAGTGTTCGATCACGCGTTCTATTTCAATTAGAGCAGTAATTTCTCAATTACTGTTGCAGTCGGACATTGTAGATACCCAGCTTAGCATAATGATAATGAAATGATTTAAAAAAAGAGTTTCGATAGTAAGTAGTTAACCGTATTTTTTATATTCAGAGATTTCCTTTAAAAAAAAAAGATTGATTAGGCGCCAAATCATTTCGAGGCCTATTATAATTTTTTATAATATTACGAAAATAAGCCGTTGTAAATTGATAAGGAGGAAGACGTAATACAAGAAGAAATCAAACAACATGAATGAAATAATAACCCAGGTTACCACATCATTAAATTATATCGACCAAAACCATTAGGTTGTCATAATTCTTGATTAGTAAAATCAAAACATTCATAATCTAATGCAGTTATAACTTTAGTCACAATGAAATGATATTAAATAAAACAAATGAAAACAAACCACTACCATACTGACCTCTGTATCAGTTTTAGCATCAGCGTCCCCTATAGACCTAACGAGCTCCTTAGAGATAGCCATTAAGAGGTAATTTGTAATTTTCGCTTTGGTTTCAGCAGTCACTTCTCTATTATTAATCAAATTGATATCGGTGCACAGCCTGGTGAGGTCGTCATCCACAATGTTGTGCACCCTCTCGAACAAGTCTTCGATCAGCTGCCCGACCAGCTGACTGCGCATCGATGGACACGAGCAACGAGACTCAGATGTTATATAACTCATACTGTGATGCATTCTCCCGTAATCTGTCTTCTTTGGTACCGCCGTGTATACAGAATAGCCTTCGTCTATATATTCAGTTCTATCCGGCTTTAATTCTACGCGAGAGGCGTGGAATGACTGTCTCATCGTTTCGCTTCTCAATTCTTCTAACTCTTCAGTTTTGATGGACAACTCGTGACTCAAAGTCTTTATCTTCTCGTCACACTTTCTTTTACATTGCGTTAAAGCTTTCTGCGTCAAAGCAAGTTGCTTTTCCAGAGATTCAACCTGAGAACACATTTCTTCTTAGAATTTCCTCGAAGGCTTCCCCATGCATATTTACACGTCACAACCACGGTACGGAGCATGCACTGTTGTGTGCCGAGCGATCGGAACGAACAAGATAAGTGTCAAGCCGGCATGCATATAGCGTTAGTTTAAAAAGCGGTAAAACATTGAAAGCGTTATTAAGTGCATACCCAAAGCAACTACACGTACAACTACTTAGCCATCATCTATTATCGAAATAAGTAAACCAAAATAAATATTAAATAAGAAATTCTACGTCTAAATTAATAAAGAAGATATTATCCCTCTCCAATGAACAATGTAAAGGTACCATCTCCTTATTAGATCATTTATTAATATTAGATCCAAAGGCATAGAAAAACCTGACAAAGTAATATGATATCTTTGTGAGGTTTTTCTTAAATCTGTTGTACATACCTCCTCCTTTAATTCACTATTTGTTACTTCTAAGTCTTGGTTACTCTTGCTGGCCCGAGAAAGTTCTTTCCTGATCGTGTCCAGGTCTCCCAAGAAACTGACCTCCGTCTTCTTCAATGCTTCCTTCGAGGCCTCCAGCTCCGTGTCCAAGTGCTTATTTAATTTACGTAGTTGCTCTACCTCTTTCTGTAATTCAAATAAAAATTAATATACCAGATATTCGTATTCAGAAATTTGTTTTCAGAAAAACTGAATTTTATATTTTGAAGGTTTTGAAATTTAATTGCTATTGGCGAAAAAACCAGACGCCATTTCAAAAGTTTTCAGCAGGGAAAAAATAGCTAGGTACTCTGTATTACCAAGTATCTAGTAAAATCTGCACAATACCTTGAACTTGGCATCGAGGGCCTTTAACGCGACTTCAGACTTCCTCGCTTCGATATCTGCCATTTCCAGCTCGCTATGCAGACTTGTGTTCTGATCCATGAGGATTTTGGTGTCCCTCTCAGCTTTCTCTAACGCTATGCGCATCCCTGATTCGGTCTCTTCTACTTCTCTTAACTTCTTCTTTAATGGCTCAAAGCATCTTTTATATTGTTCACGCTCGGCTTCTAGTTTCTTGACCTGAAGTTACAAAAAAAAAAAAAACATGACACTCATAATAATTATTTTATTCCACGATCTGAAATGTATGTACATTATAAAACAGTCTGCTAAACGAACTTCATCCTTAAACTTTATACGATTTAAATCTTAAACATATCGTTCTTACCTTTCCCTTTAGCGATGACTCTGTGGTCTGCGAGTCCTCGATCCTCCTCTTGTAGCCGCCCTCCATCTCGGCCCACATGTCATCTGCCTGCGTCAACATCTCGAGGTAAGCCGCCTCTCTTCTCTCTAACTCTGCCACTCTGTTCTTCAGGTCTTGTTCGCTGATCAGTAACGCTCGGATCTTCATGCCCATTGTCGGGTCTGCTGGATACTATAAGACGAGAAATTTGCTGACTGATATTATGTTTTGAGGCATTTTGGCAGTCACTACTTTTCGGTTTATTGTGGCGATTTAGATACGGCGACGGAGACGTTACGATACGTGAATATGGCATAAGATCTTAAGTTATGAGGCGTATTGTACTGACAAGACATCTCATGCATTTGTTTTTGTAGCCACGACTATTGTCCTTGGTGTTGTACGGAATGTGATAAAAGAAAACAAGGTGGAAAATCTGATGCTTGCTTGTATTAGTAACAATAGAGTTTACATGGTTTATGGACCGATATGTTTATTTTTTGCTGTAATTATAATAAAACAAGCAGTAGTTGCTACAGAATCCATCGAACACACTACATATTTTGTCCCACATGCGCTAAGAAAGCGCTGCAAAACTTATGTGATTAGCTATGGAAAGCAAAAGTCAATCAAGATTTCATCAAAAGAATCGTCATGGTTAAGGATTTAATGTGTTACATTGTTACAACGCTCTACTTCGCGCTAGTATGTGTGATTCTGCCAGTCTACGTTATCAGGCATCAGTGTGATTTGGTATTCAGGTTGCTCAAATTTCTATTACTCTCTATCAAGCGTAGCTGATGAAAGTAATCAAACAGACAAACTGACCATTTGTAATCATTTGTTTGTATTTGTGGCTTAAAGCAGTTCAATGTATATTCTAAGGGTTAACTGTGACTAGTGCCTGATTGACGCCGCCGGTGACATTCGCAACTACAATAAATGATCTTCCGCAGCATTATTAGTCGGCTTCGAGTACGCACTGAATGGTAAGGATATCAACGCGCAAAATGAAACCGTGAATTCAGCAAATAAAAATAAAAAATGAGCTGTTTCATATAAAAGTACATTACCTACGCGGCCAAAATTTATGAAACAGCAATTTATTTTTTTCCTAACAGACCATAAACGCCAACATGATTCTGAATTCTGAACCCTCCGGGGTTCAGAATCAATCAATCAACAATCAATAAATTGTGTTTGCGCGATCAACCTGCGTTGGTACAGACGACTGCTATCCGAAATCTGTCGTCTGTTTTCTACAAAAGAAAATGTAGCCGTAACGAACCTTTGAGTTCTCTTTATCTTTTTGGAGCTTAGACTCTAAGCTTACTATCTTTTCTTCAATCTTTTCTTTCTTTACTGTTCCACCGCAGATGGTGGCTGATATCTGTCTCTTGGTGGTTTCTAATTGTTCTTCTAGATTACGAACTTTTGCTTCAAGTTTCATCTTTATTTCTGCTGTACGATCTTGAACCTCCCTTTTCTCGGCTAGTAACCTGAGAATAAAAGAAAAAATTGTTGATGTTGTGATATTTTTGTTTAAATACTTAAGCCCACTTGCACCATTGATCACAACCCCCCTTATTGCAAAACAAGATTTATTATTTTAACAACTAATTCAGTTTTTTAATTATGAACGAAATACAGTTATTTTTTACAGAACTGACAACTTAGTTCTGTGCGAAGTTGTCATTTTATAAACTTTACCCAAATCGAAATAAAGTCGGAAATGCAAAACTGGCTCTGAGTTTTAGGCTAGAACTAAAGTTAGATCGCGTTTTATAACAAGACTGTTTATAAATCATTGTCGAACACGAGCCTTACCTAAACAAGAAAAAACATATTCTATGTTTGTGTGCCTACTGACAGAGACACACAGCCAGACAAAAGTAACGACGAAATAATTAAATATTACCATAGATGTCAATATTGGTTAAACCACAGAGTACAAAGAGACCTCGACCACTCCCGCTACTAGAGGCGGCAGTGTCAATACTTTTCATACAAACAAAGCGTATCGCCATTTACTGCACTATAACACAAATGAGGGCGCTCGCTATAGAAACCGACGGCTTTGATTGTCGGTTTGTACAGAAGTCGAATGGTGTTTTACTGCTGTCTGTTGCTGCTTTTCGTCTGCCGCTGACGCTTAAACCACGTAAAGAATAATTGGAAATAGCCAAAATCATTAAGGAGGTTGGGTCTTAAGGTGTTCAGGATGTACAAGATTAAATTAAACTATCTAGCGAAACTCCGCAGATGTGATGGATTTCGATATTTCATGACGATAAAACAAAAATAAACCCTCAGTTGACTTCGTAGTCAGCAACTTCTTCAAGGTTTTCTTTTTAGTTGCATCGTGCTTGGATATCGACACCTGCTCATCACGTCTATGAAGCTTCGCTAGCTAATTTAATTTTATCTCGTAACATGCTACTTACTTAGTGACTTGTTTCTGCAGCTCCTGCTCCTGGCGCGAGGCGCCACACTGGATGTCGCTCCAGGCGACCAGCGCGCTGCTCCGCTTGCTACACTCGCTACTCTCCTGGCGTATCTGCTGGACGGCCGTACGCGTGTTATCGCTGTAGCCGCCCATACGGTTCATAAGAGCCCGCTGTCGACCAGATAAAGGTTAATAAGAAGGAATATACTTTAATTATTAATAAAAAAATTGGCCACGGTGGCCCATCTTAACGGAGATTTACAAATTAAACGAAAACATATTAGTAAAGTACACAAGTGTGTGCTAAGCTAATCTAATGTAACCTCTGCCGAGTTGACATACACACACGTGGCGGCTTTCCGAGGCACGGAATATTATTAGGGAGATATTTGAACTTCTTCTGCGGTGAGGCAATAATAGTATAAAATTGGAGAATATCGCTTACAATTTTTCGATTATTAATCAAACCCAGCAGCCCACCACTAGCAAATATTTGAATACCTATCTTGTTTATCCATCTTTTTGCAAAATTGTCTTAAGAAATATTAATAAAGAAAAGAGGCATTTCGTATTTTTTTAACGAAGTTAGGAAGTAGGTATCGTACCTTTCCACCGTAGGATAAGTCAGCGCCCACCACTTGCACCACATTCCATGCTATCAGCGCCGGAACCGCTTTCTCAAGCTTCTCCAACCTCGTACGTAACTCTTTCTGGAAACCAAACATGGATTAAAGAATTAATGGAAGATAAGTAACTTTTTCATTTCATTAATTCATCCTCATCATCATCTTCATCAACATTATCTTCAACAACATCATCTTCATCACCGTCATTGTCTTTCATTTTTTTTTCTTACGGTAGACGTATCTTAACAAATTCTCCAAATCAGATTTAAATGACCGATCAGTAAATGTTGTGCTATTTTCTAAAAATCTCATCTTGATTACGTGGGTGAAGTGAGCTGTCATTAGTGTCAATCCCTGGCATCAGATGAAATGACAGATCACTTCAAGGTCACTTCACCTAAGTTTTCACGGTGAGATTTTTACAGAATAGATCAGCTGATGTCAAGTGGTTAGTTTAACGCTGATTTACTCATATCCACTCAACCGTCATTTAAATTGCGTAAGACACTCGCAATCCAAAAATATTATATATTCGAAAGAGATACCGTGGCCCCTCGCGCACAGGCAACTGAAGGAGCACGGGTGGGTTTTAGGGGTCTGTAAAAGTCTGACACGCCCAGAGCGGGAGAAGTTATTTGATGATTTCCCAACCTCAAAAACCAAAAAATGCGTTGTTTACCTTGTCCCACGGACGAATTTTTCAAACATGGATTATGAATTTCCTTCAAAACCATCATCACCAACCATTGAGATTGTGAATGAAAATGTGTTGCGCAATTGGGGTGCTGGTATTACATATTAAATGCAACAAAATTTTGGCTTAATGTTTATGGTTCCAGGAAAGGCAGCGACTTTTGAGACGACAACTAAAGGAGATATGGAAGAAGAAAATATTATGCTGCATCGACCCCAAATATTTAGGGATACAGGAGTACCTATGATAATTTAATGCTACAAGAGTCTGCAAAGAAAAAATAATAAAAGAAACCCTTACCTCTCTAGACTTCAATGCGCACTCTTTATTGGTCAGTTCGGTCATCAGGTGCTCGGCCTGTGACCGCGAACATTCTCGTTGCTCCGTCATGTCTCTTAGTTGAGCAGAACAGAGCTCATAGTCCATCTCAAGCCTAGAAAAAAAAACGCATATATATATATTTTCTAGGTGTGTATAAAACTGAATATAAAAGATGGGAAGCTGGAAAACAAAATGTTATATAAAATATTTATATCTAAAATAAACCATTTATGATTTCTACGATAAGAGTTTTTAATGGTGCTCTTGACTTTGAGATCGACTGCATTTCATTCAGTAAGTCAATGCAATAAAGCTAGGAGAACAAAGCTATGGTAATTTACTTATTGTGATCACGCTACTTACTGCTGCCAATGTAAACGGGTGTCATTTTCAATTTCTTCTAGTTCACAGCAATCCTCCTCTAGTCTTTCGTATTTATCTTGTAGTTCGGATAGTTGCGATTCGAGTTCCTGTTATTAAAAACAAAATATTGTATCATTATTGATAGACGTCCACTGCTGGACACATGCCTCCCTCGTGGTTCCGTGTAGTACCCAACGTAAATAATAGCACCATCCCATTTCTTCTCGTGGTTGTTGTAGAAGGCGACTAAGGGACTTACTAGAATGGGCAGCAGCGTTCTCTATGCATTTTACCACCATAATGAGAGCGCCAACCCGCCTGCCAAGCATGGCGATTATGGCAAACCCCCCCCCCCAGTTTCTTGGGGGAAAATATTGTATTTAAGTTCTAAAATAAACTTTAGCTTTTACCTAAGAATTTATATGAAAATTTTAAATACCTGTATTCTATTTTCAAGAAGGAACTCTTTCTGCAATCTCTGTGCTAGCTTAGCCTCTTTAACGTCTTGTGCCGCTTCGTATATCGAGATCTTTCCCTCCAAAAACTTAAGCCTCCTCTCGTAATACTGCTTGTGCTTCTTGCCCAACTTCACACACCTGCACTCCAGGCCATCTCCATCTTCTTTAGTACTTAATGTCCTATTCCTAACTCCTTGTCTCTCTAATTTCTCTCTTATACTATTCAGTCGTTGTATTTCGGTGTTTAGTTCACCACTACATTCAAAGCTTTCGTTGACGTCTGTTTGGGTACTCTTTGACTCTGTCTCGACACCTTCGAAGATGCCACTCTCTTGCAGAACATTGCTGGGTTTCCGTTCTTCACTGCAAAGACTCTCCAGGGACTCGCATTTGTACCCTTTTTGTTGATACGGTGTAACAGTTGCAACAGCCTTCTGAGATTTGTCAGTGTCTTGTTTGAACCTCAGATCACATATTTTTCTTGGTTTAGCCTAAAAACAGACGGAAATTTGGAAATATAGATCATAAAAATAGAAACATGTTTTTGTGGGTTTTGTTTTGTTGACAACTGTCATTTGATTTTTAATATTTCAGATGAATTTGACAAGTAGTAACAAGTTTACAACCAACCTGAAAGCATTCATCTTCACTGACAGAACTGCTCAACGCTTGAAGGTTGTATAGCAGCATAAGAACTTGTTCCAAGCAGGCCCTGTCCTCCGCCGATGCCGCATTTAATATCATCTGTTCCAAATGCTCTTTGACTGGATTACTTTTCAGGGAATCACTGGTGGTTTCGGAGTTTTTATCTAAAATGTCGGCTAACACTTGGGCTCTGGCGAAGTCTTCTTTAAAGTCATCGTGTGGCGTGCCCAGGTGCCGTCGGGGGTTGCAGGGGCTGCTTGGGGCGTGGGGGGATTTGTATCCGGAATCCATTCGTTTGAGTTCGGGTGACGCGGAGTCCTTGATACGGGAGCCTGGGGACACGCAGCCCGAATCCGAGTCGGTTAGGTTGTCCCTAGTACCCTGAAACAGAGAAATGGAACTTAGATGCGATAGAAATGAACCCAACAATTTCAATAAAGACAAAAAACACCGCACAATTTTCAGGTCGCTGAACATAACAATCCTTGTAAGAGTCACGAAAGTATACAATTTATTACGAACTGAAAGAAGGTTACACAGTATTACGTTACAAGTTTGTCGAAACACAACAATCACTTTACATCACACACGTATTAAATCGAGATAAAAAATATACGCCAAAAATCTGACCGTACTCTTTCATTAGCTGGACCGTAGTGGGTTTGTTTAGGCAGCCAGAGGCTTAACGAGCGACTTGCAGTAGGCGTTGACAAATATACCAATGTAAAACTATTTTTTCTTTCTGATACAGATTAAGTATGTTGTAGAATGTTGCTACTATAATAGGCGGTCGTTCGTCGTTCGTGGAAACGTAATAATAAACTAACATGGAGTTATGGGACGAGTTTCGCTTCCTTCTTCACTGGCCTTTTGTTTGGACCTGTTATTTAAAAGTATTTACCTTTATCAATGGTTTTTGTGCTTAGGTTTAAGTATGCCAACTATTTATAAACAGAACAAAAGAATAGATTGTTTATTGGAGCTCGAAATTTTATCAACATCCATCGAATCAACAAATAGCAAAGACAGTCTGATCAATTTCGATCAATTAGTTGTCTTCTAGAAAAAAGAATCAATCTATTGCTTCATGCCAACTAATTAGTTCCACGGTAGCTCCATGTCTCAGATACCTTGCTATGGTTGGCGATCTTCAAACATTGCAAGAGTAACCAGCGGTAAAATTATCCAAAGCGTAAAATTATTTCATAATTGCGGTAGTTATAATTGAGTTAACGAAGCCAACCAGACATGTTTATTGTGACTTACTTACTAGCGTTATTGATGGGATATTAAATTAGTTTTGCGGACCGTATCAAGTTGCAGACGGTAACGGGGCTTCACGCGATATATGATTTTGACTTGGTGTGTCTATGAAGTACGAGTACGAAGTATGCGCGTGAAGCTCTCCACGGCATATAAGAAAAAATTGTGGACACATCCTGTGAAGATTGCTCATGTTTTCAGTGAATCATGATGGACAATGTGACTAAGTACTGCATAAATTATTTTATGACGCTAAAATCCTCCAAATAGCTAAGCATTTGCTTCTAAAGATACGTGATCGTATAAATTTATCATCATTATCATTAAAGCCGAAAGACATCCACTGCTGGACATAGGCCTCCCCAAAAGGAGGATTTTGCCATAATCGCCACGCTTGAAAGGCGGGTTGGCGATCGCAGTATAGTGGTAAAACGCATAGAGAACGCTGCTGCCTATTCTCTAGTAAGTCCCTTAGTCGCCTTCTACGATACCCACGGGAAGAAATGGGATGGTGCTATTCTTTTACGTCCGGCACCGCACGGAACGGAACGGATCTGATAAATTTAGATACTTATTTTCTAACAAATTATGTGTTACGTGAGAAACTATAGGCCTAGCTGTAGCTGCTGATAGCAGTTCTAATAATTTGATCGACATATCTCATTCCTGGAGTATCGATTCTATTCCAAGATAAAGAGACTACAAATATCAAAATACGCACTAATAGATTTATATCTTGGTTTTTGACACTAAAACTACCTCAGAACTAAAGTACTGCGTATTACTGTCCATTCCATTCAAACATACCTGTATACTTAGCAAATACATAAGTAGGTATGTAGGTACATGATTTATTTATCAACACCTGTTATAAGACTCTGACTAACTGAATGAGGTAATCAACCGGCAAGTGTCCCATAAACAGAGGTGTATCCGGCCACCATAGAAATAAGTAAGAAAACCGTTAATAATGATCAATGGTGTTGGTGTTTCTGTTAAAACCATAAGTTATTTATAAAATAACAAAGACCCGGTTGCAGACTAAGAACTAAGCTCAGTTAGTTTAACTTAGCTGAGGCAATTTTATAATTACAATTGACCTTTTGCACACAAGTATGAAAAATGACATCAGCTAGGCAAGCTAATATAAACTAACTTAACTTAGCTCTTGGTCTGCAACTAGCTTAAGGCGCAGGCCGCAGCTCCAACTTAGAAAACTTAGTTTATAATAGTTGGCTCATGTAGTTGCGACGTCTTTCTATACTTAAGGTTGACACCGTAAAGAAACGAGCTAACTGAACTACCAACTTTATACGTTATAGCTTACCTGTCAAAGTT
This sequence comes from Polymixis flavicincta, assembly GCA_949987655.1. NCBI lineage: Eukaryota > Metazoa > Arthropoda > Insecta > Lepidoptera > Noctuidae > Polymixis > Polymixis flavicincta. Next base: position 21,024,256 of record OX465182.1, read on the forward strand.
ACTTTTGCGGCTCCCCCTGAGCGCGTAGAGCCACATGATCACACTCTTAATAAATGATAACTAGATATTTAAGTTTGCATGCAGTGCAGTGGTTATAACTTTTGCACCAATAGCTCCAAATTGTCATTGTCAGACATTCCACATAGGCAATTGTGTTAGCTCATGGTCGGTAAAATGCCCTAATGCCCGTTTTCACCGACATCCTCTAAGTTTAAGGGATCTCCTAAGAATGGTTAGATGGTTGCTAGAAAGTGGTTTCTTTTTCACCAACAGTAAGGCGTCGATTAAACGTTAAAAGGTCCCCTAAATTTATAGTCGAAATGTGGGCCCTAAGTGAGATAAGCTTAGCTAAGTTAGCTTAGGTCTCGGTGTGACGTGCGCTTAACAACACAACCACTTCTAGTTGACCTCTTGCTTGTATGAAGAATAGGTAAGTGTAGCATAGGGTCAAGGTTATCTCAGATCAATGTCTCATGGGAAAGTATTTGAGTCAGTGCTGTTATATGGATAATTGGCTTTGGCTAATAACGGTTAAATTATTTACACTTAGGTACTACTATACTCGTAGAAGGGTTTTCTTCAACTTCAATCAAAAGGTAAATGTTTAAAGTTGTTTCGGAATGTCGTGAATGAGTGAATCAGAGGAAATGTCCTGTTTACACAATTTTCTTCTGCGTTTCACACATTTTTTTTTTTTTTTTTCAAAACTTTCGTTGAAATTTGATGATATTGTAATACGAGTTAGGAAAGAAAAGGGTCAGTGGGTCGTCTTAGGGGCGGAAGTCTAAATAAATTTTCTGCAACTAGTGTGACCACATTAATTTAGTTTTAGACCCCATCATAAATAAAAAGTACCTACATAGATGTGTAGGGATGAACGAAAACGCACTTAAAGGTGCCACTAGAATAACGAAATATTATTCAGTGACCAGATCGAAAATGTGAAGTTTATTCTTGTAAAAATTCGCAAAGCCAAACGCATGAAACGTATCTAAATATCTCTGAAAGATAAAAGATTACAAAAATACATAAGTATCGTATCTTTCAAATGACTGCAGATAAGATATTGGGAAACCTTGAAAAATAACAATATTGCAAATATCTACCTAATAATATTTAGGTATCTGCAATATTGTTATTTTAAATTTTACATGAAATTACAGGGGAAATAAGTACAAAAAAAAAAAACAACAAAATACCTGCTCGGCGCTTGCGCCATTCATCACTTCGCTTCTAAACTCCATTGAAAACTAACAGAGCCTTCACCTTCACATGACGTTCAAACACACAAAACAGTGCATAAAACATTCGAATCACGCACGAAAACGTACGTCACAGCGGAAAACAAATGAAAATCACCTCACTTTATGATTATAAAGACGGGAATCATTCACTTTGACAAAAACATAATTAATTATAGGCACAAAATTTTTTTTTTTTCGTAAATATACCTTATCGGGATGTGCGTCTTCCAACTCTAAAAGCCTGAACTCCATGAGCTCGAGTTGGTCGCGCGCGTCTCGCAAGGCGTCCGCAAGCCGCGTGCACTCCCGCGCAGCGGCCGACGCGCGCTCTGCCGACGAACGGCATTGGCCGCATGACTGGAACAGAAGGGACCATCAATTTTGTGAACAGGAGACATTATTTTCAAAAAAAAAACATAATAGGTATGTATTATTTTCTGTTTAGGGTTACAAATGTTTGTAGGTAAATGACTAAGTACGACATAAGTTTAAGGAAAGACTTGTCCGTCATTCCAGTATGTGTGGTGTACCTGTGTGTGTATATCTATGTTTATCAAATAAAAATTCATGTGAACAGTGAAATGAACCACGAAAAGTTATTCAGTTTAGAAACGTAACATTTCCACTCCTAAATGGGAAGCTTAATTAATGTCAGATTATTTTATTGCTAATACAAAACAAAACACATCATATCTTTTAATTTATTTCTTTATCCAAATGCAAAACTATTAATTAATTCTGTCCTATTTTGTCGGCAAGGCAGGTGAATATTTCTACATATCCAAACAAACAGCCTAGATTTTATCGCTTTGCCCAAATTGGGGCGATTTTGTGTATAGGATTAACAAATTATTAGCCTACACGTGCAACTCCCACTCGGGTCGTGTCTGAGGCGCAGCTCCACCAAAAAGGCCAGGCTCGCAAATACAGTCACCAAAAGAGTTAAATAACTAGGGTCGTCGGATGCATAAGTTTAGTAAGAAATCGATAGATGTTTTCGAATGAAATTTAATTGGATAAATTTACTGTTTGTTTTCTATTAACTAAATTAAATTTTATTAAAACATCCATCAGTTTCTTACTAAACTTCAAGTATATCCTATGATCCTAATTACTAATCTCTTTTCTTCCCTGTACCTACCATTGATACGTTGAAAAAAATTAGAAAATGTTGAAACTATTGCGAACATATTACATTCAAAACCAGCGTTTTGTAATTCACGAAACGGAAAATAATGAAACGCTTTTAACCTACATAGTGCAACATATCAATTTCTAATTGCTAAAACCTGTTGGCAATTCTAATGATAGTTACCTACTAGCTACAAGTTTTCCATAATCATTTGATTAGCATTAAAATTACAATTTATACATTACAATTACCTCACCCTACTGTGGCCTCTTGTATGATCATCTAACTTGCTCTGCCTACATTTATTTATTTAACCATTTATGCACACACATCTAAACAGACAAGAATAAAGGAACAGAAAAATACGTACAGAGGTAATGCTTATTTCTACAGAAATCTCTTCCAGCACACCTACGATAAGAGAGAAGATAACAGAGATGTAGACAATGCGTGTAATAATAATAGAAGGGAAAATATAATAGTACAAATTTTAATCAAATTATAAATACACATATCATATAAGAATATACATACTACTAAAATAAATATAATTATAATGTAATTTAAATAATAAATACAAATTCAACTTATGACAAAGTGGAGAGATAGTGTTCTTCCACTCTTCTTTTGAATACTGCTACAGTTTGACATCTATACAGGGATCATTTTAACCAGTGCGCAAACTGCAACCACGAATTCGGCATATCATTCTAGACCGCCTAACGTAGCCCCCATTCGTCGGTTTAAAAAAAAAATATCAGCTGTTCCATTTTGACCGCGTAGGTATTGCATTTTTCTATGAAACAGTAGATTTTTTTTTTAACAACCGACGAAAATTTTCTACGCTATCTAAAATGACATGCTGAATTCATAGTTACAGTTTGTGCACTGGTTAAAAATGTATCCTGTAAATTGAATTTTCTAGTAATAGTTAATAATTTTCTAATAGTCTCTTTCCAGACAAGACAAATCAAAGAAGTTGCAAGACGCACCGAGAATGCCTGGAGGAGCTATTGGACCATGAAAGAACTAATGAAGGGTGATCTTCCTTTGTTCCCTTAAGAGGAGACTCAATGACGTGTGCATACTTCCCATCCTCACATATGGCAGTCAAACATGATCTTTGACAAACCAGCAGGGGTCCACGCTCGAGGTTTGCCAGAGGGCTATGGAACGAAGTATTCTGGACATCAAACTAACAGACTGGGTTAGGAATACGACCATCCGTTCCATCACAAAGATAAGTGATGTCACTTGGAAAGCTGCCACACTAAAATGGAATTGGGCTGGACACATCTGCCGTATGTCAGACGACCATTGGGCCTAAATAACGACCCAATAGGTCCCTCCTCATGGCAAGCGACATCGCGGTAGACCCAGACGGAGATGGCGGGATGAGCTAGACTCCTTTAACAAGAACTGGTCACTAGCAGGATTAAACAGAGAGAAGTGGAAGGAGGGTAGAGAGGCCTTTCTCTGCAGTGGGACATCATATATTTGAAAATATTGTTAAAGCCAATTATTTTTAAAAGAGTAACCGTGGAGTTTCTTGCCGGCTCTTCTCCATAGGAAACAACAATTTGGAACCGTGCACCTAGCTTCTGACGTTTCATAAGTGCCCATGCAGGTTTATATGAAATAAAAATATTTTGATTTTGATAGGCTTTTAATAATAATAATATGTTTTTATATTTTATAATAATATTTAAAAATGTAATTTATATGAATATTTAACGGAATAAAGGAAAATAATATTGAATGTTATACATGCATTTCACAATTATTTACATAATAATTATTTTAGGTAGGACCTTATTAGAAATATTCAGGTGCAGCTTTATGTACTATGACAGCTCTAAGGTCCTTCTTAGTTTACTTTCCAGATCCTTCTATAATCAGCACCCTGATTGCGGAACACACTATCAATCCGAAGCTGAATCATTTCGAAGGTTATTTGCTAATCCACTGCTTCTTGTAAATTAAAATTTGTCTGCTCAACGATGTTAATAACGCAATGAATGTTGTTGAACTGTCAAAATTAAAGTCATTCAATTACCCCGCTGTTCCTTTGGGTAAACAAGTAACTCTTTCGCTATTAGGACTTTGGCTATTTCACATGTGCTATCTCTATTCACACTTCGATTTATTCAAACCTCAGAATATCTAATTGAGACGTACGTAATTAGAGATTGTACGAATAAACTATAGAAGCGCAGTCACCCTACATAACATGGAAACACAATACAGTGACGCAAGAGCCAAGCCAATAGTTTACTAGGTGACAAAATGTTTATACTGCAATACTATTTGACATTATACGCTGATCTCAGCCATCCTCTCGTATGGCCCAAGGCCGAAAAGCATTCTTTGAGACGGACGCACATACATCGGCGCTGGAAAATGGTCCTACTTATCAAGCATAAGTTGGCTCGATTTTGAGTAGAACAATACAGTACGTGAAATACATACCTAGTACTCAATTTGGTTTGTATTTCACGTATTGTGTCATTTCGGTCTAAATTGGAAGGCCTAGTTTGGCTTGAAATGTGGCTGCTTTAAAAAAGTAGTGCGTCAATAAGTATCTACATTTTCAGTTAGTTTTCCGAGTTAAATTAAATTGAAAACACAAAATGAAAGGCCGCAGGAATATTTTAAAAACTGGGAGCCCTTGATGTAATTCGTGGTATATCTTTAATGTTAAAACTCTTTGAAAAATTCTGTAAATAAGTATTTTATGTTGAAAACTCATGAAAGTTATATCAGAATCCTGTTTCACAAAAGCGCAAGAGGTTCCTCGAGTAAATCATTCTTCTTCTACTTCTCGATGTGATGGCACTTTCTTGAAATACTTGGGCCAGTTTGGCGGGCACGTTAATCGCCGCATCAGTGTTATTCACGTACTTGTAGCTCATCATTCCGCCGGCTTTTAAATTTATGCGTTACAATAACAGATAGCGACACTAACTACTGCTATGCTGATCTTGAGTCTCTAACATAATCTAAGTTGCGTGCAGACCAATCACTTAGTAATGCACTCAGTAATCGAAAGTAGGTAAGTCTACAAATTAGTGAAATAGCCTACCTATAAGTTACGAGATCATAAACTCACGCAAGCAGAGAGTCGGAGACAAAATCTTAACAGGCTTGTACCGATGATGTCACCTAACCAATTTTGATCAAAACGATAGGATTATGGAGCTTGATGGCGCTACCGTAATTGCGTAACACATAACATAATCAATCAGAATCTGAATAATTTTGATGATATTGCTTATCCAATGCTTCATATGTTCGAAAAATGTATCTGCTCAACTACGTAAATAACGCAATGAATGTTGTTTAACCGTCGAAATGAAAGCCTACTGCTTGTGTGTTACGCGTTTACCCCGCTGCTTATCATGGCCGAGATAGGTTACATACCCTTATAGTTTGTCAATATTAGACGAAAAGTGAAGTGTCAAACAGGCGTGATGTGTGTGGTTACACACATCACGCCTGTTTTCCCCCAAAAGTCGTTTAAGTCGATGTGTACCTATTAATACAACTATTCGCACATCAATACCTGTAGCCGTGACTTGCCTTTCACCCTGCAATCGCTTATGGTAAGACCCCAACATCCCGAAATGTAAAAAAATTGCATTGTCAAATAGCTCATGCCGTTGAGCAAGGTTAGTTCTGGGGCGGACTGCCTAGGGATAATTTTATCCCACGCAGCCTGCGCGGAATATTATATTCTGACGTCATGAAAAATCCTGCATCGAGCAAGCAGAGTTTACCGCCAACTAGAATATTTTATGAACAACGTCCCGACATCCAATCTTTGATCATTCCGATCCAGCCCGTCATTTGCTGCCCTCTTCCAGCTACGCCCTAAGCCGAAGTCCGTACGCCACAAGAGGTGCCTTTAGCGTATAGTCGCTTGGTTTCAAATTTTAAGCCCTGGTTGGGGGCCTCAATTTATTGAGGCAGCCACAGGCAAGTCGGGTTAACCAGCCGACAACTTGAGGTTGAGCTGCGACTTGTCATTCCCAAAAAAAAAAAACTAATTTTCGGGCAGTTGCCCACCAAACACAATACCCGTCTTGATTGGATGATGTTTTTGCATGCTTTGCAAAAGATTTGACAGTAGCCAATGATCACATGCCGATTCATGCCTTTGCCAATTCCGTCGTTGCCTTAACCACGCCATGAGACGAAATGGCTCTTTATTTCCTGGATACTATTGTACATCTCTATAACACCAGCTTTAAGACGCCAGCAGCACTCAGCAGCAGTTACCTCATTGTAAACTGTCCCCTATATAACACATAAAAGGCAATCCACGTCAAGTTAGATAAGTCGTTTCGTGTGGGTTTAATTGGGCCGTTACTGCTATAATCGCCTTTTGTTAGGCACAATGGTCAGCCACTTACATTTCATCGTTATTGGTGTTCATAAATCTAATTGATTTTATGTGTTATTTTAAACAGCTTTTGCTTGTGGATTTGCTTCCGTGAATGTCCATAGATACGTAAGAAAGATTGTTTGGGTTTATTTGCTCAGCAAAACTACCCAAATTCCTTGTATCATCAGGACTCCAGAGCACATTTCAAGCACAAAGGGGGCAGGAACAGGGTAGCCAGCGTAATTCATATTTTCTTACGTATTTTTGTATCAGTTCATCAAATCATATTGAATGACTATTTGAGCAGTGGTGGCCCAGTGGTAACGGCCGCGACTTTCGAGTTGTTGTAGGTCGCAGGTTCGAACCCCGACAGGCGCTTTACTTTGTGTAAATTATTCCTTCACCGCTGCCACAAAATAAAGAGAGTACAGAAGGCAATCACATGTATGTACTTCGATTTTCATACCTACGATCGGCGGTCGCGCTAGGGTTTTCAACTTTCGGACAACGCCCTCTTCCAGCCCCCCTGAATGGGTCCAGGGGCGACGGACTGGGGAATCCGTCGCCCCCTATTTCTTAGGACCCGAGATGGCGGCGCGTAGTGTTCCACGCGCGCCTCTCTTTGTTGTGGGGGGGAGTTTAACACCTCACTCCCCCCCTATCGCGAGGTGGCCCGCATAGGCGGGCCGGCACTAGCCGGGGATCGCGGAAGACTTACTAGTTCCCGTGATCCCCGGCGTAAGTGAGAGACGGAACACCGGGGTGGTTTTAGTCAGTAAGAGTCTGACAGACCCCTCCGCCCTCCCCGGGGCGGAGGACGTCCATGAGGATTTCCCCCCGTCATCAAAAAAAAAAAAAAAAAAGGGTTTTCAACTTTGGCTTATGCACAAAAAACTATCGTGGTAGTGTCACTCATATTTAGGTATTTGCCATGATCACAATTAATCTCAACTCTATTAGCTTATAAGTACTACAATAAATACCTAATATAAATTGTAAAAATATTACAAGCCCACAAAGTCATTTTCGCTTACCCACAACTAACTAGGTATTCTGTGTTACGTTAAAACGAACCATCGAAACACGAGAAAATACTCACCTCTCTGGTCAACTCAACAATTGGTAGCTTAAAAAAGGACAATTCACAGTTTAATGTTGAATTTAAACAACCGTCCACTGACACAGTTGTAGTAACTTTTTTTGTTGCTCCATTTTTGCATTTTACAGACGCGTGTCTCAGTCTCAGGGAATGGCACTCGCGCTCTCACTGGTCCCAACCGGTCCGAGATAGATATCGTGTCCGTGAGCGGTGTCTATGTGTGCGTTGCTCGAGCGCACTTTGTATGTAGATTGCCTTCTGTACCCTCTGTATTTTGTGCCGCTGCTCTCTTTAAGTATTAGGTTAGCATTTTTTACCCTAGTTCAATTATGTTATTTTCGTTTAGTTTATTTTGTACATCTTCCTAATATGCATGCGGAGTTTACCTATGAGTGATTGTTACACCACTATATTAATTTATCTTACATGTTATCTTTAGCATAATACCAGTGTAAACAATTGTTGGTAAACCTAATAATTAAATAAAACGGTGAAGGAAAGCATAGTGAGGAAATCGGCATGTCCTAGAACCAAAAAATTCGAAGACGTGGTGGATACGGTCCACTCCCTCTCATCGAGCGGAGGCCTATGTCCCAGCAGTGGGAATATTATAGGCTGATTATGTATGTGTGTATGTGAATGACTATTTAATGAATTACTCGTGGTTACACATAAAAAAAGAATTCACGTCTTCGTGAGAACCTTCTCCTATTTTTTGGCCGGTTAAAGAATCTAGCAGACTAATATAGCGCATCCTCTTAAATTAAATAATATTGCTTATTTCATTTAATTAGGATGCGCTAATTATTATAAATCGTGGCCAGATTCATTGGCACAGCTTAAGTCTAGCTAGATTCAGGGTGATTTTTACAAACTTAAGCTGTTATACAAAAAGAGCCTTTCAAAATAGCTTTGTGGCTAGAAGAAATAGTACCACTTAGTTTGATAGCCAGCCTTAAATACAATTCCACTGTATTAGTTTAATGATTTGATCCAACCTTCAGCGTTTAAATCAATATTTATGTATTAGCGCGACAGGTGTCGGTGATATATTGCATTGAATTTAATTGTTATACCTTTATGGCTACACGCTTACAGATATTAATATTGTATTTGGTAGCTATGCAATATGGGGTGAAAGGTGCAATAGCATTATTTATCCCTAATCATGTCGGAGTGGCAACCGCGTACCGGAAGACGTAGAGTGGGAAGGCCTCCCATAAGGTGGACCTTGTGAAGGCCGAGGGAATCCGCTAGATATGGGAAGCACAAGACCGGTTGAAGTGGAAGAGCCTGAGGGAGGCCTATGTCCAGCAGTGGACGTCTTTCGGCTGAAATGATGATGATGATCCACGTCTTCTGCTGCATATCGTCGATCACTCAGCACAAAAGAAGAAAGATTATTTCCTATTAGATATGGAATATAATAATTCTCACTGTCCGCAATCACTGTTTTAACAACGGGTAGGTAAATTATACAGGTTGGTGAGCAGTGGTGGCCCAGAGCGGTAACAGCCACGACTAACGAGTTGTAGGTCGCAGATTCGAACCCTGCAAGGCGCGTTACGTTGCGTAAATGATGGCATGTCCTAGGAAAATTCGAAGACATGTGACGTCCACCAACCCACACTGGCCTATGTCCCAGCAGTGTCAAAAATGCTGCAAAGGCGTAACTAAGGTGGGGCAGGCAGGGCACGAGCCCTGGGCGCCTATCGAAGGGGAGTGCCAAAAAAGTCGCAAATTATTAAATTTAGAAATAAATATTATGTCAATAAACCATTCCATATTGTTATATCTAAGAAATCTGAAGAGCTACTTGAATTTATTGTGCACTATGGGGATGAAAGCGTATTTCCAAATCTGCCCATTTCTATTCAAATTCAGCTTGAAAATGCAGCATTGTAAGTTGTGAATGATTTTTTTGCACGTTGAAATTAATATACATACCTTCGTTATTCCTATAATAACGAAGGTTTTAATTTCAACGGTCAAGAAAGGAACTAATGTCCAAATCCAAATCATGTCCATGTAAAATAGACCCAGTTTCAATACTTCCATAAAATCTATAACAGTATAACTTGTAATCAAGCCAAATGTATGGCTTACCTAATTGTGGATACAAGGAAGAATTTATTTGGAAAGCAAGTTGCTCAGTTCGGTGGCTATTTGCTACTTCGTGCGTAAATAATGTTCTAAAAGTAATGATTAATGTCAATAAATCTAGCAGATACCTGTTTATGTATGCAGTATTATGAAATTAATTTTGAATTGTTTATTCTATGACTTGTACTTATGTAATCTACGACGAACAACGATGGGTAAGAGCAGTCGAAAAAAGCCATAGCAGAAACCAACAATTTATATCGAGACGCGAATTGATAATTATGTCTTAGCCTCATTTTTTAATCTATGTAGATGTCCTCATGGATACCGTCCGTTTAAGGAGAACGGCAAGTTAGATCGGACTCCTACTGACTAAAGCTCCTCAGTTCCTACCACTACCATTAGTCGGGGGCTTGAGAAGTACTTGTACATTCGCGTGAACCCCGGCCAATCCAACCTAGGAGACTAGCGAAGTACCCAGGAGATAGTATATTGCACAAGTGTGGTGCAGACACAGGTGCATTCTCTCTTCCCTTACTCTCACAGTCCGATGGGAAAGCAATCCGACACGACCGGGGAAAGGGTGTGTGGCGCCATCTACAAAGCCACATGCGAACTGCGCATCAAAGACTTGACGTCACACCAATCCTGCATCGCGCAAGCAGAGTTTACCGTGCGACTGGTATATATACAACATCCCGACATCAATGGTCGGTCAGTTGCCCACCAGAACACTCGTCTGGTCAGAGGATCCTCCGTTTTCCATAGAGTATGAGTGAACTTTACACCCTGTTCCTCATACCTCTATAGGTGCAGGAACAACGGTCTACGTGCTTTTATTTGTAGAAATCTGGTTTTACTGGAGAATCCCTTTCTACAGAATTTTTGTCAGGTGTTATCCAATGCGGACGGTACCCTGTTACCTTCCAGGTAGGACGTTGCTTAGACCGTGAAAACTGTTCAATTTGGTATTTTGGTAACTCTATATTTCATCATAATCAATCGATGCTATTGATGTAGGCACAAATCTAGTCGGTACTTATTAGTCGACAGCCAAAGATAACAGTTACGATGAAAAAGATTATCCATGTATAATTTTCGTGTTAGAGTTCTCTCTAGGCTGATAAAACTTTCGATTTTCCTGAATTAATATCAGGCCTTGCTCCTCATGCACGAGGTTGTGGGTTCATGCCGGCAAATAGGTAACATTGTAACTTTTTCAATTCAGACGTAGATACTTTCTGAGTTTATCTTGGCCATTACTGACATTGATGACGGTAAAATATCGTGAGGACTCCTGGACTTATGCTACTAATATTTTAGATCTGAAAGTTTCTATGTTTCGATGTTTGTATGATTGTCACTCAATCACGCAAAAACCGCCGAACGGATTTGGATGAAATTAAGCACATAGATAGTTTATAACCTGGATCAACATGTAGGATATCTATTTTCTTGGCAGTACGTTTCCGTGGGATAATTTCCGACTTCTACGCAGGGGAAGCCGCTAGTACGGCAGTAGTTAATAAACGTCTAAGATTCCGTCCTTGAGCAAGCCTAGTTATCAATGCTCATGCCTTTTCAGTGTGAGAAGAAGCATTTATCCTGTCAGACAATAATATGCTGGCATTATTAACTATAACATCAGGAATTCAGGATTGCCTTTCCATAGACCATGATTTGTTTCCATTGTTTCCAACATAGTGCAGGTTTCTAAGCCCACATATTACTACACAGGGCATACATGTGTAGATAATAGATACTGTAGTAATGTATGACGTAATGCAATGCCTTTGTATGATACTAACCCACATGTCGCTGAGCGGCTGGGGTGACAGCGAGGCGGGCGCGGACGATACCGCCGAATCTTCGTCCGACGGAGCCTCCTGCAACACAAACGGCTATAATTACTGGAAAGCACTATTATTAATAACATAACAGCACCCTAATTGCGTAACTCACGATTCATCATAATCTGTTACGTTTTGAGACCGATTATTAAACCATTGCTCCATACGGTCGAAAAATGTATCTATTCAACAAGGTAAATACTCGTAACGCAATGAATACTGTTGAACTACCAAATTGAAACAGATTATGATTAATCGTGAGTTACGCAATTAGGGTGCAGGTCAATAACATAACATGTGGGCTAGTTATTTTCAAGCCCATATTATAGAGGGCAAGCTTAAAGCCATAAGACTCCGAGAATGTTGAACCCTAATGAGAAAATCCAGAGAAAAAAAATCTCAATATCACTACCACACCTGGGAATTGAACCAGCAGTCACGCTTGCGCTAGGTCGGCAATCAAGATTCCTCGTAAAGTTTTCCCATATTAGCAGAATTCTAGCAAACCCTCATTTCGATTCCTGTAGATGTTTTGCTTAAGGCTCCTAAGGCCATTTTTTAAGAAAAATCAAAGCAAGGATTAAGCAATATCTGAAAATATGAATCAACACATACGTACATACTGATTCGTTGTTGTGGAATGTAGAATTTGACCTTACAAAGCGTGCGTGATTTGTTAGAACTATGCTTGCGAGCCTTTACAATGATAATTTCATACAAACTTTAGTAAATGTTATAACAAATACATACCCTATAAAAGGTTTCTTTCCGATGCTGTATGTCTGTTTTCAGATCCTCTCGGTTAGTCTTCCCTTTTTCCTGTAACAAGTGAAACATAGAATTAGTTTAAATGGATTAAGTACGTAATGGTCATTATATGCACTTTGCAACCGGCTCCAATCCTAAAAGCCAGTACTTTACTGCATTGATTGAATGGTTATTCAGATTAGAATTGGCGTAGTTTTGTGAATTCATGATTGTAATACGAAGAAGTTTGAAACTATCCAAATTTAATCATAATTGTATCCACAATATTCTTTGTTCTTAATGCGTCCTCCCTTTTTCGCCAACGCTGTGTCTTGTCTCAACTTTTTCCGGCTTTTTCCGAAATGCTTCTTTGTTGACAACCCCACCTTGCTAGCTCTAATAGCAATGTCAGTAAAGTATTGTTTACTAAAACAGTTCGTTCTACCTAGAATCAACTTCTTATGTGCCTAGCGCATTTCTACTATAAACTAGGTGATGTATAAGAACCATTAGCCAAAAACATCTAACCAAACATTTCTTCACTCCAACCTTGCATCCAACATTAATCATACAATCCCTTTATCTTCCATCTTATAAATGCAGGTTCCAAATTCCTTTCAGATCTGTCAGCAGTCACCAATGACCGCCCGCGGCTGACATCAACTGTTGTCCATATCTCTCCGGGTTGGGTCGTGACCGGTAAAGTTAACCCGATACTTAGTATTGCGACACGACAACGAAAATAAAAGTGGTTAGTTGTTTTAGTTACGATACGTATCGTGGGAGCTGAACTGTGTAATTTGAATGACATGCCAACTGCGAAATGTTTAATGAGCGAGTTAGCCTTTGACTTAGATTTATTTGTAACGAGACTGTTAGTTTTGACTTTTGTCTGGTTATTATGTTATTATGTAGACGTATTCGGTAGTTACGTTTTAATCCAGATACATTTTTTATTAAGTAATCTTTCAAAATGTTAATAATCATTTTTGACACAGGTGAAGAAGCCAGCTTTGCTACCTTATGAAGTTTTTTCAAGGGTTAAATAAAGTTGGCCTAAATTTTTTCGCAAGTCTGAAATCCAGAAAAATATATTTAAAATTATGTAAACTAGCACTTTATTAAATTTTATTAATTTTAACAAGTTATCTTAGTGCACATTTCTTACAATGAGTACGAAGTCGTCGTCCTAACGTCCTCTATCGTTGTCTGAACGCCTACAAGATTTAGAATAGCAAAGTTTATGTCACGCGTTACTGAACAATTTTGTAGCAAGGCGTTTCAAACAAGTTGATTTTTTATCATACACACTTATCTATGTATGTAAAAAACTTTTTAATTCCAGTTTTATTTTCTTTGCCCTATTCAACATTTACATCAACTTTTCTCGACCGCATAAACTTAAGGCATAATTTTCCACAAATGGCTGTACAAGCCACAGATATAAATGTATTAGCTGAACTTTTGCACTTATCTTAACATTAGTACCACCGAAGCCTGTTCGACTGGTTGTAAGGAACCCTTTATTTTATAGAAAGTTTAACCCGATCCTAACATGGCTAAACTGCCTCTTTCTTGTCGAAAAATCCCAACATTAAGTTATTTTAATTTGACAAAGTTGACCAATAGATTGCGTTACAAGAGACGAAACCAACTCTCATCCAAAGAAATTCCATCCTACGAGTATTATCTATAAATTAAGTATGTAATTTTCCCGAAAAAACAACAACCACTTTTTTATGCAAATGCATGGTCAGTTACACGGTAATTTTAGGCGTTGTGTCGTGACAAAAACCGTAAAAATCGGTTATTAAACAATGTCATGAACCACCGCGAAATGTTAACGCATTTGCGTCAAAACGCTTGATTGGTTCACGCGTGAAAATGTGAGTAGGTATCTATTTGGAAATAGTTTGTGCTACTGAGTCTTTCATTGCCACTAGCAACATGGAAGAAAGCGTGGTCAAATTGATTATGGCAACAACATGGCAATGTATATGCCCTCGGCGATTTGAATATGGACTTTTACAGAAAAGCTTTAGCACAAATTATAAAGTAGGGGAGAAAAAGAACGGGTCGGCTTCCAGCCTTACATGGGAGCAACTGTGTATCTGACCTACACAACTCAGTTACTGGATACTCCTTGGTAAAACTGGTTGCCAGACTTTCATGCTTCTGACGACCCATAACGACTGTCAAAGACATATGAATGACAGCCAGGACTAAAGACCTCACGAGCTTTCCGAGGCACGGAGGAGTCTTGTATGTTAAGATGTTCACCCATCCACTAGCCAACCGGGACAAGCGTAGCTTAACCTGATCGATCGACCCGTGCGGCTATTATTACGTAGCCACAAATAATTATAAAGTAAGTATGGCATAAGATCATCAATAATAATGGAATAAGATGAAAGTAATGGACTTGTCTGTCTAAATAGTAAACAAACCGTTTGAATGTAAAGCCATTTTTTAAATTATTATGTCAGTAGGAACTTATAGGTACCCTAGACTTACCTATTAATCGAATCAAATACGAAACTCACTTATTCAAGTACCAGTAACCAATTACTCGATACTGCGATAATAATAATTGCTATTACACTTCTCGATTCCCTTGGGGATCGTTACGATTCGATTAGCGAAAGTCGATAGAAAGTTGTAGAAGCTCATGTGATCATCTCTAGTTATTTGCGAGATCATGCTGCCCTAAATAAGATAGGGCTGTGATTTGATTGATTGATTGTATCGATAAATTGTGATACCGTAAGTAATGATTTGATTGAAATAAAGAGGTTATCGAAACTTTGATTTGCCGTAGGTGTGGTTTGCATTATAAAGATTCAAGATTTCGATTTTCCTTATTGGTTAAGACAGCTGTATGTTCTGTGGTTTAGTACTACTAGTCAAGGATTTCAAAACCTAGATACAAGTTGGTTAACAACACGCATGATAAAAACATTTGTATTTACAACATCAACAAAATCAAAGTTACATTTGCCAACGTTTCTAGCCAAATTAAGTAAGTGGACATCAATTACAAACTCCACGCGAATAACAAATGAGACTGCAGCAAATTCAGTTCATCAGAACTCACGTACTGTAATGACGACAATCAGTTGGACAGTACTGGCTTTGAATCATTCATTTAATTCCTAAGAACATTTGGAATCTGACCAGAACTTTCACTGCATTGTTCTTAGTAATTAGAATTCGTAATGAAAGCTGCGAAAGTCAAATATTGCTCCAACATAATCTAATAACAAGTGATGGGCGATGCTCGATGACGCGTGTCGATAATACCGAAAAACTGGTATCCGTGACCGGGTTACTTTTTATTATATCGATATTTACCTACGCATATGACTTGCGTTTTCGCTAATGATGAGGTACTTTATACTTTTTTTTTTATGGAATAGATCCTTATGCATAGGTAAGTGCTCATTTAGAACTTTTGCATAGGTAACTGTAAGTCTGATAAGTATGGCGGTCGATAAACGCGGCTTCAATCGGTTTTAAAAGTAAAACGATGAACTACAGATCAATTGTTCACATCAATTGGTTCTGATAACGTAAATTTTGTTAGAGATTGAATTAAAGAGAAAGTAATCACTTACTTAAATGGGAAAGGAATGGACCCGCTATACTCAGGGTTAAAATTTAATCTTGTTGCTGAAACAAAAACTGATTGGACATTTATTTTTACGTATTAAACCGCTCAGTGATGCGAGCCTTAAAGTTGAAATGGGCCAGTTAGTCTCTTTCCAGTCCGGACAAGACAACGAAGTCAACGAACCGAAAATGGAAGATCTACTGGTCCATGCCAAATGATTTTGGGCCAACATAACCACTACGAGTAGCCCTGACACAGCCAGAAGGCGTCGCGGCAGACCCCGAAGAAGATGGCGAGATGAGCTGGAGAGTACAAACTACAAACCACCAGCGATCCTTAGTTAGCCTTAGATGGAAAGAGCTGGAAGTCATGGTCAGTGTTATTATGCAAGACAACAATAACAGTAACCAGGAACGGTCCAACTTCTCTTCAAAACCTCTGTCTTGTACCTAGTCTTGGTTTTTGATGTTATGTATATGAAAGAAAAGCTTTTTCCAGCTGCTTCGCCCACATGTGAACGAACTAAACTACCCCGGAATATATGTGTTAATCCAGACTTTTAACTATTTTATTTATTTAACATTCACATTTTATCACACAAAGTTTCTAAATACCTAATAAGTTTTTATTGGAGTATATTAATTACTTACTGGTCTTAAAATAATAATATGTACAGGTATTTATGAAAGAAAATAATCATAAGGCATCAAATAATACGTCCACATCGTTGTCAATGGGAAAAGTGCCCAAACGGCTGGCAGCAATGCCTTGCCACGCTGTATGGCAATGCTGATTCTTTGGCCAAAAAACTTTCTTATTTATAATAATAGGATTTCAAGGAGTTATTAGTTCATATTATTAAATTTCTATACTAGAATTAGTACAAACGTGTACAAGTACATTAAAGGCCACGCTACCGCATTAGGAAATTCCTGTAATGATAGCAGTGTTTGTGATAAATAAATAAATAAATTATAGAAATCCTCAAAACTATGTATGTATATTGAAGCTGAAGTATTACCCCATTTTGAATGGGATAACTAACCATTCAAATAATTTTGTAATACCATCAATACTTGTGGACTAGATATAGGGATATTGTTTCGTAGGTTTAAACTGTTAAGAACAGTTTAAACCTACGAAACAATATCCCTATATCTAGTCCTAGCTACACAGTCCAAATGTCCTTGTATAGCTCACTGTGACTGTCCCTAGTCATGGGCTATTTGCTCGAAGCCCGTTTGTTTGCCCCAGTTCCCATGCTCAGCAAGTACTTAGATACTGTTCGATAGCAAATTTTATAGACTGATTTACCAGTATATTGATTATGTTACGTGTTTCTTTGTTTTGCGTTGGTTTCATAACGTTGTTAGAACAATGGAGCATGTATTTAGAACTGGGCTAGTTCATTGAAGGACTTGTGGAGTTATTACGACTGAATTTGCTGCGATTTAGCTCGTTAGTCGGCGATGCGTGTTATAGGATTGGGAATGTTAGTTATTAGTAGCATAAATGTTAACGAACAACTTGAAGAAACTGAAAAAATCTATATATATATTTTATGGTAACAACAATTTGTTGATCATAAGTCTTCTGAGGGGTGATTGCATAGTTTTCATTGTGACAATTCAACAATATTCAAAATCAAAATATTATACTTATACAAATAAAAAGAGAAGTCCTGACTGACTGACTCATTAACGCCCAGCCCAAACCCTTGGACCTAGAAAGCTGAAATTTTGCACAGAGGTTCCCTTTACAGTGTAGACAAGGATTAAGGAAATTCAACCCCTAAGGGAGTTAAATAGGGGATGAAAATTCCGCGCGGGCGAAGCCGCTGGCGAAAGCTAGTTTCACATAAACCTGCATGGGCACTTATAAAACTTCAGAAACTAGGTGCACGGTTCCAATGTGTCGCTGCCTATGGAGAAGAGCCGGCAAGAAACTCCACGGTTACTGTTTTAAAACTAGTTAGCTTTTACAAAGTTTTCAAATTACAGTGATAATAGGTATGGGAGGACAGTGCAGGCCTGTCAATAAGTACCAGGTACTTAGAGGAATAAAAATAAAGAATAGATAATCGTCTACAAATCTACAGTCTGTAAGGCCTACAACGTTCTCTCATTCACAATGTGTAAAAGAATCTTCATAAATAAAATGAACCTATTTAAACCAAGTCACAACAATCACAACAAAACATGACATGATGACAATCACTAATAAATAGTCGATATTAGAATTGATGTATAATGTCAAATAATGACGAGAATATGTCAGACGCTGTAAAAAAATAAAATTCATTGCGTTTGTTGTGCAGACAACCTTTTCGAACATATGAAGCAATGAATTAGCAATATCTTTCACATTGATTCAGATTGTGATTGATCGTGTGTTAAGCAATTAGGGACCTGCCGTTGTTCTTTGTAACTTGTCACATGTTTGTTATAAGATAACAGTAGTTAATCCATACTAATAATATAAAGAGGAAAGATTTGGTTGTGTTTTTGTTTGTTTGCATTGAATAGGCTCCGAAACTACTGAACCGATTTGAAAAATTATTTCACTGTTGGGAAGCTATACTATCCCCGGGTGACATAGGCTATATTTTATCCCCGTATTCCAACGGATACGGGCACTACGCGGGTGAAACCGCGGAACCTGCTAGTTGTATAATAAAGTTAAATAGATACGTTTAATTAAATAAACGTCATTTCTATTGTATCAAATAATACAGTAAAGTAAGGAACAAAACAAAATAATGAAAACGATACTCTTACTTTTGATCAAGCACCTGAGTACATACAACAGGATGTCGTAAAATCTGTGTTTTGCTTACACACAAATACAAACAGATCTATGTATTTCGGTCACGCACACATGGAATCGTGATGTGTGTTCACAAGTGTTGAATTTAACGTACGATGGCTGCTTAGCAGGCGGAGAAGGAGCTTCATAAAGTTAGGAGATAAATTTTATTATTTTAATACAAAATATAAAAAGGTTAGATACGTGAAATTAATATGTATAAAACAAAAAATCATAAAGTCTGTGTGGAATACACCTGTTTTTGGAACATGACTCGTTGAAGTGTCGAATGAAGAAACTTAAACTGAGCATGGAGATTTTAATAACGTTAAAGTATTCGTATAGAGAGAAGAAAATAATAATACTCTGAAGAAGCACAGGGCACCAAACTGAAAATATCTCTGTTCGATATAGTAGTCATTGAGTTATAATGTACTACGTAGTACATTATAACTCAATGATAGTAGTAGGCAATATCGCCAGATATTACGCTGGTTTAGAAAGCTAACTACGAATTTCAGACTACTTAATCAAATTACTAATGTCAAACCGAATACCAGTGATAACAAACGCGCTATTCACATCATTATCGTAATTCAATCAGAGCTTATAAATTAAAATTTCACCAACTGCCATAAAGTTGACAAAGTAAATCGACGAATTCATACTTTAGACTGCAGAAAAACAAGTTCTTAAACCGATAATAAATCACATAACACGAAATGCAGTAAATAACACTATGTAACACAGACAGACACGATAATTCACGTTTATCGTAACTCGGTATAAATCCAACACTATCGACGGGATCGATCTTGTAATAAATCGAAAGTTATCGATTCAAGCGCCGCACTAGTCGTGAGCAAGCTATGCTCAGATTGCTACTTGATAGGTATTGAGAGAAATTGAACAAGTTTTTAATGTGTTTTAATGGTAATTTGGGCTTTTCAACTGGTCGTATAAAATAGACCAGTTGCAAGTTAATTAAAGGGAACCTAGTCGCTGGCTCACCAGGCTTCGCATCCGACAGAGGTAGTATCAATGATAAGCAGTTATTAGTCTACACGCACAACGTTATTAAGTGAGATGCAGGATCATCTATAGTAAAAAAAACCGGTCAAGTGCGAGTTGGACTCGCGCACCGAGGGTTCCGTACAAACCTGTGGGTATATAAGTAAAAGTTCAAAATTGTCAAAAATATTTTTTTTTATATGACGAAACTAAAAAATTTCGGTTTTCGTAATTTTTCCTATATCTGTACTATAAGACGTGACTTCGTACAAAATTTCAAGATTCTAAGTTCACGGGAAGTACCCTGTAGGTTTTGATTCCCGTGCGAGTTTCGAAAATTTGCGGAATTTTGCGGCCTAAATGGCTGTATCTTTTGATTGCGTTGACTTAGAAGGTTGATTTTTCTACAGCTTCCAGGGACAGTAGAACTAAGTATCATATAGAAATTTCAGTTTGATACCTCCACGCGTTCTTGAGAAAAACGGTCTTGACAGACGGACGGACGGACGGACGGACAACAAAGTGATCTTATAAGGGTTCCGTTTTTTCCTTTAGAGGTACGGAACCCTAAAAAGGAGCGTAAAAATTAAGAAAAGTCCTTCGGAAGATCGGGTTTTATGAAAAAAACACGACATAAATCAATAACCAATAAAGTTTATTGAACTTATCGATAATTGAACTTTGTCGGTACCGACTTGGTTTTAGAGATTTTACACTTCTTTTATTACTTAAACACGCCCAAAGTTAGGTTAAATTAGCAAGAAAAACGAATCTTTGTTGGCTCATAACTTTTAATGGTTTTTTATTTTATTATTCTGTTTCCGTACCGACAATATTAATAATGAAACAAAACCATAACATGTTTAAGTTTTGATGTAAATTGTCAAACAGTGGAGTAACTACTAAGTAAGTTGCATTTCTCTCCAATCGTATCGAATGCCGAACAGTTTCTTTTTTAATGGGCCTGCTATTGACCTCACCTGATGGAAAGCGATAGATAGGTCTATGATGGAACGAGCGTGCGTAGAAGATGCCTGTTCAGTATTCACTCTTGATTTGAGCAGACAGGTTAGGTGAATGTGGAAGGGAACATAGCCGCTGGCAGAGGGTTCCACACTTTGGCTGTGCACGCAATAAATAAGTATGAAGAAGAACCGCTGAATACGATTGGTCGGGATACCAACCAAGTGCAGCAGTATCATGCAGTGCATCTAGTAGTCCAGTAGTAGAAGAGTGATGGTAGAATCAGGTCGTGGAGCTCCTGTGCTCATTCTCTGATGTACAGTCTGTAGAAGACCGACAGGCAAGCAAAATTAAATAAACAGAAACCACTTTCAACAGGAGACGTATCTTTATTTTGGTGACGATCATAATGATAAGGCCCAAGGCAACAAAGGAGCAATAAAGTTTAATAGTGCCCCGTTCCACAGAATATACACATTTATCAATAACAATAAAGAAAAAACTGTCTCCCGTCCTAGCACTTACTTTTACCGTAAACGAAAAGCAAGGTTCTAATACATGTAATGTACACAGATAAAGACAAACATACGGGAAAGTGTGACCTTAACTGTGGTCCGACCCTCCCGTTGTAGCTGTAATGACGGTCATTACCGAGGAATAACTTACTCGTGGTCTATGATGCCTTGGTGGTGGGAGTTTTGGTGATGCCTCTAGGATCAAGCCAAATACGAAGGCAATATTTCCACGGATTATGTCAACATCATTTTGTTGATAGAAGAGACATAAACTAGAAATATCACATCATAACACACAATGAGAAATGGTTCTTTCCGGTATTTGAAAACTTCTCAGAAATAGATACCTAAAGGTATTGTTGATACAGGATAAGTTTAAAAAAAAAAAGCTGTTTCATAGAAAAGTGAAATACCTACGCGGCAAAATGTATGGAACAGCTGATTTTTTATTATATAACCGACGAAAGATTTTTGCGCTGAGGGTCTAGAATGATATGCTGAATTCATGGTTACAGTTTGCGCACTGGTTAAAAACTTGTCCTGTGTAGAATACGTGAGTTTATTGGATGGTTGAAAACCCTTCTTCATTGTGCTATTTAGAGTATTTAGCCATCCATCATCATAAGTTTTAGAGCAACAACTAGTGATGTTTGGCATCTATTTACCTTTGGGAGCAATTTATTTTGGCTAGCTTAACTATTACTGTTTTTTCCTACTACATATAAAGCAGAGAAGTTTGAATTTATGTATGATTTATGAAAAAACTTAAAATAACCATATTTTAATCAAATACATTAATAAGTTAAACAACTGACATCTCAATTAAGCAGATAAAATTAATTGAGTACAGACAACACGGTACGATCGAGATAACAAGTTTTATAAAAAGCTGGGTCGTTGCCGAAACCTTTGACATTCTGAGATGCGCCTGCACCGGCCGGCCGACTTTCACCACTGCATCCATGTTCCGTATCGATTACATTCGATTATTCCTTAATCGATTATGCAATTGGACGCTCATTGTTTGTCGATGCATTATCGGGAAGGAATTTGGACTTAAACCGTTTGTGTAATACCGTAATGGTGGCAAAGTATTCATCATGGTATTTTAAGAAGTTGTAACTTGTCCAACAAGGTGGTTAAAGATTTTTTATTGCGTTTTTATTGTGACATACAAAAGCCGTTCCGAGATTTAACAAGTGCAGTTTTACAATATTCTGATCTGGTTCTGTAACCTGTAAGAGTCGATATTTAAAAGTAATTACGGCTGAAGTCGATATTGTGTGACCGAAATATTAATCGAGATCAGAGAGAACTCCAGTTTTTGCTTTTTTTATTATTCTGTTCTATTCTATTCTAAATTGAGTCTTTATATAATGCAGTGGCCTAACAGAACTAAACATAAACATAAATCAATCCAGAAAACCACACCGCTAATAGAAAAATGACACCCACACAAACGACTTCGATCCCATAATAAATCATCACCCACAAAATAATACAGTTCTCATACAAATCACAATAAAAGTAGGTTCATAAACTTGTGACCCCCACATGTAGACGCTTTGGGAAAGTGGCCATAAGTGGGACGTTGGACCACTTTGCTGGTCCCGTGTGGGTGGAACACCTGTACGATGAGATGACCATTTCATGTGTACACGAGGTGAGGTTACTATCTTTATGTTGATGTAAAGTATACGATGAGGATTCTTCGTGATGTCTTCAAGTTACAATACTATCAGGTGATACTGTCGACGATATTTGGATATAAACTTTGGATACCGCCAGATGTAGCTTTCGATTAAAATCAATTGTGTTTTTGTGTACCCTCAAGTGAAAAGGAAGTTAACTGTTTGTGAAGTTACCTCTGCAAATTTTAATTTAGTATATTTGATTGTATTTTTTAACATAATTAAAGTAATATGTTGGCAAATAACAACTTTTACCTAATAATTAATAAAAATAATAATTCATTTTTAATTAATGAGTTGCATTAACATTTGTTAAGACTGATTGATCCATTTGAGTGTCTTTGAATGTTTTGATCTAGTTTTGATGATATTTACAACAAATCGAAAACGCATTTTTAGTTAGACGCATGGTTCTTGAAGACAGGATGCGCTTTTTATCTCACAGAGAACCTACACAGTATTGTAACCTTACAAAACCACATACCCACCTAATTATCAAGTCGGTTTAAAATTAGTTTTAATATTATTATTCAATGATTTCACTTGTCAAAGACCGCTGAAGTCTTGCAAGAGTGATTCTCCCAAGTCTTGCAAACATGATCTTGATGGATTACGCAAAATCTGATGCACGTGAGAATGCTGGCACTTCCGCTGGCACATTTACTTCTTGTCGTGTACTTCGGTGAGACGTGTCGAGACTGATAACAATCGCCTTGGACTTATATGAGCCGAAGTTATTCATGTCATCAGCTGACTGTGTGCAAATTATTTAATTATGCCTATTTAGATGAAATTGACTGCACATGTGTATGGAAAAAACACAATGAGATATTTTTAATTTGCGCTACTTTGGTGGTCTGATTATTATATATTAACTTTAATTAGCATAATTTATTTTTATTTATTAAGTGAAATAGCATAAAAACTACTCGGCTGTTTCATGAAAAATTGTTTAGGAAAAAAAGTCTACACTATTCATCAAAATTCATCGTCTTAACGCCGTTGGTTGGACCCAAAAAAGAAGAAAAAAAAACCTAAAAATTGTGTAACATGATACCGAACATGAGAAATAATAAAAAACATAGTTCACTGAATGAACCCGAAGAAGAAACCTGTTCCAAGGAATTGTAGACGACCGAAAAGGGATCACGACATCATTTTGGAGTTACCTGTTTCAAATACTACCAAGCTACTACTTCTGTCATGTAGGCTTTATTTTGTAGTTTATAAGACTCAAATTTATTAAAACAAGCTTTATAAGGTTTTTGTCAGCATAATGTTCAATATTTTATGAATGAATTCTATGTTAGGTGGGATTAATTTTGTCCAATATGTTTCGTGAGTGGACCATTGGGATTTTTTTTTGTGGTACCTACTCTATTACCTACATTTAATTTTTACTTTAAAATATTTTGTTGCCATAATACAGGATAAGTTTTTAACCAGTGGGCAAAATGTAACCATGAATGCAGCATATCATTCTAGACCCCTCCAGCGCAGAAATTCTTCGTCGGTTATACAAAAAAAAATCTGCTGTTTCACAGAAAAGTGTAATAATACCTACGCGGTCAAAATGTATGGAATAGCTGTTTTTTTTTTTTTTTGTATAACCGACGATTTGGTTACAGTTTGCGCACTGGATAAAAACTTATCCTGTATAATAAATGGAAACCTATTATGAATCCGTGTTTACAAAATAATGGCATAACATAAAACATGAAACTCATCAATACATCACAGAACAAAACATACATGTAGAATTTACGATCAAAGTGTGAGTTTCCGTGTAGTATTTTCCGCAATAATAATAAGAATGGACAATAGATTTTAACAATCATAAGATATGATCAGAATTTCCTTATTGATCCAAACAACACAACTTTCCTATGAATACCGTCATCGTCAAGGAAGAGACAAAACGCTGATGATTTGATGCAGAGGTAGATACGTAGGTAGGTATGTGCTACTTAGGTACAGGT
Organism: Polymixis flavicincta; assembly: GCA_949987655.1. Lineage (NCBI taxonomy): Eukaryota > Metazoa > Arthropoda > Insecta > Lepidoptera > Noctuidae > Polymixis > Polymixis flavicincta. The sequence continues at coordinate 21,049,389 of OX465182.1, forward strand.
TTAAGAGAACCTGTGGTCTGCACAAGAATGTATGAAACTCGGTAAAAGGTTGAATTACACAATATCAGTGTAAGTCAATAAATAACTTGACACGAGACGAACTTTTACATTTTACTTAACAATGAAAATCACGTTTGAGGGCGCGGCGCGGGTGTAAGGACCTTGTAATCTCTTGCTTGGATGGATTTATTAGGAAAATATTATTATACTAGCAGCGCTCCACGGTTTCACCCGCGTCGTTCCCGTTCTCGTGGGAATACGGGGATAAAATATAACCTATGTCACCCGGGGATAGTGTAACTTTTCGACAGTGAAATAATTTTTCAAATCAGTTCTGTAGTTTCGGAGCCTATTCAATGCAAACAAACAAACAATCAAATCTATCCTCTTTATGATATTAGTATTTTAGATAGATTACGTATTTAAGGGGAGCTCATGGCTAATTTATTAACAGGTGGTCGATCTATCAAGTTATGGCCATGTTAACTTTAAATAGTGTCGTAAGAGATACACTGCGTTAAGAAACCACCTTTTTGACCGTTTTCAAGAAATCTTCGCCTTAAGATACGCTTGCCACGGTGGATCCTTGGATGGGTGACCATCTTTACATACCGAAACCCATCCGTGCCTCGAAAAGCATGTTAAGCAGGCCCGGCTGACAGCCGGGCGTTGCCTTCGTGGATCTTTGACAGTAGTTACGGGTCGTCAGAAGCTCGAAAGTCTGACAACCCGTCTTACCAAGTGGTATTGTGTTGCCCAGTAACTGGGTTATGGAGGTCAGATAGGCAGTCACTCCACGTAAGATATTAGTATTCAGCTGCATCTGGAAGCCGGTCCGAAATAGTTGGGAAAACGCTAGGCAAAAAAAAAAAGCAATTGAATTTATTCAGAAACATAAATGAATAAGAATTATTTAATGATATAGCCTCCTTGCATTTTAATAAAATCACTTGGCAGATGATAACGTAGTTTTATTGCTTCTACAATTTAAAGTATTTTGTCAAGTGTTAGAAGGTCAATTAATTTTAAATCTTCAGGCTTTTATTAGCGGGCAGAATTGGTACTACTTCGTTATTGGATTTTTCTATAATGCATTTCTCAGTAGCCACCCCGTGTTTGGATTAATGCTCAGTTGATGTTGATGGCGCCACCGTCGTGAAATGTGGTGCACCCACATTTCGCTATTTATGTGTCCCTTGTCCCTACTATAGGTACACCTCATCGAGCCTTCCGGGGAAACAAGGCGTTATGTTATCTGGAACGAAAGCTTTGAACAAATATTTGTCCTGGAAACCTGAATCTATTTCTAACCAGCTCTTACTTACACAAACACCCAAAAGTATTACTATTCCACTAACCTACCCCATCACGGATTCATTAATTCCTACCATCGAACATGTGCATGCGCAGTTGCATCTCCCACGAACTCAAAAGAAATATTCTTGGGGGATAATGCATAAATACCATGTTTGACAGGCGGATTGATGTTTGTGGAATGGAATATTTATAGTACATTCCTACATGGGCTCCTTTTGGGTCTTCCTATGTATTTGAATTCTGTAACAAGATATTTTGTGATCCCAATTTTTAAACTTTCACTGTTTCCTGTCACATGATCCCAGCCATATTTTGCTGTAACGGCTACTTCGCGGACAATTTAACTAGTTGATTTAGGATTATGATCTTCAGATATCGGACAGCCAAAGACACGATCTTTGGATGTCAGATATCTGCGCAAAGATATACCGCGCGCGAGTGACCGCGATCACTCAAATGTCGGAAGTCGGTTCTTTACTAAAGACCGGATCAGCTCTAGTGACAATCATTGGCTACTCGTCAGTCAGTTCAGAAGCAAAGGACATAACCCAATAGTCCACATCGCGGAACAAGTAAAACCTGATCGCAAGCAGGTACTCCCCGGTCATTAAGGGTAAGTACTCAAGAGCGGAAACGTACGGACGTGTAAAAACGTAGCTGACGCCGATATCCGATGCTGTTAATGGTAAGACTGTACTGTAGGTCGAGGATTTAATGGTGGAAAGAGACGAGAGGTGGGTTTTAGATGAGGTTTCGATTACGTTGGTAAGGATTGTGCAAAGAAATACTATTCAATTTAGGCAGAACTGCCGAACTAATATTTTCACATAATGGTAGCGGAAAGACACAACAGCCATCAGTGAGGTGTAATACACTCATCATCTACCTAGCCTTTTCCCAACTATGGTAGAGTCAGCTTCCAGTCTAACCGGATGCAGCTGAATACCAGTATTTTACATCGAGCGACAGCCTATCTGACCTCCACAACCCAGTTACTGGGCAATACGATACCCCTCGGTAAGACTGGTTGTCAGACTTTCGGGCTCCTGACGACCAGTAACGACTGTCAAAGATCCAAAATTACGAAATAAACTATCAGTAGGCATCGCTTTGATTTTGACAGTTTCACAAAATTCATGGCGTTATTTACGTTGGTAAGCAGATTTTATTTTATTTTTTTAAACATATAAAAGAATGGATTAGCAATAACGTTCAAAAGTTACGTAATCAGGGTGCTGGTCGGAGGATCATGTCTTTTGTATAGAGGATAAGTAAACTTTATACCCTATTCCTCTGCCAGGGGTGCGGATTGTTCGAAAGAGATACCGTGGCCCGTGGCACACAGGCAACTGAGGGAACACGGGTGGGTTTTAGTCAGTAAAAGTCTGAGACGCCCTCCTGCTCCACCCAGCACGGGAGAAGTTATTTGATGATTTCCCAACCTCAAAAAAAAAAAACACTCTGTTCCTCATGCCTCTTTAATACCAACGCTGTGTGTTAAAGAGAGCAAAAACAGTTTAAATAACGTTTACTAAAATATTTTTCCGTTTTTTATTTTCTCTATCCAGTTATTTAAAAGAAGCCTTCCAAGTTCCAGTAAGACACCATAAATTCGCCATTTTTCAGCTGATTCTTAGTATTGTTTAAATCTGTTGGTGGAAACTTCGCCTTATAGCCGGTGTACCGTTCTTAGGACCGGTCTGCACGGTACGGTCCGGTCCGTGATGGATCACCGTCGTGACGTCGAACCACCGTTCGAATGTCACACGTATAAAATCTGGGTGACTCGTAATTCTTCCGAATCAAAAGTTTCGCACTTGCAAGAATTCTTTTTGAAGGTTTTACCGGCTTTCTTTCCTTGGTGAGACTGTCCGTCGTACAAGCGAATACCGCACTTCGTTTCTCGTGAGGCATTAACATTGACAAGTCGACCGAATTTATCATAAATACTCATACTTAGCCTATAATGTTCCCATTGCTGGGACACAGGCATCCTCTCTGTAAAAGGGAGTGGGCCATAATCCACCACGCGGGGCCAATTCAGTTTGGTGAATGTCACATGTCCTCGATTTTTTGGTTCTAGGACATGGCGGTTGCCATGATACTTTCTTTCACTGTTTTGAGTGCAGTGGTGGTGAAATAATTTTCAAGTAAAGTGCCTGTCTGGGTTCGAACCTACAACCTACAACTCGTACATCGCAGCCGTTTTACCACTGAGCCACCACTGCTCAAACGTAGGTAATTTAGAAGTATTTTTGACCGATTGAGACTTAGATTAGAATGAATAACCCCTCAGAAGAAAACACTCCTAAATACTTTACATTGATGGTCCAAAATTTTAAGACAGTAGGTTAACAAACCGGAGAAACTTAAATACGAAGATACGCGAGACGATGATTCGCCAGAATGTCTGTTCCCACGTCTCTGTAAGTACCCTACAGCGTGCGCACGCGCACTCGTCGTACCGACAGATATATTGATGTATTGATGTGCTGGCTTTTGTCTTATGGAGGTTATGAATATAAGAATTTAGTTCCGTGTAAATCTGGGACTTGAAGACGTAAAAATATGTGATAAACAAAACCGCATGCCATTTGGCACCGTATAGGTAAGAGGAAATTATCTAGGTACACGTTACAATTAACTGTGATGATCATGCGTGATGCCTCTTTACTTCAAATATACAAACAGTTAAGTTAAGTACTTAATGCCAACTAAGTATTTTAATAATTATACAGTTTTGTATGTATAATTATTAAAATACTTAGTTATTAGGCACAGGTACCTACCTGTGCCTAATAACGTCTCTAACAGGAATTCTTAGTGAAAATGCTCCATGAATTCTCTTGGCTGCGACTAGGCTTTCATCAAATTTTGATGCCGACAAAAAGTCTATCAACTGAATACTTTCCCTCATTATCACAAATTTAAACTCGTAATCATAATTTAAAAGGATAAACACATAAAGATGAGCTCACAGACCAAACAAGTCACAAGTAGAAGACAATAATTTAAGAAACGAAACTTTCCTCATTTTGTGAACTAGGTCACATCGCTTGTTGATACTGCACATGGTTTATGTTCACAATACGACAATAAATATCTCGAAACAGCTCTTTGAAAGCTCTCTAGTATTGTACACGTATTGTTGTCATCGCTAACCAAACGGGTTCCAGATAACTATGACATTGACAACATGCGTTCTGAATAATGGTGATGCGATTTGCTTAGCTCTCTGAATATCTACGAGTAAGATATTTTAAGTACACGATTTTATTAGTGTTTTTGATTTAGTTAGAATCTAACTCAGCATTTCCCAAAGTAGAGCGAATATTGAGTGGACCTTGAAAAATTGGGAGATACGTCCAAGTGAAGAACTCATTGATTTATCAGAAGATACCTCACTGAAAAATTTAATCGATAGCAATCCGCGAAATACTGGGTCTCAGTTGCTGACAAATATCCTTGCTTGTTGCCTGAAATTGAAGTTGAAGCTAAAGCTATAAGTAGTGACCACATAAAATAGGAAACAAATACATCTCTTTGAAATAGGACTCCTTGTAATTCGTTATTTTCGATTCTTACTAAATGTATTTTTCTTATTTGAATAGTCCTTCATTCATACTTAGTTATACCCCTTCTTTTCTCCATGACAGCCAAGGGGTGAGTCCCGAATTTGGAAGTTAAGTTAGGTGGGTCGCGGTCCAGTAAACTTTGGGAACCACTGAGTTAGATCATAATAATTACCCCTCCATGCCCTGGAAAGCACGGTAAGCCGTTGGTTCTGGCTGTCATTCGATTCAGATCTTTGACAGTCGTTACCGTGTCGTCAGCAGCCTGAAAGTCTGACAACCAGTCTTACTAATGCACATGGGTGCCGGCAAGATTAGTTTCAAGGGGGTGCATCTTCAGGTCCACCAAGCGAGCTTGATCATTTTTGTACTTCACCTCGGATATGTTAGATTATCATTTGTCCATTTAAGAAGGGTGAAGAATTGCGCGCAGATGCATGATTTCGTTATTGAAATTGAATACTATTATTCGTTGGTTGTATTAATAGCAATTACTTCACTAAAACGTTACACTTTCTCTAATACAAAGATAATAAAGCATTTTTTTACTATTTATTTACAGCAATAAGCATTCTTCTGACGCATGTTTAGGCAAAAACTGATGGAGACTTGAATTGAGAGCTTGAATTTGCAGATTCTGTTGAATAAAATCCATCAAAACATTTTTTTTTTAATCTTTTTAATACAATCTATGTTAATTTGTATTTTAACTAACTTTATGATTAATATAATACATAAGCTTATTACAAAAATGTAAACTAAATAACTAAACAAATAAAAACAAAAGGACACTTAGGCGTCGTCCGCATCGCTGTCATCAGGAAACGTGTCCAGAAGACTGTCAGCATTGCCACGTTGAATGGCAATGCTAATTCTTTGGCCGAAGAATGACCCAGCCCTCTGGTCACGTGAAGTGTCGACCAGCCGGCGAAAAATTTCCTTAAAGAGGAGACGTGCGCTCGGGCCCCATGACCCGAGCGTTTCGACAATACATTTTTGTTCTAATATGTCTATTACATAAAGGAAAAATGACTGGACCAGGGACCTAATTCAATTATATAATGAAAAAAAAAGTTTCGGAAAACAATTCTCAATACCCCCGAAGTTCTACATCATTTTGACGTAGTATTTGCACCAATTTTTTTTTCAATATTTGCAAAAATAGCAATTTTTTTTTTCGGTATCGCACGAACGCTTGTTAAAGACGGACCGCAACGCCGAAATGTAAGAGGGCCCTTAAACAATAAGTAACTTTGTCAAGTTATGCAGAAAAGCTTAACAGTTAAAGAGAGTGTAGGATGCAAGAACGAGAAAAGCAAGTGAATTTTGGATCTCGCCTCGCATAGGTTGAGTTCTTCTGCGGTGTCTAGGTGCTTGCGGATGTATTTTTTAGTTCTTAATGTTTTACATTATTTTATTTTGAAGCTAAGGGGGTGCGAGCGCACCCTCTTGCACCCCCCTCCCGGCACCTATACCAAGGGGTATAGTGTTATCCAGTAACTGAAAGCCGACCCCAAAAATGGGTTTGTTGTAGTAGGTTCATAAGCATTGTTTAGACAATAATTTTATTTAATTAACCGACTTCCAAAAAAGGAGGAGGTTATATGCCCCACTGTAAGTATATTTTTTATTTGGTAAGGGACTCGAGAGCATTCCTCTCCTTATACCTAGCTACAAAACCAAAAATCTCATCACCTTCCTGCCTTTGTTATTTGGGGTCAGCACAACACGTTGTCCTCTTCCATTCTCCCCTGTCAACTGTCACGCTATAATTAACTCCCACTTCTTTCATATCATAACTCAGACGATCCACCCATGATTTCATTCCTCTCCCTCTGCACTTATCAACATTTATACTTATAAAGCTTTCAAACAAAACCCAGAAATCTACACACCCTTATTATACCACAAGCCTGGTATTTCTAATATGAGTGAGTAAAGTTCAAGTTTTATATATTTGACATCACTAACAAACGCATTAGTGGGATCACGTACAAAATAGTAGAAAATGTTTGAAAAAATATATATTTCTAATGACATTATGTAAGCTAATTTTGAAGTCGATTCAGCTTATTATGTGAACAATCGACTGTTCTTCGAGTGTACGTAGAAAGGAGGTCGCTACTACTGCGATCACTAATATCGAATCAATCAATATACCTGTTTATTTTCACTGTTTGTACAAAACATAATTTCAAAGCTTAGCATGTTACTGCTGAATAAATTACACTAAAAGGCACGTAATGGTATTTTAGAAACTTTTTTGGTCATTAGTTGGCTCATACTTTGTAATTTGTCACGAGAAGCTATTTTAGTCGTTGACCTTTTTGTAACTAATACCAAAATGTTCTTATACTTAAGGTTCATTGCACTTCAAAATTATTTTCAGGGTTAACTTTATGTTGAAACGCCAAAAGTGATTATAAATTCATGTTTGAAAGTTCATGCATGATCAAGTTATAAAAACATAGGAGAGTATATAGTATTATAATGTATATAGTATAATAACAAATAAATTTAAGCCACATATTTTTTTTAAACGTATGACAAGCTAAAATACGGAAATAAGTGACAGATAGGTACTATTCCTCATCTTCTAGTACTATTCTCAATTCAAATCCGCTCACTCACCACAATTTAATCGATACCAATTTAAAGGTTAACAATTTGGACGCACTTAAGAATCGAATAAACGGTGTCCGATATTATATCGGGCCATCTCTCGCACAGGAAGGACCGTTACATAAACCGCTCACGACTCGATATTGACTGAATGAAATCGATTCCAATACTCGTTTTTGTTCTATTAATTTTTGATTACTTCGAGACCAAGTGCCAGTATGTCGGGTTTACGAATTGAAAATTGGGTTCGTAACACTTTATTGTAGTGTAGTGACTAGTGAACGAAGATTCTTCC